>OX465283.1:29420582-30774197 GCA_949987705.1 Thereva unica | reverse complement strand
CAATCGAATGAGGCCAGTAATAACTCAAGAGGTCCCCTCTGATCATGATCATGCTTTACAACGTTAAGCAATGCATAAATTCTATTGTAGACATATCCTGGTTATAATTATAAACATTCAGTGGAGCTACACCATGCCTGAATCTCCCGTGATTTGTTTGATGTCGAGCATAAATCTCTGTCGTGACTGCAGCTTCAAACATCGAGGACATATCTGGATTCTGGAGCAGGTCGAAGTAAAGTATTTGTGTAATTATAATTGCAATTTTGCACCGCTTTTTCGCGAGGCATTGTAAAATGACAAAAACTCTCCAACAGCAGTTTATCAACGGATTTCGTTGTCAACATCCACGATGGGAACTAATACTGTTAGGTAATTTAAAAAAAAATTAAGGAAAAAGTGTAGCAAATATTTATTTTTCTTGTTGCAGGTAGACGTGAAGGAAATATCCACCAGACATTTTACACATCGAATCAATTGCAACCTGTTCACGATTTTATTTTATGGTGAATGAATTCGCCGCGGCAAGATCGAATGCATTTTTTTTTATTTTCAATTTTCCTTGCAGAAGTTTTTAGAGAAGCAAAAATTTGCAAACCAGTTTAGCAACATTCAATGTCAAAATGATCAAGTTATCGAAGAAACAACATTTGGTCACTCGGTGAAGCATTATGCATATAATATGGAGTAATTGGATTATAGTCGGCGATTTTAGATTTTACATGAACTTTTTGCATATCATAGTAGCGCATAAACTACTGAAATTATTGTTAAAAACATGATCAAGTCCGAGGTAAATTTGTTTATGTTTATATACATACTAGCAAAAACCCGCGTGCGTTGCAACGCCTTTCAATGAAAAACGATTATGTGTGCACAGTTCGGGGTAGGAAAAATGTAAAATGAAAAAAATATTAAATCTGAAAAAATTGATTTTGGATATTGAAAAATTTGTAGAGTATGTTGTAACTTTTTTAATATTCGATGATATCTAAAAAAATGTGTACTACGGGAACAACAGACACCTAGCATAACATATTCAAAATCGTCCGCATAGATTCTGCTATGCAGGGATTAGACGCTCTGTGCAGAACTTCGCTCATGACACCCTCCTCCGCTCCAAATTGTTTTTCCCAAAGAGGGGCCAAAAAAAAAGAAATCAATTTTGCAAATTTGGCACCCACCAAAAATGGACAATTTGGCGCTCCTTAAACAAACTTTTCATTTTTTTTTATTTCGGTTTGAGACGAACAGAAGAGGTAAAAAATTGCTCAGGATTTTTTATCTATCGTACTTTTCGTTAGCACCCCACGCTTTTTCCATTTCGAAAGGCTGTTCCCATATACTGTAGCAAAAACCTTTACATTCAAAATTATTTTTTACATTTTAGTTCCTTTTTAAAATAAAAACCGTATTTTTTAGGTTTTTTAAACTATACAATTTGCTTTCTACTTTTTAGTTTATTATATGTCTTCCGCCATTTTTTGGTGACCGCCATATCAGATTTAAAATGACGTCACAGAGCTTTTTTTTCTGTGAGAGATATTGGGTCCAAAGGTACTGCGGCCATTAATTTGGCCTATTGTACTACAGCCCCTACACCTCATATTTGTAGGCCAGATCGCTTGAACAAGTTCAGCAGTCTGTCTAGTGGTTTGTCGCTTAGACTTGAGTGTTCGAGTAGGGACTCCTCTAACAAGGAGACCCTGCTCTCCAATGTGTCTGCTTGTGCGTGCTTGTGCTTGTGGAGTGCAGACTCATCCTCTTCCAGGCAAAACCTACATGTAGGGTTCTCCGCCCTTCCTATCCTACATAAGTGGTAATTTAGTGCACAGTGTCCGGTAATCAAGCCAACAAGTGTCCTGACATCACTCCTGCGCGCCGTAACAATTCCTTGGCCGTCTTAGGTGATGGCACAGAAAGGAACCGCTTAGAGTTGGCCAGTCCAGGCTCGGACCTCCAGCGTTCAGTATGTTTCCTCAAAGTTCGATCGGCCAGGACCTTTGTAGCAAGCTGGAAGGTGCCCCAATAGTCGGCTCTGAACCAATGAATGCTATATCAGAGCCCTGTTTAGCCAGGGCATCCGCACTTTCGCTGCCAGACAAGGGTAATTTGATTGAGAACGCCCAACTCATGAAGAGCACGTTGGCAGTCCCAAACTAGTCACACAACCTACTGTACTACACTCGTCATACACTTTTACATAACGAGGGCATCATAAAGAAAAAGTTAATCCCCAGTTTTGTGTTGGCAACCAAGCTGTGTTTGCTGCCATTTTGAATGACGCCACACAGCTAACAGTATTCAACTTGTCATAGTCTTTTATTTGATACTTATACCGAGTGGCTTGTAAAGATAAACATAACCCCCCAATTTGTGTTGGCCGCTATATTGAATTTGGAATAATGCCACACAGCCTCTACAATTCTACTTGTCACATTCTATCATTTGATATCCATACCGAGCGCGTTGTAAAGAAAAATGTAATCCCCCATTTTGTATTGGCCACCATTTTGTGTTTGCGCCATTTTGAATTTGGAATAACGCCACACAGCTAATAGTATTTTACTTATCATATCCTTTTATTTTATACCCATTCTGAGTAGCCTGTAAAGAAAAAGGTAATCCGCTATTATTTGTTGGCCACCATTTTGATTTTGGAATGATGTCTCACCATTTGATTTGATATCAATGCCGGGAGTCGGGGAACGCAATTTCAAAATTCGGCCGCCATATTGGAACCGACATATTATTTTTTTTACAAAATGGTCCGATTTAGGGAATCCAATCCCGCAAATGCGGGATCCCGCACAATTTTTGCGGGATAAGTAATGTGGGACTAGGCATGCGGGATCCGCGGGATTTGCGGGATCTAGACAGTAGAATCAGCTGTTATAAAAACCAAGGCTTAATAGAGAAATACGAACAATATTGCAAAGGATTAATAAAAATACGAACCCGAGTCGACTGACTGCAATTCCAGTTGCACCCGCAACTGTTTCGTGATCTTGCCCGTGAAAAGAAGTGGGAATTCATACACGGGTTGATAGAAACGAAACCGATTTGAAACTTGCCTGAACTGCTCACGTGCGACTGTTTTTGCTGGTCGGAAGCGATTTCAGTTGCGTGGTTGCACTTCATCTGAACTACTTGAGATTTTGCCACAACCTCGTGACTAAAAATTATGTGGGGTTCTGTGCCGATTGATTCAAAATCAGTTGGGCTTGTGTGTGAAGAAGGGTGTGAACCCAGTTTGAAATTGGTATTGCAAATCTGCCGACTCGTGTGCGGAGGGACTTACACTCCACAAAATATTTAAATTGGTTAGGTGAAGATATGCAATACAGCAATAACACAAAATCGCCTATTTATGTGCGTGCATCCGAACGTGATCAATTACTGAGTTTCCATGTAGAGCTTTCGCTTTCCCTGGGTTAATTCAGAGTAAGCGCCCATGGAAACGCGGGTCGAGTAAGGTTTCGTTAAATCCAAGAAAACTCCATGAAACAAGTCGGATTAAGATGGGTTTTGCATAGATGTTTGTTTAAGTGTGCTTCCTGCACATATACCAACGGAGACACGACGCAATATTATTTACCTGTCACTTCAACCCATGGAAACAGCATCGGGTTAACTTGAAGGAAAACGCTTTCTGTAAACTCAACGAATACTCTACCCTGGTTCATGTAAACAAAGTAAATGTCAAGTTACATATCCCCACGTGCTTATGAGCGCACGGGGATTATCCTAGCGGCTAATTGAATTGTTTATCAAACTAACTACTGAGTCAGTCAAACAAAGTATTCTTGCCAATTCTAAACTACGTTAGAATTGATTCCGCTGGAATTGACTCCACTTCTTACATCAGTAGCATAAACACATGAATAACTACTTAGAATAAATTTAATGATGTTTTTTGCAGTCTCGCAAATCCCGCGGATGCGCGGGATTATTAACCTCGACCCCGCAGGCTTGCGGGATTTAGATTTTGATTCGGGATTAGATTCCCTAGTCCGATTGCATTGTCACGCGAACTAGGCATATGTGCAAAATTTCAAGTTGATAGGTTAAATTTTCTAATCTTTATTCAGTCTTTCGCCATCTTGTGTTGGCCGCCATATTGAATTTGGAATAACCCCACTTAGGTAATTGGACTCTACTCATAACACCCTTTCATTTGATACCTATGTCGGGGATCGGGAAACACAATTGTACAATTCGGCCACCATCTTGACTTTTTTGCAAAAACGTCATATCGCATTGTCACGCGAAGTATGCATATGGGTAAAATTCGGGCCTGATCGGTTACATGAAAGTGGGTCAAAATCAAGTTGTAAGAGGCGTAGAACGTAAACAATTGTGAAGTATCGTACTAATTAATTAATTTAAAAAAACTAATTAAAATTTCGAAAAACGGAAACTTACTTCCACCTGTCAGAGTATCCATGCAACTACAAAAAAAATCAGATTTCTATCTCTTCTAGTTTGGCTCCAACGCGTGACGGTACGCACAAGCAGACACACAGCCACACACTTTTTTTTTGTTAATATATGTAGATATAAACAAGCTTTAGATGCTCCAATTTCGACCTATAAAGACGCGAGCTTACTTGCATCTTTGGGGAGGATTCAAAAATGTTCTTGTAGCGTTGGTAGATACTACGTAGTGCGATCAATTCATTCACCCAATTATGGAGTTCGTGATCCAGTTTTTTGAGACCAATAGTTAATAGTAGCCTATTAATCAGAACCAAACATTTTTAACATTTTCTTCCATGATACTGCTAGACAGAAGTGATCACATGCTGTGATTACGATAAGTTACAGTTTGCTGGCATTTTTTTTATCTTATTTTTTCTAAAGCACGATAATTGACGGGTTATTAAAAAATAACTAGACGACGACGTGTTAAATAATTTTAAAAATTTGAGCTAAATTAACTAAAAATGGAGAAAAATGTAATTGAATTATGTGCAGTTTTGATTAACAGGAAAATTCCTGAACGTTTTGAACTGGTTTTGTGGTTTTGTCTGTACGAAAAGGTGTGTTTCATTCAGAGAAAGGCGCAATCGTAGTACTTAGAGATCAAATTATTTATAATAGAAAATCAACTAGCGAAATATAGTTTTGTTCATAGTAAAGTTGGATTTCGTAAAATGAAATTAATAAATTCCTAAAATGTTGATTTGTAATAATGATTGTGAGCCGGTTCTGTTTTTATAACAGCTGTCGATTCTGAACCAGTATCGCAAAGTATATTATCCAAAACACTTCGCATACTGCTCCCACGGGATTTTTAATTAACCTTGCCGGTGCACCTCATAAATCCTTTTCTGTACGGAGGCACCTCTTTACTCATGTGAGCCAGATGTACTACCTACCGTGTTTGTTTTTCTTAACATCTTCCTTCCTTGCATAATTCGCCGAAAGTCTTACTTCTCGAACACGACTAATACATTTTTTGCTAAGTTCTCAAATCCCGAATCTATAAGTGAGTACTGGTAAGATGATTGATTTGATGTTATTGATCTAAGGTAGATGAAGGACTGGAGTCATTATTAGACTAGATGGTCTTGCAGATGTGGTCACAATGTACGTTGTATTGCTTTCACTGATTTGTAGCTCGTCTTCTTGTGCTATCTGCTCGATCTGGGTAAAACAATTATCTACCACCCGTGATGGGGATGGATTTATTGTGTCAGATTGTCATTTTTTCCGTGTGCATTATATTGTTCATTGATATATGGTCGCCGTTCTGGTTATCTTTACTTAGGATATCGAAGTAAGAAGGTGTTTAATTGAAGACCGCCGGACTTGAGCGGTGTTCATAAACTCGCTGATAAACGTCCTTCTTCTTAGCCAGATCAGAGCAGGACATTCACAAAGAATATGTGTGGTAATCTTGTCGCCTTCCATGCAGAGTCGGCATTCTGTCTCTTGGGACAGTCAAAGGTTTTGGAGGTGATACCGCAGTCCTACATGGCCAGTCCGATAACCCACCAACAGCCTTAGGTCCGCTCTGTTTAAAGTGAGAGTGCACCTTAAGGCAAAGGGTCTTATAAGATCTTTAGCCTGTCTAAGATCTGGGACTGATTCCCGATAAGTCAGGTTTAGTTCCTTAATCCATTCCTCTCTCAGGATCTTGGAGGTGGACCAAGAGAAGCCACAGAAGGGTTTTGGATCTTGGATCAAGGTCACAGACCCCTCCTTCGCGAGGCTGCCATACGAGTCCATATGACCCTTGTGGTTTTACGACCAGTTGTCTAACTTTACTTCCAAATATGTAGTTGATTGAGCCTGACTGGTACTCTGGATACAGATAGGACCTAGGTCCACTTTTTAGCGTTTGGAGAAAAATACCAGAGCAGCCTTATTTGGGTTGAATGACAGGCCCTTCGTGGTACACCATCTTTGAACTTCTCGGAGTGCTGTTCTCATAACCTCTGTAATGGTCAAATCAAACTTTCCAGAGACAATGATGGCAAGACCATCTGTATAACCACTGACAACGAAACCAGATTCAGATAGTTTGGTCAAAAATTCATCCACAACTAGTATAACGGTGATAAGACTCCACCTTTAAGAGCCTTAACACTAACAGTGGAGACCACTAGGGTAGAAGAAATGTTACAACCTACATGGTTGTAACATAGTGAGACCACTAGGGTAGAAGAAATGTTACAACCTACAAGCATGGCATTTATCCTATATTTTGAGCTAGTGCTCTAGAAATAAAATCATATCCAGTGTATCGAAAGCACCTTTGATGTCAAGGAACGCACATAAAGCAATTTCTTTTTCCGATTTAGCTGACCAGGTGGTGAAAAGCAACCTCTGTTGATTTACCTTTCCAGTAAGCGAACTGGGACCTATGTAGAGGAAGGGAGAGCTCCAGCTTGTACTAATATGAAGGTCTACAGCCTTCCATCGTTTTCAAATGAAAAGAGGTTAAGCTGATAGGTCTGTACCATTTAGGCAGCTCTAGGGGTCTGTTGTCCTGTTAAGAGATAAAAACTACCACGACTTTCCTCCAAATCAATGTATCCCCAGTTGAAGCTGTCTCTAAAGAGACAGACTAGGTTGTCGAGAATCAGATCGAGACACTTCTGAAGGAGTGCCGGAAAAATTCCATCTTCTCCCGGGGAATTATTTGGTTGAAAAGACACTGTCTATTTAACCTTGTCACGGTCGAAAATGTTTTCAGAGAGACTCCGGGAATAACGTCTGGAATGCTTTCATGACTATCCAATGTATAAGCGGTCCGGAGAATTGACCCTGGACAGTGCTCGATGAACAGGTACCTCAAGGTTTCTTCATGGTTAGAGATGTAGGAGCCATCCTCATTTTTGAGAAGCCCCATTCGGTTGAAGAAGTCTTTGGAAAGTAGCTTTTGAAATCTAATCGCCTGGTAGACTCTGAAGGCTCTCACAGTGTTTCCTCCAGTCAATCCTTTTGGATCGTCTCAACTCGGAGCCTCGGTAGTACGGCGCCTGGCTACCATCCCAGAGGTCCCTAGTTCGAGTCCCGGTAGCACATATTATTCGTCTATATTCATAATTCGAAAAATTGCTTCCGAAAAATCCGTACGTCCATTACGTCAATTACGTCAGCAAAGGTTGTGTCTATCTCACTGTCGCACCCCATATATCTTACCAGAAGCATCAATAAAATAACCCTTCCACTTTTTCCATCGTTGACGACTGTCATAATTGTGTCGTAAATATACCTTTGTAGCTGGTTCATTTTTAGGCCATTCGTGAGAACATTTTCGTTTAATTCGTCGTTTTATTGTTGCTCGCGTTGCAACTCTTGGTTGAATATGGCGTGCATCGGACAATCAAGAGAAATCAATACCCAAATTTGTCAATAATTTTTCGTCATCATAAGACACATGTCCTCGATCTGCACCAACGCTTCATTATGGAAAATTAGAAAAAAAAAACATTTCAGCAGTCTTCACAGGGCATGTCAAAACTGTTCATGTTCTGAAAATAAAATATATCCCATGTTACTCGGTGAGCATAGAGCTTCCTATTGGCGAAAGAATTTTTAAAATCGGTTAAGTAGTTTTTGAGTTTATCCGGAACAAACAAACAATAGAAGTATAGATATAGATTGAATGATAATTTCAGAAAAGATCAAACAACAGATTCTGTTGCGCTACTAACTTCTTAAACCGTATGAGCACTTTTCTGAACGTCACGAACCACCCAGAACCACTCTAAAAAAAGTTGATTGATCGGAATGAATCGACAAAAAAGAGAAAGTTCACAAGTTAACACCTTTTGTTTAAATATTGAACCGATAAAAACACCTACCAAGATCCCGCAAGTAATCCGCTATAATTTTTCATGATCACGTCTCTCGTTTTTTTTTTTGTGGCCCCCGAAGCCAAAATCGCATGTCTCAGGTGGAGACAGCAAGCCGCCACAAGGTTGCTTTCGCTTTCATGATGCCGTGTAGACCGAAAAACAAATGATCATTCATCCATTAAGTGTGTGCGTAGATAATGCGTCGGTTTTTATGGGCAATCGCCTGCAGCATCGCCGGGATTCATGTTGTCCTTGCATACTTCAATTGGCGGTACATAATCTGGATCATATTGAAAGTGGGACCGGTGGTTTTGTGGTCCAATGCCAAAAGTCATGGGGAGTTTCTTTATCCAATGGATTGTAGTAGATCAACTACTTCCTATTGTTGGTGGTTTACTTACAAGAAAGCCTAACAAATTTCTGATACATAATTGGATTTATTCAATGAAAAATTTAATTAATCAAACTATTTGTTTTTCTTAATATCTCGAACCTTCACGGTCTGGTGTTGACTTTACATCATCAAGATTAACGCGAATGACATATCACGACTTGGTACTTTGTAGGATCAAAGTTGACAAAAAGGGGCGCACCGTTTTGCAACTGCTTAATGTGCACCTACCTTTAAAATGTCGCCGCCCACATCCACTCACTACTTTCAATCCACCTTTAACAAACAAGAAATTGATTATAAATCACTTCCATACATAATGATGCAGTGTGAACCGATTGATCATCAGATCGAAATTAATTAATGAAATTCAAATGAAGATCGACTACTTCAGATTGACTACCAACCATCACTTCACCTGTAATAAACACACCTGTAGGGAAAAAATTGCTTCATTGAGCACGCGCCTGAACTCGAGCAAGCCGGCAATCTAGCTCATAATGGGCTATAATTGAAATGAAAATTGACGGTAACGCGGCTTTGTTGTTAGCCCCGTACTTAGGAACTGGTTTGGCTGGCCAAAGACCCATTGATTGACTTGAAAAGAAAATTTCGATTCAATTAAACTCCAGCAGCTCTTAGCCGTGTGGAAATGTAGTCGGGCGAATTCAATTGATATTTTTTTATCGTTATTTACCAGCAATCTTATAACAGGAAAAGAAGTATGCATTTGCGTCTAATTATCACCTGGAATGTCTCAAATGAAAGTCAGTATGAGAAACTATACATACATATGTTGCGGCATTATGCTTGTAGTGCGTGGAAATGATTAAATTTAATTATGTTGGTAGCTTGACTGACGGTGGAAACATCGAGTTACATAAGGTGTAACAGTGGGTCAACGTATGTATATGCTGGTTACATCTAGTTACGCTACGCAATAGTAACCCAGTGTGAAAGGTTACTACAATACAATTTGTAATGGCCATTGACAAAACAAAAAAAAAAGAGTAAACAACATGGAAATTTGCTAACACCTCAGTTCAGTCTATTTTTTTATGAGCTCGTAACTAAGTTAGAGAAATATTGAGCAATATGACAATCATGGCATGAAATTGAAATGTAAATGGTTTTAAGCATTAAATTGGAAACGTTCGACTTCTCGATCAATAGGATATGCCTTTTTTGCTGTAGATGTTTAAATAACTTTGTAATCTGGAAAAAATACTTTAACCGTTAATAACTTTGCTAAGTACATGTACAACTTTCAAATGAAATGGGTTGTGATGATGACGATATAATGATGATGTGTTGATGTATTCCCCGGTAGATAGTTAAGGTGAACATAAATATTTTAATAAAATTATTAGAGTTATCATTGCAAGCATGGGAAAGTAAACTTTATTAGTCAGAATCTTCACGTGAAGAGCATCAAACCAATATATTGAAAAATCAACGCTATATCAAAAGCAAGTATCTTTGTCGATATCGCTTTTTATAGAAATTTTTTTAACTTGTTGAACTTTGAGTTCTTACAAAGATTTGTCTTGTCGAGCCTTTTAAAAAATATCAAAAAGAAAGATATAAAATTTGAACCCTAAAAAATTGCGTTCTACATTTACTAATCTCGCTTTGTATAAAAATGTAACATTCATATTTTAAAAATAAGTTGTAGGGTGTATTATGAAGCATTAGGTTGGGTAAACTAAGCTACTTGCAGCTTCACAAATAACCACCCAATAGCAGTTTCTCTACTCTCTTTTTCTGTTGGCTATTCTCGCCAGCTCAGCTAAAGTATTAATGGGTTTGGTGAAACTGTTCTGGTTAACCCAAATATCTGGAAAGCTTTTTATACAGTATTGGTCTATGTCTGGCCTACAAATATGAGGTATAGTGGTGTAGTACAATAGGCCAAGGAATGGCCGCAGTAACTTTGGATCCAGTATCTCACGCAAAAAAATGTACGATCGCATCCGATGAGATATAGAAATGCTGACTGAACAATAGTTTTCAAGGGTACATTCTATAGTTGGCAGTGTGGGTCGCTCCACACTATCGTGTCGTTCTCGGCCCAGTCAAATATTAGCTGCGTTCCTTTTCTGCTAATTTTTACTATTTTTTACACTTGCGTACTAGCAACTACACTTGCTCTTATAAACGAGTAGATAGCACTTGCAATTACACAATTGAAATCCGCTAGGGGGAAAGCGGCCATTTCGAGTCTATTGTGAATTATTTTCACTTACGCCATTACTCGCTAGATGGCTTTTATTTGTGTCGAGCTGATTTGCTCATATAAAAACGTCCATAAATAAAACTTCAGTCGTATAATTATCAAAAATTATTATGTTTCGTTTTACTTTAGAAATTGTCGCATTAATTTCTCCATTGTGTCACAAACTCTTCTTTTAAGAATTTTTTATTTGTAAAGTTTAAAGTAATGTCAAAAATTTCAAGTGAGATTTTACTCAAATCAGAAAATTTTGCGTTCCTTTTCTGCTCTGCTCACAAGTACTAAATAGTAGAAAAGGAACGCAGCTATTTTTACAGGTAAAGCAATCGTTGTATTCACTCACTGGCACGGAGTTTGAACTGAAGCGAAAGTATGAATACGCCGTGTGGAGCGACCTTAAACTGAAGTGGGTCGACTTCTTTTTTAAACATACAAGAAAGTCAATCTTCATTTTTCCTTAGAATATCACAACGTGGGCTCGTATGGAAACAGCCGTCTCCTAGACAGGTACACTCTGGTTTAATAGAGAGATCAGCTTGGGCTACTATCTTGCACGCAAAGGAGCACGCTATGAGAATGCATCTATGAGAACTTACTAAGAGCCTATGGTCACTGCGCTAAAAGTCAAGTCGTGTTTCGTGACAAGTTGTTTTGAGTTGGAGAAAGTAACGTTTCAGTCGAATCATTTAGAATTTCCACTCTAGGCCCCTATGCTGAAAAAATTCGACTGAAGTCACTTTTTTCAATTAAATTAAACGACTTGTCACGAAACACGACTCGACATTCATCACAGGGTCCTATGCTAACAAGCAGATCTTTATCCTATCTGACAACTAGAATTATAAAGTTCCCTAGGACCAAGTTCAGATTCATTTGGGAGTGCAAACGTGTCCTTGGTGGCCCAGGTACTCTTAAGTTATGGGTCCCGGTCAGTTAGAGCTTCTAGAGCAATGAAAAGTCGTCGGCGTTGGACAGACAGGAACCTGACATTGTTTTCTCGGTCCAGACCCGACACTATTTCTAAAATATCAGTGAAACGGTTTTACACGATCTTATGTTGCCGAAATGTACCGTACATTGGATTGGATTGCCCTTATCTCCAAGTAGTTTATTCTTGAGACGGCTTCCAATGCTGTCAGAGAATTGTTCGGCGGCAAAAAAGGTATCAAGACACTGGTTAGGTTAATTATCAGACACAACGCTGTAAACTACCACCGATTGAAATTCGGAAGGGCGATGCTTTTTGTGTCAGTGGCTTCCGTGATAAATTTTTCACTGACATTCACACAGCACCACCTTTTTCCGTATCGGTGATTAATGTTCAATGACATCCGACATTTTGTTTTGATGTTTAGACAGTGATCTCAATTTAACTTGGAGAGAGTGGGTTCTACCTACCCAATGATGAGTCAGTGAATGATGATGAACTGATGAGTTGGACTCTGTGTACGGGGACTCTGCACCATCATTTACCACAGTGAAGTTTTAGGCAGCTGAATTTAAACGTGACCGTGAGAGCTTAGGAGACGATGAACGTTCGGGACGTCCAAAAATTGCAACTACTGATTTTCACAAAAATACTCCCATCACATGGTTTAGTGAGTTACTGTCGAAAGATGCACAACTAAATTCACTAGCTTTTATTGCCGAGTGCTACCAGCTTTACGTTGAGATCAGATACTTTTCAGACAATGGGAACAGCGTGTAGATGAGTACAAAGGGTGCTTCCTAAGCTTAGTTTTTTCACATAAAAAAATAAGGCCCAATTCAAATTCGTCGGTCACAATATTTTTGTGGCTACAATAAAGATAGAAATAAAGCAAGGCTATGTTGTTGTGATGTGGACAGTCCTTGTCTATATTTATTTTGTAATGATTTAATTGTAGACTGTGATTTAGTGCAGGTGTAGTTATCTAGAATTTTCAAATTAAGAATTAGAATTTGAAAATGCGTCGGTATGAATGTACTCAACAAAATATTCCACGATCCTTCACATTTTATAACTTTCGCCCGTATGAGCTAATTGATTTTAGAAATAATTATATGAATAGTGATTCAATAGAAGGATTATAAAAAAATTGTTACTACTACTACGAAAGCTGCAAACAGGAAATTACAACAATTTTCCAACTTTCTATATACATCAAACTCTAATAAAGGCAAAACATGTTTAAGTAATGCGCAGTCAACAACCGATTTTCTTTTATCAAAGGCGTTTTTCCCGCGCAAATTATTCAAATTTAGTCCGAAGATTCTCAAATAAAAACACATCTTCACTAATCATAATCATCTCTAATAATACAAAAACTAGTAATGCAACATATAATTGCCTTCGAAGCTCTACAATGACTAAATCATTTCTCCCATTAGAAAATGCACCATCCACTAAAGATGTCTCGCGTACAAGGTGTGCAGTATCAAAGGTGATTCACTTAAAGTGTAGAATAGGCACGTCTCTCCACTGAATGAAAAGCAAAAGTCTTCTCCGTCCGTCTGCCATAAATTGAGCTCTTACCTGGCTTGATCTACGATCGTGTAGCTCGATGATAATAGTAAGACGTAACGTAACGTACACGCTGCAGAAAGTTACCTCACCCGGGAAAGGTTGCGGTCAATGGCAATAATGCATGCTTCGACTTAAATTGAGCGAAGCAAGCTAGACCAGTTGTTGTTATCTTCAGATAGAGATTAGTTTCCGTTGCTTGTTGATCTCCGTCGATGATCTGCTGTAGAGATTTTTTTCCGATTTTGGTTTGGCTGGATGGCAGAGAGGAAGGGAGCAGTTATACCACAATTAAGTACTTTTAACTTGACTCACATTCGCATCTATCTTGGTTTTTATGTGTGGACGTCGACGTTCCACGGTTAGGACTTCCTTTTTACATAAATAACATAAATCGAGCACTTTGCGTCGAGGGAAATGCCAAGATAAAAAAATAATGATGGTGATTACTTTTCTAAACAAAGTGAGCAGTTTTATTTTATCACAGAGAAACCGCGCCAAGTTAGTTTAGCACCTTTTTTGTTTTTATTTTTTTTTTATATTATTCGTAGAAACAAATTTCAGGTTCATAAAGTCAACAAAGCGGTTCTGCTTAAAAGTGTTAAATTGACGGGTTTATCACTCGTGGGGTTTTATCTTAATGGAATTTTCGAAATACTTTTATTTTTTCGTTTTCTAACGAATCTTATTGTTAAGATGTTTTGGATGGTTGTGGATTTTCTCATGTGGTTACGACGGGTGCATTACGAAATTTCTGGTGAAAATATTTCGATAATAAATGGGCAAAATAAAGTCTCAAGACATGTTTTTCCTAAGGTCACGTCTGTATTCTTCATTTTGTTTATTATGGATTAGATAAATAATAATATGTCATGCAGATATACGTGCAGGTTTTAGTAGTTTAACAGCGCCCAATGGTTAAAACATTGCATAATAGTAATCTGATTTATATTCGCAATAGGCTCCTACACCGTGCAACCGATCTTAATGAAATTTTAAGCATGTGCTATTTACATTAAAACTTAGAACATAGGCTATTCTGTTACTTTCTAAAGCCAATCCTAGATGGCGCTGTCGTGGAAAGCTTCGTTGAAAATCACCGCACAGCTTTGCATTTTTGCATAAAGGATCATGGGGCTCTCCCATGATGCACCTCGAAGCCCGATTTTGTAAATTCAAAATGGCCGCTGATAACCTAAATTAAAAATGGCCGCAGAAATACGATTGAACTTGCCAATTTTTTATTCCGCTTCAAAAATCGGTATCTGGAGTTTTTTAAGGTAGCAAATAACGAATTTATGATCAAAACTTATAAATTCAAAATGTGGGGCCAATATGGTGGAAGAGTTTTGCCAAATAACTGTCATTTGCCGGTTAGGAGTATGTAGGTTGTTCAAGAGTTGGAAAATCGGAAAATCTTGACATTCTAGCTACAAGTGGAAAAACATTGAACATAATGTATCCTGAAGCTCTCTAAGCAATCGGGTCAGAATTGATATGGTAAGAAGAAGCGGAAATGTGGGATTTGAGTTTTTAGGTAAAAGTCTAGAATTCTACAATACTCGAAGAGGCTGTCATCTGGGTAAATAAATAAAACCTCGATCAGTGGACATTCTCAACTGATGTTTTTGGACACATTTACACTGTTCATCCATCGAATGTTGAATGTTTCTACTTGCGCTTGCTGTTGATTAACGCACATGGCTGAAAATCATTCAGACATTTACGAACGATAATTTGTGATCTTCGTCAAACATATTGAGAGGCGTGTCAGCGTTTGAGCTTATTGGAGGACGATTCCCAATGGGACCCAAAAATCGCTGATGCCGTGGCCACATCGAATGCACACCAAACGCTATTCGCCATCATTGTAAGAACATGCTATCCGTCTCAACCTATAGAGTTATGGAACATATACTAAGCTTAAGGACTGATTGTCATTGAGGATTTGTGCATGACGATAGCAAATATACTATTAATTCAGGTTGGCATGATGGCGAATCGAATCGGCCCATGCACGATGCGTTCGATTAAGAACTGAACCGTGAGCATCAATACGACCATGATGAGCTGCAAGAAGCGGTCCAATCTAACGTTCCATTGCTGAATGATCAACAAAAAATGCTTACGAAACATTGATGCAATCGGGGGACAGCAACACTGGTTGGATCTTTTTCCTGGATGCGCCAGGTGGAACAGGAAAAACATTCGTTATATCGCTGATTCTGGTCACAGTTCGATCAAGAGCTGACGTTGCACTAGCTGTCGCATCTCGTCATCCGGAATAGCTGCGACGCTATTAGACAGCGGACGTACTGCCCATTCCGCCCTCAAATTGTCATTGAATGCAATAGGAAAACTGTTGATTGAATGAAAACTGATTGTTTGGGATGAATGTACATTGTAACACAAGAAATCAATTGAAACACTAAAGATCTCACTGCAAGATATTCTACGCTACATCTTTGGCGGTGATTTTGTTGGCAGGAGGCTTCAGACAAACATCCCAGTGATTCTCTGTGGGACTGCTACAGATGAGCTCAATGCCTGCTTGAAGGCATGAACGTTGTGAATACGCGTGACAGTATTGTCGTTGACCACGAATATGAAAGTTCAGCTTCAAAACGATCAAAGTGCTGAACAAATTTCAAAGCAATTATTAGAAATTGGTAACGGAACAGTTTCAGTAGATGAAACGACAGGGTCAATACCGAATTGGAAAGATTTCTGCCAATTCGTAAATTCACGCGCAATCCTCGCCTCAAAGTATATCGATGTAAACGCATTGAATTTCACCATTCAATCGCAAATTGTCGGAGATTTAGTGTCATACAAATTAGTTGATTCCACCACTAATCAAGATGTCGTGAATTATCTGAGGGAGTTTTTGAATTCCTTGGACATACTACTCAGATTTCCACCCCATAATTTGCAACTCAAAAACGGTACCGTCATCATAAAGCCGCGTTTACATCCCAAAGTCAACGCAAAAGTGCACTTTGAAGTTCGTTTATCGCACAGAAATTTGTATGCTTTTTTCCCTGAAACTTATTCTGAAACTTTCGTGCAACAGAGAAAAAAACATACAAATTTCTGTGCGATAAAAGAATTTCAAAATGTACTTTCGTGTTGACTTTGGGATTTGAGCTTAATGCTACGAAATTTGAATCAACCAAGACTGTGCAATGGTACCAAAATTGCTTCTCTCCACTCTAAAACAATAATAATTCCAAAAATTTCAACCTCATACTTCCTAATTAAATAACAACCTCTCTTGCAAATATGTAGTTTCCGCCACCACGAATCACGTCTTAATAATTTTTATTCTATTAGTAAATTATTAATAAAATGACTAGATTGACAGCTGTGCTAGTTAGTCTCGTGTCTCAAGATTCTAATCGCAAACGTGATAAAAACCGAACGTTGTGATACCGCTCCGCCCCAGCATAGATTCGCATGATGAAATTGCAGAGCAAGGGATTTAATGAGGATTTATTGAACTACGTAATACTGTATAATCAGGAAGCAGTAAGGAACGAACTCCGAATGCGTGTTGTTCGATTTTAAAAAAAAAGTGTAATTTTGAAACACTCCCATGCACGAGTTTGCGTGATTTTTATTGTGTGCAGATTAGTTTGTTTCTATGTAGCAAGCACTGAAGGGATTATTTTACTGCAAATTGTTTATTTAAAGTTATTGAATTTTTTTTAAAGTGAATTTATGTTTTTATGGACGTGCTGTATTACGTCTGGTGTGTGGTTTATGTGTAATTTTTGTGCAATTTTTGATACACTATAGAGGCACTGGATTGTCTCAAGATAAACATACTCTACCTCTAGCTTCCACCATAAAATTAGACCTTTTGAAGTAGAGTCTTCGGAATTTATGTGCAAATTTTGTGCCCATAAGTGCTTGTTCCATATTTGAGGAGTTTGCTTAAGTGAAAAACAATGAATTTCTATAGTGAGCAACAACGTAGGTTGGAGAATTAATTGGTAATGCGATATATGAGATGTGTGAAGCTTCAAATTCTTAGTCGTTAGTATGAATATTTATTAAAAGAAGTCTTAGGTTAAATAAGGAAAAACTCGCAAAAGCTAATCATCTTGTAGAATATCTTATTTTCCATATCATTATCATCGTCAACTAGCCTAAATTATTTTGCAGAGAAACAGAGGCAATTTATGATCTTTTGACCATTTGGGAGGATGGTTTACTGGTTTTAGAAAATTGGAGAGAATATTGGTTTTGACTTGACTTGACCAGACTGAAAGTTTTACGCGCTGTGTGTATACGATTCATCCCAACGTTTTCTGCGGCGCTATCTTTATCAATTATGCATAACCATGATTTTAGCATTCAATTAAAGTATTGTATTTTTATACTACTAAGTTATATTAAATATAATCTTTTTCATGAGCGAGAATGCATACACTACGCCAGTAGCGGCGTTAGGGTAGGGCGTGGAGGGATGATCACCCAGGGCGCCAGCAGTGGAAGGGCGCCGAAGGTTCATCCAGTTGCATACTGTGATTTGTTGCATTCTCGGCAGTGGCCAGGCCACCTTTAAAGGTCGGTTTATACGCAACGATTTGCTTGTGCAAACTGGCTGGAGCCAGTCAATTCGTGCAAAAAAACTGTGTGAAAATGAACCGGTCACATGTTCATGGATGGAACCACATACGAGCGTGTGCTAAATTTAATTAAGTCAATGATTTCAAGAATAGATACTGTTATGAGACGTGCAATTACCCACCAACGTTTTTGGCGACAGGAACGAGTTATGAACACGGAAAAGTGGAAACTGACTGCTAAATTTTACTTGTTTACTCTCTCTCCGTTAGCCGTCCAACACACGGCCCTCATGATTGATTTTATGAGAAGTAGATGATTCGATTACCAACTTTGACTAATTGTTCTGAGAAATAAGGTGGAATTTGTAAAAAATGGGAAAAATCCGCTGCGACAAAAGTTTGACCTTACCAGTTTTAAAACGCTTCTCTTAAGACTAAAAGAACGAGTGGTTGTTAGTGACGTTCACTCCGCTAGGGAACTGGCCATCGGTGTAATGTAAAAAAGCGTTGGGCGCTAGCGCAAAGTTTCGTTGTAAGTAAAATAAGAATATAGGGAAAGAGTCTCACACTCTTTTACCTTTTAGAAGGTAAGTTGTTTCCAAATACCGACTGGAACAATCAAAACTTTGATATTATAGACGAAGTCGAAGAAGACATAAGGCAGTTAGGAATAAGAAACTTGAAAAGAAGGTGCCAGAGAACGAAGACGACATGTAGACGAACGCTGGAGGAAGCAAATGTCAACAATAGGCTGTGGAACTTCTGATGATGATAATAGGTATAGTATGTATTAATCATTTTATTTGTCAGAACGAAAGCATTAAATAGTAAATACGGTTTCATATATTTTTAGGCTCAACGTTTCTGTCTAAAATGACTTTCTAACGTTGAGATCCAAAGATTGCTGTTTGACACTATACTCTTAAAAGCCCTGTATCTACTACCAGATGGCAAAAAACAAGTTGGCAAACCACGTTCAAGGTGCGAAGCAATGTTAAGGCCGATGCAGCATAACTGATCAACCCAAGAAACTGGAACAAGCTGCGGAGAAGAGAGACGTCTGGAGGAGAAGCTGGTGAAGGCGAAAGCTCGAATTGGGCTGTTAAGCTATCGAAGAAGAAGAAAACTGTTCTATTATAACACGATCAAAGGTCGTCAACCATATGAAGATATTGTAAAAGGCACTCAGAATAAGTCAATAGAGTAGTAGTTATTTTCCATCCCGACAAGGCCAGACTATGCATATCTTTGAGGACTCAACAAGAAAGACGCTCTGGAATGTCCTAATGAATTCGAGGCGAGCTAGGCATAACTAAACTAAAAATTCATGAAATTTCTAATTTGTTTTATTTTTCATTTTGCAGGCTTGTGGATACAAATAGAGATACATATGGCAATATTGAGATATATTTTCTAATGAAACTTTGATTGAAGATTTCGAAAGGAGAATGAGCTGTTAGCTCTTAGTATCACCCAAGTACTACTGCAACAAATGCTGCTAATCTTCAGTAATTTTAATGGACTGTCAATAAGCACTCCTTACCCAAAGCGAAACCAAGGATTTAATTTCACAATTTTTTTGTGAAAACCCAGCGTTCAGAAGTAAAACCGCCTTTGTACTGTCGGGTCTAGCATTGAGTGAAATATTGGACAGCTAGCTCAATTTGGAATGATAGTAGAGAGTGAAAAATAATGAAAAATAACTGAAAACGCGGTTTATTTACCGAATTTTATCCAAAACTACCATGGCAGAATACTGTTCTTCAATGTTAGAACAGAGGCTTCCTCGCGTATTATTCTTACAATCAGCATGACAGCATATTTGACAGGGAATTTATTTTAGGTAGATAAACATTTTCAGGAGAATTCCATGTTGAAACAATCTATACAAAGATTTATACAAAAAATGCAACAACTTCAATTGAATAACGCATATTTTTCTCGAGTGTACGTACATTCATTGAAAAGGTAATAATTCCCACGTCTTATAAATGATTCAAAAATTTAATTACATACTACTTAAAACATGATACGAATTAGTCAAAAACATTCAAGACTTTCTTTATAAAAAAAATACGCAAATCGTTTTTGCAAACTTAATATCAAAAAATCAAATCAAAAATCAAAGAAATTCTATAAAACCTTTAGGTTTGTTCAACAAAATTTTATAAAGAAATTGTTGAAATTTGAAAAACATTAACCGGATCTAATCTGATTTATTTTAACTTCTTTTTAAGGCAATGAGTGCACCAACAACTTTTCAAAAGTCACTTAAAAATGATTGCACGAACGAAATGATTGACACGAAAAATGTCACCCTGTTTTTGCTAAAAATGGTTTTCTATTTCCGAAAATTTACGTAGGCTATCTAAATTTTATATTTTAAATTATTAGATTTAAGTTTCATTAAATAATTTAAAATAAGAAAATTAAGATTGGGATTTAGGATCGCATTGTTTCCTGTAAAATAAGTTCCGGGTTCTAGTAGCACCGATCGCATACAGAAAACGACGGATTCTAGAATAGAAAAAATTGATCTACGAAATTTAGCATTTTTTTACCAAATTGTACACACTTCCCATTGAATTTTATTTCATGACACATCTGTGGCAATCAAATTTAAATATAGTCCATTAAGCTATAGAACTTCCCAATATACAAATAATAATATCCCATGTCTGTTTTTAAATAAATAGTATAATCCATATTTCATGTGCACTCCTTTTATGAATGGGTAAACCTTGGTTGAAATTATTCAAATTCGAAAAAAAAAATTCCAAAACACTTAGTATCTTCTTTTAATTAACCAAAAAAAAAATTCAGTTTCAATTCACTTAACATCAACGAAATAACAAGGCAACGCAACAATCAATGCACCACCCTCGTACTTAAAATCAAAATGTTGTCATTGGCCATTGCACTCGGAACGTTTTGCTTCATATGGTATTCAGGCTTTTAATTAGCACAAAAATTCTAAAATTCATTACCATAATAACATGCACATACACACAACTAATTAATTAAGTAATTTAAATTTTAGACCGACCTTATAGAGTTTCACTTTCTTGGTTTAATACAATTTCACTTTTTTCAATATAAATTTGTCCACTGTATATTTTGTGGTGATTCTTATACAAGACGTTTAGAACATATCAGGTATTATCCCAGAACAAGATTAAGACGATTGCATCCAGGCTTGAACTCTTTTAAAAATTACTTATCAATGGTAACAGCCGACAACTAATTCCCTCCAAGCCTTTCTTGAATTATTTATACCAAAAGTTAAAGTCTCCCACATTTCGTCCAAGAAGTGGAGAAGGCTCCCCTTCCTATCGTTGGCGGCCGATCACTCAGGAGAGAATGCAATATGCCCGGTGGGGGCATCTTGCGGAGTAGTAATAAGTTTATTGTGGCGGGCAAAATAAATCAGTTACTTACCGTTTTTCTTTTACAAGCCCTCAATGCACGTAAAAATTAATTGTGACCATGACCATTGGATTCTTGTTTTGGGAAAACGTGAAAAAAAACATTGAAATCGATTTCTATATAAAGAAGTAATGTTTCCACCTGCTTTTACCTAATCTAATTAGTTGCGATCATTATATTGCCCAAGAGCAGTGCGTTTTCTATATGTACAAAAACACACACGCTCATTCTGACTAGACCTATTGGTGATTTATCCAAATTCAGAGCCGCGAAGGATTTCAGTTAAGGCACAGGTGTAAATTGAAAGTTTTCTTAAACTGCACGCACGTTTCCTTAGTAGTATAGCGCTGCTTTCTTGTGATTAACCTTGACTTGGGGCTCTTGGGGGTTTTGGAGATTTAAAAACTGATTAATATTTTTTTAATAAATTACCATCGTGTTCACCACTTGGATACGTTTCAATAACAGGAAGCATATGGATTGTTTTGTTGCTCAATGTGTTGCCCAATATTCTAAGGATGAATTTAAAGTATTAATTAACTTCAATTACACTCACACACAAAAACACACTTCTCATTATTAAAAATATCGAATTAATTTCAAATGAATTTCAAGGATATTTTATAGGCCACATACATAAACATCCAAAAGAAATTTAGCACCGAAGGCGGTGAACTAAGCTCACGAACAGCAAAACAAGTTTGACACAGAAATATTTTTGATTATTTTTTCTTCTTCTTCAATTTTTCCCCTTGAGAATTATTGCCTTTTTATTACCTTTAATTACCTTGAAATATAAGTAAGTACCTTTAGCTACTCCCATTGAATTATTACGTTTCGAGACTGGTTAATGACCTACTATTACCTAAAATAAACAGACCCACATTACGAGTAGAAAAACGATTTTTATCTTACACTTATTAGTTCCTTTTTAAACCACTTAAAAGTGACAAATTTATCATCACACTTTCACTTACCATTTTAAATTTCATAATTTATATATAGTCCAAAATGATCCATACGTAATATGGATATCATCTGCAGCATTTTATGCCAAAAGCGAAATATATATTGCACAATAACTAGCAGCGCTCTCTACAAATAGTACCCAGTCTTTGAAAAAAAAATTCGCGTCTAGCGACATCTCTTCTTCGCAATAGTAGTTTTGTGTTAGCTTGCAATTGCAATCAATCCAACCAACAGATTTTTACCTGATTACTATTGTTCCGTGTCTGACCCCTGGGCAGATTTTAATTATGTCTAGTGTGTAGTAGTTATGGTTGCTAGCAGAGCACGCGGCGATCTTAAGGCGGCACAGATTGGTCAAGTGTTAAGTGTTCGGAACTAATCGGTAGACCGTTGCGATATATTATTGTAGAAGTCTGTGGAACATATGTGGGTCCATATTTTTATTTTGTTTTTGTTTTTTGATGCCATAATGTTTGGTCATAAATAAATCACTTCAATTCACTTGAAACAACGATTTTTGTTGGAGTGTTTTTGCGGTTTAGTTTTTTGGTGTTAACCATTTTAGTTGTGATTTTGTAAATGATTTGCGACTTATTTGTTATTTATGTTTTAACCACAAGAATTTGGTGGGAAACTACTGCCTTAGGAGTTATGAATTAAAATATGTAATGAAAAATAACTTCTTTCGGAAAACCACAAAAGGTGTTAAAACCCCGATTTGGTCCGGTAATTAGAAAAAGAAATCTGACAGAAGTGGACCTCTCGATATATTTCATGAGAATTCGACCGTCTAGGGTGTGGTCCTAATATCCAGTTCGAACGAATATAGTGTCAAAGATCAGCCGTTCTGTTAGAGTAGCCTAATTGATAAAACCTAGCTTATTGAGAACGCCTTGGATTCTCAAACTTATTTAAACTGGGTCCTTTGGCTGCTGGAAAGAATAAAAATCCACTTATTAGCGTAGACCCGAAAAGCAGCGAAACACAGTAATCAATGTGCCAGCCTGAACGCTCTGCTTAACCTGGATCTTTTGCCCTGATATCGACGTCCACACTTGCCTCTGTTAGGCCCTCCGCATACGAGTCGACTGCTTTGCAATTCCAGTTGTATATGCAACTGCTGCGTGACCTTACCCGTGCATTGAAGTGGGAGTCCAGTCGACAGAAAAAAGATCGATTTGAAAGAAGTTTGCAACTGGTCGCATGGGATCGTTCTTGCCGGTCGCAAGTGATGTCGTGGCTGCACCTCGCTTCTTGACTGGCAATATGTCTTTGTGACTTAAAACAAACTAAGTGGGCACAGAACATCGATTGATCCAAAATCAGTTGCGCTCATATGTGAACAAAGGTTTCATTTTAGTTGCAAATTGGTTGTGCGCATGATTATTGTGAAACTTGTTTGAAACTGGGATTGCAAATGGGTCGACTCGTATGCGGAGGGCCTTAGTCTTCCGTGTGGATCTGTTAGAATTGCGTTCTTCGCAGCTACCGATATCCACTACATATGGTTTGTTCAAGTCTAGCATGGTTTCTGATATATCAGAGCCAGTGGCCATCTGGCTCTGATGTGCAAAAGGCAGCGACGTACGATACCCCTTATGGCTAGAATAGATGGATGACATAAATACATGGACAGTCAATGCGTTGCAGCTCTTCTATCAGTGCTTCTGCCACCAGGTTTTGCCAGCATATTTACGCAATTGAGTAGCCATTGTAGTTGAATATTTTCTAACTACCCTTAAATACAGAGGAATATGTCCCCACATGTGGGTACTACTTTTTTTCCTGGAGGTAAAAAGTTTATGCTATCGCCACGACTCATGCGCCCATTACTGGCCGATCGCATGGCGGTGATATTGGATCTAGCATACATACATATCTGCAAATAAGAACTAAGCTAATCGCACTACCCAATATGAAGCGGCGACTCGATCTAACACCCCCAACGTTGGGCAGCATTCTTGCGAGTGTTGCACAAATCGCAGATACTTTGTCTGCCGTGCCCTCCAAGTTCACTTTGAAGTTTAGCCTCCGGTCGATCATTACTCCCAGGTACTTCAGAGTGGGCTGTGAGCGGATGATCTGTCTTCCTACCTTAGTCTCTACGGACACTAGCTTTCTCCGTTTGCTGATCAGCATAGCTCCAGTTTTGTACTAAGTAAACTTCAGTCCAGCGGCTTTTGAGAGGATAGTATGGCACTCTGTAATTCTTCCACGGTTGGCACATTTGTTTCTTGGAGGCGATCAACGAATTTATTTTGTTTGCTGTTTCTTTTTGTTGAGTGGACAGCCGACATCTGAATCTTGCTTTAACTATGACGTGGTTCGATTCACAATTCGCACCTCTACAGGATCTTACTTGGAGGATACTGGAAGCTGTCTTTCTATCTATGGGTATATGGACTATTTGATGGCAGTATCTTTCGCTGGGAGATTGCCATGTGTAATGTCCTTTCTTGGGAAATATGTTGAACTGACGATCATATTTTTGCTCATTGCAACATCGATAACACGTTTTCCGTTATCGTTTGATGCTTTGTGGAAACTTTCCTTTCGAGTGGTCGGTCTGTACCAGTTTTCTCTTCCAATTTTTGGCGTTGAGGTCTCGTATCACCTACTTGATGTCATTGGAAGGAGCCGTGTCATATGCGTGTTCAAGCTTATAATAGAAAGTGTCCTTTATCGTGTCTGCTTTCTCCTCCGTCTTCGCATGTGTGTTTATGATCGAAAGGCTGAAAAATTTCGTTCGGAGTGATGTTGAACATAGTCGTTCACTTTTTGACTTGAACTCTATGACATTATCTAGAATTGACTTGTGTACTACGAAGCCTGCTCCTAAGTGATGCTCCCAGCTGTAGAATATCCGAGTTCCATTGCCCTGTCTCCTATCCACCTGAACTCTTGTTACGCGCGTATTTTGATTTTATATCTGTTCACTTCTTCTAATATCGACTCAACTGCTCCAGTTTTGTACATACTTCGCGTGTTCCATGTTTCGAAAAACATTTCCAGGTATTGTTGCCGTAGTTGTTTCCGTTTTTCCCTTACGTTCGCAGACTTTGCTTCGTGTTTCTTAACTGATGTGTTTTTACCGGGTCCGGTAGTTAATCGAACGCTTAAGCCCACCACCAGAAGGACCGGATCCGTGATCTAAAATCTAAATCAAAATCTAAATTTGTTGGGCTTTACTAGTTTTTATGATCACCAAAATTACATGCAACTTTTAAGTATGGTTATACCACAAAATTCCATACCCATAACAACAATTTTGTAATATTATCGGTAACACTTCTTCAATTTCGCGTCTACTTCTCAAAATAACCAAAAATCCCGCGAGAACTGCTCCAACCACAAAAATGTCGGGGTCGATATAGTCAGTCGTAATTTTTTCTTCCACGGTTGCGGTCCTCCTAGCCTTGCCGCGACTTGTGAGTTATGGTAATGAAATTCGATCGACAGTAAAAGTGTTTCGTTATTGATAAGAAACTCACACGGAAGAAGAAGCTTAGAAGACGTGGTGATCATCAGGAACACTTTAGTATTATCGCTTCCTGTCTTCCCTAATAGCAAGATGTCAGACGTAACAGAGTTGTCCGTCATCATCGTTAGTGATAATCACTGTGCCGAGTAGTAGTGATTAAAGTAACCCGCTGCGTATGCCGGATCCGAAACTGGTTGATCTCGTCTCAATTATGACTCTTTCTTCAGTGCACGCATTTTTCGTAAATCAATTTTCACTTTTTTATTTTTTTAATCAATGCTGTGTAAGGACTCATTAAAAATATTAAAATTATTGTCTTAAGAAGTATTTTTTTAAACAGGTTGTAACTGATTTTCAAGGTTGTCTTCCAGCTTTTTTATATCATTCAAAAATTGATCGATTAATCGAGTTACAGAAAGCACGTACCTTCAGCGTATTGTTCTGATTGATTTTTGTGAATGTGCGGAAGTGTTCGTTCAACTGCAGTAGCGATTGCACAAAAATATATAATCTCTAGAGTGAAGGAGTTTATTTAAGATTTTTTTTTTAATATTGTCGGGAACCTCGACCAAAATCTTAAAATTTATGACTGGTAATAATAAATAAATCACTTTGTTTGGTAATATAAGCCTAGAATTCAATCAGTGATGAAAACGTTTTATTTTGGGTTTTTGCTTATTTTTAACGTGAGTTCAGATATTGAAAGTTGTGATATTTCGTTTGAACAGTATACTGCTGTACGAAACCATAAGCAAAAATTTCAGTGGCACTTTTCGCGTGCGTTTTTAAGTTCACCCAACACTTCTATGTTTCAGAGCGTTTTCCTCAGACCCATTTTGTTGTGGAAACCTGAATTTTAACATAGTTGCCTTTCTAGGGGTTGCGAATAAGTGGTAAAAAAATTATATCGCTAGCTCTCTTAATAACGGTAAAATGCATACCGGAAGTAAAAGCATTTCAATTTGAAGCATTTTTAGTGCGAAATTGATTTAAGTTCAGTAAAAAATGCAAAGAAAAAAGGGTTCTTTCTTATTGCCATAAATGAACTTTATTTAATATTTAATCGATTCTCCATTGTTTTTATGACTGGAAAAATTCTTTTTCTCATACTCGCCACTAATGTGTGGAGCATTTCCTCCGGAATTGAATTCCAAGCATGTTAAATGCTTATTTTGAGCGATTCTACATTTTCAGATTTCCTTCCATGGGCATACACCTTTCTGACTACAATTCTCCATAAATCTTCTACCAGATTTAAACCCGTAGTGTGCCAGCCAATCCAAAAGGGGATACTTTTGCTCCTCAAACCACTTCATAGCAGCTCTTTCTTTATGGATAGGTGCACTATCAAGGCAACTATGTTAAAATTCAGGTTTCCACAACAAAATGGGTCTGAGGAAAACGCTCTGAAACATAGAAGTGTTGGGTGAACTTAAATCAATTTCGGGCACTGTATATTAATGTTGGCGCCTTTCAAACCTTTCTCGATGATGAGCCTAGCGCAGGTCCAGGAAGAATAACTTTCTCCCACTCGGAACGATCCCGGATTATCACCGTGAATTTCCTTTGGAACCCCAGTTCACCAACCATATGATCGGATACGCGGCAAATGGAAATGTTTAGGATATTGTTAAGGATATCCATGTGTCCTTTGACTGCAAAGGGCCAGTTGGATCAAAACTGGGGCCGTATTTGGTTTCTCGAGTCGATTGATCGACTCGACAAAAAAAGCTTCTCGATTTTCTTTAAGTTTCATATTTGGTTTCACGACCAAATCGACAGCTAGGCGCAGCCATACAAAACCGTCAAATTGGGTGGTATTACTTCAGGCCAGCAAACCACGTATATTTAATTAAAATAGAAATTGTTAAAAGTTTATTGTATGCATAAATTGAGCTTTTTAATCATCTTCAAACGTGTTTATCGACACGTAAAGAGACGATATCGTGTCGCCAAATGCCAATTTTTATTTATCGACAGACGACAATGTCGACTCGAGAAACAAAATACGGCCCCTGAACTCCCAAGGCACTTATGGTGGCGGACAGGTCCGCATAGCTCTGGTAATGGAGAGGCTAGCAAGCCGTTGCTTGCTGCACTTGAGGATCAACGTAACCTGTTTAGTCTTGGGCCACCAAACTATAGCGCCATAAGTGACCAGAGGTTTAACGATCATATTGTACATCATTTGTGGTGTAAGACCCCATGTCTTATCCAAAAGCCTTTTGCAGGCTCATATGGCCTCTGTGGTTTTACTGATGGCTTAGTCCAATTGAGCGTTCCAATTCAGTCTCTTTTCTAACTTTACTCCCAAATATTTGACTGAGTCTAAGTTCTCAACTATAGTATGTACCTTGCACCCAGATCCCCACTTTGTAGCGGTTGGAGAAAGATACCAGGACAGCCTTATTTGGGTTGATTGACAAACCCTCTGTGGTACACCATCTGTAATGGTGAAGTCAAACTTCCCAAAGACTATGATGGCAGGATCATCTGGGGCCGTATTTGGTTTCTCGAGTCGACATTGTCGTCTGTCTATAAATAAAAATTGGCATTTGGCAACACGATATCGTCTCTTTACGTGTCGATAAAGACGTTTGACGATTATTAAAAAGCTCAATTTATGCATGCAATAAACTTTTAACAATTTCTATTTTAATTAAATATACGTGATTTGCTGCCTTGGAGTAATACCATTCAATTTGATAGTTTTGTATGGCTGCGCTTAGCTGTCGATTTGGTCGTGAAACCAAATATGAAACTTAAAGAAAATCGAGAAGCCTTTTTTGAAACCAAATACGGCCCCTGCATAGCCATCACATCGAAACCCGATTCGGATAGTTTCTTTAGCGAGGCAGGCTTTTTAATTTTGCTGACCAGGTGGTGTAAAGCAACATCTTTTGGTTTAACCTTCGAGTAAGCTATGTAGAGGAATAGAGAGCATCAGCTTGCACCTAATATGAAGGTCTAGCAGCCTTCCATTGCGAGGAAGAATTGCCGGTTCGTTTTGCGACAGAACTCCATCAGCTCTGGAACCTCCTGGGGTGGCACTATTCCTACATCCCGGAAAGTAGGCGGACGCAAAGACGATATCTTGAAATACGTTGGCGGTGGGAACCGCAACCGAGATCGCAAGGTACTCCAAAAAAGAGGACTTTAAATAGTAGTTTTTAAAAAAAAATCCAAATGTTGGCCCGATAAACTAAGAATATTAAACTGTGAAGTTATGTTCTAACATTGCAAGTCTTCAGTCCATCGAGAAGTGGAAATTAAATCACTACGTAAGCGTGTGATTCCTGTAGTCTGCTGATAGATGGTGGAAATAGAAAACAGGTATAAAAAACATACAAAATAAAATATTTCTTGATCCATGCTTTTCTTTTTAGGTTCTTTGGTAATCTAAAAGACTTACGATGTTATCCACCCTGCATAGATGAGTCTCGATTGAGCAATCTAAAATGAAAGGCGATCTTAGTCTCGTCCATATGCTCTGCGATAGCCGAAAACAGACGCAGTTCATTTTAGTTGAAGAAGCAACTGAGGAAAATTCATAGAGTTAGCAAATCAGTTGGATAATTCAGACTTTGATGCCAGGGTCGTGGTTGCTATAAAAATCCAATATCGATCGGATCAAAGGGTAAAGAGTATTTACTTAATTACGAGCCTCTTGATGTCAAACCGTGAAATTTTGAGACATCTGACGCATTCCTAAAGTACCCTAAAGTTAGTTTTCAAAAACAGTCTTTACTTCACGTGTCACAAGATAAGTAGTGAACAGCTTCTTTATAAAAAATGAACATAGCACATTTTGTTGAAGTAAGATACTTTTGGACACAATCTCTACAGCCAATCCAAACAGGAACAACTTTTACCTAGATTATACCATATCAATATGGCGTCCCGAAGATGGTCTTAGATGTCGTCGACGTTAATGAGTATGCTATTGTTCCACAAATATTTGATGAAGGTCTAAAAGTAAACTAGCATGTAAACAGGTAGTGTCAGGGAGGTGGCTTAAGAAAACACTTTTGGCCATATTTTCCAATATATGCATGTGTGACCTCCAAAACTTTGCCTGTTTCAATCATTTGGGCTATTATCTGTGGGAACAGGAGTAGTCCCAACATTAACAACAGCTATTAGTAGTAATAACATTGCTTTTTACAATAAAGAAAAGTGAAGCAAAATTATTTTCCGGAATTGGAAGATTTTAGTTTCGAAGGTTATAAATGCGTCTGTTGTTACATCCGGGATCATTTGGAGCCTGTGTTTAATAATGTTAGAGGCTTTGTTGATTAAATTGAATCGATAACGCACTAAATCTCCTGCAGAGTTAATAACAGATAATCAATTAAAGGTTAAATAGTTTTGTCTTTTTCATACTTTAATTTTTTTTATAGTTTTTATAGAAAACACATTATCTTTTATATTCACCTTAAATTCCAATCGTTATCAACTCGATATGATATTTAATTCGTTAATACACTGGCATAATACTTCAATTTATTTCCCCTTATTAATTGTTATAATTAATATAATCTTATGATACAAATCATATCAGTATTAAAGGTCACATCAAGGTGCTACCACAAGAATTTTATTTCAGACATACCTACGCATATCAAGTTGATCCAGTATGAAGTTTGTCGCAATATGAAAATGTTTTTTCTCCATCCTCTTTAGGTGAACGAGTTAAATCATTCAAAAAGTTCACTCTACCAAAATTGAAATCGAACCAAATCTGAATTCGTTCAACTAACTCTAAGCGACCTAGACTCGTTTCGCGCCAATAAAGTCAGGTGAAGAATTTTTCAGCTGAATACCATGCATCGCTGACCAGAGCAAAATTAGGTACGAAAAAAGAGCGCGGTGAAAAATCGCAAGTAATTCTGTCCGCGATAAAAACTCGATGAAATATTACTGTGCCAAGAAAGGAAGCGCGCGCAATGCACAAAAAAAATCAATATTTTTGCATAAGCATTTTCCTTTTTTAAAAAAAATCGGTTTCCGCAATAGAATAAAAAAAACCTGAATTTTCATCCCCCTTGGAGCTGAGCAGAGACAGTCTTCAGGGTTCATTAACTGCAATTCATCAGTTCGATGACAATGAGCTGGTTTCTTGCAGGTTTTATGATTTATCAGGAATTATTGCACATACCGCGACAATTCCATCAGTGCATAAGAGTTTCTTTTTCCCCATAGCATAGAAAATTACACGCTGGCACAATCATCTGTAAAAGTTCGCTGTGAAGATTGCCATAGAAATAAAAAATATACCCAATGATGATAGTGAAAAAGTGGACGGTTTTCCACATTATACGGCGGTGAGCAGAGCCCCCAGTTACTGTCAGGTTGGTCAAACCAAAAAATTTCATCAATCTAGTTTCTAGCATGTCATATGAGAGTTATGGTTTTATTTCATGGTACGACACAATATTGAGACATTTTTCGGTTTCATTCATACAAAAAAAACATATTTCTTTTCAAGGCCGAGACAATCCGGGCGGAACTAATAAAATCACAATGCGTGACCGCTAAGTATTTTGCACAGGCAAGTGACACCGTTATTGGCGGCTAATTAGCTGAGTGCGTCCACCACTCTGTGTGCAAACAGGTATGCCCAACATCTCTTGTGCGGAGACCGCAGAGAAATTACCTTGCTTAATACGATTCGAAATTGAGCACCTTGCTAATAGATTTGTTCACGCCCAGCTGTCCGAACGATCTTGGATTAATTAAGCCTGATAACAAGTGGCGCAATCTGCTTTTTACCTTACGAATTGTTTATTGCCTAAAAGGATCAATGTTATATCAATTAATCGCTCAACTACCACATTTTCCGATTGGTTAGTCGATACAGAGCAAATCGTCACATCGCAGGATCTTTCAAACAATTTCACTCGTCGAAAATTGCACTTTTTGGGATTTGGCGGAAATAATTTGCCGAAACTTTTGGAAGTGAATGGCCACTTTCTTAATTTTAATTACACCTGGGGTCATTGTCGCTTTCTGCAAATTTGATAAAAAACTAAAGTGGAACAAAAAAAACATTTGCAGCGTATATAAATAATTTAGGAAATCAGTTACAGTTTCAGTCACGTTTTTTGTTTTGCAATTTTCATAAAATAGTTAACCTCTAGGAGGAAAATATAATATATATTTTTGGTGCACCTTGAAAATGAGAAAGGTTCACTTTAATTTGATTAGTTTTTAGACAGTCTTTAGCTTTTTGGTAGTTGATTTAGGGCTAGAAATCCTTTCAATTAAATGTAATTAAGTTTTCGGTTCCAATGATTGAGAGAGTTAACGAAAGACAATCAGTCATTTAATGAACTATGGCTTAATAAGTCTGATTAGTTATCCCATGATATATGTGCAATAAATTATATCGCTGAATTGTGTTATTAATGATATCAGTATTTCTTTGCGATGAGTGCAAATTGCTAAAGAAAGAGGACTATATCTCATGACAATAAGTGAACTTGCGTCCCTTTCAAACACTGCGCCCTAACAATTCCTTGGCCGTCTTTAGGGACGGCACAGGACAGAATCGCTTAGAGTTGGCCAATCCAGGCGCGGACCTCCAGCGCTCACTAAGTTTCATCAAAATCCGATCGGCCAGGGCCAGTTGCAGCAAGCTGGTGGGTGCCCCAATAGTCGGCTCTGGATCGATGAATGCAATATCAGAGCCCTGTTTAGCCAAGGTATCCGCATTTTCGTTGCCTTTGAAGCTCCGGTGAGCCGGGACCCAGACAAGGGTAACTTGATTGAGAACGCCCAGCTAATCAAGAGCATGTTGGCAGTTCCAAACTAATTTCGACTTAGTCCTACAGGACCTTATCGTCCCAATTGCCGCTTGGCTATCAGAGAAGATAAAGATCCGTTTGTTATGGTAGGCTCTTCTTAAGTTCTCATGATATAACCATTTGTGAAGGAACCCCTGAATATTTTGCATTATAAGGGAATGACTAGGTCGCGGCCCTCCTGTAGCAGAATGGGATAGATTCCGTCTGCTGCAGGGGACTTGTATGGTTTGAACGATCTAATCGCCTCCCTAATAGCTTCGTGATTAAACACGATGTTTGCATCTGTCCAGGCAGCTTTGGTCACTTTAAAACGTAGGTCTTTTAGCTGCCCAGCAGAAGTTGTGTTCCCATTTGAATAAATGGTTGTGCCTGGAGTAATATTTTCAAGGTTTCTTCTCTAGACTGCGTGAAAGAGCCATCGGTTCTGCTAATAGATCCGAGATCTCCCGAAAAGCTCTTTATAAAGCTTTGTGGATTTTTACTGAGTCTCGACACTCTTCCAGAAATTCCACCAGCTATTTTTTTGCTCGTATAATCGTGGTTGGCGATCTCTCAGTTGCTGGTCGCTTGGCTGCGTTGAATACCTTCCTTGTATCCGATCTCAAATTAGAGAGATCGTTATTCCACCATGGAATTTTCCTGTTACGCGTCCTCATCAGAATGGGGCAATTATTGTTGTAAGCAGCAGTAGCCGTAAGGAAGACCGAGGATAGTTTTACATTCATTGTAGATTTGATTAAGTGTATGGACTCTTCAATATGCTACTGAGTTCGCCCCGAAAGTGTATCCAGTTCGTATACCTAGGATCCCTGTATACACTCACTCTTTCCAAAGACTCACCCACCATAAAGTAAATGTGTCTATGGTCTAAGTACGACGGTTCATGTGAGACCCGTCAGTGACTCAAGTAAGTGGCAACGTGTTGAGTGGGCAGTGTGATGTCTCTAAACTCATGCCTCGTACGGTTGACGAAGGTGGGATCAGTGCCGCGATTTAATATGTCCAAGTTAGTTGGTAAAAGGTTTTCACCCCTCTTCTTTACTGCACTACTGCCCCAGCCATCATGATGGGCGTTCGCATCACATCCTACGATGTTATTCAGAGCGCTCCTGTTAGAGCGACCCACTAATTCTTGAGTTGTTTGGATGGTTTAAGGTCCCTGGAGTCGTACAGCAGGTATGCTAAGCATAAAAAACCATGCTCTTGCTGCCCCCTGCTAATCTGTATCTTCATCACTTCTCGACGATTTATCTGTGAGAGGAAGAAGTTAGTGTTTTTATTGTAAACTACACAGGGCCGAGGGTTGCCAGCATACCATGCTATAGCCGGCTGTCCGCAAATCCTTAGCACCGTTAATTACCCATGGCTCCTGGCAGGTTGGGGGCCCCCACCCTACAAAGAATTGCCGAAGCAGCCCTAATGTGTTGCAGGTTGCACTGTACTACCCGTATCCTAGGGTTGTTCCTGCTGCTGTGAGCTAGCAGAAGTCTCCGCGACCTCTCGTCAATGCTAAGGGCAAGAGTTTGACCGCTCTGGTCCACCTTCCTACTCATAACTTGCCAAGAGGTTACCTTAATTGGCTGGTTTTGTATTTCCCCTTATATTTCCATTCCCTAACATCATGAGAACCCAGAATGCGATCCGCTTGAATTTAGGAAGGTCCTTCTCCTCGATTAGGTACTTTGAGGTTGCACCCTTCCTAAACCTACAACTTGGCGACAGCATTCGTCGGCCATTGGATGGTAGGTTCGTTGGCGCGGGTGATCTTGATGAGACCCCTTGTCGCCCTTACACCCAAACACTGAGGTGGGCAATCGCAAACTTTTGTCCACCTCAGTCAAGATAGAATCACACAAAGAGAAGCATTGCTCCTCCGTCAATTTGATTTCGGGAGAGTTGTCCAGGACCACTGCCATGGTGGTCTCAGCCAGCTTGTCCCGGTATGAGGGTTCTTGCGACTCTCCCTTTTGTTTTTCTGGGGTCCCTGCCCAGCCGGAAAATCTCTGACCGCTGACATTTTGGCAATGAATCATCTGGGTCCAGCGTGCGACATTGCCCCTAGAAGAAGTAGATGTCGGTGCTACTAATTTTCTGGTGTGTCTAGAAAATTCTGGCAGTACAACGACTGTCTGAGTTCGCTAATTGGAGCCCCTGGTGTTTTGACCACTGTCCTGCCTTTGGTTTGTTGGAAAGGAAGTTGCAAATGTGGGACATGGGTTGTCACGTCTTGCCCCTCCTTCTCTTGGTAGCACCAGATTTTCACCTGTCATACCGACAACCTTGGCACTTAGTTCTTGCCGCCAGCTGCCGAGGCACTGTTGTTGATTGCGAAGCCGAAGCAAGAAGATCTCTCTTCAGCTCTGAGCTGATGCTTATTGAATCAAACCCACAACTTCCTTCTTCGTCTGATTTTTTATTTAAGTTTTGGTCCATAAAAGTACCATGAGTATGAAAGGAAAGGGAACTCCATCCTGACAGAGCCTCTATATCAGGATAAGGCTATATACAAGTAGGTGCGCCCGGTGCCCAGAAGAGATTGTTCTGGACTGTGCAACACTACCCACTCCCGTGCATCCCTCGACACGTTGACATTTACATCTTGGCTTGGTAGGCTTTTAAGGGTGTGCTCCCTACTACCGTCCCTCTTCCACCAAAGATCCATCTTGCTTACCACAAAAGCTTTTTCGTCTGGATACGTTCTTTTGAAAATGTATGGTCGTACATGGAAATAAAAATCGAAGAAAAATTAATGCATACTCACCAAATCGATATACGAAAAACTTCGTTGGACAGATTGAATTTACAATTTCCGAATTGTGGCATAGTGCTTTATTCCTAGTTTACCAAGGCCAGCAAAAGTGCATTGAATTTTCGCAGTATATGCTGCGTCATTGTTAATTTCTTTCCAAAACGGCTCTAATGCTTTTCAAAGGGCATTATTTATTGCTACTGCATAAAACTACTTACCGGCATCATATGATTACATATTACAGAAAGATAAGCAATAAAGGGGATATATCTAAGAGCTCCAATCTTCTACAGAAAAAAATCATTGCGCGCTCGCAATTCTTTCTTAAATTGTTAGATTTCGTTCCGTTTCATTAGCAAATCCATCACATATTGACAGGTTGTGTTTTTTCGTGAAACCTCGTGGCTTAAAACTGAATGAACATAAATGTTTACCTTTATGCATGTAATGAGTGCGTATTTTCACCTAAATATCTCTGCCGTATGCTGAATATCATCTATGTAACCAACATTAACATTGCACGATGCTTTTCGTAGTTATGCGATTATAAAGTCACTTGCTACCAATTTTTTAAAGTGTCGGGGTATCGAACAAAGAAAATCATTACGATTGCTACTACCTTTTGTGATGTTAGCACGAGTAACAGTCTCTCTATTCACAAACTGCAAGAAAAAATGTACCACATAAACACACAAATCACGCCCATTCTAATTTCATCATTCCAAAATGAGTTCACTTTCAATTTGAGTTCAATTTAGTACCATCACTTCTAAAACTAATACCATCCAGCAATTACATCACACATTGCATGGAAAGTAAAATTCAAATAATCAATCGCACGGGGAAAATTCCATCGTTAATATCCAATAAATCAATCCAATTTAAATTCGGAGGGCACCAATGAATATATTCAATTTGGAGATCAGCAAAATATTTTGCAAAAATGTTTCAATTAGAGAAAAACATATCATCGCCACTTTTTATGAAGGGGTCTTCTAATCTCGGGCCAAATCTGAGCGAATTCGATGAATGAATACAGAAGATATTGTTTTCTTCAATGCGGCTGCGCGGTAAACAAAATAAGCCGGTTTTAGCGGCGGATTCAAATGATTATTTTTAAAGCGAGGTTATATTTTTTTATGTGAATGGAGCACACCTTTTGAGAAAAATTAATAAAAATGATGTTGATGAATTCATCAGACGAAATTTCTTGTCTGAGAAAGATGGATGTTGGTGGTTTTCTTGCAGTGGTCAAAAAATAGCAAAAGTATATACTGATTTAGTAAATCGTTGAAAGCATCAGAAGTCAGTATACCATCGTTGCGACACACAGCGTCTCGATTTCTGGCTGACGTTCTCCAGTTCAAAATGTGGAGAAGTGTGCCGCATCTGCTACAACCGCATCCGTTCAACTTTTTCTTGGCCTGACTACAGGTCTTTCTCTTTTCATTATGTCTGTGAAGACCATCCTCGTTGCTCGTTCTTCACTAGGTCTATGATGTCGTTACATAGTTGATGTAACTCCCTGCTATTCTCCATGTGGTGCTCAGTGGAGTAAGAGGAGTAACATGTAGCGTAACATGCACGTGCCGCAACTATTTCGGACTCATGGAAGTGCGATCATAATCTCCTAGCGGTGGCAACTGGTAACTATCCTATGGGAGAGGATAGGCTTATATGATCGGGCTAGTCCCTTCCTAGTAAGGTTGGCGTGAGGCTAATAACCTCACCCGCAAAAAGGAATTATTTCGGAACGAGCAACATTTGTGTCGTTCAATGTAGGAGTGGTGTGGCTCCGTATTTTAGAGTATTGGAGGTTGCTTTCTTTGTAGTCGCATATTGTCGTATCTGTCGCTGTGGGGGTGGAGCGGCTCCGGAAGTGCCCTATAATTGCCCTATAATCGGAAGATTATCCATGTCGTCCTAGACGTTCTCCACTTTTTTCGATGTCATTGGCATACCCGATAACCTAATCGGTTTTGTTAACCAACGAGAAACTTCGTTGAATAGGCATATTTCTAATAACTGCTTCCAAGGCTAGGTTGAATATGGAAGGTAGGTGAAGGGCTGCCTCCAGTGCGATCGGAGGCCCAAATAGCGCTTGTCGCGCCGTTTTCTTGCCACAACTCGTGTACCTTATGTTCATTGGTTCTTGGTCGGATGTGACGGATACCTAAAGCCATCCTGTACAGTTTACGAACCTTAACAGTAAACTGATCTCCAGTCTGGAGATGTCTTTTAAGATTTCTAAAACAAGATTGCCTAGTGTGCGCTGCCTGGCCCTAAACCCGGGCATTTGCATAGGAAGTAAACAAGTGTTTCTCTCTCGTTCGTATTCCCGCAACTGCGGCACCAGACGTTGAACGGGATGCCCAACTTGCCAGCATGGCCTCCTATGAGCCAATGTCCCGTAATTCTATATATCGTCGGGTTTTGTTTAAGAGGCCCATTGTTTCTTCTTTGTTATAAATCGGCCAAGACTCCCTAGAGACAGTGCTTCCCTGCTTGGCTAGGTAGTCAACTTTCTCGTTCCCATCTATATTCCTATGACAGGGAATCCAGACGAGAGTCACGCTGTTCTTACTACCAAGCCTATTTAGCTCAGCTCTGCATCGCTTCACTGTCTTGGAGTGTATTTTTACTGAATCCAGACTCTTTATAGAGACTATCTATGAAAATCCCAATGTTAAATCTTTGTGTAGGTTCTAAGTTCATTGTTTGGATCACCAACACATCCGCTTGAAATATTCTAACCTACACCGGAAGGTGCCAAGACAGTACTGTTAGTGGTCTCTAAATAAACCCCTGCTTCGACGCCCTCTGAGAAAGAAGAAACCCATGCCTCTCCACCACGTACATACAATCACACCTCGCCTCATTTCCTGACGCATGAGCTTATCTCAATACAAAGAGAGTAGTACATTATTTTTGAACCGCATTGTTTGAGCCCTCCATTAACTTGGAAGGCATCTATTAGAGTGTTCTGTTCGGGCATTTATGACGAGATATATTAATTGTATCAGACGTACTAGTTAAGCAGGCACACTTAAGTCGAGTAGAATCTTTCTCTGGATGCAGCCGTATGCTTGCTTGAAGTCCACTACTGCGGCCTTCGCTTGCTTGTCGTTTGAATATGACCTTCAAGCGGAATTCACTGCTCTGCCTGTCCTCCCTAGATGCTAATTTAGGTCTCAGAATCCGACAATGAAGCACCAGCTTCCTGGCATCCTTTCGAAGATACCCCAACAATTCTGTTGATACGTTACAAGACTTCACAGGAGAAAAACGATTGATGCTAGCTACACCAGGCTAATTGATATCCCTACATTTTCTCAATATACTCATGTAACATTCTAAACCAGGGCTGGGCAATAGCAGCTCTTGGGAGCCTCCTGCATCCTACATATACCTCTCTCACTCAGTCTCATAAGTTAGAATAGAGGGTAATAAGCAAGATAACTACACAGGACTTTTCTAAACTAAGTATACTTTTCAATGATTCTAAATACGTTCCCTTTCTCACTCAATACAAATTAATCTCAAAATTTATGCAATATTTTCCTCACGTGATGATTACCTGCATCTCATTACCATCACCACATCCCTTAATTAATACTTAAATGCCAGCACATTGCACACATTATTGCGCACCTTCACACGAGCCTTAACAACTCAAAGAATCTCTTAATTTTCTTTGTCACGGCAAATTGTTTTTTTCATGTTTTTGCTATTCTTCCCACGCTTTGATTAACTGAGAAACTCACACTTGGTTTTGATTAACTTTATTTTCTTAATTGTACAATGCCTGCAAAATGATGAAAACGTTGTTGTTTTCTACCTATGCTACTTATGCCAGTATCATCTGGCGGCTCCTTTTCTCTTTGGTAATTAGATTGCTAAACAGCGCTTCATTGGATTCCTGGAAAAAATTTGTTAGTATCATGGTAGCTTAGTAATGAGGAAGTGGCGGCGTCTGTGACTTACTCTGCTGACGGCACTTTGAAGATATCTTGAGGAACTTCGAGTAGTGATGTTGTTTCACATAGAAGATTGTGAGCTGGATAATCTTGGAGTAGAGCTTCGATCGTTGGCTTCTTTTCAAAATGTTTTAAATTCGAAAATTGTTCACCTGGAAAATGCAGTTTAGGTTTCGATTATGTTTTCAAAAATAATAAGTTTTCACGGCAATCATTTATATAGTATTATTAAATTGACTTATTGAGCAAACCTTGTGCGATTAAGGTTTTTTGGAAAAATGCAAATTTTGCCAAATCAGTCTAAGACCAGTTTGTTCAAAATACATAAGGCGGCATATGACCTTCGTAATGTCAGTATGACTTAATGATGTTAAGCTTGGACTTGTGTTTCAGTCTAGTCAAAATTTGCTTTGAACCCTACTCCAAAGCTATTACTTTCACAATCGGTTTCTGATGAGTTGAGCGCGCATAAGAACAGCGTAGTTACTCAGTAAAAATTTCTGGTTCTCGGTAACTTCTATCAAGAAGATTTTTACCTCCTCCACACAACCTTCCTTCTTTCCTAAAGCCGATTTTTTAGCATTCCTGCTCGCCTCAAATTATTCTCTACCCGATACTGCTACACAACCCCTCAATCTCTGCATCACCTTTGGCTATTCAGACTCCTGGAAATTGGCTCATGTTCAACCTATCCCGAAAAAAGGTGACTCTAGTGACCCCTTGAACTACCGGCCAATAGCAATTACTTCTGTTCTCTCCAAAGTCATAGATATACTAATCAACAAGAAGCTAATGGAATATCCTGAAATGAACAAAATTCGACATAATATCCAGAAGATCTACGACCTGCTTGTATGTCTTACATAGCTCCTCCACCAAAACATTGCTTTAATGAGTTTCCTCTGGTTGCTCTAAATATGTCCAAAGCTTTTGGCCGAGTATGGCTCCCTGCTTGGTATCCACCCAGTTATAAGGAAATGGATTAGGAGCTTCCTTTCTGACCGTTCAATAAAGGTAGTATTCGACAAATCCAATCCCCACACCATCTCGACCGGAGTTCCTCGAGGATCAATTCTTTCGCCCACTCTTTTCCTAATATGATATGCTCTCATCCCTTTCAACACACTTCTCACTTCGCTGATGACATCAGTCTGCGTTATTCCTACGCTATTGATAGTACATATAAGACAAGCACTTGCCAGGCCTCGTCTTCACCATTGTGAACTCATGTCCGTTCATTCATTTTTGATTGGGGCTGCAAGAACCGAGTTAAATTCAACTCGTCCAAAACGAAGTAATGTCTCATTACTTATAAAACCTGCACCGACCTTCATCGTGTTTCAATGGGCAAAACAAACCTTACAGTTGATCTATCTCTTAACATCTTGGGTATATGAGGACTTGCGATGAAGTGATCACATATTCCAAATCGCTAAACAAACACCCCAATGTCTAGGATTTCATAAGAGATTCAAATTTCTTCTTTCACCAGTTGCCAGCCAAAATCTACAAGTCCTACATTCGGGCCCGCCTCGAGTATAGCCGATTTATTTGGGCTGGCGTCTCGAAAACCGCCTAAGCGTGTCCTGACAAGGTGCAAAGACGCGCCATCCAAATCATCGAAGATGGCAGCCTTTGCATCTCCATAGACTCTCTGAGCCACCTACATTCCTGCAGCCGAGGTAGCTTCGGAACGGAATCGAAACGGTTGTTCAAGACGTCAACAACTGCTCTCATTTTGAATAGTGGATCGTAACCCTCTTCGCCCTTCTTTGGCATTGACGTAGCGTCGTTGAAATGGAGGTATTTACGTATTAGATGGAACCGCTTAAATGCCATTGTTGATCTAATGGCTTCGAATGCATATTTATCCCAATAATCTTCCACTTTAGGGTATCGATACATGGACATAAAGACGAGAATCCCAAGGGACTTCCTAATTTCCACCGAAGAAGTGACAAATTTCGTTCCATTTTCATCTTGTCGAGCATACAAATTGGTTTGTTAGACAATAGTTTCCAATAAAATAGGTGAAAAAATAGGTAAAGCATTGAAACGATGTTTTCAATTCGTTTAAATTCTCAGGTAGCTTGGGATCACCTTGGAAAACGACCTAGTTACGATGGAGTGCTAAATGCTTCTTTCGCCAAAGGGTTTTTGAATTTGAAGTCAACAGCATCACATATGAAATTAGCGCCGCCTTCTTCATACTCAGGTAACGGTGAACGAGGACGTTTTGGTCGTTTGAAAATACTTGATGGTCCTGGCTGTGGAGCTGGCTCAACCGACTATTCAGTCGTTGATGGAAGAGGTGGTTCAGTTTTTGATGGCAGAGGTTGCTCAGCTCTTAATAGCAGAGGCGGTTGGAATAAACGACGACAAAGCAGCCTCACGTAATTTTCGGACGACTCCTTTCATGTTACTCACCAATAAAATAATTAAATTGACCACTTTCATCAAAAATTCGACTTCAAATTAGTCTAGCTGTAAAACTATGTATGAGTCCAATCGCGATAACTATGAACATGTATACGGGGTTAAACAAGAGTCATTGCAGACAGTTCAGAGATATAAAAATTTGAAATTATGCCGTTACAGTGCATTCTGTAAGACCCGTCTAAAGGAGCGGTTTCCGGTTTGAGGGTTAACTTAGATAGTAACAAAGGTTAATCTGTCAGTGTAAAATAGCGGCTATTTTTTAAATTTTTGTAGTTATACTGAAACTGGCATAAAAGAATTTTCACTAAAACTAACTCACCCAAAATGCAACTAAACGTTGATCCCAAAATTGATCCAGTTTTAGCCGTCTCTGAAATTCCACCCACAATGAGATCAACATCTTCTACTCTCCGATAAACATTCTTCAACCTGTCAATATCCTAAAACCAAAAAACATATATAACAACAATTCCGCAAAATTCATCAGGAAAAAATACTGACATCTTTTCGCATGTATGAGCCCAAATCATCAAAGTCACGAATTGTTACTTGCTCGCAAATTTCCAAATATTTTACATAAGGTGCAACACCGTGATCCCGTCCTCGCTGAATGTCCCATGCCAGAGCATCAGATCCAATGTCTTGCTTCCCTGTCGAATCGGTCCGCAAAAAATGTTGCGTCAGCTGCAATATAACAACATTTTATCAAATTTAACAAAAATTCACAATCTGATCTCCTTCACATACACTTTCAGCATATTTGGAATCCATTTTCATAGCATTTTGCCGGAGCATCGCTTCCAGCATTATTTTGAACTTGTTCGGCTGCTGTATGAAGTCCGATTTGTAAAATTGATCACGTAAAGCGAAAATTTTATCTGCCGAACTGGGAAGGTAACAAAAAAATCGTGTGTAAATTGTCGGGTTTCCCACTCATTTATAAGTAGGTTCATTTACCTTGAATTGCTGGCTACGTTCGGGTTTCCGTGATTTAGTGCATTACTAGAACTCCCGGATTCCTGCAATTCATTCGGCATCATCGAATAATAGAACCGGATAGCAGCCACCGCAAATTCATTTGAAACGCCCGATTCCATATCGATAGCTTGCACTTTTCCCGAATTGATTTCCTTAGCAAGATTTTTACCTAAAACAGACGGTAACCATTCGTTGTAAACTATAAACCGATAAACTTCAATATTTTGCTGTCTGGCTTCGTTGTATAGCTGTTCGTCATCCCAATTTGGATGAATTTTCTTCAGTTTTTTTGCGATATTATTATGAGAACGCAGAAATATGGTGTAGGCAATATTCACAAATGGATTACTATTAACCCGATTATCACCTAAGAAAAGGTAAGGTTACACCTTGAAGTCGGAAAAAGAACTTTTAAAAAACAAATTACCAGCCATAAAGCATTGCTTGTTGGAAGTTTGGCTAATAGCACAGAATTTATCTTTGTTTATTGCCAATGGCAAGAAACTTGCAGCATAACCTTGCGAACTTTGTGAAGTTTTCAATTCACCATTTTTAAATGATCTCATTTGATCTCGCAATTCTTTTGTATATCCGTACAATTGTGATAGATCTAAAGAGCTCGAGGCTTGGTTCAGCTGTAAGAATGTTAATTTTTAGTCAGATATTCATAAAATGTACATAGATTTAAATACACGCACCTGCTTAGCCGGACCAAATTTACATTGTGGATCAACTACCAATGCACTTCGAACGAAGCTTAAGCATGGTACCCAGTCGTACTCAGAGGCTGGTGTTCCTTCTAGAGGTGCACATGCTGGATGCACGTATCTTGGAGATAATTTGTAAAAGTCGGAGTTACAGCACTCGATGGGTGTTCCGTCATCTGTGAAAAAGTTCGTTAGTGCGCATGGTTAACCTATTTAAAGTGTGTCGTGGATGCATACTCATTGTTCTTACGGCGGGTTTACTTAAATCGTGCTCTATGAACTGTGCCCATTGTACTAGTGACAAACTTGCACTTACATCTTCTATTGTATTTTCGCTGTCTCCATAGTGATTGTTTAATAGAGCTGAGCTGATTTGCCTGGGCTTAGGTAAATCAGGTGAGTTGATCATCTAAAAAAATATTTATTGATTAATTTATTTTACACTTTTTTTCTTCAGCCAGATTAATTGTGTTTCTTCTTTTCAGGGCTTTGTATTTTGAGGGGATTGTGAAGCTATAACGTACAATCATTAATGCCGGATTCATCGTTGCGGATGAGTCGCGTCGCACAAATTTCCCAAAAAGAGAGTCAGCTGAACTTCGATTCATTGTTGTAGTCATAGTGTGCCGCACATTTTGTATGATTTGACAGTTTTTCAGACAATTTTCATCAAAAACATATGTTTTTTGGACAATTTTTAAAATCCGCCGCACAAAAGTTGAATTTGGTTCAACTTTTTTTGAGAGAGAAAAAAAAATCCCAAAAATTTCCCAAAATTGAGAAAGGTACAATTTTTCATACAAAAAGTGTGCGCGCACATAAGTGCGGCGCGAATCATCCGCAACGATGAATCCGGCATAAAGGTGGTTGAAAAAGTCCCAAGTTTGTAACAAAAATTTCAAAATAACGTTAGCATAAATCTTTGGGAAATCTCATAAATCGGTCAAATCAAAAGAAGGTATAAATAAAATATAATAACTAAAATATTTTAACTTTTTCATTCCAGAAAAACTAGATTTCTTCTATGAGTAAATTTAATAATTAATAAAAAATATGGACTAAAGATTCAAGGTATAACAGACCACCATTACATGATTTACAATAGCGGTCGACATTTGATTGACTTGTTCCAAAACACTATTTTCCAAAATATATGCAATCCCCAAACAATTCCACCCTAATACTTTTGCTCGTTAAATAAATTTAATAATATTAATTTTCAATATAAAAACCCTACCATTTGCAACCCATCAGCATAACTAGGTTTCAAGAGTCGCCTATACGCATGGTGACCCTCACGAACAGAACTTGTAATATTCAAGCACTTCTGTTTCAATTCTGAATCTGGTATAGAAATCTGTGATATATAATTCGCACATGATTCCCTGTTGACATCCAGGCTTACGCATTGACCATTGAATAAATATAGACTAGATTTCAGAATCTGCCTTGCAATATAGTCATCATTCCGGGCCTCCTCATTTGGGAATGTTTCTAAAAGTTGCGCATGTGAAACGCTGCCTTCGACAACGACAATGTCAGAACTAAGAAGATTTGATTCTAGCCTAGTGAAGGAAGGAAAAATATTTAATTAGGTTAATTTTTTAAATTGTAAATAAATTTTTAATAAAAACCTTTCTTCTTGCTTAACTGATTGAACGCCAAGTTCTACGGCTGCTTTTAATTGATTTTCTCTAATTTGTGATAAAGTTCTTCGATCTGCGGCGGGAATTTGAGGGTTTGCTGAAAAAGAGCATTTGTAATTTATTAACAAATTATAAAATAAGCAAATACTAAAAGTAAATGAATCAAATACTGAAACTGTGTAAACTAATGAATAGGGTGGACTAGTTTTTATAATTTTCAACTACAAATATTAAGTACAACATTAAACAACATTAAAATATTTAAAAAAAACTAGAGCTCGAACTCTAGAAAGAAATAGTCTGAATTCTTCTGTTAGTTATTGAGCGTATAGTAAGCGCTGAAAAATAGTTAACATTAGGTAAGACATCCACACTAAAATGTCCTCTTCAAAAGCTGACGTGACCCCTTACATCTCACGCAGTAAACTGTAGCACTGATTAAGAATATAAAAGAAACGAAAAGTTGGGTTTTGCGTAGTTTCATAGTGTGAAAATGTCTTTCTCTCTTTGTATAGAAAATGCTACTTTGTGTGAATCTTCCAAAACACACTCGTTTATTTTCTCTACACTTCATGACATTAAAAACAAACTCAAACTACTTAAACGTGTCTATCAAAAGCATTTTTAAGATGCTTTGTTTTTTATTACTTTTTCCAAGAGCAATGCAAAAACTAAAATAAATTCAAAAATTGAAAGTATATACAATACTTTAAATTATTAATTTTATAATAATTAATTTAAATTACGATCACGAACACGATCTGTATTCGTTATTTAACACGTAAAATCGTAATTAGTGACGAGACCCTCGACACAATAATGCAGTGGCGTAGCGTGGATTTCGGCCACCCCGTCAATTTGCTGTCTCCTATTTTCGCAAATAAGCAGAAATCAGTAAAAGGTCTGCTATACTTTGTCATTTTTTCAAAAGGATCCAAAATAAAATCTCTTTCTTAAATTAAAATGTTATTCTGTGTGTTTCTTGAAACGCAAGCTCTTTAATGCAATAATCATTTATTAATTTGTACCTCTCGTTCGATTGCCAAGACGTTTATACTTTGGTAAATCTCAACATTGTAGATCTTAAATAATTTTTAATCAATTTCAGTTTCGCCAAACTTCTGCAGCTGTAAGAAATATTCATTGCTTTTTAGCAATGTAAACTTTAATAAGCCTAGAAGGAAGGAATAAATAAGTTCTTTTTAAGTATCTGCGGTAGAAGGCCGTAGGACACACGCACGCTAGCGTAAACTGTTCTGTCAATATCTTGAGGAGCTTGCATTTCTCGTCATCGACACCCATTATTATAGGTCTTGGAAAGGCATATTTTTGCACCAAATTCTGGAGCTGTTGGAATGTTTCTCGGATTTCAGCAGTATCTCTATTTAATGAAGAAACCATTATTCGTTTTAAATAGGGGGGTAATCCGAAATCTCTACTTCCGTCGGCAAAAATGGGCCAGCATTGTTTACCACAGGCTCAAGAAATGTAGAAAGGAAAATGATTACATCGCGACTAAATAAGTTCGTGCGTCCATTCGTGTGATCAAGCTTTGGTCTGATTCTTTTAGCTTCTCTAGCGTTGTCAAAATCTCGTTATGTTGACTGCATCGCATATTGTGTTCCAACATGTCCTGAAGCCTCTTCAATCTTCTGGCTGTAGCAGGAATCCAGGAATTCCTTGGCTAACACGTGAAGTATATATCTCAATAACTGAAAGCGACTTTCTGTGTATCATCGATACCAAAAAAATAGCATTATATTCTGAATACATTCTTTTCTTTCACTTCCGATACAGTCTTTAATTCGTCATCCTGCGAGTTAAATTCTTCTTCTGATGGCTTTACATTTCGTTGTATTTGCGATGATACACTATACTCAATAAAACAAGGCGATTGGCTCTGATGATCTTCCACCTAAATTCAATCATAGCACCGATTGTATCAAACGTGCTCATACATATCTTCAACTACTGTCTTACGTCCATCACTTGTTCAAACGGCAATGGTACAAACCAAACCAATTTTCATCAATACAATCAAAATTTGAATTCCATCCGATAATCACAAAGTTGTAATCAGAGCAGATAAGACCCCTGCAGGCGCAAAGGCTATGAGCTAACTCGTTAGTAAAAATTTGGTATTACGTGATATCGGTCAGATTTCTATCTACATTGCTTAAAGATCAGTGGCAGCGTGCGTACGTCGTAATGTCAACCGAGTTCTGGCAGCAACCTAAGTCGGAAGTTTGCGACATAGTCATGAATTCGCTCAAGATGCCATGTCGTATGTTCGCAAGATTAGTTCATCGGATAGGAATCTGATAAGAGCAATTTCACCCATTTATTGCTGTTACACCACCGCGAGTTGCCATACTTACATATGGCTGAGAAGATAAAACCGAATGAAATCGATGATGTGATATCAGCGGCAAATCCCGATCAAGAAGAGGATCCAGACTGAACGAGCTGATCGGCCACCATCTATAACATTGACCATGCTGATGACTTCGCCTGAACGCTGCTATACCTACTCCAAAATGCCATGATATTAAAATTGGAATCATTCGTCAAAGAAATTTCAACGACGGAAACAATGAAAAAGGGTTTCAGGCTACCCACATGTATTTTCTATCGAGGTATTAGGTCGCATTAAAGGTGCCAGCCAGTCATACAATTGTTATAAACGCAATGCGTGAAAGCAACGCATGAAACGTGTTCTATGAGGGTGCACCTTTACACAGTTCATCCAAGCAATGGCGAGTGTTTCTATTTGCATTTGCTATTAGTCAAAGTTCGTAGCCCAGTATACATCTATTAACTATTAATGGTGAATTATGTGGCACTGTATGTATAGGAGCCTGACAACTTTAGAATATGACACACATTGGGACTACACCATCCGAAATGCTGCTTTTTACTTTGTTTTCACATTACCAATAGCTTTCCACAAATTCACAAAATGATCACAACCAAATTTATTGAAATATGGACAGGACTAGGTCTGTCGGGTCAGCTAGTAGGTAGTCAATACATAAATATTAATGAATTTTTAAAAATACTGTTTACTTAAAAATGACTTAGGAACATCAGTTAGTTTAATTCACTTACATATGTATATAGAATAAACTATTTAATCTTTTGCATTATTAATTAATTAACATTAATAATTAACAAGAAAACTAAGTTCTTTTGAAAACATCAACAAAAAACATAAATAATTCCAAGTAAAACGTTAAAAACCCCAATGATGCAACCAATACCAATTCAATTTTTTTAACAACTCTAATTTCTTGGTAAAACACTTTTGCTATTAAATAAATATATATTGATCGGGGATTTTTCTCCGATAACCCGTATTTTAACATACAAGTGATACACAACTATAGAAATTAAAGCTTTACTGTTTACTAAGGAAAATTTTTAGAAAGAAAACAAAATCCAGGGTATACACTTTACTTTATGCATCTACTTTTTTATATTGGTTCTATGAACCACAAGAGATTACGAAATGGGAAGATAATAATAATCTGTAATCAGTTCATAATATTTAAATGTTAAATAAACAAAGAAACAAATAAAAGAACAATGAAATAAACATTATTCATATAGGCACAAAGAATTTTACTGTAAACCAGGAAAAGAATATTAATTAGTTATATTCAGTAATAACCGGTGACTTCCAGGTTTTTGCAGGAGGTGTAAGATAAATCATTTAAGATTGTTTTTAGCACATAATTTTGAACTAAATATATTTAATATTTACCTTTTGGAAATTCATATATTCCAACAACACTATTTAAACATAACATAACACCAACGGTCGCCACTAGCAATAACGAATTTCCGCGCCTTAACATTTTGAATTAAATTTTCCTATTAATTAATTAACACTGAACTTAAAATTCTCTTAATTATTCTTAATCCCACAAAGTTTAGCTCAGTTCCCAGCAAATACCGCGCGACAAATGCCAGTCCAGAGCCTGATAACTTTCAATTTGCATGAAATTCAATAACTCCTCAATACCGAACTTTATGTGAAGATGTTTACACTTTAGCATTCCGACTGTTTACATCGATTGATACCCCAGCTACCCGCTAGCCTCTCTAGATCTTGCCTCCTTATCCCCTATCTCAATTCTAGTCATTAAGAGGAAATAAAAGAAGCAAGCCAAGTTCGGATATCGCTGATCGGTCAAAGGCTGATTCATATGCGCGAAGATCTTGTTTTTGTTTCTGCCGCTCAATACAGAGATTAATTTGTATGTAGTATGGCCACCGACGACGTGCTTTAGCGCTAAATAAAATTGTTGTTCCTTAAATGCACAAATCATTCTCTAAGTGGTGTAGCTAAGTCTGGCACATGAGCTATAATGGCAGCAGGGAAGGTAAGACGCTTTCATCTTACTCTGGAAATTCCGTGCGATCTTCGAAACGAAAACTTGAAATATGTTGATGGCATGATGTTGATTACGAATCTGGAAATGATGGTTGGATAATGGGGGTCACGTCTTATCAGCTGCATTGGGATTTGCATTACAAAAGAATGCGGCAGAGAAAATAATTATATCTTTGTTGGGTAGTTATAAATTTACCAAATTGTTAGTGTTTGCCTTTACCTATAGTATGTCTTGCTGGAAAGGTTCGCAGAGATCAATAAACTTCATCTCAAACAAAGTAAAGAATATTCTTTTTTGTACCAACAGAAATTTAATCTTTTCTTAAGCTATAAATTGGAAGAGGTGATATCCATGAACAAAAACCGCTTTATTATGTGGAAAAACAAGTTTTGCCGACACGTGATCAGTGGCATGAATTTTATTTTAAAGAAATTTTAGAACAAGTACTACTACTACTACGGTACAGAAAAGGCTTTAAACTTGAGGAAGTTATACAGGTCTATTTTGAACTCCGCGGAAAAGGAAAGGAACAGCAGCGATGGATAATAGAAGTGAAATCATTAACATATAAAGATAAAAGGAAAGGGCCAAGGATTGAATCTTGTGGAACACCCAAGGATGCAGGTAGGCAGGGGCGGCGCTTTCATAGGTGCAAATGGTGTGCTTGCACCGGGCGCAATTTGTCGGGGGCGCAATTTCAGAAATTAAGATTTAAAAAAAATTCAATTCTTTGAAGAAAAAAAAATTTGTAAAGTATTCTTACGGAAAGAGCAAGAAATATCACAAATTTACCCAATTTCTGTCCCTGTACCTTTTCATGCATGATAAAACGGGGAAATTTCACTTCTCTTTATACCGGAAGTTTCCAGATTATGTTAGTTTCGAGGTTCGAGAAACTCGAGAAAAATCTTCCAAGCTTTTCTTTAGAATTCTTTAGCTTTTTCTTTTCTTTTCACTTCCTAGTAATCCATCCAATTCAGAGATTCAAAAAATCTGCCCGCCCCCTCGTTCTCGCCTACTCTCTTCTACGCAAACGAGATTTTTGCTTGTTGGATGTTGACCCATGCGGAACTTCCGATCTTTGTAATCTTTTTTTATGTTATACGTATTATTTTGGTGTTATCGTAAATTTTGCGCAAACTACAAAAATTATTTCTCCCATTCAGCAAGTGCTTCTGTCTTTTTCCATTGCCTTACAATATGACATATAGGGCACCGGGCGCAAAAAACCTAAGCACCGGCCCTGCAGGTAGGAAGGATGATACAACAGAATTATAGAATTATGGCGAACGCACTGAAGTCTATTAGTAAGAAGAGAAGAAAAAGAGGTATTTCAGAAGAGGAAAAGTTGTAGAGCTCGCTAGGCTTGGAAATCAGAAACGAGTAAACTACAGAATCAAACGCCTTAGAGAAATGAAGAAGATCTGATATCGAAAAGTCGCCCCGGTCAAGCATAGTTACCTTTAATACAACAGTTTCATAGCTGTGAATTTTGTGGAAGCCAGATTGGAATTTAGAGAGGAAATTATTAGAATCAAGATAACGAAGAACGTGGATAAAGATGACTCTCAAAAGCCTTGGCAAGGAAGGGGGAATACTGATAGGGCGAAAATCGGATATGTCAGATGGAGAGGATTTTGTGATTTAAAAAAAATTTGTTTTAATTTTTGTACCTTTCGTGGATTTTACACCAGTCGTGATAATTTTTCAGTCTGCCTCCAAAATGCCCCGTATTGCACTATGTGCTGGATTGGCTTTAGAACCTAACCTTGGATCGGAGGTAGTACTTACCCATCGGTCCTACAATAGGCCTGGCTAACAGGATTTACACTGCGGGTAAGATTTAAATGGGCCATTCAAGGCTGCTGGAAAGCACCACATCTTCCCGGCTCTCCTTCAGAGAGGCTTGGAAGAGATCTTACCAATCCTGCTATCACTATTTCGCTTTGCGTTGCCTCATATTCCGAGGTATTGGAGGGAGGCTAGGGTAGTTTTTATCCTTAAATCTGGGAGAAGATCTTATATCGAAGCAAAATTCTATCGACCTATCAGAATCTCGATGTACTAATAATGTTACACCCACTTAAAACTTCTGGTTGTGTCCGGTCAGGGAATAAATGCATCAGGATCTTTAAGCGCATAGTGATAGCGGGACCTCTAAGATAGTCGCCCAAGTATTTTTCGCTGCCAATTAACTTACCTTCGTTTAAGAGGGACTGCCAAGCACTTACATCTCTTCACTTTGGTTGTTATCTGATGATTAACACCAGGAAAATGTCTATTTAATTATACAGTGTTTCCGCGAACGCCGCCGCTGCCACTTCTGTACGCTCCAACTGAGCGGCATCTTCCACCAACCGCATTTGATCCCAAATATGTCGGAGCTCAGTACCTTTCCAACAGCGCGTGCGATTTCTAGAGCTACAACCTCTCTAGAGAATTAAACAATTTTAATAGTAAAAATCAAATTTAATCCACTTAAAGTTAAAATATTAAAGAGACTTCATTCAGTTATTTTCCAAAGGAAAGCACTTCTAAGTAAGATATAGTATGCAATAATGATTGTTATCATTTACTTCAAGTTCCACCACTGAGTTTAACAAATCAAGCAAGCCGGACAGCACCTTGAGTTAGGAATGCAACTTAGCAACTACTCCTACGCCTTTATTACGGAACGGAAAACAGGCAAAATATCCATGTGCAATGTAAACATTATTTTTGTTTTATTTTCGCTAAAACTTTAAAGTAGATTTTCAATTCCACTCCTTCAAGACAATGACACCGCACTTTGTAAGATACCTTATGACCTCCACAAGTTTAAGATTGATTATCTATTACGGGTATCAAGTAGCTGCCGATCGATCATTTCTGTAATGAAAACATTGCCACAACGTAATCAAAATAAACGTTGATTATATTTTAATTGTTTCATAACATTTAGTTAATTGTAAACAGAGCAATTCTAATCGTCGGGCCACATTGTAAACTGTTATAATTAAATAAATTTAAGCGGATTATATAAATTCTGGTAAAATGTTTCATTGTCACCGAGATGAAGTGTTGATTATACCGACTCTAGGAATGGATAGTGCCGCTTAGCAATTTTATTATATTACTGCCAGTCTTCAAATTTTGGATCTCTTGCTGGTCATGACTTAGCTGCAATCCCCAACAGTCACTCGGAATCTTGCTCGTTAACAAATTCATTACCATATTCAATGGAGCACTCCTTATAACTGCTATACTGGTTACCGGCTGGATTACTTGTTTTGTACTTATAAGTAACTCTTTTCTTTTAACAGTTAACTGATCAAAAAAAATTCCTTTCGGTCAGATCTGTAACTTGTTAAAAAGCGTTTTTGTGTCTTTATATATATTTTAGATAAGTTTCCACCAATGACGAATTGGCGAGAGTTGCAAAATGATCAGAAGTACAAAAACAGTCCGCGATTTTGCATTTCCGGTGTCAAGTCGGACTTCCACTTTTTGAAGTGCTCCAAATATTTTCTTCTGATTTAAGTTTGACGCTGGTCTTCTATTACTATTTTTGCGTCATCGTGGTAGCAGCAGCTCGATTTGCATGAGTGATTGGATCGCGAACTGGTTTTTAAACTGAATTTTTGCTCATTTGTATAACTACCTTTAATTAGTGGAAAAACTAAATGGTTGTATAAACTTTTATAGAAATGATAGTCGCGTTTTTGTGTGATTAGATGTCATTAAATAGTTGAACTATAGGAAGGAAAGGATGATAAGTTCCCATACCTATGTATAATATAATAGATTCCATCGAGGGCAAATATTGTAGTGATAGATCAACTACTGCCCGATTCTGAAATCTTGTATTAGAAAGTCTTTTTTTGCCTCGTGAAGATTTGCATCGATTGGAATTGTTATCGATTATTTAGGATATTTGGCTAACGCGTTTACTGCGTTTCTTCTTCAGATTTCTTAACCTGGCATCAAATGATGATTGAACTTCTCTATTGGTGGACATACAATTACGTTACTATTTCTCAACTTAATGTTGTTTTCACAATGAAGTGACTCATTAGGAGAACATCTGAGCAATCTATAGGGGATTTCTTTATATGTAAGCATGTTCATGCACTTCTGACTATATACCATCTATTCGGTATAGGCTTTATATACATGGTAGAATGAGGAAGTCAAAAACTAATTCCCGCTCGTTTAACTCTAGTGAGAGAGAGAGCGATGGATTTGACGTTGTTACTACGCGTTTGCACTGAGTTCATAAATGCAAACATGCGAAGCACATGTGCGCAAGCTTTGCAAGGTTTTCGATAGCCCTACGAACAAGTTTCAAATCAAAAGAGAAACAAGTTCACTAATGCATACTTGCATGCATGCGCAAATGATTTTTCCGCAAGTGGATGCGGGTCCAACTTGCGCATTTTACGCATGCACTGAAAGCATTAGATATTTTGCTCCTTAGGCCACATATGCCTAGCCCTACCTCTTTATCGGTTTGGGCACTTTCAAGAATTTACCAGTGGTAGCTACCTTTGTAGTCATGCTACCGTAATGGTATGCTAATCAAGAGCGCGTTCAAAAACCTTACTATGGTAAACCACGAAGCAAGTTGTGGTTATGCTGGGTCACATCACATGACTTAACCACGAAAGTTTATGTTTAACCATGGAGGTTTTTGAACGCACGGTGGTTAACTACGAATTAAACAAAATGTTTTTTTCCCATAAAATAGTCTCTGCTATTTGCTTCAAATATTCCGTATGTGTCCATTAATTATTTATTTGCAATAATTTCACAAATGCCCCTTTGATTTGTTCATTGTTAACATTAAAACAAATGTCAAAGAGTTCTTTTTATTCTTCTTCTTCTTAGAGAATGCAAATAAATATTCGCTTTCCCTTAGCTAATGGAAGAAAGAATTCGTTTCGGCAAACGAACTGTCGTCGTTTTCAACGATTTTAAATCCGCTTTTGATTGCATCGATTGGAACAGCCTTGGAATCATCCCGCTTCTCCAAGCGTCGAACGACGACCCAACCAGCAGCGTTCGTATTCGAAGCGATTTATCCGAGGAACTCCCGATGTAAACACGTTGTTATCGATGGGACTATGCGTGACGCATTCGAGGGACGACGCGGAGTTCGATACGGCGACAACTTCATAACCGACTTGATGTTCGCCGACACGGATGCCGGAACAAGGGACATCTTATACATTTCCCGCATCATACGTGTTAAAAATCAATGCGAAAAAGACCAAAGTGTTCACCGGCCGACGTCCCCATCTGCATCGACCAGGCAACAACAATCGCTCAAGTGAGGCATATCGATACGAACAAATATTACCATCAAAACGAAAGTACGTCTTTACCGAACGTTAATCCTTCCGATTCTTTTTTATAGATCGGAAACGTAGACACTGCTAAAGTCGAACGTCAACAGGTTCGAGATCTTCCAAATACGATGCCTGAGGTAAATTATCGGTGTCTCACTTCGCGATCGCCTTCGAAACAAGACAGTTAGACAAAGATGCGATCAACAGACACTAATCGAAGAATAAATAGAAAAACGTCGATTACGGTGGACTGGACATGTTTGCCGAATGGATGATAACCGCCTGTCATGTAAACTTCCCTGTCGAGATTGTTCGACAGACTGGAGTATTCAGCGACCGGCACCGAAGAAAACCTGGCAGAAGAATGTCGAGAGCGACTTAAAGAATCAACGATTATCAGTTATCGAGGTTGAGAGGTCGCCAAAAATCGTTGCGAATGGAAACAAATTGTGAATGTAGTTCGAGATCCAGCGGCACCGACAGCAGGGTTTCCTTTGCGGGGGCGTCCCGCTTGGACCGCCAGCTATTGGATCAAAGAAGAAAAGGCAATAGATAAAACATTTCAAAACAAAAATTGTATCAAAAATTATTGTTTTTTTTTTTAATTTTTTTATTAAAAATCTATCTGTTATTAAAAAATATTAGTTATTGAAAAAAATCTCCCTATTCCTTCTATCTACTTGTAATATTTCTTTATCCGATCTAATTTCGGAACTCTTTTATAATAAAAATACATTTTTTTTGAACATAATGTAACACTTTTGCACTTATATTTAAATGCAAGCTTTGAATTTAAAATTGTCTGAATGGCACTTTTATATATGGTCTTTGACATATTGGACAGAAATATTATGTAAATACAGAAAAAAAATATATATATAATAATCTTATATAAATAATAAAAACAAAATACAGATAAAAATAAACGTGGACATTTCGTTTAAAACAATAAATATTTAGAACGTAGGCCTTTCTCTAGTTTGTCTACATATGTTTTGATTTCTTTGTTTTTTTGTTTTATTTGCATACTATCTACCCTAGGATTTGTTTTTTTTAAACTTCTTGTTATTGCAACAATTAACTGTAACATTAGAAGGATAGTTATAAATCTGTAATAGGTCCAGCAAGACTAAGTTTTGGTGAGATTTGTGACGATGTTTGATTGAGATTAGATGATCGTTCATTATTTTGAGATAATTCATTAGTTGGATTTGCGCCATTGTGTAATGCTGTATTTCGATTGTCAGTTGAAGAATGTTGTTGTTGACTGTTTGACTTGATTTGCAGCCGCTTAACCATTGTTTCAAGTCTAAAAAATTAAAAATTTATTTTATTATTACATACCATGATTAATAACAAATACTTGGTCTAATTTAATTATAGTTAAACCCACGCTATAATTCTATTCTCGGCCTGTTTCTTGCTGGCCAATGCCTCCTGAAGTTCTCGGCGCAAATCAAGTGTATCTTTCTCAATTTGTAGTATATGTGCTGCTTCATTGGGATTTTGCTCATTCTCAGGATTTGTATATGGATCATCTGCTGAGAATGAGCCATTCTGATTTGTGCTATGCATATGCAAATCAGAGTTAACATAAGGACTTCGTCGCCCTCGATCACGATGTTCTATTTTCGAGTCCATCGATGATGATTTTCGTATATGACCTCGATTATCATTCATAGCAACTGATGAAATATCGTCTTCGTGATTTATTGTCCCATAATTTAGATTAAAGCTGTTTTGTTTTGAGCGCAATGGTTCTCTAACAGTTTTTCGTATTGGTGTTGATATATAAACGTCATTTTCGTGTATTATCTCGGAATCTCTTCTATTGTTAAGAATTGATGCTAGTAAAGATCTTATGTATTTATTTTCGGACTCCAATTGTGTTATTCGCTTATTGGCTTCCTTACGGTCACTTCGTAAATGTTGTATATGAGCCTAGGATATTGAAAAGGGGAAACAAAATGCACAGATATACATTTTGTAAATGTGGAATTTTGACAATTTTACCTTCATTTCTTCAATTTCTCTTATAAGCCTCAAGTTACCTTCACCTGCTGACCAAGATCGTTCTTCTACCATGGACTTAACTCTGGAATGACGAACGAAATGCAGTTTTATACGTATTTCGGCATTGATTGGCAAGAACAATATAAACTAAGAAATTAAAAGTTCAAAATTTACCTGCTAATTAGGGCTTCCTCGCGAACACGTGCTGCTTCCTTTACTTCTCTTACAACATCTGTCATCATTCCTGGTGTATACATACCTTATTAGTGGAAAAAGAAATATTAATTTTCTTATATTGATTCTCGTTTTATAAAAATTTCATAATTGACAATTTATGTGCAAAAAACTTTAGCAAAAATATAACACAGTGATTATACATATGTGTAATCAAAAAATTGCTTTACATTTGTTTACCAGGCTTTATGCCCAAGTAAAATAGACTTTTTGACTCAGCAAATGCTCTTTTTAACATTTCCTGATTGGTTGTGGAAATAGCTTGATTCATAGTTCTTGATTCAAGTTTTTTTTACTTAACCCAGCTAAGACGCCTAAAATTTCTCCTGCATCGCTTGAAATGTTTCAGTATTAGAAAACATAGAATTTATTATTTTGAGGTAAAAAAAAGAGAAATAAGCAGCAATTCAAAGAAAGAACAATCATAAAGATGTTAGAAATCAGACCGAATTGCAACATCTTGGAAAATATGCCAAAGGAACAACCAGCCCTATTCTAAACTCAGGAAAAGCTCCAATTTGCGTTTCCACTTTGCGGTTTAGATTGTAAACGGGCCTTTATAAGTATCCCATGTAAGCTACATAAATATTGGCAATCTGTTGCAGGCAGGAATCGGTGGCATTTGCCATCATAACATTTAGAGGGCTCGGCTTGCTGTGCGGATCCATATTTTTGCTATAAATCATCACTGCTCAACCAAGCAAGCAAGCTTTCCCAAGCTTTTCCACGTTTTTAAAAGTTTTGTACCCCAGCGTGCGTCAAATGTCACGAGGTTTGAAAACATCTATACCAAGGCTCTACTACTCTACCTGCCCGTTTGCCAGAAATGTATTCAGCCACCAATGGACTGGTAATTCATTGTAGAATTCCAGAGCACTGTTTTGTGATAATTTTATTATACATCCCTATTATTACCGCAAGAAATATTAGAAAAAGGTATTTTCGTAGCAGGAACCATTCGCTGCAATAGACTTGAAAAATGTCCCCTGAAGCCTGAAAATGAGCTAAAAAAATGGACGTGGTAGCAACGATTCATTTGTTGTAGATGATGCGAATGTAGTAGTGGTTCGATGGTATGGTAATAAAAGCGTAAACATGACATCGTATTTCATAGACATTGAACCCGAAGATGAGGTGAGAAGATGGGACAGAAAGAAAGGAGCTTATATAATGGTAAAACGTACGGCAATTATACGATTGTATAATATTTCCATGGGAGGTAGGAGTGATTTTTTAATTGCACTCTATCGTACTTTCATTAGATCGCGAAAATGGACTTTCAAGTGTAATTTTCCATTACTTCAATCTAGCCGTTTATAACGCTTGGTTGGAATATCAATCAGAAATGGAATGGGAAAGAGTAATAAAAAAAGGCCAGGATGGATTTACTGGAGTTTACTATGTAAATAGCAAATGGGTTAGCACTTTCTGATAGCCTTATTACAGTGGCGGATTCAAGGGGGGAAATGAGGGACAGTTTGGAAAAACATAAATCGAACGAAATTGAACTAGGAAATTTTACTTCTATATATAATCATAAATTTTTACATTGTAGCTGTGTGCTTAGTTTGAAATGTTATTTAATCAAAATAGATATTTATCTGAAATTGTTGAGTTTTGAAAAACTCGACTTACGCGTTTTAGAACCGACATATACCTAGTTACAATAGCTCTGTGAGCTTTTTGATTAAGATTCCATACGGTAAGACTTGAGCAGCATTTATCCTAGGCAGTTAATTTGTCCCTTACACGATGATGAATTGTACTGACTGCTCTACTATTCTTGGTATGAGCATGTATACCTGCACCCAAATATCAAAAATAGCTCCACTGCCTGTTATTGACCTTAGCTTGGTGCAACATCGTCCTCCACGATTGTCGGTCCCTGTCTTAAAGTCTCCAATTTCTGATACCTAGGGTTCCTAGATCTTCTTCCATGCTATCTGTATATCCCTGCCCTTAAACCCAACCCACGAATATCAAGGGACACATTCATTTTAACCCTTCCAATCCATTTGTTGCATTGATGTGCAGGTGTACACAGGTTTTTTGACATCCAACTGCCGCAAAAATCGGGAATACTTGATTTTTGGTGTTGATTATATTTTAGTGGAAAATTTTGTTGAGCTATTCAAGAAAAAAACCAAACGAAAAAATAAAACCTTTAATTGCAGTGCGTTGAAAAAATTTCGAATACGAAGACATGAATACCAGATTTCATGATGTTTTTCTCAATAAATATACAGCCGTACAGTCCGACAAACTTCCTTCTGATGCTCAGGACATGTCCTAGGACTATGTTTCAAACACGGCCGGTGTTCGCCCGTTGTAAGGCCATCTTTTATTTTTACTCGGGGAATTATTTTATTCTTAGGAAGCAAATTTTTTTTACTATCATTTTTAACTGTACACCCAATACTATTTCACATAAAATCATCTCCAGATTTTGAGTAAAATTCATTGCTTATAAGAGGTACTCATCTCGAGTACTTTTGAACGAGTAAAAAGTAATGGGTGTGTTTCAAGATTCACCACAATCAGTAATCAGAAATCAGTGATGGAAATTAACTCTAATCATTGATGGACTATTATTCGAATGGGACAAAAAAATGATGGAATATGAAACATTTTTTTTTTGATGTGATGTGATGTTGACAAGATGGAGTGATTGAAATAATTGATGAATCTTGAAAAACACCCAATCTCTGAGTAATTTTCTTTCAGTTCCACTCGAGTATTTTATTTTTTATATTTTCCACCGATTCCGAACGGCTGGTAGAATGGCGAATGAAAAGTAATATCGTCAAATGATCAATTTATTTTTGCTGTCAATGAAATCGTTTTATTTAATTTCACCCCGTAAAATAATAATACAAAATAAATATTTCAATTGCAATATTCATAAATAATGTCCAAAGTAAAGAAGCTTTTCTGAATTTACACAAGACAAAACAATGCCTCGAGATATTTACAAACAACAATGAACAGTCTTTAAATGCCTCAAAAACTTTTTTAAAATATTATGAAATGTAATGTTAAACCTCATTACTTAATAAGTTCCCAGAATATTTAAGAATAAACCGTTTAAAATTTGACCTGAAAAAAAGGAGATTCATATTGCAAAAATTATGCAATTACAATGATTCTCAAGACCACCAATTTTTATAATGAGAAAAAAAATAAATATAGAAACGCTTTCTAAGTGCAATTTTTTAAAATACCTGAGTGAAATGTAGGGGCTGGACTATGAGTGCCAAAAGCTAAACCCATCGGTTGACTGTGTGTACTTAGACCACTCAAACTATCTCTACGGTGCCTTAAACCACCCCAATTTGATGCGTGTTTAAGTGCTTCCAGTTCAACTTTAAAAATAAATCAAATAATAATTACAAAAAAAACGTAAATAATATTAAAACACATCTAAAGAAAACAAAAATTTCACTCTTCGACACTATCTAAAACACGGCTTATACCTTTAGTTTCATGGAGATTCCTACAGATTTTCGCATTTGTCTCTCTTAATAAATTAAATTGTTCAAAAAGTGCAGCAAGAAATTTATCATTTCCAACTGAACCTTCGAGATTCCTTTGATTTGTCGCATTTTGACTGCTTAATTTCGAGTCATTATCGGATGGTCCAAGCAAGCAAGGATCACTGAATCTGAAACTATAAAGTTCTTAAGTTTATAGGCAACATAATCTAAATATAAAAGTACACACCTCCTGTTGGGATCGTTTTGTTCGAGATTCTCGCAATTTCCCATATTAACAGTTGGTGGTAGGCTTGTGAATTCTACATTAACATCGCCTTCAGGTATATGAATGTTTCTTAACATTTTATCCATGTTAAATGGATTGTATAAAGTATTTTGGGTTTCTTGTGCAGTCTAGATTTAAAAATATAACAATTTTTTAATACTATTAAAATATTTTTGTGACAGTTTTTACCTTTTGAAATCCTTGACTAAACAATGAATGTTGCATCATGGATGGCTGTTGTGGCATTTTTTTACCTAAATTAAAACTGGACGAATTATAATCCAAGAATTCGGAAGATGATGATAGTTGAGGGGTAGCTGCATCCTTTAAACAATTTTCTAACCAAGCATCAAGATCTCTGGGATAATTAGGATTGTTCGCTTTTGTCGCAGTGTTCGTTTTAGGTTTCTTTCGTTTTATATTTTCAGATTCATTATCTGTAAGGTTTAAAAATTAAATTAGAAATGTTAAACAAATAAATAAAATTTATATCTCTCAGGGGTAGCGCTTTCATAGGTGCGAATGGTACACTTTCACCGGGCGCAATTTGACTGGGGCGCAATTTCAGAGCAAGATTTAAAAAACAAACGAAGATACCAGAAAATATATGGACTTTGGTACCACCTCCAATAGCTATGTGTAACCTGCCGAGTTGACCAGAATCGGGAAACCGAGAAGTGGTGCTGGTGAGAAATGGGTTACTGGCCGAACACCGAAAATGGAAATTCAATTCGCCACGTGGAATGTACGAACAGGACATCACGTCGGTTAAAAGGAAATCATAGCAATGGAGTTGTTGAAATGCAAAATATCAGTTGCTGCACTATCGGAACTACGACTTGCCAGATCCGGGACATTGACGATCTTCCCGTCAGCAATCGACGAAAGGATGACGCTTTACTATTCCGGTGGTGAGAGACGAGAGGATGGCGTCGGGTTTATGGTCGATTGACAGGCAGCCAGCAGCGTAATCGCATTCCAACCGATATCCGAGCGTTTGGCCGTTATAACCATCGGTGGAACGATCAAGACCCATATAGCATCCGTTTATGCGGCAACCGAGTCCAGCGGGGCCGCTAACAAGGACGAATTTTACGATCAGGTTCAACAGACGCTGGATACGATACCTCGAACGGAATTAATCATACTGCGGGGGACTTCAATGCACATTCAGGAGCAGTTCGAACCGGCTGGGAAGGGACGATGGGCAAATTCGGACACGGAGTAATTAACAACGAATTACGCATGCTTTCATTCGCAGCGTCAAACAATTTGATCGTTGGCCGCAGCATTTTCCGTCATCCACTCAAACAACAACTCACTTAACGAAATCCATCCTGCAAAGACTCAGCGAAGTACGTTTTGATCAACGCAAGTTTCCGATCGAGTACATGCAATGCGTGGGCCCGATTGCGCATTGGACCACTATCTTGTTCGAGCGAAATTACAGACGAGATTACAAAGACTGAAGAATACGGCGCCACCATCAGCCAAGAAGAATTGGGCGTGCCTACGGAACCCGGCCATCGGGCAAATGGTACTATCCAAAAAATTCGCGGCACTCGCAATACCGGACGATATCGATGTAGAACAATGGCAATTGTCGGAGTCTATTGTCAAGTGTGCAATGGAGTTGTGTCCATAAACGGACGCAGCCATGGATCTCGGAGAGCTGTTTGGTCCTCGTCGATCAGAGGAAACGAATGAAACACGGCGACTTTGAGCGATACCGACGATTGAACAAAGAAGTCCGCGGTTAACAATCAATGCGGAAACGACCAAAGTGTTCACAACGGACGAATCGAGGGCCAGTTTTTACCTCGATGGAACCCAAATCGAACAGATTTCGATGTTTAAATATTTGGGATCATTGATTGAGGAAACGAAAATGGCATCCACGGCCGATGTTCACAACCACATCGGCCAGGAAACCGCAACATTCGCCTCGCTCAAGTAGTGCATATGGAAAGGGACAAATATTACCATTAAAACGAAAGTACGCCTTTACCGAACGTTGAATCATCCGATTCTTCTTTATGGATCTGAAACGTGGACACTACTCAAACCGTACGTTAAGAAGCTCGAGGTCTTCCGAATGCGATGCTTGAGGGAGATTCTTAGCGTCTTCGTCTTCGCGATCGCTTTCGAAACGAAACAGATGCCACCAGAAGTGTCTGTATCAAAGACGAAATGCGAAAACGTCGACTACGGTGGTTTGGATATGCTTGCCGAATGAATGATAACCGCTTGCCACGTAAACTTCTCTGGTGAGGCTGGAGAATCCAGAGATCGGCACCGAAGAAAACTTGGCTAAAGAATATCTAGAGCAACTTAAAGAATCAACGATTACCAGTTACCGAGGCCCAAGACGTTGCCAAAAACGACAAGATTGGAAACGAATCACAAATCGAGTTCGAGACTCAGCGGCTTTTCTCAAGTCTGTATCGTATGTGCCCACCATTAGGGAACAATCACAAAAAATATTCAATTTGCAATAATGAAAACCATTATAGAAGGGTTTTTCTGAAACAAAACACACGATTTGAACATTGCGTTGGTAGTAATTTTAAGGTGTTACTCAATTCCAGATCAAGCACCTTGAAACGAAGTTAGATTTGACAATTTTACGAAAGTGACCTGCTGGCAAATTATGAAATGAATGAAAGCTGGTTATGACAATAATTTGGTCAAAGTTGAAGCTGTTTTGAAGATGAAATCTTTACTTAACAATTATAATTTGCTGAAAAGCACAAGCATAGCAATGTTTTCCAACAACGACCTAATTTCTGAACAGTAATTAAACAAATTAAGTAAATAATCACCTCGACCATTCATTATTGTTGTCTTTTATTGTTACTCCTATATTTCACGACACGGAATCGTGAAGAACAAAAAAGCGCCAACATTAACTTGAACGACTTTTGTATCCGGTGTGAAATTCATTATTAAATGTTATTTAGGAAACCATCTAAAATTTATGCTATATTAAGATAAAATAAGTTTTCATTTTCTAAAGTCTAAAAGTCGTTGTTCCAACACGTTTCCAACTGTTTTAAATGCTTCCGTTCTTCCATAACTACTTACTCTTATTTGCATATTGAGCCTCATTGTGAGGATTATTTGTGTTCCTCGAATTTTGCCTGCCCGCTCCTACATTAAACGATGCTGAATGTGAATCTCCGCTGGCATTAGAGGTAGAAGGTATATTTCTGGAAAAATATATTGGATTTAACTTTCCTCACAGAGATTTTATCGCACGTCAAATATGTTTTAGTTAATCGATAAAACAATTAATAGATTAGTTCACTCACCCGTCCATTTTCGCCAACCTTAATTATATATATATATAGCCTTGATACAGACCGTATTTTATGTACAAGTCTAGGGTAGAGTGCTCGCCTATTGCATTTCTATGCAAAACATGTGTCAATGCAGGTGATTAATTGCAGCTTTGCAAAATCCTTTCTAAATATATTCGAGAGTGGTAAATTGAAATCATCCAATAATAACCAGGAATTAGATCAACTCTTTTTATTTTATAAAACAAACAGTTTAAAAAAGGCACTATAGAAACTAAAAACTATTTATTTGTGGAAAACTTTCTGCCGTAAATTGAAAAAATGTAATTGAATGGGAAAGTGCTGGTCATAATTTCCGGAGAGAAAAAAATACTTGTATATATGTATTTTTATAATTTCACTCTATCAGAATTCGCACTGTTTATTCATTTCTTGTTTTAATACTGCTAGGAATGATAATATTCCTTAAGTAATTAGCCAGAACAACCCCCTTCGAGGAACAAATATTTTGACATCGCAAAAGATGATGGCTGAAGACGACTAACTGAATTTTTGTAGGGGAAAACGAGAAATGAAGGGTGATGTCAACGCACAGCCAATACAAACTTCGTTAAGTTGTACTTTCGTCAAGTTGAAAGTAAAAGTTGCTTTGAAGTAAAAACAAAAGCCCTAACTATAATGATCTTAAGACATCATAAGATTCTTCGTCAAATTCTCTTAAGACTGGTTAATTATCTGTCAAATCTTAAGCTCAGCTATAATAGCCTTAAGACGTTTTGACATTTGTAAAAGGTAAACAAATCGAGCCTGGGAAAGCATCCAATAAATTAAAAAAATGGAAATTAACAATAGTTTTAATGAAGAACTGATTGGATTAGTTCAAAACTGTTTTTTTATTGTCTCTATTTATTTTTCTTACACAACACAATCTAAGTTTTTTTTTCACATCTTCTACCAATTTCACTAATAACGCCAAATTATTTAATAACTCCAAATTATTCATTTTGCAAAAACGTTTTCTGCAACTAGAAACATTAAAGAAAATTACTTTTTTCTTATGATTGCTTAAGATTTGTACGCTCGTTACCGTACATTAAAGACTTGACGAAAGATTGGAAAAGTTAACGAAAGATTGCTTAAGGCCATTATAGTTGGTATTATGACATTTCATAGGAGCGTAAAAAATCTTAAGGTATCTTAAGACCATTATAGTTAGGGCTAAAGCCTTTTATTTTGATATTAAAACACACCCCCACAAATTTAACAAGAAATTAAATTTTCTACTTTTGCTTAATATTTATTTCTAAATTTGTTAACTATGTGCATGATAAAAAAAATCGTATTTAAGGTTTTAAAATTGTTACAAACTAGACAGTTACTAGTTTTGGTCATGACTGTAGAACTTTTACCATCGAACTGCGTAGATTTTAAAACGATTAAAACGTTGCAAACTTAGCTTTGAACTTGAAGGTGGTTTTTCGAGTGCTTTAGAAAGTTTTATTTTAAGTGATCGTTTTGAAATTAAGGGAATATTGTTATTATAGTGTATTTAGGCGCAGTAAGTAATGATTTAAGATTAATATTAATTAGTTTGGAAAAGTTAAAAACCCAATAATCATAATTTATTAAGGAAATTTTAAAACTGTAGAAACGTAAATGTTCACGCACATAACCGTTTGTTTACGGTCCTTAGGACAAACGCCCAAAACGCCGGGTAGAGAATAACGCAATGGACACGGTTTAATAAATCTAATGGAACCGACAATATACCTCCTATAGTCCTAAAGAAATTCGCAGTTTATCCACACACTTGGAAACTCTCGCATGTTCAGCCCATATTGAAAAAAGGTGACTCCAATTACCGCCCAATATTTCATTCATTTCTTAAGAGGGGCGTCTTACTAGGCACTGTGACCTATTTTATTTAGTCTACTGGACCAAACTCGTCGTTAAAAACCTTCCATATTAAGGCTCCGCAGTTTCAGGAGCTTCCCGCAAAACCGATAGCTACCGTCAATTAATACAAGCCATGGCTAACTGGATGGGGGGCAGTGCCAAGAGCAATGGATATTTTGCTTCTTGGGTCATACATACAAATAAAGCCAATCCTATCCCATTAGCAACTTTTGAAACCGTTCATATACTAAAAGGCCGTGTTTCCTCAAAGACTTCTTAAACGATTTATCGAAGTCCGACTTCTTTTTCTTCGACGGCTCTACAGCCCAATTCGAACCTTGGCCTCCATCAGCTTCTTCCTCCAGACGTCTTTCTGCTCCGCAGCTTGTCTCCAGTTTCTTGTATTGAGCAGTTTTGCTGCATCGGCCTTAACATTGTCTTCCCACCTTGACCGTGGTTTGCCAACTGGTCTTTTGCCATCTGGTAGTAGGTACAGGGCTTTTTTGATATCCTTGAGTCATTCATTCTTTGAACATGACCGGCCCAACGTAAACGCAGTAGCTTGGCATGTGTCGAGAGTTTACACTCTTTGTATAGATCGTACAATGTCTTCATAGATTGGGCCGTATATCCTTCGAAGAAACTCCCTCTCAAATATATCCATCTAGCCGGCGGATTTCTGGGAGATACTCTATGCCTCACCTCCATACTAGCTACTGTACGTATGATGGTTTTGTAGATTCGAATTTTGGTGTTTCTGTGGTTGTCTCTGGATTTCATTACTGGCAGTAGTGACAAGTATGTTCTGTTTGCGGCATTTATTCTTTGTACGTCTATCATTTCATCGTTTTCTTCGCTGACTGAGGACCCCATCTTCTAATTCTGTGAATATTTCTTTAAGGCATGACAGTGATCTGGCAAGGCATTTTATATCGTCGGCACATCCTGCCAATTGTTTTGATTTGTTAAGCAGGGTTGCGTTTGCATCAATGTTTACTTTGCGAATTACTCCTTCTAGGCAGAGATGGAGCATGGGTGCCAGCCCAACGCCCTGCTTTAAGCCTTGCTTGACTGGGAAGAACTTCTTCAATTCTCTCTGTATTCTGACTGCACACCTTATTTTTTTGCCATTGTAATTTTCGTTAGTTTCACTATCTTTGATGTGGATGTTTAGGTCCAGCATTGTCGCATACATTTGCTCCCTGTTCGTGCTGTCGTATGCTTGTTTAAAGTCGAAAAAAAGTTGATACACGTCGATGTTGTATTCCCAGCATTTTCGGAGGATTTTCTTTATAGAAAAAAGTTGATCCATTGTTGATCTTTTTCTTCTGAATCCAGCTTGGTATTCAGTTATTGCGGCTTCTGCATAAGGTTCCAGTGTGGCCTTTATTACATTTGTCATTATTTTTTAAACTTTGCTTAAAAGAGATATGCCTCTATAGTATCCACAGTGTGTATTGGGCAGATAATACTTTGCTCCCAATCTTTATGCATTTTTTCTTTCATCCTCATTTCCTGTTATGTTTTTTGCGGTGGTTCTTGTATCTTCGTATTTAAATTTTTTGCTCCTCGTCGGTCTCTCTATGTATATTTTCCTATTTCTATTTCTAGCTTCTATAGCCGTTTTACATTCCTCGTACCAATCACTGGCTTTGGCTCTACGTTTGTAGCTTACAGTTTCCTTCGTACATCTGTCAGGATCCTCTTCAGTCTTTCCATTATCCCTCAACTGTATCTGCATTATTTATGTTTAAGACTTGGACCTATCTTTTCTGCTAGAGTTGCCCGATCATATTAGCTTATCCCCTCTTATAGAATTGTTACCAGTGGCCACCGCTAGGAGGTTATGATCGCACTTCCATCAGTCCGAAATAATTGCGGCACGTGCATGTTATGCTACATGTTATTCTCCCTCTATTCCTCTGATGACTGACCGCCAATTTCTAAATTACAAAATCTAAAACGCTTCATGAAGGTTCATTCAGGATCACCACATTACCGGTTACGATTAACCGAACTTAGCAAAATTCCGGCAAAAGCCAGAAACTAACAAGAGTCCATCGATGCTGATGAGCATTGTATCCGATACCACCCACCAAAACTAAACTATCAATTTATGTTTTTACAAGTTCGAAATGAACTCTTCTTGGGAAACCTCTGAAAGATACGAAAACATGTAAAAATATAAATTATTTTCAATCCTAAGATATGATTTAACTTGTTCAGATACAAAAACTTCAATACATAGTAATATCCGGAAAATATTTTATCCACATGAGAGCGAGCTTTAAATGCAATCACAATTAACGTAAATTACATATGTTATTATTTCAGGGAATGATAAATTGATCCAGTTTTATCACATTCTTCTCAAGCGTTCCATTGCTTAAACATCTCAAAAAATCTATCGATAACCAAGCAATTTTGTTTTGTTTTTAGGTAGTAATAGTTCCACTTTCTTTGAAATTGCTCGCAGCAATTTGAACCCCCAGCCTTCTAGCATCTTACCAACTTAATTGTTCGCGGAACAATCTTTAATCAATCTGAGTGAGTTGAGCGCGCATTCAGTTGACGGTTAGACGTTAGTCGACAAAGTCGTGGCTTTACTTCAGGTGTTTTAATAATAATTTAATAAGATGTTCAAAATGCGAAAAGCTGTGTGTTGTTTGGTGGTTTTGATTTATCAATCAAGTGTTGTGATTGCTAGAGAGTACCATCCTAGCGCAGGTGAGATTTTCAATGTTTTAAAATTGTTGATATTACTGTTCTAAATGTTTTTCTATTTAAAAGGTCTTCCACCAATGCCGGTCAAGGATAAGCCAATGCCACAAATAAAGCCAGTCATTCGGGATATGAGCGATGTGATAAATGATATGAAGGATGCATTCTCGATTGTTTGTACTGTTGATCAGTTTAAAACTATTGCCCCGAAAATGTTCAATATGACCAATCCAAACCCGACGTATTCCTTTAAAATATTTGAAAAAACAATGCGGAAATTGACTTATAAGAGAGATGATTTTGAAAGGCCCAATTTCCCGAATTTAACCCGGGCCTATATACACTTAACTCGTATGGTACGGAGCAACAGCTCTTTGGCAGAAAAGGAAGAGAAGATTTTATTCTCAAACTCTAATACTATGGAAACAGAAGAAAGTGTACACATCCCAAGCTTCGTTCGGAACGAAAAGATTGAACCTATAAGGCAAAATTCTACTTCAAACGATTGGAATATTCTGGGTCTTCCTGGATGGGAGGGCAAAATAACAAGTAATTTCGCTTTAGATTTTATAGAAAGGTAAGAAATTTTATGTTTTATATTTTTCAAAATAAAATTGTTTATTTATTTTTTCTCATCAGAAAAGTTGACTCACCTGCTATGACCTCTTCAGCTCCACATCAAACCGAACCATCAAAGTTTAAAATTTTCGGAACTAATTTCCCATCGAGTATTAAAGCAATTACCGAAAAGGGTAGACAACCATCTAGATATTATGAAGCTATGATAAGAAACAGCTCAAGATTTCGTAGTAAACCTTCTGCGGATGCGTTACAGACCAGCACCGATGCTGGCATATACATTGCACGTGCAAACGATCCATTTGGAAAATCTACAAAATGGCATTTAAGGTAAGATTATTTTATGATGTGCCGCGTGCGTTTTTTGGATTTTTAATCACTTTCATTCATTTACCTTCCGTTTTTCGCTATTTTCCATGGTTCAAGTATTTCATGCGAATATTACGGAAAATGTCGCTCGCATTTCGCTAAAGAGTGTTTTTTTTGTTTGCCCTTGACTGAGCTTTAGGTTAAATTTTCAAATTTTACTTTCATTTCTCTGCTTTTGCTTGAAATTTCTTTTAATTTTTATAGATAATTGCTTTTTATGAGGAGTTTTTTTTCGCATTTTAAAGAGGTTTCGCATTTTAAAGAGAGTTAAGCTATTTTGCAGCTTCTAATAAAATATTCTACGATTTTCTAAAGAGGTAGTTGATTGTTTATGATTTTTGATAATATGTTGTTACATCAAAACCAATTTTAATATTTTATTTCTTGTTAGTATCTTTAAAGTCTTGAAAATTCATAACCTGCTTTCTGCTGTTAGGATTACATCCAAAAACCATTCTATTGTCCTCTGTTAGATTAATAGTCCACAATACAGGGAACATTTTTTGAATGATTAGTAACTAGCTGAAATTTCGTGAGTGCCATATACCATCTCCCCTGGCGTTATCTGAAGATTCGGCTTGATCGTGGATCTTAATCTCAGGAGTACCCTTGGTAGGACCTCTGTCCAGTTGTTCTCCGACACATTAGTGCCGCTTTCACGGACCGATGCCATCTCTCCACCAGGTCATTAGCCTGTGCGTGGTTAGGTGTCCAGCACTCGATAAAATGCGGAGGGACTGTCTGTGCTGTTATGTCTGCCATCGGAACCGCTTCAGGCCATCGATTAAACCGATCCACTCATGTCAAACAGTATCTGTAACCTCTCCACAGGGGCAATGGACCGATGACATATATGTTAACATATGCAAACCTCTCTGTGGGAGGTTCGTACTTCTTTACCGGGGTCTTGGTACGCCGCTTTGACCGCTGGCAAGATAAGCACGCTTTCACAAAAGCTGCGGATGTACAGCCGTACGAACCTTTCGGTTATTAGCTTGGTCGTACCTCGTACGCCTTGTTGTGCTATGTCGCATAGTCTCCGGAATGAGGGGGCGCATACGTTGCTGCGCTCGCAGTATACCGCGACCTCGGTATTCGGCAAAGTAACCTGTTTGATGACCAACGAGACCTTCTCCAGGGCCCGGATAATTTCCTCTAGGCCTCTGTCTTGTAGCTGTTGGTCCGCCAAATGTCGGTAGTCGACGTTTTTTGGTTGAGTGGAGGTCGACTCTTGACATTTTCCTTTCCTACTATATATGTGGCATATGTCGGTGGTAAACTGACTGACGTAATCGAGGTGCCTGGTCCGTCGGGGAGAATTTGTGTACGATACCTGCTTGAAATCGAATGTTAACGGTTTATGGCCGGTCAGCACATGAAATTTCCTTTCCTCTAGGGTATTCCTGAAATGTTTAATGACTTTATACATCGCTAACAGCTCCCTGTCGTAGGTTCTGTATTTTTTATCGATCGATTTATCGATTTATTGGTTTGAGGTCTTGCTCTTCTAATTGATATAAAACGCTCTTCGGCAAGCTCGAATGCATCGACGTGTAATGCGAACTCAGCGTCCGGCGATGGGTGTGCTAGCAGTGCGGTTTCTACTAGATCCATGTATTTTTCGAACGCCGCGAGTGTTTCCGGTGTCCACTCTTGTTTCGTAGTATCATTCTTTTTGTTACCTGGGGCCGGTTCGTGTATGGCGAACGACGATAATCGTACGAAAATAAATTGAAGTCGAAAAATTTTGTCGACGAAAATTTTAGCGTTCGCATAGGTCGAAAGAAAATTGTTCGTGTCCTAATGCAAAAACTCGATAACCCAAGACCTTTCGTCGGCTTGAGACGAAAATTTTCAATTTTTTCGACTTACGCGAACCCGAGACGAAAAAGAATTTTCGTTTTCGACATACACGAACCGGCCCCTGGTATCATCTCTCGAAGAATCATCTGGTTTTTTTCGCGTATGGTATAAAACTGTGGTAAAACGCAATGAGAGCTAAAAATCTTCTCAAGTCCTTTGCTATTTTCGGGCGCTCTAAATTTTTTACCGCTGCAACCTTCTCCTCCCGGAGCCTAATAACATCTTTGTTTACTGCATGGCCCAAGAACTTCACTTCGGGTTTCCCGGACTGGCACTTTGAATCGTTTATGGTTAGGCTATGTTTCTCCTCTACTGATCTGACCGCGCCTACCGCAAATAGGTTTGTTTGCCCAGCGATTAATCGAGGGCCTCTGATGTCCCCCAATAAGCCGAACTGATTTAGGAAATCAGCTCCAATAATGGCTTTTGTCTTGTGGGCGATGATGAAGGTCCAATCGAACAGTCAATGTTTCGCGTTTGTTGCCATAGATGGAAATTTCTGTTTTGTTCGCCACATATAATTTGTGACCAGATTGCACATTTCTTATATGCTTGGTTTGGCGTGGTAATATCGAGACGTCCGCGCCTGAGTCTACGAGAAATTTCATCCCGGTAAGCCTGTCTCGAATGAATAGGCCTTTGCACCTTGTTCGCTCCGTGGCCCGCTATTTAAATCTTCGGTGGTAATAATATATCCAATCTCGTGAAGGACTCCTGCTCCGCCACCTAGTTCGGGAGCCATGGTGGCCGCATTTTGAGCGACTGTATTTCAATGCTCCAACCGCCTTATCAACGCCTCGATCTTCGTCCTTAGTTGCAAAGATGAGTCGGAGGCCCTTTTACTGACTGCTGCTACACTGTCGAAGTCGCTTACTTCTAAGATTTTATCAGCTATAGACGATAATGACTCTAGGTTGTCCTCGACAGGATTGCCCGCACATGGACCCATAACCTATTTAGCTATAGTAAGCGGAGCAAGGATTCGGTGGTGCTTTGCCCTCCACTTCTCGTTTAGTGATTGTGATGGCCGTTTTTCACCGAGCGCCACGTTGTTGAGATTGAAACCCTTTGCTATTTTTGCTTCCTCCGAGTCCGAATAGATTTTCAGCTAGTATAAATTCCCGTACCTATCACTCTCATTGGGATTTAAGATGCATCGCTGACTTGCTCGAGCACTGTCCCGTCAATCGATCCTACGACGTGGTTGAACTTCCACGTGCCGGTTGAAATGCCACTGGAGGCAAACTGGGCTTCCATTTGAGCAGAAACTGTTCCCAAAAGGGTGGAGTTTTTAATAATATCCGCAACACCTCTGCGTTTCGCGCGCAGCTGACTTTACTTGGGACCGCTGTTTCTAGGATCTAGGAATTTCCATTTTCAAATATTGATTTAACTTAATTTTATTACATTTTACATTTGAAATAATATTTTTTTTTGTAGAAATTCCTCAAACTCTGTCTATGATCGTGAAAAGAGATCTGCCCCAGAACTTTATTCAATGGTACAATGTGCAACAAAATGCGACCCGCTGTTATTCAAAGGATATGGATGTTACTGTGGATTTTTGGGCTCAGGAAAACCAACAGATGGAGTGGATTATTGCTGCTACCTACATGATAAGTGCTATGAGCGAAGTTCCTGTCCATCATTTCTAGAATATTTTGTGCCATATCTATGGAAATGCTATCGTGGTCGACCCTTATGCGCCCTGGATCATGGAGAATGGGGCGGTCCGGGCTCATGTGCAACCAAATTATGCCAGTGTGATTTATTATTATCGAAATGTCTAAGGAAATATGGTTGCCCTAAAAAGAGGAATATCTGCAAAACATCGGCTGTGAGAATTTTGCAGACTTTTCTTATGTTTGCGTAAAATATTTTGAGTTGTTTTTGTTATTGTTAAATTTGTTGTTTTATGTATAATTATATGTTAAGTTTGATTTATTTAATTTATGGCTTGTTTTATAAATGTAGGGATATGTTGAAAAATTCGTATAGTACCATATCTATTTTTTTAATTATGTAAGCATGTCTTTTTGCTTCGATAATTTTCAAGTTCCAGTTTTGTAACATAGAACTGACAGAATTAACATTTTATGTATTTTCATTTTGCATTGCCTCGTCACAATTGATGCTTCGTTCTTAGCTTTGTTCTCTTTTAGGACCATTATGTACTCAGTTTTCGTGTTGTCCATCACGCTCCATAAGGAGCGGAAAACTAAGGAATGGGATTCTTGGACATACGTTGGTGATAAATGGACGGCTTAGCAAAAACAAACGAAGGCTCGCAGGCGTTCGCTTGCAACCCGTAGCTTAGCAGAAATATAAAGAAAATAGGCCATTCGAGCGAATGCGGTGTGGACGGGCATCGAACGCTAACGAAAATTTTAACTTTTTGACCAGGGGTGGCCAACCAACAACAAAATTGAGTGCCATTGAGGTAGCACAAACAACAACCAGTCCTTCCGATTTTCGATCTATCAGTATACGTCCATTTGTGGCAAAGCTCCTTGAAAAGCTCAAGGCATCTCAAATAATGGCCTATTGTGAGCCTCTCAAACCTATAAATCTAAATCTGGCAATTTGGCTTTTGTAAACATCACAGTCTCCAATCGCCTGCTTCTGTGAAAACTGGCCCCATAAGTACATTTTGTTCTTTCCGCTCTTAAGCTTTGGTAAAGATTTTTATCTTATCGCTCTCAAATGGTTAAACTAGGTGGCTAAACTTCCTCAAGTGCCCTACTCCACGCTGGAGTCCCTCAAGGCACCATTCTTGGGCCACTGTTATTTAGTATTTTTACTAACGATATTCTAAGATGTATGCAGACGATGTGCAGTTTTATTTTCCTGTGCGAAGAGATGAATTACATATGTGTGTGAAAAAGCTTGCAGTTGGCTTTCGTCATGTGCCCTACTGGTCGACAATAAATTTGCTGGAGCTAAATCCTATTAGTATTTTTATATCTCTCTGCTATTGTTCGTCCGGACATTTCTGCTATAGCCTTAAAGTCAGTTCCTCTGGTTTGCGTTAAAAAAGCAAGAAATCTTGGGGTGGTACTGAATAGTAGCATGACCTGCTGCGATCACATTAGTTTAAGTGATAGTAAAACCTACGGACTCCTGTGAAAACTTCATTATCATTGTGGCATGTTGAAAAGGGCTGTGCGTCTGAATTTGCTTAAAGCCTTCTTACTATCTCTTCTAAGGCAAGGCTTTCCATCTATCCCACTTTCTATTCTTTATGCGCCCATAAACTTGAAGTAGTTTTTAACGATTGTGGATTGTGTATGCCATTTTGACCACACTTCACCCAACTTGAACTCCGTAATGGGCTGCTCTCTACAGGCTCGATTACATTGAGCGAGTTTACAAGCTACTTTAGTGACTATCGTGAGCATAGCCTTCTGCGACTGTTTCACGATATCCTACAGGGACACAAAACAGTTTGTGGAGCTTTCGCAATTCCTCATAAATAATAATTTAATAAGGGAGTATTTCAAGTTCCATCAATGATTGCAATCTCTCCATCTTGTCAACATCACATATGTCCCATATTCCATAATCTTTTGTCGGATTCGAACAATTGTCCATTAATGATTAGGGTTAATTTACATCACTGATTTCTGATTACTGATTGTGGTGGAACTTGAAACACACCCTAATTCTGCGTTTCCGCACGTTAATTAATCATCGTTCTTTCTTTGTCTTCGCAGCACAACTTTAAATTTGAATCACCCCGGCCCGCGGAATCATAATGTATTTTCAAAGTGGCCCGCGATACCATTTGGGTTGGCCAAACCTGATTTTGACATTCCTGCAGATATCTTCTACTTCTTCTCCTCCTTTAACGGCTCTACAATCGGGATCCGGTCCTGGCCTCTTACAACGGTTCGTTCCACCGGTCCCGATTCTGAGCCGATGTCATCCCGTTTGGCATCCCTATACTCTGAACGTCCTGGTTTACGCCATCCTTCAAGCGGAGGTTGGGAATACCTCGCTGTCGCACCCCATAGGCCTTACCGCAGAAAACTTTTCGAGCAGGCTCATCTTCACTCATACGAGCTAGATGCCCTGCCCACAGGAGCTTACCGAGGTTTATTTTCTTCACAACATCTATGTCGCGATAGCGCTCGTAGATCTCATCATTGTAGAGTCTCCGGAATTGCCCTTCCTCACATAAGGAGCCAACAATCCTACGAAGTATTTTCCTTTCAACATGGCTAAGAGGTTTGAGTGCTTAGCACAGATGCATATGTGAGAACCGGTAAGTCCATCGTCTTATATAGTAAAAGTCTAGACGTTGTGGTTAGATGTTTGGATTTAAAGAGCCTTGACAGACTATTGTAGGCTTGCTTCTATGGTCATTAGTGTAGTAGTAAAAATGCTTTACCATCACTAGAACACCTTAATGAAAGCCTGAAATCGAAAACAAAACCTCAAATTGGAAATAAAACAAATTCAAATATATTTTTTCAAACTGCTATTTTTAAGTTAAATAAATGTTTAACAAAATATAAACAATTGCTCTCCACATTCTACATTATTTTTTTCTTTTTCGTAATTTCTTAATTTCATTTTGTAAAATCTTTTTTTTTTTTTAATTTTCTTCATTTGTTAAATTATTAATGCTTTACAATGTTATTTATTTATTTATAATTTTTTTTTTTAATTTGTTTATTTAATACAAAATCTTCTTCTGTATATGTAAAAAAGGCTCCTGTCTCATTCAGTTTCTATGTTTTTTTTTCTCGATAGGATCTACATTAATAATTTACAGTTATACTTAAAATTTCTATATAACATATTTTAGGCTAGGTTTTTTGATTACAAATAAATAATGATCGTCATAAGCTAAGCTTACAACTTCATTGTTTTTTTTTTCTTTTTTGTTTATTTATTTATTTATTTTAACTACATATTTTAAGAGCATTTTTTTGATACTAAAGTGAGTAGTGCGGCTTTTCTAATGATTCTGAAACACAAAAATAAGAAATATAAAGACTAGATTTATTATTATGACATTACTTAGAGCTTAGGGGAATTTTGTTTTTCATCTTTCTTAAATCTGCAATATTTACGCGAAGATTTTGTTATTTGGTCTTTCTCTAATTCTTCATTTATTTTTATTATTATTATTTATTTTAAAATGTTTTGTCATTTTGTCGTTTTTTGGATACTCTTCTTTTGATTTCGTTGGAAATCTAAGTGAGCATCCTTTATGTTAATTCGCGCGTCATCATCGTTAATAAGGCATACAATTTTTCACATTTTTCTTTCTTGTTAAATTATAAAAAAAACCGCGCCTTAAATAAATACATAATTACTTAGCATTTTGATTTTGTTGATGTTGAGCCAAGTTTCAATATATATTATTTAGAAAAATAAAAATTTTTTAGTCTACAAAGGCATCTCTTTTTTATAAATACGAGTATTTACAATTTTTATATTGAAAAGAGCTAATCATTTGCGTTTTAGTTCGAGTAAAACCGATGATTTTTAAATAAGTATATTGAGGAGATAAATTGCAGATGGGGGGAAATTATTTGTGATGAGATTACGGTATGAAATATGCTCTATTATTATTCCCTGTTAATATAAAAATAATTGCTGTATAAATAGTAGTTGAAAGTTACAGTATAATTCAGTGCATAAAAGTGCACTACAATGACCAGCCCCATGTTGTTTGTATAGAAATTATTAGAGATAAGCAAAGATGTTCGTTGTCCGAAAGAGTGTGCTTTCATAAAAAATCTTAGCGACGAATTTGTATAACTTGAAGGACTTGAAGAAAAGGTGTAACGAAATTAAAGGTACAAATTGCATTTATAGTTAACTATTTGGCCCTATTACGGTGGATCTGACATTTCCGCCCTGGTTGAAGTGCAGACCGATCCAAGAAGTGCCACAAAAACAACCTTTCACTTCCACTGCGAATGTTTTCGATGTAATCGATTATCAAATTCGCATTCACCGCCGGCGGATTCGGAAATAGAGATTATTAAATAATAGCATAGCACAGTAATTTGGTTTTAATACAAAAATATTGCTATTGAATCTGCTGCACAATGGATAAAAGCAAATCTTTTCGGTTAAGATATTGGCCACTGTGTTGAAAGTCGAATCGTCTTTCGTGACAAGTCGTATGAGTTGAAGAAAGTGACGTTTCAGTCGAATTATGACTTTCAGCACAACGGTCTAGAGTGGAAATGCTAAGTATCATGACTATTCGAGACAGCACATTGGCCTATTTGACAATTATCTGGACTAAAGTCTTGCTATTAAAGATTTATTCGGCAAACTATGAAAGCACGTTCTATCAAAAATGAAAAAGTCATCATCTTCGTCGTAAACGATCCTGCTAATACTTTTGAAACTTGGTTATTTCAATCGGAATCGTGAGTTGGTTATTTAATCGGACCGGCTTGGTATCAATGGATAACTTCAATGGGTAGAAATTAGTAGTAGGATGCTTGACCGTTAAGCTACTGAAATTGACAGAGCACTCTTTCCTTTTTCGTCTTTTTTGCCCAAAATCAAATATTTCACTAAAGATTTGTGCGCTGAAGAACAAAACTCTCATTCTACAAAATAGTAACACGACCAGTACTGTGCTACGGTAGCATGACTTGGACTATGACCCATGACATCGGGAAACGATTCCACGGAAAAGAAAGAAAAGAAAAGTTCTCAGGTGCACAATAGTCCTAACTAAGGAATCCAACTCCACATCAAAATCTCAATCTCGCAAACCTGCGGGAGCGAGGTCGAAAAACTCGCGTATCATAAATTTTGTTTTAACTAGTTATGCTCATGAATTTATGAAGCTTAATCCCCATACGCTCAAATGCACGTGAGGAATCTCCTATCGTAGTGCTAGGTAACCTGACATTTGGCTGTGTTTCCATGAACCGGTGCTGTGTTTCCATGAGCCGAGGTAGAGCTTTCGTTGAGAAAATAGAAAGCTTATTCCCTCAAGTTAACTCGATTCTGTTTCCATTAACGGTTCTGGGTTAAAGTGACAGATAATTAACTTTACATTGTGTTACCGTTGGTATATGCGCAGTAAAAGATACTTAAACAAACACATTTGCAAAACTCAGCTTAACCGGACTGGTTTCGTCGAGTTTTCTTGGATTTAACGAGACTTTACTCAAACCCCCTTTCCATGGGCGCTTAATCTGAGTAAACTCAGGGTAAACTCTGCATGGAAACTCGTTGAATTTACAGAAAGTTTTTCCCCTCAAGTTAACTCGATGCTGTTTCCATGACGGTTCTGGGTTAAGTCGTACCTCCGTTGGTCTATGTGCAGTAAACGGACTTAAACAATCCCATATGCAAAACCTGGCTTAATCCGTCGTATTTCGAGGAGTTTTCTTGGATTTAACGAAACTTTACTCAACCCGCTCAACATCCGGACTGGAGACATTCTTAAAGAACTTGGAGAAATGCCCTAGAGGAAGCGAAGGCTCGATTTAGGCTGCAGTGCCATTGAATCGTTGGACTGTTTGCTTGATTCAAGTACTCATTTGTCTTTTGAGCCAACTTCAATTAATCGTATTAGTAACCATTCGATCGATTTGATTTCCATTCAGATTTTATATCGAATAAGAAAATGATTTTTGATCGCGTTTGATTATATGCGGCCACAGTTTATCAGGCTGAAGTTTTTACTCTGATCATTATTTACAAATGTGTTGCGCCACGTACGGATCTTCAGTCGACTATAGTGGGAAAACACTATAAACGCAAAATCTCACAAAAGTAGCAATTTCTTTGTGCGGAACATTTTCCGGCAGAGGCGCTGTAGACAGTAAAAATATTGTATATTATCTTAATACCACATAAATTTTTAAATAAATTAGATTGTCAACCTGGTATATTGCTAGTATTGAGTGACACACCTGTAGTATAAACGTAATATTTGGAATATTGTAATATCGATATCACATGTGTGTCAAGGGTATCACGAGTTTGGCGGTATTATGATATTGAGAACATTATGGCTCCTGTGCTAAAAATCTAGTCGTGATTCGTGACAAGTCGTGAGTTAAAGAAAGTGACCTTTTGGTCGAATTATGCCTCTCAGCTTAGGGACCTAAACTCAACTTAGCATTTCCACTCTAGGCCTCTATGCTGAAAGTCGTAATTCGACCGAAACGTCACGTTCTTCAGTTCAAACGACTTGTTACGTATCACGACTCCACTTTCCGCACAGGGGCAATAGATATCGAAATTATAATATCGATACTACATGTGTGTCTAAAGCATTAAACGCATTAACTCACTTCATTCCACTTTAGGAATGCCCCACGAAACTGACGGTTAGAAATTTTAAATGAGAGATGTCACTTGATTCGACTCGGGGAATACCATTCCTTGAGTGCCACGTCACTTGCACGTCACGTCACATGACTCTCAGAATAAGGACCAGGTATGAAAGTTTATAAAATTGTAAATTTTGTAAATATATCAATAATGTAAGATAACAACTTGAAATATTAATATTATATCTGCCTCAAAATAAAATTATATTGTTGTCCAAAATTAGTAAGTCTTTTTTAATAATATAATTTAAAAAAAATAAATTCCAATATTGCACATTATTTCCCAAATAATAATTTTGATCTTGCTACCGCACTACTCGTTTTCACATTATTATTTTTAACCACTATGGAAACCTAAGGAAGTGCTACATGACATGAAAAAACCCATGTTTTTTTGTATCGTATCCATTTTACAATCGAATAGTTTTTTGTTTTTTACAATTACAATTATATTTATCCGGTAATAAGAAAAAAAAATGTTTATTCTTAAACAGGGTTTTTCTAAATTCGAGGCGTTTTTGATTATCAATTTAAAAAATGTTCTTCCATAGCAGTAGCTAAAAGTATGTGTGTTTTTTGTGTGTGTGTATATATAATATATTCAGGAAAGGTGTTTTTATTTAGAGCTTTAAGCTTTATATAAATAAAGCATATATATATTTTTATCTCACTTGTTTACTTTTATTTTTTTTTTTGTTTTAAATAAAACTATTAAGGCATTTGAAATTTAGAAGAAACTACGAATGCAGTCATTTTTCTTTGCGTTTAAAAAAATATTTTTTTTTTGTTTTTGACTCACTATATTAATTTACTTTTTAAATTTAACAAATATAAAGCAAAATTTTGTAAAATCGTAAAAATTTCACTAAGGTTGTTTTTTTACATTATTATATTTATTATTATTTTAATTATTTTTTTCTTTTGTTTTGTCTCGTCAAGCTGCATTCTTAGCATCTTTATCAAAAAAATCCGCACTCTGATAGTAATAATCTCATTTCGTTCTTGAGAACCATTATTAAAACTTTACAGCCTATCTTTGAATTTGAACTTATAAAATCAGTTTTTTTTTAATTTTCATTTTTTTTTTGGTAAATATATGTACATTCAAAGTATTTTTGATTTATTTTTTTTGTTGCAATAAAAATTGGAAAGATTCTAAATAAAAATACTTGTGAAATTCCTCTGCGGCGCCTTACTTGAATTGTGTATGTCCCAAATTTCTTGCTGTTGTTATTGTTCTGGACTTTTAAGGGAATCTTATTTAGTCTTTCCTATGTTTTGTAGTGCATTTTCTTCAATTTTTTCCATATTTTTTTTGTTTTATCATCTTTTCATATAAAATGTCACCGACGTGGAAATAGAACTTCTAGCCAACAAGGGCATGCGGTTATTTCTTGTCTAGTGTAGTTAGGTCCCCATCCTTTGGCAAAGCTTATTCTCATACTATTCATGTCTACTGGGCCTGTTTGAGCACCAGCTATCTGGGAGGGCCAAGTTAAAAATTTCGAATTAGCCCTGAAATTAAAAAAAAAAAATATTTATTTAGTAATGAAAAGATATTAATTTTGTGATATTCTTAAAATTTATAATAAAAAAAATTCAGCAAATTCTATTAGAACAAAATAATCCTAAAAAACTAGTTGAGATGTGGCTTTGATCCTTTCGGTCCTCACGATCAACTTGCCAATATGATAAACTAGTTGGAACCCGGTACGCCTCGCTGCACCCATAAGCCAATAGTATGGCGTACGCCAAAACAGTTGGGAATCTCAAAATCGATGGGCATTGAAAGTCTCAAATCCCACCATGAAAGACATTCGAAAAGAAAAGTGTAACTCCGTTCGTTTAAAACCCCAAATTAATCACTCGCTCATTTATATCCCCAATCACAATTCAGCGGTTTCACTGCCATTCTTGTCGTGGTCAGATGCTATGAGGGAGTTTTTTTTTGCCCGTGAACGAATTTCGAAGAGGAAATTACAATGTGCGTCTGCTTGAATTTTATCCATATACGAAATTTTAATGTGTATGAAATGGTCATTTCCTTGCCTGATGTTGCATGTAGATATTTCTATCTGGTTCAAATTCGGAGCTTGCGGGGCCGTTTAGGCGATTTCGTACATGCCTGTGGCGGGATTGTGCATGGCTATCTGTTTTAAGAAGAGTAGGACGCTTTATTTTACCAAAATATTTTTTTCTTTCGTTTTAAATTTTTGTTTAGAAAAAGACCCTTTGACACTGGTCGTGTACCAGCTGTATGGTACGGGGTATCGGGTTTAAACAAAAAAACGACTGGACCGAATTTTATGAAAATCCTTTCAGGTTGTAAATTTGTCAATACGCTTCGATCTGCACTTCAACGAAGTCGATATCATATTTGGTTTGCGCGACATCGTTCAGGTACAAAGATCACGTACTTTGTTTAAATAAAAAAACGGCTCGGCTAAATTTTATGAAAATCCTTTTAGATCATATTTCCATTCATACGCTTCGAACGACACCTCAATGAAGTCAATATCTTTTGTAGTTCGCGCGATATCGTTCAGGTAGTAAAATCACTTATGTTGTTTAAACCAAAAAAAACGCTCGACCGATTTTTACAAAACTCTTTTCAGATTATATTTCCGTTAATGCTCTTCTAAGGGCACCTCAACTAACAATAAGTCGATATCTTTTCTGGTTCGAGCGATATCGTGCAGGAAAAAATGGCGACATAAGTACGCACACACACACATCTTCACAAATTTTTACTTAAAATACTATTGGGACCTTGAAAAATGAAAATACGTTGAAAAGTTCGATTTTCAGACCGATTACAATAACTTCCCTATATACTGTGAAGTTAAAAACAATGTGATGGTCGTTTTCAAGCAAAACATTAATTCTATTAGAACAAAATAATCCCTAAAAGTAAATTTATTTTAATATATTTTTAACCAACAATTTCCTTTATTTTATTTTATTTTATTGACCTACAAAACCATAGCATCGTAATTTTATATTTTATCATCATGCTTGTCAATATTTTTATACAATTTTCAATGATGCAAGCAAACAAAGGATCGTAAAACACAAGTTCGGAAGTCACTGAATTTTTTGAGATATCTTACGCGTAAAGTGCACAAATCAATTACTGCAAGATCTGATCGGAAAAATAAATTTTATTACACATCATTTATAGTTACTTAGGCCATTATTAGTGTTTTAAACAACGGCAATAACTTGTTCTTCTGTTTTTGATAGCTACTAGTAGATCTTTAGATGTAAATATCTGTTAGAGCTTTAAGTTTCTTCATGCGAGTTGAATATTATGCTGGTCATCCATTAATTACGTGAGGTGATTTTGGCCATTATCAACCCCTCCCCCCATTACTCACGTGTTTGCAAAAAACCTCTACTATGTACTCTAAAAACACCCATTTACCGGGGTAAACATAGAAACTCAAATTTTTCGGCGTGTCGCGTTTACCCGGCTCGACTGCCGCAGGCTGGTCGGTGGCGGCTAAATAATCGAGGGGCTACTTTGAGGCGTTCGCATAACCGCGATAAATGTTTTTGTGCAGGATTTAGCTATAACTTAGTAGAGAGACATGTTTTACTTAATTTAACCCAGTTTTCTCGCCAACGATATACCTCCTATCTCAGTGGGAGAAAATAATGTAGGCTCCACACTCACGCCGTGAATCCACGACGAGAATTTGCGCGGTATTCGCTCAGAACGAAAAACAAGCAGCGAACTAGACGAGAAAATAATCCGCACTCGTGTGGTTCATTAAACGTAAACGGTATCTTGAGATTCAGATGCAATGACGAACTGTACCAAATCTATAAAGAGATAGATAAATAGACTACGGTGGGCAGGGCAAGTAGAGCGAATGCTGGAAAGCATAGCAGTTAAGAAGAAATATAACGGAATCTAAATCAGTGACATGGCAGCAGAACGACCGAGGAAAAGATGATTTGAAGCCGTAGAAGCAGACGATGCACAATTGTTAGGTCTACGAAATTGGAAGACTGTAGTGTCATTGAACTGAACTCGCGTTCACGGTTGTTCACGTCGTGAGTCTGAAACCGGGCTAACGGCTGACTCAACTCATAACATCCATTACACTTTCTGGCAAGCGCCAATTAATTTCATCACTCATGATTGACGGAAATCAAAATATTTACATAACTACATCAATCATCGCCTTAGACGGTTTTCCTTTAGTCATAGCAATAACTGTGGCAAAGCTGAGATCAAAATCTAACGTCTAGTGCAATGGTCTCCGAGGGGTACGCACAAAATTCTAAAAGGTACGCCAAAGTACTTTATGTCCTTTCGTTTTCTTTTTAAAACGGAGGCTAACTTTACTGATGTACGGGGATACCGTGTCGCGAGGCTATACAGAAAACGGGTTTAAAAATCGAACAGCAATTGAAGCTCTGAGTTTTCATTATCAGGAGCTTCACAACATCTTGTTGGCCTTGGTTTCCTCCAGCGTTCGCCTCCATGATTGTCGATCTCTGGCCCATCTATTCCAGTTTCTTATTCGTAATTATCTTACATCTTCCTCGATAGTTTATTAGTAGAAACTGAAGACAATAGTTGCAAAAGAACATTAAATAAAGTGCCGATGCCAGCTGTCTTTTACGTTTTTTTAACATAAGCTTGGTTCAACTCCTGTGCATATTCGGCGTTTTGTTTCCCGATTCTTCAATATTCTATAAAATATTCTAACTACATAAGTCTAGTGCCATATAATAATCGAAAATCGAATTCAATTTCTATATTTTCTTAAGATCAACAAATTTTGAAAGGAGAATAATGCGATATCGATGAAGTGCTCTTAGGCTTCGTTTTCACGAATCGCCTAAAACTTCTATATAGGATTACAGAAATTCCAAAAAGATTTCTTTCTTGTCTAATATTCTCTGATAAGACATTTTAAAACAGCTAGAGCAACTCTTACATTATCTGTGCAGAAGCAAAAATTGTTTTCTAATCTATGACGTGATATAATGCAAATTTCAAAAAGATATGTCTTTGCATAGTATGAACCACTACAATGGTTCGCTGAATTTCAATGCGATCGGTTATTCACAGCGGTTTTTTCGTGAATTTCAAACCTATTATAGAAATATTTTATTTACAACGCTAAACACTCGAAATATTTGCTGTTACTATCTTATAATCTTTTACTCTATTTATTGGGTGCCTTACGGAACGTCGTCGCGGTAGAACATTGATGGTTTTTGAATAAAATAGTTGTAGAGCCGGTTTTTGCACTCTCCAATTTCCATTAGCCGCCGCCGGCCGATCTGTTAAATATGACTGCATCGATATTAAAAAGTAAGAATTAGGATTGAAGTCTGATAAATCAGATCCATGTGAGGAATTAAATATCCATACCAGGCTGATGAGATGAGTTCTTGGATAGTTTTAGCTGTTTGTGGATAACCTTTGATGAAATAAAATTAGTGTATGTTTTCTTTTTTAGCTGTAATGGTATGTTTTTCGAGAGGGTCACTCAATTTCAGTAGTTCGTTTTGCGTTTTAATGCTCTATAATAGTTTTACGAGGGCTCAAAACTTCGTAGAAAATAATTTTTATATCGCACGAAGCACGTAGCTATGAATGAAATAGATGTGTATGGTTCTCTAGGATTAACCTATGGTTTTCTATGATTAACCTCCACTTTTCATCACACTTTTAATTTATATGAAAGTCTACGCTCAGGTGTCACCCTTTAAACTACCAGCCTTTTTTGTTTGTCACGTTTCAATGTCTAGTAGCAAGCTTAGCTCGAAGGATACAAAAGGATATGATACGTTTAGAGAAGTCTTTTTTTATTTATTGATATTCTTCGCTTTTTTGTTCTATTCTATTTCTGTTATAGCGCGTCTTGGCGGGCACTGCGACCTATTATTCGGTCTTTTGTGCGAACCCGTTTTAAAAACCATCTAGGTTAAGGCTTTTAATATTTAGGGTTCATATCCCGAATCTTCCTGGGAGTAGGGAAATCGCGATGGAGGAGGCTCAATCTCTTCTTGGCTGTAGTCTCACAGTCGCACATCAAGTACTCCGCAGTTTTGGGAGCTCCAACGACAAAATCATGCCACAAGAAGCTACGGAATGGAACTTGCAAGAGATTTTCGCTTAATTTTACCTCGATCAACGGAGTGACACTTTACTTTTCGAATGTACACATGGATGCTTATGGAAAAAGCGATTTATAGATTCCCAATTGTTTTGGCGCACGCCATATTATTGGCTTATGAGTGCAGCGAATCGATCCGAGTTTTAGCTAGTCTAATATATAACTTGACTACTACTGATAACTGCATTACGAAAAGAAATATTTTATTTAAATACTCACATATAATTATCGAAGGCTCGTAGACAATATCCTGGCGGTACCTTAAAAACATTAAACCTATAGTCGGGATCATTTAAAGTTGGTGAATGTACAAATACAGGTACTGAAGAGCGATTGTATAACCAAACGCCATCAGCTTCTTGACTAAGTGTTACTCCTAAAATTAAATATATAATGTAAATTAAAAAAATAATTTAAAAACAAAACAACACATACCTAAACCAATTTTTTCTCTAGCTTTTAGCACAGATTCTGGTGTAGCAGATTTTCTCTGTTCAGCCAAAATTTTCAAGCAAAGACCATCACCTCTTTGCTGTCCTGAAAATATATTGACTGATCCATTTTCAACTGGAAATTTATCACCAACACGTTGTGCTAATTCCCAATATGCTAACTGACACCAACTTTTTGATGATGAATCTAGAATAAGGAAATAGTAAACGTTTTAATATTTAATGCAATAAGGGAGGAAGTTTTCGTAATATTGTAAAATCAAACTATAACATATTATTGATGAATCGAACTTTTACAAAATTATGTACAGGTAGTTATTAATTCATTATTGTTATTAACCAGAAATAAAAATTTTTAAAAATACTTTTAGGCAAATTTTCATTGATCTATAAGGAGCAGAAGTATGGAAAAATTTAAAACAACGTGAACTGTGCAGTAAAAGTAAATGAAAATTGGTAGCAGTAGCTACGTTCTTTTAACAAAGTGATCCCATCAACAACAACAACTTGATCCAGGTGAGATTTATATTAAAATCTGTGATACGAAAATAGCTTGTGTGCCAATCATATCGAAGACGCATCTCATGGCAAATCCAGTGCTTTTATAATTTTGTGGATTGCTACTTCTATTTTCTTGGGTTTTGTGTGTTGGTAGCTCTGCAAAATATTTACTTGGAATAGTTGTTGTAGGGATTTTTGGGGTTAGGGGGGTCAAACACGGGGGACATGGCTCGAGGGCGCCAGGTGCAAGAGGGCACGGTCACTACCGACGAGATCCAGTAATGTGTTCATTTATTTAGTCGTTAAATGGTAATACCTAATCAATACAAGACACAATGAGAGATGTAAACAGGAGGTAAATGTAAAAGACAGGCGGATAAAGCGCTTTATTATACTTTTGCAATCTAAACTTGTCTGCAGCAGCAGAACCGATGTTTTAGATAAGATAGGGATAGAAAGGCAGTGCTGTAAAATGCCCACCAGAAAATTATAGGCCCATATACAGATATCTCCGTGTAGAGACAATGTAGTGAAGGCGTAGATTATATTGTAGAACTGGTTCGGAAAGAATTGCAGGAATACCAGTGTAGATACCCTCATTATCTCCAGCTTCTAGGAAACTCAGCTCTTGGGAGCCACGCGAGCTACCGAGGAACTTCCAGAGATCTCCAATCCCGCTTGTGAGTTCGAGTAAGAGAGGTATACAACCCTCTATTGTTTTCTAGTTTCTTCTTTCGGGTTTAAAGAAAAAGAGAACTATGGAGGGTCCCTTACATCGCTCACTTAATCTCACGGATAGAATAGGGTGCTACGTGGAAGGGGTCCATGGTATTAAAACAAAATCTTTGCTGGTGCCCTGAAAAAGTGGAGCATCACGGTATGCGCGGTATGATAAATGGCTAAACGAAACACGTTGCTACAGGACTGGTTCCGTAAGAGCTAAATTCTTTCTAAAAAGACCATCAAAATATGGTCGCTAAGCATTTACGCATCATTACTGACAACGAGCATAGATGCGCAAGTACGACATGTAAACAAATCAAAAAGTCTTCTGAATAGGGCCTCGCAAACAAGCTGAAACCCTTAGCTCCATCAAATACGTCCCAAAATCAAGGTCCTGCTGGCAGATTTCTTTGATTACCGTGGTTGCACTCCAAATTCATTATTTATTTCGACCACATGAAACGTCCCGGTTGGCCCGGTTAGACGACTTTTATGACCGGACTAAACAACGCATTGATTGCAATTTGTAGATGTGCATTGCAAGCTTGCACGTGCGTTAACTTATTTTATTTAATTTTGAACATTAGTCTTTAGCTTCTCTAGAAATAGACTAATAAAAGACTGTGTAGGATGGGGAATACCATTTGTACACCGTAGGCAAATTATGATTGGGGTGCGCCAACTTGACCTTCGGTATTTCAGCATTGAATAACTGTGACATTTTTTAATCGATTTCGACAAATGTACACGATTCTGGAAAGTTATTCAGTACCGTTTTAGCTATGAGCTCAAACACACTGAAAGATCGCGCTGAAATTGTAGCGGATTACATTGAAGCCAATCATTCAAATGTGAAAAAGTCCCCATAGTGTCGAAAAATTGAGATTTGGAATGGCCTGGTCGTTCTCCGGATTTAACGGTTTTTCTGTGGGGTTATTTAAAAAGTACAGTTTATGAAAGCAAGCTGAAGACCTGCATACGAGCCGAAATAGCTGCTATAACGCCCGAAATGCTGACCAATGTTATGCAGGATGCTCGAAAAAGAGCTACTTTTTGTTTTTCAAATTGAGGTGATCATTTAAGCCCGGGTCCCACCGAACCCGGTACGGCGCGATGCGATTGTCGTTCAACGATCTGCTGTACGAGAAACCAATCTCTGATTCACACCAGAAGCGACGCGGCTAATATTCCGTAGATGATGACGACGGGACTCATATTTACATTCGTTGTACAATTTGTGCATAATAACATAGGTAATCTTAGAAATGTTTTTCTAAAATTAAGGGCGCACAAAAATATCTCGCACGGGCGCCAGAATACTTAAAGCCAGCACTGAGCTCAAACCAACAGCTTCAGCCATATCTAACCTAACCTAACCTACCATTTCTAGCGCCTAGAAACAATGCTTTCTTGTTTTCCCTCTTTACGAAAATTCTTTTGACTTATTTCTTCTGTTACCTGGAGCGCGGTAATGTTCTGTGGTAGCTGAATTGAATGCCAGCTGATGCGAGTAAAACTTAATAGCGTTTTTAGCATTGTATCAACATTCCCTTTACTATATTTTTGAGTAAAGATTGCTTACCGGCAATGTACTATATGAGAGAATCATCGGTAGTGCAAAGGAAGTAAACTAATGAATCCTACACATAAAAAATATAAAACCCTTCACCCTAAGAAATTTATTTACTGAAAACTACATTTCATCTGTTGCATGTATCAAACTCTTTTCCATGCCTCTTCTGACCCAAAACAAAATTCCTTTTCAGAAATAGTTTTTGTAGTACGTAATTTGCCATGTGTAAATCCAGAAAAATACACAAATTTTAACAAAAAATTTTCTTTTTTTAAATACCGTCTGTTAAGGTAAATATTAGTCTTTAAAATATATAGTTCTAAAACGTATATACATATATATATACCATAAAGTGCTAACGAATATTAGCACGTGTTATAAGCTGGCATGTCAATCACGTTGGATGGCGATAAATACTCCACCTGCTTGTTGTAGTATATATATCTTAAATTAAATAGAGTGGTGACACATTCTAACAAAAGCACAGCGCCATAATAAATGAAAAAAAAATAACAAAATTATTATTATTACATGTACAAGTTCCTCTTACACAACTCTGGCGCCTAACGTTGCTTCACCGACTTAAATTTCATAAGACTTTGAAGAATTGAAAATTCGAACGTTATTTACGAGTAACCATCACACACTCGTGGTTACAAGAGTATATTAAAAATAAAAACACTTTTCCAGATAAATTTTATTCTATGATAAACATACTTATTATTGAAAAATATTATCTCTCTCTCCTCTCCTTCAAGTATATATAATCTATAAAAAGCCATAATACAATACTTGAAATATATTTTAATCAGTCACTTTGAGTAGGTCAGTGGCTAGCCTTGACTATCCCAATTGTTGCCCTGCCTCTTTTGACTGACTGTAATGACAACAACAAAAAAAAATATACTTCAATAAACGGCGCTATATCCACTTAATATCTCCATAACAGCCGTCACCTGAAGAGGAATTCGTTGCAATTTAAATGTAAAAAAAAAAAAAAAAATACAAAGAAAACCATCAAGATATCTTTCCTGTATGCACTTGCTGCAGGCTCTTATGGCTTCCACCATGGAAACAAGTGCCTCACCTGAACCGTATTCAGTCTTTTTTTTTTTTTTTTTTTTGTCCGTTTAACAGGTTTCTTGACTTAGAAAATGAAGAAAAGTGCAAACACTTCCACGGCCTCAAAAGTTTACATCAGCGCTATTCAATTTGAAAAACCAACAAAATTAATTAGTGAGCACCATGTACCAGACGACGAGCTTTAGCGCTGCGGCTTGAAACGATGTCATTTTGTTGCTAGTATTATATTATGGTGTGTATGCCCCAAGTCCAGGTCGTCGTGCAAGAGAGGCTGCCTTTGATTAAGGCACAAAAAGAAAGACACTTACGCCTTAAGACCTGCATTCAATATTGTAAAAAAAAAGTAAATTCGCAGCCATGCCAAGTCAGTGCCAGAGAGCTCGTCATGTAAATTATTATCCCCCCTGTACTGCCTGTGCATCTCTTTGAGTCCACCAACTAAGCCCGTCAGCGCCACACTCCGCGCCGGACAGGCGTCGGTTGACGAACGATGTTTACAATGTAGACTACGTCTCGCACACACACACACACATATATAGCCACAAGAATGAAGCTTTTCCGTTTTCGTCTCCCCATTGTTGGCGCTTGGCTAAAAGGCGTCTCTATATATTGGCTGCTTCCGTATGCGAGGTTGCCTCTTGCCTGTTGTTGCTGACTATTCGTTGTCTGAACTACCCAAAGACCGGTTTTATAATTGAGATGGCGCCAGTGCGAACGGGGCAGTAGCACTCAAGATATAAGCGGAAAATCATTATCTTATCGTGTCTTATCTTTCTAAATTTTGGTTTTTCATACATATATATATACATACGGCCTGAGTATTCTTAGTATAAACTCACACGGAAGTGGACGTGAATTTGAGAATAGAATCACCACCAGACTATTTAGGCTACCTAACAATCGCGGAGGAGACATATAGATACAAAGGTTGGCGCGACGGGGCTCGGCGTATCGCGAGCGCATTGCACTTAAATTATACTTCTTCTACTACCCCCCATCGCTTTTCGGGCGTTACAAACCGTAGATCGGCGAATTCCTCGGCAATATTTTTTTTAAGTAAGCATATATCTAGGATATTACCCTAGCCACTATATACTCTAACTTAAAAAAACCGGCTCGAGTCCTCTCTCAATCTAGGCTAAAAGTAACAAAATATTCACAAAATTCCGTTCAGCCCGAGGCTCACGAGGATTTTATAAATGAAGCATGAATCACTTTACGCACTCTATTTTAAAAGAGGCTGCAAATTGCTCATCACCTCTTCTTACACACAAAAAAATCAAAATAAGAAGAAAATTAATGGGAAATTAGAGTTTATTTACTTTATTTTAAAATTGGTTGTAATTTTAATACCAGGTACAAGATTTATTTATCATTTTTTTTTTGGGTGGCTCCAATGGTTTTTATAGGTCTAGACTATCGGGGATTTTTTCTGTGTTTTTTCTTCTCTGTTTTTTTTTTATTTTATTTTGGAGAAGTATACATTAGAAATGTTACTCTATTTTTTTAGTTGTAGTTATACGCATTAGTAATTATACTGTTTTGAAACGGGGTGAATGTACGAATTGAATGCACTTTTATGCATTATATAGACAAAGAAGGAATATAGTGTGAGCCACCATAGCCAGACAAGCTCTACTCAACTCTGGTTTTGTTGCTAACCACAAACCTCTGACATTTTGACATTTTTGCTTTATAAACATCCTAAAGGATTAATTAACAACTTCTTGTCTTTTTACATTTAAAACTAAGAAAGCAACGATGAATCTGTTAGCTTGCATTGTGAAATGTTTTTTTTATAAGACCGCAACAACGAGGATTTTAATCGGACTTTGAATACACAAATAGAAATGTGAATCTTTAAATTTCTTGTTAAAATTCCTAATATTGTGGTGACAGTTCTGTAATTGAGGTAATTTTTCGTTCTGAATTAAGATTAACATAAGCCCATTTCCAAATTTGTAGCAAAAAGCACTTTTAACACTATACCGGTCATAACAGCTAATGTAGAGAATAGTGGCTACCAGTAAATGACTCACTTTGAACACATTAATGTCCAATAAACACCGCGTGCTGTTCATTTAAAAAAGGTATGAAGACAATGTAACTGTTGGTACCAGTAAACCCATAATTGCTACTTAACGATATGTGAACCGGTTTATTTACAGCTGTTAATCCACTTTCATGGGTTTGCAATTCTGGGTATTTTGAAATTGCTTTTACATGAATAAAAATATTGAGTCTTTACTCTTTAGTTTGGTTAAAAGTTTGTGTTGTTAAAGAAATCGAATCGTTGGAAATATTGGAAAATGTCGAAAGTGAGTCGGCTTTATCTTTAGGCCAACAAGTGTTTGAAAGCTTGCCTAGTTTCTGTTGATCTTCTGAGCATCTACGGCTTAAAAGGTCGAGGAAAAAATTAGCTACGTCTCTTTTCTGGACATTTTTACTATTTCTTCTTACTCGTGAGTTCTCAGAGAACTCCGCCGTCGCCTGGTCCCAAGCCCAGGGTGTGAAAGGAGGAGGGTGGTCGACCTGCCGAGTTGACCAGAATCGGTCACTCCGAAGACCGAAGAAACTAGGCAAGAAACCGCATTTTTCAAAGCGGCACCGACAGCAGCGTATCCGTTGCGGGAACGTCCCGCTCGGACCGCCAGCTAACGGATCAAAGAAGAAGAGAAGAAGAGTTCTCAGAACTACTTCTGCTCTAACAAACGAGTAAAAATACAATTATAGTTAGCTACCCAACAAAGTCATTTATATTTAGTATAACCACATTTTTTTTTACTTACAGAAAAGAGAGAAGTCCATAGATAGATGGCCGGACCTCAGATATATGTACATGATTTATAATATGATTTCAAAGAAGAATTTCTTCGTCAAAAGTGGGAACTTCACATCAAGCAGCGCCTTTGACATTAAAAATGATCTGCAACAGGGTGCAGTAAACTCGCCGCTCTTATTTAATATCTTTACAAATAACCTAATAAGTTCATTTCGCTTCTCATTAGCGAATGTGAATGACCTGATTGTGTACAGAACGGAGCCGAAGATGGAGTGATCCAGACTCAACATGACTGGGAAACAATTGAACGCTATTGTGATGATTGGAAGTTGAAGATTAATTTTAGCAAATGCGAATCGTTTTTTTTCCGGACTCCGGATATCAAATAATGCCGGGTAAGTATTAGAAAATAAGTTGGGAATTAAATTCTTTGGGCTATGGTTGGACCAATACTTATATTTCAATAGAAATGGAAGTCCTGCTTTTGCTAAAGCAAGCAAGGCGTTTAACAAGACAAAAAGGCTTTTTTAAAGCAGACACTTAATCCAACGCTACAAAGTGGACCTAGGTCCTATCTGTATCCAGGGTACCGCGTTGAGTGCTCAGACTCAGTAAAATATTTGGGAGTAAAGTTAGACAAGAGGCTGAACTGGAACGCTCAACTAGACTAGGTTATCAGTAAAGCTACAAGGGAAATATCGGCCTGCAAAAGGCTTTTGGGTAAGACATGGGGTTTTACACCAAAAATTGTTGTACTGGATGTACAATACAATCGTTACACCTGTGGTAACTTATGCCGCTATAGTTTGGCGGCCCAAGACTAAATAGGTTACGTCGATCCTAAAGTGCAGCAAACTGCAAATGTTTGCTTGCCTCTCCCTTACCGAAGCTATGCGGACCTGTCCCACAGCTGCGATGGAGGCAATCATTAGATTGACCCCATTACATATCTTCATATGGAAATCCGCCGCGATAAGTGCCTTGAGACTTCAGATCTCATTCAACTGGCCCTATACAGTCAAAAGATACATGGATATTCTTAACAATATTCCAAACATTTCCATTTACCATATGGTTGGTCAACTGTGGTTCCAAAGGAAATTCAGGGCGATTCCGGATCGTTCTGAGTGGGAGGAACTTATTCTTTCTGTGGATCCAAAATATCTCCACTGGTTTACCGGCGGGTCAAAGATAGAACATAGTACAGGGGCTGGTGTCGCAGGACTCAACTCCAAGGTCTCGATCCAGACTGAAATACATGCCATTGAGACCTGCGCTAGGCTCAACCTTGAGAAAGGTTTTAAAGGCGCCAACATTAAAATCTTTTCCTACAGCCGAGCTGCCATCAAGGCACTCTCAATGTGGAAGTCTTCTAAAATAGTTGCACCGTGTTTTGACGTACCTGCCGAGCCTGACCAGAAGAAATGAGGTTTCGCTCTGCTCAGTCTCTGGACACTGGGGTATCGAGGGAAATGAGGCTGCAGACAGCTTGGCGATGTAGGGGTCTGAGACATTGTTCTAGGACCCGGAACCGTTCTTTGGCATGTCTTAGTCCACCTCCAAGTCCCTGATAGAGGAATGATACGAGGACATATTGATAGTGACAATCCTCTTATTCGGAGAGCGTTCTACCCAAACTCTGGATAACACAAAGCAACTTGTGAACGCGGATTTATTCCTCCAGAAACATTTATTTACCTAGACTCCAAAAAAATGGTCCTTGTAACTTTAATTTGGCAAGAACTTCATCGTAGGGGCTGCAGTGTGGCAAGGTGGTCCGATGATGGTTTTTGAGCACACTCCGACTCAATCTTTGACTTTCTGACGTACAATGATATTTCGTGAAAAACGTGTGGGTTCTCTGTTCCCAAAATTCAACAGTTTTGATTATTGTCTCCGCCAGAGAGTGTTAAATGAGCTTCATCTGTCATCAAAATTAGGCATTAGCCAGGAACCGAACAGCATGGAGAGAAATGCTGTAGGAACCCAAGGCCAATAATAGGCTGTAGTGCTACAGAAGATGATGATTCTATCCCCGGACTAAGCTTGCTACTAGACACAGCACCATGACGTGATCAACGACATGACGAACTGGTAGTACAAAGCGAGATTCTTGAGCCTACGTCTGCCACTGTAGATATAGGCCCCTGTGCTGAATGTCGAGTCGTGATTTGTGAAAAATTTTTTGAGTTGAAGAAAGTCACGTTTTAATTGAATTACGATTTTCAGTATAGTGGCCTACAATGCGAGTTTAACCCCCTATGCTGCAAGTCGCAATTCGTCTGAAACGCCACTTTCTTCAACTCAAAAAACTTGTCACAAATCACGACTCGACATTCAGCACAGGGGCCATAATTGTCTATACTTGAATGGTATAAAATAATCAATAACAGAGTTTGCCGCACTCATATCGACATATATTTTGCATCCAAAAAAAATCAAATAAAACCATACAACAGCCATTTATTTGTTACGTGACAGATGGTTCAAGTTTTTCTGTGAAAATTCATATAAAAACCAGTTTTTTTTGTGTATGCAGCAATAACCAGAATGGTAGCAACACAATATGACAGTTGCAAGAGAAATTAGCATGTTTTATACTAAAAGTTGGAAACATTGGTACGATTTGTTGCAGGAAGATTTATATGCCATCGACTTCGGAGTTCTGCAGAAAACAATAAAGATGCCACCGAATGATAATTGATTAAAATTGATAACTGTGAATTTCAATTAAACAAAAACTGATATGAAGTAGAAAAACATCGTCAATCATGTTTATACGAATTAATTTTTACGACATAATCTTTTTTAAATACAATTGATTTTTATTTCTGTCTGTGTCTAGTTTCTAGTAGTTTTTCTGAACAGTATAATAATCGGCCAAAATAGAAGATACAACATAAATTAACCAACTATATGTTCTATTGAAATTATTATCTTTGAGCTATTATTATGTTAAATTATTATCTCTCATATTCTATACAGTAGGTTCAAGATAGGTTTTTCTTTTCTTTTCAATGTGACAACAATCATTTAATAATGACTCATAATGATTTTTATATCTTCTGATATTATTTTTGATATCTCGTCATGAGTCAAGATTTGTTTCGTTAATTTCTATTTCGATAAAGGTATCTGTAGTGTATTTTGAATGTACTTAGTGTTTTAAAATAGTTACAAAGTAATATTAGTATTTAATTTAATAATAAGTATTTTCCTCGTTCCCTTGCCAATGAATATCGTCTTCTATTCAGTTCTGTCTGTTCCATTTCCTTGCTTACGTATAATAATATAAAAAAAAGCGATTCGCATGACAAAATACATTTCCCCTAAATAAAATGCATTTCCCCATCATCATAATCTTCCCACGTTCTACACGTGTCGGCCAAGTAGTGACATTCTTCGGCTTGAGGTGCACTATAGTCGCAGGCGGCGGGCGCATTCTATATACCACACTATAGCTCTCTGTATATAAACACACAGTCTTAAGCTACTGACACCGAATATGAACGCCAGTCGTCGTGAACGGAGCCAACTGGCCAAGTATTTCTTGAAAGAAAAAAAAAGATTATATTCATCCGCTCATGTATGTACGATACTGCGACGTAGAGGCGCCAAGCGTCACCTCGATTAGTTTTATTGGATGGCCTTCAAATGCTTCACATTTGTTCACACGGTTCACAGATGCACACCAAAGTTTTCTATTAAACCAACACCATTCAGCACCACTGTTTGTGACTGTGTGTGCTCTTTAGTAGTACATTATAGGAATGCGCGAAGTGAGAAAAGAGATAAACCGCACGGCGGCTAAACTGAATTACCCTCAGAGTAGTTAGTAACCTGAAAAAATCAACGTCTCCGAAAAAAATATATATATTTATCAGCTATAAAATGTGACAACAATCACGTTTTAAGAAATTCTTTTTTATGTTAATGAGTGATTAAGGATTCAAACTTTTGAAAATAAGATGTGTTTTTTTTCTCTAGAAATTTATAAATTTAGAATGAAGGTGTTCTTATAGCTATGAATAGTCAAAATGAATGAGGAAATTTTTGTTTTTTTTTTATTTTCGAGAATATATATTCTTTCGGCAGAGATTCTTCGTTCATAGAATGAAGAAAACTTATCTCTTGGAAGATTTACATCATTTCTATGAATATTTATTTACATTCGAAACTTGCACCGGGTTTTGTGTTTGGGATGAGATTTGATTATTTCTAACGCGTATAACATAATAATTGACATGCAGAGGGTATGCTGTTATGGCTTTATTTGTTATCCTTTAGCAGTCGGTCAATTAAAACGAGTGTTCTACTAATTGCAACTTATAATCCGAAACGAGCACGTAGGTAATAAGCGGAAATTTACGGTTAACCCTACAATAGTACTCCATCCTACTACAAAACTAGTTTTGGGTTGGACATTTATTAGGAAATTGTTGCTAGGGGTTAACCACAAAAATATTTACATAAAACGATTTTGTATGCGGTAAACCACCTAACTGCAATAGTTCCATTTTTTCAGTTCAAGTATCACTTGCGCCAGCTCTGTAATGTCTAATTCAGAATGCCAAAGTAAAATTGTTTGATATTTCGTCTCGCTAATTTCGCTGCCGAATTCTGTATATACAACTCATTTTCCAAGTAGAGCTCTTAATTTAAAGTTGGTTCAACTTCAATGTAAGGGGTCATATTTCAAAAATATTAACTCCATTAGTCCTAACTATAATGGTATGGGGGGGGCGAACGCCTATCAAAAGCCTCAGAAGGTGATGACCCTTGATTTGTCACTTCTGTCAAAATCTGAGAAGATTCACTGCATACAAACTCCTAGCAGATCTGTGAGCAAGTCCTAATCACACCTTCCCACAGTGCCTCTTGAGGTACTTTTCGTAAGGAGCCAACGGGTGATGGACAAAAAGGGAGCTCTCTGCACCACAAAACAGGGTTGGTACTGCGTGGGTTGTTTCAATCTCTTCGTACAGAAATTTAACACTTGAATTTTTGTATGAGGAGGTCGATTGAAACAACTTACGTGCTACTACCTCAGAGTTTTAAGTCGGTTGGGCTGAGGGTTAGCAACCAGCTCCCATAAAAACACCATTGCTACGAATCGGCAAACAATGCCTCGGAAAAGGATGGACAACACGCTGTCGCGCAAAACAGATGGACTAGGCCCTCAATCCAATATTTTTATAGGAATAGTGACGATGAATGTTTTTACACTTTCGATGGAATTGTGTAAGAAAATCGGTCAAATTCTCGATTTATATTATGACAAGATTGCACCCTTGCTTCCATCCCTTAGCCACCAATTACGCTCAAGCCTTATCTTCAGTTTCCATTCAAAAATCATGCAGTAAACATGCCAAGCGTGAAAATATGTTATTTCTGTTACGAAGAATTAAATTCTAACTATGTTATCCCAACTCTACATCGATGTACCTTTCAACTCTCTTCGAGTCTAGCATCAGAAAATGGGGCACCTAAATTTACCCTATAGTGAAAATACACCCAGCGCCATAGATCCCGTCGCACTTTAAAGTTCTTAAAAAATCACTATTCGTCCTTAATTACTTCCTAGAAATGGTTCCGATATATGCAGGTATATGCAAACTAAGTATAAATAGCTCCCAATATCCCTCTGGTCCTCAGTCGATTTCGAATGTTTTATGAGAAAAGTGTGCAAATAAGACAAAAGGTAAACGGTGGGAAAATTTGGCGTTAAGTGAAATAAGTAAAGTGAAAAATAGAAATTTTGCGCGAGTGATAAGTAACGAATCAGCAAGTTTGTGAATTTTCAATGTAGCGTAAAAACAAAAGAAAAAAATTCACAAAACCCCGCGATGCACGTTATTTTAGTCGGTTAGCGATACAGGCTCGATTCCAGAGGAAACTTGCCGAAACCGCTGCTTCACAAAATAGTACCACAAACAGTTCAACGAATGCTTAGTGAGGTTGCTCTTAGGTCAAGGAGGCTGGTCAAGAAACCTCTACTAGACGTTAGTACGATGAAATTGAACAGTCTTTTCTAAGGAATCAGCATTCAATGGCCCCTGTGCTGAATGTCGAGTCGTCACGACACGTCAAATTGTCGGAATATAACTTTCAGCAGAGGGACCTAGAGTTGAAATTCTAAGTTGAGTTTAGGCAACCTGTACTGAAAGTTGTAATTCAACTGAAACGTCACTTTCTTCAACTCAAACGACTTGTGTCGTGACGACTCGACTTTCAGCACAAGGGCTATTCTTATAAGAGACCAAACGGAACTGCAAGTGTTCGACAGAGAAGAGGAGAAATATGTTCCAATGAATGCAAGTCAAGTATTCCACTTATGTTATGACATAGGGAATCATCATATCCAAGTGAGTAGAGGAGTCTACACTGATCCTTCGAGGGCTCGTGAGCTCAGCGAAGTATTGGTTTAGCTATTTGGAAAAAAATTAAATATTATTTTGGAATAATGGATGAAATTTGAGACAAAATTGGTGAAGAAGATTATTATCAGTTGACGCATTGTGAAAAACGTTTCACACTACATTGAATCGCTGAGAAAGGAATACGTCAAGATGCCTGACAGAATTTTTATACTGTGGCCTTTAGTTTTAAAGTTATAAGCAACTTTGATGTTCAAATTGGTCTTATTTGGTCTACATAAGCTTGGGCAGATCTTTTCGTACTTTTTTAGAATTTTTTCCCCTAAGCTTTTCTCTCCGTTACAAGAACGTGAAATCCAAACAGAGAGATAAAAGAGCTCCAATTTTCGTTTGGGATGTGAACGGGCTTTTATAGATTTTATAGAGATATCCTATGCCCAATAAAAATCAGACCCGCCCATTCTTTAAAAAGTAAAGGGTGCCACTAAGCATACTCAGTAGAGCGGTTCTCATTCGATTGCGCAGGTCAAACAGCAGTGATCGTGGGTAGTAACTTACTTGGGGAGCCGCTTTGCAAAACGAGGCTCGCGTTTGGATGTTTGGAATGGCCGATTTAAACTGCATTCATATCTGTAAGAAAGGCGTACATACTTCGAATTTTTAGTTTTTTATGCCTGTATCGGGAACGTGCACACCCATGTACTCAGGATATGAGCTACAGATGTATTATCTGTCGCAGCCGAAAATCGAGTAGTACATACCCTAAAGCCGTTCTCAGAAATGTTAACAAAGTACTGATCGCGATTCTTATGGAATCGAATACTTTTGAACGATTCTACTCATGTGTATTTAATCGAGTACTCACCGATTCCGTATCCTTTCTTATCTGGCTAATCTAATTGATAAAAAAAATTGTTTTCACAGACCTCCTTTGAAGCTAGTTCCAGAAGACAGAAAGTCTCAGTAGACTCACTAGGTATAGTCCTTTGCCTTCTCGATTTCTGTCATTCTATACAAAATATATGCATATGTACATATGTCTTCGGGACAAGATTTACTTTTATTTTCTTAACTAATTTCAATTTTTAATTATATTTTGTTTGTTTTTAAGAAAGCATCCAATAAAATTAAATACGTTCCACACAGCCACGCGTCCAAATTTTACGCATTTTAATTACCAATCATCTTCTCACCAGAATTTATTTTTCAATTCCAAATAATTTCCAATTTTCCTCGTCTGTTGTTTACAAAAAATAATTCAAATTTCTTATTAATTCAAAACAAAAAAAAATTAAATAAATAAATATTAATGTTCAAGTTCGACTAAAACTACAAATATACAAAGTCATTGATATGAAAGAATGTGGAACGTAAAATTAAGAGAATCCACAGGCAGTATAGCAGAAAGAGATTCACGCCTGACCTGGACTTGTTGCAATCGTCTAAAAATCGATGATCGGTGATATCCAAACTTGTAATCGTTTCGTACAGAATGCAGATTTAGTGTAATCCACAGCAATTATAAGGTGGCGCCTGCTATTTTTGGAAGTCAAGAATTTATTCGTTGTGATGCCAAGAATGAAATACCTTTTAGGAGTAGAATTTAGTGTGAAATGAATTTAAGAATGTCATTAAAAAAAATATATTGCAAACGTTTATCAAACGTTGAGAATCGAGCACCTAAAATTAAGACTCTGATACTTGATTTTTGTTTTTGTTATTTTTGTTTCTGAATGTGTGTTTATCAGTATAAAGTGAGAGAAAATTCCGAAATGCTACCCAAGCTATTCTCACGTCATGGTAGAGGAGTTTTTCTTGTTAGAAAAACAAATTTTTATTCGAAAACGAACTTTGGTAGCTACAGAATTTTTATTAAAAAATATTGTATTTATTTATGTTTTTTCATTTCACAAATCAAACCGGGGAAAAAGTTTTTAAAATGGTTTTTAGGTTTGATTTAAAAATTAACAATAAGTAATCTGAAGATAGAAAAAGGATATGAAAGGTTAATGGTAGTCTGGTGGAACTCCTGGATGCTGTATAAGTTCACCTTTTGAAGCAGCTGGCTGAGCCATAATCGTAAGGGTTAGCGGGAGACAGACTCATCGGAGTGTTATGCCTCCTTAAACAAGTGAATCGCGCTAACCAGCCGATAAAAGCTGTGATGCAGGTAGTATCCGACTACGGAGTGAACCTACAGTATCCCTTATAAAATCCAAGATTCCATTTGTTCTTGTATTTCATCCACCAAAGCTTTTACAATTCCGTTGAAGTAGAATTAGTAGCGAGAAAAATATGAAAATCACAATATCGATTCCCAGCCATTTTTGAAAATATGCGAAAAGTATTGCCAATTGTAGTGGAGAAGTATTCTAAAAATATCGAGTGTTGCGGCTAAAGGTAAACTTTGATTCGAGATATTGGCCCCTATTGCGATTGTCGATACCTAATCGATAAATGACATTTATCGATTACCGACTATCGATTATTTAGTTTGATATTGCGAATGTCGATTATAAACGAAACCTGTCGATTTGACAGTTGACTTCTATTGATTTTTTGTTCACGACAAGCAGGCAAAAAGATTGAAATATAATAAATGTAAATATTAACATCATTGAAATTTATTTATAATGATTGTTATTAACAAATTTGTATGTAGCACAGAAGTAGTAAGTAATAAAACGCAAGGTTAGTAAGTTTTTTTTGAAATTGATGTTTTTCGCCAGAAGTTGGCTCACTGGAATGGCATTCCATTATTCCTGCTGATTACTCTCTTTTGAGCGAGCTTTTGAGTTTACCGTCAGTTCGAGTGTCCAATCCGGCGGACTGAGGGCTGTTTTATCCTCAGTGATGTGAAAATTGTATGCGAACTGAGGTTATTCTAAAGTTCAGTTCGCACATTTGCTCGAACTTGTGCAGTTTGACCGGTGAAGCCAGGGTATGGTATTAGAGGAATTTAGTTTATTAAATATTGACATAGATGATTAGTGGTTCCAGCGCAATGCTTGTGGAAAAGTCACAGTAATATTTTTCTACGTTTTTCAGCAAATTTGTTGTATACTTCCTTAGCCGTTACTTCGATTTCCCTGTTAATACTCAAAAGATAATTTGTGAGTCTTGAAATGAAGTTTAGAAAAGGCAAGTGAAAGGATAAAAAAAAGTTTTGAGCGGATCAGAAAGTGCACTTTTCTGAAATCAAAGATCTGTATTGTCTGAATCCCTCACTGAATTTTACCAATCAATCATGAGCCTCTTGCGATTCACGTTTGAAGCACAATAAGCTCTATGTTACTGTTGATTTTTAAAATTCAAACTTAACACTTGATATTTCCAGTGTATTTTCTTAGCGCTGAATGGATTAACCCCTTAACGACATATTCAATTCAATTTATTTTCGAAATAGAGCGCAAGAGTTTGGATCCTTGTGGATTATCAAAATCCAGCTGCAAAAGAAGAAACTATAGGCCCCTGTGCTGAAAGTCAAGTCATGTTTCGTGATAAGTCGTTCGAGCTAAAGAAAGTGGCGTTTCAGTCGAATTTCGACTTTCAGCACAGGGGCCTAGGGTGGAAATGCTAAGCCGAGTTTAGGCTCCTGAACTGAAAGTCGGCCTCTGTACGACGACTCGACTTCAGTGCAGGGGCCATATACTGTTGTTCTTTGAGTAGATCTTTGAGAACTGTTTATTAATCAAAATTACAAAATGATATTATAAATGCTCAAGTTGAATTTTCTTCATACAAAACGCGTTTCTGATTTCAACGCCACTGCTTTTGGTGTTGTTTTCAAGAACGACTTCTTCTGCATAGAATTCGAAGTTGTTAAAATAGTTTCCGACTTTTCCTATATCTAAGGTATTAAGTTCCTTTCATCCGTCACTATTGTACCCTACCGACAATAGCACATTAAAATTTGGTTACTTCATATGTATCAATGCCTTGAAGCTGGACTTTATACGAAAGCGGAAATAATTAAGAAAGTTGGCCACGCATGGTTCACAAGCGGCCCCCCATTTAAATTTCAGCCACACTCAATGCTTGGTTGATTTCATTAATGAAATAAGAACCGAGTTTCATAGTATGGAACGCAAACAAAATGATAAAATGCATTTTTTTAGTTTATGGACAGATAACTCTCAGAAATTACTAGAAGTCATATAAAGGCCTAACAATTTTTGGTGAATCTAACACCTTTTGATGAATCAGATTCTATCAATAAAACATTGGAAAATGCAGTTAAACTATCAATTTCCGAACCAGGTAAAATTGTTTAAGAAATATGTTTTTTTAATAGTAAGCCCTTGACCTAACTATTTCTGTTTCCTTAAATCATGTTCATTGTAAACCGAGTGTTCTTGAGAATATTTAGTTAATTTAAAGTTAAAATTCTTTATTGAACTACTCTTGTATAGTATGAATTGTAAGCAAGGTTAATCGGTAACTGTTTTTCACAATTCATTACTAAATCAAAATATTGCTTTTTAACAGCATTGCGTCAACAACCGAAGGAAATAATAAAAAAATGAAATAATGTCCCCAACATTATAAATTTTACTACACAGAGAGCACACAACAACAACAAAACTCATAATATTGTCAAATTATAAACAATTTATTAAAATTCAAAATAAAACTTGACGATTCTCATTTGTAAAACACTTTTTCATGGTAATAACGTATTATACGTAAAAACATTTTCAAAACGTGTTTGCAAAATCAGCGGCTATATTTTAAATGCGAAATTACTTTTTTTTGTTGTGTTGTTCATGATACCCTATTAAATTTTAGTTTATTTGTGCATATCAACTACCTAGAAAGAGTTTTAGAGCTTCTCTCTAAACTAGTTCTATTTTATTACAATATAATGAGGAGGTTGTGCAGTATCCTGTAAGAGGCGCTAATGTTATACAGACACATTATTAAGGCTAGTATTCTAAATTTGTGCGATCGGTGTATCACCAGTTCGTTGCGATCGTTTCAATTAACGTCTTATGTTATTTTGTCTTAAAAATAACAAAGGCGTATTTAATATGTATGTACTAATTTTCTAGTTTTCTTTCCAAATTAAAACTAAGATAAATTAAAATCAATTAAATATAATTCTTACCTTCACCATCAGTAGTCAGAGATTCCGAAAACTGAAGCTGAACGCGAGGGCAATCTAAAAAAGAAGAAAAAAAAATTTAAAGAAAATTCATTACTCTTAAGTCACTCTAGAAGACATAGGAAATATATCAAAAACGTTAATTATGTGTGATTACGACTCCACCTGCGCGGCTCTTTTTGGTGTATCAAAGGCGCCATGGCGCCCGCGATCAATAAACAGATCAGAACCAAATTCTTTGCCACAACATGATTCAATTCGCCAAAAACAACTAAAAATATCCCAGCCGAAGCGCAAGAAGAGATCCTCGGAATCAGATCGCCTCGTCTCAAAGATAAATGTACTTTACAGCCAGCCATAGCCCTCGTTTCGATACATACAATTCACTATGGCTGGTGGCTGTTGTTGGCTCTGTACACATCTCGTTGAGAACGCCGCGTAGTAGACGCTAAACGAAAAACGCTGATAAAATTCCCTTCATTTCAGCCGCGGCACAAACAGTCGCGGCGACCACCACTAGCGCACACTCTGCCCACCCGATGAAAGTAGAAATCCAGATATCGCGCCGCTAGCCGAGCGAGCCGCGCCGCCACAGCATTTTCGACCGTCAACGACTCGATCTTCGAATTGCTGATGTCGATGTCGAGAGCTCATTCCAATAAAAGCAGCCGAAGATCGCGACTAGACATTCTCTCGACGGTCGATCTCTTTCGACACGGGAGAGGTCACCAAGATGACGGAATAACGTTTCGGTTCTGACCACCCCGCTAAACCGACAAATCAATAAAAACAGCGGCAGCTGCTTAAGTCGGCGCCAGAATTCTTTGCGAATTAACGGTCGTGTATGTGTGCGCGCGCGGCTTTATATATATTGCCCGAATGGCTGAAGCTGAATGTATATAGAAATACGATCGGCCATGACTGTTGTTAGCTGTTCCTGCTGGTGGCACTAGTTGCCGCCGCCATAGCCGTCGTCTCGGTTCTTCTGAGTTTCTGACTCCGGCTTAGCAATAATGTCCTGAATGGGGCTTTTGTTGTTCCTGTTTGAATTTCTCGTCTCTTAATTTTCTTGGCCTTTTTTTGTGTTCGGCTTGTTTCCTTACTCATAGGCGCCTAAAATATTCGCCCACTCTTGAGAGAAGCCTGTTTAACCAGGTGGATTGATCAGTTTTGGCACAGTTTGAAGAATTTCTTTAAAAACTCTTTCGATAGTGGAATTGGAAAACTGGCTGCGAAGTTATGTCAAGTCGTTCTTGCGATAGTTTTAATTTACGCACGCTTGCATGTAGGTAGAATCATTAATTATTTTATTAGCTGCAAGTGTGGGATAAGAGCAAATATATAATAAGAAAAAAAAATAACAAATTCATGCTGTAACATAAATTCAAGCATAAATGTTACTTACTAGTTCTGTGGTATTTTGTAGAAGTAATAAATAAGCGCAATTGGAACTTATTTCGAATTTCGAACATAGCCGGTTTTGGGTCAATTCGTTTCCAAATTTTTCAAATTATATTCACAAACTCTGAAGCAGCACAGTTTTAAATAATTCAAAGATGTATAAAAGCTGCTGAACTATCTTTCAAGAGGCGTTTGGATCAATACCATGTGTAAATTTAATTTTGATCCAAAAATTGCTTCCAAGGCGTTAGTAGATATATCTTACAGGGCAGTCGAATTTAATTGGGAATTATCTTCGCCATCGCCCATAACCTAAACTCTCGGTTTATCGCACCAGATTTAGTTTTAGCATTATTTTTAAGATATTTCAACCAACATAATTATTTGTTTGAATAGAATAATTTTATTTTTGCATTATTCTAGATAATTCCCCTTCGGACTTTATCATCGAAACTCTAATTTCCAAATAAAATAGATAATTTTGTAATTGTATCTGACTTCCAGCTAAAGCTATTAGATAATTTATTTTTAGTAGAATTTAAGAAAATATATAACAGATAAATACAATAATCAAAGATTTATGGTGCAATTTCGTGGTAGTTTTTCGAAATTTCACAATCGTAATGATATATGTATGTATGTACAATCTCAACCGCGCTTTTTTATAATGTTAAAAATAATTATATTGATTTGAAATAGTGTTACCATGATCGGCTATTATACTAGACATGAGTGTTGTAATATTTCAGTAAAAATAGTGTAGGTTACTCAGAAAAGGCGTTATGAATGTTTCATAAGCGCCAATTGAATTTTAATTCTGATATAATTGATTGATTTTTACATAAGAAGGCCTGAGAGAGTTCTTAGGCAGCTCGTAAAATGATCACCAATTTTACTGTTTAATCTTTTAATGTATGAACAAGTGGTGACTTAAGCCAATAATGGTGCTATGGATGTACACAGCCACGGTATGTCCCATCCTCACATATAGTATGGTATTCAACGGCAAAACTAGACCTTCCTGTCAATACTATCAAAATACATATCTATACTTCCTATTCTTGGCCAATGCAAAATAATAGAGATTAACAATATACAGCGCTATTTTCCAATTAAAGCATTCTATACGAAAAAAAATAGATTGTCGACATTACAAAGGGCTTCCCTTTGCTCTCTAGTCTTTCACATAAGAAAAACTGGCCAATAGGAGAGCATCAAGAATGGGCATTCATTCCATTCAACACATCATGCCGTAGCTGCGTCGTTTTACCAAGCGGTCCCCTAATTTAGTACTAACCACGTCCAATGCTGCTTGACTTTCGCAATCGAAGAGAACCGGTCTTTTGAGTATGATAATGGCACCTTTTATTGCCCCAAGATAACTACTCGTTCCCTTTCTTAAACAATTTTATAGTCCCACTTTTGCTCCATTTAGTCGTAAAAAGTAGGAGAGTGCCGTGATTTGCTTGGGCTATCTGCGCTGCGTATTTTAGAAGTCCGGAGGAGGCGGAGGGGGTCTGAACTTATATTTTTATGTCAGGCTATAGTCATTTAAGAACAAAAAGTACTCAAAGCCGCCGTTCGACCTGCACATCAATTTCAACCTCATGATGTATATTGAAGGAGGATTATCACATAAGAAAAACTGGCCAATAGGAGAGCATCAAGAATGGGCATTCATTCCATTCAACACATCATGCCGTAGCTGCGTCGTTTTACCAAGCGGTCCCCTAATTTAGTACTAACCACGTCCAATGCTGCTTGACTTTCGCAATCGAAGAGAACCGGTCTTTTGAGTATGATAATGGCACCTTTTATTGCCCCAAGATAACTACTCGTTCCCTTTCTTAAACAATTTTATAGTCCCACTTTTGCTCCATTTAGTCTAAAAAAGTAGGAGAGTGCCGTGATTTGCTTGGGCTATCTGCGCTGCGTATTTTAGAAGTCCGGAGGAGGCGGAGGGGGTCTGAACTTATATTTTTATGTCAGGCTATAGTCATTTAAGAACAAAAAGTACTCAAAGCCGCCGTTCGACCTTCTGCACATCAATTTCAACCTCATGATGTATATTGAAGGAGGCTAAGCCGTTTAATAGATCTTCAGAAATAGTTGATCTGGTATGCTTTAAAATGACGAAGTGTAGAGAAGAACGCTCCTAGTCTAGACTACGTCATTTTAAAACATGGTAGTGACAGGAAAAATAGCCATAACGCGGAAAATTTTGATGTGCATTCCGAAATGCACCTATACGTTGAAAATGTTGAGTCCTTCAAGCGAATTTGTTTTGTTCTTTCAAGCAAAGCGTCGTCGCCAAATTTCACTATTCCAGATGTCCTCAGAATCTTCATGTACAATTGAAAAGTATGATGCAAATAATGGCACCCATAACTCATTGAGTTTTCCATTTTTCTGGGGAAGAGGCAGGCGAAATTTGATCAGGTATTGCGATGATTTAGCAATCGATCATGAAGATGAGAATCATCATCTTCAACTGAGTCAGGCGATGCGTTTTTTTTTTTATGTGACAGACTAGAGGCTTAGGGAAAGTCCCTTTGTACTGTCGACAATCTAAATCTATTTTTTCGTATAGGGTGAATGTCGAACAGCAGCTCTAGCCGGAAGATAGAGGAGAAGAGAAGGAAGTAACTGTCACAACCTAGCCGCGATATTTTTATTCCACCTACTCACAACCATTTCGCGACTCTGACATCGGGGCGTCGAGAACAACTCGCTGGAGTGTTATGCCTCCTGAAACGAGTTGAATCTCATCAACCAACCGATGGCATGCGCTTGGTGGAGCGGGGAAGGTCTAGGGAAGGCTATGACAGGGGAATCAGGAATGTAAAGAGGGAAGAAGAAAGAAGGAAAGTTAGGTGGGAAAAGCGAAGGACCGTGGCACCGCCGGGATTCGAACCCGGGACCTCTGGGGATAGTAGTCAGGCGCCTTACCTCAGACTACCGAGGCCCACAGGTGAGCCTTCGAGGTGAGCCTTACTTGTCGCGATTCGAAGTCGTCTTCTCTTCGAAATTTCGCATGTTTCATGCTAAGTACGAGTCTTATTTTTTTTCAGACATACCGTGGCTGTTTCGTGTGCCCTGCACGCCTTTTGACGTTGTGCGTGCCTGTGGCAGACCTCGGTATATCCGTTGAAGCCGTTAAGCTAAATTTGAAGATAGCAATACTATATCAGCTTTTTAATAGCCCCTTTTTAAAGATCAGGTTTGTTAGATGGGAATAACGAAGACATGTCCTGTTCGTAGGAACGGAAGTAAATGGCGATCATAGAGTCTAGATCAACGGTATATGATCGGTGTGACAACAATTCCTAGTCAAGCTGCCGGTGTTTCTAGCGCATTTTGATAGCACGGGTCATACCGTGAATTTTGAATTGGCAATACTTATCGTCATAATGGATACAGTTCCAGTTTCCGTGTCATAAACTCAGAGAAATGAGATTCACAAATAGTGAATCAAAACGAGCAACAACATAAAAGACATTGTATTCATTGTAAAAAAAATAGTGGAATAGCAATAAATCTAGATGTTCCAACGATTTTACAAATTACGAATTCCAATATCTACTGCTTTACAAATCATGTGAAAGAAGAATGCAATTACTAAATATCATAGAACTTATCAGTAGTAAAGGCGTTTTCTTTCATCACTGCAATAAGCTTAGGGATTAGCCTTTATTAGTTATGTTGTACGCGCTATGGTGCAATAATTAATGTCTAGTAGTAAGCTTAGATCGAATTATTAATAGATGATAAGATAGGCCGAAAAATGAAACTCTTAATCCAGTTCTTCCGAACTAAATCGATACCGATAGCTTGAAGTTTAGTCTACAGAGCACAGTCCCGTACCCTGTAAAAATACTTGGATATATTTAGAGACAAAGTGATCTAGATAAAGTGCTCTGTTGAACACAAAAAAAATTACTTAACAAAGTTCAACTTAAATGTGAAAAAAGAATGGATTTGCCCAAATATAAGTCAGATTCCTATCAAATCAATATACAGGGTGTCCCACATAAACTTACAAAGCGGCCGGCTGTGGATAGGTCTTGGATAGACGAACAAAAAATCGTATGGGTGGGGGGGGGGGAAATCGTAACGGTTTAGCCGCTAGGGCGTTTTGAAGTTTTTTTGCTAGAGTTTTACATATCACCCTGTATTTTTGTAACCGTGTAACCCATATTCATGATTATGGTACCTGTTATACAAGTTTTATTCTAGGGCCTTTACTTTAGAAGTTATAAGCAATTTTAAAGTTAATATTGGCCTTTTTCGATGCTTATTTGGCACTTTTCGACAAAGCTCAGATGGAAAAGTACTAAAAAAGGACGAAATAGAGCCAATTTCAACATTAAAAATGCTTATAACTTCAAAAATAGAGGCTGTGGCGTAAAAGTTGTAATACATTATTTATAGGAAATTGTCCAAACTTTTTAATTTTGGAAAAAAAAGTTTAGGTTTATCACGTATTTTTTGGAGAAAAAGGTGGTTTTAGTTGAAATTTTAGTGAAAAAAATACAAAATTTTGACTTTGGCGACTCATAACTCCAAAAGTTTATAAGATAGGATCATTATTTTTACCGTCGTAGATAGGTGGGGGAATTCTGCGTACACCGGTACCATAATCATGAAAATGGGTTACACGGTTACAAAAATACAGGGTGATATGTAAAACTCTAGCAAAAAAACTTCAAAACGCCCTAGCGGCTAAACCGTTACGATTTCCCCCCCCCCCCCCCACCCATACGATTTTTTGTTCGTCTATCCAAGACCTATCCACAGCCGGCCGCTTTGTAAGTTTATGTGGGACACCCTGTATAAACATACAGTCGACATATGAGGATGCTATACTACTAAGATAATTTTTCCCAGACTGTTTCCCAATCTATCTTAAATTCTCTGACTCCAAATTTGAATTTTTTGTCTTTCTGTAATCACTGAACACTTTTATTCATGATTTTAAATAAGTAAACATTTGTCGATATCGTAAATAAACAATTGGTAATTTTGTGAAATTTTCTTACCTTCTGAGTTTAACCGGTCTAAAGCAATCAGCTGATAAGGCGGAGGGGGTGTTTCTGAAAACAAAAGAAAAAACAAATTGTAAAATTTTTGCGTACTACTTATAAGTTAGAAATTTTTATTTACTTTTAATTAATTAACTTTACTTTTTGTTTGCAAAGTATATGACAAACTTATTCTATTCTCCTAAAAATTCTAGATTCGTAAATTGAAATTCCTTAAAAGTAGGACTGCACTTGTTTCAAATGCATAGACCGGTTCTACACGTGAGTTCAGGAGTACGACAGGGTTGCCTACTTTCACCTTTACTATTTATTATAGTAATAAATGATATCCTTGTCAGCGCTCTAGATAGTAGAACAGGTGGCATATAATGGGGTTTGCTAGGGCGCCTTTAGGATCTCCACTACGCGGATGATATCTGTTTGCTGGCCCACAGACATCAGGACCTCAAAAACATGTTAAACAATTTGGCAATAGAAAGTAGACCAGCAGGATTAAGGCTAAATCCGACTAAAACCAAAGAAATGTTAGCAAAATAGAATTTCAAATCAAAAGCTATGGTGCCGTGCCGGCCAAAAAAGGACAGACGACTAAATCAGGCGAAGGAAATGAAATTGGATTGGCCACTCCTTGCGATGCGAAACTAGAATCTAATAAAACAGGCCTTGACTGGAATCCGTAAGGATCCCGTCGAACCCTATTAGCGGAGGCCGAAGCCACTGGTCGAAGCTGAGAGCGGTCGCACAAAACAGAGTCCGCTGGAGGGCAACTGTTTCCGCTCTATGTCCCACGAGGGATTAAAGGGGAATAGATCCTTTTGTTATAGAAAAAACACTGGTCTGACAGCACTAAATAACTTAACCTATTCACACGTTTTTTTGAATATTTTAAATTAAAATATAAATAAAATTTAATTACCTGCAGTACAAAGGCGGTTCCAATGACTGGGGTTGCAGCAAACGTAAACAGGATCTTTTTCGCTTGGACATGATGGTATGCTTTTCAGTTCTGCGGCACTTTTTAAATCTGGCCATCGCCAAATACGGGCAGCGATCACGTTCGGTTCTTCTCCCATTATAGTCCCCCGCGGTACAAGAACACAGTCCGGCTGTTGTACATCCGACGCATGACCATTTTCTATCGCTTGACATAACGTTGCCAATTGACTCTCCTTCAGTTTCCCAATTAAGGCACGAAACATTTCTTTTTGTTCGTTCAGTTTCATACATGTCCGATCTTCGCCATTGTTGTTGTCCGATGGTTGATTCCTCCCGCCACAACAATTTCGAAATACATTTGCAGTTGTCGTTCCAGATACCTTCATTGGTGATACTGACGTGCTTGATCCAGATTTTGTTATTGGCATCGTTTGATCGTCGTCGTAATCGCTTATAGAGGTTCCATTTCCGCAATAACAGCCATGCGTAGTATTTTCTCGACCATACATCTCTCTTCCATCGCAAATGTTCGAATAGCTTCCCGAATATAGCTGCTGGCAGCTGCTCGCATGCTGATTCGTTGCTGTCGGTGAAATATCCTGATAATGATTCTCCATGCAATGGGCACACTTCTGTGAATATTCCTTCGGACATATTGGCCGATTCAGCGACTGGCTGTCCGGTACAGGTAGAGGGACGCGAGCACGCCATAGTCTCCTTTTCTTGCTTTGAAAAAACATGGGGGGACATAAAATGCATTGGTAACATCTATCTATCGTACATTTATTATCAGACAAATTAATGCAATCGAAATTACTGCACTTGGTTGTTGGATTATTAACACTATTATAGCATGTATAGCTCCTACTTTTACACCTAGAAGAAACGTTTATTTCAGGACTACTACACCTCCCCGTTGTGTCTCTGAAACCTTCTTCTTCTTCTGGTGTATGATTTTCTCTTTCGCCAGCAGCCAATACTTCTTCGGAGGATTTTGTAAAAATTTTTACTGTTTGGACGACAATTGTGATGCCTCTTATATGATTCTTTACTTAAATTGTACGATTTATATCCGATATCTACAGATTTACAGATGATACAATTCAATTCACAATAATAAACTGTCTCGACAGTATTCGGTTTTCTAGTCACAATTGTATCAAGTTGCAGCAATTCAAGGTGTCTCAAATTGTGTTTAGGGTTACTTGTTATGGTTGACGAATTTACTATAAAATTAACGACCATATTACCTTTCACTACGAAATTTTAGTCATTGATTTCTATTTTTTGAAAAATTATAAAAAATGTCTATTTTATAAGGGATTTCGTTTTTAATTATTTATATATCTTTATTTATCTTCTTATTAATCGAATTTCTTTTTTTTATTATTATTAATTTCTTTATTTATTTATTTATCTATCTATAACACTTTTTCTTTTTAATGTCCTTCGATGAATTCTTTTGTCATGACGGAATTATTATTATTTTTTTCTGTTTTGTTTAAAAATACAAACGTTCTATATAATTTTAATTTAGAAATATTTTTTATATATTTATATATAATTTTAATAATTAAGTAATTGCACACATATAAAGCACTTGAATTCTCATTTAAGCAATTCTTTTCAATGATATGTTTAAGTGTCAGCACTCTATTATTTTTTTTGTGCAGTTTTATTTATCAGCCAACTGGAATAGAAAAGAGGAAAAAGATAAAGCGTTAATACATTGTAAATATATTTTGTTTTTGCGATGGTAATATATGTATATAGCTGTATAGTAAATCTCTAAGAAAATTACATATTGGTATGCAGTGATTTTTGCTTTCTTTGTTTTAAGATATTTTGTAATAACTTATTAGGAATTGACAGAAGAGAGGTTGAAAGATATTATAATTCAAAATACGATATTAGTATGAAGGTTAGTACAAAAAAGTTTGCCAAAACTTCGATGTACCTACCCTTAAACACCATTTCGATAGGTTACCCAATTGAATAGGTCAAGTCAAAAACCATCCAAGTGAAGGTTTCAAAACTTTTGGGAAATTGAAAAAAACTTAATAATTTTGAATCTGTTCATTTTAAAATTTCCAGAAAAAATTGCTAGAAAGTCTCCATTATAACTGTTTGTTATTACGTATAAATAAGCGTTTCGTTGTTGTTTTGACCAAAATATAAATTTTTGAATTTTAAAATCTTGGCTAGTTTTTGACTTGAGTCCTCACTTGGCTGGTTTTAGATTTGAGGTTTGAAAATTTGGCTGGTATTTGCCTTGAGCTTGTCCCTACCCAGAAAAAATGAAGGAAAAATACACGTGTAAAACTGAGTTTTGTTATACTTTTATTCAAAATAATAAAGTTACAAAATAAAACTTAAACTTTTTTCCTGAACTCAGCTACAATTGAAGGTTCTGCAAAGGTGGCGTGACATTGGTTATCAAAAGGTGGTCGCCACAGACTCAACAAAAACTATGACCAAACAAGAAAATAAATAACTCTTCTAAAAAGAAACCTTTTTGGCAGATGGTACTTTGCAGTTCCAGCAATTACTCTTGCCATATCACGGCAAGAAGTATCCAAGTACTTTGACTTGGCTGCTTCTTGCCTTAGCACAATATTTGGTCGCCTTGTAGAACCCATTTAGGAATACAAACAGGTCTTCTTTTTGCTTGCACATTGTGTGTCATGCATTAAACAATAAAAAAATGCAAAAAAACGTGTTTCGAAAAAATGGTGACTTGGTTGGTTTTTGACTTGACCTATTCAATTGTATTTTGTAAAAAAAAATTTTAGGATACACTTCTCCCGTTTCTTTGCTCAAAATTATCAAGAAACCCGAATTCCATTCAAATAATCAAAGTCAATCAGCATTAATTGCAATATGACTTGGATCCAATGTTCCCTCTAAGCTGTGCGAGTGCGCGGTCCCACACTAATTTTTCGGGAGTTGCGCAGCCGTGTTTGTATTCGACGCACAATGGGCTTTTTCACCTTTTTTTTATTTCATTAATAGTAGTACGTTTATATGATGCGTTGAACTCAGGTTGAGCCCGAGTCCAACTACATGTAGATGTGAGTCGAGTTGAAGTAGGGCTAACTGAACTCGTCTCAGCTCTGCTATCTAGGTTGAGTTGAAACTTACGCTCCAAGAACTTCATCGTAGCGGCTGCGATGTGAGAAGGTGCGCCGACTTGTTGAAAATAGAAGTTCGTCAGACCTTCAACGGAGAGGGCGCCAACATCCTACAATAGCCGTCGATGGTTTAAATGATCCCGATTATGGGTTTTGAGCACACTCCGACCCAAACAGTGACTTCCTCATCGTACAGAGCTGTTTCGTGAATGATATCTGGGTTCTCTGTTCCCCAAATTCGACAGTTTTGTTTATTAACTCCGCCAGAGAATGTGAAATGAGCGTCAGTGTGTATTGGTTCATAGTTAAAATGGTACTTAATGACGTTTCAAAATCATGCACATTTTTCGAAATCGGCTAAAAAAAGCCAGAGTTATTCAATGTTGAAATACCGAAGGTTTAGATGGAGCACCTGAATGAACAAAGATGGGAACTATACTGTCAAAATCAATTTTCAACAAAATTTATTTAAAAAAAATTGTCTTCAAATACAAGCACCGGACCTCTCCCTAATTCAGGCAAAGGCAAATCATTCTGAATCGTTTTAATTCTCTGGATTCAAACATCTTTCCCTTGGTATTTTCCCGTTATAATATTAGGCTAGTCGGCGAGACATTCTTATGGCGATTTTGGCCCTTAGGCGAGATTATTCTTGGAATCGCTTCGCTTTAGGGGGTAGTTTAACACCTTAAGTTTGCCCACGATTTGGTTGACCTTGGCATACCTTTTTAATTAACTTATTGTGAATAAAATAGACACTTTTTTACATTTCTATCAATATATCCGTTCCTACTAACTTTTAGTATAACATATGCATTGTGAAAGCTCTTCTTTAAAAAATAAGCCCAGCTAGAAGTCCCTAGGTGCCAGTGTGATTTTGCAAATAGTCACGTTACTTTCACCATTTGTTTACTCGAAAACAACTGCACATAGAGAGCAGATCATCTTACAGATGGTGTTTGTACAATTTTTTTTAACAAGATCGGTTCGTTACAAACGATCTACTTTTTTCACATTGCTGCCATTTTTTGTAAGATCGGTTTATAATTGGGAAACTCATTTAGAAAATTCAAGAAACAATTGAAAATGAATTTCCGTTGGAATTTTTTGAAAAATCGCAAATTTGATCGTTTTTTGGCGTTTGAACTCTTGGATCTTATAGTATTTTTGGAAATACAGGCTGTGTAAGATTTTCCCACAGTCGAGGGTTTTTCTATTTATCAACGTACTCTTTGCCTGTAGCGTGCTCGAAATGGCCGGCTGGGTTATGAGGGTATGAGCCTACGTATGAGGGTATGCTCACTTCCTGTGTAAATACCCGGTTTTAGCTAAAGTCAGGCAGCGCACTCTAAGCAGTTATGTTTTGGAAGACTTAAAAGAAATCTCCAGACTAGAGATCAGATCACTGTTTAGCTTCCTAAATTCCACAGGATTGCTTTAGGTATCCTTTACCACCGATCAAACAACCAAGGTAAACGGGTGGTGCCAACAAAACCGCGCGCCAAGCGCTAATTGAGGCAACCCTTCACCTACCTACTTCTCTGCTCGTTATTTCGACCTACTCTACACTTAACAGCCCCCATACCTCTGGGGTGATAAGTTGTTTCAATCGACCTCTTCGCGGGACTCTGTTTCTAGTTAATCCTTTTCTTAGCTGGTTCCTGTATTTTTCCGATCATCTTTAGGTGATAGTTTAGGGCACAGTGTACGGTAATCAATCAAAGGTTTTTACTAGATTGTGTAAAACATGGCATGGCACAATTTTTGTATAACTAACTGCCTTAGAAGTTCATTCTTTGCCATGGTGAGGAATTCAATGAATTTTCTTCAACGAGACACAGGACTAGGCTTAGACACTTAATTCCAAATTTGTATCCGTACACACGTGTTATGTGGTGTAAAAAATTCAAACTAATTCCAATTAAATTTCCGGTTTTAGAACGAGAGACATTGATAGGGTGAATATCTTGTTCCATGAAATCCTTGGTTTCTTTGACAATTTTTCAGATATCCTTAAGAATAATCAATAATAGTTTCGCGGTTATGATGGCATGTCATCGGTAACTAAAGGGCAATGCCCCGGCTTCACTGGCCTCAGTTCAATAAAGTTCATTTCAATCCGCATAAGTGGCTTCACCGGCTAGTATGTTCAGTTCGTGCCTGAAATTGTTATAAATGCAAAACCTCACTGGAATGACATTCCATCATTCCAATTGATTACTTTCTTTTGGGCGAGCTTTCACTTTCAACCTCAATTTCATGTTCTGTTGGGCGAACTTAGGCTTGATTTTTATGAGTTCAGTATATGAAAATGTATAGGAACTGAGGCTAAAAGTGAAGTTCAGTACATCAATTTGCTCGAACTTGCGCAGTTCAGCTGGTATAGCCGTGGTATAAAGGAATTCGACTTATTACTAATGTGAATCCCTTTAGGTAAAGAAATGGGGACATGGTGCCAAATCAGAAAAATCCGGGGGGATAAAGCAAACGAATTAGCTTTGTGAAATACCCAACATCCACTAAGGATGAAGAATTAATATACATATGTCATATATTTGGAAAAGTCCTTGTTTTCCGTGATGTATGTATTCAAATTTGGCAATTAAGGCCGCATTAGTGTAGTTTATTAAAATTTTACTAGTACACAAATTTATTAAGTTCTTGCAACTCTGTTCACATCATTCCATTTTGAATGTCACTTACAAAATTGGGATCCTGGCTTTAACTTTAATCATCACCGTTAACTTAAGCAAATCACTCCAATTTTTACCAGTGACAGCTTATGAATTAGTGTACTGAGTGTACAGTGTACTATGTACTGTGTACTATGTACTGTGTACTATGTACTGTGTACTATGTACTGTATACTATGTACTGTATACTATGTACTGTGTACTATGTACTGTGTACTATGTACTGTGTACTATGTACTGTGTACTATGTACTGTGTACTATGTACTGTGTACTATGTACTATGTACTGTGTACTATGTACTGTGTACTATGTACTGTGTACTATGTACTGTGTACTATGTACTGTGTACTATGTACTATGCACTGTGTACTATGTACTGTGTATTATGTACTGTGTACTATGTACTATGTATTATTTACTATGTACTGTGTACTATGTATTATTTACTATGAGATTTTTACTACGTATTAAGTGTTATGTGAATATGCCGCAATTATAGGTGCATTATGAGTTAAGTGGCCTCAAAGCTGGTGCGACGATCTAATGCGCAGCGGATATCTCATTGGCGAAAGTAAGGATCTAAAATAAAGTAACAGAAGAGTTCGAAGTACGACAAGTTCTTAGACTAGGGATGGACTCATCCCATTATTTTTTAACCTGGCCCTAGGAATAATGGGTGAAGGGAAAACGTCAGTCCATAGAAGTGCATCAATAGCAACACAGTCTGTACAAGTTTATGTCAAATTAAAAGAGCGGGCAAAGGATATAATACATGACTTAAGTGTTATGCATTATATATTTAACAGATGTTATTGGAATTTACTATAATTGGGCCACCCTATCCGGTGGGGTAAAATTTACGGGTCCGATCCTTTTGGTAGAGGGATATATTCTTTACATACTTTACATGCATAAAAGCTTCGCTTCTTTCGGGAGACCCGCTACCCACTGCTATCGACCTCTACTATTTTTTACAATACTTTTTTTATTAGCATGGAGCAAAATAAAAATATTTATTTAATTTAAAGAAACCTGCTTTAAAAAAACCTCCACAATTTTCAGGTTTCCGATCCACCGCACACTTTCAACAAGGCTTGTGCCGAGGCAGTTATTTTTAGGATTAGCGCGTTTGAACCATCTTCCAACAATATAGGTATATGTTATTAATAATAAAATGTATTTTACGGAAGTTTCAACTAAACCATCATCTTTTCTTCATGTTTTTATTATACACGTTGAATCCAAAGTGATAATTTTTTTTCTGATAAAAACAATATAAATATTTATCAATGAAGATTTTAAGGCACTTGAATTTTTTTTTCAAAAAAAAAATCCTATAACAAAACGCCCATTTAGGAAGAATTTCGATAAGATTCCTTTTTATCTCACTATAAAAAAAACCTGATTACTATTCCAAAAGTGTGTATTTATTATTTTTTTAATTGTTTTCTCCTGTTTTGGCAGTAATAAATGATTAAGTTTATTTAGTTTAATTGTGAAATATTAAAAAAAATTAACGAGCTCATAATAATATACACTATATGTATATTAATATATATATGAGTACAAATTCCGCATCAATGACCGGAGCAGCGCTAGTGTTTTGCCCCTAATCATACGCAGATACTGCATTGACCCGATCAGAAAGAAGCGCTAAGAGGCAGCAAGTGGTCTTCTCTAATGATTTTGAATATTGCGCGAATTGCGATATATAAAATCAATTGTAGATTAGTTGTTGTTGTTGTCGTTTTTTTTGCGGTATAGAAAATCAACACAAAAATTTCTTTTTCGAAAAATAAAATATTTTTTTTTCATTTTTTTGTGTAGTGTAAATTCTTCCACGTTTATACTGTATATCACGTATTTATATATTCTATATAATATAATTTCCCCTGTTTTGTGTGTAATTCATAAGCATATTCACACTTATGTCAATGGTTCGTTCTGAAACTGGCGACGGCGACGTATTCGTAGAGAAGTTAATTTTTTTGTGTGTTTTTTCTTCCACACTCTACTTTTGTGGATTTTGTTGTTATGCCTATTAAGAATCTCAGACATAAGATCATAGTATTTTTGTTCGTTTCGCCTCCTCGTCTAGTGTTAATTATTCTAAAGCTCGACTCGACTTAAATGTAGACTTTCAAAAAAACAAAAAAAAATATGCCAAAAAAAGGCGGAGATGAATTTGTGTTTTGCACAATGTTTTTGTACAAACGCAAAAAAAACCAAAAAAAACAAACGCGTTCAAGAAATTTCCTTAATTTCTTTAATTGTGGAAACGCTCTGAAAAGAAGAAATCACTCACGAAGATTTTCTCGAATACTACACACTTTTAAGACAAAAAAAATTTATATTCTATATAAAATTCAAGTTCACGTTTGTGTGCGCATATTTCTCTTCATCACTCACTTTATAAATTAACTCTCGGCTTTTGCTTCTTTTTTTTCTTCTTCTGATTGATATCAACTTCCAACACTACAACGAAGAGGCACTTTACAATATTTTATAACAAATTAGAAACAAAAAAAACGAAACGAAAAAAATAATTCTTTTTAACGTTTTCCCCAAAACTCTTAAAAACAAATCATAGTAATAATAATTTATCCGGCTAGTTGAGCGGGTGTCCGTAATTATACAAAAAAACGTTAAAAAATCAACTACGATACCGCATATAAAACAAAAAACGATAAAAAACAAGTCCTTTTAGGATAAAATTTTCACATTTGGCTCTGCACAAGTTCGAATACACAGCACCCCGACGCACTACTAGACAGACGTGAACTAAATTTTATATAGCGAAAAATTTACGTGCTCTGTGCCTGTGACTACTCTGCTTTCTTTGCTCATTGCCTTTGCTGCTTGGTGGCTTGTTATGCCAGTTTCTCAGACACGACTCGGATGGTTGCACAATACAAACAAAAGCGCATGGCGCCATGCCGCTTCAGATGTTGATAACATTCTTCCGGCGGGCCATGTAACGCCACTTCACATAAACCGAGCAATTAACCCACTAGAATCCCCTTTAAATCACCACAACCCACGAAAAACCCTTCATTTTTCGAATACTCCCTTATTCACCTCAATCAGACATGAATTGCAATAGATAAAAAAACAACGTACGCCGACATAAGCTTGATAACTTAAAACTGACGTCATCTCTACTGTCAAGAATCACATACTTGTCTCGACCTTGCTGTCACATTCACACGCGTTTATTTTGGTATTTCTGGTTCGTTCTCTTAACAATTTGACATTTCACAAGCTGGTTTTATCGAAATGACGTTACACACATATAGCAGATGTGGCAGGGGCTGCCAATGGTGAAATTATTTCGAAAATAGGTGAAGCTCTTCAAAAATATATTAATTCTTTTTATCACTGCAGGATAAACAATTCAATTCAACACACAAAAATCAATGAAAGGCTAATGAGATGTAGGGAAACTGGCGCCGGTAATTTACTAAAGGTCGCCATCAGAACAGAAAACATTGGAAATTATAATGCTTTCAGACTGAATCATGATTCATAATACCACAGTCATGGCAAAAAATAACTGATCGATTAGGCTGCTGAGCTTTCTTGTGGAGGAAGTATTTGGTGCCTGTCGCAAAATTCACGTTCAACTAATTGGAATTGTTCTTTTGAGCTGCGAACATAGGATACAAGTAAATTTTTTGTGTTTTAAAATTATTTCCATTACCTGGACTACAAAATATCTAAAAATTACGTAAAATATTTCATATAAAAAAATTCTAATAAGTTAAACAGAATATCTTCACCAAAATCTAAAACTAATTAAATTAAGACAATCATTTCAGATTCCAAAAGAAACCATTCGCTATGAAGTTTTGATGAATGTTTAATGACTACTTGTTCGTGTAATATTACAGTAACCGATAACAAACAATTGGAAAGGGTAAAATATTTGATAAGATATAATTATATACGTTAAAAGACAATTAATTTCAGCACTCGCACCTACAGCTAACCTTCAACAATGTCTGGATTAATGTTAGAACCTTCGAATCTGTCTGCCTGCTTAGGAAACACCTTTAAGTAGTTGGCCAAGTAACATATAAAAAATACAAATTTTATGCTATAACGGAAGTACTATTTCTTAAATTTTTTAGGTGCTGGCGGCGATTTCCACCATAAAAAAGGATCTGGCTATGGATGACGTGTCAGAGGACTCACCACCGGCTCAAGTAAACTAGTATATGATCGAAGATGCGGGGCGCCTCGCGCTGTCCTTTTAGTTGACAATCGTGTCACTCAATTCTACATCACCAACGTTATTTCTAGAGATCTAGTGGCGATCTCTATTGCGGTTCCCACCGCCAACAGATTCCAAGAAATTGTCCTTGCGTCCGCCTACTTTTCGGGGATGTAGCAATAGGAGGTTCTAGAACTCATTGCGTTCTGTCGCAAGACGAACCGGCAATTCGTCATCGGCTGTGATGCATGCTCACCACTTCATTTGGGGGAGTACCGATGCAAACGAAAGGGGTGAATGTCTTCTAGAATTTTTGTTATGAATAACATAGATATTGCAAATATGAGCTGCAAGCCCACCTTTGTCTCTGTTATTAGAAAGAAGATGGTCAGTCATCAGCGGAATAGGGGCAATAACATGCACGTCCCGCAACTATTTCGGACTGATGGAAGTGCGATCATAACCTCCTAGCGGTGGTCACCGGGCTAGTCCCTTCCACGTAAGGTTGGCGTGAGGCTAATAACCTTACCCGTAAAAAACAATTATTACGGAACGAGTAATATGCCTCGGATGCTGGAATGAACGACGGTGACAACGGCAACGAAAAAGGCAAAACGATTTACGAATTTTCTCATGGAATGTTCAAACTCTGTACAGAACTCGAGCTACACAACATCTGACCGATACCCTGTCAAAGTATAAAGCTGACATGAATGAAGCCTACCATTATCGGCTTTAAAGCAATAAACGAAAGGCTATGCAACCTTCGTGTGTGAGTTATTAAGGACGAAGAGAAATATAAAGAGGTCAGAAAGGAAGAAAAGAGAATTCACAGACGAAAAAAGGAAGCCTGGGAAAAATCTCGTCTGTGAACTAGAACAACACAGAGATGGGGCCGTATTTGGTTTCTCGAGTCGACATTGTCGTCTGTCGATAAATAAAAATTGGCATTTGGCGACACGATATCGTCTCTTTTCGTGTCGATAAAGACGTTTGACTATTATTAAAAAGCAATTTATGCATGCAATAAACTTTTAACAATTTCTATTTTAATTAAATATACGTGATTTACTGCCTTGGAGTAATACCACCCAATTTGATGGTTTTGTATGGCTGCGCTTAGCTGTCGATTTGGTCGTGAAACCAAATATGAAACTTAAAGAAAATCGAGAAGCTTTTTTTATCGAGTCGATCCATCGTGTCGAGAAACCAAATACGGCCCCTGATCACCGATCCTAAAAGCATCTCGTAGCGATTGGAAGAGCCACAACTCGGCTCAAAAACAAGCCCTGTCAGACCAATCAACATCTAGAATGCACTCCGGCAAGGGGACGGTCTGACCTGCCTCGACCTGGCGTTGGTGAAAGTGATCCGATATTTGGGCGTGATATCAAGGGGCACAACCCTCCACAAGTCTGCCAATCCCTCCAATTACTGGCTTATACAGACGACGTTTAGCAAAAAGCACTCAAACCTCTTAGCCGTGTTCGAGAGGAAAGTACTTCGGAGGATTGTTGGCCCCGCTTTCGAGGAAGGACGATTCTGACGACTACAATGACGAGATCTACGAGCGCTATCGCGACATAGATGTTGTGAAGAAAATAAAGCTCGATAGGCTCCGGTGGGCAAGGCATCTAGCTTGTATGAGTGAAGATAAGCCTGCTTGGAAAGTTCTCTGCGGTAGACTTATGGGGTGCGGTGGCGAGGGACACCCAACCTTCGCTGGAAGGATGACTTAGACCTGGGGTGGTAGCACGTAAGTTATTTCAATCGACCTCTTCATACAAAAATTCAAGTGTTACAAAATTTTTTGTATGAAGAGCTCGATTGAAACAACTTACGTGCTACCACCCCAGGACGCCAAACTGGATGACATCGGCTCAGAATCAGGACCGGTGAAGAGAACAGTTGCGAGAGGCCAGGGGCGGGTTCGTGTATGGCGAACGAAAAAAAATTGAAGTCGAAAAATTTTGACGACGAAAATTTTAGCGTTCGCGTAAGTCGAAAGAAAATTGTTCGTGTCCTAATGTAAAAACTCGATAACCCAAGGCCTTTCGAGTGCCTTTCGTCGGCTTCAGTCGAAAATTTTCAATTTTTTCGACTTACGCGAACCCGAGACGAAAAAAATTTTTCGTTTTCGACATACACGAACTGGCCCCAGGACCGGATCCCGGTTGTAGAGCCGTTAAAGAAGAAGAGAAGAGAAATGCAAGAGTTGGCCAATACAATTTCGTCTAATTTCGTCATCTATCGGCGTCATAATTCTTAATTTCTAATTCTATCTTGCCAGTGAATTTTTAGGATACGACGTAAGCATTTGTTGATGGAAACTTGAAGGCGCCTTGCGATGAATCGGGTGACTTTCCATATTTCGCCACCATACAAAAGAATTGCGTCAACGTTAGAGTTGAACAGCCGTTTAGCTGAGAACACCAAAATGATTCTCCAGCCAATACTACCGTGACAGAACGCTGACTTCGACGACCGAACAGGAGATACGTTCCTGTTTCCTTATTATGCTTAGAGGCGATGACAGAAAAAAGGGCAGGTAATTCAAACCACGATCTCGGAGTTAGTAGTCGGGCACCTTAACCCATAGTCTACCGAGGCTGGCAAAAACTGCTTGGCGCTAAGACATCGAAGCCAAACCGAAACAGATCGTTATTTAACTCCAGATAATGTAATAATATAGGGATCATGTTGGCGCTTAAACTGATAAGTGGCACAACGCCTGAAAAACGGAATCATATCACCCTTCGATGTGATAATGCATCTTTTTATTTTTGGCGCCTTATTCTCATTAACCTGGGTATAACTTCCACCAACCTGGGTATGACTTCCTCAGGCGACCTAAGTTCGCCAAGTAGAGCAGCCAGTGGCTACTGTCTGTCTCAGTACAGTATCGATTTTGAATTTCCACAATAAATTTTTCTGTATCGAAACTTATTTTCTAACACAGTGAGCCGAGCGTCCACAATGGCGACGGTGAGCTGCAGTACCACTCGTGTAGATTTTATTGGCAGCGTCGCCAGCGCGCTAGGGTACGTTGGTCGTGACTACGCACGCCGTTGGTCGTGACTACGTTTCCAAATTGGCGACGTTGCCAAACCGTCGCCAAGTGAGTTGCCTGCCTTACATTTTAATACGAATTGTTTGGATACGTAGCTGGTGACGTCGTCATAGCGTCCTAGTGAGTTAGGGCTTATAAACCTTTAGGCAGACCGAACAATGGTTGGATCCTAGAAAACCGTAACAAGGTAGAAATCGTACAAACTGAAGGAAATCTATAGAGGACGCCAAGGCTCGATATGGGCTATAGTGCCATAGAAAGGAAGGGAAAGAGTTAGAATTACAATTAGTGTAGACATAACATCGTTAAAACTAGTATGCTTAAATTTCTTCACACGTTATTTCTATCTACACACCTGCCATTTCTGTACCAACCATAACCACTTCTACAAATCGTAAGCTATCCTTTTCACGCCAGGATCTTACTCTACGAGATCTTACCCCAATTTGTAACAATGGACGTAATTCATTTAGAATATGTAGTCACGAATTTTCTCCACAGAAAATAAATTTTTTTTTCTTGAGAATTTCAGTGTGAAGAGAGGGAATTATTTGTAATAAATGGAAATGGATTATGTGGGATTGATAATCAGTCGACAGTGGGATGCTGTGAATAAAATATTGAAAACGATATAAAAAACATTATATATTTTTAGTTAACTACACTAATCCATAATAAAAATGGAATCTGAACAGCTGCTAGTTTCCTTCAATTCGTTGATGATTAAGGGTGTGTTTCAAGTTCCATCAATGATTGCAATCATTCCATCTTTTCAACATCATATATGTCCCATATTCCATCATTTTTTGTCAGATTCGAACAATTGTCCATCAATGATTAGGTTAATTTCCATCACTGATTTCTGATTGCTGATTGTGGTGGAACTTGAAACACGCCCTAAATTTCGTTAAAATGAGTATAGTTTTAGGTACAGTACCTACAATTTTAATTTAAAAGCGTGTATTAGTACACTTTTTTTATTTTTATACATTATACTAAAATGGGTGAAAAACTCAGTAAATAATAACTTTTAAAAAATACCGAAGAGGACAATTATTATGAACTCTGCTTATTGACACCAAGATAATAAATATCACCTTGTAGTTTTACATTAGCATACATTTCTATAACATAACATCACCAAAATTCATACCTGCATTCATTAATCCTGTTCTGGTATTCCGGCTTGCTTCAATACACACGAATTAAGTACAAATCTCACAATACAATTACTGTATATTCATAATAAATGCATCTGTCTAATAAAAAGCGTTTTCAAACTTCCAAAAACGTTAAATTTTCGAAAAATTTAACAACATTTAACAGCAAGCAAATGTCGGCACAAGCAACGTTTAAGTGCACTTTTGTTAACCATTTAATTTTTTACTTATGAATAAAATACAAGGTATATATGTCCTTTAAAAACCCAAAATTATACAAATTATTTGATTAAAATTGCAATTGTTCACAAAAACAGTGTGTTCATTCTATAAATTTGGTCGAACTAGTACCAAAATTCTGTTGTTTTTTTTCTTCTAAAAATAAAATCTCATCCGAAAAGGACTACTACTGGACTAAGCGCGAGTCGGAACTGTCCAGTGTTTATATAGTAGAAATACTTTGAATAGCGGTGCTCTATCCAAGGATGTATCGCGGCTAAAAGCGGCTGTGTTTGTTGTCTCCTTTACACTAACTGTGAGTTGTATTAGTCCATTGCATTTAAGAGCCAAAAGCTTCGATAGCTTTGTGTGTTTTTTGAATACAACCAATTACAAAAAGGATCTTCAGAAAGCTATGAAGCTTTCCGTTTGGCAAAAATTAAGGATGAACTTTCATTCATTTAATTTTGTCACTTTTATGGTGGTTACCGTTTTTCTTTTCTTCGTTTATGTCCTTTTTACGCAGACTAGAAAAATATTTGTTCCTTGTCCTTATTAGCTTCCTGAATTGCTTGCATATTCACCAAATTCAAACTAAATAAATTAAGATGAAATTATGGAGATGTTTTCTTCCTTTTTGAAATCAGGATAGTTTCCTTTATTACTAGACCTAGTTTCGACGGTGCCACGACTTGATGGAGGAGGGTTGGTTTTTGTATGAAATTTTTAATTTGAAATTTTAAAATATTCAAAGCTTCTGGCAGGATATTAATGAAAGCTTCTCCTGTCGCGCCAAAATACCAACGGGAATGGGGGTGAAAGCTGAATTGAGAACAAACAATCCTCACACACAAAAAGAAAACAGGACAAAGGGAATATGATTTTTTTTCTGGAAATAAAGGGGGTGAAGGCTTGAAACTAATTTGGTGATAATGGTGCGGCAAATTCTGATTTTACAAGATGACACAAAAAGAAGAGAGATTTGAAACTCAAAAACATTATTTGTTGCTTTTCGTCCTGGACACATACGCATACAGCTCTACCTCCTCCTAAATTCCAGAGCATATACTATAGCCTTGTGCCTGTTTGTGCTTTTTCCCAATCGCAGGAAACTGCTTTTATACACTACACCATTGAAGCGCTGAATAACAAAAAAGAATGGAAAAGTGAAAGAGTTCTCTCTTGGTGTCAAATTGTTTTTTGGCGCGGCTCCTCAATTCCTCCGAGAAGATTGGGTGCCTGTGTTCCTGCCGCCAGTATGCGACCAGACGTTTCCAGAGAGACTGTCGTCTTCCTCTGCATCGCTATTGCCCTTTTGGTTTATAGTAGCAGACATGTGCCCATATTATGATTGTGGCAGAAATCTTCGCCGTCGCCATCCTCGCCGCCGTTCTTGTCGACAACGAACTACCAGTGAACATTAACCACCGAGTGCAGCTACCCCCTACCCAAATTGATACCCCCCCAAATATGTATTGAACCCCAAGTAGTTGTTATGCTTAAATAAATTTGATCGACTTTTGAAATTATGTGTTTTTGGGCAGCGGTTTGTAATAACCACCGGCTTTCAATTACGAACATTTGACTTGAACATTTTTTTACATAATAGTTATAATGATCGCAATTAATCCGAAGGATAACGCTGCATACACAAAGGACGTATTTTTTTGTGTTATTTACAGTTTCGCAAATAGAGAAGATGATGTGATGTTTGGGTGTGCATGATTCTCGGTCGCCTAGCCACCCATCACCGTTCCTGTTTTTCCATATTTCGTCGTAGAAGGACAATTGAGCAGCTTTGATAATTGATATTTAGGACATTTGGAAGGGACGAGAAGTGCAATGCCCTGAAATTAGTATACCAAAATATGGAGGCTCTTGCTGTTGAAAATGCCTGGTGAATCCAATTTTATTTGCTTGATAGTTTATGGATTAAAGGTTGGGGGAGTATTATTAAGTTGGGGCTGTCTCGGAAATTTTGTGGTTTTAAATATTTAAATAAGCGACTGGATTCAGTGAATAAATCAGTTCGAAAATTTAAAACTACTTATATTAAATCGGTATCATTTTATACCTGCCATAAATTATAAAAAAAATTATACTTATAATTAGTTCTGTTAAGTGTCTGGAAATATCTGAATATAAGGCATCTTGTGGGCTTAACCTGTTAATAATAGGGTACCATGGCTCCGCACAGGTCGGGGCTTCACCTAGCGAATGGCATTTGCGTCACATGACTGGTACTGCAGGCGTCACAGTCTTTGTTGCCTCGTTACTTAGATTTTGTGAAATCGAATACCCGTTACAAAAATTTTTTGTTTTGCTTTTTGTTACAGTGCCAATTTCTTCTCCTTGGGGTGAATTCCTAAGGCCCATCCCTCTTTTTCAGCCTCCAGACTCCTACTAACCTATCATATTCCCTATTATTCGGATTCTGATGGAATATACCGAACACTGGAAATTCTTCGTAGGTTTGGTTAACTCTACACTGTAAAATATATTTAAATTCAGTGCAAATGTACAGTAAACTTACCAATCGCGATATGAAATCTGATTTAGTACACACTTATTGTAATATAACTACTATAAATTTTGTGGCTGAAGGTGACTACGAATTTAACCCAGCAGCTAGTTGTCATAAGCATTCGTATGCCCAGTATTAAAGTTTTTTGCATCGATTTTCACATTTTGAACGCATAAATGCAATATTTTCCAGTCAGCTACGTAACTTGAAAGCAGCCTGTAACTTTGCGTGGGTTAGGACTTTCATCTTTGCATTTCTTCAACCAAGATAACATTTGTTCTTCCCTAATTACAGCAATCGCATCGCTTGACAATCCTTTGATTTCGGATTCATATCCTAAGTTTCACTGGGAGCAGGAAGCCGCAATGACTCAATCTACTTCTCATAATCGCGTAGCAAGTGCATCTCTGTTTCAGGAGCTGCCCTTGGAACCGACAGCTACAATCAACTACTTACTACTCCTTTCTAGTTCAATAAAAATTAAGCGAACACTAGCCCGTCAGGAACTCTGTTATTCTGTTTAGCTCTCACCTATTGAGATTTAACAATTTTTCTGCTTTAGCTTTATGGTTTGAATGAATATTTTAGGTTGACGGGTACTTTGGGTCTTTATACAGCTATGAAGTAATAGCCGGTAGACTCAATTCTTGATGGCCAATCTTATATGGCAGCTAGCTACGCTGCAGAAAGGTTCTGAAACAACATAGTGTGGGCTTGGTGCCAAGGGCCATGGATATTTTGCACATTGGGCTATATACGCCGAGTTTTATCTCATTTTCAGTTTTGGAATCGTGTGTATTTTCGTTAAAAAAGGAGCGGTGATGACATTCTGGTCGATTTCTGATAGTCATCATAAATGGTTTATCGAAGCCCATACTGGTCGTACAATGCCAACATTGACTCCAGGTTTAATCGATAGGTGATCCACGAGGTTTCCTGACTGAAAGGAGAAAAGCGCCCCCTACTAAGTGGGTTCAGTGAAGTTTCTATAGCCCTAGTGGGGCATATACTTTTAGTTCCCCGGATACCGAGAGAGACCGGCGTTTGAACTTTGACCAGCCTTTTGACCCACCACGTAATAATTGCATAAGCGGCCATGAGCCTTATGACCGTCGTATATGTTCACCAAAACATTAATTTCGATTTAAGGCTCCAGGTTGTGCCTATAAATTCAGTTCTGTTTCAAAAGAAAATCCGATCGCTTATTAAAACCCACTTTGCTTGCCACTCTCATTTTGTCTAGCTTCACTAGTAGTAGATATTTAGGAAAGTAATGTCCTCTCCTTATTCCCTTGTTACACTGTTACTATGATTACATGCATACTTGAAGTCGGCTTCAAATAGACTTGAAAATCATGTAACCCTCGATCGACTTCACACCAAGAGCATTTAACTGTCAGTTCAAGTTCAAGTCAAGTCCTCAGTCCGGCATGTAATCGTAGTATGTGCCTTGTCTATTTTTTTATGCATTAATATCTATTAAAAGAACTGCAAGCTAGGGGAAATTGCAATAGCATTCATTTCACAATTTTTAAGAAGTTCAATGTTTGTAAAACCTGAGGCTCATTTCTTTGCACGTTTCGTTCTAAATAGGCAATTTTCTAAAATTGCTCCAAAAATATTGGTTTTGTTTTGCGGCGGCACAACTTACCTTCTTCTTACCCATCGTCACACTGCGACGCCACGGAAATCGCAGACTGTCCCCAATTCGCAACCTCCCGCAATACCCATAGTAATAAAACAATATGTCGCAGTCGCCTGCCTTGAAATTACTATTAGTACAGTCAAATTAAGCCGAAAAAAGCGAAATAGCGGAAATGGTCGGGTACAGGCTGAAAATTGGCACAGAGCTTCCTTTTAGGGTTCTTAATAAGGGTTATAAAGTCTACCGATTTTCTACCCCGGGAACCTTTCTTTTTAGGGGGTTTTAGGGTCAAAATATCTGTTTTTTGCAAATGCATCTGAAACCGTAAGTCCTATCATAAAAAAATGTTCACAAAGTTTGTAGCTCATACGATTTTCTACAAAAAATGTTATTATACAATTTCCCGTACGTATTGCCATTCATGAGATATCACCGTTTTAAAGATTTAAAATATTCATTTGAACTCATTCACGACTTGTATAGGTTTTCCGACGTTCAAGTTGGACTACTTTCCTAATTTTTTCAGGGGTCATTCCTGGATGTATTTGGAGGAAAAATGTGTTCTAGATAGGGGGCTAACCACTAAGATACAGGGTGTTCGCGAAAAAACAATGTCTTTATTTGTCATTTATTTAGAGTTGAATAACTCCTAGACCAATTATCGTAAACCAATATACTTAGACTCATCTTTTAGGTCAAAGTGTATTCTTTTATTTGATATAAAGATCAGGAACTTGAGTTGCTCCGTTTAGAAGATATGTAGGTTCATGAGCGAAATGTTTGTTAGTTTTTTACCTATCCAATTTAAAGTACAATCGACCTTAATAGTCACAGCAAACATGTTTTGTCTACTATCTGACATAATTTAGATGTAATTTTGTATTATTGTTCCAATTTGGACCATTTGGTAAAAAAAAAAAACAGAAAATATACTTTAAATTGAATAAAAAATATCATTAGGCTTTTAAACATTTCGCTCATGAACCTACATATCTTCTAAACGGAGCAACTCAAGTTCCTGATCTTTATATCAAATAAAAGAATACACTTTGACCTAAAAGATGAGTCTAAGTATATTGGTTTACGATAATTGGTCTAGGAGTTATTCAACTCTAAATAAATGACAAATAAAGACATTGTTTTTTCGCGAACACCCTGTATCTTAGTGGTTAGCCCCCTATCTAGAACACATTTTTCCTCCAAATACATCCAGGAATGACCCCTGAAAAAATTAGGAAAGTAGTCCAACTTGAACGTCGGAAAACCTATACAAGTCGTGAATGAGTTCAAATGAATATTTTAAATCTTTAAAACGGTGATATCTCATGAATGGCAATACGTACGGGAAATTGTATAAAAACATTTTTTGTAGAAAATCGTATGAGCTACAAACTTTGTGAACATTTTTTTATGATAGGACTTACGGTTTCAGATGCATTTGCAAAAAACAGATATTTTGACCCTAAAACCCCCTAGAAAGAAAGGTTCCCGGGGTAGAAAATCGGTAGACTTTATAACCCCTTATTAAGAACCCTAAAAGGAAGCTCCGTGCCAATTTTCAGCCTGTACCCAATCATTTCCGCTATTTTTACTATTTTTCCTGTACTATATTGGGGCACTCAAAAATCACTGTAAACACATCGACTTTTTTTTCGAGTCATTTTACTCTGGACCCCAATTCTAAAGATTTAACAAGTCAGTTCGTTGTCATATCAATCTCCAATTTCTTTCTCTCCATACTTCCATACTTCCATACTTACCATTTTTAATTTGATTACACTTTGTTTTAATGTTTGTGTTTCTTCAAAAATTTTAACTTTTTTTCCGTCTCGTACTAAAACCAAGCGCCTAAAAAAGTCACTTGACAATCGTCAAAAACGCACTTTTGTCTCCACCTGTGATACGCCTGAATTCGTTTTTCCCGACACGTCGCCACGCCATTTCTCACTTGAAGCGCCAACAATGATCAGGCTCATAGTCCGCTCAAATTAGTCTCGCTTAAGTTTAAATGATAAATACAAATTTTCTATTACTAAAACCCAATTAAGGCTGTTCCGCCACCCTGGAGTCTTTTAAAAATGTAGGTCTATATATACATCAAATATTGATTTTACTTTTTCCCTCATCACAGCAAACAATATTTTTAATTAAAAATATGATTAACCTCGTGTCGTTTCGCCATGTATGCTACGAGATTCGACGCTCTAGTTGAAAGAGATAATATCGGTGTACAAACATCAAAGTTCTTTCTGAGATAATTAAGGACTTTTTTACTCCATGTTTCAAGGTAATGGCACTACTTGTATAGCTCGCTCAAATTCAATCCTCCTGTAAATTTACATTGTTCAAGGGATCACGTATGTATACTCTTGCAAAATTCGTTGAGAAAATTATTAATTTTTAGTGCAATTTGTAGACAGACTTGAAATTCGTTTTCGGCTGTTTTAGTTTGTAATTTTTTAAAGAAAACACAGGATAGGCGAAACTTGCCCATCGTGTATTAAGTGCATGTCTAAGCTTAGGAAAGATGGTCAGTTACCAGCGAGATAAACATGCAGTGTGTTTAAATATTGGAACCTCCTCGTGGTGGTTACTGGAAGCTGGCCTGAAAGGGATTGGTTATTATGAGGGTTGCATATCGTGGGTTAAGAACTAGAGAAGCGTAAGGGCAAAATGACAACTTCTCAGGGGAGCCGAAAAACAATTCAAATTTACCTACCGTTATAAACAAATATCTTTTGTTTTTATACGTTTTTGTTGTACTAAGCAATCTACACACTACATCGTTCCAGTTTTTTGGCACATCAAAATATGGGGATTAAAAAAGCGAATGGCGAAAAAAAATTTTTTTTTATTTTTGCCCTTACGCTTCTCTAGTTCTTAACCCACGATATGTACTATCGTTTAACGATTCCCTCTAGGCACCGGGCGCACCCAGTTGTATAATGCCTTGTTATGATATGTAGGCTCCTTTAGGATGGAACTTCCCCTCCCTACCATACTCATGGGACTTTTGTGGAGCAATTAAGCTGGAGAGGGCCAAAGCATGGAGGGCCGGAGGGCCCAGCTTTCGTGAACACCTTCTCTACAGATCAAAGGCAGGAACCTTAACTGCTTCTTACACTAATCATTAATCATACAATCGAGGCTACATAAAAATCGAGAGCAAACGAGCCGGAAAGAACAAGCGCGATTTAAGCCACATCGAGGATGCATTAATCACATATTTGCACTCCGTCAGCGTATTGGAAGAAAGAATTCGTTGCAGCACACTAACTGTCGTCGTTTTCATCGATTTCAAATCCGCTTTCGATTGCGTCGATTGGAGCAACTTGTGGAAAGTCTTGGAAACCGAACACGTGCCATTAAGAATCATCCAACTTCTCCAAGCGTCGTACGATGACTCAACCAGCAGCGTTCGTATTCGAAGCGACTTATTCGAGGAGTTCCCTATTCAAACGGGTGTCCGACAAGGAGACGTCGCTTCGCCACTTCTCTTCATTTTTGTGATCTACACGATTATGCGTGAAGCATTCGATGGATGACTCGTAGTTCGATACGAAAAAAACTTCGTAACCGGCTTAAGGTTCGCCGATACGGATGCCGAAGCAACGGACATCTTATACATTTCCCGCATCGCCCAGTCCTACGGGTTAAAAATCAATGCAGAAAAGACCAAAGTCCTCACAACGGACGGATCGAGGGCCAGTGTTCACTTCGATGGAACCCAAATCGAACAGGTTTCGAGGTTCAAATATTTGGGATCATTGGTTGAGGAAACGAAAGTAGCATCGACGTCCGACGTGCACAGCCGCATCGGCCAGGCAACAGCATCATTCGCCTCGCTCAAGCGGTGCATATGGAAACGAACAAATATTTCCATCAAAACAAAAGTTCGCCTTTATCGAACGTTGATCCTTCGATTCTTCGGCTTCTTCCAATATCAACTTCCTGTATATAGCCTTCAGCTTCGTTTCCACTTTCGTCCATCCATCCACGTTCTTCTTGCTTTCGACTTTTGGAACCCTTTTACCGATTTGGATGAATAATGCCTCGTTTGGAAGGGTTCGCTGCCATGGCATTTTTTTGCCGTTTTTACTCACTTTTACTATGGTGCTTTGATTTGAGTGAATGGAGCCTCGTTGGAGGGCTCGCGCTCATGAATTCGGACCAGTTGAGTTTGCCAAAAAATACCGAGGGATTCGGGAGTTATACCCTATTTTGTGATTTCCCCAAGGAGGGCTGCAAAATGCCCATAATCTCGGGAAATACTGGTCTGGTCGGGGTGGGACTGACTTCAAAGGCACCTTGGAAGGCCCCTTTAAAACTAGGCAACACTCCCTAAATTTTATTATTATTAAATTAAGGTATTTTTGGTGGAATTAAATATTGAAATCCTGTTTGGATGTTTTTATTTAATTTTAAACAATGAAGTACATTCGCAGAACAAAAATAATACTACTTACTAAATTATATAAAATAAATAAATTGACTTAAATAAACCTTAAATAAATTAAATTAACTACTTAAAGAAATTCCAAAAAAAAGAAAATTGCAATTCCTGAAATCTCAAAAAAATGCATGAATCATACTGATAAAAACTCAGTTTTTAGGCCGTTTTTGCGTTATCATCTATAATCATTATTGTTATGTATTATTTACATATTCTATTATATTTTTAATAACTTAAAAACGTAATGTCACAATTTTTTGTTGTTTAATTTTATTAAATCAATAAAATAAACTTGAATTTATCAAATAGCACTACATATAGCATAGTAAAAAATTGCATAGTTTTAGGAGTCAACTACTTATGGAAATAACGAATGTTTTTCGGTAACCGCGCGGATCCTGACGATAACTCAAAAATGGCCTAAAAACTGAGTTTTTAACAATATGATTCTTATGCATTATTTTGAGTCAGGAATTGAAAATTTTCATTTTTTTTTGTAATTTCTTTAATTTAAGTAGTTAATTTAACTTATTTAAGGTTTATTTAAGTGAATTTATGTACTTTATAAAATTTAGAAGTATTATTTAGTTTTGGGAATAGGTTTTTATTGTATAAAATTGAATATAAACGGCCAAACAATAAGATTTGAAAATGGAATTGCTAAAAAATACCTAATATATAGAATAATGAATTTTAAGCAATGATACCTCGTTGGAAGCTCCGAGGAATCCAGACCAATTGCGTTTTTTTTACGCTCCTTTAATCCCTCATGGGACATAGGGCGGAAACAGTTGCCCTCCAGCGGACTCTGTTTTGCGCGACAGCTCTCAGCTCCGACCAGGATCTCCCAGTTGTTGCGGGTTCTGCTAGTAGAGTTCCCCTCCACGTTGTTCTAGGTCTTCCTACTCGACGGGATCCTTGCGGATTCCAGTCAAGGGCCTGTTTGGATAGATTTTCATTTTCGCGTCGCAAGTTGTGGCCAACCCAATTCCATTTCCTTCGCCTGATTTGGTCGTTTATCCTTTCTTGGCCGGCACGGCGCCATAGTTCTTCGTTTGAAATTCTATCTTGCCAAAGGATTTTTAGAATACGACGCAGGCATCTGTTGATGAAGACTTGTAGGCGCCCTGTGATGCCATACAAAAGTACTTCCTTAACGTTGGTGTTGAACAGCCCCAGTTTGGTGTTAGTTGAGATCTGTGTTAATCTCCATATGCAGAACAGGCATGCATATGCGCCTCGTGCTTTATTTATTCTGGAACTGACATCCTCTGCGCCACCATTTTCGGTAATACCACTACACGGTTATTCAGCTAAGTGCTAAGTGTTTGTGAAAATTTTAATAAATTATAAACAATTTGAGATTAAAGATGTTAAATTCTGCTGAGTTGTGGTTTAGTAGTTCGGAAGATGAAGATAGCAAACGCGAAGAATTACAAATTTTCTGTTATTATTCCTTCCCAAACATTTGTGTAATTTGTCAGCATACCTCTGCCCTTTAGCCACATCTGGATGGTTTTCTAAAATGCAAACTTATGTTTGGAATTGTTTTCCATTTGTAATTTTTATTCTGAAAATATTAAAAACTCAAAATTAACGAACATGTATTTTCTTTCAAATTTTCCTACTTTGTCACTAACGCAAATATTCCGACCAAAAATGACAACAAAACTACAATAAAAACGACTGTCAGCACACCAAAGAAGCTGTCGTTTATGTCAGTATTTTTTACACGACAAGAGTTGGCTACCAGCACACCACTGTATTAGCTTCAGTTCTTATGACAGCAAATACGACTTTCAGCACAAGGGCCTACTATTGGCCCCTGTGCTGAATGTCAAGTCGTGATTTGTGACAAGTTTTTTGAGTTGAAGAAAGTGGCGTTTCAGACGAATTGCGACTTTCAGCATAGGGGGTTAAACTCGCACTTAGCCCTTCAACGCTAGGCCTCTGTGCTGGAAATCGTAACTCGATTGAAACGTCACTTTCTTCAACTCAAGAAACTTGTCACAAATCACGACTCGACATTCAGCACAGGGGCCATCATTTTTATTTTTACGAAAATCGTGTTTGTGAAAAAATAATTTATTTCAACCTTTTTCTGTGAATTTGCCTTTAAGTTGCCGGCGACTGGAAGATACTAAAGCGATGCGACCGCCGCCAAAATATAGAGCTATCTTTCGGCAATAAGCGGGGTTAAGCAATTGAGCGAAAAATTTCACCGGCACGTGAGAGCACGAAGCCCGTCAAAAGGCGGTATTGCGCAATAGAGAGTTAAACGCAATTAAGGGCGAATTCAAAAACTCAACACTGTTGAAACACGGCAGATTTTAGCAATTAGAAGTCTGTAGCTGAATTCTGAGGTGTTGTGGCAGTGTTGAATTTTTGAATTCACCCTAACTCACATCATTCCACTCTGGGAATGCCCCCTAAAACTAACTGTTGGCAATTTTAAATGAGAGATGTTTCTTGAGTGGTCCATCGTCGTTAGGAATACCATTCCTTGAATGTCACGTCACTTGCAATACAACATGACTCTCAGATTAAGGTTCAGAAATAGAACTTTCAGCCAAGTCTTTTATTTCATTTTCAGAAACAGGCAAACGAAGATATGCCATATTTCATAGATAATTATGGTTCACCCTTACCCTACCAAATTGACATTTCCTTCATAGATTTACGTATTATGACATACTTTAGCTTGCCTAATGACAAAATCATAATAGATAAGATATTTCGAAATACAAATCGATTCTCTCTCATTGAACATTAATTAGCAAAAACACTCTCTACGTCTCAGAAGTTTTTAAATTAATATTTAATTCAAAATATTTGTGTGTATTTTTTAACATAAACCATTCGAATGTTTTTTTTATTCCATCTTAAGAATTTTCTCATTTTTATATACGTAATAAAACAAATGGCTTTTGATGAAAACAAATAAAATAGAATTTCAGTCATTTTGAAATAGTTTAAATGTTCTCTATATAATTTCTTTTTTTTTTCTTTTTCTTTTTTAATATACTTTTATACCTTTTAAAGTAAATGAAAAAAACAACGTTCACAAAAAAAAAAATAAAGCTAGAAATTTACACTGCATAATTTTTTTTCATATTTTTTTCAAATTTTTAGTTAAAAATATCAATTACTTTGTTTTTTAATTTTTTTTTTACAAAAATTCTAATAGCATTTTTATTTAGCCAACATTAAATAACGTGAAAATTAAAATGTAGTTATTATGGCAATTTTTTTTTTGTTTATATAAAAAATGTTATAATAATAATAATATATAATTTTGGATTAAAGTTAATTTCTATGCCTTTTTTTATAATTTTATTTTTGTTTGTTTGTCATTTTTTTTTAATTTAAATTGCATGGATATCATTGAAACAAATATTGCGATATCATTTTTGCTAACTAAAAATTTAGAAAATATTTTTTTTTTATTTATTATTATTATTAGCTTTTTTTGTTTTTCCCTTTATATAATAATTTGAAGTTCTATATAAACTTTTTATTTTTTTTTCTATATGAAAATTTGTTTTTTTGTTTTTTTACTGTGTTTTTTTTTGTTATTCTTATTATAATATTTATATCTTATTTATTTTTATTAAAAAAAAACATAATTACCCAGAAAAGTTTTGTAAAACATATATATGTATTTAATGAGCGTTTTGAATAAAATTTTTTTTAAAGGAAAAATTATGATGTTAAAATATTAATTAATTTATTTAAAAAAAAAATCAATCTCTCTTATATAATTTGAAATATTTTTTCTTTTTTTTTTCTTTACTAATATAAAAGGATATTCTCAAGCAAATATTTATCCCTTTATATTCTTATTTAACTATTTTTTTTTGTATTACTTATTAAGAGTAATTAATTAAAATATAAAATAAAATAAAAAACAAACGAGTTTATATTTTTTTCGTGGTTTTTTTTATTGCCCATTTTTTTGTTTGAGAAATTTTCTAAGTTTTTTTTGTTGTTTTTTATTAAAATTGTTGATTTTCTCACATATAACTGCTATAAAATAAAGAATTTCATTTCAGTATCACAAAAATGTTTTTTGTTTTAATAAAAAGATAAAATAAAATAATTTTTTTTTTTAAAATATTTAAATATTTAATGCGTTTTATTTCGCATATAACGTGATAAGAATCTAATTATTTTTTTAACATAATAAAGGCCCCTGTGCTGAAAGTCGAGGCGTGATTCGTGGCAAATTTTTTGAGTTGAAGAAAGTGACACGTTTCAGTCGAATTGCGACTTTCAGCATAAGGGGGCTAAATTCGAACTTAGCACTTCCACTCTAGGCCACTATGCTGCGATTGAAACGTCACTTTATTCAACTCAAAAAACTTGTCACGAATCACGACTCGACTTTTAGCACAGGGGCCAAAGACTCGATCAGTGTTGCTATTATGGACAATTGTTTTTTTTAGTTTTTTTGTTTGTTTGTTTTTAACGTACTACATTCAATAATGTAATGCCTTTGTTTTTTTTTGTCTTAATTTCTTACATTTTCTTTTTTTATAATATATATAAATTGTTATTTAAGAATGTAAAAAAAATAATAATTTAACAAAATTTGTTTTAATTAAATATTTGTGAAGGGGGAAAACATTTTTTTTTTAAATCCATTTTTTTTTCTAAAAACAACAATTCATTCAAAGCATTTGTTATGTTTGTTGCTTGAAATCGTTCTTCTTCATATTTTCAGAATTAAAATAAAATTCTATAGTCCTACATAAATTAAACTTATTTCGTGCAAAAGTACAAAAGTTTCTTGAATTAAAATAATAAACAAATTCCTTAGTCTCATCAGGATTAAATGAAAGTTTTAGAGTTTTTATATTGTATTTACATAACACCAACAACTAAGAAATAATTTAATTAGTAAAAAAAAATAAAATAAAAAAAAAACAAGAAAAAAAAACATTTTAAAAGAATTTAAAAATAATTTCGTCGAAATTTCACTTTTTTTTTGTTTGTTTTGTTTGTGTGTGTACATTATGTGTTTTTTTTGTATTTATTTATTTTTTGTTTTTTTTATTTAGTTTGTTGCTCAGCCATAGAGAATAATGCCAGTAATGGTGTAAGCTCCAATTCTTTAAATCGCGTTAAATGATTAACTAGCGGTTGAACAGCATCCGATTCGATAGCGGCACTGATTGTCTGATGCTGAAGCGCTCTACTTAATGATGTTGATAAATTTGATAAAAAATTCGACCATTGCATATTTAATTCTGAATTAATATCTGAATTTGAATATATTTCTTCAGATTTTAAAATAAGGGCTATAAGCGATGATATTGAAAACTGTGAAATAAATAATATAAATAATATATTCTCTCAATAAAAACTACTATACACTCACTTTACTAGCGAATAATGTGCTAAGTTTCTTATCAGTTAAGGGAATAGCATGTGCTATTTTTGTGACAATCTCAAGATCAGCTGAACTAATATGTTTCTTAAATTCTGAGTAAAGTGCATACAGTACACCTTCAGTATCATCCTTATCTTTACGAATAACTGTCTGTAATGATGAGAATACACCAATCCAAACATTCCAACGTACTGGATGATCTTCTATATGTGGCATAATGCGACGTATTAAAATCTGTAAATAAATGTAAAAATATAAATAAAACAAAATTTACTTTATAATTGTTAGAATTGTTACCTTTCCCTTGCGAACATTCATCATGCCGACAATTTTGTCTGTTGTTATGCAAGGTAGAAGCTTTTGCATTAGTTTATCTCTAGATTCTGGTTCATAACTAAATCCTTCGCTAAGTGACGACCGTACTGAATTATCGGCTGATTCTGGTTTGTCGGCAGTTTTGTTTTTACACATATTTAAGTCCAGTAATGAATTTTCAGCCAATAACTGCCTTTCTCGGTCTAATTTTTCCTAAAGAATAAAATTTAATGTTAGTAAAATCGGTGTCATCATTGCAATTGCGATAGGTTTTATGAGTAACGCTGATTTTTTTAGAATTGGCAAATAAACTAGGATTCGATAAATCTCTAGGTAAAAGGTAGAATAGGAGATAACAGTTTGTAGAAAGTTTCTTCGTACTTGTGAATGGAAATGTTCCACTGACGACCTTTTAATATGTCTTACTGAATACCTCGACTAAAGTGTTTTTTATGTAAAAGCTAGCGCTTAGAGGTAATATACATTTTAGGGCGAGGGCTGGATGTACAAAAAGTGTCCTATAGAGAATGAAATATTTTAGAAATGTTAGTACTCACAGCCGCCATAAGGAAAATCATGGTCGGCCTGGGCGGAAATGTTGCCCAAGTTTGTTTTGGTCTGCCAGGCTCTTGGGGCCGGGACAGATCCGGCAGACCTGTGTTTTCTAGTATAAAAATGTTCAAACTTTAATTTGGTTATAGTTTGAAGCTCTTACTCGATAGGTCAGTTGCGGCCCAAAACTACAACAAAAGAAGTGGTCTGCCAAGGCATTAGCACCAGATTTGGCCAAGCAGACCAAAATATTTTTCTAAGTAAGCACTACTTTTTAAGAATAAATGGGGGCCTCTGTAGCCTATGGAGTAAGGCGTCTGGCTACCACCCCAGAGGTCCCAGGTTCGAATCCTAGTCAGCCCCACAGTCCTTCGCCTTTTCCACTTTCTCACATACATAACCTTGCTTCTTTCTTCTTCCCTCTTTACATTTCTGATTCCTCCTGTCATAGCCTTCCTTAGCCCTGCCCCGCTCCACCAAAGCGCATGTCATCAGTTGGCTGATGAGATTCAACACTCCAGCGAGTCGTTTCTCGGTGCCCCGATGTCAAAGTCGCAATAGTAATGGTTGGGTGGGAGTAGGTGGAATAAAATAAATATCGCGGGTAGGTTTGGCAGTTCCTTTCTCCCCGACTAGAGCTGCTGTTCGACATTGCACTCTATACGAAGAAAATAGCTTGTCAACAGTATAAAGCGCCTTTCCTGAGACTCTAGTCTGTCACATTAAAAAAACCCCATTGCATTCGAACAGTTCCCTGTGCACTTCGGTGAGGTGATCGAACAAAAGATGGCTTCATTTCATATGCTTCGAGGCGTTGGCAGGGGTTATCAGAAATAAGGAAAAATGGAAGGTGAAGAGCCCTGTCGCGGAGTGAATTCGAATCACGTATCTCTGCGACGGTAGCTAGATATCTCTAGGCTAACGAAGCCGCAAGTATACTGCGCTTTAATGAATCTGGTCTGATCGCTCTTGGCTTGATCACTCTTACACGTCTTACGAAATGCCAAGCACTGGGATGCTTGTTTGGCGATTTGGAATATGTGGTAATTGCATCGCGTCTTTGTCTAAAGCCTCATCTAAGATGTTAAGGAATGGCTCGGCCATTAGTTCAACACGTTCCCTTGACACGGATGGAGAGGTGTGGCACTTGTTATTGGAAAGATAAGACAGTACCTAGTTTTGCTGGGGTTGAATTGGAAACGATTCTTGTTACCCTAATCTAGAATGAGATCTGACACGTACTTGTCTTCCATTGTCAAAGCCGAAGAGGTAACGCTGGGCATCGTCAGCGAAGTTGAGTAGTGGGTTGGGGGAGATTGAACGTAGGCCCTTTATAAAGATAGGAATAGAGCAGCTGATAAAATGTATACCCATTTACCCGCGATTCAGATTTAACGTCATCCAATACTACCTTGATTGAACAGTTGAAAAAGAAACTCTCAATCCACTTGTGCGGAAATAAGTCGACTCCAATAGCTTTAAGTTTGTAATATGGCTGTGTTCTAAGCTCTATCGAAAGCCTTGAGCAACTAGAATAGACCCACCACATCTATGCGAACTTTGATTGAGGTGTTCTCTAGGCCAGATCGCCAGTGGACTAGCGTCTCCATGGTTTTGGAGAGAATAGCACTAATTACTATATGGCGGCAGTTGGAGGGAGTGCTGGAGTCACCTGGTATGGGCTGAACATGTGCAAGTTTCCAAGAGTCTGGATAAACTTCGGAGAAGTATGATAGGACAAAATGTTTGCGCAGAGGTTTAGTTAAAGGTAGGCGCATTTCTTTAAGACTTGACTTAAGAATGTGGGATACAGTGGATTTGTTGAAATCGACCTCCTTAAGGCACCTGTGTACCTCGCGAGTCCTGAAGAATACTCTGTCCATTAAATGGGCGTTGTGTTCGAGAACCGGGGGTAGCGTATCAGTTACCAGTAAAGAAGAATTTGAGGCGAACGGAGATGCTAATAAATCGGCCTTGGATTTGCTGTCTGATGTAGTGAAATTCTTCTTGATGGAACTTACCAAGGAGCAGAAATTTTTGCTACCGGAAGTTGCATTAAGGGGAGGTTCTCATCTAGCGACCCAAAAATTACATGATTTTCTCGATTTTTTTTTCGCGGAAGGAAGATGAGGAAGCACTCAAGTTTTTTTGTAGTTATCAAGTATATATTCAAGTATGTTTACCAATTTTTATAGAGCAGAATATCGAATAGTTAATTATTTATTTACATGTAAAGCCGTTCGCCTAAAAAAAAAGTACCTAATCGGGCGCCACTCTACCGCTTCCAAACATCACCCGAGATCAACAAATGAAACCTTTTTATAAAATACATGACATTTACAGGATCTTGAACTATCCAACTAAGGATAAGTCGAAAATTACGAAAATGGTGGACTTTCGAAAAAAAAAATCCTCTTTTCGTCTATTTCTCTGCTCTTAAAAGTGCTATAAAAAACAAAATAATAACAATAGCCATCTGCGATTAGTTCAGGATCCGCTAAATTTAATGAACTTTCAAATAAAAGAAAAACCAAAGCGATATATGCAGTAGTTTTTGAGATACGATGGCGCCCATCTTAAAAAATACGGTTTTCTAAAAATACGTTTTTTTTTACCTTCGTGTAAAAAGGAGACTCCGGTTTTTTTTTACTATACTTTAAAAAAAATGAATTTCGTCAAAACGGCTTTTGAGAGCGAATACTATAGGAAATTTACTAACTTTTTAAACAAAAAAAAAATCGATTTTTTTGGTTGAGCTTGATGAGAACCTCCCCTTAAGGAGTTTACTTCTCAGTTTGTTGCCAAATGATGTTTTAACTTTTCTGATGGTGGCTTTACAGGAATTTCTTTGTTTTATATAGTTGGTTGTCTAAGTGGAGCGATTCACTCGGGAAACCATTGTTCTCGCGGAAGACCACTTCTTTAGTTCTGATTGCGTTCATACGCTTCACAAATTTGGTAGAGTGGGGAATGAACATTGGGTGATATTTGGGTTTCACTAAGTGCGGATATTGGTGGTTTGAAATTATTTAAGTGGCACTGAACAAAAGAGAAATTCGCATGAAGTGCACGAATGTTACAGAATTCAATAACAAAGCTTGACTTGTAACGATACTTCGGTTGCGCGGACGTGCGAATGAGCCGATATTTATTTTGCGTTGTTAACTTTTCCATTATTTTCGTGTGACTATTTCGTATTTTATGGACTGGATCGGCAAACGTCTGTACTCCTCGCTGTTCCAGACTAACCTGCAACACTTTTTCTTCTATTTTTATGGTAGACGTAGAACTTAACATCCTAGGCGTAATATTAACTGAGAATCTACGATGATATAACGCATATTCTCCATAGAGCACCGTGGAAATGACATTCATGAACTGATGAATTTGATGGAACCATGCACCTTGTCCTTGTTTGCTATGATAAGCTAATTTTGAGCCCTCAACTCCAGTTAGGCCTATTGTATATGTATCCCATTATCGGAAAAAACCGTCAGCCCTCCAAACGAAGGGAAGGTCTGCAGTTGAATAAAATCGGACTTTAGCGGGGCCAATAATCTCTCTCTGATAAACGCTCTTCTAAGCCAGATCATGGACACACACGCCATCCATGCAAAGTCGGCATTCTCAAGTCTCCCGCGACAGTCCTCGATTGTGGATGTGATAGCGCAGTCAGACATGGCTCATCAAAAGCCTAAGATTAGGCTTGCTTAAAGTAATAAAACCCAAAGGGCTTTAGACTGTTTAAGACTTGGGTCTAAATCCCTTAACCCTCCTCTATCATATGACAATACAATTTCGGACTGTGATGGTTATTAAAAGGATCGTACATCAAGAACATCAGAGGTCCAACCAAAACCTTTTCAATGTAGCATGATGTTCTGCGTTACAAGGTATTGCAGTTATCCCACAAAACATCTAAAAACAATCCATATTCTTACCTTTACAACTAATGAGGTTGCGATAGCAGCGGGGTTTTCCAAATCTTCTAATTTTAAAACAATCCTATATAAAGTTTCAATATGGAGTAGTAATTGTCGAGATTTTCGTTGCGTTGACAATTCTACAGTTGTATTAAATTGTGAAGTACCATCCGTACCCATAACATCCATATCAATTATTTTTCTAGGTGCTGTTACACTACCAAATTGTAGTTTACCCAATGAATTCTCAAACTGTAGCGGTGGATATATTCTCTGACCTTGTTCTTTATCATTTTTATTTGTTTCTGAATTTTTCCTCTCTCTATTTTGGCCATTTCTAGCTGTTGTACCATTCTTTCCCATTGATATTAAAACAAGCTGCGCATGTCCTTTTGGTTGTGTAAGTGGATGATTCAATTGATTATCTTTATGAGCTTTAGTTTGACTGCCGCCGCTTAATTTTGCTCTACGTTCTTTAAATACAGTATAGTAATAATCATCAATGTAAGGCGTATCTGTATTCAATTGAGATAACTGAATATTTATCAGCCAGTGCTTATCGCGTGTGCTCATTAAATTTGCATATTCATCATATTCTTCGGGCTGCAAGAAAAAAAAGCAAAACAAAAATATTTGTATTTTGTTTAATTTTATAACAAAAATAGGTCAAATTTACCACATTTCCATTGGATCGTGATTGCGGCTTCATATTCAACAATTTCAGATGAGTGATATTATTCTGATGATTGCTATTCAGGTTGTAGATATTGTGATTTCGACCAGGCAGCATTGGATGATTTTGTTGAATTTCTTGAACTAAGCGCTGATTGAAGTGATTGGTTGATACTGGGCCCGTCTGATTTAAGAGACCTGGATGAATGGGCAATCTGGGTGCTAGAGGTGGACCCAGTGAGCGTATCGCATTAAAACTTGGATGCATCTGAAATTTGATTTAATTAGATCAATTGAAATGAAATTTTCATTATGGTTTAAATTTTATTTAAGAACATACAGCCTTAATTCGTGATTCTTTATGCTGTGGCCAAAAACCTGCTTTTGTAACTGTGGTAAATGATTAAATGAAATCGGGCTGACCCTATGAGCAGCACGTACCAAGAGGTTCGATTGCGATTTGGCAATATTTTTACTGAAATGCCAGATCAATCCCAGCACGAATCTTATAATTAAAATGCTCTGTTCTGGTAGTATAATTGATAATTTTCGAAGCAGATTATGTCTTTTGGTCGATAGCAGATACGGTTTTGATTTCGGAACTACGTCTTATCGGATCCAGGACATTGACGATCATCCCGCCAACAATCGACGAAACGATAACGAATACTATTCCGGTGGTGAGAAGCGAGGGGCCAGCGTCGGGTTTATGGTCGATCGATATTCGAGCGTTTGGCGGTTATACCAATCGGTGGAACGATCAAGACCCATATCGTATCCTTTTATGTGCCAAACGGGAGCTCCCAGCGAGGAAGTGAAAAAAGACGAATTTTACGATCAGCTTCAACAGACGTCTGTATACAACACCCCCCGAGCTGAATTAATCATACTCGCGGGGGATTTTAATGCACATTCAGGTGCAGATCGAACAGGCTGGGAAGGAACGATAGACAAATTCGGACACGGAGTAATTAACGACAACGGCTTCCGCCTCCTTTCATTCGCAGAAATCGTTGGCAATCGCAAAATCGTTGGCAACTGCATCTTCCGCCATCGACTAAAACACCCATAGCGAAATCCATCCGGCAACGACTCGGCCATGTTAGACTACGTTTTGATCAACGCAAGATTGCGATCGACGCTCAAAGACGTACGTGCAATGCGTGGGGCCGATTGCGGATTGGACCATTATCTTGTTCGAGTGAAATTACAACCGCTACCACCAGCCAAGAAGAAATGGCATTATTTAGCAAATTCGCGGCGCTCGCAATAACGGACGATATCAATGTAGAAGAAAGGCAATTCCCGGAGTCGATTGTGGGGTGTGCAATGGAGTTGTGTCCACCTATCCGTAAACGGACGCACCATAAATCTCGGACAGCTGTCTGGACCTCGTCGATCAGCGGAAACCAATAAAACACGTCGACTTTGAGCAATACCGACGATTGAACAAAGAAGTTCGACAGAAAATTAAATCGGAACCAGAAGCGTACTGGAATAACGTTGCGGCCAACATGGAAGAAGCGGCGTCGAGGCACGAGTACCGGACGCTGTACCAGACAATCCTGCGGTTAGGTGGCAAAACAACATCAACAAACAACAACATCTAAAAACCGGATGGAACTTTCGTGACTTCTCCCATGAGTACCTGCAGCGGTGGAGAGAATTCTTCCACCAGCTGTACAACCACGATCTGTCACAAGGTCCAGTACCGGAAACGCCGACGAATGAGTTTCTCGATACCGAGCCGAAAATTATCGAGGTGAAGACGGCAATAAAATCGCTGAAAAATGGAAAAGCGCCGGGAATAGACCAAGTAACCGACGAGATGATCAAAGCCGGAGGTGATGTCTTATCATAACTCCACGTCCTCATAACACATACATGTCATTCGGATCGTGTCCCATCGGCGTGGCAGAAAGCGATCGTTGTGCCAATTTTGAAGAAAGGCGAAAATTATCGGGGTATTAGCTTCCTTTCTATTGTCGGCGAAAACGACGACGAAAATCATACAAACGGTGCTACAGAAAAACAGAGGGCAAACGAGCCGGTAAGAACAAGCGGGATTTAGACTATATCGAGGATGCATTGATCAAATATTCGCACTCCGTCAGTTAATGAAAGAAAGAACTCATTGCGGCAAACGAACTGTCGTCGTTTTCATCGATTTCAAATCCGCTTTCGATTTCATCGATTGGAACAGCTTGTCGAGAGCCTTGGAAACCGAACACATGGTATTGAAAATCATCCAACTTCTTCAACCGTCGTACGATGGCTCAACTAGCAGCGTTCGTTTTCGTAGCGACTTCTCTTTAACACGCGATTATCCGTGAAACATTCGATGGACGACGCGGAGTTCGATACGACGACAACTTCTTAACCGACTTGATGACTACGCCGACACGGATGCCGAAGCAACGGACATCTTATACGTTTCCCGGTCATGCGGGTTAAAAATCAACGCAGAAAAGACCCAAGTGCTCACAACGGATGGATTGAAAGATAGTGTTCACCTCAATGGTCGAACAGGTTCCAATGTTCAAATATTTGGGTTGAGGAAAAGAAAGTCGACGGCCGATGTTCATAGCCGCATGGGCCAGGCAACAGCAACATTCGTCTCGCTCAAGTGATGCATATGGAAACGAACAAATATTACCATCAAAATGAAAGTACGCCTTTATCGAACGTTGATCCTTCTGATTCTTCTTGATGGATTGGAAACGTGGACACTGCTCAAACCCGACGACGAGATGCTCGAGGTCTTCCAAATGCGATGCTTGAGGCAGACTCGGTGGCTCACTATCGCCTTCGAAACGAGACAGTTAGACAAAGATGCGAGCGACAGACACTGATCGAAGAAATACAAAAACGTCGGCTACGGTGGTTTGGACATGTTTGACGAATGGATGATAAGCACTTGCCACGTAAACTCCTCTGGCAAGACCGTTCGGCAGACTGGAGAATTCAGCGATCGGCCCCGAAAAAAACCTGGCTAAAGAATATCAAGGGCAACTTAAAGAATCAACTATTATCAGTTATCGGGGGTCCAGACGTCGCCAAAAATCGTCAAGAATGGAATCGTGAATGGAGTTCGAGACCCAGCGGCAGCGGGGACGTTCCGCTCATACCGCCAGCTAACGGATCAAAGAAGAAGAAGATTACATTACTCAAATTAATCAGAAAAACTGGGGTGGTAGCACGTAAGTTGTTTCAATCGACCTTTTCATACAAAAATTCAAGATTTTTGTGTGATGTGTTCGATTGAAACGACTTACGTGCTACCCACCCTGAGTGCTTTACTTGGGTTAACTCTTCATTGTGAAATGTGAAACACCTACGAACATGGATTTTATGGCTCATTATGTCCATAGAATTTTCATATAAAGCTTATAATTGTCACGGTTTCATTTTTAATGAATCCGAAATTCAATTTTACGACAAAATGCATTGCCTATTAAATATGTGCATGCCCAATAAAAATTATTTTTGCGGTCTGAATTCAATATGCCCAACTTGGCCCACTAAATCTCCCGGCATCTTAAATGTGAAATATCCAAAAACTTGATATATGTAAAATTTAGCAACAAGAATTCCTTAAGTGAACGGGAAACAAGTTTTGCATTCAGGTCGCACTACTTACCGCAAAATTATTCAAGGCAATCTGCAAATTGTGTGCCATAGGACGTGCAAAATTCGGATGTTGTGGCCCATTTAATCCATGATTTGCCATTAACGGTATCGGTAGTCCAGGAGGAAGCCGAGGCTGTGATCCATGATGTAAGGCAAGCGGATGCTGTATTGGGATATTATAATTATGACGTGGACCACCATTAAAGCCAGGCGGTGCTGAACGGTTGAAAAAATTATTAACGTGAGGTGGCGGCTGCTGCTGCTGTTGTTGTTGTTGCTGCTGCTGCTGATGGTTTTGTTGAATTAAAGAAAAATTTGTTTGTACATTGCTATGTGGCTGCTGCTGCTGCTGTGGCTGATTTCCTATTGGCTTAAGCTTAATTGGTGACGATTGAATGATCGCCTGTTGATTTCGTATATTCCTTTCAATATCTTCGACAGTACAGATTTTTCCCGGGATTATTGGGGGCGTTTGCAGGCCAAAAAAGCGATTTTGTGTTGCTTGCTGTAGCTGTTCAAATGGATTGGAAAAATGCGTCCGTAAAAAATTTTCTGGTGTAGGGTATAAGCTAGGTTTAGAATTTTGTTGTGGCTCCTGTTTAACTGGATTTGCCCATACGCTAGGATCTAGCTGTATCCTACTACTTTCATTGTCATCAGATCCTAAGTCAACGTCATCTAGCTTTACCCTTGATAAGTTAATTTCTAAATGATAAATAGTATTTTTGATTAGGATTATGATAAAAAACCAAGTCCTAACCTAAATCTGAGTTATCTTCCTCATTGATGTCACGTTTATCATCTTTGGAACAATTGAGATTGCGAACTAAGGACTCGTGCACCTCCTCCCAATCTCCATTTATAGCGGATCCAAAAGTCTCATCGTTTAGGGCATCATATTCTTCTTCAGACACTTCTTCAATTTGTCTTCCACCATCTTCTTCAGTCTGAAATTAGCAAAGGTATTCCACATTATCTTGTCAGGTAATTTTGATAAGAATTAAGCGAGAAATTAGTTGTGGCATTGGTACTATGTTAAATTCCATATATTTATGCTTGTGCGTATTCCGACAAATTTTTGGGGCATAATCTCTCCCTGAAATTTATTTGACATTCCCCCCAGATACGAGAAAGTCAACTGGGAAGACTCACTGGCATGTCCTCTAGTAATTGCTGCATGTATTCCACAACCTCAGAGTTTGAGTATTTTAGCAAAGTGCGCATTACTTTGCCCGCTTATCAGTCTTTATCGAAATGAAAACTTTATTTTATAAAACAATTTTCAATAGATTGTTTTGCACATGAAACTGTTCCGCCAACAAAAATGCCGACAAAGTTGTGCCAATTGGATTCTAAACACTCGAGAAATTCTGCAGCCACCCCCACTAGCTGCTGGAACAATTAATTTAACTGTAATTATTGCTTGCATATTATTTACCGGTCCTGATGTATCAAATCCAAAAAAAGAGTCGTCCATCGAAAAATATTGTTTATTTCAAAAGAAAATGTCATGACTTGTCACACACTCGCAGATGTTGAAATCATGGCCGCCAACGAATATCGTCATCGTGCTTTTGGCTTTTGCCTATTTTTCCAAATGTTTTTTTCTCTTTTTAAAGTAAACTTTTGAAGTTTTGTCAATTTTTTAGTACTGGGGGACAAAACAGAAAGGTTGATAAATGGAATAAATTTATTTTAGACCAAGGTTTGGGTACTGGGTTTATTTTGAAAAAATCGTTTTTAGCTAGAGTCAAATTTTTTAAGGCAAGTTTCATGAATCTGAATTGATTTAAAATTGGTAAAAATTGTTTTAATTCTTTATTTTTGATTACATTATTATAATTAAAAAATACTCAATACAATCAGTCATTTTGTATAAAATATGTAGCATTTCGTGGGAGTATATTTTAGACCATTATGGAATTTCCGTTTATGTTTCACTACACAATCAATATTTAATAATTATGATAAAATATAAAAGAAAGAAAGAATTTCTAGGAATTTTAAACTATAGCTTTATTGTAAATATGATACATCTTCTTTTCTAAATTTCTAGTTTCTCTTAAGTTTATTTTTGAACTTTAGCCCCATCTCATCCAATCTCACGTGGTGGAGAGGGGGGGTCTAAACAAATATCACGTAATTTTCCCCCCCAGAAACAGTGTAAAATTGCTAGAAAACTGGGTTAAATTAAGTTAAATATATTTGTAAACTAAAGATCACCATTCACTTACAAGCTGCCGGCAAGCCCGGACGGCAAGTACGGCTCGATGAAGATCATACAATAGGCTTTGGTTTAGTTTCCTGCGGCACGATTTGGGGGGAGGGATAAATTTATAAGGGAGGGGGAGGGGTTGGTGAACCTCCCCTTAAAGTGTCCAAGTGAGGAAATGTACCGTTATTCCAAAATAAATATATAAATGTTTGCTCTGGTTTAGTTCCCTGCGGCATGATTTTTTTTTTTTTTTTTTTTTTTTATGTGATAGTCTAAGCTCAGGTGTCACCCTTTGTACTACTAGTACGTCATGTCGTTTAGGTCATGGTGCAATGTCCAGTAGTAAGCTTAGCTCGAAAGATAGAGAGAAGGACATAATAGGTTAAGGGGAGACTGTGGGGTATTGTAGCCGTAACGTTAAAAGGGGGGTATCGAGAAAGGAGATCCCAAAAGGGGAGTAACGAAAAAGAAAATGTTAAAGGGGGTACGGGGGCGGATCCCCCCAAAACGGGGGTATGGGGGGCGGAAAAAGAAAATTTTAAAGGGGGGTATGGGGGGCAGAGCCCTCCAAAACGAAAAAGAAAATTTTAAAGGGGGGTATGGGGGGCGGAGCCCCCCAAAACGGGGGGATGGGGGGCAGAGCCCCCATTCCATAGTAAGCGTAGGTACTTAATTTTTTTATTGCACCTTTTATTTTAGTAAAACATAGAAGATGATTTGTAATTTAACGTTCGACACGAGTGCTGGTTTCACGATTTTGCTGAATCCTTGCGCATGTAGACCAATGCTAAGATTCTCCTGGGGAGTTCCTAATTTTAGTATGATTTCCAATTATACTTCCGGCATTAGTATTAAATTCACGATTTTGCTGAATCCTTGCGCATGTTGACCAATGCTAAGATTCTCCTGGGGAGTTCCTAATTTTAGTATGAATTCCAATTATACTTCCGGCATTAGTATTAAATTCACGATTTTGCTGAATCCTTGCGCATGTTGACCAATGCTAAGATTCTCCTGGGGAGCTCCTAATTTTAGAAGAGCCTTTAGGATGATTTCCAATGTTATTAGGCATAGGATTTTATTTTAGAGTACATGTGGAGATGGTCGGCAACAAACAAGACCCTTTTTTCAGGTGATTAATGCCGTGAAACATGTATATAAACTATGATAATACATTTTAAATAAAAGCAAAATTGTTCTTTTCATGTATTTTTTACATTTTTACGCCAAAGTTGTGTTATAACGGGACATTTCCGCACTTGCATACTTCGAGAGAATGCTCGCATAGCCTCCTCCATACAACCCCACTCCCTCCAAGCCAACAAATCATGCCGCAGGGAACTAAACCAGAGCAAAAATTTATATATTTATTTTGGAATAACGGTACATTTCCGCACTTGGACACTTTAAGGGGAGGTTCCCCTACCCCCTCCCACCCTTAAAAATTTGCCCCTCCCCCCCCTCCTGCCGCAGGATACTAAACCGTAACCATACAATACTCAGACTGACTGGAGATGAGGACTTCAGGTATCCGCCTGACAGGCCGTGGCATGCAGGTGACGTCATGATTCCTGCATACAAATACAGACGAAGGCGACAGTTTAGCATAGCAGGTTGTTAATTTAAGTGTAAAATGTTCATGACCTCAATGAAAACTAAAGGCACAAACAGATTGATGACTGGAAAAATCTCTTCATGGACAATATTTGCTGACATATTGGGCAGGCGGCGCGGAGAAATTGAATATATGGGAAATTCTCTCGCAACCGGTCACCGCCTCCGCCCCACTATGTTTGTGCCTTAAGGCAGCTCCAGACTCACATCGTGAACAGCCACCAACAAGCGCGAATGCGAGTGGTGATGGTTTTCGCGTCTAGTTCGCGGCGTATTGTCAGGTCCGACTGAATTCGTGCCGTAAATTCACGGCCTTAGACTGAATAAAAATTCGATCTTCAGGCACGAACTGACGGCAAATGCCCACCACATAACGAGGTTTTCTTGGACTGTAGGCCACATCCAGTTGGCGACCGGAGAAGCGTGTGGTGATACTTGGCTTCAAGACGAAAACTTTCAGGTCACGGCCTGCTATCGACCTTAAGATATGGCTAATTTCTACATAAAAATTTGTATGCGACTGTTGAGTTATATATGATTTTAGATTCTTTAGTTATGGGGTTATGCCCGTCTAGCATTTTGGGACAGGGTGCCTTATAACTTGTCCTATAAGGCTCACACAAAGGATATAACCCCTTGTATCATTCTCGTTTCGTCATAAAGAATGCCCCATTTGGCCCCCTTGAGGAAAAATTATTGCTCCTCGATTCCGAATGGAAAAGAGAGGCTGAATAATTTGAGAATTTCGGGGTGGATATGTGAGTAATAACTGCATCAGTGTCAAAATCATTATATTTTTAAACGCGAGTGTTGTTTTACCAATACGGTCTCCCAACTGGGTACTAATGACGTCCAATGCTGCTTAACCTCTGTAATCGAACCAGAACCGGTCCATTGAGTATGCTAAATGATTACATTCAACTTCAATTCGAGACCATTTGGGCGAACTGAGGTTTGTTTATCCTCAGTTGAATATGTGGAAATTGCGAACACATGTTATTTCAAAGTATATTCTGGTGGGGTTTAAACAGCTTGGGCTATACAGTTACAAGGTCTTAATAGCTTGAATATAATATATTTAGTTTTCGTATGAAAAGCTTTGCCCACATTCCTTTGTCGCCAGCGACCGAGATAGCCCTCCAACGTTTTGGGTTATTACAGGTGAACATATGAAATGTTTAGGGTGTGGATTTTTCCACCCAAAGCGAAAGTGCGTTTGCATTTCTCCTTCCATCCCCACGCGCTCCTGCGCCCCTGATCCTGTATCTTTCCTTAAAACTCACAGTCAGAAACACTCAGCAGAAATTGTTTTCCTTTCGCGATTACAAGTCTATCGATATCGCAGCACTTCTGTTCGCTGATTTACCATCTGCATGAAACCTTTGCCCCAGTTAAAACGATAAGCATATTGTGGCTTAACGGATTCGTAGGATTAATTAAGGAATACACTTTTTAAATATCCACACAAAACTTATTACACACACAAATACAATTTCTGGACAAACTAATGTCTTAGCATATAGAGGAGCACTGTGAAACATGGATGTGCTTCTTGACTTCAGTAAAGCTTTTGACAGTATCAGCAAGAAGCTTCTAGAAATGAAGCTAATAGACCACATGAGATTTTCATCCTCAGCCGCGTCTCTAATTCGGGAATACTTACATAATCGATCGCAAAAAATTTGGCTATAAAATTCAATTTCGGATCCTTTACCAAGCACGCGCGATGTTCCGCAAGGTTCCATATTAGGACCGTTGCTTTTCAGCATGTACAAAAAACGACCTCAACAGTATCGTGACGAATTGTAAATTGCACATGTATGTATGTAGATGTTGTCCAAATTTATTTAAATAGTCCCATTGGATTGATAGAGAACAGTGTACATAACATTAATACCGATCTGGAGCGTATCTATCAATTTTCTTTATCCAACCACTTACTGTTAAATGCTTCTAAATCCTGTTGCATTCCAATGTGTAGTTACACACTCCTTTCCTTCCACCTATCATTCTCATGAACACCTTACCCTACCTACTTCGAGTTAAAAATCTAGGTGTCCACCTGAACACCCCCTTCGCCCCTGCACACTTATACATACGTTTTGAATATTTTTGCTCCCATATACTGTGAACCGCGCAGTCAGCGAAAAAATGTGAGGGAACATTGGTCACCACGGCAACCAATTTATGTAAACACACAAAGCTAAACTTTGCCTTTGATAACATTTGCTTAAAGTCACGAAAATGGTAAGATATACACTACGAAATAAAAATTTATAAACTTAAAATTATTTTGAAAGATTTTGTCGCGTGGAAAAACGGACTCAGCTAGTTCAAGACATGTCGCAAGTGCCAGCACCAAGAGAAATTCCCCAACATTCGAGGATTTCATTCTTAAACGAGACTACACCGGTGGCAGGGCATTTTTGGAAGTAAATCGCAAATCTAACCCTATAACAAATGTTGATGATAAATTATAATTATTCTTTCAGTTTCAAGTGCATGAGAACGACAACAAAAAACTGCTAAGGGATCAATGGTTAGCCTTTTGCAGCTTTCATTTGGGTGATTATCAAAAAGCCTTGGACCAATATCAAAGTATAAAGATTGCCGATCCGACTGTACAAGAGATTTCACTGAACATTGCTGTTTGTATGTTCTATTTGGGTAAGGACTATATAACATAGTTAACATCATCTAAATCTAAAATTAAAAATACATTAGGTATGTACGAGGAAGCCCAAGAACTAATGGAGCTTATCCCCAATGTTCCATTAAAAATTCGTCTTCTTTTTCACTTGTCTCATAAGTTCAACAATGAAGAACAATTAATAGAACTGCATGAATCCTTACAAGACGTTGTTGAAGATCAACTCACTTTGGCTTGTTTGCATTATCTTAGAGCGCATTACCAGGAAGCAATTGATATATACAAACGAGTTTTGTTGGATAACAAGTAATTCTGTAGTAAACTATTTTCAAAAAACGAAACATTAAATCCGATAATTAAAGGGACTACTTAGCCTTGAACGTCTATTTGGCGCTATGTTTCTACAAGCTCGATTACTATGACATGTCCCAAGAAGTACTAGATGTTTATATAAACCAACATCCAGATAGCACAATCGCTATTAATCTTAAGGCTTGCAACAGATTTCGTCTTTTCAACGGGAGAGTTGCGGAGCATGAGATCAAGAATATCGCAGATAATGGAACCTTTGGAGCGGATTTGATTCGTCATAATCTTGTCGTTTTTAGAAATGGTGAAGGTGCACTGCATACTTTACCAGAATTGTTGAATATAGTACCAGAAGCTCGATTAAATTTAGCAATTTTCTATCTGAAGAGAGGCGATGTACAAGAAGCGCACAGCTTAATGAAGGAGGTGCAACCAACTGTACCGCATGAGTATATTTTGAAGGGTGTAGTTCATGCAGCTTTGGGGCAGCAACTTGGATCGGTAAGTAATTTGGGATTTTGTGTTTATTATCCTTTATTTCGTGCTATTTATCCTACATTAAAATATATACTGCATAAAATAGAATTAATGGACCAACCTACATTATTCAATATTCTTTCAGGAGCAGCAGAACCCAATTCGAGCGTTTGCCTCCTTCGGGTGCTTCTTCAACAGGTCTTTCTGCTCCGTAATTAACCTTCAGCTTCTGGCATTGAGGAGTTTTGCAGCAATAGCCTTAACACCGTTTTCCCACCTGAGCTGTAGTTCGCCGACTGACCTTTTCAGCATGCTAGAGTCATCCATTTTTTGGACATGATCGGCCTTAGTTAGGTTAGGTTGAAATGGCTGCTCCCCAACTAGGAAGCCCACTTAGGCACAACATTGGCCTTATTGTGATACCATTCTAGTGTTGGGGCAAAATTCAGACCATTTCAAGCCATTTGAAGCTTTTAATAAAGCGACAGAGGTCAGGAACACCAGTATTTTGCAGCTAACTCAATTCATCAAGGAAAGGTGAGCCAAGGAAGGTTCTTCTTTCCTCGCAAGGGCCGGACATGTGCAGAGAAGATGAGAGACAGTTTCTTCTTCATCGCCATTGGCGCAACTTCTACATAAGTCGTTGTGGGGAAGTCCAAATCTTTCGACGTGCGTGCCAAAAGGACAAAGTAATCGTTCAGCACCCTTCGGTCAGCTTATCTCTTTTTTGTTCTACTGAACAAGTGATTTCGGACGTTTACAAAGTCGGCCATATTGTGTATGAAGAGTGTGGAACAATGTTGCTGTGGTCCATCTCAGCCCGGCTCGAACTAAGCTGATTATTTTCACAGCCAGTTTATAGGTGGCTAAGGACATTCCAATCTGGGTTAAGTGGAGTGTCCTTTCCACTATGGTTCCCTGTCTAGCAAGCTCATCTGCCAGTTTCCCCTAATCTCACTGTGTTCAGAAACCCAACACAGAGTTAGTTAGATTCACGTAGATGTAGTGTAAACTAAGTTGTACGCAGCGGTGGCGTCTGACTTCTTTCGAAAGCTCCAGACCAGATTTTCTATCAATGTTGTTTTCTATCTATTCAATGACGTTGGAATGTAGCTTAAGCGAAGGGAACTCCTATATATGGCTGCAACCCAACCTAAATTCCGTACGGTCCAGGTGCTTTATAAAGCTTAAGGCCTTCTATGGCCCATAGGAGCAAACCCCTGTTTATCAGTCTGTCGATGGTACCTAAATAATATTCACTAGTTAGGCTCTCAAACTCTGTTTCTGCGGATGCAGCAAGAGATGTCGAGCCAAGAAAGTTGGTATTGAGCAGAAGTTTCGATGACTCCTGACTGCTTGTGATCCATGTACTGTCTACTTGTTGCAGTAATTCTTGGCACATTGGGCTTTTAGAGCGAACTTTTCTAAGTGTTACGGTGTCCGAAAAACCTTCTATTGTGTCACAAAAGGTTTTCCAGGATTCCCTCTTTAATTTACACAGTTCGTACTTTTATTGTTGTCCCAGTTCGAATCAAGTTAGACTGCTTTCCCTTATTGACGGGCGTTCTACTTTCAGACCTTAGTTTTGAGAAGCTCAGTGTTCCACCAAGTAAGTTTGGTTTTACCCCTTTACCGCAGTAGATTTGCAGGTATTGAAAGCTAACACTATTTGAACCAGTCAGACGATTCGTGATTATAGCGAATGATCCGGGCATCGTCTTCATTGATTACGTCGAATACCCTTCGGAGAAGCTTCCTTTCAAATATATGCAACTAATCTGCAGATTTTTGGGAGCTACTTCATGCTTCACATCCATACGTTGCTATTTTGCTTATGATCTTTCTGTAGATTATTATTTTGGATTTTCCGTGGATTCCCCTGCAGCAGTGAGAAGTATGTTCTATTTCCTGCGTGTATTCTTCTTTATACGTCTATAGTTTCATGTTTGTCTAACCGTTCGCAGATTACTTCCCCCCGATAGTGATGAGCACATTTAGCAAGATCAAAGCAAGACCAAGAGGACAAGACAAGACTGCACGATCAAAATAGGAAGAATTTTTGCTCCATAACTAAGTGCCAAAAGTCTTGCAGTAATGGTGCATCCACACTACGCGGACTTTTGTCATACGCGCTTTTGCCTCTTTTTTTCATATAGAGTTTAATGGCTTTTTTTGCAATATTTTTAAGGGCAAAGGCAGTACGGCCAAACTGCGCGGACATAAGGCTGTGCTTAAAAAGGTACATTGTACGTCCACACAACACGGGCTTCTTGACGGTTTTCTCAATTTACTCACGATTCATAAAATTAAATGCTCATGCGCGCTTTTTTCTGAGGCCGTGCGGTAAAAAGCGCGTGGGATCTAAGTCCGCGTAGTGTGGACGGCCCATAACAAGCAAAAAATGATGCAAAAAGTCTCACAACATGTTTTGCAAAAAGTCTTGCAGTCTTGTCTTGCTAGATGTGCAAGACAAGACTTTTTAAGGGGGTCTAGCATTTATTACTGTCGATACTGTAGTATGTTTGCTTTAAATCGACGAAAACTTGATACACGTCGATGGATATTCTCGAATAACTCTATATGGTCAATATTATTAAAAGCAGCTTTTGAGTAAGAATAGATATATTTTATGTATTTATTAACAACTATTTCCAGAAAGAGCACATTAAAACAGCTCAGCAAAACCTACACCTGGTTGGCAGTTCAGCTTCAGAATGTGATACCATCCCCGGACGTCAAAGTATGGCTTCTGCATTTTTCCTATATAATCAGTTTGAAGAAGTCCTGGTGTATTTAAACTCAATACGAAGCTACTTTATCAACGACGACACCTTCAACTACAACTATGCTCAAGCAAAGGCAGCGACTGGATACTACAACGAAGCCGAAGAACTGTTGATTCAAATTAACGATATGGACATAAGGAATCAGCATACACACTGCATGCTGCTGGCTAGATGTCACATTCGCGCCGGACATCCTGAACAAGTAAGGATATTTCTAAGATATAATTCAGTTCAATAATTTAGTTATTTATTTTAGGCATGGAATTTGTTTGTATCCCGTGACACGAATTCGGAAGCATTTATGCTTTTGCAGCTTATAGCCAATGATTGCTACAAATGCGAGGAATATTGGGTGGCTGCGAAGGCCTTCGATATGCTTGAAAAGTAGGTACTTTGGGGCTGGAGAAGTTAAATTACTAATATTATAATACTAGACTTGATCCGAATCCTGAACATTGGGAGGGAAAACGTGGGGCATGTGCAGGGGCTCTTTATGCGTTTGTTGGAAATATCGAGAAGGGGAAACCACCAAAAGGAGTTGGCGATATAATATCGCTGCTAAGAGATTCGAATAATTCTCAAGCAGAGGCGATGTTGAGGACAATTCGTAGATACGCAAATAGTCTGAAGTGATTGTAAAATTGGATTATTTGTTTTTTTTTGTTTATGTGAAATAATGTAACTTTTGGATGAAATTGAAAATAATGGAGTGGAAATAATTGCTGTTTTAAAATCGACTTTTTTGTATTACAGACTTAAGACTATACGCCCTAGTATGTAGAAACTACACTAGAGTTTGTTTTATAGAAGTAGTCACCGTTTAGCGAAGAATAATAAACGGAGAAAAGGAAGCGGATTTTTGCACTTTGAATGAAATGAAATCGTTATCATGCAATGCTTTGCAAAGTGGCTATTCCTAGAACTTTGTACTGTTTACAATAGACGAAACATGAAGATAAAACACCAATGATCACCAATGATTTTAGAGATCCGCAAAACTTTTTATTCTGATTGGTGTACTAACTTTTTGTTTGAAATAAGCGAAAACGAAATGTTCATTATTATTTATTAATTATTTATTTATTGCCAAGCAAGGCACTTAAAAAATGGATTACGAAATAGATACAAAAAATATGTAATAACATAAACGTAAAAGTAACATTGTGAATATTTAAGTATTAGTATAAGGACCAGGTTTATAGTGTTAGCAAGAAATCAGGAGGACAGCAGAAAAATTAGTTTTCTTTTATAGGGTATTTTGTTAATTGAGGGAGAGAAACAGGCCGCGTAGGTTGGTATTGAAGATAATACAGTACCTGCTAACAGCATATTCAGTGCGGGTACTCTTGAAGTAAGTTTTGAATGGCTTGTTTGTCGAGAATCGTTAAATTAGATTATGTCTGACAAGAACTGCACCTTGTGGCTATTGTTCAGGACATCCATGGTAAAACAAGATATGAGCAATTTCCGCCTAAGTGATAGAGGCAAGAGATCAAGGGTTTTGAGCCTGTCCGTTTAGTGAAGAAGGTTGTGAAAATCCGAAGGATTATAGAGGTTCCTAAGCGCGAAAAGAAGAAACTTCTTTTGGACAGATTCTATTCGGTTCACACTTATTTGAAATATGGGATCCCAGATCTGGTAAGCATATTCAAGAATAGGAAGGACTAATGCGCAAAATAGGGCTTTAGTAACCCATAGATTGTCGAATTCTTTAACTCTTCTCTTAATAAAGCCCAACAGCTATAGTTGGATTTAGCAGTAATATTATCATAGTGTAAGTTAAAGTTGCTGTCGAGGGAAATTCCTAAATTAACAATGTGATCGATTCGATCCAACACATTCTCATTGAGATAATAAGCTGTTCATTTACATTACTGGTGTTCAGAAGAAGATTATTAGTGGTGCATCATTCTTGTAGTGCATTAAGTTTCGTCTGTAAAAAGGATACATCAGTTTGAGACCTTATAGGTCTACAAATTTTTAAACCATCGGAGTAAAAGAAGTGTGGAATGCCATCTAATTTTTCAGATAGATCGGAAGTGAATATGTTGATTAGCATGGTCCTAGGTGGCTGCCCTGCGGTACACCTGAGGTTACATTGATTTCTTTTGAAAGAAAACCCTAAAATCCTACCTTATGAGTTCTCACGTTAAGACAGGATGTTATCCAATCCAAAAAGGGGCCGTATATTACAAATCTTAATAGTTTTATAAGTGGTCTACCCAATCAGTAGGTGCCTTCCTGAAATCAGTGTAGACTGCGTCTAACTGGTGATCTTGTTCCATGCCGCATAGCAGTTCGGAGGTCAGTATCATAAGCTTGGCTGTAGTGGAACGACCTTTTCTGAAACCATGTTGTGATGCTTATTACCTTATTTAAAGATTGGTGTGAGGTAGGATTTCCTCTATACCGAAGGAAACTTACCGTCAGATAGGGACTTGTTAAAAATTTGATATTTACATGAGGTATTTTCACCGACCGCGACCTATGATTCTGCACATTGTTGTTATTTTCTCCTATTACGAAGAGACCAAATGTTTTTGTCAAGCAATGGCTCTGTTAATTTATCCTTTTTTTATATTGGGTACGAATCTGCCAATGGTGTTGTAGATAACACCATTGAATCCAGTGACTGACTCGTAAATATCATCACCATCATGTAGATCCTCCCAGTTAATAAGGAATAATTAGTGCTAATGCTAATATTATCAGCATTCTTAAAATAGTATACTACAGAGTTGTTATAGGAGGTGACATAATTCCTCTTCAAAAACGGGAAGTGCGTTCAAATCGTCATAGAGCTTGGTGAAGATTAAATCCAACCATTTATCATGCTTTGCTTTGACATGAGACGCATATGCAGAAAGGTCCTTGCTAGCTTGCTGAGGGGAAATTTGGAATTGTTCATGGAATTTTGTAAACATTTCAAGCACGGTCTTATGTTCTATAGGTAGATCCTTTTGTTGAATAGGAATAATGAGTCTAGTCCTGGTTTTATCATTAATGCAGAGACTCGAACCTTGTTTGTTGCGTATGCAAGCCAGAAAAAGACGAACATCATCAAAGATGCTCTTTTATCGCTAAAGCAAATATCTACTCTCTGAGGAATTTGCAGATATAATGGTATTTTTTTACCACCAGGGGTTGTAGAGGATTCAAGAAAGGCGACTTTTTTTTTTGTTATGTGACAGACTAGAGGCTTAGGGAAAGTCCCTTTGTACTGTCGACAATCTATTTTTCGTATAGAGTGAATGTCGAACAGCAGCTCTAGCCGGAAGACTTGCATCTTGCTGAAGAATCTGACGACATTCGTTATGGCGGGGTTGATTGAGGTGGAATTGCATCGCAAATATTAGCGAAGACACGGCCGCCAACAATAATGTGACTTCGCGCGTAATTGGGGTAAGTGGTAGGTAATGGATTTATTGGAGCATCATTGTATCAAAGTATTTTTTATTGAAGTACATAGCTCCGTTTTATTACATACATATTGACTTTTTCGTTTCCATTCGAAAACAACTATTTTACGTCGTCCGAAGACATGGTTAACGTTTCGGAGTTTTGGACTTTGTGACAGAATAATAATAGAGTTTCCCTTCTTATGAAGAAGGCGCACTTCTCAGCTGGGCTGAGAAACATTTACCACGACCACGTGGGCTCGGCTGAGACATGCAAACATAAAAAATTAAGTACCAATAAAAATTGCATGCGAAACACATAAACAGTCATGAGACAACAAAGAGACTCCTTTTAAGCAGATCTTTGTTAGTGTTCACGCTAAAAACATTAATATTTTTATTTACATTAATGAACATGCGATTAACAGGCTCAAATCGGCCATAATTGGTGTTAGAGGAGTTGATGTGTAAGAGCGGTGGTTCTCTCAGATTGTATCGGCCTCTCTAAACGACGCACGGCGCCTTAGAAAACCTGAGTCGACACGTCCATTAAGAAGCTGGTGGACGAAAACAACATCGACCACCTCACGACGCTTGTGGAGAGTGTTTAAGTTGAGTACCTTAAGTCGGTATTCATATGGTGGAAGAATTAAAGGGTCTTCCCAAGGAAGGTGGTTCAATGCGAATCGAACGAACCTACGTTGAACCGACTCAATTTTTCCAACATGCGAAGAATAGTGAGGAGACCAAACCTGGGACGCATATTCAAGTAAAGGTCTGACAAGGGAAATGTAGAGGTGTTTAGTGATCAGGGTGCTGTTAAATTCTTTGGACCACCTTTTTATAAAACCCAAGACTAAGCTGCTCTTGGAAGAAATATAGTTGATATGAGTAGAAAAGTCCAGCTTGGTGTCAAATCTAATCCCGAGATCTTTGACAAAATTAACACGGGGGACACCCTCACTAGAAAATGAGTAGTTATAAATTATAGGATCACGTCGCCTACAAAAAGTCATGACTTCGCATTTACTAATATTAATAACCAGGTTGTTGTTAGCGCACCAAGAGTAAAAGGTGTCGAGGTCGACTTGCAAAAGTTTGCAGTCCTCCATACTCTTTACGTGACGGTACAATTTGATGTCATCAGCATAAATCAGGATTCTGCAGTGTCTTAGCAAGGTAACAATATCATCAATAGAAAGAATAAAGAGGATAGGGCCAAGATGACTGCCTTGAGGGACACCGGATGACGCCTCAATGGTCGCGGATTTGGATCCACGGAAAAGGACTTGGTAGGTCCTGTCAGCTAAGTAGGACTGGAACCATAATAGAAGGGCTTCAGGGAAACCTAACTTTTTTAGTTTGAAAAGTATAATGGAGTGGGAAAGCTTGTCAAATGCCTTACTGAAATCAGTGAAAACACAATCAGTTTGGCAACCGGAAACGAAGCCTTCAACAGCATGGGAAGTGAATTCAAGGACATTGGTGGTAGTGGAACGAGCTGGAAGAAAACCATGTTGGTTTGTAGAAATAAGTTTCTTGCAGATGGGCACGATTGCAGAATAAATGATTGATTCAAAAAGCTTCGGTATGACAGACAGCTTGGCAACTGGTCTGTAGTTCGATATTTCGTTCTTGCTACCACTTTTGTGAATAGGAATTATGAACGAATTCTTCCAAAGAGTAGGGAAGTACCCTTTATCCAGGGACTTTTGAAAAAGGGTTTTCAGTGGAGACTGGAGAACCTCCACACAGGATTTAAGGACAGCAGGAGGGATACCGTCAGGGCCTCTACGATTGATTGAAAGGCACGCAAAAGTGCAAAGAATGTAAGAGAGTAAAATGGATGCGTAACCTTCGACCAACCTTAAACTATGATTATAAAAATAAATTTTTATTTTGTTAATCCGTATCACATCTGGTACGGCAGTTTATAAATCCGTACAGCATTCGTATAAATACAAATAATATACAACAGTAAACCTAAAAATATGTATGTTATAATAAACCCTACAGCAAAGCTTAAATATAACGCAGATAATCACCATTCCAACCTGTAATTCGTACCCCAGCCACAAAATTTCTTCAAAGAAATCATTTAAATATAAAATTCTTGGGCTTTAATTGGAATAAATTGCCTCGTTGCCGACAATTCGGAAGTAATTGTGCTAATTTGGTTCTAAATTCTCTAGAAACGAAGCGACTAGCAATCAACAATCCCAACTTTCTCCGAAAGAAAAATTTCGTTTGTAGTTTTTTTTCGTTCTACCTTACAGAATTCTGCAACGGCTTATACAATACAAAAAGATTATATATATACATATAGTGAAATTATGATCGCACACACGAATTAAAGGACGGGGTGACCCACCCCAGCAGCGAAAACGTGCTGTGGTCCATTCAAAGGAGTCTGGGATTCTGAAGCATGAAAGCCGCCGCCATGTGTTCGCCATTGAAGCATTTTATTCTCGTTTTACAATAGTCCCGTCCCGTGTGTGATGTTCCTGCATCTCGGGAAGCCATGGGAAAACACCCTCTAGCTGCGCCTGTATTTGTGGCAACCTGACTTTTTACCGACTTTCGTGGAGGGCCCCCGCTGTATTCAATTCTACTTCCTCTCAGTTTGTGTAGCTGTATTAGGGGATGCTGTGTGCTGTGTGGATTCATCTGGTTTCTGGTCCGAAGCTATCGAAGCCTCCGAGCGAGATTATAGAAGCAGTTTGTGTTCAGTATCGGGATGGATAGGATTGAAGTTGGGCCGCGGGTTGTTTGTGTGCTTCATCAGATTTAAAAAACGGGAAATTGAAATACATTTAAGTGTAAAATAAATTAATAATTGAAAGTAATAAGCAAAGGGTTGTGTGTTAATTGAAAGAGAGGGTGAAGTTCGGCAATAAGTGAAGCAAAAGTTCGACAAAATGCCGCATATGGGATATACAGTCTTATGTTTCTCAGCTGTAATTCTAGTGCTGTGTAAGTATTACATTCTATGTATAGTTATCGAAAATTGTACTGCGTCTTTTTTAACTGGCCGGTGGGTCAGTCAACCGAACATCAGTTCAACATCAGCTGAACTTGACCGATAGCAGCCACACTCATCACACACTTTCACTACAGCAGCATCGAAAGGGAAGAGGATTATGATAATTTAGAACTCATGAGTTGGTGGTGACCGAATGCAGATTGCAGATTATATATTTATACATACTTATGTATATATAACTTCTGAGCTCCAGACTGGGGTGATTGTATATGAGAGGGGTTTAAAGGTTAAAACCCGAGTGGCTTCCGCTTCAGGGTGAGATAACTGCTCCGGTTTGTTTACAAACACCACGCTTTTTCATAAATATGATTTATTGTTTTTTTTAATATCCAAGCGAGTTTTAGATTTGTTTTAAAGCATTGAAAGATGCCACTTAAAAATATTGTAGTTATTGAGACGTGTGAAATCAATACGAGATATAACGTACATTGGTAGGGAATTATTTTAACCCCTGTACAATTTAAAAAAACTCACTTTACAATTAGGGTTAACTCTTACTAATACAATAAAGAATTGAACAATGCCAATAAATTAAAGACGGTTGTATAATGTATAGAGGGAGAAACCGAATCATATAATGCCAAATGACCAATACTTTCTAGTATATCTGCATTCGAAACGTGGGGTTCCTAATGCTGTATTTGTTAAAAAACACATCCTTTAACCCTAAATACGATGGAGTATGTTTCGGGCATTCACCCCCATGGTGTTTTTTTTTTAAAAGAAATAGAATCGCGCTTTTGTTTCACATTTGCAAAATAGGACTATGGTAAACATTCTTTTTCATAAATTTTGTATAGTTTTAAAAAAAGGATCTTAAAGTTTTGTCGAATGGAAGCAATAGAGAGAAGAATATGTGTGTTTTAGTTTTTTTTAGGGAAATTATACTATATTAATTGGCAGTTTAGATTAGAATAGATGAATAGATCATCGAACATAGTTTTTACAAATATGTATTAATCCTACTATCTCAAACGATCCTTAAATAAATTATAAAATAAAATTATCTCTCATCTAAGACTCTTTCAAGTAGATAAGGAAATATTGCATCCGTTCACATGGACATGATTCCCATTCCCCCCCTTTTATAATTTATTCTAAGGGTTTGGTATCAAAGAAAAGGGACTGAAGAACATGGTATACATATATTATTATCCTGGATCTATCAAGAGTTCTAGTGAACCGATTTTGAAAAATCGAATCTTATCCTTTTTTTTATCAAATTGAACAGGAAGCATGATGTTGATCATTTCTTTGCTAAATTGGCTTGCTCCTTTAAGAGGTTGTGGTTATTGCGAGATTTTAACATGCTTTATGCCACCCAGCATAACGGTTTTCCTTGATTTCTTGAAATCTTCAGGACTTGATTAGACCTATCTTCTTGAACAAGGATGAACAAGGATGCCGACTTCCAATCGATGAAGATGAAAATCTGAAGAAAAGTAGGGTGAGGAAATTTTGTGCAATGCATTATTTCGTGCCCTTTCGGATTTCAACAAACTGGAAGGACTCAGAGACTTAATCTTAATTTCTTTCGGCTATAAAGCCTCCGAATTTTCAGGTAGCATTTAATAATCAATTAAAGATTTTTTTTCTCAAATGAAAAACGAACATATAGAATATTTAATTATCAGATTTCCAAATTCTCTCAGTCGGGTGATTCAAATGAAAAACCAGGACCTAGGCGAAGCTATTAAACTAGCTAATATTGAGAAGCCAGAATTGATTGAAAGAAGGGAAAAAGTTTTGGAACATTTCAGGAGCCTTTTTGAGCGTGAGCGCAATTAGTAAAGAATACGACTTCGAATTCTGAAGGTCAAGGCTCGAAATAAAGCGCAAACGGTATTTCAGAACTTGTTATTATTATATAATCATTACTCAACTTCAATTTGAATTAAAGAGAAATCAATTCCAGAAGTCAATCAGCTTCTGGCTTGGCGAAATTTACATTAAAATCACCACTTAATACGATTGGCATTTCACTGCAATATTTGTTTATTAAAGCTGGACCTTCTGTTGTATATGGCAGTAGTATATACACCAAATCTATTATTACACTAATTCTTTTATTTGGTGATATATGTATATACTACCAAAGGCAAATATTTTCTACAAAACCAGCGCCCTAAGTAAAACCTCAAAAGTGCATTAGGCCACAAAACCATCTATTGCGCAAACTCAAACCAAACAGCTTTTACCATAACTAAAGCCCAAAAGTGGACTCAGCAAGAAAACAACCTTTGCCTAAACTAAAACCCGCAAAGACAAATTTTACCTGCAGAACCAGATTTTGCTCTAACTAAAACCTCAAAAGTGGATTTGGCAACAAAACCACATTTGCTCAAACTATAACACCCAAAGGAGACTTCTACCCTTACTAAAACCCCAAAAGTGGGATCGGGAACAAAACCACCTATTTCTCCAACTCAATCGTAACCAATTTTTGCTCTAACTAACACCCCCATAAGCAATTTTTTCTTATGGAACCAGCTTGAGCCCTAACTAAAACTCCAAAGTGTATTTGTCGAGCTTCCTTTAGTCTGCCTACTATGTCAATTCCCCTCAATTCTTTATCTATCTACTCTATCGCAACAAAAAAAGTTTCACTTCAAAAATATTATTCTCCTTTTGCCTACATCGAAGATTGCTTTTTTCATTTCCGTGCCCGTTTTCTAGATATAGACCCTTGAAGTTGACGTTTTGAGGTATTTCCCAAAAGTTTTTAGTTGTGTCAGAGTCACTTTTTTTTCCAAATCATATCAGAGTCACTTATTTTTCCAAATCATATCAGAGTCACTTATTTTTCCAAATCAATCTTAAACCATATCAATACCAATACCAATCATAAAATAATGTTTACAAAGTTTGTAGATTATGCGATTCTCTACAAAAAAAGTTATTACAACATTTTCTCGTACGAATTGCCATTCATGAGGTATCACCGTTTTAAAGATTTAAAATACTCATATGCACTCATTCGCGACTTGTATAGGTCATCAGACGTTTAAGCTGGACTACGTTGCTAATATTTTCAGGGGTGATTCCTGCATGTATTTAGGGGAAAAATTTATCCTAGAGATGGAGCTATCCACTAAGATACAGGGTGCTTACGAAAAACAATGTATTTTTTTTAATTTACTTAGGATTGAATAACTCCTAGACCAATTATGGTAAATATTAGCGCGTTACAACGGGCGAAGGCCGACCCTGATTGAAAAATAGTCCTCTGATATGTGCCGGTCACAGAAGGTTATTTGTCGGATTGTACGGCCGTACCCCACACACACTACACTTTTTAAAAAAAGAAACGAAAAAAATATTTTCTTATTTAATACGTGTATGGGTGTTTCCATAAAATTGGGCGACTTTTGAGAGTAATTTGTCTTCATAATATTTAAGATGCTATTGCATTTCCTAATAGTGGATATAATGCGTGATTAATTTGTTTTGTCATACCTAAAGGGGCCAGTCACTTTATGTAGAATTTTATGAGATATTTTGAGTTTTGCGAATTTAGGCATTTAGGGACTGACTGTTATGATTAACAATGGACGTTGGTGGGTTGAAACCTTAACCTTTACAGTTTTAGATAGGTGGGAGTATTCTGCGTAGATTGCTGCCTTATTCATGAAAATATCTAATAGGGTTACCAAAATACAGAGTAATATGTAAACTTCTACAATAAAGGTTTCAAAAAGGCCCTAGCGGCTAAACCGTTATGATTCTCCCGCCCCCACCTATAAGATTTTTTGTTCGTATATCCAAGACCTATCCGCAGCCAGGCGTTTTGGCATTTTCACTGATACACCCTGTATAATTATAAGTGAACGTCAGCCCCTGACCACTCTCGTCAGTCCCTAGCAGCATTAACAGCTAGGGCCTGACGGTCAGGGACTGACGATTCTGAGTAAAACTTAAAAAAAAATACTGTTCGACCAATATACTACGATATCTAACCCTATCTACCGAACAAGGCCGATAAACCACTTGTAAATATTAATTAATTAATGTCAATTTCCTATTATTAAACTATAAAATTGCTTGGCTAGGGACTGACGAAGTGACTGGATCAGCACTACTTGGCACATCAAATCTCGCCTCTACACTTATTTACAAAATGGCCGCTGCCAAAGGAGTGCAGTCTGTAGATAATTTCATCTCTTTCTTTAAAATCAACTGAATTACATTCCCTCTACACCCATATAATACCGCGAAATTTTAAAATCCGTTAATGGCTAGGGACTGACGATTAAAATTCAAGACACTAATTTCGACCTTAGGAAACACATTTATTGTTTTTTTAAATTGCAAAAAACGATGAAATTAGTTGTAAATACTTTAACATTGAAAAATTGTAAAGAAAATTAAAGTAAGTATAAATTAATTTTTTTTTTCGAAATATTGATGCCCAAACGCAAAATTTCGGTGCACGGACATGGCTAGGGACTGACGTTTGGGGTCAATAAATATGATTTCCAGAGTATAGTGTATTATTATTTTAAACAAAATTTGAGGAATAAATACAAAATATTTTGATTTGTTACTTAGCAATCTTAAAATAACATAATATTAATTATAGCAAGTGGGGAGTGCTGCGGACACAGAGTTGCCGGATTTTTGTGGAAACACCCGTATACATATTGGCGCAATTGAATTACTTAAAAAAAAAGTCATTTTGGGGAAAAGGTAACTTTCGTTCCCCAACAAAACTCAAAACTCATCGCGTATTTATTGTGAAAAACATTATAAAACCCGGCGCCCAAATCTTCGAATTCGAACAATTCAAACTTTTTATCAACGCACAATTAAATGTATTATTTTTTTCAATTGCTTTTTTCGAGCGTTCCCACTAAAATAGAAATCAACACCAACCCGCACCACACCTGAAAAACAAACCGACGAAGGGCGAGCTTGTTTCTCTTGTGCATCGATAGTCTTTAAGTATAATAATCCAAAGGATGATTGAACATACGAAAATGATCGTGTTCCCATAAAGCACATTCAACAATATGTACGTTTGGTGCAGATTCTTTTTTTAGTTCAAATATGCCGTCGTATACCCGTGTGTACAACTCAGAACTCGACCATTTAAATCTTTTGGTCAAGTTTGGCCGTCGTGGACCCGTATGTGCTATCAAGCGGCCGGTATTCGCCCGTTGTAAGGCCATCTTTTATTTTTACTCGGGTTATTGTATAATTTGTGCATAACAACATAGGTAATCTTCTTAAAAGAAATGTCTTTAAAAAGTTAAGGGCCAAAATACTTCTTTCTTCTTCTTCTTTGATCCGTTAGCTGGCGGTCCGAGCGGGACGTCCCCGCAACGGATACGCTGCTGTCGGTGCCGCTATACTAAATACTTAAAGCCAGCCACGATTTACTGTGAAAGCAGAAGTGTCTAAAATGCATTTTCAGTTTCGTCCATATTCAAAAAGACGCTATTTATTTTCTTTGTTTAATACTTTCTCCTCTTTGTGTCATTTCGTTGACTTCCTTTCAAAACCAGGGAGTTTATAAAATTGATTTGAGAGTTAGCTTTAAATACAAACAACTAATTATACTCGAAAAGTAAAAGGAGCTTAGCATTTACCGCAAGTGGCATTTTTAGAACTTTCAATCCCGCAGGCAGTCATGAGAATTATACTCCCCACGCCAAATAAGCAGCTCATTTTCAATTATGTGAGGAAAATCATAGTTTGTTATTTAAAGAGAAGATCTCCAAACAAAGCAGAAACAGAAGAAATGTTTTTTTAATTAATTATCATCCTTAAACACCTACCATATCACAAAATTTGCGCAGAATGAAAACAAAGAATTTTTTTAATTGAAATTTCCTCTGTATCATTTCACGTCCCCTTATCTGCCACTGTGTTCCTTAAGTTCAACGCCCAAGGGAAGCGCTTTAAAGATTCCATCCCTTTAAAGGATGGGAAGCCGCAAAGGAGCGCCTAGGAAACACATTATAAGTAGGCTCTCACCATCCCAGACTGATGTTGTACAGTATACAAAAAATAGTTAATGTCTTTTACATGGTGAAAAAAGGAAGCACTGTGATGGGATTTCGCTGATGAGGGTTTACTTTTTCCCGGAGACTTGTGTGAAGTGCTGCAAGTTCTACTTCGACTACACAACTTCTTTTAAGATGGCAGACCCGTTTAGCTCCGGAATTCACTGTTTCAACAACACATTTTTTCTCTTGTTATTGTTGCAGGTTCACCACTTGAAGCCTCCGTGATTTCGTTTATTTCACCCGAACAAATAAAGGACATTGGAGAAGATGTGCAGCTGGCTTGCACTGTGGACAATCACGAAGACTATACAGTTTTATGGCTAAAGAGCCATCCTGATCGCCGGGAATCTGAAGGTGTTGTCCTTGCAGTTAGAGATTCGCTTACACTGAAAGATGCTAGGTATTCGTTGGGTGACGAGAAGAACGGATCGACAACCACATACTCCTTTAAAATAAGTCAAGTGGAAGCCACAGACATGGGCACTTATGAATGTCAAGTGATTGTATCAGCATCGGAGAAAGTTGCAAAAAGTGTAAATCTACTCGTCAGGCATCCCCCAGTCATATCGGAGACGCTCTCACAGAAAACAATTATTGTGCCAGAAGGACAAAATGCTGATATAACATGTGTGGCAGAAGGATACCCACGACCGAGAATCAGTTGGAAGCGGGAGTATAATGCAATTATGCACATGGGCGGCCACATTTACCAGTAAGCACAAAATGGTTACTTTCAAATAAGTTAATTTTAAACTTTACTCATTCAATTTCAGGGATGCCGTTCTACATTTCAAGCCAGCCAATAGGGTCGATAGGGGGGCATACTACTGTATAGCAAATAATTCTGTGGGAAATGCTGATCAAAAAATTTTCACTGTTGAGGTTGAGTTCCCTCCGACAATTTCTACCCCAAGGCCTAAAATTGCTCAGGCGAAGTTTTACGGAGTTGATTTAGATTGCAAAGTTGAGGCACACCCAGCGCCCGCCGTTTCTTGGTTTAAGGATGGTGCCCAGCTCAGCAGTTCCGGCAACTACATGTACATTTTCATTTGCTAAGGAAAATGTGATTTTGTTCAATAAAATTATATGATTTTAGAATAACAAATACTGCAACAGCGTTTGAAGTCACCAACTCAGTTTTGCGGATTGTGAATGTGGGTGATAACGATTATGGAGATTACTACTGCAATGCTACAAATAAAATGGGACAAGCTGAGGCCAGAATTCATTTGTTTAGTGAGTGTTTTATTTTTCAGTATGATTAAGTTGTCCTTTTATTGTTTTTTTTTTTCAATTAGGATAATATTTTATATTTTTTTCGAATATTTATACTCGATCTTTATAACTTTATGACTATTGGAATTTAAATAGTTAGTACTAGTAGGACCATCATCTTATAATACTGCTTGCTTGACGTTTCTAGATTTTTGAGATTTGAAGAGCTATGACAGTCTATGTATACTTTTTAGAAATCGCTTGGTCGACCCGATGCTGTTGTCGCCTGCCTTACTTAAAATGTATTCACCTCTACCTTCAATGAGCCTCTATGTACTTTATTTTTCATTCTTTAAGGTACAGTCGTATCCACACGGCAAAAGATCTATTGTTCAATGGCTGGTGGCAAGGCCCTAAGCTATTTGAGATATGGGGCCCCTAATAAGTCCAGATATTCTATGTCATTGCCAAATATGATTTTCGGCTACCTAGAGGGTTAAACTCTCGTTGTTTTGCTAAACCACCTCGGGGGCGTTATGAATCTTCTTAGGATCCCAATCTTCTTGATTTCCGCAAGCGTGCAGAGGAAGGCTTTACCAAAAGTAGTTAGCCTCCTTCGACTTTCTTCCTCGTCCAGATTCTTACAGCATCTGCAAGACTCGTAAGTCTCGAGACCTAAGCGAGCCGCATGACTCCTTATAAGATAGTGTTCGGTTAGCACTCTCACTATAACTGAGAGGTCTTGTGCCTACTGCTTTTATTTCAGCCCAAGTACAAATAGTCTAATTCCGTTGGCAAAAACTCAGTGTACCGTGTAGCGGGCTTTATCGTTTTACTCTTCGTTCGTCAAACAGCATTGCTCGAACGACGTACGCAGCTATTCTATACACATTACTCGTCGTTTACTTCGCATAGTATTATGGATGAAGATACGAAGAGGTCGACGAACGTGGAGTAAAACGACGATAGTGCATAGCTAGCTTAACAGGTCATCATTTCAGTTCAGCACTCAGTTTTCTACGACTATATATGGGGGGGGGGCTCCAAGGATTTTTTTAAAAATTCTTCTCATAGAAATGCAATAGATGTTCAGTTGTTGAGTTCTCTGATCTGATCTATGGTTCTTCTGTCATGGCTCTAATAACGAAAGGCAAGAAGCGTTTTAGAACTAGTGGCTGTAGATGATGTTGGTTTGCGACAAGAAGGTACAATCTTACCAATCGTTTTTAATACTGCTTTGGAAGAAGTATTATTGGAACAATGAAGAAAGCTAGAGTGAACTAGAACATTCATATATTAGCCTTATCAGCAAAGCTGAGAAGTGGTTTGGAGGGTATTGAAAGTAGGCAATTTATAAAGATAAGAAATAGAGCTGGTGATAAAATTAACCCAAAGGGGGTTCCCTGTAGGGATCGATGGGCTTCGAATTGGACGCCATCCAATAGTACCTTGATTGAAAGACCGGAGAGACAACTCAATTTAGTTCTGTAGAAGTGAGTCAACAACTGTTGATTATCGTCTCCATGGACATTTGGAGAGAATAGAAGTAATCGCTATTAGGCGTTATGGGCACATTTTTTTTTATGTGACAGACTAGAGGCTTAGGGAAAGTCCTTTTGTACTGTCGACAATCTATTTTTTCGTATAGAGTGAGTGAATGTCGAACAGCAGCTCTAGCCGGAAGATAGAGAGAAGAGAAGGAAGTAACTGTCACAACCTAGCCGCGATATTTTATTCCAACTACTCACAACCATTTCGCGACTCTGACATCGGGGCGTCGAGAACAACTCGCTGGAGTGTTATGTCTCCTGAAACGAGTTGAATCTCATCAACCAACCGATGGCATGCGCTTGGTGGAGCGGGGAAGGACTAGGGAAGGCTATGACAGGGGAATCAGGAATGTAAAGAGGGAAGAAGAAAGAAGGAAAGCTAGGTGGGAAAGGCGAAGGACCGTGGCGCCGCCGGGATTCGAACCCGGGACCTCTGGGGATAGCAGTCAGGCACTGAAGTTTTCAACAGTCTGGATACACTCTAGAGAAGTATGATAGGGCAAAAAGTTTGCGCAACAGTTTAGCCATAGGTGAGGCGCATTTTTTAAGGCGATAGGGGTTTATTATCAGGTCCAATGCATTTGTTGGTATCCTGAAAAATTGTAAAAATGAATTGTCCGCTAAATGAATGGAAAAGAATAATAAACTTAAAATTTCCAACTGATATTGAAATAGAACAGATTAGATACATGCATTACTCTTTAAGTTTTCATAAACATTAGGTTTCAAAGAGTATACGGGTTTTACAACATTTAAACTAAAACAAAATTAGAATTGTAAATTTGTGTATAATGTACGTTAAAAAAATTATTTAAAATAATCTTGAAATATTGCAATCTCCGAGAATTTTTGTTTAATGTCTACCTTATATGAGAAGGGATCCGGCACCCTGGACACCCCCCTCCGCTCCGGTTGTTGCGCCCCTGCTCCACACCCCTAACTGACCCTTTGTAATCTATCCTTCAAATCGAGCTCACGTTTCTCTTTGATCCTTTAGCTGGCGGGCCGAGCGGGACGTCCCCGCAACAGATACGCTGCTGTCAGTGCCGCTTTAAAAAATGCGGTTTCTTGCCTAGTTCCTTCGGGTTCCCGATTCTGGCCAATTCGGCAGGTTGACCATCCTCCCCCTTTCACACCCTGAACTTGGGACCAGACAGCGGCGGAGTTGAGTTTACGACTAGACATTGCAACACGACTTGAACGGTATGACGGACTATACAAAAGGTGATCCATAAGCTTGACTGTACCACAATAAAAAAGAAAGGTGTTGTCATAGTAATTAGTAAAAGAGTTAGACGGAAAGGAAAACTTTTGAAAAGGTTTAGCAAAGTTTGGTCTAACAATAAATAACATGAAAACAAAGTACATGATTGTAACTTTTAGCATCTTCCGACTCGCCAAACAAGTAAATTTCATCCCTTACCAAGGCTACAATATGCAACTCCTATATTCGGACCCCCCTCGAGTACAACATATTTATCTGTGCAGGCGCCACGAAAACCGCCTTAACATGGCTGGACAAGGTGCAAACCTGCGCAAACTAATCGAAGGTGCCACCTTTGCGATAATTTTTGGAACCACCCCAGGAATGTAGCATTAGAGTTTAAACGTAAGGTTCATCGCCATCTGCACCCCCCTAAAATATAATATATCTCCTACTCTTCAAACTAAGCTTACTACAATTGGTAGTACTCTCACCAAAGGGTGATTCCACATAAAAAAATCAAACAGAGAACAAAAATTAGGACGAAACATCGATCTTGACGAGCTTAGCATGGAAGTAGATAACTTCATATATCTAGGTACAATTCTTACCGAGTAAATGAGATAAAAAGCGCATACATAGACAAATCATAGCCCTAAATAAAATCTAGTGGACATTAACCAAAACAAAACATAAAATGAGCTCAAATCGTTATCTCATATTGTTGCACATTATCACATAACCATTGGCGAAACTCCTACCATCCTGATCGAATACACCCAGTTACATACTTGACTTCTAAATTAATATTATTCTTTTAAAACATTTTGGAATTTAATTTTTTATTTTATTTTTATTTTCATTTATGCTTTTTCTTTTGATTTTTTTTAGAGCCCGTAATTCCTGTACCAACTTATATAAAAAATTCAATAGTTTAAGGTAATTATTTTGGCCATCAATAAATCCGTCACTGTTATTAATATTTCATTTAATAAAACAATATAGAAAGAAAAAAAACTAACTATCCAATTTTCTATTTTAGGCTCAAAAAATCCTGATATTAATTTTCCCGGATTAATATGGACAAACGGATCCCCATCGGAAATTCATTTTAAAGTTTTAGCAACAATTTCAGCATCACTCCTCCTTACACAAGTATTAAGCACCTAAAATCGGCAATTTTTTAGTTACACATAAATTAATTGCGCACAAAAAAAACACATTAGAAATCTACAAAAATATTGTCTCATTATTAATTTTGAATATATTTAAGAGGAAAGATAATTATTAAAATTTAACGATAGGGAAATGTTTAAGGTGTTGTTAAGAATTTAATTATGGAGCAAAAAAAAATAGAATTTATATATGATGACAATTTTTAATATTTGGAACAGTGGTGGTACATTTAAGCGCCTATGATACAAAAATTCAAATTAAGACAATTTTTTTTAGGTATACACGGAAATTATTTGAATTAAAGAAAATTTATAAGAAATTTTGGCTTTTAATTGGTTTTTTCTTTTGAGCTATTAAATTTTGATGTTTGCGACGTTTCGAAAAATCGTCTTAGTATATGACGATATCATAATCTACCATTTCATATTTTTTGATTGTTAACGCATTCTTTTAATGGGTTGGACAATATATTTGTTTAGAACTTCAAAAGTAAAGGCCGTAGCATAAAAATTGTCCGACATTTTTCATGGGAAACTGTCCAAGTTTTCCAATTTCGGAAAAAAAATTTTGATTAACTTTTGATATTTTGGAGAAAAGATGGTTGAAGTTGAAATTGAAAAAAAAAATATGTATTTTGATTACTCATAACTCTGGAAGTTGATGTAGTGGAACCTTGAATTTTACAGTTTAAGATAGCGTAGATTACTACCTTATTCATGAAAATATCTCAAAGGGTTACAAAATTACAGGGTGATTTCTAAGGCTGCTTACACACCAAACTCGACATCGACACGACATTACAAAACGTCCATCGACAAAAAATTTTTTGTCGAATCTTCGTACACACCAAATTCGACACCTCGACACCATTCGACAACCAGAACCACTCGACACAACGAAAGTCACTGCATAAGTACTCGACGTGTCGAAAGTCGTCGTTCGACGTTTTTCCTCGTGTCGCCTTCAGTGGATATAAACTGATTTGAATGTGAAGCCCTTCGTCGGTAACGGTTTTTTTCCTTGTCGAGTTCTGTCGTGTCGTGTCGATGTCGAATTCAGTGTGAATACACTCGTTTAATAATAAGAATAAATGGGTGTCACAACAGAAAATCTTGTCGTGTCGTGTCGATGTCGAATTCAGTGTGAATAGACTCGCTTAATGATAAGAATAGATGTGTGTCGCGACAGAAAAATGTTGTCGAATTTCGTCGTGTCATGTCGATGTCGAGTTTGGTGTGTAAGCAGCCTAAACCTCTACCAAAACAATTTCAAAACGCCCTGGCGGCTAAACCGTTACGATCCTGACGATCCTGGTCCTGAAATTTAGTAATAAAACTTACCAACAAAATAACAATGCCATGTAAGTATTCCGACGAAATAAGTTATAGGGTTACAAAAATACAAGGTGAAGGTGATATGTAAAACTCTATCTTTGTACAGTTCTGACGGTATTACTCAAAACAGAAAAAGATTTCAAACTAGGCGTCATAGACATTATTACACATAGCTCTTGGAGGTGGTCATGCGAATACGGTTTATTTTAACGCAAAAAAGTCCAACTTTAAACCATCGACAATGATGATGAATCTGTTTTGTTCCGAAAATGTTTTCAAAAGTGATTTTGTTGTCGAAATCCTTGACGAAATTTAATAAAATATTGATTGGAAAGCTATACACGTACAGAATATGTCTCTTGAAACTAGTTACTAGACGACGTTTAAATGGGCCGACCGTTTTCCAACGCCAAATCTAGTGACCGATTTCAAGAGATACACTTGGTGTATTCGAGCTCAACCTGGAGCAGAAAAATCAATTTGAGTTCATTGAGACAGTTCTTTTCTGCTCTCAATTGTCCTGCTCTGTGTTGTTTGAGCCTGATCTGGGTTGAGAATTCTCACTTTTTCTGCTCCACCAAATTTGTAGGAGCAGGCAGAGCAGTAGAATTGTTCTCCTTCAAAATTATAAGTCAATCCTTACGAAAATATAGGATCCTAGATAGGACACTCGAATTCCAGAATAGGGAGGGTGTCTAGCGAATACAAAAGTATTTTTGTAACCTATAAATTGTCGAATTCTTAAGTGTTATAATCAATGCATTGATTTTCGACTAAATAAAGGGAACTTCGGATTGGGGCTTGATAACACTAAGTATTTTGAGGTCGTCTAGGTTTTAGCATAAAGGACTACAGGAAAGCCACTCGTGTGAAAACACCCTGTATGTGAGTGTAGTGAAATCCGGGGTCAGACAACTGTCAAATTGGGTTAGTTGGCTACTTGTTCTCCCGCGTTTGTTAGAAAAATTTTTTATAAAGTTATCTCAAATTATATTGATCAAAACAAACTTTAAAAAAAGAAAGAATGTATAAAGTATAAGATTTGTTTAAAGTGTAATTAAAGTTCTAAAGAGTGAGTATTCTGTGAAAAAAAGAACAATAAAGTGTGCAGTTTGTGAATGTAGGAATAATACGAAATTTCCGCGAGAAAAGTTGTTCTTCTTGTAATTGGGCTAAAAAATACTTCCTAAACACATATATGTATTAGATATTTACATTAATAAATATGTGAATCACGGCGCTAAATACTCCAAATAATATAAATTTTGTTTGCTTGGATTTCTTTATTTACATTAACTGACCCAACGCAAAATTCAAGGGGATCAGCCGATTAGATTTCGGAGTGACGGCGTGTAAAAAGTTTATTTTTGGGGGCAAGTTTTTATTTTAGATAACTCATATTTTTAACTCCTCTCCTCTTCTATTCAAACGATTTTTTCTTAAATTCATCAGCGAAAAGTGATTTCAAAGAGGTTAGCTCAGTTTGATGAAGTGGAGGTTATGTGCGACCATTGCGGTGCATTGAAGTTCGCTGGAGAAACGCATGGATTGTGCTATCTCAGTGGCAAGGTGAAATTGCCATTATTGCCTCCGCCACCTGAGCCATTACATTCATTGCTTCATGGCGAAACATGAGAATCACGATATTTTCTATGGAGCACTGAAAGATACAAAGGATGTTTTCAAATGACTTTATATGGACTTTATTTTGGCATTATCGAAGAACGCGGATTCAATCTGAATATCAAGGTAATTTCGGCTACAGAGAGTAAACGGAGATCATAAATCCATAATCCGAAACTCGCCTTCGACTTTACAGACTCAAGGCCAAATTCACCATCGAATCGGAAAATTGCAACTGCGATGAATTATTACGCATATCGTTTGGTGATTCTTCAAAAAGGTGACAGCTATTTGCTGCTGTGATTTCGTAGATTGCTTCAACAATATTTCGTCGACAAGTACGTCTAAATCGAAATGGAGAATCTCACTTTCATTCGGTTGAACCAAGCGTTCGAAGGAGTACCGAAGAAGATTCAGCTAATTTTGGCCGATTCACTATTCCTACCGGCGAGATGTACATCGGCAGCCCGTGTCATATGCACAATATGCAATGACATATGTTCGTCATTATGGTCGTTCAGATCTATTCATCACCTTTACGTGCTATCCGAACTGGATAGAAATTGTTCAACTGCTTCGGGCAAACATCAAATGATCGGTACAAAACCACCGCCTGTGACGTTTCCTATTTATTGATTGTGAAGCGGTACGAAGTTCGCCGGGTCAGCTAGTTTAAGAATAAGAACTAAATTGTAATCGAATGTGATAAACTAAGCACAAGATTGAGCCTTTGCACTACCAGTACGTCATGGTGGAGTTTGTAGTTGTAAGCTTAGTTTGTAGTTGTAGCGACAGGTTAACAGGGGAATGGAAAATGAAAATTTGTTGCGAACCGATATAAACATTCTTTTATATAAAAACCCATTAAAATAAGGCTTAACATCAAATATGAGACCAAGAAGTTATTTTTTCAAGATACAATCAGTTTCGTCACCAAAAATTCTAAGTGAAACTTCCTAATTAAGACGATTTTAAAATTAACAAAAGACCCGGCGATATTTAAAATCTCATCAAATTCTGGATTCCCTTCTCCGATACTATCGCTAACATTTTTCAATAATGAAAGACAGCAGCGCTCCGCCTTATTCGTCATAACTGACAAGAAGACTCGAAATCAGTGAACTAGTATATTACACACCCGGGCTCTTTAATTTCCTATTGATATTCACAAGCAGCAATTTCACTCACCTGTTAGGAACCTCTAATTACTAATTATGTCGCATGTGTAATTTTTTCTTCTTCTTATTTTTTTTCTCTCTCTCCTCAAACAACCAAATCCACTTTCCCTGCTTTAGCTTTCTCCGTTTGACCCAGTTCTAAATCGTTTCTAAATGATCAAAGACACTAAAAATGATCGTTAGATGAGGCATAGGCATTCCACTGAGGTATCCCAGGTATCAGCTACCAGCCATCTGCGCGGCGAGCAAAACAAAGTCAACAGGGCAAAAATATTTCAATTTGGCTGCCTTAAGGCGCGAACAGCATCTACCTACATCTAGGTTATAGGTAGGATGGGTAAGAAGCTCACCGTGTGTCTCCAGATACTGTGAACACTCATCGTCAGAGAGTCATTATAGTAGAGGAGATTATAACACATGTCAATATAAGGTGAAGAATATATCTTCGAAATCTCGGTCTCTTGGTGCCTGTGTATCTCCTCCTCTACAACACAGGTATGCATTCACCTGAGAAATTATGCAGCACTCACCTCAAGGCGGAGTACTCAACTAGTCTTTAGGCCTAGAAACAGGTTAAGACGGTGAATCTGCTGCTGCTGCTACTGTATCAAGTACTGTTAGAATTTTCGTTGGTTATTTAGGTTATATTAGTTTCAGCGTGGTTTTTTCTTCTCGTTCAAGATTCTGGGGTATTGTTCGTCTGGGCCTAGGTTTTGGGCCTTCCTAGTTTTTTTGGGTATGGACTTTGAGGTGTGCATTTGCATCATTCGCGTGGGCATCGCCGCCGCGCATCTTGAGAACTTATCTCTTCTGAAAAGACTCCAATTTCTTAGATTCCAGTGGGTTTTGACGAGCTAAGCCATCACCAACTTAAAACGGAAATAGATTTTTAAAGGTGGTCGGTCAGATAGATAACGGCTCTTCTGGGCATTCTCAAGTATTCAAATCCAAAAATTCCTCTTCTGCTAGATTATGACTGTCAAAATAAAGAATTATTGCTTTTATCACAGGAAAAGCGCCTGCTCCAATCGCACCGCATTAATTAGAACATTTCTCATTACTTCATCGCTTAATTAAAATTGATAAAAAAAAATTTAAACAACATTTTTCGACAATCATAAAAAAATGCTTGTTATCAAAAGCACCTTAACTAAAGGTGCTATAATAATTCCGACTATCAGCACATTTTTTTTATTATTCTACTTAATAATACGTCTGATAAAAATTTCGGAAATTCTTTGGATTAATTTCGATGGCCTTAATAAATTCTTTTACTAACCGAAGCTACTACAAGAAAATAGAAAAATATTGCAGGTACTTTACAGGTAATTTGCTTGTTTTTTGTGCTTAATCTAGAGTGATAGTCGAGTTGATATTTATAATATCGGTGAAATCATGCGATTATTTCAGAACTTTTTGTGTATCATACTTCAGGTTGAACCATGGAAAAGGCCCTTATCCGAAAGTTAAGTGGGATAAGGGAGATTGGGCAAGATTTAAGAATTTTATTTTGATGGACTATAATCAGAATTTCATTGCGGTTCAAACTTTGAGAGATAATAAAAACGAGGTGAGTTGTGATGGACAATTTACTTACAATTCAGGTGAAGAATGCCTTCGTCTCAAAGCTGTTTTATGATTAAATGGCCACATTGGATTAAGAAACAATGCTATCAATATAATTCGTATCAACAACAGCTTGCAGTCTACTATTGTCGGCTGCATCGTAAATCCTTTCTGTAAACTAAAATACACTCGCAAACTTGTGGTCTCACATCTCGAGGGCTTTAGAGTAAAAGAATGTACACAAGGAGGTGTGGTGCTTTGTTAAAACAAATGAAACGTGACCACAGACGGGGTAACAGATGAAACATAAGGTACCATGTGAGGGCGCCTGCAGCAGGCACTCGTTTTGGTCTTCAGGCGGTACGTCACCGTAAAGCCTTAAACAGAACCAATCCGTTCCGTCCGTTTTTAAAAGTTGAAAATTTGACATTTCCTTAAACTTTCCATGAGACGAATGGAACCGTAGCCACAATCAAGCGGACGGAACGTCAAAAAAAAACAAAGAAAAAACGTGCGGAGCGGACAGAACGAATTGGTTCATTTTGAGCCTTAAGACTAAATGTCAATCCCGAAAGAATGGTTCTGACACCAGGATCGCCGCAAAACTTGTGAAGCCGAAGAAGGTCTACAACCGAAATCCACGTACTGGTTATAAACACCCATCATTAATCTAAGGTCATGGTAGCTTACGTGGCTTTAGTTGCATAACTAATTGTAGCAAAAATTAAAGAATGTCTAGAATAGAATGGCTCTTCATCATCTCAGCTTCACGCTGAGCAGCGCTGGAGACTCTTCTCAATTTAGAGAAAAATAACAAAATGGCCTTACAACGGGCAAATATCGGCCGTTTGGCTTTTTAAGGGACATATGATAACCGTAGAATTCTTATCCATTTTTAATGGGAGCACATACGGCCTTACGACGACCAAACTTGACCAAAAGATTTAAATGGCCAGGTTCTAAACTATTCAAACAGGCATAAGACAGCAAATTTGAGCCAAAAAAAGAACCTGCACCAAATGTATTGTTGAATGTGGTTTATGGGAACTTGATAATTTTCGTTATGTACCATGGTCCTTACAATTATAATCGATAATCAAAAGTGTGATTTATTTCCAATAATCGATTCATAAGAGAAACGAGCTCGTTAGTCGTCGGTTTGTTGTAGGTGAAGTGTGTGGTGCGAGTTGATCTATATTTTAGTGGGAAATTTTCTCATTTAACCGCTCGAAATATAGGGGTGAGTTATGAGTTTTGTTCCTCACCGATGTATCTACACCTTGACGTGGTGGTGAGGCTTGTGTGGTCCCGTTAGGACGCCCTGACTAAGATAGATACTTAAAAGCAATGGATACAACAATGGAAATTTGTACCCCAGGTGGTAAACCTGCAAGCCAGGGAAATCCACCCTCTACGGAGGCCGGCCTCATGGATTCTGGGGGAGGCCATCTATTGCTTACGAGGAACAGGGAAGTGGACGACTCGCATGTCAACGCAGTCACGCAGGAAAGCGTAGAAGCGGCGGCAAGCGAGCTAGTGAAGCTGAACCTGGAGGTATGCTCAGAGAAGGTGGACAATGCGATGCAGCAATGTGTCAAGAGGTCAGCCGGCTCTGGGCCTACGTTAGCGCAGGAATCCGACTCGGAAGTGAGGCTGCGAAAGCAGCTGAAGCAGAAGAGGAAGAGGGAGCGCAGAAGACAGAAGAAGGCAACATCCTCTGTTGGGGGATCGGCCGAGTCCACTCCGGAGGAGGTGGGACCCACAAAGAGGTTTAGAGGTGAAAGTCTCTGCACCTCAGCCGTGGGTTCTACTGTCGAAGGGGAGGATAAGGCCAGGGAAAGGAAGGGTGGACAACCTCAACCTGTAAAACAGGGAGGAGTCAACCCTTCCGTCTCGGGGGTCGTGCGTGCGGAGCCTGTGGCGGAGAATACCTACGCAGGCATAGCAGGCTGTGACCTCCGTTTGGGTGTGACCGACGATGGAAGGGAGGAGGGTCTGGGCACGAAGCAGGTAACCGTTTTTAAAGCGGCCCTGCTCAAGGCACTAGACTCTCTGCCTGACAACGCTGGCGACATCGGTATTACCGAGGTAGACTTGGAGGACGGGGTCATTGCACTCGGGTGCGTGAACCAAAAATCCAAGGCCTGGCTGTACGAAGCTGTCGGAAAGATGACTGACCTATGGGAAGGAGTCAATCTGAGAGTGGAGCGCCTTCACATCCTTAAGGATGTGAGGAGGATGATCATCCGAGTTCCCGGTTCGCCGGAGAGCAAGGAAACCATCCTGGCCAGATTACGTCGTCAAAATGCCTGTGTGACGGACACTTCTAAGTGGAGGGTCAGTCGCATAGGCAGATATGGTGACGCGAAAAACGGCGGTACCATTCTCACCGTATGGTGTCCGAAGGAGGAGGCGGAGGCGGTCAGGCGTGCAGGGGGGAAACTCAACTGCGGGCTGGACCTTGCCTACGTGCGATTCCAGAAGGACAAGCCGGAGGAAATGGTAGAGCCGGCCGGAAAGGCAGCTGAACAAGGGGACCAGTGAAATGGAATCCTCGTCAGCTGGGCGGGAGGTGGGCCAGTTCCGGCAATTAAAGGTTTGCCAGTTGAATCTACACCATAGCAGAGCAGCATCAGCAATGATGACGCGAGGCTTCGGTGAGATGAAGCTGGATATTGCTCTCATACAGGAACCCTGGATCTACAACGGTAGGATTAGGGGACTATCTGGGAGCTTTGACACTCTGTACGTTCCCAATGCGAATGAAAGAGTGAGGACGTGTGTGCTGGTGAAACACGGAGTGCAGGCGGTTTTACTGCCGCACTTGTGCACACCAGATCTCACAGCAGTACGCGTAGGTACTGGAAGTGGGGCTTTCATTCTAGCCTCAGCCTACCTTCCGTACGATTCGCCAGATCCTCCGCCCACCAGGGAGTTGGAAATTCTGGTTATTACCTGTGGCGAAAAAGGCACAGGGTTAATAGTTGGTTGCGACGCAAATGCACACAACACGGTGTGGGGAAGCACCAACGACAACCATAGAGGAGAGGCTTTGCTCGAATTTGTGGAATGCAACAATCTAGTTATTGCAAATAGAGGGGTAGAACCAACCTTCGTCGATGCTAGACGAAGGGAAGTCATAGATATAACTCTATGCAGCAACCGGATGTTGACAAGATTGACCAACTGGGAGGTGATGGATCGGACGACTATGTCAGATCACAGAGCCATTTCATTTGAGATAGAGTACGGAACCCCGGGCAGGGGAGACGGAATTAGAACAACGAGAATTCCCCGCAACACGGACACGTCTAGATATACTGAAATGTTGCGCAGGAATCTCGGGGAGCGCGTGCCAAGGGCACCGAAAACCACAAGAGAAGCAGAGTCTCAGTTGCATGTCCTGCAGACAGCGATAGAGAACGCTTTTCGAGTGGCGTGTCCTCTTACGTCAGTGGATGACCATGATCCCACACCCTGGTGGTGTAGGGAGCTGGAGAAACTGAAGAAAGAGGTCAGAAGGGCTTTCAACCAAGCGATGAGGTGCAATGACCCGGTTGCCTGGGAGAATTACAAAGCCAAGAAAAGAGAAATGAAACAAACTCTGCGACGACGGAAAAGGGAGTCGTGGAGGGATTTCTGCTCGAGCATGGAGAGCATATCTGAGGCCAGCAGACTTCAGAAAATGATCTCCAGGGACCCGGTCTCCAAAGTCGGACTCGTTCGTGACCCGTCGGGGAGGATGACGGAGACGCTGGAGGAAACCAACAAGATCCTGATGGAAGTTCACTTTCCTGGCAGCTATATCTCGGGTAAATCTTGGACTATTCGTAACAGAATGGCTACAAGGATGAACCGAGAGGAGGCTAACGGGGTGGTGACGGAGGAAGGGGTGAGACGTGCAATAGACACATTCTCTCCCTTCAAGACATCGGGACGTGACGGAATATTCCCTGCGCTGCTTCAATGGGGCAAAGATATCATTGCACCCAGGCTTAGGGGAATATTCGTTACCTGTCTAGCAACAGGATACATTCCGGCGGTGTGGAGGGAAACCAAAGTGGTATTTCTCCCTAAGCCAGGCAAGAAGGACTACACCGAGGCGAAGTCCTCCAGGCCAGTCAGCCTAACATCCTTTCTGTTGAAAACAATGGAAAGAGTGGTGGCAGACCACCTGGAGAGTACTATGCTAAGGAGGCACCCTTTAAGTAGAAGCCAGCACGCTTACCAGGCTGGCAGATCTACAGAAACGGCACTTCACCAACTGGTGCGAGTAGCCGAGGGGGAACTGTATACCGGAGGCATAGCGATGGCCGTTATTATGGACATCGAAGGCGCCTTCGACAAGATACAGTTCAACAAACTCAAAGACGCTCTGGTGAGGCGCGAGGTCAGCCCCATGATTGTAAGGTGGGTGGACAGCATGCTGAAAAACAGAGCGGTAAGGATTCAGACAGGAGACTCGCGGCTTCGAGGGAGGGTCAGCAAGGGATGCCCACAGGGCGGGGTCCTATCGCCCCTCCTGTGGAACATCACTGTGGATACTCTGCTCAGGCGGCTAGAGGTAATGGGCGTGCATACCGTTGGGTATGCAGATGATGTAGCGATTGTGGCACGTGGCAAGTTTATGAGCACTACGGCAGATATCATGAGGAATGCACTCCAAGTGGTTGAGCAGTGGTGTACGGAACAGGGCCTCACCATAAATGCCAATAAGACAGACGCGATAATCTTCACTAGGAAGATTAAAGATCTGGATTTTCAGCCCCTCATGCTTTTTGGATCGAGGATCAAGGTGTCTGGGATGGTCAAGTATCTGTGTGTATACTTGGACTCGCGACTAACCTGGAAATACCACGTTGAAGAGAAGATTAAGAAGGCGACAAGGGTGCTTCACCAGTGCAGAAGAGTATGTGGACTAAGGTGGGGTATCTCACCAAGGTTAGCATACTGGACATATACCATGATGGTGAGACCCATCATAACTTATGCCTCGGTGGTCTGGTGGACTAAAGCCACACAGAAAACCGTCAAGAGGCATTTGGACAAGGTGCAAAGAATGGCCTGCGTAGGTGTGAGCGGTGCTTTCCGCACCACACCCGCCGCGGCATTGGAGGCGCTGTTAGGTCTGCTGCCGTTAGATCTCCAGGTGATGAAGACTGCGGCAGCCTCAGCGATTCGGATGAGACGTGATGCCGCATGGCAGGCGTCAGGAACCTTATATGGGCACATGAAGATCCTGGATCGCATTAAAGGGATTAGGGAGCTCATGATGCCCATGGAAGGGATCACAAAAATGAGGGTGACCGAAAGGTATCATAAAACCCTCATAGGGAACGGAACGCTCCCCGAAGGGAGACCGGAAGACATATATATCTTCACGGACGGATCCAAGATTGACGGCAGAGCAGGTGCGGGAGTCTTCTCGGAGGACTTAAATCTGACCTGCTCTCTGGCTTTGGGGAATTACACCTCAGTCTACCAGGCGGAAATGCTTGCTCTGCTGCACGCGCTGGATCACATAAGTGAGGGTCAGGTGCAGGGAAGAAGTATCCTTATAGCACTGGACAATCAGGCTGTGATTAAGCGCATGAATCAGACAGAGATTAATGCGTCTCTGGCGTTGGAATGTGTCCAAAAACTGAACAGGTGTGCGAAACAAAACAACGTGACGCTAGCTTGGGTTAGAGGACATACAGGCATCGATGGGAACGAAAAGGCTGACAACCTGGCAAAACAGGGGTCAACCTCGGAATTCTGGGGACCGGAGCCATACTCTGCCATTGGCAGAGGGTTGGTGAGGAACTGCATCGAGAAATGGGTCGCTGAGGAACACCGGAGACGGTGGGACACTATGACCACGTGTAGGCAGGCTAAGATGGTGCTTACGTTGCCGATTACCGCAGCCAGAAGAAGGATCCTGCATATGCAAAGGAGAACCCTCAGATGGTTGGTGGCACTGATTACAGGACACGGATGTTTCAGGTATCACCTAAAAAGAATGGGAATTCTGGAGGATGACACCTGTCGGATGTGCCTGGAGGAACCTGAGACGGCCACACACATAGTGTGTCACTGTCCGGCGGTGGCGAGGAAAAGGGCTGCCATAACTGGACTCCATTGGATGGAGGACATGAGGCAGACTCCCTTCAATCAGCTGCTTGCGATAACTAGGGGAGTCGAAGTAAGGGAGCAATGGGACAACCCACTGCAACCCCAATAAGATGACTCTAGGCAGAGGGACGAAAAGGGACCCGCAAATAGTGGTCTCATTCGGTATCCCTCGAAAATCTATATATATATATGAGTTTTGTTCGGGAGCGAAAGTCACACTTTACCCCAAAATGACTTCTTTTTTGAGTAGTTAAATTGCGCCAATTTAATTTATAGTTTTACCGGCTGTCGACCTTGGATATAAAGAGAATGCGGAGTACGAATGTCCGTTTGTGTATGCGTCTGATTTATTAAGAGCCTAATAGCATTAGGGTGGTGTGTGAAAATATCTCTATATACAGGGTGTATCAATGAAAATGTCGAAACGCCTGGCTCTGGATAGGTCTTGGATAGACTAACAAAAAAACCTCTAATGCCGCTTGAACTTAGCAATCGAACGATAACCGGTCTACTGAATCATATTCACCCTAATTTTGCTCCCTTTAGTATAAAAAAGTGTGGGCGGCGGCGGACTTTAATTCGTTTAGACTAATTTGTTCAGGCCTACCGTGGCTGTTTTGGGTGCAATGAACGTTTACTCGGAATGGGATATAAACTCAAATATATAAAAGCCTGTTTACATCTTAAACGTAATTTGGAGGTCTTTTATCGCACAGAAACTTGTATGTATTTCTCTCTCTCTGCCTAGTTCCACGTTCGTACTAGAAACGTATACAGTAGGTTTGGTGGCACGGAGAAAACGTCTCTGATTTAGATCTACCTGGGTATCAAATTATGTCATAATTCCAGTGAGGCAAAAAGTTTCGCATTCCCGTAGCGATCTGGTCACCGGAACCTGGACTGAAATTGAGTTTGGCTGTCATGTAGTCAGACGAGTCGCCCATAAGTCTTTTTCACGCTTCTTCTCATTGATCGGGATAGGCTAAGTGCCATCCATGAATTGCAGGAAGATTAAAATTAGTGATTTTTGTTCTATGTTAAAGGGTCAGTTTCCTCTTTTACTGACTGAATCACGTACTAGCCCTCCTAAGAGCAATGTCCATAATCTTACTGTATGAACTAACAAATTATTTTTAAATGAGTAAGAGAGCAACCTTTATGGTGAACACCGCGGCTCAGTTAGGCCTATTGTGCATATACCAGTATATCATTTGGGATGCAAGACGCATGTTTTACCCAAAAGCCTTTTGCAGGACCATATAGCCCTACTGGCAAATTCATGATGGCGTAGTCCAGTTGAGGGCAATGATTCAGACTCTTGCCCTGCGGTACACCATTTCTGAGCTTCTCGAGATGCTGTTGTCTTGACCTTTGTAATGGTCAAACTAACTCCCAGACAATATTGGCAAGATCATTTTCATAGACAATGACATCAAAACCATATTCGAGTAATGTTTGGTCAAAAGTTCACCCGCTACCAGTGGCTAGAGTATCGGGGACAGCACTACACCCTGGGAGTATCCCCTGAAAGCCTTGACACTAATGGTAAAGGCACCCAGGGATGAGAAAAAACATTTTTTTGGAATTCTTAAAATGCTGCAAAATAATCTATTGTTTATATTATAGTTAAAAATTAAGACTTAATGTTGTTCCAAAGTAAATTGTAAAAATTATTTGTTTTCCAGGTCACCAAAATTCTGGTTACTGTTCTACCTGGAATTCACCTGCTCAAGAAGACATGGACCAGACAAATTTTTTCTTAACCAAAACCAAACACCAAAAAATAAAAATAGAAAATCTCATAAATCTACGCTTACATGGGAAATGTCATTCAAAACTTCTTGTTTTGTGCGCGCCAGAGCGTGTGTATTATTACGGTTACCTAGAATTAGAAAAGATAACTTAATTCTCTGATAAGAGATAAGAACCGCGAACGGAAGATGTCTTGATAACATTTGGACTCTTGTCAACTGCTCAAAGGCTGTAAATTTCTTGAAAAGAACAAAAACTCTATTTTTTATTACACACATAATTCTTATCTGCGGACGTAATCAAGCTTCTTTAATTTTTCTCTTGATAATTTTAGATAAAGAAATTTTGTTTAAATAGAACCGAGAAATTTTTGCTTCTATTTGGTGATTCTATAGCGAAATTGTTTTTTACTGTTGACTTTTTATAGGAGAAATTGCGTCTTGCGGAATTTTTATGGAAAATATTTTCATTTTTATCAAATAAATAGAGTACATGAAGATGATGAATTGAACTTTTTGAGGTGAAGTTTTTTTTCAGGTTTTTTAGAAATATTTTGCATATTCATTAAACCTTACATACAGGTTGCGTCAAAGCTTTCTAGGGTTGAAAAGTTTGACATGTGGTTTTCCATATTTGATATGCGATTCTGGACTGTGTTCGAATTGCTAGACTACATACAGCTTCTTCGTCTGAGGACAAATATTTTCCAAGAAGAATTTGGAGATAGAAATTTATGCGAGTTAGATTGGGTGAAGATCAAGCAATTTAGAGTTGAATCAATCGAATATTTCCATTGTAAAAACATAATGCAGGCATAGCAGGGAAACAGGGAAAATGAAAATTCCTACTTTCAATCGCCCCAGGTTGGAGGGTCATACTCTCTCCTATTCTCCAGAGAGAAATTTCTGGGTCTAATACTGGATCCTGAACTGAAATGGAAGACGAACATTGACGAAAGGGTAAAGAAAACCTGTATAGCCTTCTACGCAGACTTTGGCTAAAAGATGGGGTCTTAAGCTAAAGATGGTCTTGTGAATGCATACGACTGTGGTACGCTCAATTCTCACGTATGGGAATCGCTAGTATGGTGGCCAGCGCATGAAAGCCCTAATGCGCTAATAGCTAGTCTTAGGCTTAGAAACTTTACCAACTCGCAGCGCTCCAACTGCCAGCGCACTGAGTTTGTCTCTCCTCTAACATATTCTGGATCTTAGTGACGCATGCCTTCTCTCGCCAATATCTCTATGGGTATAATTCCCGCTACCACGCACGACGAATTATTGGATATGGTCCTCTTCGCGCAGCACGCGCGAAGTAGTGATGAGCAAGACTAGTCTTGCACATTTAGCAAGAACAAAGCAAGACCAAGACAAGACAGGACAAGAACAAGACAAAACTGCAAGATCAAGATAGCAAGACTTTTTGTCCATCACAAAGTGCCAAAACTCTTGCAGTGATGAGTAAAAAGTGTTGTCTTGCACATTTAGCAAGACCAAGACAAGACTGCAAGACTTTCTCACGACTTTTTGTTCATCACTGCCAGACTTTCGGTCCTTTATGATGGGCAAAAAGTCTTGCTATCTTGATCTTGCAGGCTTGTCTTGTCCAGTCTTGTCTCTATATTGCTTCGGTCTCGCTAAATTTGAAAGACAGGCAAAACTGCAAGACCAGTCTTGCTCATCCCTAGCGCAAAGGACGATTGAGCTAGATACAGATACATGCGTACGTTGACTTCTCCCATTGTGGTCTTGCTCACTCTAAGACCTAAAACCGGTTGTATACATTCATTTTTCATTCCATCCTGTCATATTTCTGGGCTTGAGAGAAACTGGAATCTACATTCTGAGCTGCCTTCTATTCTTTTTCAAGTCGCGTATCTTTCTAACTTTGCATTGGAGTGAAAATGAAAAAAAAAACTTAAATGTGTAGAACCGGTCTCAGATATTCTAGAGTGCTCAATTCCTCGAGGTTAGTTCAGCTGTGCCTCTTGCTGAGTTTATGCTACTAAGGCTATAATAGGAGTCTGTACCTAGACGGTAGTGTCATATTCGTACTGACTAAACTCACCAACCCTTTTGCATGACGTTCTAGTCTAGATCGGTTCGAGTCGTAAAGGCATTACTTCGGCCTTGTGCCATCAGCGTGTGTTCTTTTAAAAGGGATGACACGAAGTTGTTGGGATAGTATAGCCGGCTATCTATTTAGCTTCATATCTATTTCCATACTTATTTAGGCTTCGTATTGCTTCAGCTTCCGGTGCATTCAGCGCAACTACCACTATTCCCCACACATCCACTGACCTTAACATAAGGTCCAGGGTGTTCTACAATGCTAACTGCACCTTAACGGCTATTTCCAGCACAGTCCTGTGCTCTGCAAACTCAATTTTAGTGTGGATGCCAACTATAGTAACCGATCTCCTTATTGAATGTAACCACAAGGTAAAAGTAAAATATATTTAAATAAATTTTCATTCTCCTAAAAATATTGTTAGATACAAAGTTTTATTAATAAATGAAAATGACGTGAAATCTATCTCAAATGATACCTAAATAACTATATTAACAATGCATAAATAAAGATTATTTTTTGTACACCACTGTACAATTCTTTTCATACTCAAGTCACAATCAAGAAGTACTAAGAGTTTTAATATACGAGCAGCTTTTCAAAATTTCTCTACTGAAGCCCCAACATCTCAACACGTGAATCAAAACAGAATGACAATATTAAATTGTAGTAAAACACTTGCACGCGCACCTTTCTCTGCTTGTTATGAGCTGCGCAGCATGCTTAGCCCACTTCCAGTGCGAAAATGGGGGTTAAAATGTATTGAAGAACTGTAGTATAGTGAGACATCAGAAAAGAGCTTTGTACAACAATTCTGTCTTTTCTACCTATATTCTCCGTGGATTTATCGGAATTTCCTGTTTTGTGGGAATCGGGGAATTTTGCATCATTGAAAAAGCTTTAATACAAATGCAATTGGCAAGTCGAGTTTTTTCTAGTGGAAAGCATAGGACGATGAAAAAGGTAGAAAAAGAAATTTTCAGTAACAGTAAAGATCATATGATTGGTACAATGTATATCTTCTGATTGATCTGAGAAGCAGTTGCATTATTTTGATAGATTTTGTGAATTTTTGTAGAAGCAGTTTGTCGAAACCTAATCTTAAGATGTCAATGCCGGTAGAATGGCTGAATCGACGTACTAAAACGGGTTGTGGAGAAAAATATAAAGTTTTTGGGGAATTTTAACAATCGTATTATTTTTTAAATTATGGATTCCAAAAAGTACAAAAGTTTTTTTTTTACCGGAATTGAATATTTCCGTTTTACAGATAAATCTTAATGTATGATATAAAATTCTTATAAAATTTAAGTTTCATTTTTTATAAACAAATTTTAGATGTTCCTAAAAAAAACTTTGTTCAGATGAAAGGGAAAACGTCATAAGCCATAAAAATGAAATTTCGCACAAAATTTTTAACATTCTCTATTTTTTTATTACTAGTAATTATATTAATATATACTAACATCATATTTGTACATAACGTTGTAAGTACTTCGAGAAATTCGTCCATAGTATCAAAATTAGCGCGAAATGAATTTTGAAAAAACTCTTGTTTTCTCGAAAGTTGTTATTTCGTATAGTAGGTCAATGTGTCTACAAATCTACGGAACAAAATTCTTACAATTGATTTTTCCTTGAAAATTGGCTAAGCTGAAGTGCTTAGTCTCTAGAACCAATAAAAGGGTTCCAAGTAAATTAAATAATAAGGAGGATGAACTGCTGCATTCTTATGAGCACAGTAACACATTCTTTTTGCAGGTTTTTGTTCTCTGTCTTAATATATTAAATATATTCTAATATAATTAAAAATATTGTAGCTGTTACGAGAAATTCCCCAATCTGTGAAACGGTAAACGCTTTAACTCCTAGGCTATCTACCCTATACGCGGTCAAATTGGATGTACATCCAGATTATCATCAAACCAATGCGCGCAATGAATTTTGATCGGCAGACTGGTCACAATCGATAGTTTTGGTTGTATCTTCAATGTACAAGAGTTTAGGTGGAAGCTATTCTGATATCAACTTTTTAAGCATCAAGGAGGAACATATTCAACATTAAAAGATCGACTACAATTTTTTCACATTAAATTCACCCATTTGTAAATCAAATTAATCCTTTTTCAAATTAAATTCACCTTTTTACAAATAAAATTTACCTTTTTGCAAATTAAGTTCACCTATTTGCAAATTAAATTCATCCTTTTGCAAATCAAATTGTAAGATAGAAAACGTCGTGGTACCAGGGCGAGTTTCTTTCCGGTACGATTTTTTAAGTAAAGTTTTTTTTAAGTGTCATGTTATGTAAATGTTCTGTTGTTAAAAGCTGTAATAAATTAAAGTACCGGTTGGTTTGAATTTTGAGTTTTTGTGGGAAACAGATGTGCCAGTGTGAGGTTCTTTGCTTGTTCGATGTGAGGATAAAGGAACGACAGGATGGCATAGCGGCTAAAGATGGTCCCCGGTCAGCTGAACATTCGTGTTTAGTTACCCTCATCGTTCTCTCCAAGTCTTCTGAGTCCTTTTCCAGTAGAGGAGCTCACCCGTTCAGGTAAGTGTTGATGCACAAATTTAAGGTAGGACATCCGGAGGCAAATGTTTGCAAAATAATATATGTATAGCTTTCACCAAAACACCTAGAGAAAAGTTGTTGTGCTTAAAATGCTCTCGAAAAGTTTTTTTTGAGCTTAAGGATGGTGAAAGCATGGGGGCCTCTCCATTTACACACATCGAGACATGTTAAAATCAATGGAATTATTTGCACAAGAATTTTTTATTAACATATCAATGGCAGACCAATATCGCGTATATTCTTCACTAAGCTCTCATCTCCAAATTCAATTTACTTTCAATCATTTTAAAGCAAGTTAGAGGTCCCGCCAAAAGAGTTGATGCCGAGAAAATCGCGTTTTCCATGCGCAGTAGAATCCCCGCATGCCGTTCCCGTCCCTTAGCCTAGTCGCAACAAATTTCGAAGGGGAAATTTGAAAATACATAAGCGCATTTCTTATCAATATGTAAGCAATTTTTATTTGTGTGCAGCTTTAATTTCCCCAGCTGCGCGCTCCGGCATCAACTCTTTTGGCGGGACCTCTAATTTGCTCATTTTAAAAGTAAACCGCAAAATGCCACACACTAATAGTTTCAAAACTATGTGTTAATTGTATTACGAGTAGGTATTATAGGAATGCAAGAACGCATTAAAGAACATTCTGATATCCTTAATGATAATGAACAACTCCTTAATTTGAATATGACGATCCATTTAAGTCTATCTTAATTATTATCTACTTTACTCGAAATATTCCCTGGGTATGCTGGAACTAGTTCTACATTTTTGTTGCTGTTTATTAGGACAAAAAATCGATGTTGTCAATTTTGAGATGTCAATATTATTGTTAGCTTTTTAAAAGTTTGCATTCTTTAATTAAGAAAAGATTTTTTGTCATGCTTTGTTTTTCAACGATGTGTTTAAATTTAATAAATATTCCTGATATAAATTCTATTATAATTTACCTTTCGCTGAATTAAAATTGCAAACAACAATGAGGATTGGTCCAAAAAGAAATCGTATTTACAAGATCTATGTGCTAAACTTACAAAGCGGCGGGCTGATGATAGGTTTTGGTTAAAGGAATACAAAATACGGTCGGGGTTAGACAGCCTTGTCGGAGTTGGACTATTATTTGATAAATATTCTACGCTGCTGCCACTAAACTTACCAAGGCATTAACATACCCCGATCAAAACAAATAGAATTGTGCATATGTAGAGCTTAGAGGGATGACAGGAAACTGGAAAGTTGATATCCTGTGCTATGTAAATAAAAACGACGTTCATGGTATTCTCGGCTATTCTGTAATGCATGAAACGCATATGCCAGAAATGTCAGAGCTCCACAATCAAGGTAGAAGAACATAAATTCGCTCTTCAAGTACCATCAAATTAATATAGTATGAAATCCAAAATGCTGCTGTATCAGACGGTGGTCTTATCAGTCAATCCGAAATTTTAGGGGCAGGACATATGTACCGAGTTTCCATGGGAGTTGAGTGAGTTGTGGATGAGTTGAAATGACACTTCCACTCAACAACTTAACTCTATGCGTTTCTATTTGTGCCTTCGTCTTCCTCCATCTTTTTCCATCAAACAATTCTATGATAGATTTTTCTTTAAAAGTATCTACTTATTAAATGTAAAGTCTCTTCTGACGCCTAAGCGAGGCGCGACATTTTCATTTTTCGTACCTTTGCCAGTGTGCCATTTTAGTTGTGTGCGTGAACTCAGTTCAAACTACCTATTTTCGTTGAGTTGAGCAGAGTTGAAAATCTTCAAAGGAAAACTCTTAACAGTAGGTATCTGTTTCCATGGGGTTCAATTCTGCTTGAACTCACATGGAAACTCAGTAATGGTTGGAATGAATGAAAAGGAACCTATGTAATGCTTGGTCATGCAGACGAATATGTGGGCTTGCTCTTGCGCAAGAACAAGTCCAAGAATGCAAGAGCAAGACCATTCATCACTAAATAAAAACCGGAAAGGTCGATCCACACATATCCATGACGTGACGGCGACTTCAGAGCAGTGCCGGGGGAATCAGTGAAAAAAAGTAATCTGTCCGATATAATTTCATGCAAACAAATTGAGAAAGGCACGACATGTTCCCAGACTTCCGATGCAGTGGGGCATCGATCATCTCAGTACCCTCCTGGCATCCGTGAAAAAAGCAACAAATACGTTGCCACCGATATTTTTTAATTTTTCCCGGACGGGAAAATTACAAATTCAACGGAAATTCAGGTAAAGTGTATTTGAAATATATTCAATCTTGTTTCTGTGCGACCACGGGACAAAGAAAACTCTCTCCACGCTGAATTCCATGATGCATTTGAGATCACTGTCGAAATTTTCAAAACTATCATGTCAGATGCCATTGAACATTGACCACTGATACGGAAAAAGGAGGTGCTGACGGTATGAATGTCAGTGAAAAATTTATCACGGAAGCCACTGACACGGAAAGCATCGGTGCCGTCTTGTTACGGATATGTGTGGATCGAGCTTTATCCGTATTCATTGCACTTTCCATGGCGATTTAGCTGCGCACGTAATAAACGCCGGTCAGGCACGGCCCTGATACCAAATTAGTTGTTAAAAATACCCTAGAACTAACTCTTTGGGTAAGAAATGAGAGTCCTCGTAGTTCTTTGCGCAATTAACTGAGCTTTGTGAACGATCTAGATAACAAATTCTTTCATGGAGTTGACTGATTGTGCAGGTAAGAGGAGGTCACAAAATAGATATAAGCTAGTCAACGACTCTATGCACCAAGAGAGGATTTTTCAAATGTATTCCATCTATCAATCTAGCACATTGACGATCTTTTCTGATCCTCCTCCACCACGAGTACGAATTAAAGACAATGCAAAACAAAGATATTATTGTCGTTCCACATTCTATTATAAAACAATAATCTCCGGTATTTTATCGCGTTTTTTTATATTATATATTTTTTTATAAAAGTCCACTTCGTTTTCACTTTGATCGCGAAGTCTATTAGATCATTTCCAACACCAATGATAATAAAATTATCTTGTCCAACGTCACGAATGTAAACATCCGTATAAGGGCCTACCTGTTCATCGTTCCGATAAATGAAAATCGCGTCGAGCTTTTGTTGCTGTTGTTGCTGTTGTTGTGCATTTTGAATGAAAAGTTCTCAAGCATCATCGTGTGTGCATTTATGTATATATGTATGGTATGGATATAGTGAGTGGTGGCCCATTCTTGCCCCTTTTTAACAGACCACAGCATTCGCACCAAGGCCTTAAGCCAGGTTTTTATCCAAGTCCATTTCCCTCCATTTCACTTTGAAGATAATACGACGACGTCGACGGTTGTAGACTACGACTACGACGACGACGACGAAGACGAAGACGACGTCGACGAAAAACGATCGAAGAAGAAAGAAAATGGGGAAAGAAGAAAACGCCGTCACTCACTTTACTTACTTACTATACTGTCTTGGAGAGAAACCTGATGATGATGAAGAATACGTTGTGTGAAGACTTCTAAAAAGAAATCCGTAAGTCATACCCCAACAAGACTTACGCTATCCCAGCAAGAGTCGTAAGTGATACTCGGATAGTATCAGACTCGAGAGTCGAGACCAGACCAAACCATAACCAGACCAGACTCATTCGATGGTGAGAATCCGACATAGGCGGTTAAAGTTTTTCGAACGCAATCCGTGTGGTGGTGATGAGTAGAGTTGGAGTTTGTTAAGCGTAGTACTAAACAGGAAGAAGACTATGTGTGATTAGAGAAAATATATAGAGGTTAAAGAGTGCCCTTTTTCAAGGATTAAATAAAAGGATTATTTTTTTTTGTGAATTATGATAGTGTGGAGGACTTGTGCGACGTTTTGTTTTTTGCAGGGGATTTTGGCTATTTTGAAACAATAATGGATGGAGTTGTTTGTACGATCGTTAAGTTGTTCAAGACTAGAAAATATATATAGTGCAGATTTGATGTGGTGATGTTTGTGGGTTTTTTGTAAACATTAAGGATTTATACAAACCCAAATAGTGTTTCTTGTGACATAGATTGACAAAAGTGTTTTATTTTGTCGAAAAAAAGTAACTTAACAATTTTTAAAATACAAAAACAAAGTGGAATATAAGAATTGTGATTGTTGAATTCGATATTATCGAGAAAAAAAAGGATTTCACCTGAGAAAGGAAAAGAACTAATAGAACTTATTTAAAAAAAAGGATATAAAGCAAAAGGAAGGATATTAAGGATATTTCGTTACCATAAAATATAATGACGAATGTTTTCTCACAAAAAATGGCCCAACCACCAAATTGTCAATATTCAACCCGATATTGTTGTAAGCAGGATTTTTTAATTTTATTAATTAAATTTTATTAATTTTTGATTAATTTATGCTTGTGTGTGTGTGTGTTTGTGGATTATCCTAGATTTTATTTATATATATGTTATCACACAGAAAATTCCATGAAAATAATTCCCAAGTCTCAATGCTCGAACTTCTTTTAAGAGATTTTTCTTTTTTTTTTTAATTTCTTTTGATTTCATCTTCTTTTCTTGGTCGTGTGTTCTACTTTCTTTTCTCGGACTTAATAATAATTTTAAAACCAAAGACGTTCCATGGCGAGGCCATTAATGGTACACCATTGAAAGAAGACAGTCCACAGAGTGGAGTGCGAGTGGAACGAAAGTTATATGCTGAAATGCTGCTGTCTTGAGACTCTTTTTTTATGTGTTGTAATTTTTACTGTAGTATTATTTTTTTTTTTCAATCTTTCTTTTATTCATGAAATTTATATTTTTATTGCAGAATTTTTAATATTTAGGGCAATATTTATTAATTTTTACATTTTATACTAAATAGTAAATATTAATAATATTTTAATAAACTTGGATAAAAAACAATATCTAAAAAATTACACAATGAAAAAACACACAAAATTAATAATAATAATGGAAAGAAAACACAAAAATTTCATAGAATTTCTTTTTACGTCACATGACGTCACATAAAATAGATGGGTTTGGAGAAAGTTTCTCATCTGTCCTCCCTGACGGGACGGGGTCGGTCAAATGCACACACTCCTAAGACCGCTTTGGATTGATGTTATTTTATGCCAAAGCTTAATGAAGAAGAAATTTTTCGAAAGTGAATTCAAACAAAATTTTTTTATTATCTCTGGCAATATATGCTTGCCATATTCACAAGAATAATAGATGAATTTTTTTTGTTGTTGTAGGTATGTAACACTATCTCTCTATTGTGGATAAATTAATTTCATTTTCGTTTAATATAGAGATTTAATAATAATTATAATAATAATAATAACAATTAGTATTAAGAGAGACACAACTATGGTGTGGCCTTTACAAAATATTGAATTTAGTTCAGGTTTTTCTGATTCATCCATCCGTTTTGAAGTGTTTCGATTCGTACTAATGCTTTTGTGGTTTTCCATTATGTATGTATGTCAAATGAGTAAGAAACATTTTAAAATATGAATATTATACGGATTTGGTAGTAGTTCTTAGAAAGAAATATTAGGAAACTTACAATATATATCGGAACATGAAAAACTGCAATATTTTGTTGTTGTTTTTTTGGCCAAAGAATAGAAAGTGAATATTTGTTTTGGTCTTGTAGAAATATTAATTGAATATATCTTATATTCAATGTACTTGTTATAAAAATCGGAAAGCAAGTGTGATTTTATTAACATCCATCCTTTTGTGGAAGATAAGAGCAAACAAATCGAATCTTAATATTAGACATTGCACCATGACTTGCACGATATGACGGACTAGTAGTTCAAAGGGTCACCCCTAAGCTTCATCTTGCCACAAAAACACCCCATTTTTAGAATTGTTTATTTTCTGATACTTACTACAGTGTTACACAACTCTGCCGTCGCGTCGTCTGGTCCCAAGTCCAGGGTGGTGTGAAAAGTGGAGGGTGGTCGACCTGCCAAATTTACCAGAATCGGGAAACCGAAGAAATTAGGCAAGAAATAGCTTTTTTTAAAGCGGTGCCGACAGCAGCGTTTCGTTGCGGAACGTCCCGCTCGGACCGCCTGCTAACAGATCAAAGAAGAAGAAGATAGTGTTGCACAATAATGCTTTATTACAAAGACCATTACTAACTTCAGCTCCTTCAGCTTACTTTAATATAACTGAGCTGACCATAAGCTGACATGACAACGTGGACTAAGAAGAACAACGTAGACTAGGAACAGTCATTGTGAGACGGGGTCCTTATTGAGACGGGCACAGTCTGCCTTTTGCAACGTGAAACTGCACTTCCGAAGGTTACTACTGACCTCCCACTGGCTCTTGACTGCGGTAATGTTCCTTTTCTCGTTCTTCTTGATTTCAGTAAGGCATTAGATGGTGTTGAGCACATTTTTGTTTATATGAAAAAACCAAGCTTAGGTGTGACTCTTTATACTACCAGTCCGTCATGTCGTTCAGTTCATGGAGCTAGTAGTAAGCTTGGTTTGAAGAATTGTTACAAGTTTACATCCTCTGCTACCTCTTTAATCCGTAGTTACCTGCAGAATCGTTCCCAAAAAGTATGGTTGTATAACTCGATTTCGGATCCCTTACTGATAACGTGTGGCGTTCCGCAAGGCCCCATACTAGGATCATTATTCTTTTCTATGTACGTAAATGAAATTAGCAGTGTCGTGACCAGCTGCAAACTCCGCATGTATGCAGATGATGTTCAGAACTACTTAAACAGCCGCCTTGGACTGGCTGAGAACTACATATATTGCGGGCATAAATGCAGATCTTACGCGCAATTATGTATCAATGGTCTGTATCCAACCGTCTACAACTTAATGCCTCTAAGTTCTGTTGCATTCCCAGAAGTAAATTAAATACAGCCCGTTTTCCACCTATCGTTCTTTTGAACACATGCCTACCTTGTCAAACGCGTGTTTATAAGCTTCTACATTCCAGCCGTCCATGTTATCCACATGAATATCTCTGAATTGGACGTACGTCTAGAAGAACGTTATGTTTACAGCCACGAATCTCTTTCTTAGTCGGGCAAAGATTTTTTTTGTTCATTCGGCTTCAAGTTTGGAATAGTCTGCCTAACTACGTACAAAATGCGGGGTCGTTAAATGTGTTCACGAAATGCGTCCTCAATTTTTTGAATAACCAGTAATAATCCTTCAAATACCTTTAAAAATAGGTCATATTATGTTCAATACAGTCTTAAGAGAATTTCGCCCGCAACACCTTATAAATATTTGAAATCAGACCAATCCTGTTACTAAAGGAATGGCTCGATTTTTCAAAACTATATACAGGATCGTGCCAGGTGGTCAAAATGCAAGTTACGCAATATTAAGCCAACATATTGACCAAGCCTTAAGCCCATCATATATTGCAAGGTTTTATGCGTTCAATCATGTTCCACATTACAATACACGATGTAGGGTAAATACGTAAATGTTTATAATTTTATCGCTCCAAAAATATTTCAGGTATTCAAAGTGATTTTTGAGTGCTCCAATAGACAAATTCCTCATATCACAACGGGGACGGGAGGGGCGGTTGCGGTTGCTGCTCAATTAAACTTTTTAGGTATTTTGAGTGATTTATCCTCCTCCGACCGCCGCCAGATTTGGGCACAGCAGTGATAAGAATTCAATTTGGTAGGACGCACAAATCTTTTGTTCAGTTAAACAAAAAAGCGATGAGCTATGTAGTGAAGGAACTGCCTGGTCACTGACCCACTGTCACACCCCGAAAGATTGGGACTCCCCACAACGACTTATATAGAAGTTGTGGTAATGAAGATGAGGAAGAAACTGTCTCTCATCTTCTTTGTACATGTCCGGCCCTCGCGAGAAAAAATTGATCTTCCTCGGCTCACCTTTCCTTGATGGATTCAGTGAGCTGCAAAATCCTGGCGTTCCTGAATCCTGTCGCTTTATTAAAAGCTCGAAATGGCTTGAAATGACCAGAATTTTGTCTTAACACTAGAATGGCATTGCAATGGGCCCAATTGTGTGCCTAAGTCGCCCCCTTAGCGGGGGAGTAGTAATTTCAGGAACACAGCTACTGTAGCAAATTTTCAACGAGCTTTTCAAGACAACGCTATCTAGTAGTGACTTTAGAAAATAATAAAATATCCTAGGTTCTTTCTTTTAATGCAAATAGCAAATGGTTAAAATTTCATTAAGACCGATTGCACGGTGCAGAAGCCTTTAACTATTTGCGCAGCACACTTCAGGAAAGCTCTTAGATAGAGCAACGATTTCATTTTGCAAAATGTTGATAAATTATAGCCTATAACCTTTCTAAATGATCCGTCTTTTTATTCGTGAAAACCATATGAAAATCTATACAGTAGTTTCTGAGATTAGTTCGAACATACATAAACTCAGTGCGACTTAAATTTATACACTGTGTGGAAGCATAACCTATTCTTTCTAACTTAGAGTGCTCAAATCTAATCTAAATTTAAAGTAATTTGTTTAAAGAATACCATTTACTCTAAATTTAGAGATTTTACTCTAAACTCTAAATCGATACAGAACCCTTCTACAGGAATTACCTCTTCTAGCGGCTCCAATCGAGGATGAGTTCAATGTCGCTATTGATTGAGTTAGACATAAGCTCAGGATCGTCAAGAACAGGATCTGGCACGTGCTTGTTTTCCATTATGTCAACTGAATGAGTAAAGCCGCGTACACACCGACCCAACGAAGGCCAACGAACGACATACGCGTGGGCTACCGAAAGTTCGTTGGCGAAATGAAACGAAAACGGTGGCAGTGGACGGTTATAGGACCTCAATTTCCAGAAATGTCAAAATGTTAAAATTTTCGTTTGCGTTCGAAGCCCTTTCACACTGCATTCGCTCGAATGACCTATTTTCTTGATGTTCCCGCTACACTACGGGCTGCAAGCTAACGAACCTTCGTTGGCCTTTGCTTAGCCGTCTATTTAGAACCAATGAATGTCAAAGAACCCCATTCGTTGGCCTTTGTCGGCCCTGTGTGTACGCGGCTTAACGCAGAGTACCACTATTAGCGAAACTGTGAAGTGGGTTGGACGGTATTGCGAGTAGTTTTTTTGTAAAAATAATAAATAGAATAGGTAACATAATAATTGACCTCTTAGGGACTTCATCATAGATGAGGTGGTGTTTGGATTCGACTTTATGCAGTATTGATTAAAAGTCCGGAAAGGAAACTTTCAATCCAGTTAGCTTTGGGTTTAGCTAGTAGAGCTGAGTGCCATGTCTTTTCGAAAGCCTTGGAAATATCTATAGAAGAACCAGATCAGACTCACCAAATGGATTGATTGTAGTTATCTGGAGCGCGTTCAAAAACCTTAGATGCTATGGTAAACCACGGGGTACACTGTGGTTATGCTGTATCACTTCAGTTAACCACGAGCATTTATGTTTAACGATGGAGGTTTTTGAACGCATTGTGGTTAACTAAGAGTTAAAGAGAATGAAACAAAATTTTTCCAAACAATAGCCACCGCTACTTCAATTCTTTTGTATGTGTCCATTAATTATTTATTCCACTTGGATTTGTTATTAAAACAACTGTCAGAGAGCTTTTTTCTTCTTCTTATTCTTAGCTGGGTCTAACCATGCTCCCGAGCTGGGTTAAAATTCAACTACACCAACGTCAAAATGTTATGCACGTGGTTATGTTGTAGTTAACCACGAAGTTTTTGAACGACAAAACTTCAAGTCCTGGTTAACCATATTAAAGAATTTGGTTCAGTGAATTTGATGACATTGACTTCTTTGAGGCTCCAATATAGCTCGCGAGTCCTGAATAAAAACGTGACTATTGAGAGTGGGTACTACTTCGGGGCAGGGGTTGCTATAGCAGTGGCTTGCTAAATAATTTGAGACGAACAGAGATGCTAATAAATCGGCCTCGGATTGCATTCTGTTATTTGCCCTTACAAATAAAGGTACAGGTAAAATTGTAGTAAATGTAGTAAAATTCTTCTTGAACTTACCAAGAACCGGAAAGGTGATTAATTCGGAGAGCTCTTGTACGCTCTGAGAACAGGTGACTTAATTACTTTATGCCTTAAATGTATGCTACAAATTCTCAAAAAAGTAAACAGTTATACGTTCTATAGTTCAATTAAATTGAACGTTCCACTTACTCTTAAAAGTTTTACTTCTGTCAAATTCACGTTTATTAAAATATTGTTTATGAGGGCTTTGCCATTCAATATTCTCAAGTAGTTGCACTAAAAAACTGTATTGTGTTTTAATTTTTTTCCCAAAGCAAAAAATTGCTTTAAAAAAATACATTAAACAGTAAAATATTATAATTCAAAAAACAAATATCCCGATCGTAACATCTTATTTGACACTTCTGACTTTGACAGTTCTAATTCCGACATTTTTATCTGTCATGTCATTCACTTTTAAATTTATACGTTCCGCTTTAAAGAAAGCATTTCGAAATTGTGCCCATAAACCTTCGTTTTCGCTACGGTATTTATGTATTTATCCATACATATGTATCATTTCATTAATTTTGTGATTGTGCACTAAAAATTTTTCACATTAAACGTTCCATTTTCATTTCGCTTCAAGTGAATTGGAAAAAAAAACGAAAGAATGCTTCCAAAGGGCATTTACTTAACGAACGAAGATCGAGATCGACCACCAGGATCAGAAATGAATATATAAAAACTTGTTGACCTACATTAAGTTCCGTCGAAGATCTCTCACAGTATTAAGTAAATAACACCAAAGTGTGCTACACCAAAAAAGAAAAAATTGATCGTGAGAATTTACGACTAGACAAAACACTTTCAGTTGACATTCAAATTATGCAAAAATGAAAATCATCGAAAAAATCGCAAGTTCAATATTTTTGATGTCAAGAAGGAACAAAATGAAAATTGATTAATTTCTTTGACGATCAAGAAAAAGATCACAATTTTTTTTTTGAAATTGTGACAAGAATAAGTTCCGTTACCTTGTTCCTCTCTTGCGCCGGCGCGCGATTCTTAATGCAAACATATCAGTCGAGGAGAGGATCATCACAAAAGTAACGAATGCAGAAGATCAACGGTGGTAAGCGTAAGTGCTTGTAACAGAAACCATCGAGTAGGATGGCACCAAACTGCAAGATCACACAAGATCTAAAGAAGAAGCGAAGCACCACCGCCGCGCAGCACCGATGGTGCCCCATGCGCGCGCCGTATCTATAGAACCAGAGAACAAGGCCAAAAGAGAAATTTTCTTCTCACTGGATATAGGTCAACCGTAGGGCCGCCGGTCGAGTTGATCGCTGTATACATGTTCCGTTTTTCTTGACAAAAGTTCTCTCTCTCCCCAGTTTTCATTCTTACGGTCTTTCACAAGACACGATCAATGGTGTCTGGTCTGATGGCTGATCTGGGGCCCCCACTGACTCTACGTGCGGTATATCCAAAACGAGATTTTTCCGTTGTTTGTGGGAGCCTCCTGTTCTGGTTATTTGGCCTGATATCAACCTAAGAACACCACGAAGATGCAGGCAAGGTGGAGGTTAAAGAATATAATATATAGGCCTAGAAAAGAAAGAAAATAAAGTACCGTATAGCATACGATTCTAATTCAAGATAACCCACTTTTAGGCGAAACGCGAACCAAAGAGAAAGACAGAGAGAGGGAGAGAAAGAGAGACGCGCTGCGAAGAAAGGCACGAGACATGCACACAACTTGTCTCACCTTAACTCCGTGGCGCAGTCGCCGTACAACAAATCCGCTAATAGTATGCCATAATTTTTGTCTGTTTGGGTTTGCTTTTGGTTGCTTTTGTTGCTGTCTTCCCATAGTTTCTTTTTCTTTCTACTTTTTTGTTTTTTTTCGTCCGATCGGGATTCCATCGTGTTCGTCATCTTCTTATACCCCACAATACCCGATATGCAAACAGTGAACCTAGTGCCTTCTATCGGTGCCCCCCCGAACCGAATGCAATCCGCAATCCACACAATCCACACTCGAGCTTGATTTTGTTTTCTTTACTTTAGTTTTACAATAATCATTTTTTTATTTTTTTTTCTCTTATTCTCATTCTATCTCCTTCTTTCTTTTGCGTTACAGGGGAAGCAGACAAAGTGAAGACATTGATCCGTCTACGTGCAGAACTTTCTCCGCTGTTCACTGGCAAACGGAATGCCTCAAAATATGCATGGGCGTAAGTATATAATATTTTGTTACTGGCTTGTTGTGCTGTGCCTTGTACTTGCTTTTGTTACATTTCAATTAGGTCTGATTATTTTGTCAATTGGGCCTGCGCACTACACTCTACCTTAAATCTTAAAGTGGGGGGAAAAAACAAACCTAATTTTTTTTTCTAGGCAAAGTCTCAACGTTTTTATTTTTTTTTATCTCAAAAGTAGACCTTCAGTCAAAAAATAATCAAGAGTGTCATCTTGCGGCTCTCAAATTTGAATAATTTCGAAACTCGAATCAATTTCGAAATTCTTTTAAAAAACTATGAAAACATTTTTTTTTCTTTTTTTTTTTGGAAGAAAAACTGTTACCATCTTTTTCATTCTTTCACCTGTTTTCACCGTCGTCATTTCATTTAAATGTTGCATGTTGTTTTACTGTTGCGTATAGAAGGAGAACGGATTGGATTTTTTTGATTTTTTGATTTGAGAAATTTTTTTCTTTTTAGAAAAAAAAAAATTAATCTTTAAGACTTGCATTAAAAAAAACACAGCCTGTCGATTTCTTAAATTTTTCATTTTGGTTATATTTCTTGTGTTTATTTGAGTGAGTTTACGCATAAATTTGTTGTTTGCTCATCTCTGTTTTTTTTTATTAGTGATTTTGGAGTGTTTTTTAGTTTCGAGTGTTTTTTTTTGTTGCACTTTCTTGATTTTTCGTTAGAGAATAGCGCGCAGTGGTATGTAGAAATAGTGTTTTTGGAAGATTGGAAATATATGTATTGATGAGAAAGAAAAAAAAGCAGTTAAGCTAATTTATTCTAAATTTTTTTTTCGATAGTTTTGTTTTATAACAATGAAAGTTTACGACTTGATTACGTACCAATTTATTTGATCCGTAAATTTTTGGGGGTTTTTTTTTTTGAAGAAATAAATTGCCTTAGTTAGTCAGTACCAAGCACAAAAAGGGTGTACATTTTTTTAAAAAGACTTTCAAAATTATTATTAGTAAATGTTATTGAAATTTTCATATTTTTTGCGATTTATTTCGCGCGAGATTTTCAAAATTTTGCTGTGGGAGCAAGTTACTAATTAAGGACGGGAATAGGTGAAAGGAAGAATGGAAATTAGCTTTGGTTAGACAACAAAAAGTGAATTAGATAGAAATGATAAAGAAATAGAATATTTGAGAGATATTTTAGATTTTTTTATAACTGGTAGTTCGAATAGGTTTGAACGGAATTCCGTTGACTCAAAACAAGAAAATTCCACTTTTGACCTCTAAAGAATTATCTGAATGAGTTTGGAACTGATCCATACTTTTCAAAAGGAAATCGAAAGCTATTTTTAGATACAACTGCGTCTTTTGCCGATATCTACTGAAGTACATTACACTTGCTCTACTAAAAATAAGAAAAAATATAATCCTTCAGCTCGCAAAGTAAACATTGATGCGAACGCAACCCTGCTTAACAAATCAAAACAGTTGACAGGATATGCCGACGATATAAACTGCCTTACCAGATCACACCTCAGGTGCGGCGAAGCGCGTAAGGATGAAAGGAAAAGTTCATACGTATTTTTTTTTTTGGGTGGGGGAATCCACACCTTAAATATTTCATGTACACCTGATACCCCAAAACGCTGGAAGGCTATTTCGGTCGCTGGCGACGAAAGAATGTAGGCGAAGGGCTGCAGAGTTTTCTCATGAGCACCACCCCAAAAAATCAGCGATACTGAAGTGAGGTATGCCTTATCCAGTTTTTCATAATGGCTCTAGTAGGCAAACCTTATTTCAAATGAAATGGGGCAATTTCTGCCTTACGTATTCGGAAAACTTTAAAGAAGTACCCTAATACCTCGGCTTCACCGGCCAAACTGCGGAAGTTCAACAAATTGCCGAAATAAACTTTATAATAATATCAATTCGCATACAACTTTCACATATTCACCTAAGGATAAACAAACGTCAGTTCGTTCAACTGGTCTCGAACTGAAGTTGAAGGTAAAAGCTCGTTCAAAAGAGAGTAATCAACTGGAATAGTGGAATGCCATTCTACCGGGATTTTGAATTTCTGACTTCTGGCGAAACAATTTCAAGCACGAACTGAACATGAACTGGACTTTAGCCGGTGAAGCCACTTATGTGGATTGAGCTGAACATTATTAAACTGAGCTCGGTAATGCCGGGGGATCAAACTTTAATTTACCTCCTATAAAGCTTTAGATTTTGTTGTTGTAATGCTTTATATTTCAGGCAATTATGTTGGTGGCCGTGAAGGGTATTTGGCATACTCAATAGACCGGTTCTGGTTCGATTACTGAAGTTAAGCGGCATTGGAGGTAATTAGTACTCAGTTGGGAGACCGTATTGGTAAACCGACACTCGATTTTAAAAATATAAAGTTTTCGACACCGGCACAGATATTACTCACATATTCACGCTGAAATTCTCAAATTTTTCATAACCCCTTTTCCACTCGGAATCGAGGAGCAATGATTTTTTTCCCCAGGGGGCGGCGAATGAAGCAAGGAGTGAGATCCCTTGTATTGACTTTAAAGCAATCCACAAGGGTCCACATGGGGCGGTCGGGCTAAGCTCGTAGGGGCCCTATATGAACCCCTCCCAAAGTGCTAGTAGGGCATAATCCCATAAACATAAGAATTTAAAACCACTCAGACAGCTGGTAATTGAATTGGCCGATTAACTTTTTACTTTTCAACGGTTACCTGCTCGCGTGCTCCCCACCCACAATGATTATGCTCCGCCGCCCTTGGGTAAGATATGGCTGATTTGCTGTCGTAGGTACAGCTCGCCAAGGAAGTAGGCCCATTGTGATGCCATATTGATCTCCCTTTAAACTTGATGTTAGAGTGTCGTTTCTTCACAAAACCACCTCTCGGGATCTCAATCTGCGTGCTTAGGAAGGGTGGTTAGTCTCCTTTTGCTTAGGGCTGGGCAGTGACAGAGAAGGTGTTGCACACTTTCCTCTTCGTCCTCCACATATAATTGGCCATGTTAGAAAGAGTCACTCTTCAGATCCACACCAGTCACTTTCAAACTCTATCCCTGATGTCGATTATCATAGCGGAATTTGTTTGAAGGATTTGAGGTAGGGAATGTGAGGTGATACTCCTAGTGGGTTAAGAATGTGTGAGAATTCTACAGAGAAATGTGGGGCGTTCTCGACTCCATTACCGAGTCCACAGCTCCTCTAACAGAAAGTTGTTGATACTGTTAGCTGAGTAGTTTGTTGGAGTGAGAATAGCTCTCTCCCTCAGGCATGATGCGCAATCCAGTGCAGGCTGATATATGTTGCTATCACGCTAATGAGATCTCCCACAATATTGCAAAGGCTACCGGGAATATTTATTCTTCTTTCCTCATTCAAAATCTTGCCTTCACCAAAGTTAAAAAACTTTTCTGCCCTCAAATCAAGTTGAAGGTGGACATGCATGTTAACTCTCAACACATGCAAGGTGTGTCTGAAGTCACCAACCAAAAGCACTAGAACTGAATTTTATATTATTTTAAAGCTATAGCTGTTGGGGTAACATAATTTGCAGCTAGTTGCTATATTTACTTTTAGTGTCAAAGTTCGTACGGATAGTCGTGGAAGTGAAAATATCCAGAATGTTTAAAAATCTGCAAAGTTGGAGAAAATATAAAAGTAGCAGAAATTTTAGAAAAAGTGTGTTGAAAAATAGACTGTGGCTCTAAAAGGGCTACAATAAAGCTTTTAATGGAGCAAGTAGCTACTAACCTTCTAAATTGCTGGCTATATAGAGCAAATGGCTCTAACTGAGTATAAGAAGTAACTCGATGTATTTTTTTAATTTATTGTGTAAAAAATGGCTGCCATAAAAATGAGAAATAAAATAATTGCATTAATTTTTATTTCAGAGTTTTCTTTTGCCATAACTAAGATTTTCAGGTATTTTCCACTCTAAGAAATTCATTAGAATTTTTTTTAATATCATTTAGTAGGTACCTAATTTAATTACAAAATTTTTTTTGAAAAGAACAATATTAATTTATTTTTTAGAATTAAAAGAGCGCATTGTAATTTATCGAAGTATTTCTCCAATATTTACGATAAATTTTAAATGGCATTAAAAATTCCGTTTAAAATACGCAGAAATGATTACCTTTCTTGTTTCATTTGTAATGAAAATGAATAAGTATTATTTCCATATTGGTTCAACTTTGTCAAAATATTAACCATTGAAGCAGGGAAGATGTAATGCTTTTTCATTTCCTCTTATTTATTATTATTGAATACTGGAAGATAAAGTCTCTATTATAAAGCCATTTGGATCCAGAAGTTCAATAACAGCTCCATAACAAGCTTTACAAATGCTTTTGCAACGCTTATAGAACTAACATTATAAAGCAAAGAACTCTTAATAACCTACAATATACAAAATCTTAAAGCAAAATTATGCTCTATAAGCGGAACTGTTTGCTTTATAGAAGCTCGAAAAAAGTTTTAAGGGCGCTGTTGCAGCTTAAAACTAAACTTATAGCTCTAAGTAATAGCTCTATAAGCATCTTTAGAGTATATTTAAAGCCCATTTTGTTACTTGGGCTGTAACTCCACCCATAAGTTGATTGCGTCCCCTAATGACCGGGAGCGTCCTGTTTAGAGCCTTGATACCTTTCTATGGTACCTCAATTCCTTGCTATGGTGTACTTATCACACACCATAACTTTGGCTTACATGAGAACTGACAACAATCTAAAGGATAAGGAAGGTATTGCTTGTAAGTCATGTCGAAGATTACCGCACCAACTTCGAGTCGTTATCAGTCATCAAAGTCAAAAGTTTGTTTTCATTAAAATAATAATTAACTTTAACCACCTTTTTTCCAAAAAAATACGTAATCGGAAAGCTTAGACAATTTCCTATGAATAATGTTTGGGCAACTTTTATGCTTTGGCTATATGGCATTTTAATGCTAAAATTGGATCTATTTCGTACTTTTCCAGTATTTTTCCAATTGAGCTTATGTCAAAATGTACCAAATAAGGCCAATTTTAACATTAAAATTGCTTATAGTTTGGGTCAAAATTGCTTATAGCTATCTGTCAAAATTTTCTTAGAGTATTGCTGTTTTGACTTGTCAAAATTAAGTGTGAACACAATACGAAGTAAGATAGATTATCATGTCGTAATATTGACAGTAAAGTCATATGACAAATCAAGTCAAAACAGAAATATTTAAAGAAAATTTTGACAGATAGTTGTGTGATATGTCAAAAACTAATATCATTGTTAGGTTTGACTTTATTGACAGTAAGGTCATATGACAAGTCATATAATGTAAAAGTATCTTAAGTTGCCTATTTAGAATATCTAACTCAGCTACTCACATTCTTTGGGGTGGAGCTATTTTGCTACACGATTTGTGAAGCGTACTTTTACTTTTAAGGAGAAATTTTTTTAGAGAAAAATGTGTGATTTTATAATTTACAAATTTCTTTTATTTATATTTTAAAAATACCATACGTCATCACAAATCTAACAAATTTCATGTCGTGAAATATTACACGAAGATGCCAAATTTTTACAAGGATGCTATTGCACAGTCAGGTCAAGTGCTATCCTAGATTGAGCTGTGACGCAATTATTTCTTCATAAGCATTCATAGCAAAAAAAAAAAAGTTCACACACCATCTAACAAAATCAAAAGTAGATCAATCAATTTCGATTTAAGTTCATGATTTGTTTGATCTTATAACATTTCGTTTATAGTAGACAAAAAGAGTATAGGTCACAGAATTTAGCCTTGTGTTAATCCATTTTTATATTCGAGCAAATCTCCTTAAAATATATCCATTTTTTAGAAATATAATTAGAACAAAAACTAAATTTAACTTAAAATTAATTCTAAACGCTTTTTTTACAGAGTTGTGGAACGTGAACTAAATGTGCCTCTGCCATTGTCCAAAATCATCAAAAAGTGGAATAATCTGTTACAGGAATACAAAGTAAGTAAACACACTACCTCCAGCTTTTCAGCACTTTTAGGATCTTTTACTACAGGCCGAAAAGAGTCTCTTGCCTCTTAGTATGCATATCAGTCTAGGTACATTTACCTCTTGCTGGATAAATCAGGTGAAAAGCTCCGTCTTCCACGCCGTGATACCAAATGAGATTGCGGGTTATACGATGATGAACCAGGTATATAATGTCTGCTTGTGCATAGTACTCACTTGCTTCGTGTACTACTGGCAGGCAGCGCTCCGATAGAGAGTGGTTGATAGCTTCTTTTCTGAAATTTTCTTGCATGCCTTCTTAGCCCGTGAAAAAAATGCTGAGAATTCTGAGAAAATTTTTCGGATTTATTAAAAATTCATGAAATTTATTTGAATAGAATTTCTTTCACTTTATTAATATAACAATGAAACTTTAATAAAAGTGATATTTTTGCGGCATTATGTAAATTATTCTTTCTTTGATTTCGGATGAATTCATTTCTTGCAGTTGCTGGTGAATGTTGAAAACTCTTTGATGGTTTTAATAAGGAATCGGGTGTTATAAAACATTTTGTAAAAGGCTGAAAAGAGCTTTAATATGTTAATAAAAAGGATATCTGAAAAAAAATTCTCACGGAAAGTGAAATACTCTCACTATAATCGTCTTTGAAATAGATACTAAATCAATTTATTGTTTGTCTATAAAACTCTATAGGAAGAGATTATGAATGAACAATTCCTAAAAAAGTACAAATAAGCGCATCTTTAACGATACTATATTATAAACTGACAATTACAAAAGTTAGTAAGCGAATAGACTGAAATTAGATATTACAAAGGTGTTGTAATTAAATTTTACTCATAATCTGGAGATCATGTTGCCTGGAATAGTATTAGGTGTACAGTTCAAAAATTTAGCAAAAATTAATTCGCCAGAGTAAAAATAATAGTTGGCCTTACAACGGGCGAACTCCGGCCATATTTGAAACATAGTCCTAGGCCATGTGCCGGCCATCAGAAGGTTGTTTGTAGAATTGTACGGCCGTATATGATGGTGGTACGATGGTGGAATAAAGGGCATACGACGGTGGTACGTGGTACGGTAGCTGTTCACATAATAAAATTGTTGCATATATAAAAGAAGCAAAAAAGTCTGGTGCTCATATCTTCGGATTCGAATATTTCAAAAATTTTATCAACTGCAATTAAATCTGTTATTTTTTTCGATTGTTTTTTTTTTCTTGAACCGGTTAAATAAGAAAATTTCCACTAAAATATAAATCAACACCAACAGCCAAGTGTGCGGGGCCTGCACAAACCGACGTCTACGAATCTATTTCTCTTGTGCAGGGTTAGCCTTAAAGTATGATAATCCAAAGGCCGATTCTATATTACGAAACTGGTACCTATAAACCACACTCAACTTGGCGCAGATTATTTTTTTTTTGACATAATCCCTTGTGTACAGCTCAGTACTTGACCATTTAAAGCGTTTGTTCAAGGTTGGCCGCCGTGGGCCCATATGTGTTCCCTTTAAAAATGGCTAAAAACTCTTCGGGCCTTTATTCGCCCATTGTAATGCCATCTTTTATTTTTACACAAACAAAAAAACATTGCAAAACGGAAAATGTTATATTTTCAATTTTTCTCGTGCTTTGAACCTACGAGTACATATCTTCTCAATAAAGTGACTCAAGTTTCTGGTCAATTTATGCGGTTTATAAGGCAGTTGAATAATCTCTATTTTGACTGGACTATGCGGGTTAAAATGAAGGTGTTCTTGTGTTCCTTGACATTCGTGGGCTGTGTTTGAGTGCAGTGGGAAATTTCAAAAACATGAGTACTCGGTATAATTTACCGGCGTGTAAGGGGCAAATGTACTGCCTCACATAAGTCCTGCTCAAGTCTAACCGTATGGAATCTGTCAATCACATGACTCTCAGAACTGTTGTAGCCAGATGTAGGTTCTTAAATCAGTTTTCTATTAAGCCGGGTTTTTGAAAATTCTACAATTTCAGTTCCAAGCCCCCTCCCTTGAATCCGCCACTGTCTGTAGTCGGTTACTATTTCTGATCCACGCTTGGAGGAGGATTGTACTAATCCTAATGATAATCCATCTAGTTTTAATTCATATTTCTCTACCTTAATTTATTGTAAAACTTCAATTAGATTATCTCGCAGGCATCATTTAGTAACCTCTGCTTTCATCAATGAGCAGCCAACTTTTCGTAGCGCTTACTCAACCTGGGCTCAAGCGTTCTGTACATTTCTTAAAATTCTTCCAATGATATCTATAATTTTGTGTAATTTGGAACTTGCAAAAATTATAACTCTTTCTATGTCGTCAGAACCTCGACTCACATTTTCAGCGTTATGTTGATAGACATGGATTAATCTGAACAATGTTCTAGATATCTGTACTTCGCTTATTACATTATTCATGGTCAACCTACATTATCGTGTTAGTTTATTAGGAATACCGAATCCTCCCATGGTTTTGTTGTACTCTAACCATACTATTATAGGTCACGTTCTATGAGAAATAGAGTTGAGCCGGACTTACATAACGAAGTACACTTGTCCCTTACACCATTATAAATTGTACTCAGGCCTCTATTTTTGAAATGTCCCACTGGCATATGAGAGTGGATCTAGATAAATGAGGCGAGGTGTGATTGTAAATAGGTACTGGAGAGACATGGGTTTCTTCTTTCTTACTCCATCGACTTACTCTAATCGACTTAAAATAAGGCGAAATGGATTGTAAAGACTCGTAAAAAAATGTTCTCCATTGATATTTTTTTAATTTGCTTATTTTTGTCATTTTGGCATAACAATAGCACATCTCCTCAATTGAAGTATTACATAGTATTGCCTCAAAAGAAAAAAAGAGGCACCTCTTACAAAGTCCTTTTATACTTGTGTTCGACCCAACACTAATGAGGAGGTGTCAGATTAACTTTTAATATTCTATAAATTTATCATCGCTTGCCTCAATGTCAAAATCTGATCAGTTGTTGATTTGCTGCATTGAAGCCACTCTGGTATTGTCTTATGATGTTTCTAGCATCCAGGGCTACCTAGGCTGGCGGAGATAATTCTGCACGTTGTCATATCTGCTTTTGTTATGAACAGCGCACAGAATTTTCTGATATCCTTAAGTTAGGTGTAGAGCTGCCTCCAGTACGACCGGCGCACAATGGGACGAATTGCCGAAAACGTGGACAAAAGTCTAAATATTGATGAATTTGGACGAAATTCGGTACTATAGGGTAATCGACCCCGCTGATCACGAATTTAATGTCAAAAACTGAAAATTCAAAATGGCGAATCCAATATGGCGGACATCATTTTTAAAACATTGTAGAAATAAACTCAAAACTTGTTTCTAGATGTTTTTGGGCATGCCGATTACGAATTTGATGTCAAAATTTGGAAATTCAAAATGGCGGATCCAATATGGCGGACATAATTTGTCAACATTTGTATAAATAAGTTCAAAACTTGTATATATATGTTTTTGAGCATGCTGAATACGAATTTGATACTTGAATTCGAAAGTCTTAAGAACAGGAACTTGAGTGACTCCGTTTACAAGATATGTAGGTTCAAAATAAGACCAAAATGCTAAAATATTGGAATTTTTCTGAAAATACATTTTTTCTTTCGTAAACACCCTGTAACTTAGTGGATAGTGGGGATAGCCCCCTCTCTAGTACAATTTTTTTTTCTCCAAAACCATCCAAAAATCACGCCTGAAAATATTAGCCACGTAGTCCAACAGAGGATTTATTGAATGTCTGATGACCGATACAAATTGCGAATTAGGGCATGTAAACAAATTCATGAACGGTGATTCTTTGTAGATAATCGTATTATCTACAAACTTTGTAAACAATATTTTAGGATGGGACTTGCCGTTTAAGAGATATTAGCCAAAAACGGAATTCAAGGAAAAACAATTAACCGTTTCTACTGCCGGGATTTAATAGTGCCAATAATACCCTTAGTCAACCCAAAAGATGAAAATCCCTAAATCGAAAATTTATTTTCGGACTTTTTTCCACGTTTTAGGCAATTCGTCCCACTGTGCGGCGGCCCAATTTTGTTGTCACAACTCATCTACCAGCGGTCAGTGGTTGTTTGGTCGTGTGACAGATATTTAAAGCCATCCTGTGGACTTTAGGAAGCTTATTAGTAATCTGATTTTAATTCCGGAGATCTCTTTTAAGTCTTCCAGAACGTAACTGCCTAGTGTGCGCTGCCAGACTTTAGCTAAAGCTAAACAATTTACAAAGGAAGTGAACAAGTGTTTCCCTTTCTTTTTACTCCCCGCAGCTACGGCAACAGACGTTTTACAGTATGCCCAACTTGGCAGCGTGGTATCCTTATGTAATTTCCAAGTTCATTGTTTGGCAGGCCTTCAGGATCGCCAGCACTGGCGCTTCCAATGTACTGGCTTGCACCGGGAAGTTCCAGGACAGTGAACTGTTAGTGACCTCTACACAGGGGTGGCGCTTTAATAGGTTCAAATGGTGCATTCGCACCGGGCGCAACTGGTCAGGGGCGCAATTTTAGAAATTAAAATTGAAAAAAAATTCTTGTAGTTTGTCCGGAAACCGTCAAATTTTTCGTAATCTTGATGGATGTATGGACTAAAAAATGATATCTTAACATTTTATTTCACGTAATCAATTTTTTAGAGCCTTTTGTTGACTGATTATTTTAAAGGAATCCCAAATTTTTTGTCAATGACTGCAAATTTAATAATGGGTGCTACCGCCTCGGGCTCCATGATGTCCCAAATATCCGTCAGCGGTCTTGAGTTCTCCTAGAGTAGTAAGTGCTGATACTCTTGCCGAACCCGCCTTTTAAGGTTGTCCCAAACGTGTTCGATTGAATTAAGATCAAGACTACGCAATGGCCATGACAAAGTTTGAATATCGACCTCATTAAGGTATTGTGTGACAGATCTAGCGAAGCGGGAACGCATATTATCATGCATTAGCCAAAAATTTTCTCCAATAAATGGAGCAAATGACAAGATCGGTACCGGCCTCTAAGGAGATACCTCCCCAAATCATTATTGATTCACCTTGATAATCTACTGTTTCGGTTATAGCGCAAGGAGCAAATCTCTCGTGCTGATGCCCTTCTGGACCTCTTAAGGCTATTCTGCTCCCATCTGAAAACAGTACGTCCTTCCACTGCTCCATAGTCCAATCACAATAATGTTGCGCAAAACCAAGTCTAGCTCAACGGTGCTGTGGGAGAAGCTGTGTGGCGCGAGTTGAACGAAAAGCCCTTAAATTTCTTTCTGCCAGTCTTCTTCTAATCGTACGTTCACTTGCACTAACATTTCTGATTTCAAACAGACGCGTACGTGCTTCAGTGGCAGTGAAAATCTCGATCTCTCAACACGTTGCTTACAATAAAGCGGTCATCTCGGGTGAAAGTGTAATGATGCCTGCCTTGACCTGACCTCCGGGTGTATGAGCTCGTCTCCCGATATCGTCTAAAGGCATCCCGTACCGTTGTTCGAGATACATCGAGTATACCGATGTACGAACTCATGTGGATCGAGCGGGCGCCAGAAATTCACGAATTTCTGTCCATGTACTTTGTCATATAAGAAAAAGTGGGGAAATTCTACTTCCCCTTGTGCCGGAACTTACCCGAGATTTTAGCTTCCAGATTTTTATAAAATTTCTACCCTTGTAAGTTTTTACCCAAAAAGTGAAGAAACAGACATTCGTCTTCTTGAATTAGAACTAAAAATTGAGGGGCAAAATCCACCGAGTGAAGGAAAAATGTTTACTGCTCTGGAGCGCTTTTAAAAATTCTTTAGAAAGCGCTATATCAACTCATCCAAAGAAAGCAGCTATTCCGATGGTTCTGTAATGCGTACTACTATTTACTGGAATTGATATAACTTCAAGTTTCGTGATTTGTTAAAACTTAAAAGAGATAAATAAACGAAATGAGAAGCACAACATCCCTTGTAGCGAGAATCAGTGGAAGGGGCGCAATATGGCATTCTGCACCGGGCGCCGAAAAACAAAGCGCCGGCTCTGCCTCTACATAAACCGATGCCTTGACGCCCTCTAACGTCTTGCCTTTCGTAGAGCTAACAATTAATCCGCAATCATTTGCAACTACAACTACTTGTCTAACTACTTGTTGCATGAGCAAAAAACATAAAAATATAATGAGGTATATTTTCCTGTGTTGTTGCGAATTAATTTTAAAACCTGTAATTATTAACAATTAACATTTTTGGATATATCAATATTCTTTTAGTGCTTTAACCACGAATTACAAGATGCATAATAGCTACATTCCATTGGGCGATATTTTCTACTCCCGAATACTCCGGAGAACACACATCTACTCCTGCACTTATTACGTTTTACTCGTATTTACTTTTCTAATATCAAAAATCACGTTTCATTGTTGATGTACTCCGAAGTACTCCGGATCACCCAATGGAACGCAGCTATTATATTTAAAATTCTATTATCAGCTTCAGAAGTTGGAACAATAGTTTCAGCAAAATGATAGTTTTCTTTCAATTTGTCCATTCACCATCCAAACAAACTCTAACCAGACTCACCTCGCACCTGCTTGAAATGATTTAATTTACGATACACTGCAGAATTCTTTATTACACTTATCATGTTAATCTCTCATAAATTACATCAAAACCGTATATAACCAATAAATGTAAACTTTGCAATTAATTTTCTTTTAAAAAAAAGGAAAGTGTGTTTTAATTTCAAATAAAACTAACTTAAAATACAATAATTGAGTTATGTTTACCTTTTCTAACGTACTCTATTGCCAATTTTATTAACAATAAATTGTCGCTATATGTAAATATGTTGAAATAAAACATGTTAACAATTTGCAAAACAGACAATAAAATCCTTTTGTATAATTTGGGCTTAACTTTAAAAATATGCTATCTCGAAAAAATCTAAGATTGATATAAAAGACGGAACCAGTAAGAAGAGAGTTTTCGATTTTTTGTTGAAATAATTTGTTTTTTTTTTTTTTTTTTCTGAATACATAAATTAGTTCAAAGCTCCCATGACCAAAACGCAAGCAGAGTACCTTCTACTTTTTTTTTATATACATATAGATATATATTATCAACGGAGAAAGTAGAAATTTTTGTCAAGTATAATATTAATTCCACCACAAAATTTTACCATGTTCTAGCCAAAAATCCGGATCTTTCGCTTTTACTACTTAAGCGGTTAAATCGGTTTTGCTAAAAAGAGAAGAGAAAAAAAAAACAAAAACACTAGAAACCCTAAAAAAGTCGAAAGTTTTCACATAGCTATAAACATTCTTTGCATAAATTGCCCCGCCGCTTTTATAAGCCACTGTACATGTGTGACTCAGGTGGGCCGCCAGCATACCTGCCATAAAGAAGCAGTGGTAGAAGGAAAAAAAATTCAGAATCGCGTTGTTTATATTATGGCAGCATGATTGTGAGCAGCGCTTGAATTCTTTCTTCAGCTTTCACTTTTTCCTTGTGGTTGAAGAGTTGAAGAAGCAAAAACGTACAAGAGTAGAAAAAAAATTAAAAAAAAAGTAAAAAATAAATAAAACTGAAGAAACTTTTGATGTGTGAAATTATGTCGGTGACTTCTCAAGATTTTTTTTATATTATGCTGGCGCGCAAGCGCAACTTCTTTAAGCTGTCGGAGTTCGATGTGTCGATGGCCAAAAGTAGAAAATATGGCTCAAAACCGCCGCCACAGGGGAGCATGCCGTGCACTGTACATATTATATATCGAGGCTGGGGCACTTACGAATTTTTGGTCGTTTTGTGCCCGTTGTCATCAGCCTTGCGGCAGCGGGCAAAAAAAGGCCCGGGCCTCATCTTTCAAGAATTTATCCATCTACAATACGAAGACTCCCGCCCAAATTTTTTTTGAAAGCCCCCGAAAATCGAAGCTGCATTTGTGTGCGTGCGCTGCTGGGGCCAAACTTGTACCCCAAAAAGAGCCCCACTTGGGCATGGGGAAAAGTGTTTATTGTAAAACCCATCATCAGCAACGAATTGTATATAGTAGTCCCGGGCCAACTTGCAGCTCCATCTCTCTCTCCTTTCGACATCTTTCTTTCGGGGCTTCAGGTTTTTGTGAAGCTTTCAACCATTTTTAAAGTAATTAATTTACTAAATGGAAGGTTGCATTTCTAAATTTCATTAAACTTCTTAAGAGTCAACAACAACAAAAAAAAATACACATGGAAAAAAAAATATAGGTATATATGTGGAAAAAAATATGAAATCTAAATGAGATGAACGAACGGCCTTTACCGCTTTCGTAACAACTTGTTTATTCGATTCGAACTTTCTACCGGAGATTGGAAGTTCGTTGTTTTGTGATATTTTTATGTATATGCCAGGCAGCTTTAAGAATTGCATTCATTTTTTTTTAATATAAAGGGGCAAGGAAAATGGCTGTGATGAAAAGATTTTAATAATGTCCAGATTATACATTTAATTTATTGGGTTTTAAACAACTGTTATGGTACCGCAGATGTTTTTTGTGGATGAGTTACATATGGGATTTATTTGATGGATTTTGGTGAATCAGTGTTACTTTTGATTTTAACTTGGATATTTGCATTAAAGAATGTTTAAACCAGGATGAGATCAAGGATATGAAAGCTTTTATATAGTATCCTTATCAAGTAATTGACTTTTTCCTTGTAGAACTAAACCCTTGATGGTACCACCCTGCAAAAAACTGGATTATGTTAATAATGCACATTGCTTGCGCAATTGAATTCTTCAGTCGCAGACTTCCAATTGCTGAATATTGCAGAGTGCGCACAATCGGGCGTTTTTGACTAAGCCTATAATTTATAATTTCTCTTAGATATATTTTAACAGTCGAACTGCCTTTTCCGTGTTAGTGGAAACCTTTATTTTAAAATTCAAACTATATTCAATATAAAAATATTTGGAATTTGATTTATTTATTAATAAGCGAACTCAGCTCCAGATCTTTATTTATAGATATATTGATATAATATGATATGCATGTCAAAATGCTTTTGAAACGATAACACTAAGATATCAACCTCTTTTACATGCTTTCTGTGTTCACAAACTATCCCTTTTTAATTCTAGACTTACCATACCAATTGACCACTAAAGTTCTTTATATTAAAAACGCCCACGCACTCTCTCTCTCTCTTTCTTCTTTATTCGATCACAATCACCATTGACCTTAAAATTGAGAACAGATTTATTGTGGTGATCTGATTTTACCTTGAGGATCACAGGATTTTTATTTGGAATTTTCTTTTTTTTGCTTAATAACAAATTTGCACCATTCACTTCTTCATTATAAGCAGGCGAACATAGATTTCGCAAATTTTTAATTTATTGCATTTTATATTTCAAAGTGTTTTTTTTTTTGGTGGCATGACTTTAAAAATAAAATGACCGCTCAGAGTTAAAAAGAAAAAATATTTGATCATAAATCTAGATATTTTGAATTTTTTATTTGTTAGGTTTTAAGAGCTAAGCTAAAGAATCATCCTTGATACTTATTAGTCCGTCATGTCGTTCATGACATTGACATGGCTTAATATGTAACAACAAGCCTAGCTGAAAGGACAGATAAAGGATAGGCTAAGGGATGAGTCATTTTACTGAAGGACAAGGTGATGAAGGTGGAATTCTTGGATTTTGTAGGTGTTCGGAAATACTGACTGTGGAAGTTTGTTCTACAGTAGATTAGTTCTGTTTATAAGCGAATTTTTATAATGGGGTGTGCGAAAAAGCGAGCTGCAAACTGAAAGTAAGGGGAATGGGCTAGTCCTCTATTTCAGAAAACATTGCCTTGGACAATGCCGGCTGGTCGTTTTGGGCCCCCACACATCCCCTTCTCCGAACCTGTTATTTGGTAACAACCTTTCCTAAAAAGGAAAGAAGGTAGGACACTTCATTATGAATCGGAAGATGGGCCGATGGTGTACAGAACAACATACCACATGTGGATTACAGGACCTCTCCTGTAATGTAATGTATAATGTTGTAATGTATAATGATGTGTTGATTCTTCGACTCGATGAAATCGAATTATGCGCGACCAAAGCTATCTGAGATATGGAGCGTGGCCTAAAAGCGCTAGTCTGTCGCTTGTTGAACACAAAACTGTAACTGCGCTGATCAGCAACCTGGGAAAACAAGTATCCGTAAGAATCAAAGTAAGGGTACAAATCGTTCACTCACAGCCGCCTTAAGGTAGTGGAAGTGTGATCGACCAGAGGCTTAATTTTAAAACACGCTTGGAGGGCATGACGGATAAGGCGAGAAACACAATTGGAGCTTTTCTGCCAGCTTGAGCTTTTCGCATATGGAGCACCAGGCATCTGCTCACAATAACAGCTTCAGATTTTCGGCCAGCCGAAATGCCAGCGCGAGCTTTACGAAATTTTAAATTTTGAGCTGGCTGCTGTCATTATCTTCTTCTTGATCTATGCTTCGAGTCGAGTTTTGTATACAAAAGTTAATATTTTAGGATTGTGTTGTCATTTAAAATGAAAAAAAGCTAATAGAACTAGTGAAAGAGGGGTCCTTACGCCTAAAAAAAAATTGCTAATACTATGTATAAACATTAATACTTTGTTTGACAATTCCGAAGGAAACCAAGCTGTTAATTGTCAAGCTCTAATTGTGCCTTTGCCGACTTTTTAGGTAGCGTGAACATTACAAGCCAGCCGAAAAGCTGGCAGAAAAGCACCAATTGTGTTTCTCGCCTAAAGCTTTCTCTATTTGTGCAGCATTTGCAAGAATGATACCCTACGTGGGGGCCAAAACTGATCCGTCGCCTCCTGATGGCGAGGGTGGCCAATCTAGCTTTATGCAGTGACAGTGTAGGCAGCAGCGTTGAACAAAAGGGCTAAAGCTGGAGACAGAAACATGCGTGCGTGCAGTATACTTTCAACTTTTTCCGCATTACCGCAATCGACATAGTCTAAAAAGCACGCACACACTACAAACTTATGCACTCGTCGCATAGATTTTTTGGATATCTCTGAAAGACAAGCAAAATCGCAAGCTCACAATTATCTGCTACCTTAAACTCACCGTATATTGTGCATTGGCTGCCCGCACCGCACGCAGCCATGTACATCATACCCACATTATCCGCCGGCTATGGCCGTGGAGGCAGGAGGGTGCTTGTTGCTGTTACTACTGGTAAAATATTGTAGGAGCTGCTAAATTTTTTTGGTGATTCATTGAGTGTATGTCACAGCAAATTGCCACATCACCAATGAATTTGGGGATTTTGCGATTTAGAATATGTAAACATTCATTTGCAAATATTCAATTAATATTACGCTTAAGGTAATAGTTAGATCAGCTGTAAGTTTCGGACCATTCATTCATTTTAATCGAGGGAAGGTTTGTACAGTCTCTCTTAGCAATAAGACAGTACTTTCGTTTTAGAGCCGATTTGTGCACCATCTTTCAACAATGAGTTCAATACTTGTTGATTGAATTGCATATCGAGGGTTTCCTGCCAGAAGGGCGTATCCACAAAATCGCGATTTGGGCTTATAACTTTTTTTTTTCTTAGAGTCGTATATTTTTCGTGCCAGAAGGTCGTAAAATGAATAAAAGTATCCAAAACATACGCCTAAAAACATTTATTTTCGATGATAAGCAATATGAAAAAAAATGCACCGATTTTTTAAATGTTTTTATTGAATCCTCTAAATCCATGTTTTGGTTGATACGCCCTTTTGGCAGGAAACCCTCGATATGAGCTGATGCTCCTCTCGATAAGATATGTTATTTGCTACATATCTGAATTTGAAAGGAGATAATCTGATCAAAACTTTTTCGTATTAAAATTACAGTAAACACATGGATGTAAATGTTAATTTAATCTACTATGTATTCCTAAAACCTCTCTCGTTGCTGTTTATGCACCCAATTTATTTCAAATATTTTACCCAGTTAGCAGGTTTATCGAAGTCAAGAGTGGGAGGAATGGTAACGGAAAATGATATCATTGGCTCCAGGTTTAGCTTCTTGAGGATCGATAAATGGTCGAGAAGGTTGGGTTAAAGGAGAATAGCTCCCGTAGACGCGCAGCGCCCCCGTCATTTGATGTAGATTGTTATGTAGTTTTCGGAAAGAACTCGGAATATACAAACTGCGATTTGAGAAACCATATGACATGCTACTAATAATGCTATTTTGTTTCAAAACGTGTTTTTACTTTCAACAATAATATCCTCGAATGAATGAAAATCTTCCGGAGCTGTGTACTTGGGGAGAACCTCCTTGCACAGTGTCTTGAAAGAGGTCGATGATTCCGCTGTTAGTGGGCTGACATTACAAGATGTAAATACTATTCGAGCCCAATTGTAATTATTGTTATACATAAAGTTTTCCAGCGGTATAAAAATGGGACTAGGTCACATTCTTTGTCCTTTACAAAAAGCTGCTAAATTTGATAACTCGTAAATTTTTTAAATAATAACCAAGGACTAAAAGAAAACTCAAAATATTTACAATTATTGCAGTAATTAAATAATAAGCAGGCGCTTTTGCAGTAACATACATATGTTACAAATTTTTCTTAAAGAGTAACTAGAAACAAATCGAGTTAGTCACTGTAACATCCGCTTGAGAACTATCTTGTCCGCCTCCACACCGGGTCGGAATTTCTTCTTTCTCTAGAAGAGAAAGGCTCGTACTTATGTATAACAGTTGTAACCAAATCCCAAAGACCAAATCAAAATCCATTTTTCAAAGCTGCTCTGCTTTATAAAAAAATCGACCCAAGGGAATCTCGAATTTATTTACGATTAGGCGTACAATTGACAAACCTACAGCTTCGTGGTGACCTTATTCTACACGAATCAAAGCGGTTATCTCCTAAAAATCTCTTTTACAGTAAAAATTCCCTTAAGAATATTCATGACCTACTATCGACTGGCGGCGCACGTGCGATACTTCTTCAAATCGTCTTCTTTTTATCATTATTGAGAAATTCTTGTTCCTAAATCACTGGGACATTTCCATACCCAATCCCCATACCCAATCCCCACAGCCAAGCTCCAGCAGCAACCAGCCGTAAATCAACCCATAAAGAAAGTCTCCGAGGCCCAAGAACCAAACTGGAAATTCTCTTCTTAGGCCCTTTACCACCAGCAGAGGGGCCATTTGGAGCCGAGCCACGCCGTCCGTCGAGGGGAAAAGTAACGGGATAAAAATGAAAATTTCGACCTTAAACTGACTGACCGATATTTCGGCAACGCTCGGACTTCTCTCTCTTCTCTTGGCGCGTTCGTGGGTGCCAAATCCGTTGATTTTTCCACAGTGGCTGGAGCCAAAAGAAAAGTATCCAAAAATCTCCAAAAAATTTGTGTCTCCCCGTTTCAGTTCCGCTCCATTCTTAATGGCTCGTGTAGAGATGAGCCGAAAGAGAAAACCCGATGTGCAGTGGAGCCGGCGCGCTTTATTAAAAGAACCGAATTAAAATCAAATCCGTAATTGAGCAAACAACGAACCGTTGTATGCCTTCCAATTTTGTAAATTAGTTAAAATCTAAAATCTCTACAGGTTAATTGGCAGGTGATCTCGCCACTACCGTGGATCGGAGGAATTGATGTAACTGGCTGCTCGCAATTAGGCAGAAATTCACCTTTCTAGAGCGGATTGAAATGTTTTTTTCGGAGCTTTTTTCTGGCCCTCTTTCAAGATTTATCTGGGCGCACCTAAATCTCAGTCGTTTGCTTAATAGAGCAAATCCATAAATTTACGGAAAAATAAGATGAAAAAAAATTATACATTTCGACATTTCGGTCACATAAGTCACTCTCGCGCACATAAGTCACTATCTACTTGCTCGGATCAAATTCTTGATATTCGCATTTGGCTGGTTTTTATGATGGGTCTCAGTGAAATTTGATTGCACCTTGATGAATGGCAAAGAATTCGGGAATAATCTTCAGTTTTTCACATATCCTAAAATCGACAAGCATAATCATGTTTAGAAAGTGTTGATCCAATTCAATGGAGCTATTGACCGAGTTGCATTTTGTTCAGCTTAAAATTTTTTTCTTATCGCCAAGAAATCGCTTAGATCGGCGAAGATTTTGTTGATATTGTTGCAGGATCATTAGCAGTATTTTTGAGAACATTCCGATCGGCACAAGTGGAACGCATATTTTAATAAAACTCAAATATATAAAAGGGTTCATCAAGTGCAAGATATTCTATAACTCTTAGTAAGTAACAGTGCGGCTGTTGTATATAGTTCCAAGTCCATTAAAAGATGCCATCGGATCTTCTGACTGGCTGATTCTGATATTTGAACTTAATTACTTTTTAAAATTGGATTAATACATTTCGTTTTTGTCGATCAATTAAGATGATAGATGGTGTAAATCTGAATTCAACTAAATTAACCGTTCTCTTCCAAATATTTATAAACATCGGACTGATAAGACCGCCCGCTTTTTTATATGAAAGTCCAAGTTTAGGGCTCATGGTGCAATGTGCGATTGGACAGAATCAAGCAGAGAATCCCTGACTTATGGACACCCGCTTCCCGAGTAGTACTACTGCTGACACAGCTTCAGCCTTCAGCCTTACCACAGCTGATCATATCTATCATAAGTAGAGCAAGAATTGAATGGGCTGTAAAAGCCTTCCAGCCCTATAAATTATCAGGCCCTGATGGCATAGTCCCGGCACAACTGCAGGGCACCCTTAGTTACTGGGTGGTTTCAAAAGAATCACATCCCCTTTAGAGTTGGAAAGATCTTAAAGTAGTTAAGGCAGGAAAAGCCTCCCACACAATACCCAAAGGCTTCAGGCCAATCACCCTATCATTCTATCTATTAAGACTCTAGAAAGGCTAATTGAAATATATTTGAGGCAAACCATGCAACCGGAACTTTCTGGCGTACAACATACCTATAAGGCCAGATATCCACCGATACTGCCCCTAACTCATTGGTTTAAACCAGGGGTGAGCAACCTTTATAATTAACGGGCCAACTAAAATTTTAAATTTTTTTGGCGGGCCGCACATAAAGTAACACTTAACAATAGTTTACAAAACTTTATTTATAATGAACATCAGAATAAAAAAATTTAAAATTTTAAAAAACAAGTAAAGATTTCATATAAATTAAAACAAACAAGAAAAGAATAAGACGACGAATTTATTTGAAATTTTTAATGAGAAATTAGGCAGTTTTTTTTTCGATACAAGCTAATCAATATCAGCCGCAATTGATGATGTATCGACACATACGCAGCTTTCTAATCGTGCATCACTCAGTCTTGAGCCGTGGTCATTTTTGATTGATTTCATAATTGAAAATAACAGAGACATCATTTGCTTCGCATTTTTCGTCAAAAGCGGAAATTTCTCAGGGCTTATAAAAATTTTTGATGTTTACTGAGAAAAATACATTTTATAAAAATGTCTATCACTTCCATTTGAAAGTCTTCGGGAACGGTATCCACATCGATATTAAATGGCGAGGAAAACATTTTCATGGAAACCGCTTTCTTTTCAGCTTTGAACATTTGGAATCGTAATTGAAATTCGTTGATTAAAATGTCGATATATTGTGCGTATTTTTGAGAAGTAGTAGCGTTATCTTTTTCTAAATGTGGAAAGTTAGACACATTATTCTGCAAAAAATGCTGTTTCCACAATTTTAATTTGCGCTCAAAGCCCTGAATTTTATCATACAAATTATGAATAAACTGTCCTTTTCTTTGAAGTTCCACAATAAGATCATTGAGATGTTGAGTCATGTCGATAAGGAACCCAAAAACAATTGTATTTCACTCTTTAAGTTGTATACTCTTTTTAGCATTGCACCTCTACTAAGCCAACGCACTTGGGTTTAAAAACCACGTCGCCATGTTCAGTTTCTAAATCCTTCAGGAATTCTTAAAATTAACGGTGATTAAACGCGCGCGACTTTATAAAATTGATTTGTTTAATTATTGGTACTGTGACATTTGGCAAGCTCAATCTTTTCGCACACAAATTTTCCTGTTGAATTATGCAGTGGTTAACGAATATTTCCCTTCCTGTGACCTTCTTAATGTCTTGAAATAGCCTTCCCGATACTCCTACCTCTATGCTTGACATTGCTGGTGCTCCATCTGTCGATATATGCACCAATAATCTTTTCTAATAAAATTGAAAAATTTTCCAACACAGACTTTAGTTCATCGTACAGATCTTTGCCGGTTGTAGTCCTTTGCATTGGAATCAGTGGACACAATTCTTCGGTAATATTAAATTTGGTCTCAAAACCACGTACAAATATAGTCAGTTGTGCTGTATCAAAGAACAGTATTCGAATTTGGCAATGCGTTCACGAAGCGTTGTTGCTATGTTCTCGGACAAGTCTTCGATTCTCCTTGCAATGGTGAATCTTGATAAACTAATGTTTGAAATAATATTTATTTTATAATTTTATAAGGAAAAGCTATTTCTGCAACAGCAGTCAGGCATTCCCTTATCATCTCTCCATCCGCAAAAGGTTTCTTTTTTTGCCAGTATTTGACTGACAACAAAATTAGCCTTTACTGCCGTATTTGATATAATAGCTTGATTTTTAAAAATAGCCTGTTGTTTTCCTTACCATTGTTATATAATTAATTTTATAACAATATATTGATGGAAGAAAGTTGATAAATTAATTCAATTTTAGAAATGCTTGGCGGGCCGCATAAACACGTTTAATGGGCCGCAAGCGGCCCGCGGGCCGCGTGTTGCTCATCCCTGGTTTAAACCATTGAAAAATAACTCAAGGACAAAGAGTATACATTAATAGCCTTCCTTGACAGAGAGGGAGCGTTTATTAACGAACTTCCGGACGCCATTACTTTGTGGTCTCTCGTCCGTCAAATGCTTAGCGGCAGGACGGTGAGCTCGAGCTCTACTGTCAATAGAGGTACCCCGCAAGGAGGAGTACTTTTCCCGCTTATATTAGGCGGGACTGTGAACCAGCTGCTGCGACGCATAGAGGCAGTGAAACATCATGTCCTGACGTACGCGGATGACATTGCTATCATCACAAAAGGAAAATTTCCTCAAGTCCTCTGCGTTACAAACCCTTTCAAACTGGGCTGCCACCCGTGGACTCAGCGTTAACCCAGCAAAAACAGAATTAGTCCTTTTCACGAGGAGGTATAAAAACCCGCTCAAATTTCGCAACAGAGCCAAATATCTGAGAATAGTCCCAGAGCGCTTTAAAAAAGCGAACATAGCACTTTTCGCTTGCAAAAAAACCATTAGGAAGTGGCCAACCTTGAGTGACTTTTGATCTACATGTTGTTTACCTGGAATTCAATCGAAAAATCAATTAGGAGACGAGGAGAAGAGTAGAGGTTTGATGGTCGGTGTCTGAAAAGTCAAAGGGAGGGTTATTTGTTGGCTGGATTACAAGAATAAATTGTTTTACATTCAGAAATCAGTTACAGCCTCTTGGGGGTGGTTTTGAGGGTGAATGAGGGTTGATGGGGCTTTGTGACCATTGGAACTTTTGATCCACATGTTGAGAACTATCAACCCGCAAAATTTCAAGATAATTAGCCGAAAGCCATTTTACATAGATAAAGTGCGGGGTCCTTTCATTTTATATTCTCTACAAAAGTTATATTCTTAAAGCGCTCGTAGCTCTCGTATGCCCGCAGCTCAGTACCCGGCCATTTGGTTAAGTAATCGGCCATTTGGTTAAGTTTAAGTTCGTTAAAAGTTGCTAAAAACTGTACGGCCTTCATATGCTCCTTAAAATGCTAAGCGGCCGTTGTTCGCCCGTTGTATGGCCATCTTTTAAAATTGGCAATTATCTTGGTGGCCATTAAGGGTCTCATCAGCATACTTAACAGACCGACTCTTCTTCGTTTGTGCAGATGAAGCAATTTTGTGTGCAATGTAATGTTAAAAAAAATTATTTAATATAGTTTTCGATTCAATAATTTCTTATTCGCTAGTCGGCGTCTTGCCCCCCTTTTCTATTGTGAGAACAAAATTAGAATACCAAATTGTCTCAAGTTGATGCTCACTGTACACACCGGATATCGCGTTATGACTTATGACTAGTTTTAGGCTTCGGACCTACATATTAGGGGGTCTGGACCCCCGTTGTTGTGCCCCTGCCCGTTGGGCTCAATTCTTTTCTAATCTTCATCAATGATCTATCCTCTGTACCTTCCGATCCACTTCCCAGCTTCGCTTATGGTGGTATAATGCGTTACTCATCATACTCCTTGGATAATGTTAGATGATCGCGGACTTATGTCCAACTCAATTAACAGGGACTCATCCTCGATTGGGCACGCCAAAGCCGTGTCTAATTCAAGTACAACTACCCTATTTCCAATAAAACCCGAAACATCTCTCCATCCGTGTCTGTGGATGTTCAGAGTTAATGGCTGATCCATTCATCCCTTACCATCTTAAGCCAAACCCCTGAGATGAAATGACCACATATTCCAAATTCTCAAACAAGTATCCCACTATCTGAGATTTCTTAGGAGGTAAAAGTTTCGCCTCGCCTTGTTTGGTGAGAATTTATTTAGAAAAATAGCTTTCAACCCCCTAGAAAATCTCTGGGACAAACTTACACCGCTTTTAATGAGCATTTGCTGAGTGTGTCAGTGTAGAATATAATTAAAAAATTCTCGTAGAAGTTTCAAGAATACAAAACTAATAGAATTGTACTAGGAGGAGGTCTTTTCAAGGTATTAGACTACTATTCAGTATGTTAGGACATTATTCTTAACGGTCTCCACAAAAATTGCGCTATTATGGAATTTTATTGACGCAAGATTCTATATGTAGTTGCTGGACTAGATTTCTAACTAGCTCAGGTTTATGCCCGTTGTTGCGTGCACGGGTAGGTACATAGTCGCGTTTTGCATTTCCTGAAGATTTATTCTAGAGTAAGCATATTTTTGTTAAAGCTGTTAGTTTTAAAAGTAAAGGTATATATCTTGTAGGTACACTTACACTGAAGAAGAGATTTGATGTTATTTTTCCTTTTTGACTGCAGCTTAGTTAGTCGCTCTCATTTCGCATGGGAATCGCCATTTTGGAGCATCTCAACTTTTTTTGCAAGAGCGATACCTATTTTGTTTCTTTTTTGTTTCTTCTAACCAATGACCATTATACAAAACTATAGCTGCTTCAGATACGCATGTCTTCGAATAAATCCCTTCCACATGTCTCCAGGTCATTGCCTTCTAGTTTTAATTATTGACGAAACTTCACTTTGGATCAAATACAAACCTTTATTTTTTTCCTATTTTACCACAAAAATATCTAAACTAGTTTCATGGGGAATTTTTCGCTTTTACAGAACATTCTGTATGACGTCAATCGAGAGTAAAAATATTAACAAAAAACAATGGAAGTTTCTTCATTAATGACATATAAATAAAAAGCACTTTCGTCCGGATGACCTCTCCTTGACAATGTAACGTAATCAATGTAGACGCCAAAAACCGCAAAAGAAGAAGTGGTTTGAAGGTAGTTTAAGAGACCGCTAAAAATCTCACTTGCACGCTGGTGGTGTGCAGCTTTAAACTCACATATATACTGGTCAGAAAGACTAAATGACGAAAAAAAAGTGAAGTCGCGCGCAGATTCAAATATGCCCAAGTGGCCAACGCGCTAAACTCTTAACTTCTTGGCATGTTCAATCCCATGTTGGTCGAGTTCCGTTGAAGTGACCTAGTCTGGTGGGGTTTTCACCGCAAGAATCACTTTCTCCAGTATCGACGACTGCAAACGTGTACATGACGAAGTTGCGTCTTGAGCAGACAATTTGTATTTTTCTTTCTTCATTTCTTTTCTTCATTATTTTTTTTTTCGTATTTATGCTGCGCTGCGTGTACGTTGTTGGTTACCTTTTCTAAGAATATTTGAAATGGAAGTTTGATCGTGCGACTTAAGAAGAAGAAAGCTTGTTACGGAATTAACGATTTGCAGTCGAATGAATCAATCCATTAATACACTGTTAGAAATTGTGTTTTTTAATTTTGGATGGAGCCATGTGCTTTTACGAGATTATTACTATTTGCGGCTAGAAAAATAATTAAGACTGTAAAATTTATACGCATGTGCGTAATTTTCTCTGGCAGCTACATCGGAATTATTAGAAGCAACAATAAAGTTTAGGTTTTATTACTTACAATAGCGTTTGTGCTTTCACCAGTTTCATTAATAATATTGGGTTAAAGTGAATAGAAACGGGTCAGTTACTGTAACATAATGTAGTTGTGTCTTGATCTTGCTTCAAACACATGTGAGACTTAGTTTAATTTGAAATCGAAAATAAATATAACCATTTTAAAACAGTTTATACTAAGAAATAACATAATCGTTTTAAACCAGCTTCATTTAATATGTGGACGAAATCCAAATGTAACTAATATTCAAATTGACCACGTCCTAATTGAGAGAAGAGGGGCCACGAGTATACTGGACGTAAGAACAATGAGATGAGCGTGGTGAGGCTCGGACCACTATCTAGTCAAGGTGAAATTGAGAACCCGGATAACAACCAAAACGCATAGAGGACAAACTCAACCAAAATACGACATACATAAGCTAAAAATGGAAGAAATAAGAGATGCCTACCAGCATGCTGTCGTACAAAACTTAAGAGAGGTAGAAGAACAGCCCAACATCAATGACAAATGAGAGTAAGTTAAAAGCAGGGAGCAGTAGAAGAGGCAATAGGCTGGGCCCCCAGACAGACTAGAATTGATTGGTTTGACCAAGACTGCAGAGCCGCAATTGAATAAAGAAACCAGAGCCATCTAGAGTACATCGCAAGGCCAACAAGAGCAAGGATGGAAGTCTTCAAGGAAAAAAGAAAAATCGCAGACAAGCTTAGCAGAAAGAAGAGGGAATACATATCTAAATAGAAGAACCTTACAGATATAGGAAGACTATGAGGGAGAATTAGACAAGTGTACAAAGGAACTCGCCAGATCACCAATAAGTTTCGGCCAAGAACGGACATCTGCAAAGACATAGATGGGAACTTGTTGCTATATCCTGATCGGATAAAGGAAAGGTGGACAGAGTATTTTCAGAATCTTCTTTCTTCGTTCTTCTTCTTCTTCTTTGATCCGTTAGCTGGCGGTCCGAGCAGGACGTCCTCACAACGGATACGTTGCTGTCGGTGCCGCTTTAAAAATGCGGGTTCTTGCCTAGTTTCTTCAGCCAATTCGGCAGGTCGACCGCCCTTCTCCTTTTACACCCTGGACTTGGGACCAGACGACGGCGGAGTTATTTTCAGAATCTATTGAATCCTATCCCCATACTAAACGAAAGTACACAGACAGAGGCGTTTGCAATTTCCCAAGATAATATCTCAATAGAACCACAAACACTGGATGAGGTACGGGAAGCTGTAAAAGGGCAAAACAGCAACAAATCGTCAGGCGCCGATGGAATAGCAGCTGAGCTGCTAAAGGAAGGAGGGCCGCAACTATTACGAACCTTACACGAACTCATATGCAGCATCTGGGAGGAAGAAGCTATACCAGAGGACTGGAAGAAAGCAATTATATGTCCAATGTACAAGAAAGGAGATAAATTAACCTGCAAAAACTACAGAGGCATCTCACTCCTCAGCACCAGCTACAAAACCTTCACAATCCTTGTGAAACAAAAACTAGAACCTATAGCAGAAGGCCTTATAGAAGAACAGGTTTTAGGACAAACAGGTCAACATCGGAGCAACTGCTGACTCTATGGCAAATTCTGGAGAAAACCTGGGAAGGGAATGTAGATATATACCAGATATTTGTCGACTTTCAACAGGCATATGACACAATAAACAGATAGGGTCTATACGAGATCTTATCGGAATTAGGAGTCCCCTCAAAGCTGGTACAATTGATCAAATGTGCAACAAAGAGTTCACTGGCGAAAGTAAGGATCCAAAATGTTATAAGAGAGGAGTTCGAAGTACGACAAGGACTTAGATAAGTAGATGGATTGGCCCCCATGATTTTCAAACTGGCCTTAGAATGGGTGATAAGAAAATCGTGAGTCCAGAGAAGTGCATCACCACAGTCGGTACAATTACTTGAATATGCGGATGACGTGAACATCGTTGCAAGATCCTTTCTGGCAGCAAAAGGAGATTATATCGAATTAAAAGAGGCGGCAAAGAACATAGGCATGAAGATAAACGAAGAAAAAATGAAGGCGATGCAACAATCTAGAGCAGGAAGATTTAGAACGGGAAAAAATATAACCATCGATGAACATAACCTAGAAGTAGTCGATAAAGCAGTGTACCTTGGATCTACAATTACAAAAAGAAACGAAGAAAAAGAAGAAATGACTTGATGACTTTTATGACCAAAAACAAATCCTGCACTAAAGATTTGTGCACAGGAAAACGAAACTCTCACTCTACAAAACAGTAATACGACCAGTACTTGTTATGGTGTGTTATGGTAGCGAGACGAGACTATGACCCAGGACATAGAGGAACGAGTCAACAGGTTTAAGAGAAAATTCTCAGATGCATAATAGGCCCAACCAGAGAGGATGGAATATGGCGAAGAAGATACAACAACGAGTTGTTTGAAATTGGTAGACTAGGATTGGCCGGCCACGTAATCAGGATGGAGGATAATGGTATCCCAAAACGGCTTATAGCCTCAGAAATTTTGGGAAGTAGGCCAGTAGGTAGACTCAGGAGGAGATGGATAGACTATGTGACGACTGATGCAAAGCCAATGCTCAACATCCGGAACTGGAAACATGTTGCAAGGGACCGACTAACTTGAATAAATGCCCTAGAAGAGGCCAAGGCTCCATTTGGGCTGTAGCGCCATTGGATGGATGGACGAAATCCAAATAAACGAAAAGATGACACGCAGGATTCAAACGAAATTTTAAAGGCTAACCAAACTATGAACATCTGTTTTATATTCTTTAATACTACTACTTCCATACATGTACATTACGAAATTACAGCAGCGACTGTTTATTTTAGGTTTCTTACAACTAATTCCACATCTTCATCGATCATCCAACCTTAAAACTTGTTTGCACTATCATTACATACCAAAGTGCATTAAAAAATACTCAGCACCATTATCGAAATATTTTTGTGCATTAAAATCCACTTCAAAAAATGTTAAAAATAAACGGAAGTGAATATCACGTGGACCCACCACAAACAGCAGAATTGACAAACAACTCGAGATCTCCAAGAAGTGGATGGATTGTCTGATTCTACTCCGCCACAATTGGATAGTAAATTTTCTCGTCCATCTTTGCCACCCAGTGTGAGAATTTTCGACTTTTACAAGTTAGCTTTCTTCTACTCTATTATTTTCCGATGCTAATCTAGAAACTAGCTACAATTCCCACGTAAATTATCATAAATCAAAAATTGTTTTGGTATAACAATTTCATTGTTTACTAAGTCACAATGAAGAATGTTGTGATGTTGGTTGTTTTTGGTTACTATGGAATTGATTTGGGTTCTAGAGAGAATTTAAACTATGGTTTTGTAAAACATTGTCCTGGTACTAAATTTTTATGTTACGAGTTATTTCTGTCTAGATATTCTCACAATATGGACCTAGGCATTCAAAATTTACAAATTCCTTCTGGAAATATTGCTTCTTGTGCAGATTCATGGTACGTATTACGCGATTTTTAGGTGGAGTGAAATCTTAAGACTTTCAACATGTCTTTTCCTGTCATGTTAACCCAAAAATACTACGATATGCTGAAAATAATTTCTTCATTTAATTTCTTCTTACTACAAGATTTTGAATTGCATTAATAATTTATTAATATCAATAGTTTTATGTCATTATTTTGAAGACACAAGTGATTTTTAGTTACTTTCTGCTTGATTTGTAGGGAGCATCCTAAAAAGCGTTCCTTAACTTTTCGGGATTTTGACTAAATTTTCTCCCACCCATCAAATAACTTTTCGCAGGCTACGGAAGGCCAGGTTTTCTATTGAAACAGACCTATTATGTTTGAGGACGATTTTGTTTATCCTCCCTTTGGTTTGGCGTCATTTGTCAATTTATTGCTCGGAATAGACGATCGAGCAGTTACTGGCGGTTGCTACCCTGTCATGTTGAACAACTTTCTTGTGCCCGAATTGAATCACTTCGCCGTACAGTACATGTGGTTCCAGCCTACGACGCAAATTGTACACATTGGCCTGTAAAACGCAACCACGCACCGGGCGTAGCCGTTTGGGCGCATAACCACACTTATAGGGAAAAAGCATAACATTTTAGCTATATTGTTCCGGGTCACCTATTTCATAATATTGCGCAATCATGCTTTTAGTTTGTGTCTTGGGCTAAAACTTTTGCGGTTTGTGTCTTAGGAACTTTCTGAGATTTGGTGAATTTTTTTGTGATTATTTGCACCAAATGTGCTGGAGTAGGAGTAGTCTACCAGGTTGACCAAGCTGACTGCCTGTATAGCTGCCTACCTGAGAACTTTAATTTAATTTATAATGTTTCGTATACAAATTGATGTAACTATACTGATAGACCAGGCAGGCAACTACACGGTTAGCCTAGTTGGTCTGTCTGGTCTGCCTGATCGTCTATCTGTTCTGTCTGTCTGGTCTATCTATTTGCTCTCTCTGTCTGCTCTGTGTATGTGGTATCTCTAGTTGTGTGTGTTTTGTGTTTAAAACTATTATAAAAAAATACTTGGCTTAGTTTCAAAATTCGATTTATATTCGAAAAATTATAAGTTTACCAAACCGCAAACGTTTTCAGAGACACAAACCCAAGCTTCAGCCCCAGACACAAACGAAAAGCTCGAATGCGCATTGGGCGACAATGAACCAACATAGCTATACTACTAAGTATGGCTGGTAGTGCAGGGAGAAGTACAACACAATCTTATGATAATGTGATTATGTTCGCCCGAGGCGCCGAATTAAAATGTTTAGGGAGTAGGAATACAGGGGGGGCTCAATGGCTCAAATACGCGTTTTCCCTCGCTACGTCAAATGACGGAAAATTCGTTGCTTAATAAACTTTTCTTCATTCTACTATTGCATCATCGTACGCACTATGTGAAAACGAAACAATGCGTCTTTTATCCATTTGAAATATTTTTTCTCTCATTATTAGATACTGAATTGAAAGGAAGCTTCTTGTATAGTTTGAAATAGCTCGATTTCAATAAAAAATAATAAGTCGGTGTCTAATGTGGTGGACTGCAACAAATATTTTTGTTTGTGATGTGGGCCCCTAGGCTATCGCCTATGTTGCCTATGCTTTACGTGCTGCTTTGCACGGTACTGGGCGAATTGCCTCAGGCCCCTGTCAGAGAAGCTTCGAAAGGAGATCGAAAGCCAACCAGTAAAAGCCCCAATATCTAATCGGCGTTCTAAACGTCGCGCAGACAGTAACCTGTTCCGTTCTAGGTGGCAGTTAGGTATATTCGGGAATCCAGAACCGACCTTTCGTTCTGGTCCTGGTCCTGCAAGATTATGTGGCGGACCTGGTATTGTCTGGTGGTGCTAAAACAAGAGCTGCTATCACGGAACTGCATTGGATATAGCTCATGAGACAGTTTACCTTGAACAGCTGCTCGCTCGCGGTAACTGCACGAAGTAAGAAAGTAATGGAGCAATCCATCGAAGCTCACCGAGACGACTTTAGCGCAGAGCGACGTGAATAAACCCGCAAAAAGGGGTTTGATTTGGCCTCCTTAAAGCAAACTACAATAATATAATACCTATTCGCGAATTTTTTCAACCAAACAGCCTACGAAACAAGGTTTTTAAAAAAATTGTTTATAAGCTACGTTTTAAATACAGAGAAATTAATATAGTTTACGTAACACAACGAAATTTCAAGTTGCCTTGCCCAAGTGGTCACCAAATGCATTTTGTAAACAATACACTATATTTCTAATTTATTAACGATAATTTCACACTTAATACTCTCAATCTTAATTCAGTTGCAATAAAAAGTAACCCAATTCATCTATCATATGTAAAGATTTCCTTTGGTCAATAAAAATTTAAATCTCGAAATCAAATTAATATAAAAATTCTACCTTCTAAAAAAGCCATTTTTTTATTCGGCTCTCTTCGTTTATGTCTTCTTCTACCATTTTTGAATTATTATCATATTCTTATCACGTAATTTTGAAGCACCACTTTCACCAAGCACACCTTATTTGATGAAGACATTTTATATTGTCTTCCAAAAAAAAAATTGCAGCAAAGTTCTAATGGCTTAACACACTTTTACCTTTTACAAATATAAACTTTATAGCACAAAAACTTTCATTTTTTTATCACATCTCCAAGCATTCAGCTGAATACATTTGTACATGCAAGTAAAGTATCTGTTACTTGTCAAATCATTTCAAGTACTCTAATCTTGCATCTTGAAAAACATCTGAAGAAATATTTGGGATGTTCAATTCTTGTTTAACTGATCGTCTCTGTCAGTGCGTGTTGGTACTGTGTTTATGATCATCAGTAATAACAACAGAAAGACCTACTATGGCAAATTTTTTAGGCATGGGTTAACCTAATCATACATTGTATAACATCACACTCATCATTCATTTTTCCTTGCAGGCAATAAAACTATCAGAAGAACCCAAACGTCGAGAATGGCCATTTTTCACTCTGATGGACGTTTATTTCAGCGATCAAGTAAACGATCCAACACTTCGGCTCTTTTCATCAACCAAAACACTTAAAGAAACTATTGATGACAGCGTTTTCGAAGATGATCCAATCATATCATCAGCAATAGCAGCAGCAACATCGGGAGCATTTATGGATATATCAGAACTAGTTCGACGAAAACAAGAGAGTGAAAATGATAACTATGAGGACCGAGTATCGGAAGTTTCAGTCAATGATTACAATAATTTCAACAATAATGAAGACAATAAGAAACCAGTCATTGCTCCTGAGCAACATCAACGAAGAAAGCAAGAGACTCAGGCTCAGCAGGATTATAGGCAGCAACAGCAACAGCAGCAGCAACAGCAGCAACAACATCAGCAGCAGCAGCAACAGCAACAACAACGCCAACAGGAACAGCAGCGACAGCAGCAACAGCCGTCAGTTCGTCCAGAGCCGCCACAACAATCACAGCAGCATAATCAACAGCCAGAGCATCATACTATAGATCAAGTAAGTTGTAGTATAAATTGAAGAAGATTTTATTTATATACTTTCTTTTTCAGTATTTGTTATCCTGGAATAATTTTCATGGTAATATGTGTAAAGGATTCCACAGCTTGCAAAAGGATGAGAAAATGGTCGATGTGACTATAGCAGCTGGTGGAAAAATATTTAAGGCTCATAAGCTGGTATTAAAATTTACAATATTTATCTATAACAGTTTACTTAATCCTATCTAATAATTCAGGTCCTCTCCGTGTGCAGCTCTTATTTCCAGAAAATATTTCTAGATCATCCATGTAGTCATCCTATCCTCTTTATGACCGATGTCGATAGCAATCATATGGCTGGACTTCTAGATTTCATGTATAGTGGCCAGGTGAGATTTTAGTTATTATTCCAAAAAAACAGTTAAAGAACACAAATATCATATTATTCTCAAAATCCCTTGTTCAAGGTCAATGTGAAATATGAGGATCTACCACACTTTCTCAAAGTAGCCGAAGCAATGAAGATTAAGGGATTACATAGCGAAGTAAGTTTTATAATGAATTTGTTTAAAAAATTATAGTCCGGGAGCTAGCAACATTTTTTGGTGACCCATTTTATCGTCGATTAAAGCATGTAATTGTCCTCAATGAGGTCTAGTAAGCCACGAAAATCAACCACTTACAACCAGTTAGTGTGACAATGTTTACTGGGAGTATTATCATGAGTGCGTTCCGTAATATACTGGGAGCACTGCGCCAGTACTACCAGTGGTAGTTTTGTCGTTCCGTTTTCACCAAACAGTGCCCTGTCGCAGTGCTCTGGGAACATTCATGACGTCATGAATATTCCCCTTTTTACTACTGGGACTACTGCTTTGAAAGAGGTAATGTGCTCCCAGTAGTTTCAACAGGTTTTGACAGATGTGCATTGTGGCTGTAAAAAAATGTAATCGTGAGCAGTAAAATATGGAGGCGGAGCCAGTATACTGTGCGCTCGTTCCGTATACAAAAATGTAGTGCTTAGTTCAGTATAACTTTTTTAAACAGAACGTGCTTCGCAGTGCACTGGCATGACGTCTAAAATCACAGTGCTCCCAGTATATTACGGAACACACTCCATATCATCGTCTTTCATTTTTTGAGGGGTTGTCAATTTACATCAGACCGATCAGATGTCATCAAAAAACGACAAACTTACATTCGTTAGGCGAGACAATCCACTACAAGCGCGCATATATTTACATGTGCAATATAGTCCTCTGTAACCATATATACTTGAAAAGGGCCCCTCGATAGAGGCTGCCTCCAGTCTGGCTCCTGACCACCCGAAAGGCCGTTGAAAGAATGGTAAACACAAACGCAGTCGTAAAGTCAACGTTACGGATACTGTCACTGCGAACCCCCAACAAGTTCTATCCGCACTCCTTAATTAGCAATGGGCTCAAACTATATCCCAGAACCGGATGCGGGTTCAACCTAATCGTTGGACCGACGTCGGGCACTGTGGATACAGAGTCTTCGGTAACCTACGCCAATCTGGTACCCAGACCGCGAAATATTTTCATTTCGCGTTTTTCCCCTGAAACTAAGTGCGAGGCAATTCAAGAATACCTAATGGGAAGAGCAGGAAGTCTCGTGCAGGAAGATTAGCAATATTTCCAAATCGGTTGCGTCTTTTATCCTGACTGAAACCGCCCAATACCGCTGAATAGCTTTTATACCCCACGTTCTGGCCTTCTGGTGCCTTTTCAAAGTGTTTCGTTCTTCGCACGCGTGCGCAGGGTATTCCTGACACTACAGGTTCCAAAACACTTAAGACGCTTTCCCTCTATTACCAAAACGAGAAGGGAATCGGATCCAAAACCCAAGATGTGTTTCCGTCGACTTCGGCCAGTGATTTCGATATAATCGCTTTTACAGAAACATAGTGGGACTCTTAATACCGAACTTTTCGATACCTCCTTCCAAATTTTTCGGAGGCATATATATTGTCTCGGGCGCGTGGAGGTGGTGTACTAATTGCATGTAGTAACCTTCTCAATTGTTGCCTAATAACGCTTCCTAATTTTTCCACCACTTTGGACATTGAGATCCTCCCTCTTGAAGTCTCCCTTGTCCATAACAACCTATTTTTAATTTGCTGCTGCATCCCACCAGGTATGTTCAGCCCTCTTGACGATAGAGGTCAAAACTTCTATGATATTCTGATCTCTTGCGCAAATCATATCCAAGATATGATGGATTCCAAAGATGAACTCCTACTTGTAGATGATTTTAACTTACCCAATGTTAAATTCGTCCATATCATCCCCACGGTAGTACAACAACGAGTTGAGACGTACCAAAAACCTGAAGAATAAACCCTGGACAACCTACCTGAAGAGGAAATACACTGCAAGTTTCGATGCATTTCTCAATTGCTATGACCAATTTCATGCTCTCTTCGGAGCCCTCTATAAGGGGTACCTCAGGAACATGAAAGGTAAACTGTATGGTGATCCCAGAGAATTCTTTCAATTTATCAACAGTAAGAAAAAAGTTGATAATTACCCTTACACCATGCAATACGAAAACTCCCTTAGTTCTAATTCATCCGAAATTTGTGATAATTTTGCATCGTTTTTCCTCAAATCTTTCTCGTCTCCTGTATTCCAAACAGATGAAGACAGTTTTCGATATATTAATGCAATCCAAACTTATCCCTGTCTATAACCAGGGAAGATATCTCGAAACATATCAATGAACTTCTACAAGATTTTTCGTCCGTCCCTGATGGGTCTCTCCAGCTGTACTAAAATTCTGTGCAGAGGCCCTACTGTCTCCTCTTCTATGTTTATTTCAAAAATCGCTAAATAAAGGGGGCTTCCCAACCTTATGGAAGAACTCTTTTATAATACCTGTCCATAAAAAAGGTCTGAAGAACCTAACTTAACCAAAACTCTTCGAATCTATTATTTATTCTGCTAGCGCCCCTATCTGCAAGAGACTTATCTCAACAAACCAACATGGATTTCTCGCAGCTCGTTCCACTAATGCTAATTTACTGAAATTCTCTTCACACAGTTCGAGACTTTCGGTATAGTTAGAGTCGTACTTAGCCTACAGAACTTACCAGGTTCTATTCCGCGAAGTCAAATCTAAAAACATCGAAGCGTCCTCTGGAGTCCCGCAAGGCAGTCATCATGGCCCTCTCCTGTTTATTTTATTAATTGACGACATTGTTACCCTGATAAAGCACTGTAAAATCCTTATTTACGCTGATGACATCAAACTGTATCGCCACTGGATGGCAACTTGCGTTTCTTCGTTTCTCTCCCATAAAACCGGTTTCATCAGTGCGTCTAAGTCTCCTGTGTAGCACCCCCATTGACGATGAAATCGGAACATTTTTACTGTCGCTGGTTCCCGGACTATTAGATTGGAATGCAAGTAATATTAATTTAATTTTCAGTTACAGCAGAGTACACACGAGACCGAACAAGATCTCCGGGTACCAAAACCTTCAGAAGATGGTGCAACCAGGTACAGTAGCCAATCCCTCAATGCAGGACAAACATCATCGATTTTCTCTAATACAAACGGACCCATTCCTTCTCCAAGCTTAAGCAGCGGCAATACAACACCATTATCCTGCAATCCACCAATACCAAGCCCGAACTTCTTAAGTTTTCGTGAGCATATCAGATCACGGGCAGCAATCAACGAAGCATTCTTAAACAACGCCAGCAACAACAACAATAGTCTTTCACCAGAAAAGTATTCAATACAGCAAACAAACAGTAGCAATAAAATTCTAGATGGTAGAAAGCATCACAAATACTTTGCTAAGAGGAAAATGCTAATGCAATACAATCAGGATATTCTTCGAGAGAAACGGAATAGGGAACTTGCTGAATTGGAGCTTCAGCAGCAGGAACAGCAGCCGTCACAGCCGCCAGAGCAACATTCTCCGATTAATGATAATTTTAAGATAAAATTACCCGAAATATGCAAGGAGGAGGCACTAAACTTGGTTCAGACAATAAAGCAAGAGCCGGGCGGAGATGCACCGTCTAGGGAATCAAGGCAGGAAGAAGATTGCAGTTCAACAACACCAACGGATTCAACAATCGATGAAGAGGCTGAAAATGAAGCTAAAGCGGCACTTTTAAGACTAAGACATTCAATTCTCGAGCAAAATCTAATAAATAGCAGTACTAATTCAAATAATAACAACAACAACAATAATAATAACAATAATAACAACAATTACAATAAAAATAATAATAACAACAACAACAATAATAATAATAACAACAATAACAACAACAAATCTAGTGTCGAAGGTAGCAATGTTAATATGGATCGAAACTTGAACGCGGTTTGTAGTTAATTAATTTATTTTGTCCAGTCCTTAATTAATTTATTCATTTTTTTTTATAATTTAATTTCTTTTTGTTTGTTATATTATATGTATGTAGTTTTTGTTTATGGTTTAGCTGCCATCCAGTCATATTTCGTATTTTTCATTTTTGTTATCAATTTTTATATGTTTTTTAACACTCACGGATTTTATTTTACTTAAACAAACTGAAATTTCTCTTTTTGTTCTTGCACAAGAACAAACAGAGTGAACTGCGATGAACATTTCTTTTTTTTTAATTAATAATCATACTCTCTTAGGTTTATTTCAATCTATATTTTTTTATTTTTTTTTATCATATTTTTATTGTTTTTTATTTTATGTTGATTAAATTTATAATTTGCGGAAATTGGAAATTATTAATTATAGAAGAAAAATTAACTATTTTTAGATGATTTCTTTTTGTTTTTTATTTTTTTATAATTAATATTTTATGTAGAATAATAATTTCTTTTTAAATTTAATTGTTACTATTATTTTGTAATTTTTTTTTTCGATATTTTTATTTCTTATCACAAAATTATTATAGATATAAAAAAAGTGACTTGAATTTTGTAATTAATTATATATATTTGTTTAAATAATTTGTGTACAATTTTGAATTGATTTACGAGTGCTTAAGCAGGTAATATACTGCAAGCAGGCGTATATTATTTTAAGCTGTTCTTGGATGAAAATTTAATATTATTGTAAAAAAAAGAAGTCAAGAACAATTTATAGGCAGGGATTTTTAACCTATTTTCATTATTATTTATATAAACTACAATTATTATCGTTCTATAAAAAAACAAACTATTCACATTTCTTTTACTTATTGAAAATTTGCATGCAATTCCCTTTTTTGGTTCGATTCGGCTGCGTTACGGTTACAGACACCAATCACAATTTACAATCGAATCAGCTTTCAATTGACGAATCGAATTTCGTACTCTAGGATTTATTTAAGGAATGGCTAGAATGTTCACACTCCATCTACACGATCTGTTAATAAATTCACTAAGATACTGATTTGAAAGTTGAATTGTTATTTAAAAAATTCAAGAGTATTATCACAAGCCATACAAGAAAAATATGAAATTATTTTTAGTAAAGAACTGATTGATTCAAAGCAGAAAGATTACTCAGTCCTGTTTTACTGGAGAGAGATTTAATTTCTTAGTGCAAAGACTACGGTATGAAGTCTCACCAAAAAAACAGTCCTTTCAGGCACAAATATTATGTAACCCGAACCCGAACTCTTTATTTCCGAAAAATGTCAGAACTATGATTCCGTTTTACAGTTGCCGCGCCATTTCTCACTTCAAGCGCCAACCATGATCAGAGTGACTCCTAAGCTTGGAGTTCTCATCGGAGTAGACTTAACACTAAAAGAAGGCGTAGATAGTTAAAACGTATACTTGTGCGCATTGAAATTCAACACAACACTTAAGCCGCAGTGAGGAACAGACACATACTTTCGTACGACCCCTTGCCTAAAAAACCGGTTTGTGTATCACCATAATAATAAACATAATAAACGAAATGATCGATAGTGTAACTTTCATCATATCACACGTTATTTGAATGTTTCCGCCTAGCTAAAGCTTGTAAGCGAACACCAACAAACCTTCGTTGAATTTCGCAAAGTGGTCTATTCAGAGCCAACGAATCCCAACTAATTCCTGCAAAAGCCACGTTGGACGATTGCTAATATAAATAAGCGAAAAGTTGTACCTTTGTGGTATGTGATTTTGTTCGAATATTCCAAGGCAGATTCGTTTTATCTTATTTATTTTTCAAGATACTTAACACAAGCTCAATATCCTAAGGTGTAGGGATTTTGGGGGAACATCAAAGGAATGCCAAATGAAATCTTCGACAAATTAGTGCCGCATTCCTTAGGCCTTCATGTTTAACGTATCCGTCAATAAGATTTCTACGATCCTTTATTACTTTAACTCTGTTAAAGTAGCGCTGTTAACTTAGCACCATTTCTAGCATGCCATTTGATAGTTCCCATTTTACAACTGAAAAGAAGCAAAAATAATATTTCTCATTTTTCAAATAATAAAAAGCCAAAAAATTAATAATAAAATTTATATCTTCTGAATTGTTTGCTTAGAACAGAAATTTTAGAAATTTGAAATCTGGGGCCGTATTTGGTTTCTCGAGTCGACATTGTCTTCTGTCGATAAACAAAAATTGGCATTTGGCGACACGATATCGTCTCTTTTCGTGTCGATAAAGACCTTTGACGATTGTTAAAAGGCTCAATTTATGCATGCAATAAACTTATAACAATTTATATTCTAATTAAATAAACGTGGTTTGCTGCCCTTGAAGTAATACCACAATTTGATGGTTTTGTATGGCCGCGCTTATCTGTCGATTTGGTCGTGATGCCAAATATGAAACTTAGAGAAAGTCGAGAAGCTTATTTTGTCGAGTCGATCCATCGACTCGAGAAACCAAATACGGCCCCTGGTAGTATAAAGAGTCACACCTAAGCTTTCACATAAACAAAAAGATCCGTCAAAACCGCATGAACTGATGCAAGGGAAATTTCTGGCCATCCATCCATTATAGTCTGTCTCTCCTTGACTAACATATCTTGAACTTCAGCGCTCATGATTTCTTAGTTGTATAATCTAGGCATTCCATCCATCCAATAGCGCTACAGCTTAAATCCAGCCATGGACGCCTCTAGGGAAATTCTTCAAGTTTGACGTTCTATTACAGCGGGTCTCCAGTTCCGATGTTGAACATTGCATGAGCATTGCCTGCTGGTCTGGCTCCAAAAAATTTCTGCTGCCAATAGTCGTTTGAGGACACGGTGGTCCTTCATCCTGATTGCGTGGCTGGCTGTATCTCCTTCGCCATATTCTACCTTTTCTCGTTGGGTCTACTATGCAACTAAGAACCTTTCAATTAAAGCGGAGACTCTTTCTTTCATGCCTTGAGCCGCAGTGGCAGTTTCGTTTTTCTGTGCAGCGTTTACTTTTGGGCATAAAAGGCTCTGTTAGCCAATAGTGAAGCTTAGGCCTATGTGCTTTTCCGTATCTTTTAGTTAAGCTTCTTGTGCTGTTATGAGAACCTTCGCACGATATTCATGTCATCTGTATATCCCAATAATTGTACAGAATTTTTTGCTATTGATACATTTCTCTAGACTGAAGTTTTCCTTATCATCCATTCTAGAGCGAGATTAAAATACATCGGGGCCAGTCCATTCCCTTGTCTAATACCTTGTCGTATTTAAAACTCGTCTGTTATGCATTTGGAATCTTTGAATTATTCATTGCGCATTTTCTCAATTGCACCAGTTTAGAGGGAACACCTAATCTTATAAGATCTTGTGCAGCCCTTCTCTTTCTATAAAGTCATTTTCCTATTGGAAATCTGCAAATATTTGGTATATTGGACTTTTTTTTATTTTTTTGCTCAGGGGGCCGTATTTGGTTTCTCGAGTCGACATTGTCGTCTGTCGATAAATAAAAACTGGCATTTGGCGTCACGATATCGTCTCTTTATGTGTCGATAAAGACGTTTGACGATTATTAAAAAGCTCAATTTATGCATTCAATAAACTTTTAACAATTTCTATTTTAACTAAATATACGTGGTTTGCTGTCTTGAAGTAATACCACCCAATTTGATGGTTTTGTATGGCTGCGCTTAGCTGTCGATTTGGTCGTGAAACCAAATATGAAACTTAAAGAAAATCGAGAAGCTTTTTTTGTCGAGTCGATCAATCGACTCGAGAAACCAAATACGACCCCAGGATCTTTAACGTCAGCAGCTGGTCCGTGTTTGTCCTAAAACTAGCTTGATACTCTCCTATAGGGCTCCCCGCTATCGGTCTTAATTTTTAGTTTCACAAGAATTGTGAAGGTTTTGTAAACTGGTGCTGAGGAGTGCTTCTGTTTTTATAGGTTAATTTATCTTTCTTGTCATCTGATACAACTCCTTTCTCCTAGATGTTGCTTAAGAGTTCGTGTAATGTTCCTAAGACTTGAATTCTTTTCTACTTTAGTAACTCAGCTGCGATTCCATCGACGTTTGCTCTTTTACCTTGTTACAGATTCACGCACTTCATCCAGTGTCAATGGTTCTATTGAAACAATGTCGATCTTGCTGTGTGCTAATCATCTTTCTTTTCTTCCGCTTTATCCAGTCATAAACTTGCCTAAGGCTTGGCAGGTGATCCTTGTAAGATTTCTTTAATGAGATAGCGCATGTTGACTTTCCGATAGTCGGTCGATTGTCTGTAATTGTTATTAAAGTTATTTTTAATTTTAATACTTTGAAATGTACATGAAATACCTTATCTATGTGGTTCCATACCATCTTTCCATTTGCTTAAAAAAATCAATTTCATCTCTCCCCTTTGATATCAGCATTAAGACCGTCTAAATCATTGGCGTTTGCAAATTATTTAATGAACCAAGCTCAACCAGTTTCTTTCTAAAAACGTAATTATACAAAATTAGAGTTTTAAATAAATTGATTGGAGCAAAATTTGGTTATTAAAGATGTTAAAAACACATCGTGCCTATGGAAGTACGTTTTTGTATCCTTCAATAATCTACCTTTTCTTATACATAAACCTTTACACTATTTCTGTTATATTTGTACTTCTCTCTTATTCTTAAAACACAACTAGTTATTATTCCCTTATAAGATAAATATTAAAATTAAACATAAAGTCACAAAATTGCATTCATTGTTAAATTTGTAAAAATTAAAAATTAGTCGGGAGTCGTTGTACTTAAAAGTCTGTCCCAAGCAAAAGACAAAAGTTGGGCAGATCTAGTAGAATAAGTTTTAATAATAATAAAAAAAGCAGTAAGTTCTTCTGTTTTACATTTTTACTTTATTTTTTGTTTTTCTTTTCTTTTTCAAATTCATTATCTGAATTATGTGATAAGTAATGAGAAACACGACAAGATTTATACGTTGCAACGAAAAAGTAAAACTTTATGCATTAAATAAAAGTTTAAGAGTTGAAAAATATGAAATATATATTTTTAAAAAAATAAAATGGCATTATAACAATTATTGTAATAAGAAAAAATTAAAGTAATAGCTTCTTAGTTAGAGTCTAACGTTAGTAATTTAGGGAAAACATATATGTGAAGGCGTCACTTTGTTGTTAATAATTTTTTAACGTTTTTATATTTGCTTTTTTTTATTGTAATTTATTATTGTTACTATATTTTCTTCTTAGTGTTTTTTTTCTCTATTTATTCCATTATTTATGTATTTTGTAATGAACTTTCTTTCAATTGGTTCTGTTTTTATGTAAATCTAGGTGATAACTCAGGGAGGGGTTATTGTTTTATAAATGATATATAATATTTTTTTATGCCGAAAAAAAAAATAAATAGATTTGTATATTTTTTTATATAAGTTGTTGACAATAAAAAAAATTCTTTGTTTTTACATATAAACTGAAAAATAATAAAATTTAAGATAATTTATATTTATAGTGTTTTTTTAAAGTTCGTAGGGGACAATATAGTTTTCCATCGACTTCTGCTTACCTTATTCCGATTGACAACCGGGATCTGTTCCTGTCCTCTTGCTACTGATCCCTCCACTGGTCCCTATTTTATTGAAGTTCTTCCTCGAACGTTGTCTGCTTAAGTCTGAGGGATGAGACTTTCACGTATCCACCTGACAGGTCGTGGCATACAGACCCGGACGTCATCGAAGACGATAGTTTACATAGCAAGTTGTTCATTCAGGTGCAAAAATGTTCATGGCCACAACGAAAACTTCAGATTCACGCCGTGAATACTTGCAAACAAGCGTGAACGCGAGTGTGGATGGTTTTCCTATCCCATCTAGTTGGCGGCCGGTGAGTGTGTACTTGACCTCGAGGTGAAAACTTTCAGTCCACGGCCTGCCGACGACCTGTGTGTGAATGGAAGCCTGAAGGTATGGCTAAATCCCACAAAAAAAAATGTACGCGGTTATGCGGACGGGAGAAAGTAGTATAGTAGCCCCTCGATTGTTTAGCCGCCACCGACCAGCCAAACGACTGGGCGAATGCTGTACGCTGCAGCCAAGTAATACTGACCCGCGAAAGGCCCTTAGAGTGTAAAACTACACGAAGTCCTCCGCCGAATTTTAGCGTAGGGAGATTTTTGTTGAGTGAGCGCTTAAGTTTTGAAAGTTGTGTTTTCAACACAAACGGAAAAAGCGAGTGGAATAGAAGAAGGGCAAGGAGTTTTAAATTATCACAAAAAAAAAATCTTGCAAACGATCAAATGGATAAGCACAATCAGAAAGTTCTAAGGTATTTCCACGAGCACAGGAACAAAATCTGTACCATAAGGGCACGACGACAACTTGTTGGCGCTACCCGCAATCACAGCAACACTAGTCTAGATTCTGCTATACCTGTGGATATCAATACGACTTTCAAAGATACTCGAGGGAGCTAAAGTAATGTTGAGATCGAATATTGACGTAGAAAAGCGACGGCAATGACATTGAGATCATCTGGCCATACTTCCAAGTTTACCAATTGCATGAGACGGACATTCCATTAGTTCATGCCGATATCGACCAGGATGGTATGCACACGATCAGGCCATTGGCAATAGAGTTAGACCCTCGATACATGAGTCGTGCGATTTGTCATCCCAGTTTCACAATATTGACGCGCACAATCAGTTTGCAATCAAAATGAAACACACGACCGCAACTGATTTTAGATCAATCGGTATTCTGTGCCCTCATAACTTTTAAAATTCTGACACCTACAAGTGCAACCATGCAACTGAAATCGCTTGCGACCGGTAAGAAGAGGTAAACAGGTTTCAAATTATTTCTGTCGACCGGTGAGTTGATTCCCACTTCCGTAGTGGAGCAAAGTCCCGAAAGAGTTGCGTATGCAACTGAGATTGCAAATCATTCGATTCGTGTGCGGAGAGCCTTTCACGCAAAATATAGCTATGGTATTCGCCCACTATATGTTTATTTTGTTTCAGACAATGACTCCCTCGTTGCTTCTTTTTTCTACACATCTAAAAATATAATTAACCAAATATATTTTATTGTGATTTTTAATTTTCATAAATGTTTTATACCTATTATTGTCACTCGAGCACAGCAAATCTTTATTCAGTCTTTGAAAGATCACAAAAATTTTGTATGTTCATTGGATCGTTACTTGCAATTTTGAAAAAGTCATCTACTCAAGCCTAAAATTGATTTATGTATAAATTCCATTCAAGAATAAAACCTTAAAAAATAACGAAAGCAAAGAATTGATTTTATGTATTCAAAAATTTTCGTATTTTTTATTTGTTTACTTATTCGGACTATAATACAGATTAAACTATTCTATTCGATTTTTAGATTTTATATTATATTATATATAATGTTTTATTTAGTTATGTTCTTTGCTGTTCATTAACAAACGATTGACTAAAATAGTTGAAGATGACATTATTAAATCAATTTCTCAATACAAATGGTTAAGTTTTTGTTTAAATTAAAAAATAAACGTTTTTTATAATTTTCACATTGTAATAAAGAACAAACAACAAAGTGCAAATTTAATAATGTAAACTGTACTTAATAATTTAATTTAGAATTTATATAAATATTTTTTTTAATTTAATTATTGATTTTAAATTGATCTGAAGCTGTTTCTTTGATATATTCGATTATTATTTATTAAAGATGAGGGATTGTATTAGTTATGTGGATCAGATGTACAGTTAAATAATATCAGAAAACTGTCAAACTATCAAAGAATTGTTATAGGATATTAGGAGATTAAAAGTACATTAATGCATGTCCTAGAGACACAAAAAAGATAAAAGTAAACTAAATAAAAGAGGCAGAGTCAAAAGCTCCTGAAATAAATGACCTCTTGGGCCTCTCTATCCACAAATGGAGTAATCACACCATTTTTATTTGATTCTCACGAGGATTTGTACCACCGCATGATAAGCGATTATTTGGCGCCCTGGTATTTGTAAATGAAACCCCTTGTGCCGAAAGTCGAGTCGTGTTTCGTGGCAAGTCGTTTGAGTTGAAAAAAGTACCTTTCAATCTAATTACGACTGTCAGCACAGCAGCCCGTATTCTCGGATTTAACAATATTGTAATAGAAATAGAAAATTTGGTAAGAAGTACATAATTAATGTCCAAATTAAGATTGATGGACTGGTAGTATAAAGGGTAATCTCTAAGCCTGATTTTTTCACATAAAAAAATTGGCCTGTTCAATCACAACAAAAAATCAATTACTTCATTTACAAATCCTAAATCTGCCACGCTCGTATAAGGTAATATGGCTGCATTCGAAAATTCAGCCAGCTGCGCAGAATTGGCAGCACATCATTCAAAAAATCAAATTGCTGCAGCCACTCATATTATATCCTGCAGCCGATTCTGCGATACTGCCAATTCTGCGCAGTTGGCTGAATTTTCGAATGCCGCCTATGTCTTACCGACCAGTACTCATATATAGATCCGAAACTCGGTTTATCACCAAAAAGCACTCGCATTCAAAATGAAAGTCTTTGGACCCCTTATAGTGCTCCAAAAACCCAACAAGGATAAAATCTCCGTGCGGTATGACGTTAGCAATACAGCAAAGAGTAACCTGCTCTGGCCGTTGGATTTATAGAATGCACGAGATAGATCAAACTTCCAAGGGCATAAACGCCACGAATTTAGAGATGACAAACTTGATGGTCTTAATGGGGACCGCTCAATATAAGAGTACGGATGCGGTTGCAATAGAGATGGTGAAATATTCGTATTATTATGCGTTTTTAACCATGAAAGATAGTAAGTAATAATGATAATCGAACATTAGGCCATTGATGATAATCCGACATCTGGCCGTAATGTCTCACCACAGGGGAAAATAGCTGATGAAGAAACCAAATGGAAGATGATTTTGGAGTAGAAAACCAAAACCTTAGCATTCTTGGAGGCAGTGAGGGCGCCAACAGTGAATAGCAGTATTGCACTACCGGAATATAGTCCTGAAAAGGTACGGTGGATGCGCGTGCATGGATTTCGACGGCGGATATGTGTATGGTCGTTCAGCTACTATCGAGCTTTAAAGGGACAGGAGTCCGCCTGGTTATCAGAAATATCATTCCCAGGCAAGACTTGGGGTGACTATAAAGATTTGTTTGCATGATTACTCTACAGAAACTACCGCTGCATTGCTGTGGCCACTGTAATGTCTCATTGGTATGGCCACTGTGATGCCTCATAATGCGCAGTTCGAACCACGCTTAGTTTTTACAACCAATATTAACACGAGAAGCCAAATGCAGCAAAAGTCGAGAGAAGTCAAAAGCAGACGCCTGCAGATTGATTCCGGATGAACGAAAGGTATTACTTGATAAAATGATCTTCGTTATTCACTCAAGCTTTTCTGTGTTTGCAAGTACTATACTGCGTTGACTATCGTGAACTAAAAATAACGCAATTCCCGACTGGTTTCCGTGGCCGTTTATATGTGAGCAAATTGACAGATTGCATTGATGCCAATACTTTACCATCCTAGACATGGCTAATGGGTACCATAAGATACCTGTTCACCTTGACTTTACCGAGAAGACAACATTTGTGACTCCATAGGGCTAATTTAAGTATCTCACGATGCTGTTCGGTCTTCGAAATGTACTGTCGGTCTTTCAAATTGCAGTCATGAAAGCTCTAGGAGACCTTTCATAGCAAGAGGCTCCCCCTGTTGTCCAACTGGCTTTAAACTGCTCCGAGTCATCAAGTTCAGTCCTCTTCAATTGTTGATAGGCAAAGTTGCCAGAGCCCTGGATTTAATGTCGGCTAACGACTTGGCTGACGCCCGTAATCAAGCTGTTAACAATATTGAATAGAACGCCGTCTACGATAAAGATAGATTTGACGATTTTGTATTGCTGAAAAATGAAATCAGACCAAACTAGACCAAAAATGCAAGGAACCCGGTCGAGTTCCTCATCAGATGATAAATGAGACAGATAACAAATGGCTTGTTGTAATTAGTTTGTAAATTGGTTTCATAAATCGGTTTGGACAGTGCTGATATCGCTAAACATACATCCTGCCACCTGTAAGGAAAATGGTACTATTAAAGGGTGCTGTTTTTCTATCATCTGTTGATGTCAATAAAGAGTACTTTGGAGCACTGGTTGTTTGGAATCATATCATCTATGAGTAAAGAGCATTCATTAAATGCTAAGTATGTGACAAGGAGCTCTACTTTGAAGCACTATGGTTTACTATTACTTCATACAAGGCGTGATAAAGAATTAGAGCGCAATGAGTCCCGTCCAGTCAGTATTATGATTCCGATATTATTCTGTAAAAATACAATTTAATGCCGATTTGTATATTAGATGTATGGGCATTTTCATAAACGCAGAAATGCGGCAGTTCTGCGTTATTCAGCAATTGAAAGTCTTTAGCTGAATATTGCAGAATGACCGCAGTACTGCGTTTATGAAAATGCCCTTCTTGTACAGGCAAATTACACAAATTACAATTTATAGGATGAGTCACACGAGGACGAGTGACGCATCAGAATGGCCGTGTCGTATCGCAGAGTTCTAGCGAGCATCACCGCGTTTTTAATTATTGCAAATAGTAACCCAGTTGATGATAATCTGACAAATATAATTAAAAATTTCCAAATAATCTTTGATATTATTTACCTGCACAACAAAAAAAAACAACTTCATTTTCAGTTTCTACTAAATTAAAACAATTATTGCATTAGCATTATACTCCATTTCAACTGGAAATCATGTACATTTCAGATAGTATAAACTCCTAGTTTGTTTTTTAGACATAAAAAGCAATAAATATTATTTTTGCTATTAATATTTTGTTTTTCCTGTAAATTCATATGGATTTTTGTATTCCTTTTTTTGAATTTGAACTATTAACACATTTGTATATTTTATAATATTTTTTTTAAATTTGTTTTGTACGATCAGTTTGATATAAACAGCATTATACAAAGACTTAGTTTTTTGTTTTGTTTTTGAAATTCAATTTCCATCCCCAATAAAACCACCCCCAGTAAAAATTGTTTAAAACTTGGAAGACTTTTTTAATAATAATAATAATATTAAATAATCATCTCAGTTCTTTTGGAACTTATATATCACTTAAAAATATTAAATTTCGTTAAATATTTATTTTGTTTTTATCGAATTCAAAATTTTACGCTTCTTTAAGTAGCAGAAAATATACATACAAATATATAATATTAACAAGCTTCGTTTTATATCACACACCATCATTTTTAAGTCTTTATATAAGCCTTTGACTATTTTTTTTATTTATAAATAAACATTGATCTTTTGATATTTATTTATTTATTAAAATTTTTCTATTGTTTTCCTGTATGGGGTAACAAAATATATATTTTTTGTTCGTATAATTTTTTTCATATATTATTTAATAAATTTCACTATTTTTTTGTAATAAAAATCATTCTAGTATTATGTTCATTTATTTTTTTTATATAGATCTATTGCTAAATTTTCTTATGAACGTTTTCCATTTATTTTCACGTCTGCTTTGATTATTGTACTTTTAGTTTCTATTTATGAGGTTTTTGTGGTTATTTTTTGTTTTGTTATTTTGACGTGTAAAAGATGAAATAAAAGTGTGATTCAGGACTTCTTTTCTAAAAAAAATAAAAATATATTATTAAAAAAAATAAAATCATAGAAGGCATAACCAACTACCGAAACATGAGAGAATGCACAAATAAGCTATCTATAAAAATGAGTAAGTAAAGCTATGAAGAGAATTCAGAGTTTTATGAGATCACGCATGATTTATAAAATGTTGTACACAGATAAGATGAGACGTTCCATATATATTAAAATACTAGTCAACTCTGAAAATATAGTAAAAACCATCACAGATGTATATCTCTACTGAATACGTCTATAAGGAAAACGATTTCTACCTCGCGCATCTACTCGAACAATTAAAACGAATTGAACCAAACTCAGTAATCCTAGATCGACGCTAGAGATTGTTTCGTAAAATCAATGATATTTGTGATTTATATAAAGAGAACGATACTAATCCTACACTAATATACTTACTTTTACCTTTTCGAAGAAAATACAAAACACCTGTCTGTCTTTCTGTCCGTGATCCACTTTCATATCCGAAATTGTTGTAACTAGACACGTGTTATATCTTAAATTCAAGATCACGGCCAGGAGATCTACAACTAAAGCAAGGGCGAAAACCAACCTCGAACTTTAGATGTACGAGCCAATAAGGACTAGTTGACTAAGATCAAAACATGCTGTGAAAAGGCGAGAAGCGTAGCGGGTGTCTCCACTTCTATTGCTTTATAAATAATAGCCTAGTAGCTATTGCAAACAATGCCTCGAAACCGTATGGACAACACGACGACGACCTTTGCTCCTCAATCCAGGACACGAATCGGAACACTACTTGCTGATGGACGGCTGGATGAAATCCCCAACGAGATGAACCGCTATAAAATCAAAAGACCATGGTGCTGGGCGAGACCAGATAGCCCGATGCGGCAGAACATATCTACGCAAACGGTGAGTCCTTCTTATATTCTGGCAGAAACGAAACCGATAGCCGTAGGAGTCAGGTGCAGTCTCATTAGCTGATCACCAGTTTCTGAGAGTATTATTACCGTGCGCTTGCGTACCAGACTAAGAAGTACTAGGCTAACCCAATGCGATCTACAACTGAAAACGCAGACGACGACATCAAGGACGAGTTCTATATGCGACTGAGGGAGGTTTTTCGTTTTACACCAAGGAGAGACATAATTGTTTTAATGGGTGACCTAAACGCTTAGATCGGCCCCAACGATGACGAACGCCCCACAATTGAAAATCAAGGCATAGGCCAGATCACTAACAGCAATGGCGAGCTTTTCGTTGATTTCTGTAGTTCCCACCAATTCATGGTAGGTGGAACTTACTTTTGTCATAAGAAGATGCACAAGGAGACCTTGGTATCGCCCGATGGTAAAACGAGGAACCAGATAGATCACGTCGTCATCAGCCGCAGATGGAGAACTATTCTTGAGGATGTCAGGAGCTTTAGGGGAGCAGACACTGGAGGTGACCACCATTCGATAGTAGCAACTATTCGCCTCGTAATCGCCGCAATAAGAAACGTTCAACGCGATGCCAAAAACGGTTTCACGTAGGGGATTAAAAGGCGAGAATTTTCTGGGAAACTACAACAAACCTTAAGCCAGCAAAAAGTTTCTGACGAAAGAACATTGGAGAGCTGTGGAGTACTGCAAAGGGCGCTATATTGACAGAATTAATAAAAGCTCTATACAACAATTTCAAATGCCGAGTTCTCCATAATGGAAAATTATCCGACAGTTTTGAGGTGAGTTCAGGAATACGAAAAGGATGCCTACTTTCGCTATTACTATTTCTCATAGTAATAAACGACATCCTTGCCTGCGCTCTAGAGAGTAGAACACGCGGCATACAATGGGGGTTGCTAGACCGTTTCTCGGCCCACATGTTAACCGGACCCTGACTGAATTCTGCTAAGAACCATTCGAATCGGAAAACCTAGAGCAACGTGGAGGAGAACCCTATTAGCAAAGGCCGCAACAACTGGGAGATCCTGGTCAGAGATGAGAGCTGTTGCGCAAAACAGAGTCCACTGGAGGGCAACTATTTCCGCCCTATGTCCCATGAGGGATTAAAGGGGAATAAGAAGTGAAAATCACATCGTTCTTGCAGCCTTAGCAATTTGCGCATTGACGAACTAGCGGAAAAGTTTGGATTTGATCATTCAACCATTTATGTAAACCATGATGCCAGTTTCGGAAGAAAAAATTAGTTTCCAGTTCGCATAATTCGAAAAAATTGTAAATTTTCGTTTGAAGGCAACTAAGCTATTGATAGATCTTATGTTATCGAGTGCGGTATCGTGTAAAAAATTCCGAAAACGAAAAATTGTCTTTCAGGCTACGCAAACGCTCAATTTTTGGTTCACAATTTTTATTCGTTTTCAACTTGGTTTCGAATGAATATCGACGTTCGGGGTACAGGAACCGGTCCCTAGATTGGCCAGCTCTGAGAACTTCCTTCGGTACGGTTTCTTAAGGCAGCCAATGAGATTTTATCGGATCTAGACTGTTCAGAGGTCTCAGACGACTCAGATGCAGAGATGTGCAATGTTCTTATAAAATGTAAGCGTTTACATGATTGTCAGAATACACAACTGATACTCAGATTGAACAGATAAATGCGAAAACTAAACATATAAAACTTTCAGAACGACTAGATAAACCATTAGAATGTAATAAACACAAAAATCATTGTATGCATTAGTTTACGCAAGTGTCTAAATAATTCTTTCTTCGGAAGGGAAATTTTAAATAATATGAAACAGAACATTATTTGAAATGCCTGATAAAACAATGAGTGAGTTAACACCGCTGCATCAGATAATTACATTGATGCACGCTAATGCATGCGCTAATGGACAGCGAGTTGTAGAGATGGCAGCAAGTAAGAACTTGGTCGTTGCAAGTACTAGATTTGCGCGTAAAGATATCCATAAAGCCACCTGGGTATCTCCTGATGGAGCCACTCGCAACCAAATAGATCATGTGTTGATAGACCGCCGCCACCTTTCGGGTCTGATGACGGTACGAACGTACCGAGGTGCCAACTTCGACTCGGATCACTATCTTGTTGGTATGGTGCTCCGAGAGCGCATTACAACGCTGAAAAGCTTTGTATCCGCTGATCAGGCTCGAATCAACACAGCTGCACTACGCAATGAAATGGCCAGAAACAGCTACGGTCATGCATTAGAACTCGCCCTAAGTCCTGGGGATGAGATGCCGGGCGTCGAAGAGAACTGGACCCGCCTTAAAAATACTGTCATTAGTACTGCTGATTCCATCTTAGGCAGAAGTCGTAAAGATCGGAACGACTGGTTCGATAATGAATGCAAGCTGGCAACTGAACGTAAGAATGCTGCGTACCGAGCCATGCAGCAGTCTCAGAGAACACGGGCACGCGAAGAGAACTATAAAGAGCTCAGAAAAGAAGAAAAGAGAATTCACAGACGGAAAAAGGAAGCCTGGGAAAAAAATCTCGTCTGTGAGCTAGAACAGTACAGAGAACGACGGCCGCACCAGGCGCGGGAGTTCTACCAAAGAGTCCGCAGTATGACGCAATTCACACCACGTTGCACATACTGCAAGGACAAAGAAGGTAATCTGATCACCGATCCTAAAGGCATCTTGGAGCGATGGGAAGAGCACTTTCATGAATTGCTAAATGGCGAGCTAACTGAGGATTCGGAGGCTCCACCAATATCTGATGACAATGCTATGCTGCCGCCACCAAGCATAGAAGAAGTTAGCAGAGCCATCAGCCGGCTCAAAAACAACAAGGCCTCGGGTGCAGACGGCATCGCAGCGGAGCTGGTTAAATATGGAGGGCCTACATTACACCAAGCGATTCATGAATTAATTGTGCAAGTATGGGAGCAGGAAGTGATGCCAGAAGACTGGAGAAAAGGCATCCTCTGTCCGGTACACAAAAAAGGAGATATCACAGCGTGCAGTAATTATCGCGGTATAACGTTGTTGAGTGCCGTGTATAAGATATTCTCCGCTATCCTACAAAACAGGATGGCCCCATACGCCAGAAACATCATAGGCCATTACCAGTGTGGCTTCAGCCCAGGCAAATCAACGACTGATCAGATTTTCACCTTGAGGCAGGCTATGGAAAAATGTCTAGAGTTCCAAAACTCAATTCAACACCTCTTCATAGACTTTAAAGCCGCCTATGATAGCATAGCCAGGGTAGAACTCTACAAAGCCATGAGAGAATTCGGCATCCCCAACAAACTGACAAGACTATGTAGGTTGACCATGATCAATGTGTCAAGCCAAGTAAAGGTATCCGGAACACTGTCCAGACCAATCAACATCTATAATGGACTCCGACAAGGGGACGGTCTGGCCTGCCTCCTTTTCAACCTGGCGTTGGAGAAAGTGATCCGAGATTCGGGCGTGACATCAAGGGGTACAATCCTCCACAAGTCCACCCAATTACTGGCTTACGCAGACGACATTGACATCATTGGAAGAACAACAACAGCTGTACAAGAAGCTTTCACTCAGATTGAGCAAGCGGCAGGAAATCTGGGACTGCACATTAACGAAAGCAAAACAAAGTACATGGTGGCCTCGTCTGGAAGAACACCTAACATTGGTCCCACAATCAAGGTAGCGGAACACGAGTTTGACGTGGTAAAATCATTTACCTACCTTGGGTCAATAGTAGCAGCCGACAATAGCATGGAACCAGAAATACGCGCACGACTGCTAAAAGCCAACAAAGCCTACTATAGTCTGTCAAGGCTCTTCAAATCCAAATATCTAACCATAACGTCTAAACTTTTACTATATAAGACGATGGTCTTACCCGTTCTCACATATGCATCCGAAACGTGGGTGCTTAGCAAAAAGCACTCAAACCTCTTGGGCGTGTTTGAGAGGAAAATACTTCGGAGGATTGTTGGCCCCGTATGTGAGGAAGGACGATTCCGGAGACTCTACAATGACGAGATCTACGAGCGCTATCGCGACATAGATGTTGTGAAGAAAATAAAGCTCGGTAGGCTCCGGTGGGCAGGGCATCTAGCTCGTATGAGTGAAGATGAGCCTGCTCGGAAAGTTCTCTGCGGTAAGACCTATGGGGTGCGACAGCGAGGGAGGCCCAACCTTCGCTGGAAGGATGGCGTGGACCAGGACGCTCAGAGTTTAGGGATGCCAAACTGGATGACATCGGCTCAGAATCGGGACCGGTGGAGAGAACAGTTGCGCGAGGCCAGGACCGGAACCCGGTTGTAGAGCCGTTAAAGAAGAAGAAGAATGCATTATGCCGTGTTGTTTACGCCCTATGTAATTAGCTGTCACTGTAATTAGTTTGGGGATTAAAAAAAGAATCAAATTTCATGGAATTCTACGAAATTTTCTAATTTTTCCCCACCGCCTCCGTCATATTCCTATGTTTAATTCAATTCACTCAATTCGTAACAGCAGATTTATCCTTCCGAACTTGTTTTTTATCATTCCCTGTATTAACAATCGAAATCAAAAACGAACGTAAATTTTCCTCCATTACTAATCACTTTTTTTTTAAATTCAAAGATTCATTTCGGCCTTTTGTACGTTCTCTAAAGCGTGGTATTCATTCAAACTAAAAAAATCAACAAATTCTAATCGAAAATAAAAATCTTTAATCAGAAAAAAATAAGGAAACATTTCTATTCTAATTTGTTTAACAAAAAAAACTGGTTAAAATGTACCTACTAATAATTACACATTTCACGTTTAATATAATATAAAATTATAACTAAAATTTTAATAATTACTGTTTTCTTTTTATAGTTGCTTCTTTTACCTAAAGAAAAAGTATTTTTTTACACAGCCAAGAAACCCCTGGATCACACGAAAAACTAATTTGTTTCGCGTTTTCAAAGAACATTAAAAATTTTCTATGATTAATTTTTTATTTTTATTTTTTGAACTAATGAAGAAATTGAAAAGTGCAAGTTTCTATTTTTTTTTTTGCAAAAAAAAGTAAGTAAAAATTAATAGAAATTTTTTTAGAAAAAAAAAATATTTTTAATTATAATTGCAAAAAAAGAAAGAAAATTTTTAAGTTTTCATACTATTTCTAACAAAACAGTATTTTTGTTAGCACGAAAAGTAAACTGGTGAATGGTACACTTAGAGAAATTAAATCGCGTGAAAAGTGTTAAACCATCTATAGTCGTGCAAGCGCCGCTGTAGCCATAAGAAGTTAGTAGCTACTTGGCGCCTTTTGTGATTTCTCTTACAGTACCAAAATGACTGAGAGCCCCTTAAATGTTACAATCTAATATTACATTGGTATTTAAGAGATTTTATCTTGTAAACGGTTCCAGCATTTCAATGAAAAGTTTATTCATTGTCACATTTCCTTCTCGGCATATATTTATCCAGAACTTTCGGACTATTTGATCAGCTTGTCGTAGAGCCGGTAACAAAAGTAGTAGTTGTTGCTGATGGGATACAGCTGAATTATGTCTGCAAATAAAAGAAAAAGGGAATATATGTTTTGTATTTTATATTAATTTTATATATTTTATACTAAATTAAATATAGCTGATTTGTTTTTGTGATACGATAAAGCTGAGGAGTCACCCTTTGTTCTTCTAGTCCGTCATGTCGTTCAAGTCATGATACAATTTCTAGTAGTAAGCTTGATCTGTAGGATAGCAGGGAAAGGATAGGTTAGGGGTCTGAATGGTACATGAGTAGATGTCGATGAACCTTACGTTTGAACTCTGAGATTTCATATGAATTTGGAAACACCGATTGAGGAAGACAGTTCCACAATCTAGTTGTTGTATTTATAAACGAGGTTATAAACTAATAACTCTTTGAAAGCAGTTTGGAAAGGCCTAGTGTCGAAGCATCAGGAAGCTCTTCATCTTCATCACAGAGCACGAGCAAATAACTATCTTGAAATTTATACCTTCAAAAATACTAGATACTAGAGCATCAAACATTGTGCGAATCTCATACGCAAGCTTCACCCCAGCTTGCCGAACCAAAATTTTGAGCCAAGATTTAATGTGTCCAAACGCATTTAAACCCTGAAGAGTATGCCGTGTCGAAATTGGCATCAGACACAATAGAATTTCATGAAAGGCCCGTGTACCGGAGCATGCCTGATCTATTTTGAGAAGGCATTGGATACAGTATGGATAGAAGGTCTTCTCTACAAACTGGTCAAACTCAGCAAGACTGGACCTCAGCTATGCACGTTTAATAATATGATTTCCAAGAAGAAGTTCGTCTTCAAAAGTGGCAACTTCACTCAAGTAGGGTCTTTTGACATTAAAAATGGTCTGCAACAGGGTGTGGAAAACTTGCCACTCTTATTTAATATCTTTACGAGTCACCTAACAAGTTCACTCTGCTTCACATTAGCGTACGCGGATGACCTGATTGTGTACAGGACGGGGGAGAAGATTGGAGTGATCAAGACGCTCCCACAACGTGACTTCGAGACAATCGAACGCTATAGTGATAATTGGAAGTTCAAAATCAATTTTAGTAAATGCGAATCGATCTTTTTCGGATTCCTCTAAACAGAGGTTGTCGCGATGTGAGGAGAAACTGGAAAACCCTCAAAATATCGAATAATGCTGGGCAAGCATTAGAAAAGAAATTGGAAATGAAATATCTTGGACTTTGGCTGGACCAATGCTTATATTTCAATAGAAATACATATGAGTACTGCTCTTGTCAAGGCAAACCAGGCGTTTCACATAGCGTTTTTATAGTAGACGCCTAAGTCCACGGGGCAACGTGAGCTGCAATCAAGACTTGGCGAAACCGATTTTATCTTATGTTAGGGTTCAACATATCCCCTTTTTATATGGAAAAGCTTCGGATTTTCGAAAGACAATGCCTAAATTAAGCCTATATCGAACACCCGAATCAGGCTTCAAAATATCCCGCCAACAATGTTAAATAGGATTCGAGGGCATATTGCTAGATCGATGGAGACAATCTTCTCATTCGGAGAGAATTCTACCCGAACGCGAGATATCGCAAAACAGCTTGTGAATGCGGTTTTATTCCTCCGAAGAAGAACGTTTCGACTCATTTATTACGAGTTTCAAAAGAAAAAAATTCAATGGAAAACTCGAAACAGATGACTTCAAACGACTTCTGTGCTGCCACACATGTGCTTCTGCGTGGACTGCCGCTGCCGGTCCATAGAACACGATGGATATGGCGGATCTAGAAGAGAGGGCATACTTGATAAAACCCGCGATCCCAAGGTGTTAACAGTCGTAAATGTACTAACAACGATGGACTCTGGATACCAGGTAACCTCCGATTTATCTTAGCCTTTCCAAGATAATGCGGAGCCCTGACGATGGGCGACAATCCTTTCTCACGGAACTTGTACGCTCAATAGTGATCCATATTCTGGGGTGCTGGAGAGTGGCTAGAGTGGTCTTTATTAAGCGGGAAGATCACACAGGGAAGCAAAATCCTATCCACCCATCAGCTTTGTATAGCTAGCTAGGGACTTGCAGTGCGACTATGAGCACTTAGGGACGAAGAGATTGAATGTCCTCCATCGCGGCTTGTCTGTTCCCAGGGAGATCTGCGATGTGACTTCTAAATCAAATTTTAGGCTATATCAAAAGCGTTGACCTCGAAGGTTTTTAATTATGCAATTGGCACAATAGAAAAAATAGTGCTAAGTGCCTGCAAAGAGACTCCCTTAAAAAAAGAAGACTCACTCAATAGCATGAGACTTTTATAACAGAGAACGTGTTGCACCCAGAAATTCCCTTTCAAGTTTCTAAATTAAGTATTTCAGATATTAAAACCCATAATAGAAGAGTTCGAAATATGACAAGGTCTTAGTCAAGACCATGGACTGGTCCCAATGTTTTTGAACCTACTCTGGAATGGGTGAAAAGGAGAACTACAGCCCAGAAGATTGATTCAATAGCAGCTCACTCTGTAAAATTACCTGTAAATGCAAATAACAAGAACAGGCAGCAAAAGAATCTTATGGCCTAAATGTGAAACAAAAAAAAACAAAGATGATTCAACAGTCCAGAGCTTTAGTATGGGAAGAAATAAAGCTATCAACGAACACAACGAAGAAGTAGTCAATCTCGACTGTTGGATGGATGGATTTGAAATAATTCCCATTTAAGATTTCTATGTTCTTCTTCCATATTGCAATATAATACTCTAAATCCTCGGTCCTGATGATTAAAACAAATTAATCAATATTGAAATGAATACAATGTAAGCATATTGTTATCAGTATGATAGAAGAATATTATTTTTATACCTAATTTACTTATTTAATTATTATTGCTTTATTTATATTCTTTAAAAACAAATATTCTCCTGTACATACAATTTTTTACACTAACAAAATCATTTATTCTTTTTCTGCCTCCTATCAAACAACTGTATAATTAGCGCACAATAACCTTGCCAAATTTTTGTCTTAATTTTGCAAAGCTTCGCTAATTTTTTAGGACCATCTCGTGCGTCGGTATAATATCAATCAATTCCAGCTAATTTGGCGATTGTATATTTCTTTAGAAGACATGCAATGCGAAAAATGAAAGCAATTTCAGCAAAATCTTTAAGAGACAAAAATATTTGATGAGCTGCCAAATGACCAGTTATTGACAAATGAAGAACATCTGGTAAGTAAAGTTAATACGAAAAATATATAGTTTAGTTTTTTGACATATTTTGGGGTAAAGAGTCTATTCTAAACTTAACACAATGGCTTAGCTCGATATACATTTTTGAACTACATATATCAGTTTATATGACAGCTTATTCGCTAAAAACAAATTCCCACAGAGAGATTATTTTTAAAACTCATTTTAGAAGTAACTTTAAGGAAAGAACCTTTTCCCGCACATAGTTTTAACCGACATTTAAAAGCCTTAAGAATTATTAGTTTACGTTTTTTGACCGTCATTTTTTTTACTGACGCCTAAAACCGGATTAAAGGTGAATATCTCTAGCAGTTGAATTTGCATAAGTAGAAAAACAAAATCGACTTAATAGGCTTCATAATGAACTAGAAATAACCGCAATATAATTGAGAATTTGTATTTAGGCGTATGACAGTGATGAGTCAAAGTTTAATAGCATATGTAAGATAATAATAAGAAACAGAGTCATCCCGACCGAGATTATTCCAGTTTTTGCTAGACATATCTTGCTCCACATTGTCTATAAGCACATTAATATTAAATATGCATAAATATACTATGATTTTCTGATTCCTACTCGACCAGTACTTGTATCAAAAGAGATACAGCTGGCGTTTAAAATTAGCTGGGGAAAAATGAAATCATTTCAAATCGAAACATAATATTATGACGCAAAATAGTAGCACTAGATTCAGGCAAAGATAAGAAAAGCTGGAGTAGATGTAAGATTTCAGTGGAGCTATCTCTATGGTAATAGCGATCAATTTTGTCAGAGTTTCTATATTCCCGTGGCTGCTCAAAGGTTCTTTGGTGACGCAGAAGGTGCCATATTCGATAAGTTTGATGGCGCCGTTTCTTGCCAATCAAGAATGAGTTCAATGTCCCTGTTAATAGAGGTGGACATAAGTTCACGATCAAACAGACAAGGTCTGGCACGTTCTTGTCTTATATTGTCGAAGTCGTAATAGTAACTCAGAGTAGCATTATCAGCGTAGCTGTGACGTGAGTTGGTTGGGATTGAGGGCAATTCATTTATGAAAATTAGGAAGAGAGATAAAATTGATGCCTGGGGATACCGGCCGAAATAGTGTGGAGTTTAGATTCGACCTAATCTATCTAATACTATCTTCCACAACTCAACCGTCATCTGGGCTCAAGTCCGGGGTATGAAAGGAGGAGGTTGGTTGACCTGCCGAATTGACCAGGATCAGGAAACCGAATAGACTAGGCAAAAAACCGCATGAAAATACGAACTAACTATTTACGGAATAATGCTACTGCGGATAAACTGCTGTCGGTACCGCTTGAACTCCATTTCGACGATTTCTGTGAAGTGGGTTACTGGACGAAATAAAGGATATCATAGCAATGGAATTATCGAAATGCAAAATATCAGTTGCTGCGCTATCGGAACTACGAATTACCGGATTCAAAACATTGACGATCGTCCCCCGCCAACAATCGAAGAAACGATGACGCTTTACTATTACGGGGATGCGAAACGAGAGGCCGGCGTCGGGTTTATGGTCGATCTACGGGCTGCCAACAGCGTTAATCTATCTAACCGATATCCCAGAGTTTGGCGGCTATAACCATCGGCGGAACGATCAAGACCCATATCGTATCCGTTTTTGCGCCAAACGAGACAAGCCCTAATACGAAAAAGGGCGAATTTTACGATCAGCTTCAACAGACGCTGGATACGATACCTTCAATGTATTGACTCTTTGAGTGACTCGTTGAGGCATCTATATACTTCGCGAGCCCTGAAGAAAATTCCGTCTATTAAACTAGCGCTAGTTCGAGGGCGTGAGTGGCAAAGCAGTTTCGAGCAAAGAAAAATTAGAGGTTAACATTGAATGAAACCTTGCATTCCCGCCTGTATAACTTTGGTGGTACAGAGAGTTGACGTGGGCTCTGCGAAAACGAAACTCTGTCAGTAGTTTGAAAGAAGCAAGTAAACCCCACCCAGTTAATTTTAATATAATGCCAGACAGTTCGTTTAGAAACTGTATTGGTTGGAGCAGACGATGGATAAATTACAATAACATGTCTATGAAGAATTATTCCAGTACACTGTACACCCTCTGGAATGCCATGTCATTCCTGATCTTAATGGCTAAGCCTCGCGGGGCAGTTGTGCACTAAGCTTTATACAGCATGCCTATTCTAATCTAAAATATTTATTATATCATATACAAGCTTTACTTTACTATACTTTACTCACCTTATTAAATAGACGCAGTCATTGAACGCACTTAAAATAGAATCTCTAAATTTTCTTAACATGAAATGATCGTCCAAAGGAATATCACAGTTGGACAATGCTAAAGCTTTCAGTAAATAGTATTCCTCCTTCCGGGGGGACAGCCTTTCAAGTCGTTGTGTTATTTGTACACACTAAGAAAGGGAAAAAACAATGTTCTTGAAAAATACAAAATTGCATAGTATTAACTTACATGATAATAAAACTCTGTAGCTCCACAATCTTTGGCAGCGGATTCATCTAACCAAAAATCAGAAGCAAAATAAAGTTTCCCCGAAAATGGAATAGAACGATGTGCTAATTGCAATGTAAGAATTTCCGCCCAAGATACCTGGAGGAGCTTCATTTGATCAGTAAGTGGTAGTTCTGTAAAGCCCGGAATTTGTTTGGCCCAACCAATAACACCAACTAATTCCCTATCATAAAGGTCACTTAAAATGCTCAGCATTTCATGTGTATCCGAAGCAACCTTTGTTTTATCTTCAAAAACAAGTGCCTTATCATCACAGTCTCTATTGAGGAGATCCGTACTGGCTAGACCAACTGATAAAGGATCTGGCTCATAATTTGTTAAGTTTTCTAAGATTTTTATATCATCAAGTGTTGATGTGGTGGATTGATACATCACTTGCAACTGGTATGGATTTGAAACTGGATTTCTTCTATATTTCTGTCTTCCACCTCGAACACGGTCTAATCGGACACCTTCCTTCAACATGCCCATTAGTAGACATTTTTGAAATCTGCATGCCTGACAAGCTTTTCTCCGTCTTTTATTTATTTCACATTCATTATTGGCGGGACATGTATATTCAATATTTCCTGAGAAATTTAATTTATATTAAAATTGGGAAAAGGAATATCAAAATATTAATTCACCTTGTATAGTTCTTTTGAAAAATGCTTTACAGGCTTCGCAGCTCGCTACTCCATAATGAAATCCTGATGCAATATCACCACACACTAAGCACAGCTTTCTAAATTCACATGCAAAAGTAAAAAGAAAGAATTTAATTTTAATTTTATGTAAGTTTACACTAAAAAACACAAACCTATTAAGTTCCTCTCGGATTAAGTTGTGAGTACTTGAATCTCCACATATTTCTCCTAAAGTTGTTGTTGTCGAACTGCAGAACTGCCGGTCTGGAGAACCTGGTGATGTCTAAGCGGAAATATTGAATTTAATTAAATGTAAGTTATTCGAAAAAAAAGTAGAAAACAAACTTGGGAGTTTTTGTAAATCAATGACTGTGCTTGATTTCCCGTTGATGGTGTGGGACTGCAGCATGATGTTGATTCAATTTCTTGTTTTACTCGACTCATTGAGCCATCTGTCATCATGGAGACCTGCAAAAAAAAGATTTGATCTGATTAGTACGGATTGTTTTTGTTTAGTATTGCTTACGGAATATTAGTAAGAAAGTAACTTATAAATTGTATATTATTTACACTTTTATACTTATAAAAGCATAACGAATTTAGAATTACGTAGTGTATTTTTAGAACAGTGTGAATTATATGAGAACTTAGGCAATGAACATATAGCTCGAATCATCAGTAGCTATTTCTAGCGTTCGAGTTCCGATTCTTTTTCTCCATAATCCGGGGAGCCTTATAAAATCCTGAACTTTAGGTGACAAAAAAGTAGAACATCCGAATCAATGTCCGAAACACAGATTGGACCGTATCTAGACAAGTGGTGGAAAGATTACTTCCCGAGGATGTTACCACCCATTTTTGGAACGCTGAAGATCTCGTACATCAGGTGAGGAATCTCTGCAACCTCCTAAATAATGCATTGGAAGCAGCCTATCCCAATAGGAAATACAGGGGTAAAACCATACCCCCTTGGTGGAACAGTGAGCTTCTCAAACAAAGGTCTGAAAGTAGAAAAGGCTTCAATTAGACCAACTTGGATTCAGACCGGGACAACTACAAAGGGCGTCTTAAGGAGTTCAAGTATGAACTGCGCAAGTCAAAGAGGGAATTCAGGAAGACCTTTTGTGAGACAATAGAAGGATTTTCGGACACCGCAAAACTTAAAAGAGTTCTCTCTAAAAGCCCATTGTGCCAAAAAGAAGGCTTTAAGTCTTATAAAACACCTGGACCGGGTTGGATTTATCTCACCGAAATTCAGAAAGTCAGTGACCTAAATTCTGAATTGGCTCGCAACCATCTATAGTCTAAGTCGCCTAAGCTAGATAGCAACATCCTGGAGGATAGCGAAGGTAGCTTTCATTCCGAAAGCGGGTAAAATCTCCTACCACAATCCAAAGGACTTGAGACCTATATGTCTCACGTTCTTTCTCCTCAAGATACTAGAAATACTTGTGGAAATTCATATAAAGCAAAGCATTGATAGAAAACTGCTTTCTCGCTCGCAGCATGCCTCAGTAGCCACTGCTCTCCACTCTCTGGTAGCAGTCATCGAAAGATCTCTTGAATTCAAGGAATTCACGCTTGCTGCTTTCTTAGATATTGAAGGTGCTTTCAACAATGCTGAACCTTCTGCGGTCACGGGGGCACTCCAGGGTCTGGATGTTGATGGGTGCTCCGGGTCCTTTATTGATCAGCTGCTGATGTGCAGGGTCATAAAATCTAGCCTGGCTTTCGGAAGAAGTCAGACGGGTTGGAAGAGGCAGACCACAAGGTGGGGTTCTATCACCGCTCCTTTCACAGTCAACAAAGTGTTGATAACCCTAAGGGAGTCTGGGTGCACCACAGTGGCCCATCTTGATGATAGTGCTGGTAGTGACCGGCAAGTACATCTCAACAATAAAAGATATAATGCAACGAGCATTAAGCCCGGTACCCACTTGTTGCAAACCGGCGTTTCGTATCCCTGTATCGTTTCAATTGTTGATTGATACGAACAAAACAGGAACCCAAATTTTTCGTGTATCATCACTGCGTTTCGAATCATCCAGCCTGTATCATGTTTGATGCGGGAGCGCGATACGGTTATCTGGTCAACGGCAATAAAGCAACAGGATACGCGCATGCCCGTCCACACTTCCTCCTAAAGCGTATCGTATCATTCCTTTGATGTGACGGAGAAAAACCGCTAAATGAGAGATCGGGTTTGGATTGTATCATTTCGCACATTTTGAAACGAAGCGTTGCAATTTTTTTAGAAAAAAATTTAAAGAACGGTGATACGAAACGCCGGTTTTCAACAAGTGGATACCGGGCTTTAGACACTCTTGTTCATTGGGCTACTGCAAAGGGACTAGGCGTTAACCCAGCTAAGACTGAAGTAGTGCTCTTTACAAGGAAGCATAGACTTCCCGATTTTCCTTCTCTAAGACCCGGCAATGAAAGACTGCAATTTAAGGAGGATTCGAAATTTCTGGATCTCATACTGGATAGGAAATAACGTGGAAGCCGAATCTTTTAGATTAGTTCTCTCTCTCTAAAAGATTCGGCCTTCAAGGCTAAAACAGCTCCCTTTTTATGCTAAAGAACGAGCGGAGTGAACTGGGGCCTTAGGCTACGCGAACGATTATCCCAGCACAGCCCAGCATAGCACAGCACAGCAGAAAAAACTGTTTCATTATAAATAAGCTACCATCGCATATTCGGGACAGCACAGGCACAGCAGTCTTTTGGATGGACTCCATATTCATATGGTCACTCATCCATCCTTGGGGGTTCGCCACCGCTGCGGACAACCTAGATTGCAATACACCTACGTGAACCTTGGAGAAAGGTTTCAATACCATCATTCAATATTCATCATCTACACAGATGGCCCAAAAATTGTTCGTTGTGGTATCTTCTTCTAGGTATTGAATATAGATACCTCTCTTCGTCTACCCGACCATTGCAGCGTCTTTCAGGCGGAAGCCACTGCGATCTGGGAGGCTCTCGAATGGCTGAAGATATTATTAATATATCTCATAAGAATATATGTATTCTATCGGGATACCCAGGTGGACCTCAAGGGTTTTAATTCTGTCGTTACAACATCCACGACTGTTCTGAAATGCCGCAGGTCTGTGTGAGACTGCCACTCCGTTTGATATAACTCTGTGTTGGGTTCTTGGATACCCCTGAATTATTGAAAACTGCAGGGCAGATGAGCTTGCTAGACTTCCTTTGCTCACCTTTCCTTGATGGATTGAACACTGGTATTCCTGACTTCTGTCGCTTTATTAAAAGCTCCAGGCTTGAAATGGCCTGAATTTTGTCCCAACACTAGAATGGTTTCACAATGAGGTCAATAGTGTGCCTAAGTGGACCCCCTAGTGGGGGAGCAGCCATTTCAACCTAACCTAGTGCCTTACGAAATTGCTCACTCCTGGACTACTTTTTTATAAGTCTGGGATGCTGCGTTGCAAGGGACTTGGTCATTTCATGCCAATTGATTCCTTTCGGAAATTATTTCTATCGGGTAGTAAGTTGAGGTTATGTACATTTTCTCCCCACCATGATCTGGTAGCTGACTCTTATTTCTATTATTAGCCTTATCTAAACTATCAATTACAAAAAAATTAAGCGATGATTTATGCATCACAACTTCTGGAATTTTTTGAATATGGGGTATAAAAGCGTTCCATATCGTATAAAGGTTAAGCCCCATTATAAATTGTAACCAGTCAGCGTTTGAGAGTCGTGCTTGTAATTAATAGTTGTGACAATATTTTGTGACTATCAGATGTTTTGATAATCTAAGCACCCAGTCTCAAGAACAATCGTAAATAAATCACTTTTAATGGTTAATTTTCATCCGTGTAATGAGATAAAGCAAAATTTGGGCGACAATGTAGCCAACGAACGCCAAAAAATATTGATGAGTGTATGTGAACGTCCTAGAACCTTTCATCGGAGCTGGCTGTGTGTCAAGCCTGTGAGGAATTATGAAATATATGCTAGAAACCAGCTCTTTAAATTCTTGTGACTGCATATTTATACACTCACAATTTTGATAGCCGTTGTAACTATTTGCGGATTGTCACAATTGTGACTGTAAAAAATTGGACTACCAAATTATGTCACAACCCTTGTGATTTATATTGTGACTGCTTTTAGAATAGGGGCATAAGATTACTATTACATTGTTACAGATTATTTTAGAAGCCAATCGAATAAATATAATTGTAGAAAAGGACAGTGATATTACTATATGAATTTAAAAATAGATTGACAGTAAAGATGTAACCTTTTCTGAAAATGTTTTTTGTCATTTTATGCACCATAAAACAGCAATCACCCTGCCACATGCATTTCCTTCCAATAAAAGCTACCATATGACAACTTTTAAATATTTGTTTATACATGACTATAAAATATAATCACCTCATCGCCGCCGGGTAAATACATCATAAGTTTCCTTCGCGCTATATTATTGTTGTACCATACTGCAAATATTTCTTGTTTAGTTTCTACAAAACAAACTATGACTACTACTTAGCTTGAATTACATTCTTAGTAAACTCGAAACGAATGACGAACACACACTAAATTACGTGTTCGTAAAGCCAATTTTTTTTTATATTTAAATTTATGTCAAAAATATACACTGCAGCACATCTGCTATTTTTCTCATAAACAAAGTGGTGCTAAAAAACATTTTGAATGTTCTAAAACGAAAAAAAAAAAATATATTTTTAACAGACTGCAATTATTTAGTGTCTGATATATTTTTTGTGCTCATTATTTTATTTTGAGGCTGTGTTGAAAGGCGAGACTAAAATAATTAACTTGCAAGGAACATCGAAATGTCGTCATAAAAATTGCATTAAGTACAGTGAGCGGGGCGGCGGCCATTACCAAAAAACCACTTTGGCCTTGACTCCTCCCGAAAAATCTCAAGTTCATGAACACTCGTTAAAAAATTTAGCACCAACTGAAAAATATAAGCTCTGTCTTGCATCAACGCGAACGGGGAGACTGCGAAATTTCGCATTTTATTTTTTTATTTGGTGTGCAGTCTGCACAAGAAAATGGATTTTAGTTTACTTAAAGAAACGAAAATAGAGAGCGCTCTTTTGTAGGCAAAAAATCTTGTTTCTGACACTTCCAGACATCATGAACGGCGATACTCTTCTCCACGCGAGATAAAAAGAAATATAACGACGCATTCAAGATGAGCTCTCAAAGGAATTCTTCTTCGCAATTTTTAAATTTAGCAGTGGCTTTTTCGAACACGAAATGGCGAAGGCGCTTTCGCAAAAGCTGGGAGGGAATGCGATAATCATTAATTTCGACAATTATCAGAGAAATAGTATAAACAGGATTTTTTTGTTTATATTTTTTTTCCTTTTTTTTGTTTTTAATTTGTGTGTTATAGCGCCAAAATCTATTTCGGGTGTCGGATTTGTTTTTAGTGCGTGAACTTTGCGGCGAGTTTGTTTTGCTCTTATTTTGCAGAAAACATTTCCATTGATGAGTAACAAAAGTGATTAGATTCTGAAACATGTTAAAACTAATTTAATTTTTGTGATATGGTCTAAAAATATCTTTAAGTTAGTTGGGGAAGCTATCACTCCCAAATCCATGTTATCTTACGTGTTTTTCGTTTTATTATTTATGTTTACAAAACAGAAATAAACAATTCGAAATCTAGAAATTTAACTTTATTTTGTTTCAATTTTCAATGACAAAAAACATAGGAGGAAAAAAATTAAAGGAAAGTCATGATATTGTTAGAGAAATATTCGTTTAGCTTAACTTTTTTTTATGTTGAAGAGTTAGCCTTTATACCACCAGTTCGTCATGTCGTTTACTTCATGGTGCAATGTCTAGTAGTAAGCTTAGCTCGAAGATAGAAAAAGTATATGATAGGTTAAGGGTAGTCTGGAGGATGCATAAAGTGGAGACAGTGAGCCTTGCGTTATAGCTACTCTACTATGAGTTTATTTCTTTCAACAGCCGGTTATTAGGGCTATCAACTAAACCAAAAGATACAAAGATTACACGTACCATTGTAAAGGTTGGTTAAAGTGGCGAGGCCCACATACTCAGGGCAGCCCCATTAGTTTTGATACCACTCATTATCATGACTATTAGGGAGTTCGTTACCCTTGGTATTTAGATCCAGTTTGTAGCATTCAGGAACTGTATCATGCTCGTTTTTCAAACTCGTTCAGTTCGTGGCCGTCAAATTAATTGTGCCTGGCCCTGGCTGGTGTCGGATATTTGCACATTCTTAATCCTTTCTATCTTGCGTTGGCCAAGGAAAAGCAGTATAGGTAAATATGTCTTTTATACGCATTGATATAGAGCTTTACCTCTTTCATTGAATAAGCATACATTTTCGAACGGAATCGGTGGAGTACTCGCAATAAAAGTATTCAATGACTCGCCCAAACGTACTCGATTCCTTGAGATCGATGAGTACTTTTGACAATTCTGCGAACTGCTGTAGCGTATGCATAACTCGATTTTCGGCTGCGACAGATTGCAAATGGTTATGTAGCTTCCATCCCGAGTAAAAACACGCACAGTAAATAAAGGCACCTGTCACACCGGTATGACCGCTCCCGCTACAGGAAAAAAAATCTAAAATGTATCTGCCAGAAGTATGCGCCCCTCTGTTACAGATATGAATGCAGTCGTAATCGACCATTTTAATCTATGGTAAACTTTTGTCGTTCAAAAATTCCATGGTTAACCACAACATAACCACTAGCATAACTTTTTGAGGTTCAAAAACTGTCGTGATTTCAGTCGATGTCGAATTGCGTGACCTGGCCTCTGCGCAATCGAACGAGAGCGGGTCTACTGAGTATGCTTAATGGTACCCTATATTTTTTAAAGCCCCAATTTTTCTCTCTTTAGTATAAAAAAGTGTGAGCATATAGTGCTTCGTTTTTGAACTACTTCATTCGTGTATATAGGGACCTGCATTTGGAAAAGTCGAATTTTTATTCAGACGTCCCCGGCGTGTTCCGTGTGCCATGCAAGCTAAGAACGGGCGGGTCTTATTTTTACTCATGAGTACCTTGTTCCTTTCATGCTAAATGAGTCCCATTTTTACGTACGCGTACCGTGTCTGTTTCGGGTGCCGTGAATTCATTTTGATGTTGTACTTTTTCAGGCTAACAATGGGCGAGTCTGATTTTTATTCGGAATGGGATATAAATTCGAATCCATTAAAGCCCGTTTACATCGCAAACGCAAACTGGAGCTCTTTTATCGCACTGAAATTTGTATGTGATATCTCTCTGTCTGGAATCCACGTTCGTGCAAAAGAGAGAAAAGCATAAAAATTTCTGTGCTTTAACTCCAAGATCCAATTTGCGTTTGGGATTTATTTTCTGCCTTAATTAAGAAGAATGTTTTAGGGACGTTTAAGTCCTAAAAGCGTTAAGCGTTATGAGTAAAATTACTCGGTCAAAATATCGAGTACTGCGGTGGTAGCACGTAAGTTGTTTCAATCGCCCTCTCCATACAAAAAATTTTGTAACACTTGAATTTTTGTATGAAGTGGTCGATTGAAGCAACTTACGTGCTACCACCCTTGATATGAGTAGAATCGAAAGTCAAATACTCCTTGGAGTAAAGAATCGATTACCGATTCAGTATCCCCACCTTCCTTTGCTAATTCATCGGTTCTCTAGTCCCCTTGTATATTCTTATGTCCTGGAACCCACAGTAGAGCATTTATGCTTATGAGTTCGAACTCATCCCAGCATTACTTGACTAATTTTAATGAGACCAGGATGGAGTTCAGAGCCATCTGGAGCCATTTTAGAGCCGTTTTCTCTAGATAGTTGGCACGCCTTCCTAACTGCCAGCATATCTGCCTGGAGGACACTGGATCGGCCCGGGAACCGCATTTTTTTTTGGCTTCATTGATTGATTTAGAAAAGACCCCGGCAGCTTTTCCGCAGTTCATCTTTGAATCGTCTGTGTTGATTACCGTCTCCATATCTGCGTTAACGTATCCGCTTTTTCACTCCCGTCTTGTTGGAATTTTGCCTTTGAACTTTTTGCTCAACTCCAACTTGTGTACAATGTAATCCGTGGTGGTTGGTATTAACCCTCTGTAAAATATACCAAGTATGTTACTATGCCGTATGGCATTTCTTGCCAATACCCATTTTCTGGACGCGCTACAAAAAGCTAGGTACTAAATATTGAGATTCAGTGGAAGAAATCAGAGCATAGATAGTATTAAGCGCGTCCCTTAGCGTTGTGCGTAATGTTCCTGTGGTGCATGCAGATTCCTATATTGATATAATTGCACTCCTTTAATCCTGGCCACCATACTATTAAACTATATATGAGAATGGGGCGTATATCCATATTCGTAGCTTAAGTCCCCATTTTTCCAAGCGTTTCTTGCTCTTTCCTTAATATTGAGTCTCCAGTTCAGTTTAGGGTCAAGTATAATACCTAAATTCTTGACTGTGGACAGTTGAAAGTTGGTTCCCTTGTTTTTGTAGTGAAAACATAAGTTCTGTTTTTGCAGGGTTAGCACAGAGGCCACAGTTTTAGGTCCATCTGTTGTTCAGAGCTCTTTCCACAATTTCGCCCATTACATGTAGGTATTTACCAGAAACTAGAATTACTAGGTCGTCAACAGATGGGACCACCTCAGTTCCTTCTTGTAGTTTCCTGAGAATTTTGTCCATTACCAGTAGTCTAATCACCGGGACCAGCACTCCTCCTTCCTTCTGGTAACTGTATAGCTTTTAAGAGCCGCGTGAATCACTCTGATTTGCAGCATGATAGCTATCCATCGGTCAAGATTTGCATTCACCCCAATCTCCGTCAGGGTAGACTTATAGTAATGTGAAATAAAGTTATTTTTTTTATTTCTTAAAAATATGTAAAAGTAGAATCCATAAACATTAAATCTATGCTTCACCTAATTTTCAATGTCAAAAATTTAACAGATTAGAAGAAATTGATGACATTACTATGAGAAAAACAATTTTTTTGGCAAAAAGATTAGAAAATTTGAAAGAGAAAAGAGGTTACAGTAAAATTGACACTTGACACTTGTAAGATCAGCAATGTAAATAAACAAATAACAACTTTTTATGTTGCTACAAATTAATTTAATATGACTATCTTAAAAGCTCTATATAATGTTGCTATTTTACTATATCCTTCAATGAAACAAATATGGTTTAAAAAAAAATGTTTCAAGATCAATGTATTAAAATAAGTTGTTATTTTGTATCAACAATTTCTACGAGATTATAACTATAATACTAGATAATATTTTAAATTTAAAATTTGCATTCGCGGTGCCGCGTGACAAGTTGGGGATACAAATCATGACGAAACTTGATATGATTATTATAAAACTAGAACACTCGAACAGGTTGTTATCGTATAAATCAAATCTGGAGTCTCACGATCTGCGTTACAAAGTAAAAGATAGTCGAACTTAAAGTTAGAACTGCGCTAAACACAACTCCACCTTTCTTTATTTCATGGATTAATTCAACTGCTTACATATATTGGGCTTTCATTGGCCCGATTCTGTGTCCTAATCTCTAGAGGTCTTTATTCATTCCATATCAACATATTAGAGAAATAATTTGCTAAAAATTCATAATATAGTTATCATTCGAGTTTTTTGGGTTCAAGTTATGTTTGTCCGATAAGCAACTACCTGTGTGGTAGTCTCACTTAAAGGGAAGTTTCAAAATATTTCTACAATAGATAAACAGAATAGATCAATGGCATGGTATCAGAGAACAGGTATAGCAGGCCTTTATTAACAATTGAACTGAAATCATAAATTATTATTACTAATTAATATTATCAATAACCTAATTATGTCAAATTGACAGAGAAACTGTTTTCATATTTCAAGCGAGTCGTAACATATTCGCATAAGAGAGTAACACATTGATATATGTGAACTGCTGGTTACGTATAGTCGTCATACATTTAATCGTGTCATCTTAATGGAATAAACGTGGTTTCACCGATAACGTGTCAGAAATTTCAATCGTTCAAATAAATATGCAATAACTTTTATTTTGTAATCAGGTGGTCGTTTTTTTAATATTCTATGTCTTAGATCTATTATATAATCATAAGAAAGCTTAAGTTGTCATAAAAATGATTTTTTAATTGTAAAAATTACTTAAACTGGATTTTATATTACCATCTAAATAGATTTTACTGTATGTAAACTATATAATTTTGTATGTTAATAAATGATGATATAATTATTCAAACAGATTCTAATCTGGTTTTACGGAGTAACTGATATATATCTATACTTTTTCAACTTCAAATTGGGACTAAACAATTTCAAATTGAGATTAAACTATTTCAAATTGAGAATAAACAATTTCAAATTGGGACTAAACAATTTCAAACTGGGACTTATGGGTTTAGTTCATCATGAAATTAGGAAGAGTGCCAGAGACCAAGGACTTTGTACGCCATTGTCTAAGAAATGCTCAAAATATGTATCAGAAAAATGTTGTATATTAGTTATTGATAATGCGCCTTGTCATGCTTCAATCGAAGAAGTGTTTCAGGAAAATTAATTTGTTGGTCATCGATTACTTAGACTTGGACCATACAGTCCAATGTTTACTGCTATCGAGCACGTTTGTTCAAGCTTAAAAGTTAACGTTAAAAAAAAATTAGCAAACCAAATGCCACAAATTCTAACTGGTGAAGACAGGGCTAATATGACTCAAGCCGAATATCGTTTACAACGGTTACAAACCATCTTGGTTCATGATATAAAAAATCAAACCGTTGTGAACTGTTAAAAAAAATAATTAATACTTTAATCTTTACTGATAGTTGTTCATTTATTACTTCAAATTGTTTGTTCCCAATTTGAAATGGTTTAATCCCAATTTGAATTTGTTTAGACTTAATTTGAAATTGAAAAGGTATAGTTTAATTTCTAATTAAAATTGGGTATTAAAAAGGTATGAATTTGGTAGACGAAACCAATAGGGCAAAATCTCGCACCGTCTAATACAGAGTATTTCAATGATGAAGCCTAAATGTCAACAATTGAAATTGATGATATATGATATTTTTGTTAGCCAAAAACATAGGCTAGAAAATTTGGCAAAAATAAAAACCATCCATGAATCACTCGAGTCAACAGTCCAAACAACTCATTAATATCATCAAAATTATTACAAAAATATTCCTTCTCTTAAAAAAACCTATACAAAAATTGGTGATTTTTTTTTTGGTCAACATAATAGACCAAATGAAGCAACAATTGAAAGATTACTAAAAACATTTTAATAAATTGTCTCTATTCATGATCTGCGTCGTTCGAACAGGAATATTGCTACTGGGCTGTTGAACCCTGAAAATCAACTCGTCGTTGTTTTCAACAACAATCACTCAAGTTTGTAGCGAATATTGAACAAATATTTGCGTTTGGATGCATACAAAATTCAGTTAACAGGAGAATTGAAGAAAAGAGATCATTTGCAATGCAGAAACTTGACTGACTGGATATTTCACGGAAAATCATCTTTAGCGGTAAGGCGACATTCGATCGATATGTCAACAAACTAAAACTCTCACGATCAAAAAGTAGAGAGGTATTCAAGATATAACGCTGTATCCAAAATAGTTATCGTTTGGAGTTGATTTTTGGTCCAACAAACCTTCTATCAAAATGATAATGTGATAACATCAATAAGCTCGTTTAGTTGGTTACTTGAAATCTACTCGAAGTAGCTTTTAAGTACTCAAGTACGCATGTAAACTCATCTTGCCTTCAAGTAGGCACAAAAAAGTTTGACGCGCAAAATAGACTCCGCTGAAGGGAATTTTTTTTCGCCCTACGTCCCATGAGCATAGGTATGTTGAAAAATGTCATGCAAACGCAACTTGAGTACTTGACTTGAAAAAAGATTTTTCTGCTTTAAACAAAAAGAAAAATAAATTCAGTTTTTTTTAAGCTTTCGACTGGGTATTACATGTTTTTAAAAATAATTTAAAATGGCAAAAAGAAACGTGAAGAACTTCTTTCGAATGTCCACTAAGCAACCACATGTCAGTTCAAGTAAATTTCAAGCCAAGTCAACTAAATGAAATGAAATGTGACTGAAAACGTAGCTTGAGTTTCAAATAAGTTCAGTTCGTGTAAACGAATAAATGATGCTTTTCTGATATAACGAATTGAATTTTTGATATTTATTTTCAACAAGACGGTGATAAATATATTGAATAAAAGCGGACCCAGATGACTACCCTATGGAACACCGGAAGGTACATCGATTTCTTTTGACAAAATCCTTGAAATCCGACCTGTAGCCTTTCATTCAAATATGATTTAATCCATGCAAGGGCAGCACCTGAAATTTTGAATTTTAATAGCTTTGTAATTAAAATATGGTGGTCAACACGATCAAAAGCCTTGCTCAAATTAGTGAAAACAGCTTCAATTTGATTGATGACCGTTCTCCATAGCACATAGCAGTTCGGAAATTAGAATCATAAGGTTTGTGGTGGTCTAACGCTCCTTTCTGAAACCATGCTGCTGTTCGTTAAGGCATGGGTCCATTAGAGGAACCACCTTATCAAATACCAGTTTGTCGAAAAGTTTAGGGATTGATGATAGAATGGCAATGCCTCTGTCGTTATCTACAAACTACAAAGTGCTTCTCATTTGATTTGTGGATTGGTGTGAGATAGGATCTCTTCCACATTGTAGCAAACTTTTCTTGCGATAAAGATTTATTGAAAATAATATGGATAGGGAATAATAAATGTTCTGTGCACAATTTCAAAAAACAGGAAGATAGATTATCACGACCGTGACCTTTAGCGACATCCAGGCTGTTTGAACCGAAAATTATGTCGTCAATAGACAGGGATGGATTGCTTATAAGAGCTGAATGTTTCAGTTTGCGTTTCGGTGAAATCACAGTGTGCAGTATCAGATTTGGGGCTGAAGACTTCACGAAACCTCTCAGCCAACACGTGGAAAATTTCTTGTGGGCATGAGCAGGATGTGCTACCATTTGTCATGATTCAGAAGCTAATCTAGTTTCTCATTTACTTTAGCGCTATTTCTCATTATATTGTAAAGTTTGTTTTTATTATTACGTAGAGCCCGAACGCTTTTAGTCAACCTTGGTTCTTGGTTTTTTAAATTGTGGGTACATATTTGTCGACGGCTTTGAAGACCATATTGTTAAAGGTAGGGACTATCGCGTCAATGTCGTTACTTGATAGTCTTTTATTCCAGTCCATAGAGGATAGTTCGGAACCGATATTGTTTAAGTTGGCATTCTTAAAGTTGTATACAATAACGTTATTGTAGGAATGATGGTTAGCGATTGAGGAATTGAGTTCGAGAGTCCATGCAGAGTGGTGGATAGTATGTATTAATGAAAAGGTTTTCCTTACATTCTCATATGGGTTAGTGAAAATTAGATATAACTAATTTGGTTTCCAAATAACTTAATGTAGACCATGGCCATATATTTTAGGTAGTGCCATATATTTTCTATTACATTAAGTTTGGGGCTTTGTGGCGGCCAATTTAAAACATATGATAGGTGATGAGTTTGCGCTTACTCTAGCCAGGGTTGTCAACTAATTTCGACGTAATACCACGTTGGATTAAAAGTAAGAAATAGATCAAGGAGCTGGGCTTGTGCATCTGGAATATCAGGCACATTGTGAACGTTGAAATCACTCGCAACAATGATACTACTGTACACCATCTGTGGCGTTCCTTCCTAATATAAATGGCTACTCCCCTATGAGCGGAAAAATTATGCACTAAGTTATACCCAGTCACCTGAAATCGATCTAAATCAAAATCTGGTTAGCCGTAATAATGAAGAATCTGTAAAATAAAACTGAATTTAAAATAATGAAAATTATAGGAATTATTAGCCTTTCTTTTCTAAGTCAATGTATCCTCCACGCTCTCAAGCCAATACGGCTTCGTTTAAAATATAGAATAAGACATACAAATGTAAATTTTTTTATGCAAATATTCTTTGAAGCTAAATTATGACAAAAAAAAAAACAAAAATCACAAAATAAATTTAGCATCATATATAAATATCACAGATATAAATGGAACCTTAATGATTTAAAAAAAATGCCACTTCATCAATTTGTCTGCCCTCAACATTCATTTTTTTAAACGTCCATAAAAAATATAAAATGGTAGATAAATATTCAAATTTAAGCAATTTATCAAAAGGAATTGTTACATCTACAAAATATGCAAATCTATTTAAATTCAATTTGGTGTATACATATGGCATTACCGAGACTGACTCGACGCGCGAGAAATGAAAAAGACTTGAATGAAAAATAAAAAGCAAAAGCCGTAAACAGTTTTGATAGATGAATTTAATCACACACTAACCCACTAACACTAAGAGCGGTGCGCGCGCCACTAAGTGTGGCTTTTATAAAGCCCATGTTCATTTTTTTTTAAATATATCTCTTTTCTGACACAAATGAATATTCACGTTCACGTGTGTGGAGCGAGCTATAAGCCAGCAGAAACAGCAACAACAACAAGTACTGGAGCAGAGTGTTTTTCGAAATGTGCCAGAGAATACCCCATGAGAGTGTATATGGTTCGCTATTCGCGGCCAAGTTCAAGGTAAACCAGTTTTGTCGGCGTTTTACTTGGTTTTTTTTCTTGTTATTTTCTTTTTCAAGTTTTAATATTTTTTTATTTTTTCGTGACCACATGTTGTATGGCCTCCAATGTGGTTGTTCATACACATATGCACAAGATTCGGTTGTATTTGAAAGCTATACTTTCGAATATATAAGAAGAGGGCCGCGGGCCATCGGCTATTTTTTGTTAGGTAAGAGAATAGTGAAAAGAACATTTTGCTCTAATCATTCTGCGCGAGAGATTGGGTTTTTTTTGGTTGGGTGCAAATGTTTTAATTTTCTGAGGCACCTTGCGTCATTGATTTACGGCAGGAGCGAAAGTAGAATGTTTACCTTAACATTAATATAACAGACAAATGTTAACATTGCATTAGTCATTATCTAAGAGAGCAATTTTTTTTTGGGGATTTGTGGAATGTTTAGATCTGCATGAATATAAACTCAGGAATTTTGGCTGACATTTGAAAATAGCGAGGCGAGCGGTTGTTAAGAAAATAATTTCAAAAATGAACGCTGCTCCGGAGATATTGTGGGCCCGCATTTCAATCCTTCAATTTAATCATCTTTAATGGGGGTGAGTAATGGCAATCTCCCTAATAAATGCAGTTCCAGCTCATACTGCGGTAATGTACATTATGTATTTATATAAGCCAGCTGATTTCCACTTGCCCTAACTGAAATAAATTTACTTCTCGTCTATATGGTGCACCCTACGAAGCGAAATGGGAATGGCATTTTCTCAAGTGACAGTGGGTATAGTCGACGCAGACGACAATTTTGGATCATTGAAAAAAGCAGATGGGTTTTCCACTTAAATTTCGCTCTAGCAGGTGATTTATTGGTATTTGAAACTGAAGTTAGTACTATGAGAATCTAACCAAATAGGCCCTTGACTGGAATCCGCAAAGAACCCGTCGAGTCGGAAAACCTAGAACAACTTGGAGGAGAACCCTATTAGCAGAGGCGGCAACGATTGGGAGATCTTGGCCAAAGCTGAGAGCTGTCGCGCAATTCGTTGAACAATGCCTATTTTCCAGAAAACTGGAAAACAACTCTGGTGTATCCTGTCCCTAAAGGAAACAAAGACAGGTTAAACCCAGCTAATCTCTGGTCAATAAGCTTACTTCCAAACATCAGCAAAGTATTTAAAGCTGTAATTAATCGAAGTTGTTGGGTTGAAGAAAATAAAATAATTCCGGAAACCAGTTCGAATTTGGGGCGGAACATGGCACTATCCATGCTTGCTCAAAATTGATGTCCGATATACACTGGAACTTTGCCAAGAGACAGTGTTTGGCTTAGAAAAGGTCTTTGATTCTCTAGGCATAGGATGAACGATCCCCTGCTTCGCATAATCTACGCATGCTTGCTTTAAATCACATGCTAACGGGGGAAAAGTTTCTCGTTAAAAGTGGGACCTTATCTCACAGGTCTTAGAAATTAAAAAAGAGTTGTGACAAGGACCAATAAATTCGCCGCTGCTCTTTAACATCTATATAAGCGATATAGTTGGATTTCTTCCGAACCCTCTGGCTTTCGCGGACGACCTTGTTATATACAGGACAGGACCGAAGATTGACGTAATCCAGATCCTACTACAATATGTAGTGCAGATGTACTACAATATGACTTCGATAAAAATCTAGCGATATGTTGATGATTGGAATTTGAAAATCAATCATGGAAAATGCGAAACGATCTCCCCTTCGTAATAAAGCTCCACGAGATGTTAGGAGGAACTAGGGAGCGATTCATATTCGAAGCTATGCGGGACAGACGCTAGAGAAGAAAAACGAGGTTAAGTACTTAGGGATTTGGCTGGATCAGTACATGTATCACGAGAGTCATCCTGTCAGACCGTATTCCACCGTATGGTGGAGATCCTCATCCTCCTTCGAAAGACAATGCCTAACGTCATGCTTAAGCATCTATAGAACGCCTGATTCAAACTTCAAAAAATTCCATGGCAATGACATCTTATACGGAAGAGCAGCAACCACGAGGATAGACAATTTCATAATCAGATTGATCCGAAATTATGTTGTGAGAGCGACAATCCTCTCATTTTTGAGGCTTCCTAGCCCAGACAAGGCGACTATGACACGACAAGACGGACAGGATATGTACCACCCGAAGCATTTCCATGGCTAGAGACATTAGGATTGATACAAGACAGAGAGGGAGTAACTCTAATATACGAATGAAACGAGGACTGAATGCAGAGCTCCTGCGATTCAACACGCGAGTTGCCCCTTTAATTAGGGGGAACCTCCAGACCTTGATATTGTCGGTTGCCTGACGTGTCTGATTCGGAACGGCGCAAGTGGTTCAGAACCCCGAAAACTTGGTCAAAAGTTTCACTGTCTTTATATGTGCCCAAAAAAAATAAATCGGTGATTTCAATTGTATGGTATACGAAACCAATAAGCGCAAGCCAATGATTATTCTGGACTACAAAGCCCATAAATCTGGGGTGGATACCATAGATCAAATGCCTTGCACTTGTTCATGCAAGCGTTCAACATACCGAAACGAATTGTTGACGAAACAATTAGCAAAAACGAGCCACCAATCCACGCATAAAGTGCTATACCGAAACAGAAACGCTATGGAAGTATGGAGTGGTCTGCGGTGGTGGGAGGCGGTGAATATCGCGCTTTAACTATTGGATGTTGTATCATTTCATTTTTTAAGCAGCCGGCTGAGCCAGAGATACTCGGAGTTGGCGGAATACAGTCTCATCGGTGTGTTATGTCTCCTGAAAAAAGTGAATCTCCCTAACCAGCCAACAAAGGCTGTGACGCCGGCATTATCAGCCCCCTATCCTGAAAGTCGTATTATCTGTAATGTCAAGTGAAGTTATGAGGTTCACTTTACACCTCTGGGGCCTCATACTACCAGATCAACAAGGATGTTTACCGTCTGCTAGGTGTAAAGCCGACCTTAGTAAAACTTCGGCCCCTATTATTAACCGGTCAAGTCGCCAAGAGCCTTATTTGGGCTATTCTGAACTTATTTGACAGCAGCACAGACCATAGGCAACAAAGGCCATCGCGATAGCTAAACTTATTCAGAAATACTGTTGTTTTACAATCTCAAGTATATGATACAAATATAATAAAAGCAAATAATAGAGAACAGGCCGAAATGGGTCCAAATACTACTAACTATACTAACAATCCTGAAGAAATTCCCAAAATATACACTTCACATTTTCGAGAGTCGTACATATTTAAAGCGCTGATCATCTGAATTATTTTCGATCAATGATCGACACAAATTCAATTAAAATAAATATTATTCTTGCACTAGAGACTAGATGATCACTTCTATGATTTTCTTTTATGATGACACCTACAAAGAAATAATTTTAAACAGAAAACTAGAATTTTTGTTGTTGTTTGAAACTATTACCTCATATTGCGTTACAGATTGTTGACGCCTTCAAATTTTAGTTGGGTATACATATTAAGTTTTCCCATAATTTTTATAACAAATAATTCTATTGTATTTATGATTAGCTTTTTAAACAATGCATGTATCGGCTATGTATTTAGTTTTTAAATTCGCCATAGTGCTATTGAGTGAAAGCAAATCGAGATTTGATTTAAATCAGAAGTATTTTGTTATATGAAAATGTGTAGTAGATTTACTAAATTTCATAGTCTCTTAACGATGTAAGATTACTCTTTTTTTGCATAAATTGAGCAATTGAGTACAATTTTCAAAATATAAGCAGTTTTTGTGAGTTTCGAAGCAAACACTTCAGAGTTAATTATTGCTCATTATAAATCGGTCGATCCTTTCCTGATAAGATATTTTTAAACACCAAAACTTCGCCCGTTTGGTATAATGTCACCTAAAACAAATTCCTCATTTTTTACAATGCTGCAAAATATTTCATTTTTGGCTTCAACCCATAAATAATTTTATAAAGTATTTTTTTTTTGCAAGAACAAGTCCAAAAAAATACAAAACCTCTCTATCTGATTGTTGTCCAAAATTAATAACCTACGCTAAAAATTCTGGTGTAAACGTTTTGTAAATTAATTTGAATGATTTTATTTTGCCAAATATAAAATTTACAAAATTAAAAAACCAAAAATAAATAATAACAACAACAACAAAATATAAATTATTGATCGTCTCTCTCTCTTGTATAATTTCAAATAAAACTCTAATTCTTGCTAATAATATAGTGTATAAAAATTCACACAAAACCATTATTTATATAAAACCAGAAAATAACAAAATAAATAAAGAAACCAACAACAACTACTAATCAAGTCCATCTCTGGCCAATTTAATGACTCATTGTAAATAATCGAAACTGGTTATTTTGAAAAACGTGCCTCCCGACTTTATGGATGCTCTAAAATATTTATGAAACGTGAATTCGGAATTTCCATAATTATTTTTGTCAAATACTATTAGAAAATTTAGTTGGTGATGAAAACGTTAACGAATATTTATAGTTTATAGTAGATTCCTTAATTGTGGGATTTTTACAATTTTATTGGTGAATAAATAATAGTGTAAGCAAAATGGTTGCGATGGTGGTTCATTTTGTAATAAAAATTTTCATTTACATTTTGTGATTTTGTATGGAAAAATATAATTCTTAATATATAGTATTAGCTGATTGTTGGAATACAAAGTATGATTCAAATTATTTTCTTCTCTGGTGTCCGATGTCATGCACCAACTACTTCATATGAGACCCCACAGATGAAAATCAAGCGAATCAAATCTGGGTTTCTGGCAGGCCAATGTATTGGTCTTTTACGCCCCTGCAACCATTTTATCGATTAATCGCTTTAACGACTCGTTTACTAGTCGCTAATCGCTCGCCAAAACCTTGTTTATCGAGTCTTCGCTTTAACGTCTCGTTCATAAGTTATTTTTTACAATTTCTTTCCGCCCACCAAGAAAAATTAATAAGCACCTCTTCGATTTAAAGTCGCTATAACAAGTCGTTATCGGGTCCTCAAAGCGATTTGCTCTAGCATTCCGTTTTTGTGTTTGAAAAATCTATTTCATTTCGAAATCGATCTCGTCTCGAAGATTTCGCGACTTGTTTTCGATTCGATCACGGCTCGTAATGTTTGCAGTGGTCCTATCCATCTCTGTAGATACGTTAGCACTGTAGTGAGGTGGTGCACCTTCTATTAGGAAATAACATTTCTCTTTTTGTACTTAGTTCGTCTTTCGAGTAAGTTCCTTTAATCTATCTGGCAGTATGTACCGCTAGGTGCAGGGTGGACTTCAGTCCAACCATTTTCATTGCAGCAAATTGATGTTAAAATGTAGCATCGGGAGCAATGTGGGAATTTGCTTCGTTCCACATCTGCAGGTTGCGACAATTCGTAATCACGGTTGGGTTAAAGAATGACTCGTTCTTCCACATGATTTTCTAGTCCGCAAATCTAGGCGATTTAGCCGCAGAAGTTAGCATAAAGATCCTACACGGTTATCAGATTCAAAGAGATTCTGCAATCTTCTAAAGTCAACTTTTCAAACAGTTACCCAGTTCATGAGTAGGTTCAACCCATATTCAACCCAGTTATAAACGGGGGTCGAGTTGAAACTGGATCCACTCAACTCAACTTAGCTCTCCTACCTGGGTGGGGTTGATATTTCGCCTCATATACGCGGGTTGAGTTGTAATTGGGTTGAAATGACATTTGTTTTGTTTGTTTGCCACCCGTGGTCTGTTTTGGACGTAGCTTGCACAGGAATATATATTTATTTTGTTCTGATTACCTTCGATGGTTTTAAAAGATTTTTACGACTCTATAAATAAGAATTTCACCAAGAATTTTAGGTTATGTTTGGATGTTAGTTCAACTCTATTTCAACCCAAAGTGATCCCAATTCGACATCATACAAGTTGGTCAAAATTTCAACTTAACCTCGACTGAACTTTTCAACCTAGTCATAAGCGGGGTAATTGGTTTTTGGTAATGGAAGACGAATATAAGGAATGGGACTTTCTGTCCCATCAGTACACTTTTTTTTCGACTAAGGTTCTTGAAAAGCTTATTGCTTTACAAATAATTGAGTTTTGTGTACGAATCAAATTCACTAACGAATGGCAATCTCGCTTTCGCAAACGCCACAGCTGTGACGCTGCCCTCCTCAGTGACGTCTGATATTCGAAAGTCTCTTGACCAACATGACATCTGCTTATTGTTGCTCTATTTCTCATAAGTGTTTGATAGTGTTAATCACGGTCAAACTCGCCTCCCAAGCTTATTTTTCTCATCTGACTGTGATACATAGTTTCTTAACCAATCGTTCTCAGAAAGTTCTGCTTGGTGACAATTGTTTCTCAGTTGCTGTTCCTCACGCTGGCGTACTATAAGGCTCAATCCTTGGTCCGCTTCTATTCGGGATTTTCAGATTTTCATTAATGATCTCCCTTTTGTAGTCAAAGATTCCAAGATTCACATGAACGCAGGTGATGTGAAAGTTTATATCTCTTCCCCAAAGAACAATTCCCAGTATTTTAAAAGAAACTTTACGCAGATCTTCAGGGTGTTTTAACTTGGTCGACATTGAACCATCTACTACTTAATCCACGTAACTCTTAATCCATGTTACTCTCTCACTCCGCCTTTAACTGTCCTAATGTCTCTGATATTGCTTTAAATGGAGTTCCCTCCGCCTGCTTGGTGTAGTCTTGAATAGCAGTTTAACATGTTAAGATCACATCAGCTTCATAATTCAGAAAACCTATGGACAGCTATAGAAACTTAGTTTTCATTGCAGTTTGCTCAGTAGGTCACTGCGTATGAACTTAATGAAAGCCTTACTACTCCCTCACCTAATGCATGGTCTGTCTATCTTCCCCATTCTCGACTAAAAACAATAAAAAAGAGGTAAATGAAGGATACCTATGTTTGCATCCTAAATAGCAAAAAAACCAAGCCAATGGAGTGGTCCAGGAACTTCTTAAGCAACTTTTGATGATGTTAAAAAAATTCAGAATTACAGTCCAAGAGGGGGGTATTTTTATTAAAGGATATAAATCCGAGTTTCTTACGATAATAGAGATGCCCCAGTCGGGAAAATAGTCCGTTGTTTCCTTTACTTTTTATTCTAATTTATTAAAGTTTAAAGTACATCTTAAAAACGAGTAGAGATAGACCATCACTTTTTGTGTTTTTTGTCGTTATCATTTTTTATGAACTACCTTCCATCAAAGTTTGCAAAACCTGCGGGGGGACACCCTGCACAACAACAACGTGACTAATGGCTCAGTTATAATTTGGAAATAGACGTTTATTCTTAATGTAAAAATGGACGATTGAAGTTGAGGTACCCTGAAGTTGATCAAGTAATAAAGCTACGCAGAAGATCACTTTTAACACAAGATCACCCATTAGACGAAATTAAGGTCATAAAAAGTTCATTGAAACATTTTTAGATTCGTTGTTTTTTCGTTCGATTACACATGACGGTCACGTGCAAAAATACATTTTATCGCATTGGCCTTAAAGTGACCAAACATATTCAAGATTGAGATTAGAACGAGAGCGACTTTTAAGGAATCGACAAATGACCATTCTCGATTAAGTCAATCGTGTGTCGTGAAGAAGAGCGATTCCAATGATCAATTTTAAAAGTTCACTTCGAAGATGTTTCTACGGCCTTAACAAAATCGACAACGCTCTTGTTTCATCCAAAATCAATTTACAAAACGATGAGCACCTTATTAACATTCACAACTTTAATTGAGGCAGTATACACAAAAACGGCGTAGTTGCTATATTTAAACTATTCGTAATTATAGTCATTATCACACTTGCAGTTCAATCGAATATGGAAGCATAGATACAAACAACATGACTGTCAATGAAGCAACTCGACATCAACTATTGGAGATTTTTATGCTGCGATTTGTAAGCTTGATGTTGGGACAGAACATTTTAGTAGCTTCAATTCAGACAATCGGCGATATTATATACTTTTGACCAGAATTATATACTTTTGTCCATTTCGTATTGAAAGCGTTCGTAAAACATTTTTTGTGTGCCTATCATAAAGAGAAAGTATAGATATTAAAAGAATATACATATTTTATGATAAAATCGCTTTTACTTAAAAGAAAGGTAAAATAAACATTTAGTCATCTCCTCATTTGATCGGCTAAATCTTTTGTTAGTCAAATTTTATTTTGTTATGTGTTTTTAGCGCTTTCTATCAGTTCATTGAATTGTTTTATTTTTCTAAAGTCTTAAGCAAAACAGTAATTAACTTGATTGAGGTGTTGCTGACCAATATTCAATTAACATAAATTCTCTGTTTGTGTCATAACATCGTATTTGTATTTTAATTTATGTCTATACATATTGCATTAGAATAGTTTTATTTTTTCTGGTAAGATTATAAGATCACTAAGAAATCCAACGAAATCAAGCCTGTTTTGAGCAAACCTATAAGATTGATCGCCCACAGGAAATAAAATGTTCAGAATTGTTGAGGAGGCCTTTATTAACGATTTCGAACATACGGATTTATGTACTCCTGAATTTGAACTTTTTTTTAGAGCTATTGATAAAATGTCTTTACAAACCCCACGTTGGTGCCAAAAAGACGATTATGAAAATTATTTGCCAAGAAGAATTGGGCGGGCCTACGGAACCCGATCATCGGGCGAGAGTTTCAAATGGCATTATCCAACAATTTCGCGGCGCGCTCGCAATACCAGACGATATCGATGTAGAAAAAAGACAATTATCGGAGTTCATTGTGGGGTGTGCAATGGGGTTTTGTCCACCTATCTATAAACGGACGCAGCCATGGACATGCGAATTGACAATTATCGCAATAAAATCGCTTAAAAAGGGAAAAGCGCGGGTATTAGATCAAATAACCGCTGAGATGATCAAAGCCGGAGGTGATGTCTTATCACAACAACTCCATGTCCTCATAACGCACACGCGACAATCGTGAATGCAAGAACTATCGCGGTATTAGCCTCCTTTCGATAGTCGGCAATGTATTTACGAAAATTATACAATCGAAACATCGAGTACAAACGAGCCGGAAAGAACAAGGGATTTAGAACACATTGAGGATGCATTGATCAAATATTCGCTCTTCGTCAGCTAATGGAAGAAATAATTGATTGCGGCAAACGAATTGTCGTCGTTTTCATCGATTTCAAATCCGCTTTTGATTGCATCGATTGGAGCAGCTTGTGTAGAAACTTGGAAACCGAACACATGCCATTGAAAATCATCCATCTTCTCCAAGCGTCGTACGATGACTCAACCAGCAGCGTTCGTATTCGAAGCGACTTATCCGAGGAGTTTCCGATTCAAACGGGTGTCCGACGTCGCTTCGCCACTTCTTTTCAACTTCGTGATCGACGCGATTATGCGTAATGCTTCACGCTGAAAAAGCGGAGTGCAATTCGACGACAACTTCGTAACCGACTAACCGACAATAGCGCCGTCTTCGCCGACACGGATATCTTATACGACATTTCCCGCATCGTCCAGTTATACGGGTTCAAAATTAATGCGGAAAAGACGAAAGTGCTCAAAACGGACGGATCGAGGACCAGTGTTCACCTCGATGGTACCCAAATAGAACAGGTTCCGAGGTTCAAATATTTGGGATCGTTGGTTGAGGAAAAGAAAGTGGCATCGACGGCCGATGTGTACAGACGCGGCTAGGCAAAAGCAACATTAGCCTCGCTCAAGTGGTGCATATGGAAATGAACAAATGTTATCATCAAAACGAAAGTACGACTTTACTGAACGTTGATCCGTCCGATTCTTCTTTATTATCGGAAACGTGGGCACTGCGCTCAAGCCGAACGTCAACAAGCTCGAGGTCTTCCAAATGCGATGCTTGAGGCAGATCCTCAGTGTCTCACTCGGCGAACGCCTCCGAAACGAGACAGACAAAGATGCGATCAACAGACAGTGATCGAAGAAGAAATACAAAAACGTCGACTACGGTGGTTTGGACATATTTGCCGAATGGGTGATAACCGGTTGCCGTGTAAACTTCTCTGGCGAGAACGGCCCTAAAAAATATCGGGGGCGACTTAAAGAATCAACGATTATCAGTTATCAAGGCTCGAAACGTCGGACGCCAAAAATTGTCGAGAATGGAAACGAATCGTAAATGGAGTTGGAGACTCGGGTGCACCGACAGCAGCGTATTCGTTGCGGGTACGTCCCGCTCGAACCGCGAAGTGACGGATCAAAGAAGACAGGAGTTCATCTGGTTTAGTAGAAATACTCCACACCATAAATAATGAATCATGTGTTTCAGGATTTTTTGAAATTCAACCGGACGGTGGACGGGCCAACACGACACAAATTTTGCTCGCGCGAGCTTTTTTCCTATAGCATTTTATCTGTGAAACAAAGAGAAGCTGCTGTTAAGCCGCTGGAGAAAGGGCCTCACCTCAGCGCAATTCTCTTATCAACATCATGCACAATAATCTGCTACCAACTTAACACAATGTAGTAGATTTGGGTAATATGGAAAGCGATGAGTGAATTTTTGTGACTTTTCTGTGTTATATGCTTCTTACAAATATCGGCACTACACTTAAAATTTAAAAATTCAAAGGCTACAGATGAGGCATTGTTTTACACTGCAGTGAATCTTATATTGAAACAGAAATTACAAAGTTGTTTCGTCTTCAAACAAACACAAATATTTGAGTAGTAAAAATTATGTAAGATACAAAATCTCCTTTTTTCATGTTATGATGAATCTTTCCTTATAGCCGTGAGTATTACATACTTATATAATACCAGCAAACATACACTTCATGGATAGCAGCCTATCCATAAAATAAATTTTACAATCATAATCAATTTTTGTATTACACAATAAATAATGAGTTACATGAAACACTACTCAATAATGTAATCTATATATTAATACGCAAGCACTTTTTTTGTACAGCACTTTATTCGACTTCTACTAAACCGATTTTGCTCAAACTGGTTTTATATGGAAGTCTTAGTCGTAAAGGTGTGCACAAAACAAGAATTAGTCATTTATCTCATTTCTGTCGCTCGGAAATGAGTATTGCATTTCCCAATATAAATAACAATAAGGTAGAAATTACGTTAGCATATAAACAGGCGCATATAAAATTTATTATATATTAATACGCAAGCACTATTTTTGTACAGATTTATTAACCAACTTTCTCTAAACAGATCTTGCTCAAATTGGTTTTATATGGAAGACGGAGTCGTAAAGGTGTGCAGAATATAAGTTTAATGTTTATACATAATGTTGTGTTTAAAACGGGTAAAAATTAGATAGAAGTGACATGTTAATTACGTCAGCAATGTGGAAAAGCGACAAGTGCATGAGTAGGAGACATTCTGTTTGTGAATACAAGTTAATTGAATGTGTTATCAGTAAAGTGACTTTTTTCAATAATTTTGCTGAAAGTGATTGTGTTTTTTCGTATACCTTTTTGTTGAAGTTCATTTGCATTATTGCTGAGAACTCTAACAGCATTCTGCAGTGTTTCAACGAAAGGCATGTAATTTGTTTGTATTTGTTTTTAACATAACGAATGAATGTAGTGAATTTTGAAATACATGAATTGTGTTTTACATGATTATTTGCCCATTGATAATTTTTTAACAAATTCAGTACATCAAATATGTTAGTTGAATAAAATGCCCCGTCAAAGGACACTTATGGGAAGAACAGAAAATACAAGAAAAAGAGAAACACAATAGGTTGGTTTAAAGGCTATTAGGTTGGTTTAAAGGCTATTAGGCTGGTTTAAGGAAACTCGGGCAACAATTGAAGAGTTCAAACAAACATATTTGGAAACATATGTACATCCACTTGAGTTTGAACTCCTTTTGAAAATAATGGGTGAAGGCCATGTATTTTGAAATGTACATACATATTTTGATTTTAATTTAATAAAAAAAAGAAACTTTTAATGTTTTGCACGTAGTCGACAGATCATTCGACACGCCTATTAATGCATTTACAAATTTTATAATTTTAAATGACTAAAAACTGTATTATTCTCTTTCTAAATAAAGCATGCCTGTTCCGCATATGGAGATCAACGGTGATCTCTACTAACACCAAATTGCGGCTGTTCAACTCCAATGTTAAGGCAGTTCTTTTGTACGGTTGCGAAACATGGAAAGTCACCCAATTCATCACAGGGCGCCTACAAGTCTTCATCAACAGATGCCTTCGTCGTATCCTAAAAATCCGCTGGCAAAATAGAATTTCAAACGAAGATCTATGGCGCCGTGCCGGCCAAGAAAGGATAGACGACCAAATCAGGCGAAGGAAATGGAATTGGGTAGGCTACACCTTGAGACGCGAAAACGAAAATCTAGCCAAACAGGCCCTTGACTGGAATCCGCCAGGTTCCCGTCGAGTAGGAAGATCTAGAACAACGTGGAGGAGAACCCTACTAGAAGAAGCCGCAACAACTGGGAGATCCTGGTCGAAGTTAAGAGCTGTCGCGCAAAGCAGAGTCCGCTGGAGGGCAACTGTTTCCGCCCTATGTCCCATGAGGGACTAAAGGAGTTTAAAGAAGAAGAAGATTTTGTGGTCAAATTTTGACCACAGGGCGTTACTAGTAAGTAGTAATTACTTGATGAAAATTTTATGGCAAATTGTAATTGAACTTGGTGTACAACAAGGTAATGAAAGTTTTCGAATAACTTATTAATTTTCTTTAGCAGTCGTTATATTTGCTAATTATTCTAGAGTAATTATAAATTTTAAAATAAGCCTCAGTTCTGTTGTTTTAAACTAATTTAGTTTTCCCTTGCTAGAAATTGTTTTAAGCTCATTTCGAGCGTGTAATACAAATTTTAAATTGTTTTTTTTTTTTTCAATTTGAATTATATAAATATTTTTACATTTAGATTTTTTTTAAAATTTAAAACAATGTATGTAACACTTGATCGAATTTGTTACTATGTGCCTAGTTAATACATATATCGTATTGATAATATAAATTTAATCTTGGTGTAAAATTATTGTGAAGTAACTAAAAATTAAATTGAAATATGGAGTATGGTTACTATACATATATCGAATAAGATCTCTAAAGTACTCGATTTTCCGTAGTCCACTACTACAGGTTTGTATTTCTACACAGGATTTTCAATTGAGACGAGAAATAGATCCTCTTGAATTATTATTACATATTGTCACTTTCTTGTGTATTGGGCAGATAATACTTTTCTCACAAACTTGGAACATTTTTTTGGTCCTCCATTTGCAGCATGGCAGTTCATACATAGCTGTCGACAGCGTTTCGCCTCCGTGTCGTTCAACTCGACTGAGATGTTATTAATTCCTGGAGATTTGTTGTTTTTTAGGGATCGAACGGCCCTTTGTACATACTTCCTCCAGCGTACTTTTGCTTTTCTGGTGTCATTATTTGTTGTAGACGGGGTTCTTATAAGGGTGAGGTACCATCATGCGCGTTCAGGAGATCGCGAAAAATTCTTTCCACATTTCTTTACGTCTTCGCTGCCTTTTTATCTTTGCAGATATGTGTAACAAGTGCTAAAGCAGGGATTGGCGAGTGCAGTTCGAAGTATGCACCAAATCTGCCAGAAACGAATGTCTTGTCAAACTGAGTTTAAAATCGGGCGAGAAGTGTTCTGCTATGACAACAGCGCTCAGAGTGCTGTGGAAACCCTGGATCACTGTGATGCACGTTTGTATCCTAACGTCCACTGTCTCCTAAGTCTTCTCTAGCGTTCCTGTCTCAACGGCAACTTCGGAAAGAACAATTCTTTGCTTAATATGATTGAAATCGTATCTGCCGGATACAATATCTGAAGACATACTGACATGCTTAGTTCCCAAAAACTGCAAAACTGCAAAATTTGCTCAGCAGTTACGGTAATATCGATAAAATTTGGAAGGGGCTCTTTACGGTGGCTTAAATAGTCCACGGAGGCACAAAGGGTGACACCTACATATATAAATATAATTAGGAAGTCTGTCTGTAATTTCTAAGTTCGTATGGTTATATACATGATATTAAACCAAAATCAAGTATTTTTACAATTTCTGTCTGTCTGCTATGCGATTACTATTTTCATAGGCATGTTTTAAGCTATTTTTTTACTCGGATCCGACTATCGGGTCAGATTATCAGTTCCGACTATCGTATCCGACTACCGGATTAGACCGAAAACTGGAACCGATTGTAGAATTGAGCCCTATCTAAATATTTAGGTTCGTCTAGGTAAATCTTGATCGTACTATATGAGGCCTTTTTCTTATGGGTTCAATTTTCGGAACCGACTATCAGTTCAGATGAAAAACTCGATGCGATAGTCGGAAGGAAAGAAGGGGTAACTTTTTATCATTCTAATTGTAATGATCAATTGGCTAATCCGTTTTAGGACTTTCGCGGCTTTCAGTATTTTCTTAGGCAATTTTATGCTGCTTTTTCACTCGCACCCGACTATCGGTTCAGACGGTAAACTTGATCTTATAGTCGGAGGAACGTGAGTGAAAATTTTAGGCCTTTGATGGGGTGTTTTCTTAAGCGTGTTTAGGCTACTTTTCCACTCTGCTCCGACTATCGGATCAAACCGAAAACACGACTCTATACTCAAAGGAATTCGAATGAAATTCTCGACGGTGTTGCAGACAGCTAGAGGAGGGACCGGCATCTTTTAAAAACTCTAGACATTGAGATGCTTGTTTCCATCGCAGATGTTCGGTTAAGATTACGACTAGATGTTAAGTAAGAGAAGGATCAGCCATCGAAAATTTAGCCAAACAGGCCCTCGACTGGAATCCGCAAGGATCCCGTCGAGCCGGAAGACCTAGAACAACGTGGAGGAGAACCCTACTAGAAGAAGCCGCAACAACTGGGAGATCCTGGTCGGAGCTGAGAGCTGTCGGGCAAAACAGAGTCCGCTGGAGGGCAACTGTTTCCGCCCTATGTCCCATCAGGGATTAAAGGAGCGCAATGAAAAATGATGAGTGAGAAAAAAAGAATGGGTTTAGTAAAAATAAGACTGTATTGTGCTTTGGATGTGTTGAATTCGACAAGATTCTTGCGGCCTTAATCAAGAATGAATTCGATGTCCCTGTTGACAGAGTTGGACACAAGTTTACAATCTAAGGTCTGGCATGCGAATAATGAAGAGTACTGTCATCGGCGAAGCTGTGAAGGTTTGAGGGGATTGAGAGCAGATTATTTATAAATATAAGAAAGCGGGTTATGTAATTGATCCTTCGGGAACATTGGGGGAAATGGTGTGGGATTTAGATTCCACGCCATCCAATACTATTATGATTGAACTCCTAGAAAGAAAGCTCTCAATTCACTTCATTAGTTCTGCTTGGAATTAACTTCCTTAAAAATAGTTTGGAATTAAGTTAATAGAGCGGGGTACCATAATCTGAAAAAAGCCTTAGTAATATTCTAGGACAACCAAATCAGACTTGACAAAGCGCTAAGTGTTTTGGCTGAGATATTCCATCAGGCACACGACAAGATCGTCAGTAGATCGTAGATAAAGATAAAGTATATAAAGTGCGAAAACGCGGAATAATCAAATTTTTATTTTTGTGACTGTGGAAGCTGCACGAACTAGTTAAGGTATGCGGGTTGCGTTGGTTCAAGATATCGTGAAGCACACGCAAAAGCCTATACTCACGGTAAAGGCTTATGGAACAACCTAGAACGGAATTATGGTCAAAACGGCGTAACTTATATACAAAGCGTATGCAATCATTAAAGGCTACTACAAGCTTTCTCGTATTAGATGAGGAAGGAGTAAGGGTTTCACTAAATTCATGCGGACCGTCTTTTTGAGCAAGCCACAGTGGTACCTAAGTTTTGACAGAAGCCCATAAGTTTTGCCAATAATGAGAGTAATGTGGTCACAGCAGAACAATTACTAGATTTTTTACTTGCTCATCTCAAATGAGAGAATAGATTAGACCAGAGATGGGGGTGAGAGACAAAAATTTACAACAGGACTTCGATGGATTTAACTGGTTTAATGTGGACCAGCGCGAAATGCGTCATAAGTCTGCCGTAATCTATTCTACACAAGAAAAGATTTGGCCTTTTGGTGCAGATATGTATATGTAGTTGTACATCATCAGCATACATATGAATCTTGGATCTTTTACTAATAATGGAAGATCATTAATAAAAATGGTGAATAGAAGTGGTCCGAGAATGGAACCTTGAGGGACGCCTGAGCTAAGTAAGGCAATTGAGTTAAGGAGCTAAACTTGAAATTGAAATCACTTTTAAAAATAATTCAATACCTAACTACTGGATCGAATAGAATTATTTTCGAAGCGTTAAAAGAGCACTCTTCAATATTTTGTATCAACGAACACAGAGTGGGCTAAATTTGGGTGAAGGGCAGATGAATTTCTTTTTCGATTGTATCGTTTACACAATATTGACGCAATTGACGAACGCTTTAGTCTAGGGGTCAGGGCGCGTCCGACTAGCATACCAAACATTGGATTCGATTGCTCACGAGATCTGTCAATTCATTTTATTCTTGAGGGAAAATACAAGAAGACTGCGATATACTCTGCGTTAATTAGAATTGTTTTAAGTTATTTAGAGAATATAATTATAATATTATAATATTACTTACAATTATTTCTATTGGCGTATAATAATGAAATTTTTATCCAAAGTACAAAGAGTATACTTTTTATGCGGTCTCCAAATAGCAATTACACATGATTTTGCATGGAAAGTTTAGGTTTAATGAAATTTGAAGCACGTAATAAAGCCAGATTTTAGTTATGTATAATTTTATTACCAAAAAACATTACATACACACAGAAGCAAAGAAAAAAAATGTAAAATAATCGACTTTTATGACCGGTAATTTTGCAAGTCAAATCTTGTGTCAACTAAATCGATTCAATCCGTCACCCACAACTTCTTGCACAAAAAAAGAATCATTTCGTCTACATGAGAATCACCTCTCAGCATAGTGTCAACAAAGCCAACAACAAAAAAAAATAAAGAACCAGGAAAATAAAAAAAAATCGTTTATTTCCAGACAAATTTCTTAAATTGCGCCCCCCGAAAAGAAGAGTTTTTATGCCGTCACGACAGTCTCTGGAGCACAATGACAGCGCGGTACGACAAAAAAGAAGTATACATGGAGGAGGCCTACTAGCACGCAGCCCCGCCAACAAAAAAAAGGAAGAAGGCGACAATCGAACGAACATGCACGCAAACATTGAATACTTATATTTTTTGTTGTTGTTGTTGTGACTGTCAAGGTCAAGTATTTTTGGGAGTATCTCGTGATAAAATATTTTCTGTTCGGCAGAACACACATAGCCAAATAGAACGGCACAAACGGAACCCCGAATAGGGTGGGGGTCAGAGCTGGAGCTGCGAACGATAATGAGGGTAGTTGTCGGGCTATTGAACAAGAATTATTGTAAACAAAAGAATGGCGGTGGGGATAGAGCACTAATAAAACGTTTCAGTTATGGAGGAACGAACCAACCTAAAGCCCCATATCTCCCCACTCGAACCCCTCTGACCAACCTATAAATAAAATACTATTTGCAAATTGTCGCATCTGAAAATTTGCTTTTCGCAAATGAAAGGAGCTTTTGTGCAAAAGTGAACAATAGTCCAGTGGATAGCGTTTAAAATAGTGTATCACTCCGGATTCTTTCGGACAGAACCGATTTTTGTGAAATTTAGTAATTAGGCTTATTTTACCCTCCTCTGCAAAAGTTACATGTTCCTGATGTGTGCCTTTTGTTCTTAGGGGGTGAAAACTACCCCTTTTGACAAAAAATTTAAAAACAATATATTTAAGCAATATTTCGATTAAATCATGTTTAAATATGTAAAATAAAGTTTCTGTCATATTGGAATGTAATTTATGATTAAGTTCAATGTTTCAACCCCTCCAAACCCGCTATAACGAAATTCATAACAAAATTAGTATTTAACAGTTTAGCACTATTTAATCGTGCTCCAGAGTGAAATTGCAACAAAAAAAATTTCAGGGAAATTAAGGGTGATTTCTGAGTGCCCCAAAATTGGTTTCATGACGGGAGGAGCATATTTTGTTATCAGCGGGGTGGGGTGAATTAGGGCTCCAGGCTAAAATTGCTTTAAGTTTTGAATACCTTGACTTTTACAGTTTTAGATAGGTGGGAGTATTTTGCGTAGATTGCTTCCTTAGCCATGAAAATATCTAAAGGGGTTACAAAAATACAGGGCAATATGTAAACCTCTACCAAACAAAATTCAAAACTCGTCTAAACCGTTTTCGATTTTTTCAGAAAATACCTTGGATCATAGTGGATAATGGGAATAGCCCCCCTCTTTGTAACAATTTTTTTTTATCAAATATATCCAGGAATCACCCCTGAATACAAGCCACATATTTCTACAAGTCATAGGCCACATAGTCGTTCATGTCATGGTCCAATGTCTAATAGCATGGCTAGCTTGAAGATATAAAACGGATGTGATAGGTTAAGGGTAGCCTGAAGAAGGCAGTTTGCCTAGCGGTTGAACTCTTGGATGTTGCATGATTTTATTTTTTTTAACATCCGGCTGAGCCACAGCCGTCGGGGTTAGCTTGGGATAGCGGAGTGATATGCCCAGAACCGCCACAAAGGAGGCAAATGGGACGATTTGATCTGAGCCCCAGGACAGAGGGGCCCCGAGAATAGAGGCAAACTCAAAAAGCTGAAACCCCACATCACTGCGTACTAATCTAGCTTGAAACCCAAAACGCCAAAACCGCCATATCCCTGCGTTCTAATTGTCAAACAAAAGTAATCAAAACCCCGAAAAACAAGCACGCTAAAATATATGTTATGTTTGTGTATAGGTATGGATTCTTCTACTCATCGCATTTATATTGTATAAACACTATTTTTCTTTCTTCCTTTGCGGAAAGTCGTCGATGACATCATCATAGTCTATATTTTCTGCCAGCTCTCGTTATATTTTCTGCCAGCTAAACGCGAGTGTCGACAACAGTTTTACCGAGCGGTCCCCCAACTAAGTACCAACCACGTCAATTTGCTGCTTGAAGAGAACGAGAACCTGTCTAAGTTTGTTCGTTTCCTTCGCCACATACAATTTCCTGAAGCTCCAATCGGAGACTATTAACAGCGCTCCAAATTTGCTCCTTTTAGAAGCGCTTCGATTTTTCTCGCTGGGATAGCTTCTGCCAAAAAAAGATGAGTACTGAGCCCAGAACTAAGCAAAAGGGGTTGTCTACATAAGATCTGGTCCATTCTAGGCTACACTAAGCAACTTTAGGCTCTTTCGCAAACAAGAACCGTTCGTTCAGTGTCTATATTCAATATTCTGAATGAATTTATTCTTACCACAAATTTTTTTAGTCAATGATTTATTTGGAATTTCAATATTCTGAAAGGCCCAAACATATTTCAGCCCCAGGCCACACAAGGTGATGACGTGGGCCTGGTTAAGCCTCCTGAAACAAGTAATCCCGCTAACCACTTGGCATTCTATTATTAACCGGTTAAGCTGGATGGCGGGATGCCTAATTAGGATGTAGCTTCTGAAATGAGTTTTCTATAAAGCCGCGATTTTAAAAATTCAACAATTTCAGATACAGATCTATTTTGATTAAATAACATTTCAAACAGCTACAATTTAAAAATTTGGTTGCCATTTCTTCAATTTTTTGTTGAAAAGAAAAACAGTAGTTTTTAGGATTATATATACAAGTAAATTTCCTAGTTCAATTGGTGATTTTTTCAGAACTAAAGTAATATATAAATCAAATTCACTCAATTTAACTCAACCAAACTTTTAACTCAACTCTTTAAAAACGAATGAAGGCCATTGAACTCAAAACTCTTTACTAATTTTTTACCTATTTCTTATCTCAACGCAACTCAACTAAACTATTAACTCAACTTTTAATCCAACTCTTCACTTAACTCAACATATCTAAACTCAACTTAACTCTCAATTCCCCTCTTCACTTAATTCTAAAGTCAAATCTTAACTCAACTGTTAGCGCAACTCTTAAACCAACTCTTAACTCAACTGTACCTATTTAAACTCAACTTTTAACTTAAGCCTTATGTTGTCTTAACTCAACTTAGGTAAACTCGATTTATCTAACCGGCCCTGCCGGCTAAACCGTTACAATTCCCCCTACACATACGAACTTTGTTGTGCAAAAGCTATTAATTGCCGGCCGCTTGGTAAACTTAACAAATATACCCTGTTTAAAGTTAATAGTTTTTAAAAGGAACAACGAATTTTACTTGATTATTAAAACAAAATGTACTGAAAAGGACGGAATTTTTCAATATCCCGGTCTTAAACTCATTCTCAGTCCAGCCCTGACCTCGCAACATGTTTATCGCATTTCGAAGCATAATTGGATTTGTTCACTTTTGCGTGAAAGCTCCTCAAATATAAAATAAGAAAAACTGTTTTTATTTTTTATGCACAACGTATCAAACAATTTCTATAAGACAAAACCTTGAACTCGAAGAAATTTTTTGGCAGATAGCAGGAATTTTTTTTTTTTCTACCTTTTTTGCAATAGGAGAATGCATTCGAAAAAATACTGATAAAATACTCTTGACAACAACAAAACGCGTTCAAAAAATCTGCGAGTCGATAGCGCAAATTAAAAAGCTCTTGTCAACTTGTATTTACCGTGTTTGTAAATAATCCGATGCTGATAACGAGGCACAAATATAATCTAGTGATAGAGCTCTAGAAAGTCCGCTGCATAATGTCGCTTACACGGTGGGGAATTTTGATAAACGTTCAAAATATAATAAAATATCCCGAGAAATTTCGGGTAACGCATGCGAGTATCAGAGATTATAACTTTTTATAGGTTCCTTATCGTTTTGTGGGTAATGTCTGATAAAAAAGTGCATTTTGTTTAGATATTATGTTTTTTTTTTTAGTATTGACGGTGAAGTGTATGTACGAGTATGTTTACGTCCACTTCCCTGGTATTTGCAAGATTAGATTAGTCAATTTCGTATGTAATCTGCACAAGAAATGTATACGATAATATTTGTCAGTTACTAAATAAAGATTTTTATTTGTAAAAACATTTAGAAAATTGCTTATATTTTGATATCAACGAAATCTTAATGTTGTTTTTACAATTAAGTATAAGTGCAGGTGTTCCCCTTAACCTAAGATAATAATCCTTCTTCATACTAAAAATTTGGAAAGGACATAAAATTTAATTGGGAGCTGCAACTTATGCCCAACTGATTCCGTGAACTTAAAAATCAATTCGTAGTAAAATTCAATCAAGAACTTTGATGATACTATCTCCACCAAAATCTTTTAATTACTTTCTATAATCAATTAAGTATTTTTGCTGTACATACAAATGTATATATAACAAGGGGAAGCTCAAGCAGGTGATAGTTTTTTTCTAAAGTTTCATGCAATCGCTGGTTCTATCAAATCCTGTACCTCCAAATACCAGAGAGGGTAGAAGGTCACAAGGAAGACCCAGGAAGAGATATAAAGACCACATCGAAATGGACTTACGCACAATTGGGGTTATCACTGGAAGAGAGAGACCTAGGACCGAGAACGTTTAAAGACATTTCTTGAGGAGGCCAAGGCTCACAGAGGACTGCAGCGCCAATGATGATGATGTTGATGACCTTTATGAGGAAAATATGAAAATTGTACCCCCTATTATATGAGCGGCATTATTCGCACCATATACGGGTGCACGAGCATACCGTGACACGGGCTACAAGGGATACGAAAATACCGTTTCACCAGCTTACATAATTTTAGGGGAAATTACCGTTTATAAATGACACAGTCACACTTATAGATAATGGAGTTCAAGTTCGGGTACCAAAAGTGAAGTATTTTTGGTAAGTACCATAGGGGGAATGTTGTCCGAGCCAGTACATTTATTGACGCCAAGCTCTTTCAGATAATTTATAGACCTCGCGAGCCCTGAAAAAAACTCCGTCCATTGGGTCGGCGTTGTACTTGAGAATGGGGTTGGCATATCAGTTTCGGGTAAAGAAGAATTTGAGGCGAGAACAGAGGTGTTAAATGATCGGCACTCGGTTTGCTTTGTGGCATCACTTCCCCATTATACATGGAAGTTGGATGGATGGAAGTTACCAAGGGCCCAAGGGGGTAGCGAAGGGGGGATTTTTGAGGTCAAACCCGGGGTTTTTTTGTCTATAACTTGGAAGCTATCAACTTTTCCTAAATAACTTCGCTATTTGTTAAAAATCCTTTTGTTAGGTGTAATTATTCAACGAACCGGGTCGGGTCGGGGTCAAGCGCTAGTTGAGACTTTGCGTATTTCGGTTATCTTCGCAATAACTTAGTTTTTCCATTCCAAAAGTCTAATTTATTATTATTAAAGGCTGAATTCGTAGGAGTGAGAAACGGTGGTATGGCATCTGGAGTGATCAACTCTAGTGAACTTAATGAAGATGCGTGATGTTCTTGCTCATGGCTATAGAGAAACAATATGAACACCAGGAATGACAGCGCTGCCCGCTGCATAATGTGTGACAAGAGATTGAAGACTTTGTGGGAGTGAAACTCACAAGGTCAGAATAACACGTTAACAGCAGAGATGCTGTGTAAAAGCGAAACCACACTGGCACACATAAACAGCTGAAGAGGTTCCCCCGAGACCACTGACCTAATGGCACTAAGTAAAGGTATTGTCGCAGATGAGAGCATAAAGTGCTACTTATCCAATGCAATGGACTTGAAAGATATATAGCGCATTGTTGGGTGTGATTTTCCAGCTGTAAAATTTAAACGAACCGAACGAGTAGATGTATGAATATGTATCTTAATCGTACAAAAGTGAAACGAAAGTTGCTGCCCGACAACATTCCCTCAGGATTTACCTTCAGGTGCAGCAGTAGTTTTCCGATCTAACCAAAAAACAAGGAGAAGTCTCATACCATTGCCAATTACTTTCAACCCTGCGCCGGATTCGATACTTTGACATATTTCTTGTAACTGCAAAAAGAACCCAATTCCTTCCCAATATCAACTTCGTGCGAAAGGTTGTGTGATAACGTCCAGCCCGACAGTAGGACGGTATTGACATAGATGATGCTCTCTCCATAGAATTTTGTAACAGACTCACGTATCCATCACACTAACCCAAATATAGCATCGAAGTCGGAGGTCTGTGAAAACTATGATGGTATCTCTCTTCAGTCGCACTTCCGCCTTCATTTCTAGGTTCCGGAGATCCGCGCAGTACACCTATATGTCAATCCTTGTAACTTTTCTGTTCTCTTCACAGCAAATCCTCACTCCTCTTCTGCCATCGCTTGTAATCATAGCAAAAATTCGTTTCCTGTTCATATAGTGTTTTGAAGCGGTAATATTGGATGCTGTTTGACTTTGTAGAGCGTGCTGTTTGACTTTGTACAATATTAATTGTGATTACTAATTGTCTAGAGCTACAAATGAAGAGTAAATGTGGCGGGCCTGACTATGCCTCCTAAAACAAGCAATCTCACTAATCAGCTAAAAAAGGCTGTGACGCAAACAGTACCAGACTAGCAGGTGAACAAAGTGAAGACCAGACGTAAGCGGAGTTTTGGCACCCTTTTATTAGCCGGTTAAGCTGGCGGGATGCCTTATTAGGGCTACCTCTGAGGACATATGAGTATTTTGAATCTTCAAAACGGCGATATCGATAGCGCATAACCTGCAAAATTTGTAAAAACTATTTTATGAGGGTTTAAGAGATACATATTTGCAAACTGAGTTTTTGACCTTTTGAATACATTTTTTTGCTCCCACCTATCTTTGGAGAAATTCGACATTTTATTTATAAAGATGTTTTTAAGGGCTGTTCCAATTTTTACCTATTTTTACCTATGTTGCAGTTCAATGTCTATTTTGACTGGGTATAAAAAAACCGTGTACACGTAAATTGATATTGGGAGAAATATTTTTTAATAATTAATAAATACTTCATAATTATAAATGGATTTGTTCATTTTTGCCCGAGAAGCAATTCTAAACCTACCCAGCCGGAAATAAAGCAAGTGCTTCCACTGGAAGCTTTAATGATGCGCTTCTAGAGGTTTACCTATAGGAAGTAGGTTTGGTGCAATCCGCGAGTTCTCTTTGATTCGCTGCGGTTTTGCTTTGATATTTCAGTTTTCGTCGATCTGCGCAAGTGATGAATAGTGATTAGATTACTAATTGTCTAGAGCTACAAATGAAGAGTAAAAGATATCTACAGCACGTCATATTTGGTGCAGGCTTTAAACAAAACACCGTAACTTCGCAACTAATAATGGGGAATGAGAAAATTTTCTTTTTTTCTTGTTTTTTTACTATGTTGAAAATCATGTTTACGAGACAACCATATAGGAAAGACTAGAGCTCTTACTAGTCGGGCTCATAAATGTACATATGTATATTGTAATCTCGTAAACAAAAAGCGTTTCTAAATAAAACATAGAAAGAAAGAAAAAAGTTAAAATTTCTTGCTTTTCGTACAAAATTTCATCTTAATTGGGTAACTTTAAAAAAAAACATGGAATGAACGTCGCAAGTCAATTTTTTGTAGCGTCCTGTCTAGACTCCGAAAAAGCCTACCTACACCTTTCGCGACCGTCTATGTACTGCGAGATTCAAGATTACTTAACAAAAACTAAATACAAGTCAAATTAATTTTTTGAGGACTGTAATTGCTATTTATTTATGCGACATTTGCTAGAAATAAAAGCTCGTACATCATACATTTAACATGACAAATCTCCGCAAAAAAAACAGGTTTCTTTAACAAAATATTCCCCCCACGAATGCGATACAATGCGACAAAAAGATAAATTAAATGCGTCACGCATTAAGCAAAAGTTTAAATTAAAACGCATTAATAAATTGTCAATACGAATGAAGTAGACTTTATTGAAAAAAAAAACTACAATAGAGAAAGAAATCAAGTTGATGTCTCTAAAGTTTTAAAGGAATTAAGTGAGAAAACTGAAATGAAATTGAATCAGCTCCTGCAGTCATTGATAGTACGTAGTAACGAAGTGTTGATTTGTATAGTTGAATTATGAATCACAAATATGTTTGCTTGCAAGCTTCATGACGCAGTCACGAGTACAAGATGTGTATATACTGAGCAATTGATTACTAAGCAAAACGCATCAACTGATGAACTCATTAAATCACTACGTTAACTGACATGTATTAGAAAAGAATGAAAAAATCATATTTTGTATGAAAAAAAAAGAAAACAAAATATTCCTGTACATAGTTGCATTATAAATGAATATTCTTCACTCATAAATGTTTAATAGAAGAACAATGCCTGAACAACACGATATTGCAATATAAAATTTCGCACTTGTACATTGACAAAGGCATCGATTGTTCCATTAAGGCTTCCTCAAGCTTCGTCTGTCTTATATAACAAATTTGTTCTGTTAATCATTGTTTAAATCGATACTAAATAGTGTAATTAATTTGCTTTCAATGAAGAATTAAATTGGTAAATAATTATTTTGAGAAATCGACACACCAATTGAAGGAAAAAAAAAACTTGACTTAATTTAAGCCGCCACCGCAGAAATTTTGTTGTTTTCTTATAAAAATTTTCACGTTACTAATTCTAGATACGACTATAAACAAAAAAACTGACGTAATTGACTTTAATTCAAGGCCAGATGATTTCAAGTAATGATCTCTCCTCTCTCGAAACGAGAAACAAAAGGGGAGAAACACATTTCAAAAAGTTGACGAACTGTAACCATTCAAATTAGTTGCAAAAAAAAGAGTTGGGTACTACTACTACACGCAGGATGACTAAATTAGTCGCTAGTCATGAGATACCATAATTTATCTTAAGATTCATTTTATGGTTATTTTTTTGTTAATTTTTGTTTTTATTTTTTTAGTGCAATTTTCATTCTTTTACTTTTTTTTAACACTAAAAGGGTTGCCATCTCATGTGATTTTTTTAGTGTTACTGCAGGATCGTGTGTGCTCCGACTCATAAAACCAAACCACACATCAAAACAACATAACCACAAATATTAATTTTTTTTTAAAAATTTCTCTACCATAGAAAAGTGTGATTTTTTTCGAAATCAGCCCGAGAGCAGCTCACTTCTAATCGCTTCACCGATTCTCATGAGCCAAGCAAAAACGCAAATTAATGACCAGATGACGTCAAACAGAATTGATAGATCGCCGGCTAAAGATCTTATGTAATAGGTAGTCAGCAGCGAGCCCATTTGAATGCTCCGCAAACAAATAAAATTCGAGATCTTTTTACATAGTTGACGGCGTCGCCGCAGTAAAGGAAGGTTTCTTTCGAGATAGAGAGAAATGATTTTGTATGATAATAAATAGAAGTCGGTAGCTTGAAAAGGTTTTTTTTCTTCTTTCTGAAATTAACTCACGAATTGAATATAAACCGACTGCAGGTGATTCTATGTGAAGTAGAAGCGAAGCAGTTAACAGCCTAGCCTCTATAGAATTACTATTAACCTATTATTTTACAGATAAATCAGATATTGTTAATTATAGCTTACAAGACAGTTGAGAGATATAAAAAATTAGATTTAGTGTAACACGTGATATGAAAGCATAGTGGGTGCAATCTCGTCAGTGTTGAGATTTTTTACAGCATCGACTATGGCGTCATCTCGTGGTGTATGCTCATCATTCGAATGGCAATAATTCTTACTTTAGACATTTTTATTTGTAAGCATATGGGAATATTGTTTGGAAAAATTTAGTATTATATACATGCACTCGTGTTTCCATAAAATAACGAAAACTACTCTTAAGCTTTTAGTTTTTCAGTTATAAAATTTTTCAACCAAGCAGGTTTATAGCAGGTTGTAGCTGATCTAAAATCAAAGATTACACGTTAATATATTATTTAAAATTAATATGAAAATCAAAATAATAAAAGTAATAAACAAAATTTCACTTTTGGTACTCAAACGAACGCATAATGGCATCTATACAAATTTTTCTTTTAACTTATCTAATAAATTTTATACAATAAACTTTTATTATTGAAAATTAAATGCAATCTGCGATACGTCCCAAAACATGCATTCACCTTGGAACGATCTTCAAATTTTTGGATGTCCCAAAAATATTTAATTATTTCTAATAATTTCTCTAGACTCAAGCTTTACCAAATTGCAGACTAGAGATGAGAATAGAAATATTTCATTATTTAAGAAAGTTTAGTTCCTATAGAAAAAGAAAGATTTAAATATTTCAAATTATAGGTCTAAAATTTTTTTTTTAAAATAGCTTCTTCAAGTTTAAGAAGAATATGAAAATTATTTTAGATCAATGGTGGTATCAAGCTAATTATTATAAGAGTATAAACATGTAGAAGAGTAGTCGAAATGTCTTCAAAATATACCATGGATCCGATTTAACATCAAAAGAATTGATACTAATCTACATTTAAATAAAAATATGAAACTGCAGTTTTTCATTTTCATTCGACTAACTCGTAATCGTATCAACCTCAAATTCATAGCTGCTAAACGTGAGTTCTTTGCTAGCAAACTTAATCCTGACTTAGATTCGAAACGACTTTGGTCTACCCTTCGCTCACTTGATGTTCATCCTTCCTTATCTGAGCCTTTTAATGTTGGTGTTGAGCTCTTCAATTTTTTCTCTTAGTCTGCAACGCGTCTTTTCTCCTCACTTCTCTCTGTATTCACTTCTTTCTGATAGATTTCAATGTGTTCATCACAATGGTATCACATCCTCTCTTCTGCCTGTGTGTTGGGGTGTTCCTCAAGGCTCGATTCTAGGACCTCTTCTTTTTTTCCCTGTACATCAATGATCATCCCTCTGTCATTGACGGCTGTTCTTTTCATTTGTATGCTGATAATCTTCAGATGTACAATTCTTTTCCTCCTAGTTATATTGTATCTGGTACTGCTGTTATGAATACTTTACTTATTTTATGCTCCATTATCCCTTCATGGGACATACGGCGGAAACACTTCTCTCCAGCGGACTTTTGCACGAAAAGTCATCGGCAGCCTTCGCCAGCGTCCGCTATCCGCTGAATATATTCGTAGGTATTCCTGTCGTTGATGGTGTTAAGAGCCTTGGGATGTTTATTGACTGTAATCTTTCCTGTTTTATTCATGTTTCCTTCATGCTGTCAAGAAATATGGTACCTTACGTAAATTGTGGATATCCGCTGATCTGCTATCACCTTCTATCCGTACCAAGCTTGTGAAATCCCTTATTTTGCCGAATTTTCTCTATGGCGCCCTTGTATAGGTATATCTCTTGATTCGTCGTGTCATCAACGACTCAGGGTCGCATTCAATGATTGTCCGAGATTTGTTTTTCACCTCCGTAGATCTGATCATGTGTCGGACTTGCATAATTCAATACTGGGATGTAGGCTAATCCATTTTCTTAATGTCATGGCACTAGCGATGCAGTCCCTGAGGTCATTCAAGTTGCTTATTCCTTTTCATCGTTCCTGATTTGGCAGTCGTTCCTTTTTGTGCATGCGGTTAGACTTTGGAATAAACTTCCTCAATCCGCCGCAAATTTGAGAAAGCATAGCCAACATCGTCTATATTCATCGACAAATATCATACCTTTATGAAGGAATAATAAAGAGTAGCTCAATATTTTTCCTACTGTCCAATAATTCGTGAAACTGTAAATTAGTATAAAAAAATACTATACTGCGAGTCTGTAAACAGTTAAAAACAAAGAATCAAAATTAGTGAATTGGCGAATTTCACAAACAACGTCTAGATCAGAGGACAATTATTGTTTCATTTACCGCATTCTGGAAGATCTGTTTATACTTAATGTTAACTCGTAAAGATATTACGGATCAAACCAAGGAGATTACCTGGAAAAATATCGCAATATTTTTTTCGAGGATACTAATGAAGTGCAAACATAAATACCAACGTAAACTTTCGTTAACTATACACCATATATGTATTTGTAAATTAGGCCACATGACGTTTCATCAGACAAATTGTTGTTGTGTAACGCTGCCTCCTGGATTAATATACCTTTCGCAATAACTAAAAAGTCATGGAGAGCAGACGTCAGCCCTTAACGACTACTGAATACACTGTACATTTAAGTAGTTGCGTTGCGTTGCTGAGTTGCGAAAAATCTATCGAAATGTGCGTGGTATGACGTGATTTAACACCACTGTGCTGAAGGCGTTCCCGTGATACTGGCCAAATATGGAGCGATCTACGATCTTATATCGGTTCCACAATCAAGGTAGAGGAAGGGGGAATTTAAGTCCTTTTATCGATCTTGGATTAAAAACAGCAAACGACAACAGCATGAGATCAGAAATACACACATGGATTCTAAAAACAAAGTTCACTATAGTCAGTCAATGTCATCTAACTAAGTAATCTAAGCTGCTGCTGTAAAAGATAAAGATCTAACCAGTACAATTACATATAGATTTGAGATTTGGGTGCTTAGCAAAGCCTTCTATATTTACAAGCCATGCTGTAGGTGTGTGTGTGTGGTTGTATGAAGTCCCAACTTAAATTCGTGAAATATCGAAGTCCCATTAAAATCAAAGGGAAAGAAGTTTTCGTTCCGCGGAAAGTGCTGTTTCGAGTGTGATTTTATTGAAAATAAGAGCTATTCCATCAATGTAAAAAACGTACAATAATGCAAAAAGTACCCAATTTACCTGTCATAAATTTGCAATTTAAATAAACAGTGTTATTAATAAGATTTACGGGGTTTATGTTGGCAATGGAGAAAAAAATATCAAAATCCCTTTGATAACGAGGAAAACAAGTGTTTCGTGCCGCGGAAAGTTTTCTATTAATGAAAGTGCCGGGATTTTTTGTTAAAAATAATAGTTTTTTTATAAAGATAAAAGCAAAATTTTCGTTTATTACATTTATTATTTACATTACATTATTTACGTTACATTTATTATTTACATTATTATCACAACTTTATAATATGTAGTTAATAAATGTTACAATTAATGTCCATAATTTTTGTTTTTATTTGGTTTAAAGAAGATTTTATCCCCAATAATTTATTCCCAATAAACGTACATAACCGCACTCCACACAGTCTGACAGCAAAATTGAAGTCCCATGCACCTTTGAATGTGAGTGTGAAATTTTGTTGTGCATGGCTTGTAAATGTAGAAGGCTTTGGTGCTTAGTAAAAATTCTACAAATTCTACTACGACTCTACCAATAACGAAACCTACGAGGGCGTATGGGTTTGGCAGGCTCAAAGCTTAATCTGGTAGAGCGCAATATACATTAAACAAAAAGTATTATGGTATCGATTGTAGCATATTTTTTCTTAACAACAAAGTCAGTTCTGAATTGAATGAGCTAAATTGAAATTGTTGAGAGCATCGCTGGGAAAAATTGTATCTACTTAAAAATAAATTCTTATGTTGAAAAGTAAAATTGAATTTGACTGAAATGTCTGAAATCTTATATACCTACATACAATTATTTCAGTTTATACTTACAGTGAGCATCAATATAAAGTTAACACAAAAGGCTCAACAACAAAAATACACTAAAAAATCCACGTTTTTACCTCCTCAAAAAAAATCGGAGGAGGCTACACGACCCCTTAAAATCTTCGTAACAGTCTCTACTACAATTAAAAAATAATTTAAAAATTCGCATTTGCCTCTAAGGGGGTCCTGGAGGCTCCCTAAAAGGCTCAAAATAAAATAAAGGGGAATTTGTGTTAACTTTATATTGATGCTCACTGTATATATTTAGTGTGTCTTTATATAAAGTATATTATAATAAACAGTAAATCAATGTTTTCTACACAGAATCATTGATAATAATTGCCGTAATCGATCCATAATTTGTGGTCATGTGTGAATATTTCGCTACTACTGCTAAGTGGTGCTTAATAATACTATTTGACCATTATAATTTATCTCCTGACGTAAACGATGATGATCTTAAAATCTTAAAATATACGAAAATCCAGATCACTATAGAAATATTTGGGTCTACCACCAAGTTTTCGTTAAACGTTTGGGGGCCTCGGTAGCCTAGGGAGTAAAGAGTCTGGCTACCACCCCAGAGGTCCCAGGTTCAAATCCCGGCCAGCCCCACGGTCTTTCGGCTTTTACACTTTTCCACCTACATCTTTCTTCTTCCCTCTTGACATTCCTGATTCCTCCTGTCTTAGCCTTCCTTAGCCCTTCCCCGCTCCGCTCCATTGTCCATTGTGTTCGATATATTCTGTGTATAAATTATCATGAAACCAATCGATTATTTGCGAAGATGGCAAACTATAGTGATCCACAGTATTTCAAACAATTGAAAGAACAATATCTCGTGGTAACCGCATTTCATTCGTGTTCCTTCGATTATCGAGCCATGTTTACGATCTGATCCGATAGTCGGAGCAGAGTGAAAAAGTAGCCCAAACACGACTAAGAAAATACTGAAACATCCCGTTAAAGACCTAAATTTTTAACTCGCTCTCCACCGATCATCGGTTCAAGTTTATCGTCTCAACCGATAGTCGGATGCGAGTAAAAAATTAGCCCAAAACATGCATAAGAAAACACTGAATCATGTCATGAAAGTCGTAAAATCGGATTAGCCATTTCCAATTGAATTGGAATGATAAAAAAATCATCCGACTATCGGATGGAGTTTTCCGTCTGAACCGATAGTCGGACCAGAGTGAAAAAGTACCCTGAAACATGCCCAATAAAATACTGAATCTTGCCGTGAAAGTCCTATAACAATCGGCTTAATCGTTTCCGAGATTAGCTCGGACAAACCGGCAGACAGACAAAAATTGTGAAAATGCTTGTTCGAATATCATGCAAATAACCATATGAGCTTAGAAAATGACAATTATTTTAAAATTACGGACCGACATTCCAATTATATTTATATAGATAGATAAAAATAGTTTCAATTGCTATTTAGAGTTTATACATCAATTCCAGATTATACTTTTACTGTGATTTCATATAATAAGCACATTTCTACGTATTTAATTGCTTAATATAAAATTATTAATTGGAAAAGAAATACAATACAAAAAAAACACCTAATTTTAGTTGTACACGCACATGCAATTACTTATAGCGTAACAAGGGTCTAAATAAAAGCTGGATTGGACAAATCAAGAATAAAAAAAAACCATGAGAAAATCTAATTTAAAGAATTGTGTATATATGTAGATAGAGATGGTTTGGTAAGGTTTCAATGTTATTCAGCAAAAATTCACATCCAATTCTCAAGGCACATGGCCGTTTGTAAAATATTGTGTAAGTTTAATTTATAGATCATATCAATCTACTTATAACCGAATTAGATTTTCTTAACTTATAACAAAACAACTAAATTAAAAAAATAATAACTTCACATACAAAATATTAAGTTTAAAACTTAAATCATACACTTTCCAGGTCCTAATTACTACATGGAACCAATCGACCGATTCAACAAAAAAAAACAATTGTTCGCTACACAAATTATAATGTACAACAATAAAGATAGAAGATTGAGTTATAATTGATATTAAAACAGAGATAATATTTAATAGTAACATTAAGTACAAAAGATTGCAAATTAAGCTCTAAGAATGACGCACAAAGTAGATTCTATCTTAACGATAATTCCTTTCAGTTTAAAAAAATAAACAAAAAAATAATTAAACTACAATATCGAGTATTATCCTCAAGGTTTCATCTAAGCTGTGTTGTATTTACATAAATTACATTATTAGCAGTTAAAATTTTGCGTGTATATAACATTTAATTAATGGTTCATTTTTTAAGGGTTTATGTCATCTTCTGCAATAGTCATTACACGCATTATTACATTGGCGGATTCAATGGAGAATTGAGGGGCATTTTTTTATACCCTTGACAGACCTGTATAGTCCAGTCAAAATAGACATTCAACTGCCGCAAAAATCGGGGATATTTACATAACACATACTATGCATACATGATGAGTTGAAATAGTTGAGTTGAGGTGAAGTTGAGGTTGAGTTCAATTTTTGACTTGCGACACAAATGACAAACAAAACACAGAACGCTGCTATCAACTTAATACAACTACGCAACTATTGAACTCGCTCCTATGTATGTATAACTTCAACTCAAGCCAGTCAGCAGAATTGAGTCGAATTCAGTTAATCCTAATTCAACTTGATTCGTGTCTATATCTAGTTGAACTTAGGTTCAACCTGAGTTCAACTCATCATGTATACCTACTAACAGAAACTTGAGTAACTCCATTTAGAAGTTTTTTGTGACTCGAGTAAAAATAAAAGGTGGCCTTACAGCTTTTAAGAGGTATATGATGGACGTAGAGTTTTTAACTATTTTTAACGGAAGAACAGACGGGCCCACGACGGCCGAAATTGTCCAAAAGAATGCAATTGCCGAGTGAGCGGACGGTAAATTTGAGTCAAAAAAAGAATATGCACCGATGTATTGTTGAGTGTGCTTTGTAAATATCCCGTATTTTGTTTCCTTAAGAAACAGTGTTAAAAAATTGAGTTAAATTAAGTAAAATATGTTTCTCCACTAAAGACCCCCATTCACCTACAGGCCACCGGCAGGCCGTGGCCTTTCGTGGCAGGTCGACAGGCAGGTATCCGCCCCGACAGGCCGTGGCATGCAGGTGACGTCCAATCATACACTCGTTTCTTAGATTTTTTGGTTATGTTTAAAAGCCGGGAACTAAGCAATTAAATGTTGGTGTTGGTTGGTTGCTAAATCCTTCGGGTAGCTGTAGTGTACTGATATAGCAAAATCCGATACTTTTGTATGGGAGGTACTCTTCAAATTACTGCCAAAGAACTCAGATCCATTTTGTTTGATTCCCAAAATTTCAGAACGATCGGAAGTGATTGCCGTACAATTTTGTTCAGAAAAGCAGATTTTTCGCGCAGAAGGCGATTTTCTGAACTGGGATTGAAGTAGCTACGGCTGCATGAGCCCGATTTTAGCAATGTATGGCTTAAATAAAACATCTCGAAGCCAAAAAGACGACAAATTCAATAATCGGATGCTTTTAGTTTTAGACCTATGGTACCTGGGCATTTACATAGATTTCAAGGTGCTTTTGATTTACAAGTGCATTCGGCACGCAAGCTCCCACTGAATTAGAACCAGATAGAAACATCTACATGAACATCAGGATAATTTTAAGGATAAAACGTGCAAAATTATAATTTGGGACGAATGCACCATGGCCGAATCGCTCGAAGCGCTTGATAGAGCTGTTATCCCATGACTCGACTCGACAATTTGTGTGTCCATTAGCTACAAGATGCCTCTGCATAAACATTTTCAAAACAAATTTTGGACATTGGAAATGGCGAAATCTCAATTGATAGCAGAACATTTTATTATTTTATTTTTCGGAATCAAAAATACGAAAAAAATGTCCTCAGTGACTCCTACTGTATATTAAAATTCTTATCACCTCAACTGCAAAATAAACGAAAGGAAGTTTCGTGCATTGTAATTTCCTATTAGAAATTCGATAACACTCCATCATAGCATCTGACCACGACAAGAGTGGCAGTGAAACCGCTGAATTATGATTGAGCATATAAATGAGCGAGTGATTTTTCTTTTCGAAAGTACTTTCGTGGCTTTTTGCTTTCGTGGATTTGAGACTCTCACTGCCTATTGATTTTAAGATTCCCAATTGTTTTGGCGCACGCCATTCTATTGGCTTATGGGTGCAGCGAGGCGCACCGGGTTCCAGCTAGTACATGCATACAGATGAAACTAATATAAAGCGTATACAAATAGCCTAAAACATGCTCGCAAAAATACTGAATCTTCCAGTGAAAGTCCCACCCACAGACACACAGCCATACAGTCAGACAAACAATTTTAAAAATACTTGATTTGTTTTAATTGCGTGTAAATAACCATATGAACTTAGAAAAACACAATTATTTTGAAATCACAGACAGAAACTCCAATTATATTTATAAAGATGTAACTATGTTGTAATAATTTTTAGTATTTACAATATTTTATATTTTTGGATTTTGTGTGTAATTAAAAATGATTACATAGAGAGAAAATAGAGAACATTATAATTTATTTTGATTTAACATACCACATCTTGCATCCATCCTTCCATATTTCCGGTTGTTTGTTTTTATAATTATTATAATTTTATTTTTTTAATTTTTTTTTAAATCAGATAACTTAGGCAATAATTAAGTAAAATAAAATATTTCACCAAATTGCACAATAATTTTTGCATATATCACAGTATTTATCCATTAACAAAAAATATATATTGCCATATTATTAAAAAAACATAATCAAAAAATTTTTTTTTACTGAAACTCTTATACTCTATCTTATACTGAAACTATATTGAAAGTTTTAAAATAAATCATTTCTACACTTTTTTATTTAAATAGACAATCTCAAAGGCATTATTTTTGTTATTAAAATTATTATTGCCGGTTAAAAACAACAACAAAAAAACAAATTTATTCACCAAAAATTAAATGAACTGACTGTGTCATATCAAGTTTTATATTGTTGTGGCGTACCGCTTGTGTACCGTACATATATTATTAAAAATACATCCAAAAAAAAAAAATGAAACAAGTTTGAAGCGAGTCACTTTATATGATATAAACTTATTTTTGCAATTCGATTACATTTTTTACGGACATTATTTTAGTTTTTTTTTAATTAAAAGAGATGAAACTTTAAAATCAAAATTATCTTTAACGAAAACGAAAGCTTCTTCGGTACAGCAGTAAATTGCAATAATGTCTTACTATATTTTTTTAATTATTTTGTATTAGGCTAGAAGTTCTCGCTTAGCTCTCGCTTAACCGCGACACAGACTGGGAATTTTTCGTTATATTCACTTTTGGCCAGAAACCAAACCAAACTTATCTGTGCGACGCGAAGTCTAACACTAAAAGAATTCTTTTTCGCGAATGATTATTTGAGCTTTGTTTATATATTTACACATATATATATATAGCTAAGTAAAAATAAAAAATTATATATATAGATATAAATATATATATACACATGTCGGCATATCGGCACGGCATGTTAAGTAACATTTGTATACGTTTTAGAAACATTTTCTTTAGTGGAGCTCAAGCGTTAACTACATAGGCGTAGAGAGGAGGCCTGGTTCGGCCCCAGCTGGAATTGGCGAATTTGTTGTATTTTTGTTGTTGTTGTTGTTGTGTTATGTTTAGTACACTATACAAATGAATTGTTAGATGAGATACTGACTCTCGACTGGAGAGAGATATAGAAGCTTTCCAATTCCAATATTATATGTGTATAAACAAGAAAATTAATTGCCGGTTTTAGATGGAACGATGGGACTAATTAATGCTAAGAAGAAACTGAAGAGCATAATTATGAGCTCATGTTACTAGAGGTGGTGAGGTGAGGCTATTGTAGAATGGGAACCCAGGCGATTTTTATTTTTGCTATAGGGAAATATTGTGTAGAATTTTTTTAAGCTATTTTAGCTAGAAACTAGTTCCGATCCTCTATCATCCTAAATTTTTTGCATTTCAACATTTTTTTTGTTTGGTGCTGACAGCTGATTAGGGTCTGGGGTATCACACTTAAAAAAAACAACTTAATATTCCACTAATCTAATTGATTAAAATTAATATTGCTAGAAAAAATTCTTTGATTGAATTAAATATACATTTTTAGAAAATACATATTCTGTTTAAAAAAAACTAAAAAAAGACCAAGAATAAACGTTTCGAAATGTGAACATATATGTATGTATAAGATGATCTTTAAACAAAACAAAAAAAAGGTTCTAGATCTGTTAATAGTATTGATGCCAACAAAAGTGTCAACAAGTTTCGGGTAACTTCAAAAACTCATCTCTGCCGCATCACTGCAGAATTCAGCTACAGAGTTCTAATTGCTAAATTCCGCAGTGATGTGGCAGAGATGAGTTTTTGAAGTTACCCTTCCTCAATTTTTAATAAAGGTAATAGACTTACAAAACTAGTAAGGTTTTAAGATAATTATTTTTTTACATATACCATGTAACTACTATAAACATTGTAAATTCACACGGAATGATCGAGCTTTAGTAGATCCCAAAGCGGATCTGCAAGAAAGCTGCAAAATTCCCAATCACACGATGTAGTTTGTAAGAGTAGCGCTGTGTAGGTTGCATGTTACACAGAAGCACCATCACGGATGACGAGCCTTAATGCAAAACTGATTACCTACAATTTGTTTTTTAATAGGAATCTGGTAATTTTTTAACTTAAAAAATGTTTTATTAAAGAAGCTAATACATATGCAGGATTTTTTTTAAATTTTGTTAATCAATTTTAATTTTAAGAGTGATAGTATGTTCATGTAAACGTTTGAGCTGTTGCGAAGGTTATTGGGCGTCCGCACACTGTGCATAGTTATGGCATGTAAAACCGGTTTTAAGCCTGGACCTAATTTTTCTCACTTTCAAACCTGTATTTCTTGGTTTGAAAGAAATTCGTGTCTACACATATTCATCTTTCTGCTTTCAACTTTTAAGGTCATCTAGAAAATGATCTCATTTTGCTATCCGGGTACCCGAATGGAATGAAACCCAAAAAAAATAAACGCAAAGTTCCTTTCCATTCTGAGCTGAGCTTTCCCAACTCTAATCTATTTCAAACTTTGCATTGGAGTGAAAAAGAAAAACGAGTTTGAAAATAGTATTTGAATGAATCATTTATATTTCTTCCATCTTCCATCAGTTTTTTGTGGATCTAAGTATAAAATAATCGGAATGACCCAAAACAGGATTTTAAGGTGGATGAGAAACAGTTTGAGAGCTATTCAAGACCCGAGTAAAAAAAAATTGCCTTACAACGGGCGAACGCCTGCCGCTTGACTTTTTAAAGGGAATATGATGGCTGGAGACTATTTTTAATGAGAGAACATACGGCCTCACGACGGCCAAACTTGACCAAAGGATTTAAATGGCCACGTACTTCGATACGATTTCCTACAAGTTTCAAATTCGGAATAAGCCAGAGAACAATCCGACGAACAGCCGTAGAACCCAAAGATCCGCTAAAAACCATTGATATCAAGAAATTATATGAAATGCTTACTGGTGAACTCTTCTTCAACGTTGGCTTTGAAGATCTGCAAGGCTTGTAGTTTGTTGTGGTAAACGCGAGATTTCAAAAGATTTCTAGAAGATACAGTTTGAACGAGACGCTCTGCCAAATAGAGAAAACAATGACGAAATTCACTCTGCATTTTAACAACAGACCAGAAATTGGTGAAAAATGTTATAACAATAATTCCGCGTTCTTCAAGTGTGTATTGCTTCTTGTTGTCTACTAATTCTGTATCTGTCTGCAACGTCAATGAACAATTTGGCACAATACATTATGGCATTACTTTTACTCCAACTTGTATTAAAGAAAACAAGTTATGTTATAAAAATATACAGTTTATTTACTTTTGAATGCTATCTAATAAAATTAAAACGAGTATAATGGTGGTAGGTCCACACGATCAAGACTTTTGGTCTATTTATCTGCTAAGTCGCTAAAAAAAGTGGTCAGAGACATTTCGCCGACATCACTGCACAGGTAATCCATTGTCCGTTGCATCCAAATTTCATAGCCTGTACAGAATACGAACGGAAAATAGAACGGACAAAAATCCTTATCGTAAGGATCTACCATACAGCTTGTTACTGAGTCGCTTCAGTTCATGATAGTGTTTTTCAACCTTTTGTTTCTCGATATTGAGCTTATTCCCAAAACTTAAATATAGCTTCTAGAGAAGGCCCTACAAACGACAGACAAGGCTGTCTTACGACCAACTTGATCGTCTTTGGGGCCGTTGTCAAGCCAAAAATTTATCTGCAGATAAGTTGACGAAAATCGAGCTGGGTTAGATTTTTTGTGACCATCGTTGTCCAGCATGTTCACCCATCTATCTGTGGTTTACAGAGTCAGGATCAAATATAATTTTTTCGATGGGGTGAGTTGCTAGAACTAGTGGATATAGCGATGTGAAATGAGCTGTTAAAAACACATCGAAAAATTCGGCAGATATTGAATGACAAACAGTTTCTTTTGCTAATTAATGATTTTTCTAATGCAATTCGAAAATACTATTATCTACTATTATTATTGTTCTGTATTGTAAATGATTTTTAAATTTAAAGTAATTTTTTGTTCGCCGGGGTAAAGTTTTCACTGAGTAAATAGAATGCAAGCTTGTTCCCTCACGTTAACTCGATGCTGTTTCTATAATGACTCTAAGTTAAAGTGACAGGTAATTAAATTTACATTGCATCGCCGTTGGTATACATATGTGCAGTAAAGGATGCTTAAACTCACTCATATGCAAAACCCGGCTTAACCGGACGAGTTTCAAGTTTACTCGAAGCTTTACTAAGCCCCCGTTTCCATGGGCGCTTATTCCGAGTTAACCCAGGACAAACTTTGCATGGATACAATGTAATGTTTTCCCTACGCGTAGGTACAGCAAATGAAGGTTTACGTCCAAGCTTCATCGAATGTGGGCTAAAAGCTTTTTGGTCAGCAAGCCATGTCTGCAGATCATTTTGACCGTCTGTGGGGCCTTTAAAACCGAGACAGAAAAAAATTGTGGGTTAAATTCCGTCATATCTAAAAGGAATTTTTTTTTGAAGGCAAACAGTTAATTGTGTATTCCAGACAAAATGCTTATATTGTTTTTAGTATTCATGCTATATATGTGTTCTTTTAATATGATTTAAAAGTAATTTTACTATTTCAGTATTCCTTGTATAGTAAATATTTAAAAAATAAATTTAAATAATATTTTCATAAAGCAGCTTCCATATCGTAATAAAATTCAATTTCTAGTAAATAATTGTCATCTTTCAAGGCCAAAATTAATGACAATATTATCTATCCACTGTTTCGAAACCACAATAATGCCACTACAATACCGCTCCATTGTTCGCAAATTGAAAAGATTATTCAACAACGCTCGCCTTCTTCTAACAACAATCCACACATGAAGCGATCCCCACACCAAATTAGAATAAGTTTTTTTTTCATATAAGGTAACACCAGCGAATAAAACGAAGAATAAACTTTTAATAATTATATTAATAATAAAAAATATCTGAAAATGGTGAAAATCTTAATGAGCGACATATTCTTGGCAACAATAGCGCTTTAATGAAATTAAGCAGGAATATGAAGAATTCTGCGAATGGCGGATAAAAATAAACTGGGGGAAATTCTCTTCTATATATTTATTTTTTTTTTTCTTTTGCTAGAGCACATACCTTGAAAACGGTGCCTTATCTTTCCAGACCAGGTATTCAAGTCGGATTTGCTCGCTGCCTACTGAATTGATTTTAGTCCACTTTAGGCCTATGCAGAATATCGTTAGCATTGCAATTAAACTTGGTACCTATGAGATGGTCGTTTTTATGTTGTTTTCGTAGACATTTGAAACACTCTCCTTTTTTGTTCAGAGGGCAATTTGCATTTGTAGTTTTCTGCGGAGGAAAGAAAGAAAAGAAATTAAAATTGTATTAATTTTCTCTTTATTTTAACAATATTAAATAATGTATTTTGTTTATAGCTTAACCATAACTTAACCATAAAATATATTGAAGCTGTATACGCATGTTTTTTTAAAACCCTTAAATCAACACCGTCGTTTTTTTTGTCAACATACTTAATGCATGCCTGATTTGAAGATTCCAGGTCAATAGAGTGCTCATTACAGCACGAATAGTTAAAACGTTTCCAGTTTTTCAACTTTTTACTTAATTTGACTGAAACTCATGTGACTGAAAATAATAACCGGTAGCAGAAAACTTAAACGTGAGCAAAAAACTATTTAGGAACCGTGCGTAAAATCATGGTGAAAACTAGTTTTTTGCAATATTGAAGAACTTCACAGATGTAGCTACAATAAAATACTTTCTTTGTTAGAAAGCTTTGGATATTTAAATGGCAGTATTAGTTTAACGTTATATGTTAAGGTAGGTATCCACCAAGGCAAAAAGCATTTGTTCGCTGGCAAAATGACGTCACCAAGAAAGTGCACATCGCATCTATGCTCATCTGAAACATCATCCTTTTACGTCATTTGCCCGCGAGCAAATGTTCGTTTGCCTTGATAAATACTTACCTTTAGCCTAAGGGATAGTTAATCATTTTGACCAATTTTCTAATTGATCGTCAAGAAGATGCACATTAAGTTGAACATGCAATCTGAAACAGCACGCGCTTAAATTTTCTCGACAGTTTTTTAATCTCGAAAAAAATTGTTGAAAAATGCGGTTTTACACCTAGAAGAACTTTGAAGAATATTACTTTGAAGCCATCGACTTGTGGACTACTTAGAGAAAAACAAATGAAAAATAAAGTTATTAAAAACGGACGGAGCATAGCATCATCATCTGTGGCACTACAGCCTGTTATTGGCCTTGGGTTCGTCCAGTATTACTTTCTCTTTCAATTACGTACGCCTTACTTAATTTCAATTGCTTTTTTGTTCGATCGAAATGTGCCTTTCCATCAGGGATTCGATTTATCGTTATTTTAGCAATGAATTCTTGCCTCTATCAAACACATTCTTAATTGGTGCCGCAAGAATCGTGTTAAGTTAAACTGTCACATTACTTATAAAGCCTGAACCGACCTTCCTTCCGTCTCAGTGGGCAAAACAAATTTTACAGCTGATGTTCTCTTAACATCTTGGATATAACCCTATCTGAGGACTTGCGATGGAATGATCACATATTCCAAATCGCTAAACAAACGTCCCAATGCCTAGGATTTCTTAAGATAGCTCAAAGGGGGAACGCGCTGAAATTGTATGGCTTTACTATAATTTCTTTGAGTGGGTCTGGGCCACCCGACAGCGCCCCATTCGACCGTGTCCTTAACGCTGCAATGAAGTTGTTGAAGCGGTAAGTGGAGAGTGTGAGTGTGATTTAAAAGTGAGTGGAACGACTTTAAGGAGGATTATGAAGCAAAATCGTCATCTCTTCCCATACAAAGTGCAACTTAAGATTGTTTGCAATTTGGAAATGCCGTTGCAAAGATGATAGATGTCGAGCCAGACTTTTGGACAAAATGGTGCACGAAGCTCATTTTACTCTCTTTGCCAGGGTCAATAAACAAAATGTTGAATTTGGGGAACAGAAAACCCACACGACATTTACGAAACGCCACTGCACGAGGAGAAAGTCAACGCGAAAACGCGTGACGAACCCTTTTCAAAAAGACCGCGCACCTTGTCACACAGAAGTTCTTACAAAAGGAAAGTTTATGCCAGCAAGCCGAAAACCATTAACGAACTCAAAGGAAACATACGAGCCGAAATGCTGGCTAATGTATTATAAAGTTTGGAAACCACTGCCCTAACAGAATGTAGACAAGTCATTCAAAGATTACATAGGTACTAAAAAAATTGCTTTTGAAATCAGCTTGCTACCAGAAATTGAACCTTTGGCAGAGGCTCAAATGCGGTTGTTCAGACTTGGGGTTCTACAGCTCGTTGACTACATTCGAAGCGACAGATTGCAAGTACCCGTGCTAGCCATGTACCTAGGCAACAAACTAGCTCGCCTTCACAATATTTGTCATATCCGTCCTCCTCACATTCATCACTACACTGGGACGCAGGTTCCCTCGATCAGGGAAGCGACATTCCATCAGCAAGTACTGTCCTCCTCAGTTGTTCATCGAGCGCTGGATTCTTCCAATTTGTAACTATATTTTTATCTAAATTTCCTTTCGATAAAAGGGTATAAACAGAATCTTCCCATTGTCCTCTTTCTGCGGCGGTAATAATAATACTGGGAAACAATATCCTCGTCACTACCTGTCACTAGATATTTGCCAGGTGCACTGGATAAAAGCAGATCCGTAGACCAAAATTAGGTGTAAATGTGACGAACATCTAGTTTCAAGTCCCCAAATCTCGGCATCCCAGTCGTCGAGTATCCGAGTCTAGGTTGTGAAAAGTCATGCTCAGCTAAGCTACGCTACGCAACGCAACACTGCCATTACCCTTTTCATAAGCGGAGTTTCACTCCCGGATCTTCAATCCAAAGCAAAACTCCCGATGCGTTTATTAGCAATGGAAATCCAAAATATTTTCTGATTCGAGATGACAGCTCCGAGCTCAAATTTAAAATGACAACAAACACAAATGTGAACCGAATGTTTAATTTAATGCATTTAAAAAAAAATCTATAAGTAAAGAAAAATAACTATTGTAGCAAAATAAACCACCCAGTTAATTATTTACTAATTTTGCCCCCTTCGGAAAAATATAAAAATCACGCTCCCAGGCAGCGTTACATAAACCGGGAGAGAGGTTTCACTCCGGCTTTTTCTATAGGAGCGAAAATCCAAGTCCTGGACTTTCACTCCCCGTTTATAAGCGGTGTTTCACTCCGAATCGGAACTTCCATCCGGAGGGAAACTCCGCTTACAAACATGGTATGTAACTGGGCCTTTACTCTGCATCGTACTAGCTCTTTTGTTACTTCGATCACGTTTTTTTTTAAATTGACAGCACTCTACAATGTTCCTCATGCTTGATTTACATAGATAACTACCTACTATGGCTTCCGCAATCGGTAGGAGTTTCTTGTACAAAATAGTGGACAGTATTTTATATGCTGAGTTGAGGAGGGTTATACCTCTATAGTTCTCCTATAGAGTTTATCTCCTTTTTTGTGAAGGGGACATATCACACCTTCCGTCCATTCAATCTTTTGACACCAGATCGATTCTACAAGCTTGTCTAATCTATTTCTTATTTCTTGGCCCCCATATTTCCACAGCTCAGTTGCTATGCTATCTTTTTCTGGGGTGTTATTGTTTTTAAGGTTCATCATAGCTTCTTTCACGTCTTCCATTGCCAGCCCATTTTCATTAGCAGTACCAGTACCACTATCGTTACCGGGAAGTGCGTTTCCATTGGGTTGGTTCACCACACTTTCATTTTCGTCGCCTCTATTCAGTAGCTCATTAAAATACTCCCTCATCTTTCTAAGACTTTGTGCGTACGTTTTTCACTTCGTCCTTTTTAACCGACTTCAAAAAAAGAGGAGGTTACTCAATTCGACGTGTAGGTATTTTGTGGTCCTGTTCACGCATAACTTTGTAACCCAATAACTTTTTTGCTTTTTTTTTGGTTCATTTGAAGGGGGAGCTTCCCACGGTGGTCCCGTTAAATTTTTTCTAAATTCTGATAACGGAGTTCGAAGTTAGGCAGAAAAAACTGTTAAAATTCAACCTGTTAAAGTTCAACCTAAACATTTCATGGGCACCGAACAAATTACTTTATTGTTGTCAATCTGGCAGCAGGCCGATGGCGGAGTGGGTAGAGCGTTGGGTCCTCGATTCAGCGATGCAGGTTCGATTCCGGTCGGGGGAGCCGGTTTTTTTTCCTTTTCTCCTTTTCTTTTTTCTGAAATGATTTATTAACATATTGGTCAGCGGCCGATAGTACTTGACATAGCGCAAAGGACTAGAGAAGTATTCTTGTCTGTGGGATCTGTGGTGTGCGAGTTCGATCCCAAGGGCTCGCGGTGCTTTTTTTTCTATATATCGACAAAATAATTATTTTTTAATTTCCTTCGGGGAATTTTGTTCCATATTAAACAAGTTTTCGACGTGAATGCGTCTGTAAATTTGCTTCCAGAACAAAAGCCGATAAGAACGAAATTATGGCGAAATTTACAGCTCAAAAAACTATTGTTTATATCGAATAAATAAATATACCATGACGTGGATGAAGAATCAAAGAAGTTTATTGTTTACATTTAATTTCCCCGATATCAATGGCAACTTAACTTTTTATATGCCTTATATTATCTTGATCTGTATGTGTGTATAGTGTAAACAAATCTTGCAACTTGATTTTGACCCAGTTCCATATAACCGATCAACTGCAAATTTTGCACATACGTATAGTTCGCATGACAATACAATCTGCAATCAAATTTTGCAATTGCGCTCCCCGACCCCAGACATGGGTATCAAATGAAAAGGTGTGACAAGTAGAATACACTTCGCTATGTGGCGTCGTAAAAACGTAGGCTCCTTGCAATGACAGGCAATATTAAAAAATGAATGAACTAAAAAGCACGAAATAAAAAAAAATTTTTAAAACCGACTTCAGAAAAAAACCCGCGATGCACAAAAAAGGATGAAATAATTGTTTGTAATTCTTAACAACATCAATCCAATAAGAATGGATCTAGAAAGAAGAATCACTTTTGAAGACGGTGCCAGGTAGTAGTTGACTTTGATTGCACTAACTCTTGCTTCGGCAATTGTTTACATTTCTTTGTTAGGCTTATGCCCTTAATATATCATCCACATGTGTTAGCACCGTCTTCAAAAGTGATTCTTCTTTCTAGATCCATTCTTATTGGATTGATGTTGTTAAGAATTACAAACAATTATTTCATCCTTTTTTGTGCATCGCGGGTTTTTTTCTGAAGTCGGTTTTAAAAAATTTTTTTTATCTTTATAAGTAAATGGTAAATTAATTTTTAGGACAGGTTGAAGGAAGTAGTTTAACCCTCCTCCGCCGAACGTCAGTTCATGCATTTTGAAAAACCACATTATTTATGGGCTGACCAGTATACGACATATTTCGTCCCTAGAGTCAATCCAGATTACTCTAGGGACGAAATATGTCGTATTGTGTCGATTATGACAAATAGGATGTTATACTTTTACGCTTATTAAAGTAATATATAACTAATAATAGCATAAATTACGTAAATAAATGCAAACACTTTAAATTATCAGAATAAATTGACCTTGATATAATATATACTAAATATACACTAAAAATAAAATATTAATCTCAATATAAAACGTTGCACATGTATATTTATACAACATCCACACATTAATTGCATTTTAAACTCGTTGAATAAATCTCATAATCTGTACTCCAAAAGATTTCTGATAATAGCTTGGAAGTTCTACTATACATCATTTTTCTCTCTTTTTTTGATTATATAGTTTTACTCGGACGAGGTTATCGCTCTGATCAAGCTGCAAAAACTACAATCAATCTCTATACTCATACCCATACAATTACATACATATATGTAAGAATACACATAATAATAATTAACTTTTCTTGAGTAAATTTCATGCGATAATGTGTTACGCAAAACTATCGATCATAAAACCTGTTTACAATCGGATTAGAGTATTGACATGTGTACACGATACTTGAAACATTTTGCATACACATTGTTGTTTAAGCTTTAAATTTATTGAATTGGATTTAGTTTTAAACTAACAAAATGAATTATTGATATAACGCATCTTTTTTGTTGTTGTTGCTCTATACTTTTACTTACAAAAAAAATATTATCCAATTTAGAGATGGGCTCAGAAGCAAAGCGCACAAACACAACAACTGACGTGGAAATAATACTTGCCCCTGAAACTTGCTCAAGTATCAGGTTTCAGTTGTTTTGACAGTGAACTTACATGGGTTTAAAAAAGATTACAATTAAAATAGGACTAAAAGTTTTTAAAATTCATGTAGGAGGGAGATCGATGCCTTATTTTAGCAACACATTTAAAAGTTCGCTAAACATATCAATTTTCCCATTTAGTTGTGGCCCAATTGTGGTGAGTGTTGCGCTTAGAAATTAGCATGCTTTTCTTGAAAATTGTAACAATTTAACTATAATGAAGGAAGAAATAGATAATCGTAATGAAAGAAGCATGTGGCACGCATATTTTTACATAATAAGTAACGAGATCGCGGTAATCACTTCACGTTGTCAATGAATCTCTGAAAAGCATTTTCCAATTGCAATGCTTTAAGGCATGTGTTATGATCTGAGTGACTAATAGAAATATTGTTGTCTTCATTGAACAACTTTGTCCAAAAACGTTCACACTTCAACCAATTTCATTAATGGTTGCAAAATTCTGCAAGTAGCTCCCTTGGGTTGTACTTTAGCATTCCTAATGAACGGGCTGGAAACTAATGGATTTAACTTAATAATCTTGGAGTTGTTTATTTGGAATCACCTTACGACACCAGTTTTCGATGTCGCTCAAGTCGTGGTTAAATACCTAGTAGTAAGCTTAGTTTCAAAGATAGAAGAAAATAGGACTGTATTAGAATTTTTTCGCTTTCAGAGTCCTTCTCTAAAGTTCTATGATATAATTCGCTCTAATAGACTGTTCCGGACCGATAAATATGTCAGAGCTCTGTTTAGTTAGGGTATCCATCTTTTCATTATCTTTGAAGCCCGGTGACAAAGGACCCAAACAAGTATAACTTGATTGAAAACGTCCAGCTCACCTAGATCAGGAGAACACAAAAATCCATCCCCGTCTGCCTCCCTTGCCCAAAAAAAGTTCCTTGTAAAGGAATGGCCTATGGGATTAAGGTCTGGAGATTGTGAAGAATAGTCAAATTAAAATGTTTTTATATGAACAGGAGGTCAAATGGTAGTAACGTCCTCAGGGACATTTGTTGGTGCTGGTACATCAAAGAGATAAATCCAGAGTAACGCCATCTGCGATCTAAGGTCTACACGGTCTAAGATCTTCCGATATGCTATCGAATTGGCTTTACATCGGGTAACCCCTGGATGCTCTTGTCTATACAAAAGTAACAGACTGAGGAGGGTAAAAGGCGAGTGTTTCGCGCTTCAAAATGAAGCAAATACCGGACTGGTCTTCCAGGTCTGGGGGTCGGGCGGCAGGCGGACAACCTTCCATCGTAAAAACCCGCCCGTCACGAAACCTCAAGACGGACTCAAAGGCAACGACTCAGACAATGGAATATGGAGTTCAATCTTGGAACATGGAACGTGAGGACGCTCAACAGAATGGGCGCTTCAAGAAACCAAATGGACCCATAGTGGTATATAATGGATCTAAAAACCCACATGGTACTCTCCAGTGGATCATCGAATGGAAGAAGAGAGTTCGGAGTAGCATTTATCATAGAGAATGAAATGAAATCACTAATTTTGAACTTCAAGCCAATAAGCAATCGAATATACACCCTTCGCATTAAAACAAGAATACATAACATTAGTTTATAAACGTCCACGTGCCCCCAGAAGAGAAGACAGACGAGGAGAACGAGGAATTCTACCAAGAGCTATCAAACGCCATCAGGTTAATACTGTGAAATGACATTAAAATGGTACTTGGAGATATGAATGCCAAAGTGTGAAAAGAAGAGGAGTTCCTAAGAGTCATAGGAAAGCATAGCCTACACAACGTTACCAATGACAACGGTAGTAGATTGATTGATCTCGCTAGCTCGAACTCAATGGTAGTAAGTTCAACAATGTTCCTGCACAAAAATAGCCATAAGATGACGTGGCAGTCACCAGACGCAGTAGCTAATAATCATATTTACCACGTTCTAATTGAGAGAAGAGGGGCCATGAGTATACTTGACGTAAGAACAATGAGGGGAGCTTGCTGTGGCTCGGACCACTAGATAGTCAAGGTGAAATTGAGAGCCCGGATAGCAACCAAAACGCATAGAGGGCAAACTAAACCAAAATACGATATAGATAAGCTAAAATTGGAGGAAATAAGAGATACCAGCATGCTGTCGTACAAAACTTGAGAGAGGCAGAAGAACAGCCCAACATCAACGACAAATGGGAGCAAATCAAAAGCAGCATATGGGGAGCAGCAAAAGGCTGGGCCCCCAGACAGACTAGAATTGACTGGTTTGATCAGGACTGTAGAGCCGAAATGAAGAAAGAATTAGACAAGCGTACAAAGGAACTCGCCGGATCACCAATAAGTTTCAGCCAAGAACGGACATCTGCAGAGACATAGATGGGAACCTATTAGCAGATCTTGATAAAATCAGATAAAAGAAAGGCGGAGAGAGTATTTTCAGAACCTATTGAATCCTACTTCCATACTAAACGAGAATCCACAGACAGAGGCGTTTGTAATTCGTCAAGATAATATCTCAATAGAACTACCAACATTGGATGAGGTACGGGAAGCTGTAAAAAGGCAAAACAGCAACAAATCGCCAGGCGCCGATGGAATATCAGCTGAACTACACACTTCACGAACTCATATGCAGCGTTTGGGATGAAGAAGTTATACCAGATGACTGGAAGAAAGCGAAGAAGCTGGGAAGCTCCTTTTTGGCATCAAAAGAAGCCTACAGTGGCTCAAAGTTAAAATGGAACAGGACAAAGAAAAAACTTCAATAAAGGAATAATAATATATACATATATTAAAATAAAATCTGTCATATTCAGTTCGAAAGCCTTATAAATAAATAACAAAAAACGTAATTACTAAATTTCTAGTTAACGATATTTATAGAAAAAAAAAATAAAAAAACTATCATAACAAAAAAACAGCCTCAAAGTTAAAATGGAACAAAATAAAAAAAATCGTTTTTAATCATAAATTAACAGAATACTTTGCTTAATTAATATTTTGTAGGTAATCCTTTTTGCTTTCGAACTGCTTTAAGGCGGTTCGGTATCGACTGGACTAGCTTTTGGCAGTAAGAAGGCTCAATTTTATTCCATTCTTCATTCAGTGCATGTTTTAATGAATTCCTGTTTGTTATGACGTGATTCTTCAATTTCTGTTCTAAATAATTCCATAAATGCTCTATCACATTTAAATCAGGGGACTGAGGTGGTGTTTCCAAAACATGAGGGCAAGTATAAAGAAGCCAGGTGCGAACACTGCGAGCCTTGTGTTTGGGATCATTATCCTGGTAGAAGTAGAAATTACTTTGTATTCCCAATTTTCGTGCACTTTCTTTTAGATTGGACCTCAATATGTTCAAATATACAAATTGATCCATTATTCCTTCGATAAAATGCAGGTTTCCAGGTCCTGCTGCTGACATGCAACCCCATACCAACACGGATCCACCCCCATGTTTAACTGTTGCACGCAGATTTTTCTCTTTAAGCTCTTCGTTCACTTTACGCCACACATATGACCTACCATCTGAACGAAAGAGGTTGTATTTACTCTCATCAGCAAATATGACCTCTTTCCAAAAGGAAAAGTCCTTCCCGCCGTACTCTTTTGCAAACGTAATCCTCTTTTTACGATTAGCTTGGCTAATAAGAGGCTTTCTCCTTGGAACCCTACCATGTAATCCATGCTTTCGCAGGATAATTCTTATTGTTTCTGGATGACATTTTTTTCCAAGAAATTTTTCAGCCTCTATTGCCAATTTTGGAGCACTTAGCCGAGGGTTTGCCTTTATGATGCGCACTAACCAACGCTCGTCTGACAAAGTAAAAATTTTTCGCGCACTAGGTTTGGTCTTATTTTCATAGTTTGTGGTATTTTTATATCTTTTTATGATATTAAACACTGTTGTGGGAGCACGATTAACGATTTCAGCTATTTCACGCACAGTTTTATTACTCTGAGAGAGGCGAATTATGGTTTCTCTTAATTCAACGGACGTTTGAGGCGCCATATTGCTGGTGTTCGAGTTAAACTATCCACAGTCCAGTGAATGCCGTCAAAACACTTTCTGGGAATCCCCTAATCATTTATGTTATAAAAGTGAAGTTAGCTGCAGTTCGCTTAGTTAATATGATGAATATTAATGCCATGTTCCATTTTGACTTTGAGGCTAATTTGACGGAAATTTTAAACATTGTTTTATTTTAACAATGGAAATTTTTATTAATGCTTTTTTTTTTATTTATATATAATGCTTACATATGAAGCTTCAAAAATATAATTAATGCCCTTCGTCAATTTAAAGATGTAGTTACTTTTTCTTAACTTTAAGACTTTACACCAGGCTGTTCCATTTTAACTTTGAGCCACTGTATGTCGAATTAAAAGAGACGGTAAAAGACATAGGCCTGAAGATAAATGAAGAAAAAACGAAGGTGATGCAACAATCCAGAGCAGGAAGATATAGAATTTGGAAGAAATATAACTATCGACGAAGATAACCTAGAAGTAGTCGATAAAGCAGTGTAACTTGGGTCGACAATCACAAAGAGAAACGAAGAAAAAGAAGAAATAACCAGACCAATACTATTGGCTAATAGAACCTTTTATGCCCAAAAATAAATGTGCACTCAAGATTTGTGCACAGGAAAACGAAACTCCCACTCTACAAAACAGTAATACGACCAGTACTGTGTTATGGTAGCGAGACTTGGACTATGACCTAGGACATTGAGGAACGAGTCAACAGGTTTGAGAGAAAAGTTCTCAGATGTATAATAGGCCCAACCAGAGAGGATGGAATATGGCGAAGGAGATACAACAACGAGCTGTATGTCAGAAGTCGCAACTTTAATAAAAATCAACAGACTGAGACTAGCCGGCCACGTAATCAGGATAGAGGACAATCGTATCCCAAAACGGCTTATGGCATCAGAAATTTCGGGAAGTAGGCCAGTAGGTAGATGCAGGAGGAGATGGATAGACTCTGTGACGGCTGGGACATCTGGGACTGGAGACATGCTACAAAGGACCGCCAAACTTGAAGAAATACCCTAGAAGAGGCTAAGGCTCGATTTGGGGTGTAGCGCCATTGGATGAATGGATGGATATAAACAATACGATCGATACTGCAAATGTTAAATTTATAGATACAGATTTGTAGGCAGCACCAAGAACTATCTATTTATTTGCCAAATAGGAACTACTTATTTTATTTTCTAATAGTGCACTCAGCATAAAAATTTAAACTCCAATTTCAATTGTTCTCTCACTTACATATGAGCATACTTGCTTGAGTCTGACATCATTCCAGAATACTTTCTATTAAAGCCATAACAAATATTCCTTCTAGGATATCAAAACTGGTTTTCATTTAAACAATTTCGATAATAACCTTTCATAATTTCTTCAGAATATGCTTCAAAACTTTTTCAAAAGGACAACCCCAAAAAAAACCGGATTAATTAATCAACACCAAAGAAAATATTCGAAAAAAGCATTTTTTACTTTGTTTTGCAAAAAAAACGACTATTACAAAAAGTTCAAAATTAAACAAGATGTTTGCAAATTACAATGATTATTGTCGTCTCATATTGTAATAAAGCCAAAAAAACTAGACAAGAGCCATGGCATGTTGATTATCCCTGTCAGAAAGATTAATACATGCGGCTGGAGTCATAACAAAAAGGCCTGCCCCGGAGTCGGACAAAAACTCCCCAACAAAGTTGCTAGACGACTTTTTTATGCTTTAGCAACTAATCACTTACCGAAGAAACATTTTTGGGTGTCGTTGATTTTATTTCATTTCATGTTGATTGTTTTTTTTTGTTCGTGGTTGAATTTTTTTATTCACCATCATTTTCGCATTTAAAAAAAAATTTTTTTCGAACAAAAACGAAAGACAAAAATTTTTGGGTGTTTTTTTTGTTTTTAGTTGAAAAAATTGTTTTTTGCTACTATTTACCTCCGTCCATGCATTTGCAACTAAACGAAACGAAATAAATTTCAGTGAAAAGAAAAGAGAAAAGCTTCGGCTGCGCGGAATGCTTAAGCTGAAGCTGCGCGGAATGCTCAAGTTGAAGCTGCGCGGAGGTGCTCCCCATATAGAATATAGTCGTCCAAAGCTAAGCGAAGCGCGCAAAAGGGAGAAAAACAACAACACCAACGATAGCTTTACATCAATAGAGGTGTTCTGAGCCTCGGATTCTACAGATGTACGAAACGAATATAGCGCTGGTAAATTACGCCCGGTATATACCTGTGAGTGTATGAGAAATGTGTCAATTTTTTATCTCTTGGATGTAAACAGCGCGATCGCAACAAAAGCGCGAGAATAAGCTTGCGCGACTCGCGGCACTTAAGTCAAGTTCAGGGCCAAACTTTGCGCGGAGGATTAAATTAGAATCACTCTGCGCGAAAGAGACAGAAGATGTCGTTTTCATGTTGGTTGAAAAATTACAGAAAAACGCAGCTGCGGATCCATGAGGGGCACACAATGGAACAATACAAAGTGAAATATTAATGGTAAGAATTGTCATAAATTAAATGTGGGGGAGGTGGGTGAGAGATACCCCCCGAGGCCTCCCCCTATTCTAATGAGAATTTTTTATTGTTGTTGTTGTTGATGTATTTCAATTTTTTTCGCGAATTTTTCCGCGATCTCTATGTCTGTTCTCTCACTGATCGTGATATAATCCAGTGATTGATGCTGGTACAATGTCTGTAGAGTATAGAGCTTGCATATGGTATATATGTTATCTGGGCAGAATCTGGGAATGACGTGTTTGAATTTTTGCATTTAGTTTGAATAACACTGAATGAATAGACGACGACGACGATGACTACGACGACGGCGAATAATTTACATTTTAAATGTAAACGAAAGTGTATTTTATGTTGAAGAGTTTCTCAATTTCCAATTTAGCTTAACACCTTAAATTGCATATATTTAATATATTTTTTCTTTCAACATTTAAGAAAAACTTTGCATACAAAAGGAATTTGCAAAAGTGAGTTGCATAAAATGTACCTTAGATGTACAATTTCTGGTTAGTCATCGTTGGGTATAGAGAAGTAAGTATAGTTAGGAGATACTAGAGATGTAGAATGTAAGTGTACGCAGGAGATTTTTTAGCGAATCACAGCGAATAATTAGATAAGAACTTTGCAATCATTTATTTAATAGTTGTCTATTAGCGAGAGGAATTAAACAAAAATGCGCTTAATAACGTCTAATTTTTATAATTGCTGAAATGAAATTCTAACTAGAAGCTTGAAATTTTGTTTTGAATATTTTGAAATTGAAATAGAGCTGAAATTTGTTGTTCATAGTTTTTAGAGAGACTTTTTGAATTTAAAAGTTTCTTCTTTTTTTGGAACGTAATTCCGAGTTATTTTTAATATTCTGGTTGAACTTTATAAATACAAATACACGTCTTTCTGTCATTTTTTTAGGTTTAGAAACTAAATCAAGTGATCGTCAAGAGCTGCCAGCATGAATCTTTCGGTTTAATCTGTATTACTTCTTGACAGTAGAAATAGGAAGCAATAATTTGGCTCTGGCCGGCAAATAACAAATACTGCAATGGGTGTTCTCGTTCTTGCTCCGGTTGCCAAAGTAACGAGACATACTAAGTCTCTGAGTCTTTCGGCTTCCGGATAATCGGTTTGAACATATTTATATGGATATCGTGGGACCCTTCCTTTCGAGGATACTCGTTCATCCTTACAATCGTAGACCTATTTACGAGATGGCCAAAAGCCTACCCAATTCGGGATATTAACGCTTCAACAGTGGCAAAGCGATTTGTCTCCGAATTCTATTCGACAAACTTACTTCTGCGGCCCCCCTTGGACATAATATCTCGCTAAAAGAAAAAAGGAATCTTTAGCAATGTCTTAATGGCTTACTTGCCCCTCTTTTCAGATTTATTCCAAATTATTTTACTAACTACTACTCTTCTTTTTCTTTAACGGTTGTACAACCAGGATCCGGTCCTGGCTTCTCGTAACTATTCTTTCCACAGGTCGCGAGTTTGGCATCCCTAACCTCTTACCGTCTTGATCTATGCCATCCTCCCAGCTGAAGTTGGGTTTAGATGCCCTTCCCACTGGAGTCTAACGATATTTATCTATGTCGCGATAGCAACATCTACGCCATTGTCGAGTCTCCGGAATCGTCAAATTATTATTTACGAACTTACTAGATGTTCCTTCAGAAGTTTGTTGAATAATCGACAAGAGGATGCACCGATAGGTAGTTTATTCCACATACACCAATAGGTAGTTTATTTCACATCCGAGCAATTTGAAACAAGTAAGAGCGTTCAACACACACTGTTCGTCTACGAGGTACCGAAAGTGTGCTAGATTGTCTGCTTAGTTGCAAGAAGATGTTTTTCGCCAGTTTTATACGTAAGGCAAGAGGCAATAGATTAGAGGAAACTCAGAGTTGGCGAAGGTAGGCATAAACCTTACAAAGCACAATTCCGATTTGGTTACAGCAGTTAAATTTGGAATCGAGCTCGACTCCCAGATTTATCACCGAGTCAACATAGTCAACATAGGGTAAAACTTTACCATTAATTTTAATTGGGAACAGATTTTCGAAATCAATAGGAGTTATGCTGCGAAAAGGCAGGACGACTTGATAGGGTTCAGCAGTAATTTATACTAAATTGACCATTCAGTCACTGTTTAGCTAAACAGGACAATCCTGAAAGTTCAAAAGGTTTGCTTAAATAGATCGGCACATCATCGGCATATAATTGAATAGCAAAATTTTTAACTACATTTGGAAGGCCAATTATAAGGCTGAAAAGCGTGAGGCTCAGGATAGAGCCTTGAGGTATTCCACAATGAAGATTCTTGAACCTTAACAATTTGGTAACGCTTCTGGAGATAGCTTTCAAAAAATTCGACGGCCAATTCCAAAATTTCTGCCTAATTTTTCAAGTAACCTCATATGGTCAACTGAGTCAAATGCTTTTGATAAATTGAGTAGGACTAAGATTGCAATTTTATTGTTATCAAGTGGCTCAAAAATATCGCTTTTAAAAATGCTGTTTCCGCAGCTGTGCACAGGTCTGAAACCAGATTGTCATATAGAGAAGATCACTTTGATTTAGATATTACATGAGCTGCTTAGAAATATTTTTTCAAAAATTTTAGAAATAAACTCGAAACTTTAGAAATCAACAGCGAATAACTCCGAATATCATAAGATTTAACTTGGCGCTCGACTAAAATCTTTGTAACCCCCTTGTTTTTGGTCGAAAATTCATGAACTAAACGGTATATTAAAGGAAAATTCTTCAGTATGGCTGGCGGATGTCGATAGAAGTGGTTTCTATTTCATATTCAAAGGTAATTTAATGATCTTTGATAAATAAACAATGTAATTTTACTAATTGGTTTCTTTTCCTATCCAATTGGCTCGACAAGCTGAGTTCGGTCAAAGATTCAGTAGGTCAAATATGAACAAATCAGATATAACATTTAATCCCAATTTTTTTGGGCCTAATTGAATCAAGTTTTTCTGTAATGAGCGAACTAAAAAAACAGGTATAGAAAATATAGAGGGGAGATTTTTGACTGGTCAGAGGTTGAAGTGGTTGCCTACCTGGGAATTCAGTAATCGAAAAATTCATAGGGTAGATCATGGTGGTGGTGGGGGGACTTGGAAGGAGAGGGGTTGGATGGTCGGTGGTTAAAGGGTCAAAGGGGTGGTTGTTTAGGTTAGCCTTTGGCTGGACAAGAATAAATTGCTATATGTAAATTTCTGATCTACATGTTGAGAACTATCGAGCTGCAAAAGTTCAAAGGCATTTTCCATAGAAAAAGTGCGGGGTCCTTTTAAAGCTGGGTCAAGTTTTTTTATGTGAAAAACTAGCGCTCTCCGTGCCCCTTTGGCTGTCGAAGGCTCTAATGAGTGCAATGTCGGACAGCCAGCTCCTCTTCTCGGATGAAAATAGAGACAAGAATGAAAGAACCGACCGACCAGCTTTCATCCAGAAGAAACGTATTTACTGTAAAATAAAAAAATCTAAAGCGAACATTTTGATTGCATTAAACCCCGCGCTAAACGCTTAGTGTGTACACTACCAATCCCCGCAAAACGCAACGCCGAGCGCTCAATGGGTACTTGCCTAAATGTTGTGACCCTACGACAGGGGATTTCGCACGTGCGTACGGAGATTACCCTCGCATGAGTGTACGGGGTTACCCTCGCGGCTAATTGTATTGTATGCAGGGTCCTGCTTGGCCAGCGTTAATTGCGAGCACAGCAACTAAATCGAAAAGGGATAAGTGCACAATACAAGTACGCAATACCAAGACAACCTATGCGTCTGTAAGACCAAGCCTTAAGCCCGACATATGTATGAGTATATTGCAAGGTTTTATGCATTCAATCAAACAATATACGCATGTATGGTAATTGTTTAGAACAGGGGTTTCAAACCAAAATCGCTCAAAAAAAAAATGTATTCAAAGTAATTTTTGAGTGCTCTAATAGAAATTTGCGGGTTGCGAAATTGGACACCAGGCTAAAATCGCCCCACAATTTTTTTACATATTCTGCGCGATTAATCCTCCTCCACCCGCCGCTGCCACCCGACCTGGGAGCAACACTGAAATTGATTAACATGATTTGTCAGCACTCAAAAATCACTCTGAATATCTGAAATTATTTTTGGAACGATTTTGATCTGGAGACTCAAATCTTAACATTTACTTTTTCTTTACATATATGATGGTACTTTGGAGGCCGCCCCGGCCTCAGCACGCAGGCCGCCATATACTCAGGCACGGCCCGCATTGTACGTCAAACGAACTACTGAGTTAGTAAAACAAAATATTCAGGCCAATTCTGATCTACGCTGATATTGATACCGCTGGAATTTTCTTACATCGGTAGCGTAAACTCTGACGTAACGGGGAGTAATTGCGAAGTTAAAATTCATGATACTTTGTAAGAAAATTCCAGCTGAATCAATTTCAGCGTTTGACTGACTCAGTAGTTTGTTACCCTCTTATTTAATATAGTACTTCATACATTCAGATACATAACTAAGTACAAAGAACAAAATCTATGATTTCTTTCTGTCTCGCAAATCCCGCGGATCGGGGGGATTTTAGACCTTTATCCCGCGATCTTTCGGGATTGAGATTTTGATGCGGGATTGGATTCCCTAGTTCCAACAATAATATCCTATTATTCCTGGCTAATAGATATATAAGTAAAATTCAACACTATCTTCGGGGCCTATAAGAAAACAAATTCGTGAATTTTAAATATACAAAGTTATGTCGCCAAAGAGAAGAAATTATGGTAAACACTATTACGCAAATTTTAAACCAAATTGAATTTATGGTATCTTGAAAAAACGCAACCATTTTTATGTTAAGGGAAGCAATTTTTGTAGCCATAATCCTGCCGCGTTTTATAATCTTTTAACATTTAGTTGTAAACATTTGGCTGTGAACAGAATCTTTAAATAAATCTTTTCTGAATTTAAAATAAAGTTCAAGGTCCCAATTTAACAAACGTAAACGAACTAAGGATACACCGCGACTGTGGCAGACACCCAAGAGAAATATGTATATATTTTTGTGTTTAATAAATATAAATGTACATACTTATATATTTCGATGACCACAGACCGATATTTACAAAACAAAAGTGCATATTTATAGTTTCCTCCACTAATTAAATTTATAAAGCTAAAAGAAAAGAGCAGGATGAAATATGGGCGTATGCACTCTAGAGTAATGAAATATTAAGTCCTTTTTCTCTTACTCTGGACAAGGGCTTAGTAGGTTCCTAACTGCAATGTTTTCACAAAGCCTGGATCAAAGTATTGAATTAAAACTCTCAATATGCATATCACTGCTTTCAGAAAAATAACAGACAAATTATCACGAAAATAATTCTCTACCCAACCCACAACTGAAGACCTAAATTCACACAGGAGCTATTTGTAAACACAATAAGAAAAATGACCTAACCTGTAATGGAATGTTGCAACTACGACAGGTGAGTGGCAAATCCGCGAAGGTACTGTTATTCTTTTGTGTATTAGCGCAATTATTTACTACCAAAAATATTTTGCAGCTGGCGCAAATTATTATTATTAACTTAATTGAATTGACACATTTAATCCATATTTAGAGAAGTAAACACTGCAATTATCAGCACGTTACACAATAGAAGGCCCCCGTCGGGGCCGATTGTGGAATTTGACGTTCAAGTCTGGTGCACTATGGCGGCCTCGAAAAGTTGCACTTTTACAGTTCAATTTATCAAATAATTATCACGTATTTAATTTAAATTAACAAAAAAACTTTATCTTACCTGGAGATATAACAAAATTATACAATTTTCATTTATTAAAGAATTCGAAATTAATAAGAAAACGCAGAAAACTAATGGCACAAAAAATCACCACCACCGAAAACAATTCCTAAGTAGATGGCACTATTATCAGTAGAAAGAATTTTTTAAAGCTTTATACCAAATCAATATGACAGATTCAAATTAGACCAACAAATTAATTTATTTTTAATTTTAAATAATTTTATTATGAGATTTTATTATTTTAACGCTGGCTTACTGTATAAATTATTGATAGATTAAAAATTGTAAAGTTAAGACTGATTTTTATTGTGAAACTATTCTAACAATTTTGAAATTTGCAAAACTTTCGCTAACAAAAATTGTTTATAAATAATATTCTAACTCTCTTCGAAGGAATTTCACAACTTTATAAGAGTTTAAAACAGACATTTCTTCCGATATTAAGAAGCACCTGAGCGAATTACATCAAAATCAAAACAGTTAGGAAAAAAAGTTAAGCACTTTGAGTCTTGGGCGCAATCCACTTAAAAGCTTTTGACAAATAACCGATTGCAAGTTTTTTAGCAGAGAAATGAACCCTAATTATTGTGGAGGTGCTTTCCATTGCGGGCTTTTTAATTAATTAAATGATTAAAAATTTAGCGAAATTTATAACAAGTTTTTTTAAAAAAGTTTTGGCTTTGATATGTTCAACATTTTTGTGAATGAGACGTTTTACTTACTTACTTAATGCTGCTTTAATCCCTCATGGGACATAAGGCGGAAACAGTTGCCCTCCAGCTCTCAGCTCTGACCAGGATCTCCCAGTAGTTGCGGCTTCTGCTTGTAAGGTTCTCCTCCACGTTGTCCTAGGCCTTCCGAGTTGACGGGATCCTTGCGGATTCTAGTCAAGGGCCTGTTTGGCTAGACTTTCGTTTTGGCGTCGCAAGGTGTGTCCAACCCAATTCTATTTCCTTCGCCTTGTTTAACATGTTTTTTAGGTCCTTATGTCTGTGGGCCAGCAAACAGATATCATCCGCGTAGTCGATATCCTTAAGGCAGTCTAGCAATTCCCATTGCCGCCTGTTCTACTATATAGAGCGCTGATAAGGATGTCGTTTATTCCCATAAGAAATAGTAACGGCGAAAGTAGGCATCCTTGTCGTACTCCTGAGGTCACCCAAAGCTGTCGGATAATTTTCCATTTGGCGAAGCCCACAGTAGATAATAAAAAGATGCCTTTCCAATTGTCTTATATTGTTAGGTCCCCCTTTTTAGGTATTTTGACTATGATACCTTCCGTCCAATTCTACGGTGTTCCATGGTATTTTCAGGATTGGCTGTAGCGTATCTACTGTGAGGCTTGAATCGACTCTCAACATTTCTGGTGGGATGCCATCTTTTCCAGCTGCTTTACCATTGGCCATTGCATAAATTGCGGTTACTATTTCTGTCTTGGATGGGGATCGGGTTAGTGCTTCTGAAACGGGATCCCGGCAAGAGAATAATTTGTAACCCGGAATCCCGGGATTCGAATTTTACGGGAAATGAAAAGGCCTAGCACGGGTATAGCATCGAATCGAATCCCCACAGCATCTCGCCCGGAGTTCCTCAAGGATCAATTCTTTCACCCGCTCTTTTCTTAACCCTAGAATACTATCGCTTTTTTAACGTACGTTGTTACTATCGTCTCGTAAAACTTACGACTATTGAAATGTAACATTACCATAAAATACGCAGTAATATAAAATGTTTTATAACTATTTATTTATGAAAAAATGAACATGTTTTCAACACTATTAACATTTGATCTATGTTCTGCACATATGGCTCGTTTGCATTTATTGCAGTACATGGTCGTCATTCTTCTTTTCTTTGATGGACAAATTGCACATACGGTTCTTTTTCCTTTAGTAGGTGTATTGTCATTACTCGATGCAGCTTGTGGTTTTAAAATATTGCTTATAGATTTATGGAGAGGGCGTGAAGTTTTTGTAATTTGCTCGATGCTGTATCCATGGTCTCAGCTGATTGCTAAGATTATACAAAAATTCTTGTCTACAAATGGTTTGTTCTTTCTTGGCATGCTTCATATGGTTATATATAACGTAACTATTGATTCCACACATATTTAACATATTGTAAAAAATACATAAAGGCCAACGTAAAATTCAATGATTGAAGGCTTCTTAGATGAATCTGAAATTGAGGGTTGATCATGTGTAGATGACAAGAGAAGAACATTTTTGTTTTTTTTTGGGACATAGGACACAAGTGTTAAATCTTGTTCAAAACAAAACATTGAAGTTTTAGGTTTGCATCCTTCGACTTCTAACAGCTCCGGAGGAATTTCCCTTGGTGCTCATTAGTTTGCTCAAAGGTACATCATAATCCCTATCATTATTATGACTGGAAATCCTTCGTTGAAAATTATTAGTATTTTGTCGCTTACGATTTGCCAATAATTCTTTCGTTTCGCCATCGAGTATTTCTCTATATATACATATATTGCCATTTTCACCTTCAACATCTGAAAGATCAAGCAGTTCTTCTTCATCTTCGCTGTCTGTTTTTTCAACGTATTCCCTTTCACAATGATCTATGTCTTCACTTCCTGAATCTTCATAATCATGACCCGAGGAATTATCTTCGTTTTCTTCGTATAAAAACTGCCCTACTTCAGCTTCTACTAAGTATTTCTTCCAACTAACCGATGACATTTGTAATGCTATCTCACGATGGGGGAAAAGTTGTTTAGTATACAATACAATATTCCACAATAATAAAAAACTTACAATTACACTAAAAAGACGGAAATTTTATGACAAAATTTATTTTTTTTTTAACTAACGTAAACACTATCGTGTCGTATATTTGACGGCGAGTCTTAGTTTTCCAGGAAAAATCCACTTCAACGATTTCGCACTAAGTCTATGGCTTGACTGAGGAAAAGTTACAGGCGCACTAAAGCTGGTGACATATCCCAGCCGTACATGCATTGCATTCAGAGGCTCCATGAAATCCGGCGAATTTCGTCTGACATATAATTACATGGTTTGCGTTCCGTGCCGGCTGTCACACATAGCCCGAAAATCTAAGTAACGTGTTCATGTGTTTGTGGGCTTATGCTTGTGTGTGCTATCTCGAATGCGGCAATGCAGAAAAAGTTGAAAGTAGCCCGACCTTTGCGTGGCATGCCTTCCACTCACGGGATATTCCGTCAGCCCGCATTTGAATACACACACTTCTACATTATCTGTCAACGAATGCAATGCATGTACGGCTTGGATATGTCACCAGCTTAAATCGGGACACGAACAATGTCGAAATTTTCCACATAAATTGATTCGACTGTCGTAATTTTGACGAGGCATAGTATTCTAGGGTTAATATTCATAAATGATCTGCTCCCAATCCCACTGCTCAGCTTCGATGATGAAAGTACCCTGCGTTATTCTTACGCTTTCGACAATATAAGACAATCACGTGCCAGACCTTGTCTTCGCCATCGTAAACTCATGTTCAACTCTATCAACAGGGACATCAAACCCATCCGTGATTGGGGCCGCAAGAATCGTGTTAAGTTCAACTCCTCTAAAACGAAGTACTGTCTCATTACTTATAAAACCGGCACCGACGTTCCTTCTGACTCAGAGGGGAAACCAAATCTTACAGCTGATCCTTCTCTTAACATCTTGGGTATAACCCTATCTGACGACTTGCGATGGAATGATCACATATTCCAAATCGCTGAACAAGCACCCCTATACCTAGGATTTCTTAAGAAATACAAATTTCTTCTCCCACCAGCAGCCAGAGCTACAGTCTACAAATCCTACATTCGGCCCCGCCTCTAGTATAACTCATTTGTCTGTGCTGGCGCCTCGAAAACCGCCTTAGCGTGGCTGGAGAAGGTACAAAGCCGTGCTATCCGAATCATCGGAGATGACAGCCTTTGCATCTCCATCGACTCTTTGAGCTACCGTAGGAATGTAGCAGCGCTCTCTATGCATAGATAGATCGGCCATAAGTCATCTTTCCATTATCACAGACAGGCATGTCAATTTTATTCTTCAATTGGAAAAAACCAATCAACTTTGATATACGAGTATTTGGAGAAACTACAATACATAAATGCATTGAAATCTTTACCCAAGAAAACCCGTGATCCACTTTTCTCAAATAGTTACCTGACAGCATAAATTATGATCAAGTAGTAAATGCTAATTAATTGAGCGATATTTGGAGAATCTCCCAGAAATTAATTAACAATGGCCCATCACCCGTTTGTTGGCTGCGTGCCAAGCCCTTTACTCATAAATTAGCCGCCGCCGACAAACCGTTCAAAGTTCCTTCAGTGTGACACTTTATTTTGGGTTTTTTTTTTTCATTTTTTATTTTATTCTTTTTTATTTTTTTTAACATCGCTTCAATATTTCCTGTTAAATGAATATCGTCACACTTTTGGTGCATCATCAGCGACGTTTGATGTGTATTGTCCACGTTGCCGCCAAACAAATTTATTTCAGGAAGTGTCATTGCGTAATTTTGTCTTTTATAAAAAATATCGATGAGTGAATTTTGATTTGTTTATTAGAATTTCGTATCTGCTCGTCAATTGTTAATGGAGCTTGAAATTTACAAAGCCTCAATTTGATGTAAAAGGACTTATTACGGATTTTGGTCTAGAGCCGAGAGCCGTTCCCTGGCCTTCCTGGCCAGCAAATGTCACCGAATTTCCCATCGTTAAAGCTCTGTACGCCATACCGCCAGCGGAAATTTCGCTTAACTCGACGTCGCATCCCATAGATCCTACAATTTTATTCTTTTGGAACTCAATGATCCCATCTTTGTAGCCCCGGAATCGGCCCTCCTCAAGTTTGGAGTGAACAATTTGTCGAAAGCTACTCTTGAAGATGGTCTAATCGCGAATGCTTAAGGTACCTTTACCTTTTCAGTCGAATTAGGACTTTTAGCACAGGAGCCTAGATTGGAAATGCTAAGTGATTCTGAAGCTGAAACGTTACTTTCTTCGACTCAAACGACTTGTCACGAAACACGACTTGACTTTCAGCATAGGGGCCATAAGATAGTAAGATCTCATAGATGCATGCCAATATAGCGTGCTCCTCTGCGTGAAAGACAGTAGACCAAGCTGATCTCTCTATTAAACCAGAGCCTTTGGCCGCAAATGCCATACCATACTCATACCAATGAGTGTATAGGAGGCAGCTGTGTACCATACGAGCCCACGCTGTGATATTCTAAGGAAGACTGAGGGTTCACTTTCTTGTATGTTAGCCATTTCGATGAACGTGGGATCAGAATTGGCTTTTAAGAAAATTCGGCTTTTCAGAACAAGCCCCGTTCGTAGACCAATGTCTTGTTACTATAGTTTTAATGCATTCAATTAAAGTGGGACCAGAATTCGTGCCATCTAGCAAATCTACAACCTTTATCGCACTTTCCTTGGCGATTTAGCTGCTTCCTTTTATTTTGGCCAGAGACAGGCTCGAAAAGTCGGGTTTTCAATAAAACTTTTGTTTTTTCATTACTAATATGTTTTTGGGGGCCATTTTGAGCATTGTAAACATTTTCACTAGACTTTTTTTACTTACACGTTATAGTCCAAGTTTTGAAGAAAATTTCAAGCTCCCTTTTTTACATAAAGTAAAGTTTCAAGGAAACTGTTCAAAGAAAGTAAATGAACCCATATACTATACATATTTATTTTTATTGATATGATAAAATATATTACATAAATTTATTTTCTACTTTTTAGTCTATTATAAGTCTTCTGCCATTCTGTGTTGGCCGCCATTTTGAATTTGGAATGACGCCGCACAATTAACTGTTTTCTAGCTGTCAGTTTGATACTCATATCGGTGGGTCGGGAAACAAAATTGCAAAAATCGGCCGCCATCTCGGAACCGCCATCTTTATTTTTTTATAAAATGGTCACATTGCATTGTCACACTAGGCATATGCGCAAAGTTTGAAAGTTATCGGTTTCAAAAGGTAGCATTAATAATTTTCTACGATGTACATTTGCCGAAATATCAGGCTTAGAACGTAAAAATTAGGAAAAAAGTATACTTATTAGTTAATTAAAAACCCTCTAATTAAAATTTCGAAAAATTGGAACTCTTAGCACTCTTAGTGTATCCATGCAAATCAAATTTCCATCTCTTCTAGATTGGCTCCAACGTGGTACGCACGCGGTACACAGGCCCTTTCTTTTATTAATATATAGATCGATAGATAATGTGCGCCTTTCTGCACTCCTACGAGAGGGTGAATACTAGCTACCCCTATTTTTTCTCACGGATTATGATTTTCCGAAGAGAAATATGAAACCTTTGTTCAAAAATTAGAATAAGCGATTTTTGGGGATAAATGAAGTTTTTTGATGTATTTTGGATTAAAAAAATTTTCGGACCTAAGTTTCATATTTCTCCTCGAAGAATCAAAATTCATGAAAAAAATGGGGGTGCCAATTTAAAATTTTAGATTTACCCTCCCCTCCCCGCCCAGCAAGGGAGTGAGTGAATGGGGGTCAGTTTTGTGGGCAAACTTTTGCGCCCTCCAAGTTGAGTAAGTTTTGTTAGAAACTTTTTTCACGAAAACCTAGCCTTCAGGAAATATCGAACCGTTGCGCACCCAGTATATACATAGATTTTGAATTGGGAATTGACAAACTTTGAGCCTCCATTTCACCACATTAGGGGTAGTCCATTCAAAACGCGGGGGGGGGGGGGTGTTCCAAAATAACACCGTTAAGAAAATCGAACCCTAAAGGTTTTTGGGGTCGCTGATCACGAAAATCGAGGTCCCGCGGTCCTAAAATTAGGGCGTCACCCCTAAAAATGCAAAAAACACCCCTTTTTAGGGGGTTTTCGCGATTATTTCAGTAATAATGAAAACTAATGCGATGAAATGCACTTTTTTAATATTTATTTGCGAAGGTGGTTGATTTATACTAAATTAAGGCGAACTTTATGGTAGTAGTCCTAAAGGGTTGAAACTACCCCTAAATCGGCCAAAAATGGCAAAAATTGTAAACATTTTTTTTTTCAAATTTATGCTGCTTCAAATTCGATTGTGGGCGTACTGTCAGGCAAAAATAAATTATTTTCAACCCTTAAGGGGTTAAAACTACCCCTACTATAATAAAAACAACTTTATATAAAAAAAAATTGCAAAAATTTATCAATTTATATTTTCTAATAAAAAGAATTTTTATTCAAACATCAAATATAAAATTTTAATGCAAAACAATAAATTTCAATTTGTTCCAATTACAATTATAATGTGGGGGTAGTTTTACCCCCTTAAGAGTTGAAAAAATTAATTTTTTGCTGATAATACCTTTTGAACCAAATTTCAAACAAAAAGCAAAAGAAAATTTTTTTGGTATTTTTTTATATAAAGTTGTTTTTATTATAGTAGGGGTAGTTGAATTTGAAGCATAAACTTGAAAAAAAAAATTTTTTTACAATTTTTGCCATTTTTCGCCAATTTAGGGGTAGTTTCAACCCTTTAGGACTACCCGTTATCATAAAGTTCGCCTTAATTTAGTACAAATCAACCACCTTTGCAAAAAATTATTAAAAAAAGTGCATTTCATCGCATTAGTTTTCATTATTATTGAAATAATCGCGAAAACCCCCTAAAAAGAGGTGTTTTTTTGCATTTTTAGGGGGGACGCCCATGTTTTAGGACCGCGGGACCTCGATTTTCGTGATCAGCGACCCCAAAAACGTGTAGGGTTCGATTTTCTTAACGGTGTTATTTTGGAACACCCCCACCTAGTTTTCAATGAACTATATTGTAGGGGTAGTTTTAACCCCTTAAGGGTTGAAAATAATTTATTTTTGCCTGACAGTACGCCCACAATCGAATTTGAACCATAAACTTTAAAAAAAGATTTTTTTTACAATTTTTGCCATTTTTCGCCAATTTAGGGGTACTTTCAACCCTTAAGGAGGACCCCTTACCATTAAGTTCGCCTTAATTTAGTATAAATCAACCACCTTCGCAAATAAATATTAAAAAAAGTGCATTTCATCGCATTAGTTTTCATTATTACTGAAATAATCGCGAAAACCCCCTAAAAAGGGATGTTTTTTGCATTTTTAGGGGTGACGCCCTAATTTTAGGACCGCGGGACCTCGATTTTCGTGATCAGCGACCCCAAAAACATTTAGGGTTCGATTTTCTTAACGGTGTTATTTTGGAACACCATAACGCGCGTTTTGAATGGACTAGGGTTGAATTTCGAAAAATGCTGAAACAAATGTTTCATTTATGTTGTAAAGTATTTATACCAAGCTTAAATAAAATCTGACCAAAATAAAAAATTTATGGTAGGGGTCGTCCATTAATACGTGAGGCTTTTAGAGGGGGTCAAGTGAGGTAGAGGGGAGTCTTGCGAAGCTTAGGAGTCACCCTTTGTATTACCCGTTTGTCTCGTCGTTAAGGTCATGGTGCTATGTCTAGTAGTAAGCTTTGTTTAATGAATAGAGGAGAGTAGCAAAGATTAGAGGGGGTCTGGGGGTGCCCAAGGAGGGTTGCTATATTCATAAGCGTAATTTTAGTGGAACAGTCGCTATTGTTATAGTGATAAAGTATAAAAGGAGGCGCGAAAGGTGCCGTTACCAATCCAGTTTGATGACACGATTTTGCACCTTGTTAATGTGAGCCAAGATGGTCGAAAAATATCACATAGTAAAAAGAACGACCAAAATGGTAAATTTTTCACAAAATGGCCGATGGAAAATCTGACCAAAAAAATAAAAATTAACCATAAAACCACCCCTTTTCACCCCCTTTGGGGGTAGGTAGAGCAATGCTGATAGCGTATAAACATTATCCATAGTATCACACTCATATGGTAAAATTTTTGTGGCGATCAGTTGAAAGGCTTAAGAGTCCATAAACCACAAACATACAAACACACAAACATTGACTTTTATATATATAGATGTGCATAGATACAATTAATAAAGTTCATTCAAAATACCACCGGTACGAGTTCTGAGAATTGTGATTCAACAAAAACACAATATGATTCTATTGCGTGCGATTCACGTTGTCTCCACGGCGGAGACTCCACCTGAAGTGTCTTGACCTAAATTTATCCAAGGTTGGCAAACAAAGGTCAAAACTTTTCGCAAAGTTCAAGAGCATCTCACGTATTCGATGTCCTTAAAATTTCTTTGTATTCGAAATTTCGTAGAAAGGTGTAGATTTGTGTGAGATTGTGTCCTCTTGAGTCTATACATGGATTGTATGAAAATCCCAAAATAAATTGGCAAAAAACATTCCACTTAACTAGCTCCGCTAATTTTTGTTTGTTTGCTTAATTAGATTAAGCAACTTCGGGATAAACTCAACCAATGTGGACCTTCCAGTACAAAAACTGCGGGTTCTTTTGAATAGCTATAAAAATTCAATGGGGGACAAATGATGTCTCTACCTCGTCTTCTTGCTATCCTTTATTCTTAAGACTTTGTCACATATTCGAACACGCAATTCCTATTAAAAAGGGACCAAAATGCAACTTAATCGCCGTCCTTCGAGTGCATTTTTTACTACTTAGAAATCAAGTTGATTCAACAAAAACCCTTCTCCAACCTCATTCCTCCATGTAGTCGTTCGCTCCGTTATATGTACATGTAGTAGGGTCAGGAACCGGCACAACACAACAATATGGTTGCACGGTGATGATTCAAGATGGTCAAAATAAAAGAAAAAGCTCCTACTGAAAAAGGGTAAGGGTTACTTATACACTCAAGCCCCACAGTCCTGCACAAGGAACGAAACCCGCTTTTTAGCATTTGTTGTTTTCTTCCATTTCACAACCACCACGTTTCCGGGGGGTTTGTTATTCAGGGATTGCGCGCGCAATAGCACTTGAGAATTATAGTGGCCCAAGCTGGTTGTGTGCCAGGGTGACTTTCTCCCTGTTCGTCAGTACATTTTTAGGGTTCCTTACAGCCTTTAGTCACGGAATTAAATTATTTATTAATATTTTTTTTTGGAAATGGAAGCATATCCGAAGTTGATACCTGAAAAGTAGACTTAGGAATTGCAGTGTTTTGCTTAAAATTGAAGTACCTGTGATTAAAGAGAATACTGTAACCAAAAAAAGGAATTTGTTTGTGACATAAATAATAAAAAAAGTGGTCAAAAGGTGTGTTAATTGAACCAGTTTTAGTGGAATGTTTTTTTGGTGAATCACACAAAATCACGTGCAGGATGCTTTTCGGCGTTCCTTAGCGGGGTCCAGTTTCAAGATGGATTTTACTCCTCTGTGCCAAGTGGGTCATGTTATTACCCTGGGGAAAAGCGACAGTGTGACGTTAACCGAGAAATCCAATCATTTAAAAATTTGTTTCATCTGGAAAAAATAAACCAGGAATTTTTATACATTTTTAGTGTAATTGAAGTTAGAATTGCAATATTTTTTCAGTTCCCAAACCTCGTCAATGGTCGATGGCTCTTATTATTTTTCTTTGCCAATTCCTGTCTGCCCTTCCTTATTCCAAGGGTTAACTTTATGACGTCTTCTACTTATGTCTGTATGTAGAGACCCCCACGTCTGTAAAATTGCAGTGCAGTGAAATGCATGTATGAAAAGCATGTTCAAAGCACAGTGGGATAAAACATTTTTTACCCTCGAAATAAATTTAACGTGGAAAATTTCCTCTGAGGTCATTTTAAATATTGTTATTTCGTAATGTCCTTTAATTGTATCTAAATGTTATTAATTTGGTTTTAATCAGTTTTCGACTCTAACACCATTGATTTCTGTGATAAATCTTACTAGGACTATTTAATCCTGAGTTATGCCCAGTGCCAACTCACCTTTTCGTTAATTTAAACTCAAATTTCTTAAACTTGTGCTTTTGAAAAACATGAATTATTTCTACTATTTCATTTGACAATTTGTTTATTTCAGTTGATAAGTTGAGAGGTGGTTAGCTATAGCTTTTGTAGCGTGTCAGAATTTTCATTTAATAAAGCAAACGGCAGAAATGTTAAGTGGTGTATAAAGTAGGACAACTCCTTCCTGTCTACATTTCTGTAGCGTGTTATGAGAGGTTAAAAAACGTGTTTGAAAATCATTTCAACTTTGACTACATTTTGTGTAATTTACTTGCAAATTATTTATATGAGTCATTGCCCTCAGTAATGTCCGATGTTCGGGTGTACGTCATAATCCAGAAAGACAAAATCCAGAATGACAAAATCCAGAAACGACAAAATCCAGAAACGACAAAATCCAGAAATGACAAAATCCAGAAATGACAAAATCCAGAAACGACAAAATCCAGAAACGACAAAATCCAGAAACGACAAAATCCAGAAATGACAAAATCCAGAAAAAATCCAGAATAAAAAATCGCGCGATTTTTTATTCTGTATTTTTTCTGGATTTTTTCTAATATTATTAGTAAAAATAATGGTAATAATAATCGAAACATTTTTAATAAATAATAAAGTTGATAACATAATTAAATAACATAAATCGAAACAGATATTCTTTTCTAGACCAACTTCAATTATAAGTTTGTTTTGCTAATTCGGCAAATTCTGAATTTTGTCGTTTCTGGATTTTGTCGTTTCTGGATTTTGTCGTTTCTGGATTTTGTCGTTTCTGGATTTCGTCATTTCTGGATTTTGTCATTTCTGGATTTTGTCGTTTCGGGATTTTTAAAATTTTTCTGGATTTTGTCGCTTCTGGATTTTGTCTTTCTGGATTTTGGCATGCACCCCAATAGGATAGATTTACAAAGAAAAGTAATTTTAGAGGAATTTAATGAATGCAAGACTAAATTTATGTCTTTTCAATTTTTTTTATTACTAATAATGTATACTTATCCCTATTTGTTTATTACTTCCAAAATCCTTGAATGCATGATTTATATAGATCCTGACGTAGCTAGAGCGGTATTTTTCTCCACTCTTCCTTAATTCTAGCTGTCAAGGCGGTTTTATTTTGGGCAATTTAATACGGGCTAACTAACAAAAATCCGATTACTGCCAAATTCGATGAAAAGTCGCATGGGCTTAGGCTTCTTCCACAGGTCGACTCGCACACGATTGGAGTATGATACCAGTATCATACGAGTCACTCGAAAGTTTCCTCCATACATTTTTAGTTAAGTTCAAACAAGAATCGGCGAGACTCGTCGACGCAAGGCGTCGAATACCAGTTGCCCGCGACCTGCAGTGCTAGTCTTGCTCGATTTGAGTATCATACTGGTCGAGTTGCGGGACCTAAATTCCAATGACGACGAGACCGTTGTACAATATTTTTCCATTGCGTCTAGTTTGGAATTGGCATATGTAGGTACATTTTTGTTTTTATAATCTCGCTCTAGTTCCTTTGCAGCCACAAATACACGACAATTTAAATTCCTTTTAATACAGAGATGTACCCAAAATTTTCTATTCTTCTTTTTTAATTAATGCTCTTTTATGACAAAGATAAAATAAGAAAATTTCCTTCTCCGAGTCTCAAGCGTGGGCTATTTAAGTCGTATCAGAATCGACCCGTGTACGAGAATTGGTCGTAAACGAGTAGAAGACCAGTTGTTGATGCGAAGTAGAGTCGTAGTCGAGCATGATCTGAGTCGACCCGTGGAAGAAGGGCCTTACATGTATCAACTTTTTCAACCAACTTTAGCTTATTGTTGTTGTTTTTAATCTTAATTCTCCCTTCTGCAATTTCTCTTTCCTTTCCAAGCAAAAGAGAATTTCAGGAACAAAAAACAACAACAACTACACAACTGTTGATTCAAAAATCTAGTGAAAGAATTGGTTCAAAAAATCTGCCCACCCCCATCGTCCCCGCTCACTCTCTTCTCCACAAACGACGATCTCAGCTTATTTTTGTTGGTTTACCGTTAGGTCGTGTAAAACTGGGGATCATGCCAAAATCCAGAAAGTCAAAATCCAGAAGCGACAAAATCCAGAAAACTTTTAAAAATCCCGAAACGAGAAAATCCAGAAACGACAAAATCCAGAAACGACAAAATCCTGATTTTGCCGAATTAGCAAAACAAACTTATAATTGAAGTTGGTCTAGAAAAGAATGTCTGTTTCGATTTATGTTATTTATTTATGTTATCAACTTTATTATTTATTAAAAATGTTTCGATTATTATTACCATTATTTTTACTAATAATATTAGAAAAAATCCAGAAAAAATACAGAATAAAAAATCGCGCGATTTTTTATTCTGGATTTTTTCTGGATTTTTTCTGGATTTTGTCATTTCTGGATTTTGTCGTTTCTGGATTTTGTCGTTTCTGGATTTTGTCATTTCTGGATTTTGTCGTTTCTGGATTTTGTCATTCTGGATTTTGTCTTTCTGGATTATGACGTATATCCGTAAAACTGGCCTTTAGAATTACCTTCTGTTGAAAAATCTTTTTTAACGTTAAGGTATTTTATTCAGTATAAAAATATAAGCACAATTTTTAATGGCTTCCACTTACATGTCACTGGCAAAAGGTTTGCTACCTATGGAACGTATTAGTACCATGAAAATTTTCTGATGAGCAGTCAGTATGTCAGTGGTTTTATGGGTGTGGATGCAGGATTTAAGCCATCAAATTTAAACCGCTTTAAAATTTTCTCTGTGTACTCAGTTTGATTTACGAAGATTCCTTCTGGCCTAATTCGAATTTGCATACTAATGTCTGTCAGTTGCTTTTGGACATCCTCGTTAAAAGTGATATCAAATTTTTTATAGATTTTCTTCCAAATTTTTAGCATAACGTCCTTGTCCAGTTCAACCATGAGTCCATCGTCGACAAATAGAGCCATTAGCATAGTTCTATCTTCGTTGTAGAAAATACTTGGATCATCATCGGTGTTTACAAATATCAGAGTTGCCAGAAATTTTGAGATTTTGTCATTCCATTCCTTGAGTGCTTGTCTTAGCCCGTACAGACCTTTGTGAAGTTAGTATACACGACTAAAGCCGTCGTTGAATCCGTCAGGTTGACATATGTAAATGTTCTCCTTCAAGTCTCTATATAAAAAGGCAGTTTTTACGTCGAACGTCAATATCTTCATTCAGTTTACGGCGGCAATACTAAAGATTAATCTAACTGACACGTATCGTGCAACTGGACTTAAGATTTCTGTATAGTCCACTGACATATAGTAATGGACTGCTGATTGACAATGCTGAATGGCACCATTTTTCTCCAGAAATAGAAAACCTTTTTCATGTAAACAAAAAAATTTTCTTCGAATTTAGGCGAAAATAAGTGATAAGATGTCTGTTATAATTAATAGAAATTCCCTCCACTCATTTCTATTTATTAGCAGTTTTTAAATGTTAAATAAATGTATTTATTCCAAAACTGTGACAATTATTTTCCCTGTTTAACGGACTTTTTAAAATAGCTCAAGAGTGAGGCAGAAGAACGAAAACTATACCTGTCTATTTTTTTCTTATTATGTTTACATCGCTGATATGCGCTGACGATTACAGTTCATAGGAATTTAACGTGGGAGCGAGTCAGCAATTGTTTTTGGTGCCACTTTTTTGTATGGGATTTTGCTTATTTAGCAGTCCATTACTATATGTCAGTGGTATAGTCTATTCTTTCCTTCTGCTCTCTAGTCAATAATCTGGCTTTGAATCGTTCTTCTTGTTTTTGACGCAGAACTCAGTGAATAAGGTAGCAATGTACGCGGAATACAGTGTTCATAACCCTAACATATTGTTCCTCAGTACACCAGGGGTCTGTTCAAGATTTCTGCTATAGCAGCTTTAGTAGCAGAATTTTTAAACTGTCAAATTACAGCAAAGCCAGAAAAAGCTGCTATGATATCTTGAACGCAAAAAAGCTGCTAGCATAGCTTTGTGTTAATGTATGTGTATGAGTATTTCTTGCAGTCAACTATTTCTCTCCCTACAATTAGAAAAAAGCCTGGCCGTGCTGTTGCAATCCCTAAATTTATTATTTAATATGTATTAATGTCAACAAAACCTCACTCGAGTCAGTCATTTTGGCAAAACGACCAATGACATTTACACACACATGTATGATTTACGTAGCTGCTTTCTTGCTTGCAGTCGAAACTGCGAGCAAGAAAAAGCAGCTACATTAGCAGCTTTTCTCGAATCTTGAACACAAAAATAGCAGCTTCGTTAGCAGCTTTTTTGCTGTTTTGAACAGGAAAAGCATGACAATAGCTGCTAAAAGCTGCTATAGCAGAAATCTTGAACAGACCCCAGGTCACCTCACATCATGACATATCCTCCCCGGCTTTGTCTTTTCCTTTCTGACTTATGAATGAATTGCAATGAATCATTTAAAACCAAGACGCGCATCTGGAATCCAGGGTATGGATATTAGCTTTCCGATGAAAGACCTCTCGTCCACAGAAGCATCATCATCAAGAAGCATCATGAGTGCAACACTTAAAGGGTTAGCTTAATAAGTGCTGTTTTATAAAAGGAATCGCTGCACCTATCGCTATTGACGATTCATTCGTAGAAAGGGGAAAGTTGGCATTCTTTCAAACAAATCTTGTATCGATCATATTCGCATACCATCATTGAACAATCTTTAGAGTTTAATTTAGCCTTATGTACATTTTATCGACATGGAGATGTTATGCAACTCTGTGGTTCCACCTAGAGCACATGAAGTTCAAAGTACACCTTGAGTTGTGCTGTGTCTCTCTGGCCATACAATAATTTTGGACTAAATAAGGGGTGTTTACTATCCCCTTTACTCTTATTACTGCGCTCGATGAGTTATTAGAGAAAACATTATGGTGGTGTATGATGATCTACAGTGTGGTATAGGTTGATATTAATCAAAGGCTCTCTTTTAATAAAAAGCTAACCGTCCCCGAAAGACAAACACCCGCAGAATTCGGGTTAGGCTCGAAGACGATGTCAGGACAGTACAAAAGGATTCAAAGCTGGGAATCGCCTGTAGAATCCTTAGGCTTCTGGAGGAATATGGAAGATGGACATCATCAATATTGCATAAGTCGTAAAAGGAGAGTTCAAGTAGATTTCATAACAAATTCCTTTGTCTAAACGAGTCCTTTTAAAAGTGATTTTTAAAACAATCAATAAATCCCTTGCTTAATTAATTTGTACACTCATCATGTCACTCAGTTCTCACTCCATTATCACATAAGTCAATGATTTCCTTCCCTTCGCATCATTTCTATAAAATTTATGAAAATCCGAAGTGGTCATAAACAAGATGTTAAGCAACTCAGCGCCTATAATCCGTGTGATCTTTGCCACAAAAAAAATGGGAGTGTGATAAACATAAGTCACTTTTATTACAATCTATAAAAGTTCAGCCTAGAAAAGAAAATAGGAAGTTCATCTAATCACACTTTTCACAAAATTAATAAAACAGGTGTCCATTACGGAAGACTTGCACTTTATTTCTCATCAAACTGGATCTTCGTCATATCAGAATCGCATTTAGATCCGTCTGCGCAGGTATGCGTGTCTGATCTGACCGCGCATGCACCATGTAAAATTTGGTGTTGAAACAGATCTCAAAGCAAGGAATCTTTCCAGAAATAACAAAAAAAAACCAGGGACTTTAAGAACACCGGAATGAATAAGCTGGAAGAGTTTTTCTCTAGCGCTGTTCCGCTACAATTCTAGAATCTCGAGTTCAAGAAGTTAATTCTGCTATTGTGAGTCCGGTATTTTTAGATCCGGCGGCCCTTTCGTAATACCGCTCAGCCACTGCCGATCGCTGACAGGCCGGGATCTCGAGATGTGAACTTAATTTGCATCTGAATTATATTCTTAACATGTTTGAAAAGAATGAGATAAATGAGACTCTGCAACTTTGGGATATTGATAACACAGTTCAGGACAGCCGCGGGGGGCTTCCCCCATCAGTCGCGGGCGCGGGAAGCACGCATTTTTCTTACATCGACGCTGGTGTCCAATTTTTCTAGTTCTTTTGAGTGTGTGGCAAAAGAACAAAAATCTATTCACAAAATGCTTCGAAACTTTTAAATGCGGCAAATTGTAATTGTTTAGTTTTATCGTTTTGAGTCAAATAAAAATTGTGTTTTAGGATAAACGTGTATGATAAAAAACAGACATTTCCGCCTTTTAATAGTGATTTTTATCGTTTATTTATATCGTTAAATGGTAAATGTGTTTACCCAGAAATTTTGATGGTAGTGCAAAATGTTTATCTGAGCTGTAGGGTTGAAGGTTAATCGTGTATTTAACACTTTTTATTTGTCATTTTATATTTAGAGGATTACCGCAAAATAAATCCATGATTTTAGTATTAATTAGGCGGAAGCAGAAGCTTCCTTAAACATTCTCTTTAAAACGTATTTTCTGATATCATTTCCTCCTAAATAATGGTCTTCTCAATAGTGCTCATTTCGATTATTAGTAGGTTAACCATTGACAGGATTGTTTTGGTCGATAGCTTCATATAAACATTTCTAAGGAGAGACTAGTATGTATTTAAAATATTCACAGAGAAATTGATCAATTTTTGCCTTCCATCCTCCACGGTCGATTGCGACTTCTCCCCAGTTTGTTGCTTCGGAGCATTTTGCTAAGTCGTTTCTAGGACGCCCATGCGACGATAGATTTTCCTGTCAGTTTTGGCACAGACCAGTCACTGCTATGACTGACGGATAACCTAACGTCTAAGGTGATAACTGATCACTGATGTAATTTTCTGAATAATTTGATTTCCATCATTCATGACTGATGGAATTGATTGACTTTTGCATGAACGTGTAATGTAACGCTGTCCCACCAGGGTGTTTCCGATCGTTCTACGGGACGGTTATCTACTTCGTCTAGATCTTGGTCAAATTTTGTTCCCACTATTTTTTAGTACCAGCTCGTGAGTCACTAAGGGGCCATCCATAAATTACGTAACGCACTTGGGGATATCGATATCGATCGAATTAAGTGAGTACGTGTGAGAAGTGAGAATCGGCCGAATGGATTAATGTAGATGAACTCGAAGAAAATTCACTCCTGTCTGTTGCTGATGATGACGAAATCGACGATCTTCCTTTTATCGAACGATTATAAGAATGGATCACGAGTCCATGGTCATCAAAGTCCTCTTAAAACAAAGATACTTGATAGATATGTATATTGTTTTAAACAATATGAAAAGAATTTATGATTGTTTGATAAAATTTTATAAATCGAAAATATATACTTAATATATTATTTTGAATTTTTTAAATATAAAGGGTGGGGGGGGGGGTGTATGCATTTATTACGTAATTTATAAGGGGGGTCTAGCAAAGCGTTACGGAGCGTTACAAGAGGTAGGGGGGGGGGGGGCAAAATGACGGATTTTTGCGTTACGTAATTTGTGGATGGCCCCTAAGGTGCTACTTGGAAAGTTTACGTTTCCAGTTTGTTTTACAACTTTTACTTTTGCAAGACAACAAAAAATTGATATATGTAAATGGGGTGATACCGCACCAGGTAACACCATGCCCAGTTGACAGCCGTTCCTGCACGGAGTATTTGAATGAGCACGAAATTCACACAGTTTACGTTTCTAAGAAAACTCAAATTCGTTCAATTTTCTTACGTTACATTAAATTGCGTCTATTTTGGTCCAGGATATTTAGTTCAGCATGTACCAGTGCGAGTTGTTAAATCTCCCCGTTCTACGAAGCAACGGGTATGTATGCGCTTAAAGCTTATGACTAACAGCCCAACGGGAAATGGACTGCTACAATAGCCATCTTTGAGCACTCCTTAAAAAGCCATACTATTTCCATATACTTTTTAACATGCATGCTCCTTTAAAAGCGTTTTAGAACCATTATTAGAGGCCTGCTCTTATTTTTTGTGCAATTGGCTTTTCCTTTCGTCGGCGAACATCAAGTCGGTTACGAAGTTGGTGTCGTCGTATCGAACTCCGCGCCGTCCATCGAATGCTTCACGCGTAATCGCGTCGATCATAATGTTGTGGGGAAGCAGCGTCTCTCTGTCGGACACCCGTTTCAATTGGGAAATCCTCTGATAAGTCACTTCGAACACGAACGCTGCTGTTTGAGATATCGTACGACGTTTGGAGAAGTTGGATGATTTTCAATGGCACGTGTTCGGTTTCCGCCCGTTCCGCAGCTTTGTTTTTGGTGTACTTTTGCCGAGTCCGGTAGTTAGCCCAACCCCTCTACCAGGAACACCGGAACCGTGAATTTTAACCCAACGGATATGGTGGTCGCTATCCACCCGGGCACTGTGAACGACCGTCGTCGGTTGGTTATCCAGAGCGCTCCAGCGAGGCAGGCTATACATATTACGATTTTACCTCATAGTTCATTTACCAATATTTTATTAGGACTGAACCATCACCTCGATTCAACTTCCATGATACCTTAGAGAAAAGTGATCTCAAAGAAGTCGAGAAGATATTATAAATAGAGGCAAAGAAAAAATAAGTTGGCCAATTCAGGACCCTTGCTGATAAAAAAGTCTTTGCTTTTTGAATTGCTTGTATAGTATCAAGTTCTGTTTATCTGAAATAAAAATTTTCGATATCAAAATATCACATTTATAATCGTCGATCCTACAAAAAACAGCATCAACAATTTTCTTAATAATTTCTACAATTGTTCCGCTTCTAGGTGAATTACCATTTTCAATGATATGGCCGTACTACAATCATCAACCAATATTGTAGAACCCCCTAGATTCATAACGTCGTTATCAACAATTCCCATAAAAGCTAGACCAATTCAACAACTCTAGATAGCGTATTTAAATTCCCCCGTCATCAATGGGCTATCATTTTGACATGTGACTTATGATTCAAGATCAGCAAAAATTCCCCTCGTGTAAAATAAAACACTGTAGTTACAATGACTAACTTTTATAAACGTTTTAGATTTTTTTTTATAAAAGTACACCCTACATTTTGAAACAAATAAAAAAGAATTAAAACCGTCAAATACCAAATATTACGTTCATTAAATTCGGCCTAGTGCCTTTTTCTGTATCACAAAGTACATATTTTACATAAACCACTAAAACCGGATTGTTTCAAGAGATAAAAAAGTAGCATAAATAATACAAAATCAACTCAAATTGTAACCTTCGAATGTGTTTTTGTAATGTTTTGGGAAATTAATAGTTTTTTAATACAAAAACAGTTTTTACCTAAATTTTTGTCACAATCAAGCACCATTGAAAATTTTCATGACATTGCTCAAGTCTACATTGAAATATCATTACTATCACTGAAAATGTAAAACAACGCCTTTCATAAATCTCAACCAGGTGATAATATCTGAAGAGACTTCTTCCGTTAATCTCCTAAAGAGCTCCTTCAGTGCCATTTAAGCCACCCGCCTTAATAAGCTATCACACCTCGTGGTTAATTACTAAAAGCCGACCGGAAAAATTATGCTCCCGCACATCCAAGATGATCGACATTTACCACTGCGCATGCTAATCTGGATCTTGAAATAACAATTCGACCTACTCCGAAATGGTCGTGCTCGCGAGAAACAGGGAGAGAGCGAGATTGTGGAGAGTGTGCGCGGTCAACTGAATCGGGCAGCATGCACGATCTTCAGTTGGTGGTTGGCTTGAATGAAATAAATCAAATCGCGGCACTTCTTAAGTGCATTCCGCTCTAGGATTTCCACAGAGTGCAACTGATTCGCGTAATCCGCTTGTGGTGAGGCTATTTAGTCCGTCTTGAAGTAGCGTCCCGCCGCGTTAATCATTTTATCTCATTAACGATCAACACAAAACGCCGAGTAGTCTGCTGCCGTGCTATAAATGTGGTGAATTTCATTTTGAATCAAAGAGAGGATCGTGTTGAATATGAAAAGAGCTTTTGTGTAGTGGAAACTTCTTGCAGATTTTCGCAGTATCTCACAGTCGCGCGTGTTATCAAGGAAAACTAATGAATAGTGTGCAACAGTGCCTTTCGGAAGATGGATCAAGTTTGGTCCCGGAACGCTAGAAACGCGATCGTGCATAGTGGTGCGAAGTGATCGCGTTCGATTAGAATAAAAAATTCGTTACGACTGACGAAAGCATAGAAAATATGTTACTAACATACTTCCGTAGTGTTCTTATAATTTTATTTAGTATTAGTGCAGTGATAAGAATAACAAAAAGTGCCACTCTACAGTGCTTACCATGTGATGCCACCAAGCCTAATCCATCAGCATACGAGGAATTCGTTTTCGAGCATCAAGTAACCAAACAGGAAGCAATAAGTGCTCTGAATCTACTCAACGATACCTTCTTTGACGGTAAGAGAGCCTTGTGGTTGTTGTTGTTGTTTTGTTCTTATTCTTGTAATTAATATCGACGGCGCGGTCAGTCCACTCCAATAATAATATTTTACTAATCCATCATTTCAGCACCAAGGGGCTCTGGATGCAAAGCGATCAATTGCAACAGCAAAATCATGAAGTACTGCTTGGGATCGCAGTTCCTCAACGATCACTGCTTATGCGAACAAGGGCATGGACAAGGTATGGGCCTGTACTTTTTCTTCTTATTTAGATTCTTATGATTTTGTAATGCTAGACTTCTTGGGTTTTTAAGTGATCTGCTCTGTTTCAATTTTATATGCAAATTAGCAAAGATGGGTGCGGGCTATTAAGGGGTAGTCAATGATCTGGAAAACAAGATCGCAATAAATTTTATCATGATTGGAATTTTTGTTCCTTCGTTTTGTTACTGATGCGTAAGGCGTTGAGATCAGCTTATTTATTTTTTAATTATTAAATAAGTATGTTAAGTGTAAAAGTGTAGAAATATTTTATTTGTTTAAATGTATAATGCGTCCAGTGACAATTTTAATCCTACATTATGTAGTCTAGTAGTGAGATCTTTCTCAAAATGCTAATCATCTGACTTCCAAGTTGTTTAAGTCGATTGAGGATTGAACTTATTGCAGTCAAGAATGAACAGCAGATGAAGTGAAGAAAAATGTGTTTGTAGACTAACTAAACAAACTTCTTACTCACAGATACACCTTGAAAATGTTAATCACAGATTCGTATTGATGAAAGAAGGACTTCTATAGACACTTGCGCTAGTAGCTTGAAGGTTATTTCAGTTGGCACTTATCAATAATATTTATTTGTGAAATTCTACGAATTCTGTTTTTGTTATATTTCCTATAAATCTTCTAATAAATTTTAGTATTTGAAAGGATATTTCTTTTTAATAGTTATTCCAATATGACTGTTTGAACTCTTAACATTTAAAGTGGATCCAAATCATGGACTCTTAAAGTCTTCATAAATATTTAAACATAAAATTTAAAACAATAAAACCTTAAGTCGTTTTCTAGTTAAAATTTCCTAAAAGTCTCTCTTGTAATGATCTGTTTTTAAAACTAGGATGTGGCAATGCAAAAGTGGCTTCGTTTGACCACGCCAGCACGCATTTGCCATTAATTTATAATTCACGTTAACGCAATCGTAAATGAATTTTGCTTTTAACCTGATTTTATTCCAGCTTTTTTCTTTCCGTTCTTCTATAAAATTTTTGGACCGGAAAATTGTGTGGCAGTTATGATATGAGTATTTAATATGTGTCGTTATATTTTAAATTGATCAGTTTTGATCGTTACTTTGAGCATGGAGGTAGTAGAATTTAAATGGATTTGAAGGGATTGTAAAATATAAAAAAGAAATTGTAGAGCTTGCATGCATTTGTGTTGTTCTAGAAAAACAATTTGTGTACCGAATTTAAAGCGAGCTAGCTAAGGGTACAGTGATGCCATTTTCTTTAGCGCATTTTCGAAAGGCTTCGTAACCTTTTTCAAATCCTTTAGAAAGCTGAGGAATAAATCTACCAATCTAAAATGCAGCTTTGGAATGTTTATTAATTTCCAAAACACAAATGTATTAGTTCTCCTAGAAATCCGCCGACAAGATGGATATACATATTTGAGAGGAAGGTTCTTCGAAGGATATACGGTCCAGTCAAGGAAGACAATGCATGGAGAATATGCTACAATCACGAATTGTACGATCTATACAAAGAGTGTAAACTCTCGACACATGCCAAGCTACTGCGTTTACGTTGGGCCGGTCATGTCCAAAGAATGGATGACTCAAGGGTACCAAAAAAAGCCCGGTAACTACTAGCAGATGGCAAAAGACCAGTTGGCAAACCACGGTCAAGGTGGGAAGACAATGATAAGCCCGATGCAGCAACACAGGAAACTGATGAGGCCAAGGATCAAATTGGGCCGTAGAGCCATCGAAGAAGAAGAAGTAATGAAGAGAAGAATGGGTTTGGTGACGATGCGAGTTATCCCAGTCATTAAGTTTTTTAACTTTAATGTACATACATACATATATTTGTATTCATGTTTATTTTTCTTCTGTTCTATTCTCTGCGGTAAGACCTATGGGGTGCGACTTACAATTATAAATCGCTTAATTTTACCACCACAAAATCCGCCCCTTCACTTCTCCCCCAACTAAATTACATTACAAAAATTTGCAATATAATCACTTTGTTTACGAGTTCAATAATAAATATGGTATAAGTACTTCCAAAAACACATTCTATGGAAGAAAAAAAGGAAGTACTTCCCCGGCTATTTCTGGCAGCGTTCCCTGGGTTTCATCACCTTCCTTATTCCTAACCTTTATAAAATAAACGACCATATCTCAATTCGGCATGACCAATTGTCATGGATGATTCTTGACCTTAGTGCTTCATTTAAAGAAGACAAGACCTTTCCGTCTCGGTTCAATAAAATATTCTTTAGGGTGAATCGGCATCGGATGCCTTATGTAACCTAAACGAGAGCGATAGTGTTAATAAAACGCCTATTGTTCTTCCTATTTAAATATTTCATCAATATAATTTGAGTGTCTGTCTGTGATTTTAAAGTAATTATCGTTTTTCTAATCTCATATAGTTATGTGGATGATATTAAACAAAATCAAGTATTTTTAAAATTTTTGTCTGTATGATTGTGTGTCTGTATGTCTAAATGTCTATCTGTCTATTTGTCCGGGCTTATCTCGGAAACGCCCAATCCGATTGCCATAGGACTTTCACTGGATGATTCAGTATTTTCTTGGGTATGTTTTAGGCTATCTTTTTACTGGGATCCAACTATCGGGTACGACTACCAGATTAGAACGAAAAGTTGAACCCATAATCGAAGGAAAGCGAGTGACTTTTTCATATCATTCCAATTGTAGATCTCAAAGAGCTCTACCTGAATATTTATTTTCGCCTAAGTAAATCTTTATCGTACTAGGATCGTAGTTAAGGTTGCTCAGTCCTATCAATACTTACTTAAGCAACAATGGATCGCCATAATGACTGAGTTTTATAGTTTTATACCTTTTACCTATCCCGGACTGTAGACACATAATTTTTTTTTATTAAAAGGCGTTGCAATGCACACGGGCCTTTGCTAGTCAGAGATATAAATATTAATCAGAATATGATATTGAGAACTAAGATATCTCGCTCTCGCAGATTGCCAGTCAATAATAAACAGTAAAGAAATACAATTACATATGTACTGTAATAGATGATAAGAAACGTTTCTCGCCTCAAAGATTCGATGGTCTTCTACTAGACAAATTCAATATTTTCGCTGCTAAGCCATCATTGACTGTACAAATACAGCAGCTGACCTCTGTAATATATGGATTAAGGCACCCGATTAATATAACAGTGGCCCGCGATTCGATTCCACGCACCTTCGTATTTCCACTGCTTTGACCTAGATAACATTCCGGTTCCTTTAGTCTTAGGAATTGAACTTTAGCACTACAAGTGGTGTCTTTTCAAGATCTAGTATTTCACAACCATGGGCGATTCCATCGTCAAGCGCTTGTAAAAACCAAGTTAAACTATCTCAGTTGATATTTATGGTCAACCAAACGGAAATTTAATGAAATAAAGAGACAAGGGTGCCATTTTAAATATCGCGAAATTGTTGAACTGTCAGCTGTCATAACGATGGATCGATGCACTACACGCAAAACGTTGTTGGAAATGGATGAACAAGATCGTTATTTTCTATACAAAATTATTCTGAGTCTTATACCACGTATACATGAGCAAATCGAACGATCCAGAGATCGAAAGATTGAAAGTGGATCTGCGTATTTGACATCATCGGATCGAATAATCGAATTATAAATGGATTCAGACGTAATCGAAAAGCAATGAACATAACCTACAAATTTATAGTTTATCGTTTTTCTCTGGGCTTTCTGACAAATAAAAATACCAAAAAGCGAAAAAATATTATTAAGTGCTTGTGGTAGGTAGTTATTTTAATGTTTTACAGCAATTTTTAATGTTTAATGAAAAATATGTCAGTCTCCCGATTTTTGGATTCGCGTCTTCACGCCGAAATTTCGATTCGATCCAGCACCAAATGTTGGATCGAATCGGTTGGATCCTATTTGGATTCGATCTGGGTATACATGGATTTTTCTGGGATCCAAGCTGGCTTGAAGCCGGCGTCGATTTCTCATGTATACGTACTATTATTTTCATCTGTCTCGGTATTGAAACAAGCAAGACTGTTGAAACCCCAAGAGAAATAGTCAAACCACAACGCGTGACAGTTAGGTATGGTTTTTGATCTAGCAGTGTAACCGGACCAAACTTTTTAGAAAATCCTGCTAGTTCGACCGTTATAGTAAATAGATTGCGTTACAGTACGATGGTTTGCACTGGAATTGATGTCATCATCATCATTGTGCTCCTTTAATCCCTCATGGGACATAGGGCGGAAACAGTTGCCCTCCAGTGGACTCTGTTTTGCGCGACAGCTCTCAGCTCCGACCAGGATCTCCCAGTTGTTGCGGCTTCTGCTAGTAGGGTTCTCCTCCATGTTGTCCTAGGTCTTCCGACTCGACGGGATCCTTGCGGATTCCAGTCGAGGCCTGTTTGGCTAGATTTTCGTTTTCGCGTCGCAAGGTGTGGCCAACCCAATTCCATTTCCTTCGTCTGATTTGGTCGTCTATCCTTTCTTGGCCGGCACGGCGCCATAGTTCTTTGTTTGAAATTCTATCCTGCCAGCGGATTTTTAGGATACGACGCAGGCATCTGTTGACGAAGACTTGTAGGCGCCCTGTGATGAATTGGGTGACTTTCCATGTTTCGCAACCGTACAAAAGTACTGCCTTCACGTTGAACAGCCGCAATTTGGTGTTAGTTGAGATCTCCGTTGATCTCCATATGCGGAACAGGCATGCATATGCGCCTCGTGCTTTATTTATTCTGGAACTGACATCTTCTTCTGCACCGCCATTTTCGGTAATAATACTACCGAGGTAGCAGAATTTATCGACCAGTTCCACGTCACGGTTATTCAGCGCAGTCCGTTCAATGGTGTTTGCATTTATCCGCATTTCTTTAGTTTTAGTTGGATTTAGCCTTAAGCCTGCTAGACTACTTTCTGTTGCCAAATTGTTAATCATATTTTTGAGGTCCTGGTGTCTGTGGGCCAGCAAACAGATATCATCTGCGTAGAGATCCTTAAGGCGGTCTAACAAACCCCATTGTATGCCGCCTGTTCTACTATCTAGAGCGCCGACAAGGATGTCATTTATTACTATAAGAAATAATAAAGGCGAGAGTAGGCATCCTTGTCGTACTCCTGAGCTCACCTCGAAGCTGTCGGATAATTTTCCATTATGGAGAACTCTGCATTTGGAATTGTTATATAGGGCTTTTATCAATTCTATTATTTTATCAGGCAGTCCACGTCGCCGTAGCGCCTTCCAAATGAAGCTCCTATTAACCGAGTCGAACGCTCTCTCATAGTCTACGAAAGCAAGGTAAAGGGGGGATCGGAATTCAGTAGACTGCTCCACTATTATTCTCAAGGTGTTAATATGATCAATACAGGAGCGGCCCTTCCTGAATCCGGCCTGCTGCCTCCTAAGCGTTCGGTCTACTGCCTCACTTATCCTAGATAGTAATATATGGGATAAAATTTTGCCCACTGTAGATAGTAAACAGATGCCTCTCCAGTTGTCGCATATTGTTAGGTCCCCCTTTTTTGGTATTTTGACTATGATACCTTCCGTCCAATTCTCCGGAAAGGTATAGGTGTTCCATGCTATTTCCAGGATTGGCTGAAGCGCATCTGCTATGAGGCTTGAATCGGCTTTCAACAATTCTGGCGGGATGCCATCTTTCCCAGCTGCTTTACCATTGGCCATCGCATGAATTGCGGTTACTATTTCCGTCTTGGATGGGGCTCGGGTGGTGATTCTTATAGGCTGTGCATTGTTGCTGGTTTCCTGAGGTTCCTGTGTAAATGAACCACTCAGGGCGGCGAAGAAGTAATCTCTCCATCTTTGGAGCTGCTCCTCGTCGCTGCACAACAGCCTTCCATCCGCACTCTTAACGGCATGCTTTTTAGTAGAGTGCTTTCCCGTGAGCTGTTTAGTAATTTGGTACAGCACCTTACTGTTGCCTGTGTTTGCCGCGTTTTCCACTTTTTCTGCGAGCTCATTTATCCGCTGCCTTTTATCACGCCGGACACAATCATTATACCACGATTACTCAAGACCCTGTGAAGCATGGGTTATTATATTTTTTTGAGTTAAACAGGGAAGTTGTTAATCTTGCCCTAATACACCTTTTCGGTCCATTTCATTCGTAAAAGAAATCTTGAAATTGAACTAAAGCATAAAACCACCGAAATGACTGTTTTATTCACAGCTTATTGATTCTTCTTTGATGACTGTGGTAGAGAAAACGGAAATATGATTTGGATTTTCCTGTTCCTCTAGTATGAAACTCTATCCAAGTAATCGTCGATTCATTTTAATTTTCAGGTTATTATGAAATAGCTAAATATCGTTGTTAAAGACGACAGATCGTTAGTCGTAAATATAATGTACTTTTACATAATCACATTTATTCTTATTTTTAAGTTCACAGTTGCTAAAGTTACAATGTAGTTTGAAATAGAAACCACAATTTTCAATTAAGAACTATTTTAAATCTTAAAAAAATCTGAAAATTAATTTTTTATGGTTATTTAACGAACGAACTTTATTCCTTATTATAGTACAAAAGAGACTTATTTTTACTGTACTAAAATTTCACAAAAGTTTATTACCGATTCTTCGCAAAAACGACAACATTCGCTTGCGTGCACTTTAACTGAAAATACATAGTTGTATTCGGTTGACTGCGTGTTCATATTGCATAATTTTAGCATTTCAAATACTCATATTAAATCAGACCTATTGTCTTCCGCTTGCAGACAAATTGGTGTTAATTGAAAGCCTTCAAATAAGAAATTTTATATTTTTGTTTGCTTCCTAACATTTTGGAATAATATGGAGACATTGGTTAGAACATTTTACTGAATTAAATAAAAGGTTGAAGAATTTAATTTTGAAAATTTTTTAAAATTGTTTATTATTGCTTTAGTTTTACTTGTAATAAGTAAAATAAGCAAATTGTCTGACACTTTTACCTGCGAATGAACTAAAATAATAATTAAAGGCATTTTTGTTTTTGTTTAAAGAAATTGTGCGATTTATCTTAAAATCTGCTGCTCATTCATTTTTACAACAAAGAAATTAAATATTTAAATTCACCATCATAGATTTAAGAAAATTATGGCGGTTGCTTCTAGAGATTATCAATAACAAAGTAATATTCCAATCTCAAGGCACAAGCCCGGACTAGTAGTACAAAGTGTGTTAGCTAAGCTTTATTGGAGCACATAGAAAAGGGTTTTACATCCTGGAACCTTAAATTTTAGTTTTGGGAAGGGCTATAGAGTTAGACGATTTGTATAAAAACTCCACCCGAAACAAACTAAAGTTCAAAATTGATTGTGAAGTGTGAAGTAGTGTTTTATCCTCGATTAACTTTCAGAACAATACAAAAAACGTCTATAAGGGAATTCGCAGTTCCCTGTGCTATAAATATGCACTGATATATTGTAATTTTTAACAATCGTTCTCTAGTGGCACAATTTATTAGATGATTTTACAAAATAACATGACATTAGATAGCATTAAAATAGTTCGTGCGAGTATTGTTGAGAGTCCAAGAACATCAATTCGGCACTGTGGTCAAGAATTGAACTTTTCGATAAGTTCTCTACAGCATATTCTAACGGAAGATTTGTGTGGTCGTGATTATAAAGTTCAATTGACTCAAGAACTAAAGTCTACTGTCCAAGCACAGCGAATAAAGTTCGTTGAATAAATTGTGGAACAACAACAATTGGATGTTCATCTTTCGAATAAAATCATCTTCAGCGACTTATTTTCAACGATTTTAAGATGGAAGCATTCAATTACAATAAATATTACTATTACAGCATGCACCCCAATGCTGTGATTGGTCCGGTCTAATGGATAAATTGTCATACTTTAAAGTTTCGAAAAGAAGTACTCAGGATGTGCTCTTCCAATGCAACGGCTCCACCCAAATCACTTATTTTTTACAACTTATTTTTATTTCGTTGTGATGGAGCAATTTCTTATATTGAGCAGTTTTGCTGCATCGGCCTTAACTTTGTCCCTCTACCTTGATCGTGGTTTGTCAACTGGTCTTCTGCCAGTAGTAGTAGGTAGTAGGTACAGGGCTTTTTTTGGTATCCTTGGGTCGTCCATTCTTGATGCATGTGTCGAGAGTTTACACTCTTTGTGTAGAACGTACAATTCGTGATTGTAGCGTAGTATATTCTCCATGCCTTGTCTTCCTTTACTGGGCCGTATATACGTTTCACGGACGTCTGAAAGGTGCAGAGAATGTCGGTGCATCGCCGTATGTGGGAAAATGTCGCGCTTCTCCCAAATTGTTTCCATAACATCGTGCCCAATATGTTTTTTCACTGATGCCCCAAGTACTGCACTGAAGTCGCCTGAATATCACGAACCTTTATTTTGGTCCTGGGACCGGTCCTCATATTTTTTACTTTTTTTTATGTGATAGACTAGAGGCTTAGGGAAAGCCCCTTTGTACTGTTCGACAATCTATTTTTTTTTTCGTATAGAATGTCGAACAGCAGCTCTAGCCGGAAGATAGAGAATAGAAAGAGATAGAGAGAAGTAGGTGCTGCCACAATCTAGCCGCGATATTTTATTCCACCTACTTCCAACCATTTCGCGACTCTGGCATCGGGGCATTTGAGAAACAACTCGCTGGAGTGTTATGCCTCCTGAAACGAATTGAATCTCATTAGCCAACCGATGACATGCGCTTGGTGGAGGGGGGAAGGACTAGTGAAGGCTATGACAGGAGGAATCAGGAATGTAAAGAGGGGAGAAGAAAGAAGGGAAGTTATGTGGGTGGGAAAGTGGAAAAGGCGAAGGACCGTGGGGCTGGCCGGGATTCGAATCCGGGACCTCTGGGATAGTAGTCAGGCGCCTTACCTCTAGACCACCGAGGCCCCTTGCAAAAGGGGGTGCGTTTCTATTTTATAAGATCGAAAAACACTGCCCTAGCCCTGACCATGAAATTGCACCGTGCCTTAAGTCAAAGTTTTCTCTGATAAATTGTTAAAACGACGCTTACACAACAATATTTCAAATGTTGGCATAATACTGATGTTTTGGTGATATTCCGATTAATGGTGTGCTTATCGAACTACATTGTTTTTTTATTTTAAAAAAGATAATCAATACTTTCGCATCTTTATCAATACATATACAAATACTTCGCGAGATGCATTTATTATAAGTTTTTCTTTGAACCAACACATTTCAGCACCAGTTTAGCATTGATAACCTTTCTTTCACCCTTTGATCATATAATAATGACGAATTTGTATTCGTTTGATTTGAGTTTGATTTTATCAGTGTTATTCGATTACTATAAATAAATTCTCTTAGTTTGTGTCTACTAATATCTGCAAATAGATTGTTTAAGTTTTCACCAGTCTAGTTCCGTAGCTGTTTCCTGTTCCTAGTGGTATTATTTAGGACAGTATAGAATAGAAGACCAAATAGATACATGCTCAAATCTCTATGTGTTCTGCCCTTTTTCAATATAAAACTAGAGTACTTCCTATTATTCTCTTGTATACTCCACTACGTTAATGCCCTCAATTTTTTTCCGCACACAAATCACAACATCAACGACATCAACAAGCAAACAATTCCATCTGCAACTACTGCACTTCATTCCTGTGCACTGCAGAATCTCACTGAATCTAGAATTCCCGATAAATATTTACATGGAAATCCCCAAAAGCTGTCAGTACACTGTCGATTAGGTCAACAAATAGAGACCATCGGAGTATATTAATCTGTAACTGGAACGAATAGAATCATTTCATGGCGGAGTCGCACTAACAGATTTCGTTAATCATGCTAAGAATTTTGCGTCATTAGGACAAAAATTATTTGCCAAATTGTGCCGCCGCCGCCATTACAACAATTATTCGCCATTTTTTGTATTGGTAATTTTTATATGAAAAATGAAAAATTGTTTCTTTTCCATGATTAGATTTCCGTGCAAGGTTTTGTTGTTGTTTTTTTATTAGCAAATCTTTTCTTTATGAATAATGAAGTTGGTTGTTGGCAATAATTCTACTATAATGAAGGCTTCATGTGAATTTTTCTAGTGGAATTAATGCAATTTCAGCTGCAGAGAATAACAGAACTATCATGATATTAGCGGACAATGAGTAGAATAGCTTTATGCAATATTTTTTAAAGCTATGAATACATAGTCTCTTGTGTTTTTGTATTTTTTGTCCCAACAGCATAAATATAATTCTTTTCCGCTAGAAAATCACGTGGATGTTTACAATTCAAGCATTTTTAGACCCTGACCACTGTTGTGGCTAAAAACTGGATTTCTTGGCATTCATTACTCACGCAAGAACTATACATCCGATAAGTTATTGCACCACTGGTTCGTTACTGATTTACGTAATCGCCGAGATTCATTACACACTGTGAGTCACACTAAGTCACCCAATATCGGTTGATATAAAGCAAAGTATTGATTTGAAATAGAGCAGAGTTTTGATTTCCATTTCCTACACTTATTATTAGTTATTGATACATAATTATTTATTTTTTTTTATTAATATTTTGTAGAAGGACTTCAATTTGTGCCACATACCTGCTACGTTGGAGATAAGAACTATGGAGCTTCCGTTGGATCATGTTACTTCTATCTTGAGGTCAAGAAATGCTGTTGTTTACAAGCTCTTGCTAAGCGGTGTAAGTATCCATAATAATAAAACAACCAAAAAGGTAAATTTATAAACAATTAAATAAAGTAGCAGCTTAAACAACATGACCCGTTTCTAAAAGTGTGTGTGGTGGCTATGGTAAGCCGCGATAATCACAACGCTAAGAAGCCATTTTTACGGCGGCGTGTGGTTAGTACCGCAAGAATCTATTTTAGTTTATCCGAAAATTTAGCTAGATATAATTTTCCATGCAGTGCAACATTTCCGGAAGACAAAATATATAACAAAAATTGTCTTGACTGTTTTAGTCTCTTTCAGCTATTTTAATCGGCATTTCTTCTGATCTTTCTGCCACTTTAACCTAAAAACAATGATAAGAAAATGATGCCTTGAAAATTATTGGTTGTATTTTTTAATTTTATTGTGTTTACATTTTTTTTTAACCTTTTATTATCATTTAATTCCTCTTTTCTGGTGAATATTTCTTAATGAAATCAAATACATATCAACATATGGGCTATTTTTAAACAATGAGTTTATTGTTGAATTGTGGATTGTTACTTTTTTACACATTGTTTTTGTCATTCAAAACTTTGAAAGTGTGATCCATTCATAATTTTTGTTTAGTTCAAGATTAAAAAATACAATTTTGGTAATAAAACCTTGCAATTGGCTGTTCCTTGTGTCAAATTGCATTTATATCCACTTCTAGACTTTTATGAAAATTTCCATATACAACTCCCTCTTTAATTTCGTTATATGAGTAGATATAATATAATTTATCTTGTAGGTCCACATGACAAGGACTTTTGTTCGTTCGACTTCTGTAGCAACAGCGAAGTTTCAACTAAGCGGTCGACAGATTGTCTGTGCTGTGCGAAAATGTCTTTGCTTCTAAAATTTTATCGAATACTATCTGCACTACAACCCTTTACCTCATATATGTAGGCCAAACCGCTTTACCAGATTCTGCCTAGTGGCTTGTCGCTTAGACACTCACAGACAATTTGAAGGGCAGGCTCATCCTCCTCAAGGCAGGTGGGCTTCTCCGCCCTTCCTATCCTCCAGAAGTGGCAATTCAAGACGCAGTCTCCAGTAATCAATCCAGTAAGTGTCTTTACATCAAGCCAACAAGTATCCTTTAATCGTGCTCTATTGTCCTGTCATTCTGTCTACCGCACCCCAAAACTTATTTAGACGCGTTAACAGACAGCACAGAAAGGACGAGTTAGAGTTGGCCAGTACAGGCCCCCTAGCAGCATCGGTTTATTCCATCCAAGTTCTATCAGCAAGGGCCCTCTTCACCAAATTGGTCCCAACAATCAATTCCGAACTAATAAATGCAATGTAATTGGTCCACAAAAGCCCCATGTGTATGGTCTATCCTGATAGAGCCTTATGATAAGGCATCCTGAGTAAAAATAAAAGATGGCCCTATAACGGGCGAACACCAGCCGCTTGGCTTTTTAAGGGACAAAAGATTTAAAGGACCGAGTACTGAACTGGCATACATATGATGGCAAATTTGAACCAAAAAAATAATCTGCATCAAATGTATTGTTGAATGTGCTTTATGAGAACTTGATCATTTTTGTTATGTACAATCGTCCTTTGGATTATCATACTTAAAGATTATCGATGCGATGAGAAATAAGCTCGCCAGAGGTCGGTTTTTTTAACGGGAAGTTTGGTGTTGGTGGGAAATTTTTATTATTATTTTAGTGGGAAATTTTGTTATTTAAAACCTGTCTCAAATAACTCTCGTCTAACCCCCTCTACAGGATCATAGTTATTTGAGTGCGATCGGACCCGTAGTTTTACAGCTAGACTCATTTGAAGTCGAACGATTAATTTTATAAAAAAGTGAATTTTTTAAAAATCGAAAAACCATTTTCCCGTTGTTTGATTGGTTGGAAAAAATTGTTAGTGAGTAGAGTGAAAGCTTTACTATGATTTCGATGACCGACACATCGTCCAAAGGCGTTCGATGAAAGAAATTGATTTTCATTATTTTTCGTTTATCTGCTGTCGATTTATTTCTATTGTGCTTACCTGAACTACTGTAAGTCCATTGATGAGATATATTTTTCTGTTTATTTTCATCGAAATGCTTCCGAAAGAACAGAACCTTTGATCATGGCAAATGTTGACGATGTTTCTGAACCTGATTTCTCCGACGACGACAGTGTGAATGATCCTGATTTTCACCTGTCTTTGGACGATATACAAATTTATGCCTTTGTTTGACAAATGACACATTCAACTTCCTCCGCATTTTTGTAAAAAGCTATTAGTTTATGCTTGAATATTAGCGATAACAGCGGTTTCACTACTGAAGCCGAATCAGCTCCTTCAGTTCCTTCCTTGTCGTTTGTTCCAAATAGCACTGAGCCACCTCTGCCATCAAGATTTGAGCTTCTTTCATCAACGACTGAGCTACCTCTGCCATCAAAAACTGAGCCTCCGCTGCCATCAAGAGCTGAACAATCGGTTGGACCAGCTCCGCATCCACGTCGATCAAACATTTTCAAGCGACCAAATCGTCCTCATTCATCGTTACCTGAGTATAAAGAAAGCGGTTCTGATTTCATTTGTGATGCTGGTGGTTTCAATGCGAATCCGATATAGAAATTAACCAAAACTCAACCGAATTCCAAAACATACTTTGTACTAAATGCTTCTTACTCTATGTTAACCAGGTCGTTTTTCAAGGTGATCCCAAGCCACCTGACAGTTTCAACGAATTGAAAACACCGTTCCAATGCTTTACATATTTTTTCACCGATTCTTCATTGGAAACTATTCCCGAACAAACCAATTTGTATGCTCGACAAGATGATATTGGAACGAAATTTGTCACCTCTTCGATGGAAATTAGGAAGTACCTTTGGGATTCAAGTCTTTATGTCCATGTATCGATACCTTAAAGTGGAAGATTATTGAGGTATATATACATACATTCGAAGCCATTAGATCAGCAATGCCATCGAAGCGGTTTTATCAAAGTAAATAAAATACCTCCACTTCAACGACGCCATCAATGGTAAAGAAGGGTAAAAAGTGCTACGATCCACTATTCACAGTGCGACCAGTTGTTGACGCCTTGAGCCACCGTTTCGATTCCAATCCGACACTGCCTCGCCTTTGCGTAGACGAGCAATCGGCCATATTGTATAGCATCTATGTATAGATCAAGATCATATAGTATAGCTATTGTTAAACTGGAAGATTTCCCATATCTTTCTGGTAGAGATCTGGACATTGAAACCTGAGTTGAAGTTACATAATTTTCGATGTCACGTAATCAAAACATCCACGGTATACAAAAACAAGGTAATGTAAAAGACTGTATACCGTAAGACGGTATTTTAGTCCTGATGTCAGGTGGGGCACGTTTTCCATATAAAATCGAAGTTGTTGCTGTTACTGCATTAGGGCTGACGTCACCAGGTGCCTTTTTCACGCTATTCGAAGCTGTCAGTCTCTTTTACATTACCTTTTGTTTCTGTATACCTGATAGATAGATTAGGTGGCAACTGATCTAAAATCATACTCATTGCCTCCGTGGTGGTTGTACACAGAGCCCCTATAACACTGCGACATGACACTTTTCGGACATGGCCTAGTCTGGTATTGTTAATTCTGTCACAAAAGCAGGAAAATTGCGTCAACTCTTATTGTCATCTAATCCACCCTACATTCTAAATACGTTTTGCTGTTATATTTATTGCTGTTTGAAAATGAGCCGTCCACACTACACACTCTTTGTTTGCGCACTCTTTTGTACAAATTAGGGGTATTTGATACAAACACTCCACCTTTGCTTTTGATTTCGCAACTATCAAAATTGCATAAAGTTCCATGGAGTGTGTACCCAAAGAGTCTGCCGAATGGACGGACCATTAGTATCATCTTCTCTCAGTTTGCAAACCTGATGATAAGACAAAGTAAATTTGAAAAAAATTCTTAAACTTCATTGTATTACTTGCTATTACTTGCTTTTGGTTCCACGCTTGTTTAAAACTTCCGTATTTAATAAGAAAAGAGAAAATCCAGAATTATAATTCCCATTGCCAACAACAATCTTGTGAATGACTTATTTATGCATCCACCATTGAAATTCAATTAGATTTTCTTTAATCTACTCTGGCAATCTTTTCCTAGACCCTCTTCCACCGTTAACTTCCCATCTGCTATCAGTCCTTTATCCGCGCTTAAATATTCGCTTTATATAGTCTGTGATCAAATATTAAATTGCTCTTTACGTAATTAGCAAGCTAAGTATAAAAGCTGGGATTTCAACCTAGCACGGTTTAACGATGCGAAAAAAATATTATTTATGAATGACAAACAGAAATTGATTAACAAATGGAAACACAATAATTGCTAACACAAATGTTAAAGATATCTAAAAGTGCTCGATTAGCACGGTTTAGATAATTGACATTGACCATGTGTAAAGAAAAGGAGTCTGTCCATGGATAGTTAGATAACAATTGATTGAATCTAGAGTAGAGAATTTTATGATGTTTACAAAAATGTTTAATTGTTTATAATTGATTAAACAGTTCTTATTGTTAATATTAAAACAACAATCTTTTTAGGGAAAACTCTGTCAGCATCATCAAGGACAAATGGAGGCCTTCTTCAAGTACTTATTGCAACATTAGTCGTCGCTGTTCTTAAGTCCACCTTTTTACTACGTTAAAATCTACTACTATTATATATTTATCCAAAGGAAACAACAAAAATCTATAAATGTAAATATGATGTACACCAAAAAATATTTTGTAAAATTTTTCAAAAAAAAATGTTTTACGAATTAAGGAAATCTTAAACTATGAATTGGAATCTTTCAAAGATTTTTGGTTCATAAAAAATAAGTTTTATGGCTGTGGCATGTTTTAAAGCGTGCATATTAAATACTTACGTCTAGATGTAATAAAGGAAGTATGGAAAACACGTGTGTGTATGTAATAAAGTATATATAAAAATAATTGCGGATGCGTGAATGATTTGTTAAGAAGGAAATTTTTAAGCGCACCCTTAACTTTCGATGTTTATATCTTATGCTGCTTTTTATAAACTATGATTATATTTAATAAAATATGAATGTTATTTCAGGAAACAAACTGAGTTTAAGTTTATTTTTTGTAGTGTTTTAAAATGAGAACCGGGTGTAAGTATTTATAATAAGATAGATTACAAAGTGGTACTTAGGTTAATAGAGGACACATGAGCGAAAGTGGAGCGATATTGATAGAGATCATGTTGGACTTGGAGCTTATTGGATTTTAGGTCAGTATCAGTAGTATTTATGTTTACCGGCTAGTTAATTTTTGATACAATGATTCAGTACTACACTGATTAACTCAAGGTAACCCAATCAAAGCGCCGTCTGTCCGTTCGTGGCCCACTTTTGTGATATCTCGCTTTCGTGTAGAAGAGGATTGTCGCTCTCCATCGCTCTAGCAATATATCTTCAAATCAACTTAATTATGAATTTGTCGATCCTATTAACAGTTGCTTTATCATAGAGAACATTGTTAGAGTGGAACTTAGTGAAGCCTGATTCGGGTGTTCGGTATAGGCTTAAGCACGCTCATAAGCATTATCTTTCGAAACCCCGAAGCTTTTCCTTTTTATATGGGATATGTTGAACCATACTGGGCAGCCATATGTGAAAATCGGTCTGACCAAGGCTTAATAGCAGACCACTTGGAAATATAAGTATTGGTCCATCCAAACCCCAAGATATTTCATTTCCAATTTCTTTTCTAATGCCTGCCCAACATTATTCGAAATTTCGAGGATTTTCCAGTTCCTCCGCACATCGCGAAAAGCTCTGTTTAGAGGGGTCCGGAGAAGAAACGATTCGCATTTGCTAAAATTGATTTCCAGCATCCAATCATCACTATAGCGTTCGTCTGTCTCAAGGCAAGAGCGTCTGGATCATTCCAATTATCGGCCGCATCCTGTACACAATCAGATCAACCGCGTACGCTAGTGTGACGCGGAGTGAACTTGTTAGGTCTCTCGTGAAGATATTAAATAAGAGCGGCGAATTTACCGCAACCTGTTGAAGATCATTTTTAATGTCAAAGATCCTACTTGATCTGAAGTTGCCACTTTTGACGACAAACTTCTTTTTGGAAATCATGTTATCGTGTGTAGTCCGTCATGTCGTACACGTCATGGTCAGATGTCTGGTAGCAAACTTAGCTCGAAGAATAGAGAAACTATAAGACAGATTAAAGGGACCCAGAGAGGTGAATAACGAGATGGAGATGAACCTTGCGTTTGAACTCTTGGATGTTGTATGAGTTCGGATGTCATTGACTGTGAGAGGTTGTTCCACACTCGAGTTGTTATCGAAAAGAACGGATTTCTTCTTGTGTTGCTGCAAAGACATTGCCGTGGAGGCTATATATTTCGCTGGAACCGACGTTGGGGTAGATGTGGTAATAATTTCACCAGAGCCACTACATTCCTGCGGTGGCTTAATGAATCAATGAGTTGAAGGGCGCAGTTTTGCACCTTGTCCAGTCGGTAATGCCAAGACTGACCAGTTTGTAGAGAATCCTTCGATCCACAGTGTATCGAATGGCTTCTCGAAATCGATTAGCCATGCCACCCGCGTTGAACAGGCTCAGAAGTGTACCTAAACATTTGTTGTTTATACTTCTTTGGTCATGGACAACGTCATGCATAAAATGAGACTCCGTGCTGCTTACTATAACCAAAGAAGGACCTGGAAGTGAGACAATGTGCTCTTCCGAACTTCCACATGTAGTAATTTAGAACGCAATGTTCGTGACCAGACCAACTAGTGTTCTAACATCCTTTCTATTGTGCCTACTCCCTCGTTGCTAGACGGCTCACGAAGGCTCATCAGATCAGGTGTGACCCTCCACTGTTCAGCATATGTCATCAGAGCTCGATATTTCCACTTAATTGAACTGGTGGGTGCCCCAATAACAAGATTGGATCGATGGAACCCGTGGACAATACATTCACCTTTTCATTGCCTATGAAAACATGATGGCTCGGGCCCACATAATTTATCGTTGGCCTTACGAGGAGATACGATAGAAATACACTTGTTACTAGTTTGGCGTGAGCCCATCGGAAATGTCAGTAATTTATATTCGTTTCAAACAGTATTCTGTGCAAAATATATAAAAATCAGCCGTATCAATTTCACGTAGATTGGTTTTGTGTATGTTTAGGGTCCTATATCTACCAAAAGGCCCACTACCCAGGCTAGCGAGTGTTGATACGTCCTTACGTCGTCATTCCACTGTATATACGAAATACTAGCTTTAAAAAAATGATGTAGGTCTGACTGTCGAACTATAATTAGTTTCAAAATCGATATTGATTACAACAAAAAACGATTTTCTTATAGATTTAAATTACCACAACGACGATTTTATGACATTATACATAATAACTTCAGCAATTAATTTTAAAGATATGAGAATTATATTAGATTAGATTGTTGACATTATATGATTAGCTGGCTGATATTTTTCCATAAGTTTTAACACAATTTTTTAAATAAATAACAATAACATTTATTTATTTAAAAAATAATAAACAATAAAATGAATTTAGTGTTGCTGATAAGCACAATTGTACTGTAATCTAGTAGATCTTTGTAATCAAACTAGTTTTTTCGGGTTCTTGGTGGTAAGCTTAAATAAATCATTCATACCATGCAACCGATCTTAATGAAATTTTAACTATGTCCTATTTACATTAAAAGACTATAGACATAGGCTATTCTATTACTTTCTAAGGCCACTCCGAGATGGCACTGTCATGGAGAGCTTCGTTGAAAATTTGCTACAAAGAGCAGAGAGCGTGTTCCGATTTTAATGAAAATCGGTATCTAGGGGTTTTTCAGATAGCAAATTACAAATTTATGATCAAAACTTTTAAATTCAAAATGGCGGACTAATTTAATTTTTTTCGGTACCAATGAAAACCGGTATAAGATGGTTTTTAAGGTAACGAATTTATGACCAAAACTAATAATTTCAAAATTGCAGAGCCAACAACATGACGGACGAATTTCGTCATTTGAGTTCCGATTCCGATAAAATTCCCAAATTGCCTTATTTTCCCGATAAAACTCCAATTTGTTAACGCATGGCCAGGGGCAATTGTTAATGTTATTAAACCGTATTTCTCCCATGGTCATCTGTATATGTAGGTTGTTTAAGAGTTGGGAAATCTGAAATCTTAACATACCAGCTCCAAATAGAAGAACATTGAACATAGTGTTTCCTGAAGCTCTCTAAGCAATCGGCCTACCTGCTTCTCTCCGAAAAAAGGACTATATAATAGTATAAATAACACTGTATAAAACTATGTTTCAAATGGTTGTTGGCAAAAGGCTATTTTACTAATATTTTATTGCTCTAATATTTATTTTTAGTGGAGGATTACCTTTTTAAATATATATCATGTCACAACTGAATTATCCATCTTAGTCACTTGAGATTTACGTGAATATAGAACTTCTACGTTATCCGAAACTTTTTACAACTTCCTTTCTTTCGTTGAGTGTAGCGATGTTGCTCCTCGCTTCCAACTAGTTGAAGGCTGAACTGAAATTTCTCACCTTACTGAATTCACCCTACATAATATGGAAAGTCACAATGATAGTGACATTGAGCCGCTCAGTGCACAAATTAATTAACTCGATAAAACAAAAAGTAGAGAAATGCGACGAAATAATGTATCTTGTTTTTTAATATTCCCTTATTATTCAATGGTCAAAAAAAAATTTGCCTTTTAATGGTGTTAATCTTTATTATTCCGAAAGTTATTATAAATATAAGAAGTTATGAGTATACCATGTGCTTTGACACTTAAATATGAAATTTTTCAAAAAGTGGACTTAATAGATGTGTGCACTGAACGGCTCATTTCTCACTAAAGTGATGTGACAACCATAATAAGGCTGATTGTGGGCGATGATCGATCAACTTGTTAACCAACCCTGTTGTATATGGATGGTCCAACCATCCAATAATTTTGAGTGAGAAACCAACGCTGAAGTTCGAGAACAGAATTTCCGTCATTGATGGGATAACAACAACGTGAAACTTGAATAATTTATTTCTTGCAACAATGAAAAAACAATACAAAACGAACCAGATTGTAACCTGTTTTCAAAACCAAATTCCCTCGCAGAAAGAGCTACAAAGTGGCGGGGAGGGTCATTCACAGAAAAATATGATGGTCTGGCAGAACAACCATCATATTCTTCAAACGAAGCTACCGCGGACCTCCGTGTCATTCAATAGCTCCAAAACTGACAGATGGCGCTGTTCGAAGCAGTGATGAACAAGGAGAAGGAACAGGAACAACAAGCATAGGGCGTATAACAAACTGCTGAGAGTTGGCTAAACATAGAGACGGCTGGAAGAAGAGGCTTCAAGAGGCCTGAGTCCGACAAAGACTGTAGCTCCATTTAAGCGGAAGAACAAATGAACAACAAGAAAGGCATTTTTGGATCGACGCAAAAAAAAATTACTTCTTTAAATTTGTTTTTTTTTTATAAATTTTATTTTCTTAAATCATTAACCTAAGCCTGTTGAACAGACTGGATATGAGGTACAAGCTTAAGAGCCAAACTTAATTCTCCTTCGACCTTCAGTTTTCCTTGCTCAACAGCTTCTTTTGGATTAAGGGCTCCTGTAGCGAGTTCTACCATAACACCATCCTCGCAGGTCAAGGTGCATTCAGCCTCATCATCTCCCTCATAAAGTTTAGGGTTCTTCAAGTCAAGCACTATTCAATACAAAAATACAATTAAAATCTCTGTTCAATAAATAACAAAAGCAGCAAAAAGTACTTACTCCATGTCTTGGTGACCTTTCCACCAACGGTGATTTTGCATTTGTAAATATGCAAAATTTCACGATTGTTAGGATCGATCTTGCTCAAGCGTTTGTTGATCTTTTCGAAGACAGCGTCGGACTTTAGAGACATTTTGAGAGAGAGTTTTGGCACCTTTTACGATCACAGTCTGTAAATGAACTTGTTCCGGAGTTGAAATTTGGGCGTTTATAAATAGGAAACTCTTATCAAAAGTTTAAGAGATTAAAATTATATAATCTATGGTCTACCCATGTCGATAAAGAAAGCCAAGCCAGTGATTAATTCCCATGTTGATCGAACTTGATCAAAATTGATAAACACTTTTTATACATTATCGCGTTAAAGGTGTGAAGGTGATAGGGCGCATTTTAATCTTAAATGCATCGCGGCTGGGTTGATAAGATCTCTTGAATATAATTTAAGCTCTTGTACATAAGCCTATGCCGGGTATTATCGCTATCTTAAGTAAATGGAAAAGTGCCTGCTTGAGATATTCCATGTTTATTGGGAATATTACCAGCTTGCAAATTTATTTTTGGCTTTTTATGATGCATTCTTTGCACCATAGTTCGATAAACTGGAACTTCCGGAAGATAAGTTTTGCTATGATGGGATGGTTTGCCAAGGAAAAAATCGAATCATTTGAACAAGGGTCAAGAGTTTTGATTTTTGTTTAAATTTAATTATCATAGCTTGTTGAGGCAACAGATTAAACGTAAGCGAAATATTCGTGGAAGTAGAAATATCGATCATATAAAATATGATTAATATATTATATGATTATACATACAAAAGTGACCACTTCAATAATATTTTTGTCTGAGGGGTCAAGTCCAATATCTGTTTTTTGTTTTTTTTAGGAATTATCAACATTGCCGAAACGGCAATCTCTTTAATTCAAATGACTTGTCACGACACACGACTCCACTTCCAGCACAGGGGCCATAATTTTGGTTAAAACTCCCTCCCGATCTAAACCCCACAACCAACCGATTGAGTTGACTTTTTGACATGTGATGGGTAGGAAGGTGGACCAAAACGGCCTAACTCTTGCCCTAAACATTGACAAAAGGTCAAATCAAGAAAAATGACACGAAAAAGGAGACTCTGGCTCCCAGCAGCAGGTAGAACCTACGGATGATCAGTAGTGCAGTCAGTAATACAGCTTTGGTAGTCCATCTTACTTTCAAACCTGACCCCCTGATCGATCACAGAGTTAACGTGGGAGAGCATGTTGTTAAGGAAAGTATAGTCATAAGTTAGCGGACCACGTTTCCTGGAAAAAGTTATGACCTCACACTTACTAATATTAAGTACCAGGTTGTTGTTGGAACACCAAGAATAAAATGTGTTCAGGTCAACTTGCAAAAGTTTGCAATCCTCAATACTTGTTATGTGACGGTAGAGTTTAATGTCATCAGCGTAAATAAGCATTTTACAGTTCTTTAACAAGGCAACAATGTCTTCCATTGATACATTAAAAAGAAAAGGACCGAGGTGACTGCTTTGTTGCGGGACCCCAGAGGATGCTTCAATATGTCTAGACTTGGCCCCACGGAATAGAACCTGGTAGGTCCTGTCGGTTAAATACAACTGGAACCATACCATAATAATATCGTCTATGTAGACCAAACGTACCCCTTTTTGAACAAGTAGCTGAAAAATAGTGTGGATGAATCTCTGCAAGTCCAAAAGGCGCCTTTAAAAATATAAACGGTCCATCAGGCGGGATGAAGGAAGTATACTTCCGACATTGTTTCTTCACGGCGTCGACAAGAAAAAATCCGTTTCTGAGGTCTAAAGTGGTGAAAACCTGTGTATCGTAAATGTTCTTCGACAATTCTTCAATAAGCAACGGATACCGATACTTTACAATTACCTTATTCAGCTTACGGTAATCAATACTCAATGTGCTTGACCCATCTTGTCAAAACTACAGGACTAGCGAAATATGAATTGTTGTGTCTTATTACTCCATCGTCCAACCAATGCTTGATTTGATATGAAACAATCTAACCAGGTAATAACAACCGTATAAAACTCGAATTTGGCCATGATTTTCTCGGTAACAACTTAATTTTATGGAGCTCGAAAAGGATTTTACTTACTAAGTCAAGAAATTCTTCATTTAAATTTTGAAAAATGCTTTATGATTTTAGGTTGGGTACTAGAAGTCAGCCTTCTATAAAAGTATCAGCACCATCTATTCTTTCCTATATCTTCCCTATGTTAGAACATACTTATAATTCCCTAGCAAAAAACAGCATCATTGCTTTTATTTTGTACTTAGAAAATTATAACTATACATAGGGTAGGAAATTCAGCTTGTATTAAATAATTCTACAATAATTCTACAAAAAACATCTTATTCTATTATTTGTTCAGCCAAAGAAAAAAGTGTCTGGGTTTATAAAGAGCAACTCTTCGGTTTTTCTTACATCTAATATTATTCATAGAAAACTCAGTAAATATTTATTTAAAACCCGAATAAGCTATGCGTAAACCTTTATTAAAACCTAAAGTTCACACATGTGCTTTTATCTTAATTAATCTACGACTTAACATTAACGATAAATAATTAATTCTTATCCAAAAAAAAATGATGCAGTTCTTTCACTCTTCATAGAATCACTGATATGGATTCTCGCAGCAGCAATCCTTTATTAATTGATACTCATAACACGATTGAGCATAAAGGTATTGGCAGTCAGTAAACTGGCATCCGTATACTGGTCGATTTCCATCTGGAATCAAATAAAAAAAGTCGTTATGTTATAAAAACGTTATATCAAATCTTACATTGATTTCCTCCGCAGCAACATCCATCATGGGCTAATTTATGCGAACAGTAGCTATAGACTGACGAGTCGCACAATGGACAACCTCCGCCACCAATTCCTCCAACACCATAGCCTCCTCCTAATCCTCCTCCTAATTGCCTCGATGTACCTTTTTCGGGAACTAAAAATGGGTGTATATTTGGGTTATTTACAAAACCAAACACTGTTAAAATTAACTTAAAAATATAAGAACTAGTAAATGGTATAATATTAAAAGTAAACACTAAACTCCCGTTAAAAAAATGTCACGATTTGTTTCCTTCATTTTTCTTTCAAGAAATTCTTGTTCTGCATCTCAAAGAAGGCGTCCGCGACTAGTTTGACTTGTATGCAAAGCAATTTCTCACTTTCTTAATATTTCCTCGGTCTTTGGCCACAGCAGACTGCGTGGGTGATAGATTCCTCCGATTACGGAAAGAGGTCATCCCCGGTATATAAAAGAATGGTGCGTTGCGGATTCGTATTTGAAAACAGATCACCGAATGTGCCAATAGCCTACCAATAAAAATAAAACGTGTTTGCGTACCTAATTTGTTTACTGCTGCTGACGCCGAAGAAAAAATCACCAAAACTAGAATAATGACGACGATGGACAAAAATTTTGTCATCTTTCTTGAGGCGCCGAAGACTTGACTTTGTTCGAAAGACGCGACGTGATGCAAACGAAGAAGAAATGCAGACTGAAGTCAAGTTTTAAGATGCATACGGTTTTATGTTAAAAGAAGTTGAGGAGCTTTTCAAGGAATACGACAATTCGTTAATAATTCCAGAAAATTACAACTTTAAATAACCACTGTTCAATTGGTTAATCACGAAGAATATACTTAAAAGGTATTGGCCAATTTTATGAGGTTACAACAAAATTAACAAATTATGGGTAAAAACGTACAATCTACCCAAATTGGATTAAAGGTGACGACAATTACAGTTTCAAATCCATTTATTAAGAACCGATCAATGATGCTTTTCTATCTGTGAAATTGTTTCATTTAAGATTTATCTCTGTCTCATATTATATTATAGACCAGTCCTACTATCGACACAGAACCAACTTTAGTAACTTTGTTAAGGTTTCTGCTATGTTCTAGCATGCCCTAATATTCTAGTTAGATGGTTGTAGTGCCTTCATTTGTGGTGACGAAATTTATGCGCCACACCCAAAAAGTGACCAAATTTTATTCTGTTCGAACCTTCAGAATTTATAGGCCCTTAGTCGATTCTCGTCAAACAGTCGAAGGAACGTTAAATCGAAAAAGTGGTAGCATTCTCGATTGCAGTAAGCCGAGACGATTGCAGTTGATGAATCTTTCCGATTGCATTTAGATGGTCGAATGCGTGTGGTGTGTTTATTTAATTTAAACCCAAACAACTTTATCTGCCACCACATCGATGTCTGCTTTGAAACATTCAGCTACCATGTCATATGATTCAGTTGCTTTACCATTTTTTTGCCCTTACTTTTTTCATAAAAACATTCGTCATTTTTCAGTTGGCAGTGTCAAAAAACGATCCTTCATATTAAGATTTTCATCAGTTACTTGAGCTAGAGAAGCATTCGATTAAGGATAGTGTAGAAATTGCTACAACTAAATAAATATACAAAAGTAAATACTTTCAACTCTTATGGAAGGGAAAGCTGACTCATAGCTTCTTTTTACTGTTTAACAACTCCCCCAAGCATTTTCCAACATGTTTGAGAACAGGCTCTTCTGCCCCATTTCTTTGATTGCGCACACTATCACAAGAAAGAATTCAGAAATTGCGGTCCTTATAGACAATATATCTTTTTCGGCCGAAAATATAGTGACCGGTCTAATAGATCTGGAGATCAATAAAGGTCACGGCCCGAACTATCTACCTGCAAGTTTTTGTACAGAACCACGCCCAACTCATCTTTTCCCTCCTCATGTAATTTTTAACATCAGATGATAACCATGCGCTGGATAACTATAGCGGCATTGCTATGCTATCTGTTATCCCTAAACTAGTTGAAAAACTTATCTATGGCAAGATTGCCCCTCTAATTGTTCCAAACCTAAACGATTAGCAACATGGTTTCAGAAATCTTATGATACTGACCTCCGAACTGCTATGCGGTATGGAAAAAGACCACCAGTTTGACACTATCTACACTGATTTCAGCAAGGCATTGGCCCCTGTGCTGAACGCCGTATTTGTTGTCATATGAAGTGAAGCCAATACATCGGCGTGCTGATAGTCGATTCTTGTCGTTTAAAATCTGCTGACATAAACGACAGCTTATTTGGTGTGCTGACAGTCGTTTTTATTGTAGTTTTGTTGTCATATTCGGTCGGGCTGTTTGCGTTAGTGACAAATTGGGAAAATTTGGAAGAAAACACATATTTGTTATTTTGGAGTGTTTAATTTTAAGTTTTTAATAATTTCAGAATAAAAATTACAAATAGAAAACAATTCGAAACATAAGTTCGAATTTTTAAGGCCAGAGATATACTGACAAATTACACAAATGTTTGGGAAGAAATAATAACATAAAATTTTCATTTCCTCGCTTTTGTTATCTTCATCTTCCGAACTACGAAACCATAACAAGAATTTAACTAAACATGTTTATTCCTCACGAAACAGAAAAACTTAGCACATACACTCGCAGACGCCTGTGCTGACAGTCGTAATTTTACTAAAACGACCATTTCTTCAACTCAAACGACTTGTCACACCACCTGACTCTCAGCACACCAACTAAAAAACGAGACGACATCGACATCTCCATGCGACTGTCATATGATACGACTTTCAGCACAGGGGCCATTATATCGGGTAGACCACCATATTTTATTTATGTAACTATTAAGATTTGGGATATCCGGCCCCTTTTTGGATTGGATAACATCCTCTCTTAATGGGTGAACCTAGGAGGTAAGATTTCAGAGTTTTCTTTCAAAAGAAATCAATGTAACGTCAGGTGTACGGCAGGGCAACTGCTTTTCAACGTATTCACTTCCGATCTATTTGAAAAATTAAATGGAATTCCGCATTTCGTTTACGCCGATGATTTTAAAATTTATAGTGCTACAAGGTCTCAAAAGCTGACTCTCAGCACACCAACTAAAAAACGAGACGACATCGACATCTCCATGCGACTGTCATATGATACGACTTTCAGCACAGGGGCCATTATATCGGGTAGACCACCATATTTTATTTATGTAACTATTAAGATTTGGGATATCCGGCCCCTTTTTGGATTGGATAACATCCTCTCTTAATGGGTGAACCTAGGAGGTAAGATTTCAGAGTTTTCTTTCAAAAGAAATCAATGTAACGTCAGGTGTACGGCAGGGCAACTGCTTTTCAACGTATTCACTTCCGATCTATTTGAAAAATTAAATGGAATTCCGCATTTCGTTTACGCCGATGATTTTAAAATTTATAGTGCTACAAGGTCTCAAAAGCTGATGTATACTTTTTACAGTCGAAACTTAATGCACTACAAGACTGGTGCACCACTAATAATCTTCTTCTTAACACCAGTATGTGCCACGTAATTACCTTTTCCAGGAAAAGAAACAAACAGCTGCAATATTATTATATCAATAGGCCCCCATCCACGGTCAAACAAATCGTCAAACCAATTTTCGACAAACAGCGCACACATTTATGCTTTGACATTTTTGGCCATCAACGAGGAAAACTTTCTTCAAACATCCCGAGCGACATTTCATATAATCTACTGTAAACAAAGCGAACTTTACATGGCACACAGGCAAAACTCACACACACATTTAAGCTGTTTGAAGGAAATATTAAACCAGACGAATATTTTCTTCAAACAGCGGCCAACTTCGAAAACTTGTGTTTTATACACGCACACTTGCAATTTTTTCGATGTTGGCCAGGAATTTGACGATTTGTTTGACCGTGGATGGGGGCCTAATCACAATGTTTGGATCGTGTCGAGCACATTGTTGATTTAGACATTGTCCTCGACAGCAAGTTAAACTCTAACTTACACTATGATAATATTACTGCCAGATCCAACAAGCTGTTAAGCTTTATTAAGCGAAGAGCTAAAGAATTCGACAATTTATGGGTTACTAAAGGCCTGTTTTGCGCATTAGTCCATCCTATTCTTCAATATGCATGCCAGATCTGCGATCCTATATTTCAAATAAGTGTAAGCCGAATAGAATCTGTCCAAAAGAACGTCCTTCTTTTCGCGGTTAGGAACCTCTATAATCCTTCGGATTTTCACAACTTACTCGTTCACTTGAATCGAGAATCGTACTACTATTTTTTCGATTTGACATTCATTCGACTGTTTAACAAGAATCGTACTAGGGGCCATATAAAAGACCACCCGCTTAACAATTGTGTTCATACATCATAAATAGATTAAAAACATAAAAAGGAAATGTGTAATAAAGGATACAAGCCAAACAAGTCCTAACAGTAATATTTAACCGAATGTTTTCTCTATTTCTTCATTTACAAAATTCATTATCACACAAAATTGAACATTTTTTTATTAATACCACCATGACATTGTCAATAAATATGAAATATTTTTTTTTTTTCTAATTAAATATAAACTATGTTTTTACAATTTGTCTCAAAAAATTTTCTTCATTTTAATTTTCCAAAAAAAAAAAATTATCAAAGAATATAACTATATGTGACTATTTTTGTATTTACAAATCACATTCCTAATTTTTTTTGTATCACCTTCACGCTTATGAATTGATTCATTATTAATACAATTTTTATTATTAGTAGATTTGTATTGTTGAATTTTGCTACGTAAATTAAAAACTATTTCAAGAAGAAAAAATATTTGTATATATAGAATTATTTCGAATGTGATTTCCATATAATTCTATTAGAATAAAATACGATGGGATTTTGATTTTGTTTTTGTAAGGATGCACGTGCAATAAGAAAATATATAGTATTATATAATAAAAAAGGAAACAAAAACTACTTACGTTTAATCTTAGCTGTTTGTCCTATGTTAGTAACCCAAAATTAATAAATTTATATAAAGAATTTGAAGAAATTTAACCTTCGAATTGAATTCTGTTCAATATGAAATATGGAACAAAAGTACTATACCACCACTTTTCATAACATAAACTAATTTAGTAGTAATCCTTTGAAAGCTGACAATTAGCCCACGACCTAAAAAATTTATTTAATTTATAATTGAATGAACTAACTTATAAAATATAGTTAAGGTAAAATAGAGAATGTCTTTTATATTTAAATCAATTAAAAAAATACGTACCTTTTTCTGTAGTTGCGTTTCAAGAAAATTATGATCGAATTTGTTGAATATTCCATATTTTATGCAACGGAAAAATAAAGTAGTATGCAGAAGAAAGCAGGTTTCATTATGGTTTCAGCCACTTTTGTTAATGTATGTATATTTTTCAAAAGAAAACTAAAATAGTTATGGAGAATCTTGGATATTAGTCTAATTTTTAATTGAACAAAAATACCAAACGACGACTTTTCAATCACCAGTCTTGCACACGTAAGGGACTAAGTAGAGAATTTTGGAATTGGTGAAATTGGAATGTATTATTTCAATGATCAAAAAAGAAAGGGAAAAATGACGATCGCTTACTGTGGTAATGAACAAAAATTCGTTATGACTTTTACTATGATTTCCTTCGCACATGGTTATATCTCATCTGTCTGGAGGAATGTGAACATTAAATTCATACCCGACTCTGACTAAGCATACGGCTATATCTTTCAGAAAGGAAAGTTTTCCTCTTTTGCAAAATAAGAGAGAAAATATTCGACAAGGAAATAAAGGAGACTTATCTTCTGCGCCAACCGCTAACCTCTTTCCAGCATGCGTACCAGGCGAAGAAGTTCACTGAGACAACTATTCACATTCTGGTGCTCATGCTGGAAAATGCAGCAATAGCCAAAGGAGTAGAGCTGGCGGTCTCGGATGAACTCTATGCTGAGAACTCTCAAACTAATGGTAATGATTCCGGAATGCTATCCGACTGGGTGCTTTCAGTAATACAGCTTGCGCAAATTTGCTTTTGCATTAGTTCCATTAGAGCAAGCATGCGTTTGCACAGAGTTCATAAATGCAAACATGCGAAGCAAATGTGCGCAAGCTTTGCAAGTTTTTCGATGGCCTTTCGAATAAGTTTCAAAGCAAAAGAGAAGGCACTTCGATGTCAAAGTATTGGTTGACAACATTGGCCGAGCCTACTAATGCATACTTGAATGCATTGCTTGTCTTATATTGTCGAAAGCGCATGAATAACGCTGAGTACTGTCATCAGCGAAGCTGAAAGGTGGGTTGGAAGGGATTGAGAGCATATTGTTATAATATATGTTTGTTATAATAGGAAAAGAGCAGGGGCCGTATTTGGTTTCTCGAGTCGACATTGTCGTCTGTCGATAATTAAAAATTGGCATTTGGCTTCACGATATCGTCTCTTTTCGTGTCGATAAAGACATTTGACGATTATTAAAAAGCCTAATTTATGCATACAATAAACTTTTAACAATTTCTATGTTAATTAAATATACGTGGTTTGCTGACTTGAAGTAATACCACCCAATTTGATGGTTTTGTATGGCTGCGCTAAGCTGTCGATTTGGTCGTGAAACCAAATACGAAACTTAAAGAAAATCGAGAAGCTTTTTTTGTCGAGTCGATCCATCGACTCGAGAAACCAAATACGGCCCCAGGTGAAAGAATTGACCCTTGAGGAGTCCCGACTGAGATGTTGTGGGAACTAGATTCAGCGCCATCCAATACTACCTTTATTAAACGGCCAGAAAGGAAGCTCTTAATTAATTTCCTTAGAACTGGTTGAATACCAATAGCTTGCAGTTTTGACAACAGAGCAGGGTGCAATAAGCTTGGACACATCTAGAGCAACCAGAGCAGACTCTCTAGAAAGATGGATGTTTTGGTGGAGGTGATCGGTTAAACATACAAGGGGTCGCCAGTAGATCTTTTGGATCAAAAACCATACTGTCTGTCATGAAGATTTTTTTTTGGTTTCCAGGTATTCCATTAGTGTTTTTAAATTAATATCTCCATGACGATGAGGAGAACAGAAGTAATTGCTATTGGGCGGTTGTGTAAGGGGTCACTTGAGTCTTTTTGGCTAAAGTCTGAACATGAGCCAGTTTCCAGGAGACTGGATAGACTCCGGAGAAATATGACAGGGCAAACACTTTCCGCTTTGGTTTAGCCAAATGTGATGCACATCTATTGAAGGCCGTAGGGAATATTTTATCAGTGGCAGTGGATTTATTAACGTCAAGCTCTTTGAGACATCGATATACATCTCGAGTCAAGAAAAAAATTCCGTCCTTTGAATGAGCTGTTCGCTCCATGAAGGAAGGTTGCATGGCAACATCGGGTAAAGAACAATTTGAGGCGAGCAGAGATGCTAATGGGTCGGCCTTGGAATTGCTCTCTGTTATCACTGTTATCATTATGAATAAAGGGAAGTGTTGACTTAAAGTAAATAGAATATGAACGCAACTTCAAATATCAAAGCAAAAATCCTACTCCTTTCAATTCGATGAAATGAACTCGTGAATAGTTTCCATCTTTAAAGTATTTTTCTTTTAAATCATCCAAATCGAATATAAAGCTTGCAGAAGCAACATTTTTTTTGCAATAGCAGAAGCATCAAAACGTAGTTTAAATTTGGTTTCAACTATCATCAAAAAAGCGTTGTTTAAAATTTCATTATGATATATTTTTTTTTTCTTCTAATTGTTTTTAAATTTTTCTTTTTATTTAAAAATAAGTTCAATAGTATAAAACGCCTTAATCACGAAACTTTACGCTCTAAGTCAATATGTACAAAAAATTTGAGTAATATAAAATATATGAACAAATGGATCATTAAAATCCAATTATTATTATTATTAATTAATTAATTGCTATCACTTATGCTAAAATAAGCTTTGCACCGACTCAATATGAAGGCGCTTCACATTTAATTACATTTAGCAGCAAAATAAATTATATGTATGTCTCATTATTTAAAGATACGACAAAAAAAATTATATATGTATATACTCGAAGATGTGAATGGATTGGCTGCAAAACAAAGAAGAAAGCACTATTAAAATAATATGGTCCATTATATATAATATTATAGCAAAAAGTCATATAAGTGCTGAATATATCGATGGAGTTAAAATTACGAAGAAACTGAAGATCATATAATGTTAGTCCGTATCGTCTTTCCATTTTTCGCGTGCCTCAAACCTGGCGTCGGGAACTAGTTGATTTTTCACGCCACCGAGGACATTTGTTGTTGCTTGAGTCGCTAGAACTACGGGGCATACAACGATTGGCGGAATTTGACGGAATACTGCACCAACTGCTCCGGTGTATCCTTTTTGATCATGCTCTGCTGCTGTGGTTTCGATTAGTGTGTTAGCAGTGTCATTTAATCCCTGTTAGAAGAGAGTTGTTGAGAACAGTTGCGCTATTAGAAAAATGTGGCTACTTACATCTCTCACTATCTGGTAAGCATTTGCTACTCCTTCGCGAATATCTTGGGGGCGATGTGGTCTCTTCCTTTTGCCTCTGCGATTGTGACGTCCTCTTCTTACTGATGGTCCAGGAGATACCATATCAAATGCAGTCTCAGCTGTGATCTAAAATTAAAGAAAACACATTTAATTACATATTATGGTGTACAGATGAGAAAGAAATAAAATGTTCACATCTTATACACATCCGCTACGAGGAAGCTATACAAAGCAGCCAAGAAGAGCAGCAAATGAGATAGTTACAAAAGCTCGCTAACCAATTATAACAGGGCGATCAGACGAGCAAAAAGATATAGCTGAAGGAATTTCTGCAAGAGTGTCGAAAACATTCGAGCTCAGCAAAAATCGACAAAACTTTATTGAAGGTCCTATCGAGAGATCTCGAATCTATTAGGAGAACCGATGGCTCTTTCTCACAGTCTAGGAAAGAAACCTTAATAATATTGCTCCAGGCACAACCATTTATTCAAATGGAATCACAACTTCAGCTAAATCTTTCAGGCCGTTAATCTCTCGTCTTTTGCCTTAAGACAATCGAGAAAATTGTCTACAGAGCGAAAAGGGAAACTTAGGGGGAGCCTTCGACAATACATCCTTTGAGACTATAGATATATATTAGAGCTGCTCAACAGCCGAAACTTTTTCGGGAAAGATTTGTTGACGATGTCGTCATAGTAGTTACAGGTGAAACTGAAGTCGCCTAGGCATCTGCAGTAGGCACTAAATTTGGCCTCTAGCTGGCGCGCCAGCGTGGGGCTAGCCCTACGCCACCATCATTAGACCCATCGTAACTTATGGAGCTTTAGTTTGGTAGCCCTAATAAACAATCTCGCCGGCTTAAGGCCGGGACACACATATCCGCACCGTGTCCGCACCGCATCCGCACCGTGTCCGGGCAAAAACAAAACTCACGTAATTTGACTCGGTGCGGACACGGAAATGTGGGGACTGACTGGTAAAATTTTACTTGTTTACTTTCTCTCCGTGTGTCGTCCGACACACGGTGCGGATGCGGTGCGGACGCGGTGCGGATATGTGTGTCCCGGCCTTTAGCCGGTTAAAATAGGGTACCAAATTTCCACGCGGATCTCGTTTCTCCATTTCTCGTGGGAGCAAATATGGATAAAACTAAACAAATAAAACAAAAAAAACACACTGATAGGGACGCATGCGATTCGCTTACATCTTGAAACCTATGATTTTGGTAGAAGCTGTAAAAGTCAACACCAGGAGGAAAGTGTACAACATCTCCTCTGTCATCCAGCCCTAAGGAGAAGGAGACTGACCGCATTTGGTGAACCCTTTCTAAGCACGCCTGCAGAAATCTCGAAGATTGGGATCCCGCAACTAAGAAGATTCACTACGTCCTCGAGGTAGCGAAGAAACGACCCTTAACCATCAGGTTTAAAGTGGGATCACTTTGACATCACAATGGGAGTATTCTTTTGGCGTAAATGTAACGTAACCTTCATAAACCCCACACTACAAATGACACGCCACTTTTAGAATTTTTCCATTGTAAAATTGAGTGTCAAGTGGAATGTAGAAAAAATTGGCGGGAGATGTTGGGTCACTGGGGCTACAAAAGCAAAGAAAATGGACCCTGGCCGATCGGACTTTGATGAAGCATACTGAACGCTGGAAGTTACCTGCAATAATTGTTCTTACCTGCAATAATTGTATTATCCGTGAAGTAATTTCCAGAGCCGCTAATGCAGTTCTGGCGGTGAAGCTTTGTGCTCCTAATTGCAGACCACGAACAATTCTTCCATCTTTTTGATATTGCTCTATTGGTAACCAGAATAAATCTCGAATACCTTGGACTATTACAAAAGAAATAATAAGCTAAGTATTTATTTATTTATTCTAATAATACTCACATAATTGCACAAAAGTGTACATAGGTCCAACACCGCTCAAAATTGCTGGCAGCTGATTCTTTTTAATATCCTGAAGCCATTCTTTAAACAAGAAATTTAATAGGCGATCAACGCCCAAAATTCCATGTTTATAATAAATTTTCTTTAGACGAATTTCAGAACATTGAAGCTGTCCCAGACCCATTAATAGGCCAGCTATTGGGCCACGGGACATCTCAATACGTCTGCCGTGATAATCTAAACGAATTAAGACTTCTGGACTAAAAATTATCTCTCTGGATGAAGAAAATATATAGTTTAATATATTATAAAAGGACTAATATAATTAATATTCTTACTTGAAATAAATGGGAAGATTATTTTCTCCTTCAAGCGCAACTGGTTCTTTAATATTTTTAGTTTTGTTCTCATCATCTTCCATAAGTAAATCTAGATTTGTTGAAACCAATTTTCTTGCTTGTAAATCTTGCACAGCTTCTGGCAAATCATCGACCATCATAACTGGTGGCTGTGCCTTCTGTACAACTCTCTTACGAGGATTGTCATCATCCTCAGATGCACTTAGTTCATTGAAAAATTGTACCAAGAACAGTAAAGCATCTTGATCAATATTAAGCCTCAATGGCAACAGTGATATACGTAAGGAACATTCCTGTGCCGCTAGTAAAGGATTTGGGCGGACGTGCAATGCTTTTATAACAACCATATGCTGTGAGCTTTTATTTGGTAAATGTTTTGCGGTAGGATGATAGAGGAATTTGTTTATCTCGGAGCTCTGTAGGCGATCACGGATTTCTAATTCGCTTATGACCAGAACTTGCCGAGAAGCTTGTGTAACGTGTGTTGGATATATTTCATGTGACAGGCGGACCTGAAAAGTAAATATTAATAATGGATGTTTTTTGATGATATATTAAGTAAAAATATCTTTACCTTTGTTAGTTGTATTTCAATCAAAACATCATGTTTTCTGTTCAGTCCACCTTTAGTTTTCCAAGATATCTTGGTTATTGGCTTTGGCTTAGCAAAATTTACATTTTGTTGTCCTTTCGAGTATGAAACTCCCATTTTATAGGCATCGGACATTGATTTTTGTGAGGTACGCCTTAAATATAAAATAATAATTAAATATTGTTTAAGAATGAATTTTGGTTTTCTTTACGGTGTATCTTTTTTGTTTGAATCATTTTGACTATCGGTAGGCTCAGGAAAATCGTGTCCGCCATAAAGATGCCAGGTTAAAGTCATCTCGCACAAAGTATATCGCATCACAGCCATTGGGAAATTCTCTGGAGCTTTAAGCAGATCGGGCTTTCCAAGAGGTAAGCTGAAGTGATTATCAACAATCCTTAGGGGGTCCTGTGATATTTTAATATCTTTAATTCCACATTTGGACTGCAATGAAGAAAGATAATTTTATATTATTCATTTATTAAAATTCTTACATTTAATATTATTAGAGAATAGTAGATGTTATCTACATTAATAAAAGACAGTATCTGTCTGTATGTGTGCGGTTATGTGTGCGCCATAGTGTTGGCGCACCAGTCATCGCAGAGCTTCGATATTTTGCATGAAGTTGCGTCGGGGTCTCCCATGATGCGCCTCGAAGCCTGATTTTCGAAATTCAAAATGGCCACCGAAATATTACCGAAATTCAAAATGGCCAACATTTATGAATTTGCCAATTGTGTTCCGATTTCCATGAAAATCGGTATCTGGGGTTTTTCAAGGTAGCAAATAACGAATTTGTGATCATAATTTATAAATTCAAAATGGCCGCGCCAATATGGCGGGTGAATTTTTCCATTTGTATTATGATTCCAATGAAACTCGATATCTAAGGGTGTTTAAGGTTGCAAATAATGAATTTATGAAAACTTACAAATTTTAAATTTCGGGTCTAATATGGCCAATTTTGCCGAATAAATGTCATTTCCCGTTGAGCTGTATGTAGGTTGTTCAAGAGTTGGGAAATCGAACAATCTCCACATCCCATCTCTAAATGGAAGAACATTGACCATAGTATATCCTAGTCATTCCACTATTGTTGTGTTTACCACATTCTTAAATTTCTCCTAACCAGTGCAGAAACAATTGAAACGGTAAAAATAGGTTTTCAAGTTTGTATGAAGAAGATCCCTGTATAATTCAATAAAAAAAAACGCTGTACTCCGGGATACCCCTGTTCTATTGGTCAAACGCCTGCAAGCATGATTTTCGGGACACTGATTAAGCTGCCAGGTGAGTTTAAATTTAAGGGCGAATGGATCTAGATTTAAGGAAGGTGATCGAGGACTCAACGAATAAAATACGCAATGAATAAAAAGTGAATCGTTAAAACTACAAAGGAAATAGAAGAGCCCCTCCACTGTCATTACGAGGTTAAACGATGTCGTCAATCGCATCCAAAATGTTCGATCGGTAAGAACGAGCCCCTCCCCTAACATAGTACGATCTATACAGCGATTGTCCGTCCAATACTCCTAGACGGGGTCTTAGTATGGTGCCCAACCTTGAATAAGTCCTCTGTACTAAACAAACTACAGAGAGTACAAAGATGTGCGGGGTTATGAATAACACGCGCATTTCGCTCCACACCTACAGGTGCCCTAAACTTTATGTTATACCTCCCTCCTTTGAACCTTGTGACAATGGAAAACGCGACTATCGCAGCTTTTAGAATAATAGAATCTGGATCTTGGACCGGAATCAAGGGAGTGCACTAAGGTGCTGGACTTTGTCAACATTCCCACAGAAACCGATTTTCGCATCCGAGGTCACCTTTACGAAGAACAATGACTTCTACATCCCTTCACGTCGTGAATGGAGAAATAGACCACATAGTATTCAGAATGCCATAAACTTCTTCACTCATGACTCTAAGTCGAGGGTCGAGTGGGAGGAGGAGTCTTCTCACCGGAACTTGGGATTGAAGTACCCGAACATTGCAGTGTATACCAAGCGAAGGTTTTAGCTATACATGAGGCTGTTCTGTAAATCAACAACCAAGGCAACAGGAACCGAACTGTTTACATCTTCTCAGATAGTCGGGCGACTCTGAAGGCCATTAAATCCAGAACTATCTCTGATTGCCGCAGATCTTTTAACGAAATGGCCCAGCAGTTTAGGACCGTCCTCATATAGGTGCATGGTCACCGAAATTTAAAGGGAAGCTGTAAAGCTGACGAACTGGCTAGGAAAAGCACGACCGGAACTCTTCTTTCTCGAAAGGAAAGAGTTGGTATGCCTTGGGCCACCTTTAATCTCCGATGCAAACAGCACACAATGCAACTAGCAGAGAAGTATTGGTTAGATCTTAACAAATTCACATTGGCCAAAATGACTTGGCCCTCCTACGATCTCAGGCGGATTACTTCACGCCTGAGTCTCGGTAGGAGAGACCTCCCATTTACAGTGGAAGATCTGCCGGACACTGTCTGATAGGGGGCATGCAGCTCGCTTAGGTCTCGAAACCTACGTTTTCTGCAGAAGCTGTAAAAATCTAGACGAGGAGGAAAGTGTAAAACACCTTCTCTGTCACTGCCCAGCCCTAAGCAAAAGTAGACTTACCACTTTTGGTGAACCCTTTATTTAAAAGCGTTGCAACGTTTTATAAATATACTACCATGTTACTTACCATATATGCCTTTTCTTCTTCAGCAATTAAATAGAAATCATCCTCCAAACTGAAGCTGCTTTTCCTTGATTTATCCTGTTGTTTTGGTGGACTTAAAGATATAACTTCACCAAGATCTTCTTTAACCTGTGGAAGAGCTTCAACGACATCATCATCAGCCATGTATGATTTACTCATAACGGAAGTTTCAAAATTTAATATATCTCTAAGTTCATTACTACTTTCGCTTTCACGACGTGGCTTAAAACGCCACTCTTCAGAGTTAGATCTTTTAGGTGTTTCTACGTTCGTTATTAATATTTCTGGAGAATCAGAATCATTTCTCTCAAAGTTGCTTTTTACTGTGCTACTACTGTACTTACTAGCTTCAGATTCTTCTGATTTTAATTCATTTTCTTCTTCTAATTTTTTTAATTGTTGTGTTTCATCGGGGAAGAAGAATACTTCTACTCCTGTAGCATTTCGTAAATCATCTTCAGGATCAGCTTCAAAATTTAGAAATACATAAAGTAAGTAGATAAGTATTTTATTTCAAAAAAGAACATTAAATTTACCTGGTCGAATGCTCACGTGCTCTTGAAGTGCCTCAGCCATTAAAATGTTTACCCTTTCCTGTTGTTGCTCTGTTATCTCCGGAAATTCCTGTCTAGATTCCTTCACTGATAATAAGTCCTCTTCGTCAGTACCATGACTCTGCTTTAAAAATAAATATAAATCAAGATGGGGACTAACTAACTACACAAAAATTCAACTAACATGTGATGATTCGTCCTCATTCGGTATGTTTAAGTCTCCATCAACTGCTAAATAGGCAATTAGTTGCGCCAGTGCATGTCCTGAATCTGAACAAGTTCTTATATGCATGTCCTGAATTGATGCTCGCATATCAAACTTAGGAAAAAGATCTGTTGCTTTCTCATTTATTCTTAAGGAAATATCCAAAAGACCAAGGTCCAAAACTGAAACTAGATTATTTGATGGCAAAACAGTAATCTTATTTTGACTTTTGTGTTCATGCTTTTTATGATCCTTAAATGAAAAATATGATTATGATACATTACTTGAAACAACAAAATGAATCAAGCTTACATATGGCGCTAGGCATAGAGCGCAGTCTTCGGCAATAAATCGTAAGGTACATCCAGATATGCTGGTAGTTAAGTTGCTGCTGATTGTAAAATTGCCCAGCTCTGCAACAGCTCTATATTCGAAGTTTAACGGTCGATAATCAATTGCACAATCCCAAATATGAAGTTGCATTTCAGTTACTATTCCATATGGTTTGTAGCCTTCGATTGGGTAGTCTATTACGTCGAACATATCTATCATCTGATTCAACCATGTGTGTTGAGATAAAGCTGGATTGTGCTTCAAAGTCGTATTTTGAATTCCAGTTGTTATTCTTAGTCGCTACAAAGTAATTTTGTTGATTTATAATATAACTAAGGATTATGATAGCTTTCTTACTTTAATTCTTTGTTCAGGTACTCTTTTGATTTCAACTACAAATGAAACTTGCTCTCGTTTGGGGCCACCCCTTTGACCGCTTAAGGTTAGCTTGTCTGGTGTGGGATAAAGAGTGTATTGGACATGGCTTGGAAGGGGCGACGTTATAAGTCGCAATTCCATATCACTCGTTGGTTGCGGTATTAATCCTTAAATATATAAAGTTTATAACCTAGAACATAATATAGATTTCATCATAACTTACCACAATGATAAACTTCTGCAGCTTGTGATTGTATGCATAAATAAGAAACATTACTATTCCCATTAAATCCGCTTACAGAAAACAAATTAAAACCATTTGCTTTAAATATGAATTCTCCTAATTGTCCAGGAATTACACGATTCTCTGAATCTCGTACAGGAGCAAACAAAGTCATCAGACCCTCATTAATGTCCAATTCAAAAGAACAGCTGCTTAATGATACACTAGAGCTTGGCTGAGATCGTTTTGTTCTTTTTCTATCATAAGCTGAATAGTACAGATTATCGGAATCACCATCTGTATCGGCATTTTCACTTGAACAACTACTTCCCGATTCATTTTCTTCATTTGCATCTCCTCTTGGAGGAGGAGGCACATACATTGATTCCATCATTCCCACATTTAATAAGCTTTGTTTAAGCAGCGATGGAGAACTTGAAGCTGCTGGCGCTGGAGCACTAGGTGCACGAGGTTCCCACATAAGTAAATCTGTATTTAGGCGATTGTATAGGATTTCGTACAGATGTTTGGAACTGTGAAAAATTATATATTAAGGGAATTGTCAACGCATATAAACTAAATATTAATTACTTTATTTGAACGCTAGCTATTGGTAGAAAAACCTTAAATTGAAGTTTTGATGTTTTCATTGCTTTTTCACAAAATTTCCTCATTTCTGCTGTTTCTCCTGGCAGTAAAATGGTTTCGGATTTATCTAAGAAGAAAAAATGAATCATAAGCAACATATCAATCAAATGACTATAATAGCAAACCTATATCATCTTTAGGATGTGGGGTGTCACTTTGCCTACAAACTCGTTTAGAACAAAAGGGTAAGGATTCTCTATTCTTTTTAGGAAATAGAGCGCAGCTTTCTCCGGAGGTCTCTCCACTGTCACTGTCTTCCAAGCTGCATTTAAGGGTAGCTTTTAGAGATTTTTCCGTAGGAAATGATATCACAATTCTGAAATAAAAATGATTTTATTTTTTACATTTAGATTTATGACTAAGGGGCATTGCAACGTCTTTTAATAAAAAAAATTATGTGTGCATAAGAAAAGGGTATAATGAAACAACAAACCCCACATCTACGCGAGCGTTTTTTAATCGCATACGGCACGTTTTTAGCAGTATTCGAATTTTAGCGGGCTGTTCACACGATATTCATGTAAAAAACGAATAGTCACAGTTTTCATCCTCCCCGCCCATACATTTTTTTGTTTATCTAACCAAAACCTAAGTATTAACAGTCTTTCGCTTTGTAAATTTAGTGTATTCACGGTTCCGCTGTCGTCTGGTCCCAAGCAAGTTTTCATCGATTTCAAATCCGCTTTCGATTGCATCCATTGGAACAGTTTGTGGAGCCTCGGGAATCGAGCACGTGCCATTGAATATCATCCAACTTCTCCAACCATTGTACGATCGCTCAACCAGAAGCGTTCTTATTCGAAGCGACTTATCCGAGGAGTTCCCGATTCAAACAGATGTCCGGCAGGGAGACGTCGCTTCGCCAATTCTCTTCAATGTTGTGATCGCCGCGATTATGCGTGAAGCATTCGATGGACGACTGGAGTTCTATACGACGACCACAACTTCGTAACCGTCGATAGCGCCGTCCCCGCCGACATGGATGCCGAAGCAACGTACATCTTATACGACATTTCCCGCATCGCTCAGTCGTCCGGGCTAAAAATCAATGCGGAAAAGACCAAAATGCTCACAACGGACGGATCGAAGTGTTCACCTTGATGGAACTCAAATCGAACAGGTTCCGATGTTTAAATACTTAGGATCATTGGTTGAGGAAACGAAAGTGACATCAACGGCTGACGTTGACAGCCGCATCGGCCAGACAACAGCAACATTCGCCTCGCTCAAATGGTGCATATGGAAATGGACAAATATTACCATCAAAACGAAAGTAAGCCTTTTCTGAATGTTTATCCTTCTGATTCTTCTTTAAGGATCGGAAACGTGGACACTGTCTAAACCGGACGTCAAGAAGCTCGAGGTCTGCCAAATGTGATGATTGAGGCAGATTCTCGGTGTCTCACTCCGCAATCGTCTTCGAAATGAGACAATTAGAGAGAGATGCGATTAGCAGACACTGATCGAAGAAGAAATACAAAAACTTCGACTACGGTAGTTTGGACATGTTTGACAGCAGCGTATCCGTTGCGGAGACGTCCCGCTTGGACCGCCAGCTAACAGATCAAAGAAAGAAGAAGAATGGCGCAAACGTTGTAATACTTACAAGTGGAACATCGAACAACGTTCATAAAGAAGTTTCATTATACCCTTTTCCTATGTCGGACTATGAACACATAATTTTTTCTTATTACGAGGCGTTGCAACGCACGTAATTTATATAAATATAACTAACCTGGGGTAATCAATGTATGGTTCTTTTGATGACGATGTGCTGTGGTCCACAAGCGTTGATTTCCCAACATGAATTTTAGGCGCATCTGAGCTCTCCTATAAATTATAATAAAATTACAAAAATCTTAACACTATATCTATAGTTATAAAACGTACGCAATAATGCAGATCTATTTCATTCGCTGTAATTTCGACTGAATTTGAAGCATATTTAAGTCTGAACTGTGATAGAACAAATAACAAATAATCCGGCCTTATATTTTGCTTCCACCATGGTATTCTATCTGGGTTATGAATAGGCCTCGTGTCAGCTATTGGGAATCTAGAAGATTTCGATGATTAAGCCCATGTTATATATACTTTCATCTAAACGTATTTACCTCAGTCTAATATCAAGCGATGGTGATTCTAATTTTATTTCAGTTACTGGATCAATATGTCTACTTGTAATAGGTGATCCCTCCTGCTTCTTATACTCAGCAGTGTGACAAACAAAGGGTGAAGCACTCAAAATTGCACTTAACCGATCATATAGAGAAACATCTAACTCCAGGGAACTTTTCTCCAATGTAAAATGGATATCGGTTTTTGTGACACTAATTTTCTTCCCCTTTGTTCCTCGACGAGTTGGAGTGCTCATTTTAAAATTAAATACTACTTCTGGACGTTTATGCAAGCCAGTACTATATACCTAATATTTAAATAAAATAATATTTAGTACTAAAATTTAGAACAAAATTAAATAATATCGTACATCATTTCTTTGGAAATCTATAAGCGGTGTTGCGACATCCTGAAGAACTTCTTCGAAATCTGCTCGTATTATCGAAGATGTAAATTTCAATGTTACGACATTAGGTGCACGATGTTCTTCTCCTTCTATTATAAGTGGTGCTAGGGCTAGTTTTAAATGATTCTTTTCACATGATTGACGTTGTTGTCTGGGCCCCTCGTGTGTGTGACTGAAGAAATTAACTGAAAGCTCCTTCAGTTTGGAGACACTTTCTTCACTCAGGGGCATTTCTGATATAGAACTTTCCAGTAAGATATCCTGTTAGTAACAAAAAAATTAAATACTTATTTTCTACCTTTTTTAGAAGCTCTTACCTCATGCAACAGAATCGCTAATATCGAAACAATTCTAATATTAAAATGAGAAATATCACCAGTCGTTTCAGAATTTGGCTTCTGCCGAAATCTACTAGAACACGTAGTGCTACTGCTAGTCATTGAACTGCTAACAGACTCACAGAATCCGAAATCTTTCGAGCTATCACGGAAAGTACTTCCAGTATCCTTGTGGTATTGCTGTTTACTTTCAGTTACTGGATCTGACCAGCAGCCCTCATTACCTATGCCCCCCGACATTGAATTATATCTTTGTTTTTGCAAATTCTTCTGCATTTCTTTCGACCGTTGCCTTTTGCTTTCGATTGATTCAGTCTTAGGCGTTGCTTGCTGATCTTTAACAAAAACATCACAGAATGTCGTTACTAAATGTAATTGTCTTGGTGACAAAAATATAAAACAAGCACCAAATTGCAGATCTAATTCTACCTTAGGGCCATAGACATTCTCTGATTGCTTCATTTTTATACGAATCTCTTGTTTACCCTCTATACTAATTATCTGAATATTATCAGATGAACAAATTTCTACAGTTACATCACTTTCATCATCTGTATCATCGCTCTCAATTGCGACTTGATCCCTTTCTGTGCGCTTATAATTTTCAGATGCTAAATATTGTTCAGTTTCTGGTAGTTGTGATATTGTACTATAAAATTGTTGGCTAGCTATCATGCTTTCTGTTTTTGTTGTATGCGGTTTTATAGTTTGGATTCTAAATTCTTCTGTATAGAATGTTATTCCTTCTATGGTGATATGATGTGTAGCATATGAGGATATGAGATGAGTCTTTTGACCTTCTGGACAATCGTTATCTAAATCTGTGGATACTGTATCAATGGGGTCGCTGCCGGCTTCATTTTGGTAATCTAAACTGTAATACAATTTGGTGTTATAATATTTATAATGAGCAACGTTTTGTTGTTAAACTTACCGATCTATTTTTATAATCACAGCTATACCTTGATCACTATTCGGTGGAAGATATTCCAGTCTTATTTCGGTATTTATAAATTTTGCTTTTATTCTATTTAACACTGTAAGGAAAATATAAATTAATATTATTTTAGGAATAAAAGAGATTAGTTTATATTAAATGTTAAGGCAACAACAGCTAAAGAAGATTTTAATTCAAGTTTTCATACATAAATCCTAGTATTTGATTTTTGAATGGCTAGATCATCATATTAGATCTAGCGATACGTAATCAGTGGAAAATACTCAAGTAGGTACTCATGAGAAGTATCGAAAGAAAATTACTCAATGAGTACTTTTTATTCGTTCAAAAGCACTCGATTCCTTGAGAATCGATGAGTACCTGGTTTTTGCATTTCCTCAAACTGCCTTAACGTATTTTGTACTCGATTTTCGGATGGGACAGATTACAAATCCAAGACTCATGGGATATATATTCAAACCCAGCGGGAAATGGAGTGCTGCAATAGCAATCTTAGAACACTCCTGAAAAAGCTTGCATCACTCCACTTTCCGTACCCGACGGGAGCAAGACTATTAATGCTTCTTTAAAAGAGTTTTAGAAGAAGTAGAAAAAAGCTTTTTAATAAAAACGCACGTGTTATTTTACCAAAGAGGGGTAGCCCAACTAAGTACTAACCTCGTCTCTTGCTGCTTGACCTTCGTAATAGAACGAGAACCGGTCTATTGGGCTACCTTTGACAGGTTTGCCTGAAATGTACGTTCGAGAGAAGAGCATACAAATTCCTTTGAGATAAAAGAGCTCCAATTTTTGTTTCCCGTTTGTGTTGCTTGCATTGTTATGACGCAGTTCAGACCACGTTGCGCACACTGCAAGGGCAAAGAGGGGAAACTGATCAGCGCTGCCAGAAGACTAGAAAAAAGGTATCCTCTGCCCGTTACATGAAAAAGTAGATATCCCAACGTGTTCCAATTATCGCGGTAGAAAGTTATTGACTACCGCGTATAACATATTGTCCGATATCCTATAAAATAGGATGGCCTAAAACGCTAGAAACATCATAGGCCAGTACCAATATGGCTTGAGCCGAGGCAACATGGGATCAGATTTTCATCTTGAGACAGGCGGTGGAAAAATGTCTCGAGTTTCAAAACTTAATCGAACACCTCTTTATCGGCACTAAAGCAGCCTATGATAGTACAGCCAGAGTAGAGCTATACAAAGTTGTGGGAGAACTCAGTAAAGTAAAGGTATCAATCAGTACAGGATGGTGGTCGCCAGCGAGATAGGGGGAGCAGCATGCAGTGTATTTAAATATTTAAATACGCCCGTGCCGTAACTATTTCGAACTGGTGGAAGTGCAATAACAACCCCATCGTGCTGACAATTGAAGGCTATCCTGAAAGAGATGGGCTAATATGATCGACTCTACCAAGCCAAGATGTAAATTTGTACTGTCGTTAAACACGGCTAAACGATCTCCTCTGGGCACCGGACGCACCCAGTTGTATAATGCCTTATTCCGATAAAGAGGCAGCAGTGGAACCAGCAGTAGATGAACCTGCACGTAAAGTCTTCTGCGTAAGATCTATGGGGTGCGACAACGAGGGAGACCCAACCTCCGCTGGAAGTATGGCGTAAATCAGGACGCCCAGAAGTGAAAGTTGAAAGTTGAGTTAGAAATGATGCAGTGCCGCGGCCAGACAATTGGAGGCCCTGTGCAAAAATTCAGCTAGACCCAATGTAGGATTGTCCTGCTGGTTTTTTCAGGATAACTGTGGACAAATGGTAGCATACAGCTTTCTAGTATTTCCTGGGAGTCTAAACTATTCATCCTAGAGGATGTTAACATGAGTTCTAAGGTATCGCGTTTATTAAACTCTCGCCATACCATCAACGATTCACAGCCGAAATTTCGTTTTTAAAAATGACGCGGTTCTTTTCTTAAACCCCGCTAGTTTTCGTTTAAACCGTCTGGATCATCCAGGATGAATTTTTTTTTTAGAAATGAAAATGGGATTCCTATGAAAGGACAATACATATTGTTTTACCTGGGACCACAGTCGTTTCATATTCTCATAACCAATAGCAATCCTAGCATCCTCATGATGAGGTTTCAACCGGGGGGTTTTTGCATCTCTTCTCTCACGATGTCAGGATCCCGCTTTATTTCCCTCCATACTGTTGATAAAGACGCGAATTGTCCCAAAGCCTTTTAACGGATCTTAGAGATGTTGTGGAGTTCGATATTTTGTGGCATATACTTCTCACATCTATTGCTGCCAAAAGGCTATTTCGACCAAAATATGGTCTACGACCGTAAGTTTCTTTATTTTTTAAATAAATACGCACAACGGTCGTCGATCTACCTAATGTTCTCGCTATTTGTAGCTTTGGAAGTGCTTCGGCAAATGAAGCTTCTATGATCCCTTTTCCCGCTACGTAAGAACATTACCTCGCGGCATAATTGAGTTAAAGCTTTAATAAGCCAATAATTTAAAATGTTTGTTTTAAATTGTGTAAAAAATAAAACATTGAAAGTATTGTAATTTTTTTGGGGGATTCAAAAACCTCCAAAAAACAGACTGCATCGAGAAACTTAACAACGTTCATATTGCTATTCAATCAGTTAGTCTTCAAATTGAAAATCAAAACAAAACAGGAACATACCGCTCTGGCTGAGTGTATATATGTTTGTCGTTGGTCGAGCTAAAGACCATTTTCGGCTGGCTTTCAATGTAGCAATAAACATATTTTTTATAATCTAAATTCAATTGTGATAAATTTAGTATTGATATTGAATTGAACTTGCGTAAACATCAATTCTCAATTTAACACCTCCTCCTGATCATTTTCAATTTAAATTGGTAGTTGCAAATGAATACAGAATTTTAACTTTATTTTTCTAAATTAAAATTATTCATAAAAAATATTCACGATACTTACCACTATCGATCGTTTGCGCGAACTTTTCTAATCCTTCAATAGTAGCATTTTGTGCATTTATGTGAATATCTTCGTCTTTCTCCAAACATTCCTGTGCCAGCTGGAGCGAGCTACTCATCGAAGACCACATCGATTCAAACATAGACGTTCCATCTGTCTGTCTTGGCAATGGCTTAAGAGCAATATGAAGATTAGATACCTCGATACTACTATCTTCCTTCATCAAAGCATTCCACGGCACAGTGACAGTTACCGATCCAATATGACCACCGGTCACTTCAATTCCCCATCCTTGACTCTCACACAATTCATTGAGTGCCTGCAATTCGAAAATAAACAAATATTATATGTATGCATGTATTAAAAATAAAAATTCGCAATTTGTAAAATTGTCTAAAATAATTTTATAATAACATTTCATTCAATTATATTTAGAATCTCGTGCAGAGTTGGTTTATATCAGGCAAAATTTGTACCTATTCACTGTTGTGGCCTCCATTTAATGACCATGTGATTCCCGTGCAGTGCGTAGAAAATATTTTCAGATCGTAGAAATTTGTGTAAGAGTGAACGATCTTCTAGACCGATGAGAGATCTTAAAATTTATGTCACAGCTCTGTGTACAGAAGGCTTATTGGTGTACGTGAGGTTATTCTTACTTTATATTTTTTTCTGGTTTATTGTATATTGCCGGTTTGGTTTAAATATCACGTAAAAAGCGGAAATTATACAAATTCTTTTTCTGATTTAAAATAAATAGTAATGAAGAATATTGTTGGTCATATGTGAATTCATTGCCCAGCAAAACTGTTTAAAAATAAACTAGTAAAAGTCAGAGTGATGGAAACAGTTGCATCGAATCGTAAAGAAGGATATGGTATTGATTTCTAGCTGAAGAAGTAATATAGACCATGTCCTAAACGCAGAACTTCTATCATCCTGCAATACTCAGCAATTGGAAGTTTGTAGCTGAATGTTGAAGAATGACCGAAATACTGCGTTTATTAAAACGCCCATAGTCTCTCCAATTTCAGAGACATTTCATTACATTTCAGCTAGTTGGTTCAAGTTCCTTACTACATCTATTTACTAATATCATCTCAGGTTATTAATACACATGATGATGAATGAAATAAAAACAAGAAATGTCAATTATTCATCTATCCACAAAATCACTAAAACAATATCCAAATAAGACATAGCAAATCAGACCTCGATCTTCTTCGTCAAATGTGACTAAGCAGCAGCTTCCACGCTTTATTTCGGCGAGGTAAATTTCCATGTGCTCTACGGGAGCAGAGTCCATGTGGTTCATTTTAAAATTACTTTATTTTTAGATATATTAAATGAAAATTTTCGTTATTTTGTAGAGCCTCGTCGTATTAAAAAAAAGTAATATATGATAAAAAAAAAAGTTGATTTAACTTATCGGTCGGAAATTATTATCCAGGCATAAATTCGAGGTCGTTTTAAAAAAAACAATTATACAATATTTTTGGGGAAAATTTCCACGCAAGAAGGAATAGTGGGTTGTAACATGTACAGTATTCGATATGCGTAACTTTTCGTTGTTGTTTACACGTTAGAACAATCTTATTTAAACAAATGAGATCTCTTTCTTCAATAAGAAAGTTTCTTCGTGTAAAATGAAGAATGACTATCTACATTGCCTCGTGGAACTATGATCTTAAATTTACTCTATGATTTTTAAAATTTATAAAAATAATGAAGAAGGTATGAGTGATTAGTAAAGTCCGCCCGAAGCTTCAGCTTCGCCCAAAAACCACATTCGACCACATGTTTTACGTTTTATATCCAGGTATACTACCGGCCGAAAACCAAAGTAATTGGAAATATGATGAAACTGTGCAATTGAAACGTCACGTCATTGTATTGTCTACCCCCTACGAGACAGATATCCAAATTCACCACCACTGGTTCTTACCCACCATAGCACAAAGATTCAAGTTTACGTGTACGAATTACGGATGCGCCTTTGTATTTATTTGATTCGCATTACCAAAAAAGGATATGTTATTTGTTTTCATGTTTCGAAGGTTATGGCAAGAGCCGAACAATCGGCATCGGCTTCCTCTTCGGTCAGACACTAGTGATTAGTTGAAAATATTGGACGATCTACAGTATCAGCTTTGGCAAAAACATAAGCACAGAAGAATTCGCCGAACAAACAAGTCGCTGGATAAATACCGATGGAATCTCGTCACTAAAGCTGGAGAAATATGACTCAAAATATAGATGCTTCATCAATATTATCATTTGGCTACTATCTGCTCCTAAGAAGCTCAATACTGAATGTTGCAAAGGACATATTGAAACGAGTTAATTCAGATGTTACATATAAAACGCAGCATCAGAACGCACATAGACTTCGAAATCCGGAAAAGTATTTCTTTATCCAAAACAACTTAGAATTATATAATCAACTCTATTGTGGTCAATAATGTTAGCATAGTCAGGGCCGTGGTTGGCCAGCGTTAACTGCGCGCGCAGAACGCAGGCGGCCAAAATAAAAGGCGGTTAAATCGTTAAAGGAAGCATTATTTCATTTATCGACGCTAGCGACACTAATAAAACTGATTTGACCCTGAAAATCGGAATTCACTGTAAAGCTTCTTCATAAATTATGGTCTATTATTTCATATTGAGGGGCACCTTGGCGGACCTATTTTATTTGGTCTATCCGTCTTTAAAAGCCATCGAGTTTAAAGCTTCTAAAATAGCCTAAAGCTGATTTAGGGTTCCTGTCCCAAATCCCTTTGAGAGTAGGCAAGTTGCGATGGAAGAGGCTTAATCTCTTCCTCGTTGTAGCCTTACAGTCCACAGCAAATGCTCCGCAGTTTCGGGAGCTGCCCCGTAGAAGCGACAGCTACAATCGGCTTCCAGTCCTATTTTGTTTAGATGGTAGTTAAGCGAACAATGGCCCATCAGGAGCTCTGTTATTATTTTTAGCTCCCACCTCCTGAGATTTAAAAGTTTGCCCCCTTTAGCCTGGGTGCTTGGGTGCGTGTTTGCCACCCTGGGTGCTTGTCCAGCTATGGAGAAACAGCTGGTCGACCCAATTTTTGATGGCCCTTCTTACGTGGCAGCTTGATAAGCTTCAGAAAGATTCCGAACCGATAGGTGATGAGTTTGCCCCTATTCTAAGTAGGCTGTGGCCCGGAATCTACATCAGCGTGACACTGTTGTTCCTACTGAGGGATTTCGGAGATAGGAGACAATCCAGTACAGTCTTTGATGACATCCTGTGAGATTTAATGGTCAACAGGGCAGCTTGACTGTCCGAGAAAATAACAATGTTAGAGCTATTAACACAAAAATGATTCTTGTAAAAATGCGTCTTTCTAATCACTGCGTCTCTTTCTAGGACTCACATTTTAGTTTACTTCAATTTAATAGAGAGTATTCGAAAAGCTTTGGCGATCCGCAGAAAGGCCCGACTTGGTGTGTTTACGCCCTTAAATGCGTGCAAGTACTAGCGATTTTTTAAAATTTGAAAAATCTCACGTGAGAAAATGCGGGGGGGGGATACTACCTCACGTAATTAATGGACGACCCCTAACGGCTAAGGAAGTAATCAACAAATTTGCTGAAAAGCGTAAAAACATAGAACTGTGACTTTTCCACAAGCATTGTTCTGGACCCATTGATCATGTATGTCAATAGTTAATAAACTGGGGCCAGTTCACGCAATTCGACGTCGACTGAAAACGACACGAAGCCAATTCAAAAACCTTACTATGTTCAACCATGGTAAACTTTTGTCGTTCAAAAACACCGTGGTTAACTACAACGTAACTACTTCCATAACTTTTTGACATTCAAAAAGTCTCCTGGCTAACCATAGTAAGTTTTTTGAACGGACTTCGTGTCGTTTTCAGTCGCCGTCGAATTGCGTGAACTGGCCCCTGAATTCCTCTAAAACACTTCGGGTCTTATTTCGTTTAAAATATAACTAAAACTTATATTAATTTTGACAGATAATGTTTCGAGGTCAGAGGATTCATGACTATTTAACCCCCCTGAAAATATTTCTTGCTACGCCACTGTAATGTGTAAATCAATTTTTTGTATTTAAATAAAAATATTCAAATAAATTTTTATTGTTCAGCCCATATCGCATAAATTTAAAGGTCCCAAGCAAAAGAAAACCTGATTTTAAATGGTCTTAAGGTGTGTTACTAACAAGTGCCCCACCTTCCATCAATCTTTATAAAAGAACACTTCTAATTTCTGCAAACATTTGTACAGATAACGAGAAATTTAATATTGAAGTCTCAAGACAGTGAAATTGAATATTGTTAAAGCGATGAAATTATACGAAGTATATAAATAAGCGAATCTAGGGCATCCATGTCTTTAAACATGTACTTAAAGTCGGATACAATAAATAAGATAAGACACGGACAGTATTAGCACGATATATGCCTGATGCCTTAATCTAGGAGTATGTGGGTCAACCAATAACGATCTAACTTAATTAGGGGCGAGTGTTTCATCTTGGAGTAATTGATTTTGTAGTTGCAGATTTATTGTTCGTATTTATTTATTAATTGCTAATTTAGATCCTCCTATTTAATTCCTGTTTTTGTTTTTTTTTTTCAGAAGAAAAATAATAATTAAGAGAAATTTTAATATATTTCTGCATGAGTTATCTCCTTTAATTTGTTCTAGTGACCGATATAAGTCGAAGGATACAATTCTTGTATGTAAATTGATAGAAACCTCCAGCCAATTGTGTTGAAGAATGATGTCATCTCGATTTTGCAGTTTCAGTAAGGCGTTAGTAGTGGAATGTTTTCTGCTTGATATAAAAATAAGAGGATTTATTTGCGAGAAGGTGACAGAAAATATTTTCTGCCAATTTCATTATTTTGGTAATCCAATTTTTTCGATTTATCTATTGGTCTATCGAAAAATATAAAGCTTCATATATACATTACGCAGGTTGCGTTTTTTACATTGTGTCCCCTGCAACCATAATCCGTCATAAATCATCATTCCCTTCTATTAACATGTTCTATCATAACTTTGTCGTCGTTACAGTCGTCGTATCATCTTATCTCCTTGTCGAATCATCGTAAGCGATATTTAAGCATTTTATTTTTCTGCAATCAAAATCCGGACCCTAATGCTTTCCTTAAGTTTCGTAAAAAGGAATACATGAGCTCACCTAGTGCAGCACAAAGTATACTATGAATTCGATCCGATGTCATTGAAAATCTATGTAACCTTCCCAGTCGTGTTTGAATCTGATAGTAGACCCTAATGTTGTAGGTGAATGTACTGATAACTCTATAGGCTTTTAAGTCGCTTGCATTTCGCAAAGTTTAAGTATTTGTAGTAAAGTTTCTTTTTTTAGAGCTCCGCACGTAGCCAGAATAAATTATATTCCACGATTGATTAGACTGTCTGTCTGGTGGGTAATTTTCTAGTTTAGAAATCTGCTTCCTACAAATGTGATAAATTTTGTAATAATTTTCCTCAGCTTATTTTGTCTTTTAAAACGTAGATGTAGTGTTTGAATCATGATTTAATGTATAAAAATAATACATGATCTGTACAATCCTAGTTCTCAACAATTCAGATTTTAGAACATAGATGTTCCGGGTAAGTGGAGTGCATTCTGAATGTGTTTTCTTTTAGTATGAAAAAGTAATAGATTGCTCCCGAGCTATTTCAATTATTGAAACGTCAACAACGAAGGCAAGCAAATGAACGAAATATAGAATAAGACAAACCTAGGCTATTGAGCCCGCCAAATAATACTAAAACCGCTGAAGTTTTTTTTTTATACTATAAAAGCATATTTTCCATTGCTTCTACTATTTTACATATTTTAACCATCCAATCCTACCAACGGCGTATCTATGCGCAGTGAGAGTCTCAAATCTCCAAAAGCCAGCAAAGTCATTTATATTCTCAACCTCCATTCCACATGTGTGCTAATTTCCCTTATGGCCATACCAAATTATCTCAAGTTGAGGCACACCAATGGAATTAAGTTGTGACTAGTGACTGTTTTTAGAATACAGGTAGGTTTAGCCTCCTTAAAAGCTCTATACTAATTCAAATGCAGAGTTCTTCCCTTATGGCCATACCAAATTATCTCAAGTTGAGGCCCACCAATGGAATTAAGTTGTGACTAGTGACTGTTTTTAGAATACAGGTAGGTTTAGCCTCCTTAAAAGCTCTATACTAATTCAAATGCAGAGTTCTTCATAATGGAAAATTATTCTACAGCTTTGAGATGATCGCGGGAGTACGACAAGGATGCTTACTTTCGTCATTACTCTTTCTTATAGTAATAAATGACATCCTTGTCAGCGCTCTGGATAGCAAAACATTAGGCATACATGTGGGTTCCGGTTAGGCAATAGTTCCGATCCCTCGGAAACAGGACTGAAGGAAACGGAAACAGAATAGAGCATTACAAATAATATTCACTCACAAGCCAGCCAGGAAGCTATTCTCCTTTAAGCCAGGAGTCCTGGATCATATATCGATCCTCAAGGAGCTAAACCTGAAGCCATCGATATCATTGTCCGATACCATTCCTGACATTCTTGACTTTGACAAGCCAGAGTGGCAACATAGCAGGCCTCTCTTTAGAGGAAGCACGGCATTTTGGTATAGGGACGTTTCTAAAAGCCGATAAAAAGGTAGCGCTGGGCGTATATGCCCAAAGGAGCAAAATATCCATGGCTCTGGGGTTCCAGTCTGGCCTTACTATAGTTCCCACAGTTGAATTTGTCCCCTTTCTTGTGTATTGGGCAGATAATGTTTTGTTCCCAATCTTTAGGCATGGTTTTTCTAGCCTGCCTATAATGGAAGATCTCTTAAAGCACAGAAATTTACACGTTACATAAGGAAATTTTAATAAATTATTTTTTTTTTTGAAATGTGTTGATGGATTAAGACAACATTAATCATATTTTGAATGTAAATTTTTTGTATTTGAATAGCCAAAATCTTTTAATATTAAAGGTATAACATTTCGCTGACGGCTTCATACAAATTAAATATTGTAAAATTTTCATTAAAAAAATCGCATTCGCGATGTCATTTCAAGTGAAATACTTAAAGTGTGTCTAGACACGTTGACATTCTTAATAAATGCAATTATAAATAAATTTGAAAGCATTAATTAATCAACATTTGTTTTGTCTTTTCCAAGTTTCTTAAAATATATCAAAATAACTCACAGCAGAAGCAAAAACAAGAGACAGAATTTAATAATACATATTTACTATAATTCCAGTGATATTAAAATTGAACGAATTTCACGCTAAAATACATTTTATACTATAAAAAACCATAAAACATGACACTATAAAATTGTAATAATGAAAATTTTTAGTGCATTCTTGAAATAACAAACACAACAGCGTTAAAAAACGCTGAAGACCCAAAGTCCATTCGAAATAGTTGAATATTCAAATGCGGGAATTACGTCTTTAATTTCGCTATTGCTTTTTTAAAACTTGTGTATTTGCTCTACTAGTTAAAGTATGTACTTTCTTTAGTTTGAGTTTTCAAATAAATATAATAAACTATAATTGAATAATCAAACAAAGTGACTCAACAATGTTATTGATATTTTCACTAAGCGATTCTTGCGTGTTTCACAGTGAATTTTGCGTGTTTCAGTTTTGAAATTAATTTATTAATTTTTAATTAATTGAATAAATTTTTTTTAATTAGTTGTAGTTATCATATTTTGGAAAAAAATATTCGAAACTGAAAAACATAATGACGTAGAAATTATTAATTCATAATAGCCTCGTCGTTATCTTCAGTGTCATAAAGCTAAATATTCTAGTGTCGAGTAGATCTATTAACTCAGTTCTTTTGTGCGGTCTCTATCTAGCGCGAGTTAGTTTTAATTAATTGACTGCAGAATAACCAGCTTTGTTCGCCTACAAGTTTCTGTTATTTACATATCTACATATGTATTATCATGCATCAGAGCTCTATGTGTAGCAGCGGAATTTTATAGTAAATTTGGCGTCGTCCATAAATTACGTGAAGCGATTTTTCGTCCCCTCTCCCCTTGGTGAGATGTCGTCAGATTTGGCTCGACTTCGTCCGCCTCCCCCTAATTTCACGTGAGATTTTTGAGAGTTTAAAAAATTTCTAGTATTTAACACTAGAAAATACGTATTTACGGTTATAACCACAAGCTTTATTTATGGGTAACTGATAATTCGAACTCCTACTTGCCCCTCTATTCCACTCCAGGTATTCCTCTACAATCTCGACTTCGACCAATTTCGATCGACTTCCCGAAAAGTATAGTGCAGGCTATTAATAGAATAAATAAACTTAACAATGTAATGGAGAGCGGAGAAAAACCGAGCATACCAAATCATGCTAAGTAGACACAAAACAACAGGTGCTAGTGCCTTGGCAGTCCACTTTTTCCGTTGTTGTTTTGGGACCGCCGAGAAACAGTTTCTACCTACAACCAAATTAAAGTTTGAACATTTTTATACTAGAAAACAAGGTCTGTCGGGTCGGTGCTGATGCCAAGTGCCTGGCAGACCACCTTTTATTTTGCGCGTTTAATTACTACTTAAACCCTATTAACTCCTATATCGATTGGCACCTGCTTGGTCATTTTAATCTGTAAAGAAATCGGTTGGACATTTAGTCGTTTGATAACTAAAAACTTGATTTGCTTGAACGACTAGATTAAGTCCTCTTTTCGTTTCAGATCAGTATACGTTTGATAATTGAATTGTCGCTGGAACTTTCAAAGAAAGCGAGAGATTTTTGCCACGACAAAGTTTGCTTGGATGCGGATTACGAGTCAATTTTTAACTAAGATTTGCTTTAATTTATAGCTTATCATGCCCTAGCTTAGGACGCCCTAGGACAAATCCGGGAAACCGGTACGGATGGCAGCCCTAACTAAAGGCCCTTTTACATCCCAAATCTGTGAAGCCTAGGCCCAACAGATGGTTTAATCGGGAGTGTATGAATGCAATCAAAACTAAAGAAGCCGCCTTCCGAGCTTACAAGAGCTTCCCGAGTGAATCGCTCCGTTTAGAGTACATACAACAAAGAAATTCTTGTAAAACCGCCATCAAGAAAGTCAAAACCTTATTTGACAACAAATTGAGAAGTAAACTCCTAAATGCAACCTCCGGTAGCAAAAACTTCTGGTCCTTGGTAAGTTCCATCAAGAAGAATTTCACTACAACTTCAACCCCTTCCTTTATTCACAATGAGAAGGTAATAGCAGACAGCAAATCCAAGGCCAATTTATTAGCATCTATGTTCGCTTCGAATTCTTCTTTACCCGAAACTGATGTGCTACCCCCTGTTTCCGAGCTTAACGCCCACTCAATGGACAGGGTTTTTTGCAGGACTCGCGAGGTGTACAGGTGCCTCAAAAAGCTCGATGCCAACAAATCCACTGGACCCGATAATATACCCCCTATCGTCTTAAAACAATGCGCCTCACCTTTGGCTAAACCTCTGCGCAAATTATTTTCCCTGTCATATTTCTCCGGAGTTTATCCCGACTCTTGGAAACTTGCCCATGTTCAGCCCATACCGAAAAAAGGTGATTCCAGCGATCCCTCCAACTACCGCCCAATAGCAATTACTTCTATTCTCTCCAAAACCATGGAGACGATAATCAACAAAAAGCTTATGGGATATCTAGAATCCAATCTACTCATAAACGACAGACAGTATGGCTTCCGACAAAAAAGATCCACTGGCGATCTTTTAGTCTGTCTCACAGAACACCTCAGCCGTAGTCTGCATGGATCCGGTGAGTCTAGTCTGGTTGCTCTGGATATCTCCAAGGCTTTCGATAGAGTTTGGCACTCAGCCCTGTTAGCTAAACTCAAAGCTATTGGAGTTGACTCACTTCTACAGAAGTGGATTGAGAGTTTCCTTTCTGGCCGTTCAATCAAAGTGGTATTGGATGGCGTCAAATCCGCATCCCACCCGATCTCTGCGGGGGTCCCCCAGGGGTCAATTTTATCGCCGGCCCTATTTCTCATATTTATAAATGACCTTCTTTCAATCCCCTTCAACCCACTTCTCAGCTTCGCTGACGACGGTACTCTACGTTACTCGTACAGCTTCGATACAAGACAGACTCATGCCAGATCCTGTCTTGATGATCGCGAACTAATGTCCAACTCTATTAATAACGACATTGAACTCATTCTAGAGTGGGGAAAGAAGAATCGTGTTGAATTCAACTCCGACAAAACCAAGTACTGTCTCATATCCAAAAAGAAGCTCAACACCTCTCCACCCTTGAGAGTGGATGGAGTTCAACTAATGGCCGACCCATCCTTACACATCTTAGGCGTGACATTAGCCAAAGACTTGCGATGGAATGACCACATATTCCAAATCGCCAAACGAGCATCCCAGTGCTTGGGATTTCTTAAGAGGTGCAAGTTCCTCCTCCAGCCATCGGCCCGTGCTGTTATTTATAAATCTTACATTCGGCCTCTCCTCGAATATAACTCCCTCGTTTGGGGCGGCGCCCCAATAACCACCTTGGCATGGTTAGATAAGGTGCAAAAAAGGGCACTCAAGTTAATTGATGACGACACTGCCTGCTCCACCATCGACCCCTTGAGCCACCGTAGGAATGTAGCAGCACTGACAAAATTCTATCGCTACTATCATAGTGACTGTTCCTCCGAGTTAAACGCTCTCCTGCCTCCACGGCAATCTTATACCCGCAACACCAGATTAGCCCACTCGTCTCATTCCCTTCACCTGCAACTACCCCTTTCACGCACTCAACAAGATATGAATTCGTTTGTTAATAGAACAACTCGACTGTGGAATAACCTCTCGCAGTCAGTATTTCCGAGCTCCTACAACATCCAAGAGTTCAAACGCAGGGTTCATCACCACCTTCCTCAATACCCCCCCGTACCTTTTAACCCTTAACCTATACCCCCCCCCCTTTCCTACCCGTACTAAGCTTACTGCTAGACATTGCACCATGACGTGACAAATGACATGACGGACTAGTAGTACAAAGGGTGACTCCTGAGCTTAGCACTGCCACATAAAAAAAAAAACGAAAAATGGAAAAACAAATCAGACCTCTTTTATCGCACAGAAATTTCTATACTGTTTTCTCTGGTGCGTTAACCAGACAGAGAAAAGCATACAAATTACTGTGCGATAAAACAGCTCCGATTTGCTTTTACACTTTGCGTTTGGGATGTGAAAGGGCCCTTAATCCGTTAAAAGGTCGTCGACACATAATATTTCTTATCTGTCTTAGCTAACTTATCTTATCTCTAGCTAAGTTTATTTTAAGGATCGACGAGACAGCTGATCATTATTGAAAAAAAAAATTACCAGTGATGCCAACCATGTTAAAACCTTACCTACCTGCAATATGCAGAATTACTTGTCTGCATTGTAAAATAGACTTTTACGACATACAATAAAATACATAAGGAAAAGAAATTTTCAGGTAAAAGAGCCGACAGAGTCCTTGATTTGCATTTTTTTGTTTCTATACTTTTGAAGTAGTGAAACAAAGTTTTGTAATGTTTTTGGGAAAACCAAAAAGGAAACTAAATTCCAGGTACCAAAATTTCTTGACCTGAAACTTCTTTTAGCTTATGTTGTTGGCTTCAACAATACTATTTCCGACAGAACCTTTTCATACATTGTTGTCTTTTGAATTTTTCTTTTAAAATCATGTAAAATAATAGAATCAACTCAGGTAAAGCAACACATTTCAATACAACTGAATACACAGAAAGTCGCATAAGTGTACAACTTGGAGAGTTTGGAAATACCCAAGGTCAACGAAAATTTAGTTGAAAAGATGTTATTTCTTACATTTCGAATACAGATATGAATAGAGTTTAAGAGGACACTAATAAAATTATAAAAACTTCAGATTTTAAGTTAGCAATATTATTTAACATAAATCATTTAAATATACTTTAATTGAAATAGATAAAATGTAAGTGTTTTACTCTTTTGGGTTTTACTCTATAATAGATGAGAGAGTAACCACGCTTAGAACAAATGGTCAATACAACATAAGGTGAGATTGTACATATGCTCCAACAGAAAAAGTCTTACTTCTTCCTAATCCACTGTCTAATGTTTTAAGATAACTTTTGCGATAGACTATTTTCTACACAGAATGTCATAAAACGGTCGAAGATTTTATCAACTAACAGCCCAGCACTCAAAAATCACTCTGAATACCTGAAATTTTTTTGGAGCGATTTTATCTAATTGTTAACACTTGCTTTTTCTTTACGTGATGTTATCTTACTATGTCAAGGACAGATCAAAATGACAAAGAATGGAGTGTAGCAAGTTAAATCTCATCCAGAAATGTAAAACTTAGCAAAACTTAGCCGGGTCATATACTAAAGCTTCACATGCTTATTAGCGACATTTCGCACTTTTTTTATATGGAAGAAATAGTCTTACGCCGCTTTGTTACATTTATCTTCATACAAAAGTGCAGCTTTGGTATACGGCTCGGTTTAAAGATAGATAAGTTATATATCAACATTGCGTTATGTAAGCAATTCGTTCTAGCTTTTAGAATAAAATTAAAAATAATTAAGGATCATAAGCCCAAATTGGCTTGTTAGTTTGTCTTCTTTGAAAGAAAATTGTCCATTTCGATTTCAAAAAATTAGTCTCGAGGCGATGGAAGCTTCGGTCATAAGAAAAAAAATCGCAACTATAACATAACTTGAAAGAAATGAGACCCTTATAAAGTCAGCAAACATATGTTTTAATGAGATAAGTAGGAAGTTTGATGAATATTCTACAGGTTCTACAATCGGGATTCGGTCCTGGCCTCTCGTAACTGTTCTTTCCACCGGTCCCGATTCTGAGGCGATGTCATATAGTTTGGCATCCATAAACTCTGAGCGTCCTGGTCTACGTCATCCTTCCAGCGGAGGTTGAGTTCCCCTCGCTGTCGCACCACATAGGTCTTACTGGGCGTTCGCCGTCCCTAATAATCTGAGTCTGGTACAAGTTTTTGTTAGTAAGTATACCTTTGCAAATGCAGGGTTCACCGTAGCAAATTTAAAGTTTAAAATACAATTATTGGTAAAATCGTTGCGCGGAGAAAGAGATATAATTCAGCGGTGCATGTGTTAGCATTATTTAAACATGTTAATCCGATTTGGAACTGTAATTAGCATTGGGTTCAGTAATGAAGTATTTGCACTTTAGTGGGTTTGTCAACAATCAAAACTGTAAATATTGGATACCCGCGATTAAAGCACCAACAAGACCCGTACAGTACGAAAGCCATCGTTTGGGCCGCTCTACCCACGAATTGAATTGGACCGTTTTATCGAAAATTTTCGTGGTAATAGTGACGCAAAAGCGAATATTCACGGAACCACTAGGACATCGTGACTAAACAATCCACACACACGACGCTCCGAACTCTATTGCTCTCCCGCGCAACGGTTTTCCAAATATTCGAATTTCAAATCCTAAATCTGCCCTGTACTAAAATGAGTGGGTCAAGATGATACTGCCTTGCAAACATTACGAGACGGGTCTCGAAATCTTCGAAACAAGATCGATATCGAAATGAAATCGATCTGTAAAAGATAACAACTCCGTATTAATTCCAAGTGATTTTCCACTCGTAACCGAGACGTTAAAGCGACGATTTGAGAACCAAGTTTCTTTTTTCGTAAACGATGCGTTAAAGCGACGAGTCAATAAAATGCTTATCATTACACAAGCAACGTTTAAGATGGTTAGTTAGGGGTTTCATGGATTTCAGATAATAGCATGCCCAAGATAAAGTAGATTTATTACTAACTGACTCCTCCGCCCTACTAGCTATCATATGAGAAGATATAAACAATAGGGCTTTGGTATGAATAAAATAGAATAGTTAGTCTTTGTAATTCTAGTTAAATTAAATAACATTAAAAAATAAGTGCTTTTAAAAACTGACAATAAATATTCAAACGCATTCCAAGATTTATAGTTTAAAAAATGAAAATAAATTTTTATTTTTAGATTTGTCAAGTCTGTTCTTGATAGTTTTGTGGAAAAGTTTTAAATTAAGGATTTCTTGTCTAGCACCTCTAGAAATTTATTCATCACGAGCTTTAATTTCTCACTAATGTGCAAATTATGTATATCAGCTGTTCGAATCCCAATTCTAGTGAAGTTTCTAAAAAGTAAATGATTCTTTATCAACCACTTTATATGGAAATTTATTTGATTTGAAAGTGAAAATCCCGACCAACTTCCACTCTCTACATTTTGATAAACAAACCTTACCTTCACCAATACAGCTACAACAATCTATTTTGTTTTTAAGGTAGTTTTCCGCGCCCATACTTCTTGGTTATATTTTCAAAACATAAATTTATCGATTTGTTTACATGGCACTCTCATCTCGTATCATCTGTGCCAAAACACAATTAATCATGAGAAATAACGAAAAACTAAACTACGGTTGGCAGCCCGCGAACGAATGTCAAACGAAAACGGAAAACTGTAAAAACTTCAAATCAAAACAAACACCTCTGCATGGGTTTGTGTGCACAACACAGCCTATTGTGGATGCACACACGCACCGAGGCCCTGTTGTTCTTTGTTGTCTGTCATCGACTGTTATTTTTCGCCTTTCTGCGAAATTTAAAAGTTCATGGATGAGTAGTGGATCTATGATTTCGAATAATTCCCAAAGCTAATTTAGGCCAACGCCATAAAATACGAGCAAAAATAAATACACTACACATGGCGTCGTCGGTGGGAGAAATGACTTCGAATTCTTGACATAGAAAATTCACGTTACGTCAGCTGGTGGCCAGGGTACAATTTGCGTTTTAAAAAATTTTTGTGTGGCCCACATGTGTCGGTCGGGGCGCCCCAACGGGTTTCTCTAACAGCCAAATCCCGAACTGAGTTGTCACTTACCTCGCAATTTAGAGCGACATTATCGACAGTTCCTCGTCCATTGTACAAATCCACGTTCAGCTGCTCCAGATTGAGCTTTTCTTCCAGGAACTGCCCCAAGTATCTTTGCAGGAGATATCTGCAAATCTTTTTCTTAAGTCCAGCTAGCGGGGTAAACCACGACATCGCTACGCCCGTTAATCACAAATCTTTTTTAACAAAACTTAGTAGGAAATTATAGTCAAAACGTTCTTGCAAGTACGCAGCAAGAAAGCTGCCCGCACCCCGATTATGGTGGAACACAAAGAACTTTTCCGCACTCAACTTGATGACCTCCTCAGAGTTTTGCGCTTATACTGTTCTCGTTTTGTATAGAAACACGGCAGACGTTAGAGAACTCCGCATTAGTTGGCATTCTTTTGCTATGGGAACTTTTTAGAGTCTTCATAGAGGCTGGAAAAACTGAAATTTTCTGTCGTCTCTGGTTCACTTTTTTCACCAAACACACTCACACGAACACGACAAAGTCACTTCCTCGTTCGACTGATTACAATGCCTGCTGATCGAGGAATGAAAATACGAACAGATTGGGGAGGTAGAGGAAGCACACATAAATAACATATGGCGCATGCTTCACCAGAGAACAGACGTACGTTGAGAATCATATGGAGATTTACAGCGCCTGTATTTTCTAGTGGCGAGTAGCGAAAACTTGTTGAGTCGTTATAACCATCGATTTGTTATCATAATTTTCGACACATTTTAAATAATTTGCAACAAAGTCTCATTTGTAAACATTTAATTATAATAGATTGTACAATATTTTCAATTTCATAAAAGGAAACACTGAATAATAAAATCACTAAATAAATTACAGTCAACTTCATATTATTTTGAAATGTCATTCTAGAAGTGGAAATTGGATCTAGATATTTTTTAAAGCTAGAGGAAATAGAAATAGTAGAGGAACATGAGGAGCTCTCGGATCTATTAAGAGAATCGATGGCTTTTTTACGCAGTCTAGGGAAAAATCTTGATAATATTCACCTTGATGTTATTCAAGCACACTTCACAGGCACAACCATTTCTTCAAATGAGAACGTAACATCTGCTTGGCAGACAACGGCGCTATTTTCTAGAGTGACCAAAGCTGCTTGGACAAAAGAAGTTTCCTTGCTGCAGACGGGATTTGTGCTATTCTTTCACAGAAAGTATGAGACTTAATCACTTCCTTACCATAGTAAGGAAGGACATTCTTCGCGCATGGTTATATTTTATCTGTCTGGAATCAGGGCACTCGGATATTATACATTGACTAAATCTTTCAAGCCGATAATAGGCCCTTGTCTTTTGCCTTGAAGACAATGAAGAAAATTGTCGACAGGATGATAAGGACTATGCAGCTCTCTATTTCCATAATAATACGGGCAGGATTGTCTTTGCTCATTCCTCATCGTACCAAATCTATAAAGCCTAGGCCAAATAGATGGTTTAATGGGGAGTGTATGAACGCAATTAAAGCTAAGGAAGCCGCCTATAGAGCGTACAAATGTTGCCCAAACGAGTCAGTTCAGCGTGAGCATATGAAATGGAGAAACTCCTGTAATTCCATCATCAATTTCAGTATTATTTGAGAAGTAAGATCCTCAATAAACGCAGCAAAAACTTCTGGTCCTTGGTAACTGCCATGAAGAATTTTACCTCTTCCACAACCATTAATGGGGAGGAAATAACAGAAAACAAATCCAGGGCCGATTTATTGGCATCTCTGTTCGCCTCTAATTCTTCTTCACCCGAAACTGATACGGCACCCCTGGATCTTGTCTCAAAGAGCTAGACGTCGACTGGCACAGACAATATTCCCCCTATGATACTCAAGAAATGTGCCTCATCATTGGCTAAATCTCTACGTAAACTTTTTGTTTTGTCTTACCGGAAGTAGGTGAAACCAGCGACCCTCTAAAGTATCGCCCAATAGCAATTACTTCTGTTCTCTCCAAAATCCTGAAGAAGGCTGATGAAATCTCGAGAGTCGAACCAAATTATACACAACAGGCAGTACGGCTTTAGACCAAAAAGGTCGAGTGGCGATCTTCTTGTATGTCTGACTGATGATCTCAACGAAAGAATCCATTGCTTCGATGAGTCAGGTCTGGTTGCTTTAAATATTACCAAAGCTTTCGACAGAGTATGGCATCCCGGCCTGTTGTCTAAACTCCAAGCTATTGGTATAGACTCTGTTCTAAGGAACTGGATTGAGAGCTTTCATTCTGGCCGTTCAATCATAGCCATCAAAGTCCTCGGAAGGTGGTGGCATCCGATTTGTCACTTCTGTCAAAACCCGAGAAGAGCCACTGCAGACGAAAACTTAGCAAATCTGTTAGAAATTCTTGGAATTAGGGTGGCCACAACTTGCGACGCGAAAATCTAGCGAAATAGGCCCTTGACTGGAATCCGCAAGGATCCCGTCGAGTAGGAAGACCTAGAACAACGTGGAGGACGACCCTACTAGCAGAAGCCGCAAAACTAGAGATCCTGGTCGGAGCTGAGAGCTGTCGTACAAAACAGAGTCCGCTGGAAAGCAACTGTTTCCGCCCTATTTCCCATGAGGGATTAAAGGAGCATAAAGAAGAAGATTTTGGATTTGATTTTCAATCAATATAAATCTGAATGTAAAAAAGGAAACATTCTCTTTGATAAAAATTTTATATTTTCTGTTAAACATTATACAACAAATTTCTTACTCAGCCGCTTCCTCCTTAACACGTTTATAAGGCTTACACTCAGGATATTTATCAGTGAGAAAACTCCTCAGCTCACCGTGCTGCACCAGCATATTCAAGCGCACCTTATCCTGATTCCTAACTCGTTCCTGTTTCCTCAAGAATATCTCATAAGATCGCATTTTCGTGTAGAATGGAGGAAATTTCTTCTTCTTCAAAACAATCTTATTCCCTAGAACATACTGAGTAAAATCCATTACTTCGTCACTACTAATTTCCTCTGGTTTCCTGCACACAGTCGGACTAGCAACAACTTGAGGAAGATTTCCATTATCCGTACGGAATTCGACTAAGTGGAGACCTTTCTCTTCCGCAATTTGTTTGTGCGTTTTCTGCTGTAACAGACCCAAGAAGAACGCTTTTATAATATGCTGTAAATTAGTGGAGCCTTCTATCTTCGCATGCAGATCCTTAATACCTAAAACTTTGCATATAGTTTGTATCGCGCGATGGCAGACCAATCCATGTCCTTCGGGCTTCTTTGAGACGAAAATCTTTGTTTTACCAAATTGACAGAAAAAATCATGGAAAACAGTGTGATCATTGTAAAGATCCACATGAATTAGCTTCTGACCAGCGCGATTTTTCGACTTCCTTAAAGCCGTCCGAACTTCCGGCCCTTTAGCCATAGCGAAACCAGCCAAACCTTTGCCGTTTCCTGTTACAGTAACAACAGAAAATCTACGCTTTCTTCCCATGTTGCCCTTCATTATAAAAACTGTCTTAAGCTCCAGCACTCTTGTGTCGAACCCCTCGAAACTATCCTCTCCAATTGTATCCGGTGGTCCTATACTCCGTCCAGGCATTTTGCTGCCGGACCAGCCTCTATCGATTGGATTTATTCGCAGCATACGAAAGTTTCCCATAGAATCTCGAAGTTGCATTAGCTTCTTCTCACGCTCCGGATCCTCAGGAAGCTTCTGCTGCTGGACAATTTCACGTCCTCTCACAATTGGCGCATTCAGTCCGGGCCATTGGATGCTAGCTTTGCCAACTCCAATCATTTGACCTCGATTCAAATCTTTGGCAATTTTTTTACCAACACCTTTTCCTCGTCCACGCTTTTTTCCAGCATTACTAACCGATGTTACACCTCGCCATAAATCTTCTGCTGGCACTAAAATTTTAAAATTAAAATCAAATTACATTTTCCTTGTAACCTCGAAAACGTGTGTTTACATTTATTAAAGAAACTTGTGTTGCGTGTACTGCTCAGAATCGGCAGTTGCTGGTGTACTACATCTTTTAAAACTCTACTTTTTTCTAATAAATTGTGATTAACATTTTGTGTTAAACTTAAGTTTTTTAGCGATTTTACTAAACATCCCGGCGAACATAGAAGACGTGCTGCCATTTTTGTTATGACATTTCTTGTTATGCAACTATTTCATATTTGAGGTATAGATGTCAGATAACAAATTATTAAGGCTCTTTTCAAATTAATATTATTAAGGACTCATGAAAATTTCAAGAATTTGAAGTTACTAATTAATTTATCAGCAAATTAAAATTAATGTAAGTGAAAACTTAAGCTTAAATTTTATGAATTAGACCGTTTTTTATAATTTATTAAAAAAAATTTATAATTAGAGAAAAAGAAAATAGTTGGTGAGAAAAGTGGCAAGCGCCATCTCCATGAGAAGTGAGAACGCAAGACGTAAAACATCAATGGCCCTCAAACTGCTACGAAGTAAAATTAAACGGAGGTAAACCGGCTTTTCTCTTTAATTTTTATTTTTAACAATTTACTACTGTAATTAAAAATTGATAAGTTATTACCTTTAAGACGAGTTAATCTCTATATAGTTAATGTAAGTTAAATAATTCTAAGATAAATTTAGTGCATAAAAATTAATCAGTTCTTTTTCTGAATAATTTAAGGATGCCTTTGATTCTACAACGGATGCTGACCAGAAATCGAAGGATTGCTTGGTGGAACAGTGATCTTCGCAGAAAGAGGAGAAAAGTTAGAAAAGTATTCAACATGAACAAGGTTGATGCATGAAAGCCCCTACAAGAAAGCCTTCACGGATTACATTAAAGAGCTGAGAAGATCCAAACGAAGATAATGGAAAGTTTTCTGCGACGAAATAGGCAAAAAGGATCGTTCAAATTTCCTTGCTACATGGAGCTACTAACGGGTAATCTAGTAACTGATATAGAAATGGCCTTAGAACCTAGCACTGGATAGGAGGAAATTTCTGCCCCATCCTACAATTGAAAGCAAGTAGTGGCAAACAGGATTTTCCTGCAGGGAAAGATTGGCACTTCCATACCATTCCAAATATTCCTGGCTTTCATTAAGAAGGGTTTGAACAAGATCCTATTATTCCTGCGGCCACCATTTTGCCGCCACTTTGCACTATCCCATATTTCGAGGTGCTGGAAAGAGGATAGGTGAGTCTTTATTCCCAAAGCTGGATTATATAAAGAAGCCTATCTTCCAGAAAACAATGGAGAAGATTTTAGACAAGCATAGGAGCTTACAGTAAACCCATGCCCCATTTGGCCCCTTTGAGGAAAAATCATTGCTAGCCCATCCGGAGTGGAACGAAGGCGAACGAAGAGGCCGAAATTTGAGAATTACGTAGTGTGGATACAGGGCCGTCGAGAGAAACTTTAGACCCGGGGGACAAACAATTAAGGTAAGGTAAGGTTCTTATAACTGTATCAAAATCCAACCGTTTGGCTAATGGCTCCTCAATGCAAAGAGTGCTAAGTTCTCAAAAGCCCACTTGTTTCGAACACGTGTGTCGATGCATGTTTTTAATGCGAGCCAGAACACTAAATGAACGTTCAGGAGACAGCAGCAGGTATACCGCAAAAAATATGGAGGGCAACACAAACATTCGAAAAAATCGTTTCCAAATTTCGAACAAAGATCGTTCGGCTTTGTAGATGTGTTTCAGATGGATCATTTCATCCCCTAAATCTTCGGAAACGTCTAATTTGTATTCTTTGACGAAATTTGTGGCAGCATTTCGAATTGCGGTTTCGTCCACCGTTGCCATAAAAAAGATAAAGTATTAACTATGTAAATCCTTCATGGCATTGCACCTATTGGATATTCCCGCAATAATCGAGTCGGTGATTACGTAAACGGTGCTCCTTTTGAAAATGGTCTCTTGATCGTTTGCAACTTCGTTTTCATCGTTGATGTAATCCCCAATTGGCATTCACGTAAAATGTGATCCGATTGATTTTGAATCAAATTCAAGTCATGCATACCTTCACCGCTTTTGGACGACTAACCGTTCCAAACGATAAAGAGGAAGCGAAGCATGTCCTCTTTAAATGCCCGAGGTATATGGAGCACAGGTCTATACTGGAAACAGCCGCCGAGGTACAGCTAACACCGGTACACGTCCCGGATATGATGAAGGGAGGATGGTGGATGTGACTCTAAAGGCGGAACTAGAGAGGACATACTCGATAAAAGCCGCAATCCTACTGTGTAAATAATCGTGCTGATTAGATGAATGGTACTGCGTGAATGTACTACCAACGATGGACCCCGGATACCAGGCGTCCTCCGGTTTGACTCAGCGGTCGACAATAATTACATTAGAGGTTCGGAATTTCAGTGGAACAGTGGTATGTAATGATAATAGCGACAAAATATAGAGTGGGCTGCTACATTCCTAGGGTGGCTTAAAGGATCTAAAAAGGCCAGAAAGGTGCCATCACCAAAGATGGTTTTTGGGGCGCCTGCAGGATTTGTAGTAGTGCGGTTGGCTGGAGGAGGAACATGCATTCTTGAGAAAACCAACGCGATTTGGAATATGTGACCATTCCATCGCAGATCCTCCATTAGGGGTCCTTTAGACGATAGGTTGTCGGTTTTGCCACAATTACTGCTTGCGGGTAAATCTACCTTCTAAGGTGATGATGGATGTAATTATTTGAATATTTTAATTTGCATCAATCATGACTAATCGAATTGATTGACGTTTGCATGAACGTGTAATGGACGCCCTAAAGTTACACCTAGGATGTTAAGAGTTGAGTCAGCCGTTAAGCCAGAACCAAATCTCATGACATCTCGCCAAGAGGGAGGGGGTCCCCAAAGTCTCCTCACGTAATTAATAGACGACTGCTTAGCTCTGACATGGGTGACAGTCTTCTCTCGGGCTTGGGATTAATATTGATCTATATTGTTGCTGTAAGATTGTGAGGCTATATCGAGGTGAAGATTCAGTCTCCTCCAACAAGGCAGCTTCCTGCTCTCAGGGAGATTTGCGATATGAATCCTAAATGAAATTTTGGGGTATATGAGAGACCTGAAACTGAAAGTTTTTTTATAACGGGGTTAGCACAATAGACAAACAGGTCGCAGATCCTGCAAAGAAAGAAGAAGAAGGCGAGAACCGTATGTCCAGATTGAAAAATCTGGAGGAAATATTTCAAGTTCTAATGATTTCAGTAAACGGTTGACTGAAGGAGGACTATCTAACCTTTGTACATAGCATTCGAACAATAAACTCACTATTGGTCTTCAAAGCCCCTTTTAGCATCGCTTTACGTAGAATTGCTTCTGGATCGCTTCGGATAGATTAATAAAAACAACAAAAAAGAGAATCTTCACCACTTTTAATATCTCTTGAATCGCTTAAGCAAGGCTTCTTGTCCTCTACACTCTGCCTCTATCTCTAAGATTATTTATTTTTAGCATCATTTTTCACGCTTTTCAACCATCCCTATTCATGCGTAATAACGTTACAAAACGCTCCTCAGCTCGAAAGATTTGTTATCACCTTTTTAAAGTTTATTCACTCCAGTCAAGCATCCCTAAGTAGTGCTTATGCTTGGAGTTTAAGTTTTATCTAGACATTCCTTCCGCTAAAAAACAATCGAAGTTGGAATTATGCTTGTGCTTGACTAATGAACTATCCGCAGACTTCAGCTAGATAGACATCACCGCATCCAGAGGTAGGACGGGTTGTTGTTAAATGCTTTCCTAGACATTTCAAGTTGGGCCATTTTTATAGACACATTTCGCACCTTTTGCTGAAGTTTGCAAGGAAATAAAAAGGCATTGAAACATTTTATCCTTGAAGGAGAGAATAACATTTCTCCAAGTATTCAAAAACACCAATTAAATTCACAATAATCTTGATAGGCCCGAGATTCACAAAGGTCAAGCCACGATGAAGAAATTTTTTGGCGATCATCTCTCGAGGAAGTTATTTAAGTGTTCTTCTGCCCCTTTCAGTCGATGATACTTGTCTAGAGGGTTCTTGTTCGACCATCCAACCTAACAGGCCGTCAGCCAGCCAGACAAACACAAATTTGGAAAGGACCGGAGGCATGCAATCAATAGACAACACTCACTTATGTAAAAAGTAAAAAAAGAGAAATCCTTTCGAGCTATGCGAAATCCTTTCGAGCCTCAATGACAACCGTGAACACATGCAGCTTGAGTCCTGGTCTAGATTCTAAATACGGCAATGTTTTTACTGTGCTGTTTTCGGTTCTGTGTGCTCTGCTCTATGTGTGTGTGCGCACCTGTATATGAAAAGAAAAGACTACAAAAAACGCATCCAGGTAGACGAGTGCTTTTAATATACTTGAAGACTCGTTTTTCGTTGTTTTCCGGAGCTTATGCCAGGCTTTCATTGGCACTTTGCGGAAGGCTTTTAAAATTGCATTTTAAGCTCCTTTTTCCTCTTTAGTCTCTCTGTCTGGCCTCATTGTTCCGTGAAGAAAGGTTTTAAGCTTCTGTGCGTTGCAGATAAGGATATACCCTTCATCCTTTTTTTTTGCGCGAGAATACACCACAGCCGGGTTGTTGGTTTTACAAGCAACAGTTAACTTAGGCTGCACCCTCGCCCTCCACTTTCCGTTTCGAGAGAGGACATTATTCGCCTTATTTAATGGTGACTGCATTATGAACGATAATCTGCCCGTTGTACACCTGACAGCGACTAGTGACTAGCTCAAATTAAAGGGATATTAAGGATCTCTCAAATTAATACCAAATCACTCACTCACGACTCCGCTCCTCCCAGCCCTGGGCAGAGTGATCCCAGCCCCCGCAGATATACACGTAGATGGCATCGCCTAATCCCGTTGTCATCTTGTGTAATCCCTTAGTAATCAATCTAATTCCAAATGAATACAAATCGCATCAGGACATCAAATTTTGATGGTGAGTGAGCATGTTAAGTGGCAGCTTTACAGCCCCCAGGAACGCCTTCCGTCCCATCTGAATACGTAAGTGACGTGCCCTTGAGCTCTTATCTTGAAAGCCGGCGATTAAGTTCGCCTCAGATCCTGGCTACTGTTGTGCCATTGCCTTGTAATCAGTGCTCGCTTTGCGCCGACGATGGCATTGTAACCAAGCTACCAGCAGCAGTAAAGTATCCTATTGTTGCCAGGATCCCGGGCGAAATTCGTCTCTTCTTGCCTCTGTCTTTGCCCTCCGCATCCTCCCCCCGGTCGCAGCCAGCGTATGCGAACAGGGCAAGAACTTTGTCAAGTAGTTAAGTGTAATTGGCCCAGAATGGAGGCTGCACACAATCGGAGATAAAAGGAATACGACGGATATTCTGTGCAGGAGCGTTTTAATTTAGCGGAACGGTAATTGAAGAATGCGTTAATATTTACCTGTTCGGCATGTTGTGTTTTGACTAGGTAGCACACGGATGACTGATTTTTTGGTGAAGTAAATGGACTCCTTTCAGGAATAGTTTTCTTCACAGACGAAATGGACCAGTGTTTATCAACATTTACAGGGATTTGATTGCTGGTTACTGATAATGGACATTGTTTGTTTGCAAATTGTGAATAGTAAAGGGACTCCTTTTTACGTAATGGACACTTCAAAGGGATTCAAGAAAGACATACGATGGGATAAGAAGTGCAGCTAGAGCGCATGGGGTGAAAATAGGCACTTCGTATATCCTTTATGAGTAGTTACTATTACATGCCTAACTTGAAGGATTGAAGGATACGTAACAATATTAAAGACTAGTGTCGTGAACAAAAAAAGTGTGTTCAAAAAAACCTGCAATTTAAAAGTGTAAGAGTTCATATGCGAGTATACCTTGACATGACACCAATAATGTATATCAAATTGTGGATCAACCGCGCAACTCCCTGATGTTGCATGTCCCATCTCTTCGTCCTTTTTCGTTCTTCCTCCCCATAAAAGATACTTTGACAAATTTCCTAATTCAACCAAACCATCTAAGAGAACTGTGTGGCGTTATGAAAAGGCTAGTAGGCTGGGACTTAATAATTTTCTCCAATACGCTAACTGGGATCTGTGTTTTCGAAGCAAAACCGTCAACTTCGCCGGGGGAACAGATCGTTTGATCGGGAGTGCTTGAACGCACGGGCTAGTCTCTTCCAAGTAAGGTTAGCGTTAGGCTTAGTAGTCAGTTTTCAGTTGTCGACTCTCGACCTATAATAACGGGAAATACCTACTACGCCACAATCAACATACCTCTGAAACTGGAACAAACGACGACGACCCCGCCAACGGAAAAGGCAGAGTTTAGGCTACAAAACATCTAACCGATACCGGTTTTATGGTCAGCAATCAAATTAAGCCTACCATAATCGGCTTTAAAGCTATAACTTAAAGTCTATGTACCCTTCGAGGCAAATTTAAGAGTATAATCCTTATAATCGTTCACGTACCTACAGAAGAGTCCAAACATTTTTTCGAAATAGTTATATGGGAACTTAATGCCTGCCCCAGATATGCTGCAAAAGACATCTGGGGAGCACTTTCATGAATTGCTAAATGGTGAGCTAACTAATGATTTGGAGGCTTGACCAATATGTGATGATAATCTTACGCTGCCGCCACCAAGCTCAGAAGAAGGTAGAAGAGCCATAAACCCGCTTAAAAACAATAAGGTCTTGGGTGCAGACGGAATTCCCGCAGAGCTGGTTAAATAAGAAGGGCCTACATTACATCACTGCAAGTCTCAGCTTTAGAATGTGCTTTATTTCAACGCTTGTGACGTCACAATAAAACACTAAGTGTTTTGAAATAAAACACTTTTAAAAGCTCAGATATGCAGTGATCCACCTCCAGCGACAACATTGAAAATTTTCTTTTAGTTTTGCCAAAGCGATCCGTTTGCACGAACGTTACTCTACTCTGAGATGGTTTGTTATTCCACTTGGAATAGATGCAAGGCGATGCAGTTCATCCGGATGTGCGTTCTACTGATGCTCTTGGTCACATTTACACAGTTCATCCTTAGTTTGACGAATTGTTTTATTTGCGGCTGTTGATGGTGAATGTTCGTGAGCCGACATCATTTGTATCACTTCGAACTGTCAATGGTGTGGTGTGCCCAACATTTCGTGCTGCATGTCAACAGCTCAATTTGCTTTAAAACGATACTCATTTGGACATGACAATCGCTGAAGCAATTGTTTCTGCATCTTCAACTCATGTACGCCTTGCTCATCATGTGCGGTAGTTTGTTAGTTAAGTGTTACCAACATATCGTGGAATGAACGACACTTTCAATCGAGAATTTGAACGAGAACGTGAGTACGATAGAGATGCATTGAACCAATCAGTTCGTGGGAATGGGCCACCGACTGCGACCAATATGCTGCTTGACCACGGCATCGAACGAGAATCGGTGTACGTTTGTCCATTTTCTCCCCCCCCCCACCCGAACAATTCCTTAAAGCTCCAATCAGAGCGTATTAACTGTGCTCCAAATTCACTCCTCTTAGCAGCACTTCCGCTGGAATAGCTTCTTGATAGCTTTTTGATTGACTTAATGGTGTGATTCTACTTGGTAGTAATTTTACTTGGTAGTACTTCTTGGGGTACTTCACTACCAATTAGAAGTACTCCAAGAAGTCCTACCAAGTAGAAGTACTACAAGAAGTACTACCAATTAGAAGTACTACTAAGTAGAAGTACTACCAAGTAGAAGTACTACCAAGTAGAAGTACTTCTAGGAGGACTGAATGAGACTAAAGTTTCTTAGTGTAGCCTAGAATGGATCAGGTCTTATGTAGACAGGCTCTTGTGCTGGGGCTCAGCACTCATCTTTCTTTTGGCAGAATCAATCCAGAAGTTATCCCAACGGAAAAAAATCTAAGCGCAACTAAGAGTAGCGAATTTGGAGCGCTGTTAATATGCTCTGATTGGAGCTTTAAGGAATTGTATAGGAGAAAGAAAACGGACAAACGTAGACAACAAATTTTTTTGGAATTTCAATATCCTGAAGGGGCTTGGGAGCAAAGACCCCGCACCACCACCACCTTTTCTTCTATAACTTAAAAAAAAAAAACTTTTTTCTCTTTCGTTCGCATGCAATTGTGAAAGGGGTAAGATTATCTCAAAGAGAAAGCGTTGAAGTTGAATGAAAGATTGAACGTGAGAACCGGTATAGAGATGAGGATTCAATGGCTATAAAGATTTTAACGTTTTCTGAGTATTTAAAATATTGGCCGTGTTCGTAAATGCGAGGTTTGTTTGCTTGCATGCAGGCAACCTTGCAATCGCTTGCTAGTCAGATTAGTCATTTGCGAATTATTCATGGTTGCTTAAATGAACGCATTTCACCATTTTTAAAAAGCTACTGTCAGCCCACTTGAATTTATTTGACAGTTCGTTTTTTTTCTTCGCGAATCCAAACTAGCAAGTACTTTGAAATAGATGCATGGGTTGCTATCATTTGCAAATGTACTTGCATTTCAGAACGCTGAGCTTTTTTCAGTTGCAATACTGAACGATATGCTACATGCAAAATTTGAGCAACTTGCATTTACGAACACGGCCATTGTACTGTGTAATTATAAATCCTTCATCCATTTGTCTATGTGAAGGTTTTGCAGAATTAATACAAGTTGTACTCTGTGTAAATTTAGTCTAGTTTTTTTAACGTAAAATTTTTAAAAATGCAAGAAAAAAAGTTTAAAGCTCCCGCTTCACCGACCTCAGTTCAATAATGTTCAGTTCACTCTTCATAAGTGGCTTTCACCGGCTAAAGTCCAGTTTATGTTCAGTTCATGCTTGAAATTAATGTTGCTTTTTCACCAGAAGTCAAAAATGCAAAGGCTCATTGGGATGATATTACATTATTCCAGTTGATTACTCTCGAGAACGAGTTTTTACGTTACAGCTTCAGTTCGAGTCCGGTTGGTTTGTTTTATCCTTCGTTGAATATGTATGCAAACTGAGGGGATTTCAAAGTACAGTTCACCAATTTGCCCGAACGTGCGCAGGTTAGATTATTAGCAAAAATTACTCAGAAAGATACGACACTGTAATCCTTTCTGTGCGAAGAAAAAGGAAAGTAAAAATCTATGATCAACTTCTCTATTCATATACGCACTCCGGAATGGCGAGAGGGCGGAGCAACGGCAAACTACACAAACACATGCAGAGCAGGAAGTACACGAAAATGGTACATGAATTCACACAAGCAAAATAAAAGTCCAGACGGCACAAAAAATTGCGGAGAAGAGAAATCAGTGCGTCTCTTTCGCACTTCGTGAAATAACATTTCTTTATTTACCCTTTCTTTCTCAGGTTTTTTTTTTGTTTTTAAATTGAATTTTGTCTCGCTTGCACCTTGTCGATTGATATATTCACTCGCAAGGGAGCTTATGGGAAATTTTGAGAGTGTCGTATCTTTGTGGGTAATCTTTGTTATTAGTTTGGTGTTAGGAAAATTTCTTAGAAAATTGAATAGAAACTAGGCAAGAACAAATTTTGTCGAATTCATGGAGTGGTATCCACATTTATAAACAATTCTGCTCAATAAGGTTGCAAAAAAGGACGAAGTAGGCAAAAGAAGTTATCCGATCGCGATGAAAGGAGAACTTTTAATGCAGGAAGCAACTCTACTCAGAGCTGCAGTGAACATGTTGCGCTTTGTTCCATAAATGTATTTGGCAAAGTGTATGAAGGGATCTTAACCTTAATCCTAACATTCAGCGTGCAAATTGGCGAACTGAGCTTTAAAATAAACTCAGTTCGCATACAATTTCCACATATTCAACTTTGGATAATAATATTAGATGAGATCACTGAAATCGAACCACAGATCTCTGTGATGGTAGTCTTAACCGTTAGATTACTGACACCAGTTCTTTCAATTCTTTTAACATAAATGGCTGTACAAATTTGGAAGAAATGTACATGGCTGCTGACATTAAAGCACATACATATTTCTTTCTATTAAGTAATTGTAAACCAGCTGTGCCAAAGTATAATACATATTTTGATGTCACTGATGCTTTCTTTATAAAATTTGAAAATGGACAAGTCTAGATATATTTTTTTCTCAAATTAGAATCAATTGGAGGATTTTTTGATAATGCTATGCAGGTATGAACTCTTCGTTTCAATCATAGAAATGTTGAAATCGTTACAACAGAACTTATTGCGCTAGGACTTAACCACTACTACTTAACCATGCGTTATTGTAATTATCTCTAGTCATGCTATTCGTTACCAAATTACTTCCACTTTATTTTTTTAGTAATTTCCATTGAATTCTGATTAAAAATGGTCTGTTTAGATTCCAAACACATTTTTAATTCCCCATAAATTATATTTATTTAATCCCGAATGTATTTATTTGTAGCCAAAATCTACCGTACACATACGTATATATCTGCGGAACACCGGGATGTGTGTGCGTGTGTGTAATTCCAGGACGAATAATATCCACTTGAAGTGATATAATAAATTCGGTAATGCATTATAACAAAATCCTTTCAGAGACGTTAACATAAAATGTATTTAGCGAACTGCAGCAGCACAACACAGGGCTGCGCCTAGGCCTCGGTTCCTGTATTCAATTTGGCTTTGTGCAGTTGGGATAGGTGTGTACACTGTATATATATGGACAGAGATATAATGATGTGCGCCATGGAAAGGGGCAGAGTGCTTGATGCCCGTAATCCTGTTTCAAGTGCGTTAATCTCGATTTAAAATCATTTCATTTGAGTGTCGGGTGAATCCCCTCCTGCCGAAGGATCCCAAGTACCAACTATTCACGCTGATATGGCGGCAAAATGTCCTCGGGATATGATATTTTTGTTACATTTTATATTTTTTTATACGCATTGTGTGCTGTAAAAAAAGGAAGGAACATAAAAGGACTTTTGTATTGCTTTTGGTTCGGGGATATTTTTGGTTGGCAGATTGTGGTAGGTATAGGTTTAGTTTTTTTGTGAGTGCGATAAAAAAGTATTCGTTTTTTGTTTAATTTTGAAAATAGTAATAAATTAATGGTAATGAGTGTTTATTTAACAAAAGTAGTGAAAGATTCGGGTGACAATGCATTAAATTTGCCTCAACCAGTTTTGAGTCACAAGGGCTTATAGTAGTGAAATGTATATTTCCTCGTCTTTCTATGAATGACGAATCCGTCAGTTATTAAAATGAAATTGTTAAAATGAATAGATGAACCCTATCGTACTATATTTTATTAGAGTCAACAGAACTTACCATCTTTTTACTACATTGAACCGCATCAAATTGTTTGTAACTCCGCTGTCGTCTTCTCGTCCCAAAGTTCAGGGTGTGAAAAGAGGAGTTCGGTCGACCTGCCGAATTGACCAGAATCGGGAATCCGAAGAAACTAGGCAAGAACCCCCATGGCTACACGAACTTACTATTCACGAAATAATGCTACTGCATCCGGAGCAGCCGATGAGCCAACGCTGGAGACCAGGGATGCTGGTGAGAAGTGGGCTACTGGCCGAAGATCGAAATTAGTCACACCGATAATGGAAATTCAATTCGCCAAGCGGAATGTACGAACAGGACATCACGTTGTTATCGAAATGCAAAATATCAGTTGCTGCGCTATCGGAACTACGACTTACCGGATCCGGGACATTGACGATCGTTCCGCCAACAATCGACGAAACTATGACACTTTATTATTCTGGTGGTGAGAAACGAGAAGCGGATGTCGAGTTTATGGTCGACCGGTGGGCTGCCAGCAACGTTATCGCTCTTTTTATGTCTCTTTTTATTCGCAGCGTCAAACAATTTGATCGTTGGCAACAGCATCTTCCGTCATCCACTCAAAAACCAACTCACCTGGTGAAATCTATCCGGAAACGACTCGGCAAGATTCCGATCGACGCTCAAAGACGTACGTGCAATGCGTGGGCTTGATTGCGGATCGGATCGGGCCATTATCTTGTTCGAGTAAAATTACAACCGCCACCACCAGCCAAGAAGAGTTGGGCGTGCCTACGGGACCCGACAATCGGGCGAGATTTTCAAATGGCATTATCCAACAAATTCGCGGCCCTCGCAATACCGGACGATATCGATGTAGAAAAAAAGCAATTGTGGAGTCCATTGTGGAATGTGCAATGGAGTTGTTTCCATCTATCCGTAAACGGAAGCAGCCATGGATCTCGGACAGCTGTCTGGACCTCGTCAATCAGCGGAAATGATTGAAATACGACGATGCAATACCGAAGTTCGATAGAAAATTATCGGAACGTGAAGCGTACTGAAGTAACGTTGCGGCCGACATGGAAGAAGTGGCGTCGATGCACGAGTACTGCATGCTGTACCAGACAATCTGGTGGTAGGCTCCAAAACAACATCAACAAACGACAACATTAAAAAATCGGATGGAACTTTCGTGACTTCTCCAGATGGGCGCCTGCAGTGGTGGAGAGAGTTATTCCACTAGCTGTACAAGCCGATTATCGAACCGACAATTATCGAGGTGAAGACGGCAATAAAATCGTTGAAAAATGGAAAAGCGCCTCATCCTCATGACACACATATAGCATTTGGACAGTGTCCCGTCGGCGTGGAAGAAAGCAATCGTTGTGCCAATTTTGAAGAAAGGTGACAGTCGGGAATGCAAGAATGATCACGGTATTAGCCTTCTTTCGATCGTCAGAAAAGTAGTTACGAAAATCATACGATCGCGGCTACAGAAACATCGAGAGCAAACGAGCTGGAAAGAACAAGCGAGATTTAAACCACATCGAGGATGCATTGATCAAATATTCGCCTTCCGTCAGCTAATGGAAAAAAGAATTCGTTGCATCAAACGAACTATCGTCGTTTTTACCGTTTTCAAATCTTCTTTCGATTGCATCGATTAGAACCGAATACGTGCCATTGAAAATCATCCAACTTTTCCAAGCGTCGTACGGCGGCTGAACCAGCAGCGTTCGTATTTGAAGCGATTTATCCGATAAATTCTTGATTCAAACAGGTGTCCGAATAGAAGACATCGCTACGCCATTCGTTTTCAACGTTGCGATCGACGCGATTATGCATGAAGCATTCGATGGAAGGCGAGGAGTTCGATACGTCGACAACAACTTCGTAAACGACTTGATGAACGAAAACGATAGGCGCCGTCTTCGCCAATACGGATGTCGAAGCAACGGAAATCATCATCAAAATCAAAATCAATGTAGGAAATACCAAAGTACTCACGACGGACGGATGAAAACCAGTGTTCACCTCGATGGAAGCCAAATCGAACAGGTTCCGATGTACAAATATGATTGATTGAAAAAAAGAAAGTGGCATCGATGGCAGACGTTCACAGCCCATCGGCCAGGCAACAGCAACATTCGCCTCGCTAAAGTGGTGCATATGGAAACGAACAAATATTGCAATCAAAACGAAAGTATGCCTTTACCGAACGTTGATCCTTCAGATTCTTCTTTATGGATTGGAAACGTGAACACTGTTCAAGCCGGACGTCAACAAGCTCAAGGTCTTCCAAAGGCCATGCTTGAGGCAGATTCTTGACTTCTTGACACTGATCGAAGAAGAAATACAAAAATCTCGACTACGGTGGTTTGAACATGTTTGCCGAATGGATGATAACCGCTTGCCCCGTATACTTCTTTGGTGAGACCATCCGGCAGAACTCAGCGATCGGCAGTGAAGAAAACCTGGCTAAAGAATATCGAGGGCGACTTAAAGAATCAACGATTATCAGCTATCGAGGCTCGAGACGTCCGTCGCCAAAAATCGTCAAGAATGGAAACGAATCGTGAATGGAGTTCGAGACCCAGCGGCACCGACAGCAGCGTATCCGTTGAGAGGACTTCCCGCTTGGACCGCCAGCTAACGGATCAAAGAAGAAGAAGAAGGTTGGTTTGGCACGTTTCATGTAAATATTCCGAAATTCGTCGTTGAGTTATCTGTCCGGTACGAGGCTCTGCTGTTGGGTTAATAGCAATTGATGTTGCCAGGGAGGATTGCTAGTCCTTCGCTGGTAGGCGGGATTCGGACGAAATCTTCATCTTTCTCATCTAAAAAAGGAAAAGCCTTATATTTAGAAGGTTCTGAGATCTAAAACTATAAACTATTTCGCAGATACTGGCCTCTTCAATTCCTTCCATATTAAGGAATCGTACGTTTCTAGTATGTGAAAACAGAAACAGATTAATTAAAACACAAGCCCACTTGGACTAATTATAAAAACACATTAATATTATTCAAGCTTCAAATACGACTTAGGTGCTTTTATAGGTTTTTCGTAGTCGTCTGGCTATAACATTCCTGTATAACTTTAGAAAATTCACCATACTATAATTATGCATCCCCGAACTAAATTAGTTCTAGTAAACTCACATTCCGAAAAAAGTGCATTTATTTCGGTTGAGAAATTCTGAGAACTTTTACACCAGCTACACTCTTACTCGTGGCCAATTTACAACAGGCCAACAACTTATCATACAAACAAGTCAAGAGAACAAAGAAAACATTTTTAGCAGTTTTGCAACTTACACCATTAAAAGCCACAGAGCACAGCCGGAGCTGGAAGGTAATACAAAAAATAGAAAATGAAAAACAAAAGCACTTGAAGGCAATCTACCTGGGGGACACATGTCACACGACTAACTTTCAAAAGCCCGTAAAATCGTGCCAAAACTAAAATTGAGCTTGTTAAGACTTTGTGTGCTCTCTGGCAGAAGCTTAGAAGGGACCCAGCAGCTCCCCCTAATGGCAATCTTAATCAAGTTCAGGTATGAGACCGACTGTTATTGTGCAACTTTGGCGCTGGGGACACACTGGTTAGCACACAGGAAGCCCTCGTCTGCACAAGATGTTGATCATCATCCCCAGCAAAGCCGCCCTTCTGCTGCTAAGGAGTCTACATCCATCTTGCCGTATGCCTATGTGCATATTATTATGTGGCACAAGGAAAAAAGCAGGACCCACATGGGCTACAGGACGTCACTTATGTGGCAGTTGAACTGGAGCCTTGCCGTGCATAATTGTTGTACGTATTGCTGCGTCTCCTAGCTGCAGGCCCGAGGTGATGCACAAGTAATATGCAAAGAACACCAACAAAATCTTCCTTCAAACACGTCAATTATTGCCCGGGCAAGGTTTGCATGTCAAAGTAATCCTTTTTAGAATGCACTTGATTTTTAGCCCGTCACATATTCCACGGCAAGGTAGTGCCATTAGTGAAGATGGGTTTTCTGGGAGTTGCAGTTGCAGAATGCGATTTCAAGGTTCATTAACTTTGTTCTTTGGTAAAGAAGCGGTTCTGCCGTATTTCAAGGCTAACGGTGGCATACGCAGAGAGTTTCTTTCAATACGGGTTTGCATGTGTGATAATATTTTTAACCTTAATTTTTCATTAAAATTTTATCGAAAAATAATGAAAATTGATTTCGAAAACATTTGGAGTAACAAGATGAATTCAAATTTGCAATTCAAATATCCTTAAATCATATCCAAATTTTGGTGCAGTGAGCTCTTTCGTTCCATGAGTTGTTGAGTTCAAAAGTATAACGATCGCCTCTCATCGTACCCCTTAATGTCACGCATACCTCAAATATTATTGCGAGACAGTTCCCTAACTAAGAACCGACCACGTCCAATATTCTGCTTGACCACTGTATCGAATGAGAGCAGGTGTATTTTTGCCCGTTTTCTTTGTCCCATATACTATTCCTTAAAGCTCCAACATTGCTCTCTTCGGAGTATATTGGCAGCGCTCAAAATCCGCTCCTATTCGAAGCGTTTCGAATTTTTCCTGCTAGGATAGCTTTTGGATTGATTCTGGCAAAAGAAAGGTGAGTATTGAGCTCCAGTGCTAAGCACAAGCGTCTGTCTGCATAGGATCTGTTCCCTTCTAGACTGCACTATGTATGCAACTTTAGATTTTTTCGTGAATGAAAAACTATCCGCACGGGATCTTATATTTAATGCTCTGGATGTACTTATTCTAACCACAAATTTTAAAAAGTAGATATGGTAGTATTACAGGTTATGCGACGGGTCTGTTTGTACTGCCATGTCGTGACATTTGAGACATGATGCAATGCCTAGCAGTAAAATTTGCTTAAAGGATAGAGGATAGAACCTCACGAACTCTTGTACGAGTTCGGAAATACTAAATGCGGAAAATTATTCCACCATCGAGTTGTACCTACTATTTATAAACGAACTTCTAAATCGTAATGTGTGCGAAAAGAGAGCTGTATGGTATGGGAGTGAGTCTTTCGGGCTTTTCTTGAATTCCAGTAAAAGTATAATCTTGCAGTAAGTAGGGCGGTAATTTCAGTCGATGGCTCAATGAATCAATAACATCCTTGGTCCAGAACAGATAAAAACCCCAAAGTTTAGTATCGAATGTTCGGTTAAAATAATTCCGGTCCTGATACCTGCTATCCGGGTCCCGTACGAGTAAACCCTGTGTCCTATGCGATTTTTGCAGATTTTATAGCGATTTTGTCTACTTCAAGGTCGTACTGAGTTGAGCAGACTCTCAAGCGATGCAGTCGTCGAGTTTCCCATAATCAAGGTGATAAAAAGGCCATTGTTTGAATTTTACGTAATTTTCAATGTTATTAAGCTTGGTGCTGTAATCACCACACTAAAGGTACAAACAGATTGGCGCGGCACGTGTGACGGTAGCTTTAATTGTTTTTATAGGCAAATGCTAAAGAGCGTACTTTCTACAAGGATCCACAAACATTTGACGGAAAGGATCTCTCGAGCTATTCGCGAAATTGGGCCACAAACTATAGACATTGTACAGAGCCGGCCCTTTGGTTTTTTTGCGCCCGGTGCAGTTTGCCATGTTGTGCCCCATCCCCTGATTCTTGCTACAAGGGATCTTGTGCTTCTCATTTCGTTTCATCCATATGAGTTCGTTCATCCATATGAGTTCGGAGACGGACGTGCAAGAGAAATCCTTCAAGACATGAAAAAATGTTTTCATTTTTTTTTAAATCGCTGCGAGTGCACCATTTGCACCTACTGAAGCGCCGCCCCTGACGTACTACCAAACTGGATACTAGGTTGGGGGCTACTGCGAAACTTGTATGAAATTGTTTTAAAAATTCGGATGGTATCTATACTATCTTCAATTAAAAAATTAACATTGGAACATAAGGAAAAGTGCAGTTTTAATAACAATTTAAAAAAGAAACCAACCATCGCACAATGGTAGTGTATCCAAAGTTAGGAAAGGTTAAATAAAAGTTTCAAAAGTTAAGGGTTTGATATTTGGGATGTTGTAGGAGTTTTGAAATAGTTTACTTTCCAAACTATTATATTCCAAATACTTGTAAATATAAACTACTCCCATTTTGCTAAAAGATGCCGATAAACCTTACTTCTTTAGCTCACAAATCAGATTGATCAGAATCAGAAGTTCAATTTCGGCTATGAGTTTTTAAAGTTTACCTCTTTTCGAAGATTTAATTTCCGTACATGGACTGAATTTTTGTTAACCCCGAAAGGGTAGATTTATTTTAGTTCCAAACTAATTTGTTGTTATAAGTAATGTGGATTATAGTCGGTTGCATTTATTAAGAATAGTTTAGAACAGTGATTCTCAACCTTTTTTCTGTTGCGGCACACTTTTAATAATTTCAAAATTTGGCGGCACACTAACAATACAATGAATTTAAAAGAATTTTACTTATAGACAGTCAGCTAGTGACAGATTTAGGTGCCCCATTTTCTCATGCTAGCCTCGAAGAGGGTTGAAAGTTAGATCGATGTTGCGATGGAAAAAGTTAAAGTTGCCGCTCCTGGGGATAACGTAACGTAACGTATTTTTCGTAACAGAAATAAGAGGCGTATCTCGCCCATATTTTCACGTCAATATCTTCATAGGAATAGTAACGATGAAAGTTTGAATAGTGGAATGCCAGGCTTTCGCATTTCTGACTTCTGACAATTTGCACGAACTTAACATGAACTGGACTTTAACCGGTGAAGCCACTTACGTGGATTGAACTGAACATTATTTAACTGAGGTCGGTGAAGCCGGGCCATTAAGCTTTAGTTTAACTCATACAAAATTTTAGTTTTTGTTGATGCATTGCTTCATGTTTCAGGCAATTATGTTGGTGACCGTGAAGGGTATCATTTAGCATAGTCAATAGACCGGTTCTGGTTCGATTGCAGGGGCTAAACAGCTTCAACGTAATTAGTACTCAGTTGGGAGACCGCATTGGTAAAACGATACTTGCGTTTAAAAATATGAAGTTTTCGACGCGGGCGCAGTTATTGTTCACATATCCACGCCGAACTTTTCAAACTTTTCGGAATCCCTTTCCCACTCGGAATCGAGGAGCAATGATTTTTTCTCCGGGGGGCTAAATGAGGCATTTCCGTATGAAGATGCGCGAATGAGGCAAGGGATAAAATACTCGGTGTGGGCCTTATAGGGCAATCTACTCTGGGTGCACATGGGGCGGCCGGGCTAGGCGCATAAGGACCCCTCCCAAAATGCTAGTCGGACACATAACCCATAACCAAAGAATTTAAAGGCAGCTCGTAATTCAATTGACCGAATATTTTAACGGTTACATATTCGCGTATTCCCCACCTACAATGATTATGCTCCGCCGCACCTGTTCCCTAGCAGTATTCTTCTTTTAATTTCCGCCGTAATGTTGCTGTCTTGGCTCCTTTATGATGCTACTTTTTCTAACGTTACATATGCTTCCTTCGCTGCCCTCAGACCTGCCTGCCTGTTGACCTGCCTATGACGACTATATCATCTGCACATACGATTAGCTGAATAGACTTGTTTGTAATTGTCCCTCTAGTTTCAATACGTTCCTACCGGACGGTTTTTGCTAATAAGATGTTAAATAGTAAGCAGGATAAAGCGTCTCCTTACCTGAGGCCTCTGTTCGCACCGAAAAATTGCTCTGTATTCTCACTCCGTTTATCATTCGACTCAATGAGGTTTTAATGATTTGAATTAATTGGTCTGGAAAGTTCAGTTCCACCATTGCTTCATAGATTTTTGAACGTAGCGCAAGATCATATATTGCCACTCAATGAAAAAGAGGTGGGTTTCTATATTAAACTCATTCGTCTTTTCAATTACCTGTCGTAATGTGAATATGTGATCGCTTGTGGACTTTTGTTTCTTGAATTTGGCGGCACACTTCAGGAATTTGGCGGCACACAAAAGTGCCGCGGCACATTGGTTGCGAATCACTGGTTTAGAATATAATGCTATTCTCAAGCATTTTGATCCAGATCCAACAAAAAAAAAACTAGCCTCATAATTCTACTACTGCTTCCATATTGTCTACATATTTCCTTTTTAGTGGGGTCTTGTTGGAACCGAATGTCGTCAAGATCACGAGCTTCAATTTCAGGCAGGAAATAGTCAGTTTGGCGCGATATTTTTGCTCTTCAGGCCAAATACGGCAATTTTGCTTATTCATGTAGCCGTTAAGCCAGAAATGGGCGTCATCGCTGAGCAGAATTTTGGTTGAAAGCAATGGATGCTCTTCAAGCTTTTCGAGAGCCCAAACACTAAAATGGTGACGATTCGGAAGTTCGGCCTCTAACAATTCCTGCACGAGTTGACTTTTGTATGGTTTTAAACCACTATCCTTACGTAGAATACTGCAAGCTCTTCGATACCACAAGTTAAGCTGTTGAGAATGGGCCGTGCGGCTTAAGGGCACGTAGAAGGCTGAATTTCAAGGCTTTCTTGACCAGGAGATTGCCGATTTGATTCTGGAGTGTAGGATCCATATTTCATCCATTGTCACATATCGCATTAAAAAATCCTTTTTGTTTCTATTAAACAGCTCCAAGTAGCGCTCTCAATCATCAACGCTTTGTTGTTTTTAATCAACAATGAGCAAATGCGGAACCCATTTCTCTTTCTCATAGACAATAATGTTTATGCAAAATAGTGAATACACTATGTATGTATTTAAGGTGTCAGCTATCTCACGCAACCTCACGGTACGATCTTCCAAAACGATTTTGGGCACCTTTTTATGCTTTCTGGAACAAATGCATCATCAGTGTTTGTGGGGCCGCGTTTAAAATCGGAAAACCACTTCCATTTGCCTTGATGGTCCAAATAATACTTAGCATGCCATTGCTTCCTTGAACGCTTTTCCGCAATAAAATGCCATGCTTCATCGAAAATGCCATGCTTCATACAAAAGTAGCCCTCTAAAACCACTGTGACTTGACACATATCATTTGAATGTTGGTATTATCTAAATATCATATCAATTTGCCAATAGTGGCGCCAGCTATATGTCATCCTATGAACTTATTGAGTGATGCGAGGTTTGCGAGGATCTTCTTATTCTCAATTATATTGTGAGATTGCTATTAAAACAACATCGGCTGAAACCACATTTCCGTCTAAAATTTTACTTCCAATCTAGGTTCACTGTGTGCAAGGTTGTACTCCCTAAAAACTAAATAAATAAGCGCATTTTATTATATCAACTATTATGGTACTTCAAAATTGCATAAATTTGTTATCTATTAAGTTGTTGATACCTCAATAAGGTCGAAACGTTTATATTACCTCGATACTTTCTCTCAAGTTGAAGGGAGACAGCAAACGCATTTCATCCATTTTGAATGTTACCAATTACAGATAGTAAATACCAGGAAAAGTACCGTAATGAAAAGCTAACTGGCTTCGTAGTTAAAACAAGGATGTTATAAGTTAACAATACTTACTGCTCTTAAGATAAAGTACTTGATGCTTCAGACGTACTTGACGACATTACGTTATGTACTTGAGGCTGAAAAAGCTGAAAATCCTGGATATACGCCATTGCCCTGCCCTGAATACCCGTCGGGGTTGGCATAGTGGCACATTTCAGTGCCCTACTGAATGCCAGCAGACCATGATTCCGTTACCATTCAAAGCTTTTTTTCAGCGATAAGAGCTATCCTCATCACTGGTTTTGCACACAAATTGAAGAAAAAGTTTTTTCCTACAAAAAAAAAAGGTTAATTCCTCTCCATTTATAGCCTCGTCTCGTCCTTGCTGCTGTGAGGTCCTTTGAATGGATACGAGTCCGTTGTACGTCCCATGCCGGGAATGTTGGGTGCATGGAAGATAGACTTAAGCGCGTATCCCAACACATAAGCCCTGCCCCTTGAGAGTCCCATGAAAGACTGCACATATGAAAGAGGTGGCCCTGAAAAAAATTTTCCTAGTGTGTGCAAAGTACTAGGATATGGAAGAGGGCCAGTTTAAAAGTCCTTAAATTCGTTTGTCCGTCTGTCCGTCCGTCTCTTTACGACCATCGAAACGAGGTGTCATTGAAGAGCGCTCTAACGCGACCCGACGAACTTCGAGTGCTCAAAAGAGTCTTCTGCCATTATATAATCATTAAGCTGTACTATTTGTGTAAGTCCTTATGTAAGGACATAGTCAAGTGTGTATGTGTGTGTTAGCCTGTGTCCGTGAACAGAACGGAATAATTGTGATTGTATATATGCTGCCAGAATGCCACAATGCGGACTGACACCCACACTAACGTGTTGGGGAAACTAGTGAGGATCTCGATGGCCAATCTCCAGGGTTTGTAAAGTCTACCGAGCGCACACCCACAAAATGTGTCCGTTATACACAATGGGAGTAAAGGGAACGAACACACCCTTACTAGACCCGCTCTTCCTCATCCTGGGGTGTTTAGCTTTAGGTACGGACGCTACACAGCACAGCAGAGAGAGGATAGACCCTCATGTCAGGACGAATGTGAATGTATGCATCATCAGCAGAAAATGTTTTCAATTTCGGGATTTATTTGCAGCATTCGAGTCGTTGTCGATATGTTGTATACCTGTAGAGGAGTACGTCGTTGGGGATTCAGTAGAAATTCGGCCGCCTGCTCCACACCTATCTGGCCTTTGAACTTGGGGGTCATGCGGCAGGGACCAGGGAGTCCTTTTATTTGTCTTTGTCTGCTGAGTAAGCTGGAGGCTGAGAAGAGTACTTGGAACTTTTTTTTATTGCACAAATATCTTTGGTCTGACTTTATTGGATTTTCATGGCTGACTTTGTGGATTTTATTGGAATCAGTCGGATTCTGTTACGATAACCTGGTTACGTGCCAGGATATTGAAAATTAGATAAAAGGAGAGAAGAAAAAAAAATAATAATAATTTTTGCTTATTTGGATATTTGCGATTTGCCTTTTTTGCAAATAATTTCTGGATTATTCCAGAACATGGAATTATGCAAATAATATTGGTTTTTTTTTGGATGGTTGCAATCGTATTGATTAGTAGACAGAAATATTTTATTAAAATTGATTTAATGAAATTCAGTATTATTTATTATTCGGCAGAAATATTCGAAACAAATTCATGCGGAATATATAAATCTTGAATTTGTATATTGATATGGAATTGATCGCAGCTTCTTGAAATATGTATATAAGTTGGTGCAATGTTTGGTTGGTGTGTATATTAACCAATAGTCTTTAAGATTTAAGATTCTAACGCGATTCTTGGATAGTTTCTACGCCTTTATATTAGGACCATATCGAAAAATTCATTGTAGACTTTGCCGTTCTACCAATGTTTTAGAAATATTTGATACCTTTTGTTTGATTGGTTTCTTATTCAAAGCATATTTTCGAAATTTGGTGCTGGCGGGTCATCAAAATTATTTTTATAAAACTTATATCATAAGCGAATTTTAGTGCAATTGATAGGCTACCATCATTCCACAGGATAATAGAGGTTTGTTGCACAGTTTCTTGTTTATAGTACCGCAGTAGACAAACCTGTTAAAGGATACTAAATTTGAGCTTTAAGAAATAATATTGGACAAAGAAAATGGGGAATTATTTTTGTGCCCACAAAGGGTGCCATTAGCTTATTCAATAGACCGGGGGTCAAGCAGTATTGGACATAGTTAGTACTTCGTTGGGGGACCACTTTGGTACAACGAAACTTGCGTTTGGAAAGGAATGGCAATTGTAAAAGGTGACTAAAAACAAAAACTTTTCAACACCGAAGCTCATTTACATATCGACAGGCCGACATGTAAGTATTCTAATGTATATAGCGGGTATGAAAGTGGAGCGCTACAAGTTTTTTAAGATGACTTCCATTATCTGCTGAGTTTGAATTTATATCCCACGTAAGATAAGTATTATTGTAATTGTCCCTACCGAAAATCGAGTAATGATTACGCTACGGCAGTAATTTTGAATTAGTAAAAAATTCTCATAGAGTATTTTCCTTTCGATATTACTCATGAGTGTTTACTCAAGTTCTTTCGACTGATTCCGCATCCCTAGTTAGGGAGCCCAGGATGTTAAATGTTGATTTATTCGGGCGTGGTGATGACCTATTGGATTTTGAAAATTAGAAGGTAGAAAGAAAAAAAAGTTATTATGATGTATTCCCTTTTATCAGCGAGGGGGACGTATAACCAAGCTTTCAAATAATGTATGTAAAAAATGATTTATTTTCATTATTTGCGTTTTAATTTAAATTTATTATTTTACCCAAAATATATTATTGCTTTATTATTTATAAGAATTCAGAAAAAATTAGTAAAATAAAATAAAAATGATGAAAATAATTTTTTTTACTAATCTTCATCTTCATCCGTGGAATTATTACAGCAAGTCTGGTTCTAATCGGTCATCAATTTCTTCTACAGTTTGCATATCTGTAACAAAAAATCGCTATAATATTTGACAATATTTCATGAAAAGGGTATTATTAAAGTATTGAAAAGGAAATATACCGTGATCTGGACTATCCCCTCTAGAATATCTGGTGTTATAACTGCATTTTCATACGTTTCTGCTAATTGATCACACCAACGAGGCATGTCATTTCAAATTTTTCAATTTCATCTGCCAATCCGTAATCTGTCGTTTACAAGTCGATGGTGTTGGATAACGGTTTTATTTAGCTTGAATTTTATTTAGTTTGTTTCTTTGGTTCAGGTTTCAAGTTTTTTCTTTAGTTCAGTTTTTCCAACTATTTCTACTTAATCGATTCGATGAAACTTTGCATGACGATGCAATCTGCCAATTAAAAAAAATCAAGATGGCGCTTCCAAGATGGCGGACGAATTTTGCAATTGGGATTCGATTTCATTGAAAATCGAAATCGGGAGGTTTTTAGGACCACAAATGACGGTTCTGTGATCAAAATTTTAAAATTCAAAATGTCGGATAAATTTTGCAAATGTGTTCTGAGTCCATCAGTAAAAACATTATGCAAAAACTATTTTTCCGACAGTGAAAAAGTGGGTTTTTGTTATAAGTTAAACAAACCTTAAAATACTTAATTCCAGAATAATGGTAATTCCTTTTGTTGGCATAACTTTAAAATGAGAATACGGGTTTTCGCAGTTTTTAGCTATTTTGGAATGCAAAAATTGTCTGGAAGACTTCGTTAAGAGATGTTTATCAAAATCGGGTAAAAAACGAAATTTTTCGTGAATTTTTCAGTTTTTGGGTTCCCATAAATTTTCCAGGCGTTTTTATAGTTGCCCGCTCCCTAGATATTGTTTGGGTTGTAATTTTTGACTAACTTCAACTAAAAAGTCCGTTACATCACGCCAAATCCAAAATTTATATCTAGCGCCTGGACTAAGGAGAGATAGCTGCAAAGTATTCAAAAGTTGAAATAAATCTACACTGAGATCGTAGGAATTCAATGTAAATCGTCAATCAATGAATGTGTTTTGGATAAAATCGTTCCAGGGAAACAGGTGAAGAAAGTTAATAATAGTCACCAAAACACGTTTTTTCACCTTTTGCGTGTACAAGAACGTCAGATCCTCTTCTTCTCCGTCTTTTAACAAATCTTGTGGACATCGTTCATGTGAATTCACAGCCGACGGAGTTTAAGATCTGTTTATTAATAAATGTTTCTAAAATGACACAAGGTTTGGAATATCATTCTTATCTTTTAATCATTTCTTGCAAGTTTCATTGGGTCAGGAGAACGTAAGAATATTTGTGAAGATTTTTTTTGTACCTGTACGATATCACGAGAACCAAAAACGATATTGCCTTTTTTGAGGTACCGATCGAAGGATATTAACGAAAACATGCTCTGAAAAAAATTGCATAACATTAGGTCGATCCCTTTTTTTGTTTAAATAAAAAGACTTCGGCTAAGGGTAACAAGCACCTTAACTTGATTAGTTTTTCTAATATCTAACAAATTCTTAGAAATGAAACTCGTTCTAAACGAAGTTACCTTTTCTGAATTCAGCAGAGTGATAGTTCCCAACAAGACATCACTTGTCAATATCCAAGCACTTTTTAAAATCCGTGAAAAAACTGCATTACCTTTTGAACACATCAAGAATGTTTCAAAATTAGCACTTAAAGGAGACAAAATTCCAAAATGGCTGAAAATTGGTACTTAGCTTCCTTGTGACATTTTATGAAAACAATTTCGGAAGCCAAAAACAAACATGGCAGCCGGAGACATCATGTTTTTCCTGAGTATTCCTTGTAGCTCGGTTTCTATAGGTCATACAACTCCGTGTGAGGGCCCAAAATTTGGACAATGAAATTCTCTACAACTTTAGTTCTAACAGAAAGGTTGACCCGAGCAACCATTTGAAAGTTATTCATGGTCAAAGTTTTCGAAAATCACTTTTTGGCCAAAATTTTACTCAAAATTACTGGGCCTATAGAAACCGAGGTACATGGAAAACTTGGGAAAAACGCGATATCTCCGGCGGCCATGTTTTTTTTGGATTTCGAAATTTTTTTCTTAAAATTAATCCAATTTTCAGCCATTTTGGAGTTTTGTCTCCTTTCGTGTGTTTTTTTTGCTACCCCGGACTATCAATCAATCGATCAGAACTTTTTTGACGGGGAATTGTATTCACAGTTTCTGTAAATTTAAATTCATTCTGGAATTTCCAATATTTACGAAACATTTGGGTTTTTCGGTCAAGTCCGATACATTTATTTGTTTTCTGAAATAGTTCGAATTTCCAAATGAAGTTATTTGCTTCCTAGTTTATTAGCGGCGATTCAGCACCTAAACAGACCAATCAATAGCCCCATGCAATTTCAGCGTTAATTGCTAACAGGAAACAAAAATTATAGTGATATAGGAAAACAAATTCTAAAAAAGATAGCGTTTTTGTTTTTTGAATTTGAAATGGCGAACCTAGCCTGATTTGGAGCGAATAAGAGAACAACGCGAGCTCGAATCGAAAAAAATCAAATTATTAAGTTGTTGCTATTCAAATTATCTTTTGATTGATGTAAAAATGGGGATACCCGTTAAAAATCAGTTTTTTTTATTTTGTTAATAACTTTTGCTTGAAGCAACTTACACATTTGTTATTTGGTAAAAATATTGCTATAGCGGAAAATCCGAAATATTGAACAGTTGCGAAATATTGAACAGTTTTCTTAAAATATTACATTTTCTAAAAAAAGGCGTTCTTCTAAAAACCGTCCTCTTGGTCCATGGATTTTTTAGAGCAGCGTTCTAGAGCTTGAAATTCTTCAAAACTTGTACCTACTACCACGTGGAGGTAAAAAAAAGTATACTTAAAATGTTTTCAATGTTCAAAATGGCCCCAAAAACATTATTATTAATGAAAAAACAGACGTTCGATTGAAGAACTGACTTTCCGAGTCAGCTGCGAACCTTAGTATCTGACTGTTTCTTACATCTTACTAATACGTTATGAAATCCATTAAGTTCGGCTTTTCTCATTCCAAAGCAATGTTAAAAAGTATTGCTCAGTTCGCATCTCCATGTCAAAGACCTGAGTCTTGAACGAAGTATATTGTATTACAACAACCTAAATATTTTTACTTGGGTTCTATACGCTTCCATCGTCATTTTGCACAGATATATTAATTTCATTGGAAAACCCCATTTCTGTCATATTGTTCCACAGCTCTCTTTTATAAATCAGTTCATAAACATTTCTGCAGTCTACAAACGGAAGATCATATACTGAACCGTCATCTAAAAAATAAAACTAAACACTATTAAAACATTCTTTCATTTTATTTAAACTCCGGTTCATCAAAATTGTTCAAATATTTAAACAATTTGAATAAAATTGCATGAAAAATATAACCTTCGTTAAAAACTAAATTTTATCTAAAAACAAATCTCAAAATTTTTACCTCAACAAATTAAAGCAGAAAATCCACCATTTAATTAAAAAAAAAAAACAAAAGTCAACAATATTAAATATCCCCAAAAAAAATTCAATATTGAAATTCCCTTAACACAAAAGCAACAAAATAAAGAGCACACCACCATTTACACACACACAGATTTAAAAAGGCGCTGTTATAATACAAAACTCATACTACACGCGATGCACAATAATTTTTGCAAAGGACAAACAGAAACAGGAGGAATTCGCCTTCAATACACTAAAAATAAAAAAATAAAATAACAAAAAACAACGCACACATAAAATGGTAATGGTAAAAAAAATATCGTTTTTGTATTAGGATGCTGTAGATGTATCCTTTCGCATATATACGTATCCTTTCTTCACAATTACATTTGAAATATTTTGGTGATGAACGACAGAACGATGACAGCACGAAAAAAAATGGTTACTTCATAAAGATCGTCCAGAATATCCTTGGAGCCTAATAAGGAAAGTGTACTCCGGGTGTGATTGTAGAAAGGGGAGGGGGAAGGAGGATTGACATAAAAACTAACATTTTACATTATCGACCACACAAAAAGGATCAAATTTACTTTTACTACTTCCAGTTTTATTTCGCCGTTTTGTTTTTGTTGTTGTTATTGAGCGGTTTGTATCCTTCGTTGGTCCTTTTTGGGGTTTTTTTTCGTCTAAAAATTCGAGACATGCGCATTGATGCTAGGAAGTTTTGACCATAATTATCCTTTTCGCGGGGATTCAGGGGAAAGATTCGGTTTTTTTCTCTCGAGGGGGAATTTATGTTCAGTGAGCATGCGCCAAGTCCCTTCTGTGCATGTAAGAAGCGATAAAGGATGGCAATGGAAGGCATGCGCGAATTTTGTAAGCAAGAATCCCTGCATTTCAACAATTTGCGTTCTTTTTTTAACGTTGTTGTTGTTGTTGCTGCTGTAGAGTAAATTGAAAGAGCTGCCATTTAAAAGCCGACCAAATGGAGGGGAAGAATCTTCACATATCCGTCGCGCGAATGTGTGTATCCACCATGGGTAAAAAATACAAGCACAGAGGCCAATTGAAGTGGCTCGAGTGCGAGATGAGAATGGAAAACTGGTTTCATCTCTTCTGGTTGGTGAGCATCATTGTAAGCTCCGCCTTGATTGAGCCCCTGTTCCTATATGTAACCAGGTTGAAATAACTGTTCTTTCACATGTGGTTTAGAGCTACCAGTAACAGTAGTAAAGGCACACCAGCCGGGGGCAGATTACAGATACAACACAGATATAATTGTGCTGCGCTGTGTGTATTTCGTGTGTGTATAATTGTTACACCGCTGTAAAAATCCGTTAGCTCAGGTGTAAAAGAGGAGCAGTAAGAATCCCTCTATTTTTTTCTCGAAGGGGGGCTGGGTTGGGTTATTATCGCTGTACTGAGCAGAGAGCAGTACACAAGCAGAGCTACTAGATGTGTCCCTCACACGTCCTCACAGCATCAGAGTCGGATGATTTATGATCACCTGAATCAAGTCCAGTAGTAACCATTCTCGGCAGTTTGGCCTGTCTACACTATCCTTCCACGTCGCGGTTTCGGACTGTCCTTGTTCGTTCCTTCGGATGCTGTGCGCTGTGCTGTGTTGTTACCCATCGCGACCCCTCTGAAGGGGATGGCGCTGCAGTCCGTACGGAGTGATTTATAGTGGTACATAACAAACGACAATACTTTTTCACTCCCCCCCTCTCCAGCAGAGCCCGTTTCCCTCTAGCCTATATGACCAATTGAACATAGGTGTGTGCTGGTTGGGTTGACGCCTTTTCAAAATTACCTTTCATTGATTTGTATTCATGTTTTTGAGGGATGGTACTTTTAGTTCATTCAAGCATACACAGCCTTTCAGTGTGTTCGGGACGTTCTACACGTTCTACATTGTACGCCACCGCGGATAAACCAGTTTTTACCCAGTATTTTCCATCATTGTGTTTCATACTTTGTTAATAAAATGCGACAGAAAGGAAAAAAGTTTATACAAAAAAAATAGTAAAAAAAAAATAAAAAAGAATAAAAAAAATATAAAAATTTTGTCAGCTGGTGTGGCACTGTGGATATATTGTTTTTGTTGTTGTGTGCCGCGCGCGGTATATTGTGTGAAATACCCGGAGTCTTCTTGGAGGGCTATCCAGAAGCCATCTGAGAAGCACTCGTCAGTACTGTTCAGACCTCTTATTTCATTTGACGGAATCGTGTCGAGTGGATATCGTCCTTAACCAGAAAAAAAATAATATAAAAAAAATTCAAAATATCTCTACACACATAAAAATAGGTGTTGAATATTCTGTGTGTTCTTATTGTTGTTGTTGGCTTTAGAGAATATTTTTTTTTGTTAACAAAAGGAATAATATTCACACGTGTGAACAAAAATTTTGCTGTATGTGAAGAATAATAGATAACAAAAATAAAAAAAAACGGAAAAAAGGATTCTCCAGTGAGACGACACACGGCAAGTATCTGAAATATACAACAACAGAAAAAAAAACATAGAGAACGCGAAAAAGTGCAACAACGAATTGCGAAAAAGTTTTGTTTCTTCATTTCCGGAGGATTAAGTTGAGATAAACAAGAGACACAGAGATTCTCCTTAAAAGGATATTCTAATGAAGCCCGGATTTGATTTGGTTACCATCATCAAGTTTTAGTTTTGTTTACGTTGTTTCCTTTTATAGTTGTATAAAAAAAGTGTGTCTCAGGTATACGCGAAACAGAAAGTGTGTATTTTTTTTAATTTTCAAAAATTTTAAGACCCATATTCAAAAAAAATTCAAAAAATATATAAACAACTTTTTTTTAATATTAATAAAAATAATAAAAATAATAATCATAAAATAATATTCGTTATTTTCAAGTGAGGTGTCAAGTGAATTTGTTTTTCGATTTTCAAAAAGTAAATAAATAAAAAAAAAATAAAAATAATAATCAAGTTTCTCCAATAAGAATATTTGTTATAAATAATTATGTGATCAATTTTTTAAGTTACTCTAGAAAAAATGTGCTTAAAGTAAAAAAAATTTATGAAAAATAATTTTAAAACACTCGAGAACCATCAACAACAACAACAACAAATCAAATTCAATATTTTTAATAAAGTGAATCAATTGAATTTTGTTGCGGATATAAATGATTTTTTAATCAGGTACCTTCTTCTTACTTGAAGTGGATATTACTTAATACACACACAAAAATTTACTAGAAAAAGAAAAGGTTTTTATATTTTAAACATTTTTTTTTATTTATTTGATTTTTTGTGTTATTTAGTTTTTTTAGGTGTTTTGATATAAGGATTTTGTTTGATTGTAACAAGACTAAATAATTCGTCCTTTAGTTTACTGCAAGCTATTACAATTTCGTAATCAATTCATATTTGAATTGTTTCAGGCGGTTTGATTTAAATTAAAAGTTTTTTTTTTAATATTTAAAGTTTTTGTTTATGGAATTATAATTAAAAAAATATGTTGTCTTTTTAACACATATGGTTTGATTTAAATTTGATTCTGACTGATCAAAACTTTTAGCTTAGCGGTAGGTTGAAAATTATTGAACCTTTGGTAATTTTTTGACGTGACAACGTCTATTAAATCGGTTTAAGATAGGACGCGCGTGTGAAAATGTCCCGCACAATGTCCTGCACACAAAAAAAAATCATATCTCCGCCCCCATACATGTTAGGGGGGTGGTTAATGGCTCAAAATTTTCGTTAATTTATCCTCTACACGGGAAAAATACATTCATTCACCTTATTGACGTGACAACGTCTATTAAATCGGTTTAAGATAGGACGCGCGTGTGAAAATGTCCCGCACACAAAAAAATTTGCTTCGAAATATATAATTTATTAATTGAGAAAATAATACAAAACGTAATAACAGGCGTTGTCACCTTCAAATTAATAGACGTTGTCACGTTAAAACACGGACGTGATATTTCACATCCAAGACCATTAATTTTTTTTATCATCTCAATCTGTACGAGAGAACTCGTTCATCCAACAAAAACTTAAATAGTTTTCATTATAAAGGGATCTAGAAAAAAATATGACTGTCAGTTAGCAATTTACCGACGCGACAGTTTCCGCATAACCAATTTATAGTCTATAATCAGGGATGGCGCTTTCATACGTGCAAATGGTGCACTTGTACCGGGCGCAATTTGACAAGAGCGCATTTTCAGAAATTAAGATTTAATGGATGCGTTCCCGTGATTTCATTTTTGTATATTAAATGAACTCTCTTTCATTACCCCGATTTATTTGTGCAGTTTATTTTCTCGATAGAGTATTCAGTACGTCTCTCGCCGACCCATGTATTTTTGTATGTTTTGTATTTATGTATTTTGCCATACAACCAAAGAAACTAACTCGAGATTTCAGCTTCGAGATTTTCATTTCAAAATTTTGTTCCAAAATATGTTAGAAGAGGTTAATGAACGAAATGAGGAGAATTCCCATTATCCTTCACTAAAATCGAATAATGAACAACTGATGGGGCGCAATATACCAAATTATGCCGACCCTGTCTGTAATTTATAGCTGGCATAATTGACCATCTAAGAAAACAGATGAAATAACCATTAAATACACTATTTTAAATGCAAATAGTTTCTTAGTAATTTTGAGTTATCATAGCAAAAGGATTCTTTTAAAGATGGATAAACGTTGCAATTAGTTTATTGCTAAATTAATGCCTATAGATTTCCATTTTTTTTTGTTTTTTATCGGTAATTTTTGTAAACTATCTACCATTAACGAATGCTCAAGGCTTGGCGGAACATTCGGTTTACACTGTTAAAAATTTCCATGTTAATTTTAGCAGAAATATATTGGATGTTTCACTTGCATTCCTCTAGACAGCGTGATGTAAGATGTTGTCGAAGGCCAAAATTCTGTTAGTAACGTTTATTCTCCTTCTGAATTCCGCTATCTCGTCATTGTCAGATTGCAATGTCCCAAGATAAATAAATTCTTTAACAGTTTCTATATTATATGAATCTATTGTAATGTTTTCCTTGGGGTTGTGTATCTTTTTGAAGTGCAAAGATACTTCGTTTTTGATTACTTGATGAGTAATCCCATTCTTTTCGCAGCTGTTTCCAGTTTGCTGTAGGCTTCTTTCACACCTTCAAAAGACCTACATATTAGAGGAACGTCATCAGCGTAAGTCATTGTCTGTGTACATGAATATTGATGTTGAATTTTCATGATTTTTCCCAAAATTCTTCTTAAATTGGAAATATGGTTTTTAGAGTGAACCTACCCGGTCGAAAGCCACATTGATAACTACCTATTATGCTTTCTGCGATGTGTAGAAGTTTTTTGTACAAAATAGTGGATAGTATTTTATCCGATAGTTCTCACATACATACTCTTATTTTTATGCAGGGGGAATATCACACCGTCCGTCCATTGAAGTGGGATCTTCTTCTGACGCCAAATCGATTCTATAAGCTTGTGTAATGTTCCTTAATTCTTGGCCTCCATATTTTCACATCTCAATTGCTATACTATCTTTTCCTGTTTTTAAGGTTGTCATAGCTTCTTGTACTTCGTCTGTTGTAGGCACCTCACTTTCATTAGCAGAACCTGTATCACTGTCGTTATCGGCTGGTGCGTTTTTATTGAATTGGTTCACATCATTCGTTTGGAAACATAAAATAAAATTTGGTAAAATATATCCGTAACACTGTGTCCCCACGGGAAATAAATTATTGTTTCGAAAATCACAGAAATCCACGAAATAATTTTCGAAATTCAAGTAGTGGGCAAATTATTGCAAGCAATTTCATTGTCGAAATGCACTTAATGACCTAAGACGTGTTTAGAGTGAGAAAGATTATTATGTTAAAACCTTTAAAACCATAAGAACGGTTAAAGCAAGAAGGAATTGCAAATACTAGGAAGCTTAGGAAAAGTCCTCGGTTCGGGATTATTCTGTTTTTATTTTATCATTTAACGCCATTTTAAAACTTTCGATATTTCGAACTCGAATCATTTATTTCAACGAATATTGCATAGCAGATTGCAACAATATGTGTTGCAATAAATTCTGAAATATTGCATGCAGTTGCAATATAGAAATCTCGACTGGTAATTTCATTGCAATTTGAAATAGCATGCAATAATTTATTTCCAGTGGAAAGAGTGTAAAGACTATTTATCTTTTCTGCGAGGAATGCTGATTTATCCAACATTTTCTTAGCTTCCGGAAGAAGTTGCATAAGCGAAAATGCTTTTTCATGGATAAAAGTGAATCCGTCCCGCAAAGAAGCAATAAGAGAATCCAAATAAGTAATGAATATAGAGCGTCTGAAAAAGTATCGCCCTTATTTTCCACTCATTGTTTTTTTGTATTCTAAAAAAAAAAAAACCAAATGTTTTCCTTGGTACGCATAGTTTTGACTTTTGATGATTTCATATTCATGTTTACATTTCATATTTTGCTCTATTACCCCACTTTTTAAAGAAAGATGTGCGCGCATGGTATGGCGTCGTCTATCGTATTTTTATTAGCTTTCATTAACCTTTGATAAAGTTTTTCGTTCCTATTTTGATGTTTCAATCTATTCTTCTCCTTTCATTGGCGTTTTTACTTATTTTCATATATTTCATCTTATTTGATTTGTCTTTAGATCTACTTTATGTTAGAGGTGTTACATAGATTTACAAACGCTTTATATATGCTATCGAAATTTCTTCCAGGTATAAATTTACAGCGGTTATTGCTGAAACTAACAAATCGGCTAGCTGTGGATAGGTTTCGGATAGATCGAAATATCGTAGTGAATCAATATTTTAGAAAGCTTGGACAATTTCCTATGAATAATGTCCGACAACTTTTACCCTACGACTTTTACTTTTAAATTTATAAGCAATTTTAATGTTAAAATTGGCTTTATTTGGTGTTTATATACTTTTCGACAAAGCTAAAAAAGGACGAAATAGAGTCAATTTCAACATTAAAATTGGTCGTCATCGACGTCAAAGACCATTTTTCTATTTTGTGTAACCACGGTAGGATGGTTTTCCATTACAGGCCAGGATTTATATATGAGCTGGTTTTTTTGAAAGTGGTACAAGTCCATTTTTTCATATATTGAGATATTTAAGGGTTTGCGTTTAAATCAATTTAAAAATATTGGCCAACTTTACTCAGTTCGAGTGATGTTTTTTACACTATACACCTTTTAAATTTTATTATGAAATAATAATATACTACAATTATTTGAAAAAATAAACGATTTTTTTAGCTCCACATGGACTTATACCACTTTCAAAAATAACATATTAGAAGAAATAAAAACAGGAGCAAATTTAAGTCCATATTTTTATAGACATAAAAGCTTTACTGAAATGAATTTTTATGTAAAAAGTAATAGTTAAAATGAAGACATTTAAATACATGAATAACCAAATTTATTAAGAGTTTATTTCAGTTATATGAAACATATAAAAATTAAAATTACTTCGTTAAGATCTTTAAATAAAAAAAAGATATTTTAAACTTAGTTTTCTTTTACAGTTAGCATATTGAAGTATTTATGGTGAATAGGCGGTATACAGGGTGTCTCAGACCACCCGTACCACCCCATTATTTCAAAGAGTTTTGAAAAAAAAATGAAAACCAAAAAACACGTATCAAATATTTTTTCAAACTCTATCCAGCCATACCAAAAACGCCCCCTACCCCTGTTAGGGGTAGGGGGTGAAAATTCAAAAACTTAAATGGAAACCCCCATTTTTTATTGCAGATTCGGAATCTTCATAAAAAAATATGAAGATTTTGCCCCAAGCATTTTTTTACGATTCGCCATATATGGCGCTGTCATCAGAGGAAAACGTTTTTTATGCCGATTACAGCGCCATCTAAAGCGAATCACAAAAAATGATAAGAATAAAATCTTCATATTTTTTCATGAAGAATCTAAATCTGCAATAAAATTTAGGGGTTTTTCAAGTTAATAATCAAAATGGTTCTCTACCCCCTATTTTTTGGGGGGAAGGGATGCAGAATTGAAAACAAAATAAAAACACTTATTTTTTATTGCAGATTTAGATTCTTCATGAAAAAATATGAAGATTTTATTCTTATCATTTTTTGTGATTCGCCTTAGATGGCGCTAACAGGGGGTAGGGGGTAGGGGGCGTTTTTGGTATGGCTGGATAGAATTTGAAAAAATATTTGATACGTGTTTTTTGGTTTTCATTTTTTTTTTCAAAACTTTTCGAAATAATGGGGTGGTACGGGTGGTCTGAGACACCCTGTATAAGGTAATAAACTTATCGTATCGCTATATTTCTCTCTTGTTATGCTCCTTGAAGTTTTATAAAGCGGTAACATATTAATTTCGCTGAGGATTTTTGGTCTTCCCTTTTTTCCAAATAAAGAAATTGTTTTAAATGGAGCATTTTCTTCTATACTAATTTTATAAAAAATTTTGTGAGGTTCATTCCTTTTGAACCTCATCCAACATAATTTAAACCAGTTTACAATTTCTCCGTCCGTATTTTTTTTTTGTTTGATATTGCCTCCTTGTTTGATATTGGTTGAGACAAAGTCTTCTCTTTTCATTTCATACAAAATGAAGCTGTTTTTTTTTCGGCAAGCCTTTATTGCATTATAATAGTCTTGGGCAGTGTATAATTGGTCCTTTTTCTTTAATGCTCTTTCCACAACTAACGAGCAGCGTGCACTGAAGTAGCAATAATCAATAATAATTGCAATAAGAAAGTTGTTTTAATTATAATTATTAGGAATGGACTTATTCCACTTTCAAAAGAAATATTTGTGCGATAGAATTGTACAGCAAAACTGTTTTTGTTTATTTTATGTCAAGATAGAACTCTATTGAAATTGTGATTGTAACTATGGAGAGAAGGTGTCTATAGCTCATTAAAATTACCGTTAACTTAGTTTTTTTAAAAAGTGGACTTATACCACTTTCAAAAAAACCAGCTCATATTATAGCTCGAGCAACTAGTTGAAGAAGGAATTTGTATTTTTTTAAACAGTGATGAATAAGTCCGTTCTCATTACGTCCCATATCACCAGCCATCATTACGCATAGGATACTTACGATATGATTATGAACTATCTATTTGTTCTACAAATTTTGTTGAAGATAAGGCGGTGCTTCCTTTTGGAAGTATTTACTTCGGTACAATTCCTTGCACTCAATCGAGGATGCATTCAATAGTTTGTGAAGAAGTTGTGCTTATATTCACTGCACGCGCTAAAAAGGACTTTATTAACCATTAAAAGTGTCCCACGATATTTACATGAAATTCTCCTTTGTAGCTCAGGAAAACAAACTTGATAAAAACGAAGATAAAACTAAACATACACGCAATTTTTAAATGTTCCACAAATATTCTTTGAAAAAATATAATACATAAAAAAACTCAAATAAAGGATTAGCCATCACTGACACCACCACAATTGCAGCAGTTATGGCATAAAGCTAAGACAGAAACGTGCGCAGTTCCGTATAATTTCCTCCACTGTTTTTAAGTTCACACACATTCTCAAGAATGGCAAATAAGAAACACAAACATTGAAATTAATAAAAAAAAGGACGAAAAATAAAAAAAATAAAGTAAGAAAACTTTAAAAAAACCGGTAGTACATAAATAAATACAGGTAGGAAGGATCAAAGCCAGGTGAAAGGGAAGGAAGAGTGCAAGAACAAAACTAAAAATAAAGTGAAAAGCTCGCGCCTTTTACACCGTTATCAACTTTTAGCAGGACATTTTCGAATTAGTTTTTTCCACGCGCTTCAATTTTAAGGATTCTTTTCGATTCTCTCGTGTAGTGGAGAGTTTTTGGGCGGTTCGATTTTCGGTTATAGATAACGCGATTTAAGAGTGGAGTGTGTGTGGAAGGAAGGAAGAGAAGTGATTTTTGCGGGGGGGAAAATATGCGAGCGAAAATTGGCGATTTGTGAATTTGTATTTGTGAAATTTTTTAAATTAATTAAGTGAAATTAAAGTGGTTTGTGATAATGATTTTTAATGAACTGTGTTTTTTGAGCAGGTAAATTGTGGATTGCGCTTTATATTTACATACATATGTATGTGTTGTAAACAGAGGTGGGATTTTGTTTTTCATCAGAGAATCATTTTTACAATATCTGCACTTTTACTTCGCGGTGGCACATCTTTGTTTACGGCGCTCTTGAGAGAATTTCATGTAAATCGTTACATAAATATTTTAGTGTTACCTATTTTAAAGTCTTAACTCCATTGCACACTGTACTATGCTTAATATGTTGAACTCTTCACATAATCTACTAAAATTTCGGAAGTATGGAGGTTCAAAACTACAATTATTTATTTTTATTATTTAACCAAAGTTTTGTTTTATTTTAACTAATAAATTTTGAGGAGTTTTGGCTGTGGGTCGCATTTTTTTTCCGTAACAAGAGCGTGTGGAAGGTGAAGTAGTGCGGTAAAACTCCAAATCCTTCATACCTTTTATTTTTGTGTGTTTTTAGATTAATTTATTCAGTTTTGAATCTTCAGCAAATTCGAAAAAATGGCCGTTAAATGATATTAAATATGTATATGTAATTAGCGCTGATTAAAGTTTCAAATAAAATTTGATTTGACAGCTAAAGTCAAATTAAATTGTTTGCGAATATAATAGTTTTTCCCAAATATAGTGAAAGATGATGTTAATCGATAAATAAATAACCGTTATTTAATCGATTAACTCGCAATTTTCTGCATATGTATGTTTGAAATGTCAAAAAATTCTGCAACAAAATTCGGATTTGAGATGAAAGAGCAGCGGCATGACTCTGTTGCTTTTCTTGTCGCGTGACCAGCGTAAGTCCATACAAACAATTCTCTGTAGACGGTTCTGCTTTTCTGCTTTGAATCTGATACACCGATTGTTAGGGCAAGGTTCAGATGAAAGAAAATATTTGGAAAATACATAGGAAAAGTCAGAAGATATTTTGCATCGAATTCATTACAAAAAAGGCAAATCCTGAAAGTCAATTTAACGTAGAGATCCACAGCGAGGAGTTGATTTTTTATAGAGGATTTGTGCCTGATAATGTCCGTCTAGATATTGCACGATATGGAATGCCAGCGCCGATTGGCCCCACGCACAATGCATTCGATCGAAAATTTGAACGACAACGACAATATGATCGAGATGCTTTGAGTCAATCAGTACGAACAGAGGTCCCTCTTTTGAATAATCAGCAGAAAATCGCTTATGATACATTGATGATAGTAGGCAATGACGGATACGGAGGAATATTTTTCGTTTTTTTCTAATTTCATTGAGTTCAGTTTCGATTCGCGCACAAGGTCGTATAGCGCTAGCCGTAGCATTATCGGGAATCGTTGCCACATTGTTAGAAAGAGGACGAACAGCCTGCAAACTGCCACTAAATTTGCACCCGATAGATGAACCGACGTTCAAAATTGCCTAAATGAGCAATGACGAAAGTACTACAGAATTGTAAAATAATCATTTGGGATGAGTGTGTTATGACGCACAAACGGGTGTTGGAGGGATCGAACGTTGAAAGATTAGCGCAATAATCAGGACCTCTTTGGAGATAAGATGATTCCAAGATCAACAGCTGCTGATGTAATGAACGCTGGCTTAAAGTCATGGAATTTGTGGAGATACGTGAAAACTCTAAACTTTATAACGAATATGCGAATCAGTTACAAAATTACAAAACGGCGGGAGTGTTTCCCACACAATTATTAGGCATTGGCAATCGGAAAATTCCGGTTGATGACACACTGGTCTCATTTTGTTTCCACCTAATTTTTGTCAATTCACAGTGTTGTCGGAAGAAGAAGTGATCACGAAAGTGCGAATATAGGTACATACATACATAGTTGAGCTAATGAGCTATTTTGGTAGCTAAAGATAAGGACGTAGACGATTTGAACATAAAAATTCACAGTCAAATCGCTGGCTATTCTTGGGTTGGTTTTGGGTGGGTGATGATGCAGGCATAGAGGCTTATATCACGAGCAGTAGAACATTATTTTTGAAGCGTGACATTTTCGCCCTATGTCCCATGAGGGATTAAAGGGGAATAAGTAAGTAAGACATTTCAAAAAAATTGAGACCTTAGTACAACTCACCATACACGATACAAATGTACTGCTTCCGTGTAAGTCCTGCTCAATTCTAATGGTTAACCTTCGTATATTTTCATATGATCTTTTATTTAGTTTCCAAGTATTTTTTGGTCAACGTTTTTATTGCCGACAAGGCAATTGCTATTGCCGGCAGGGCGATTGTTCTTTTTAATTGTTTTATTTAGCTTGAGCTCGTATATTTTTTTATATCTTTGCCTTAAATCTGGCGTCAGTGATTTTGCAAAAAAAACCAAGATGGCGGTTCCAAGATGACGGTTCCAAGATGACGGACGAATTTTGCAATTCTGTTCCGATTCCATTGAAGATCGGTATCAGAGAAATTTGTGCTTAAAATTTGAAAAATCAAAATGGCGGTGCCAATATGGCGGATGTTTTTGAAAAATATGTTCTGAATGCGCTAAAAATCGGTATCGGGGGGCTTTTAAGGTCACAATCGACGAATTTTTGGTTAAAATTTTAAAATTAAAAATGGCGGCGCCAATTCCTATTTAGGCGTATTTAAGATCAAGAATAATGAATTTGTTGTCAAAATATGGTATGTACCTACATATAACAAATCACTTACCAGAATTTTGTAAAAAGTAAAATCCAAAAATAACTAAAAGAAATACAATAAAAATAGGTAAAAAAAACCTGCAGAAATGGAGGAGGCGTAGATTCATTATGTATAACACGGTCTTTTACCTCGCAAAGTAGATACCCTGAATCTGCGATCGCATCACGTTTTATAGCAACTTCGATGAAGACATTTCCAGAGCGTTATATTTCGATATTTGTTGAGAAACGATGTAATGAATTTTAGACTTTTTTGGAACTTTGGGAATTTCTGTTATCTTGTCAGTTATTGTTTACCTTTTTTTCCATAGGAAATATGACGCTGTCATTATGAACGACCAATTGAAACTTCTCTTGTCAATTCTGTTCTCCTTCCATTCTGACATCAGCAAACCTACATCTTCTCCATTTTTGACGTGGGCTTTGAAACCATTTTCATCCAAAAAGTTAATATCCATAAGTTTTTTCATTATAAGATTTAAGATTAGTTCTTAAAATTTCTTACAAAAAAGTTTAATTTTTTTAATATTCTGTTTCAGGCAAAATTTTGTTACTTCATTTCAACTTGAAGAATGCTGAAATTCTGATTATTATGAAAGACTCTTTAAAAGTCAAGCTGAAATCTATATGATGCCTGTTCAACAGCCCATAAAAATATGCAAATACAACAATAACTACACCAGAACTTTGTAACTAAAGTTTTTTTCATGGTTACATTCCCTAAATGTATGATTCGGGTAAACGGACTCAGTGTAGCACCAAAGTGAACATGGTTTTATGATTTGATTATAAAATTAAATAAATTAAAAAAATAAATAAATATAAAAAACGTGTGTGTTGTGTGTGATTGTGAGTTCTCTCAATAAAAGTGATATATTATTAATCAAAACAATTACACAATAAAAATTATAAAAATAGTGTCGTATGTCAGTCACACTGGCTAATAATTCTGGAGCCTTCACGGAGGATCCCGAACATGAGAACGGACTTTTACCAGATTTAAATGGCGTCGATTTGGTTATGAGTTTATCACCAAAATCAATATCAACATCAGCAGCAGCCGCAGCAGCAGCATCAGCACACAATTTAACTAATTTACAACATTTACAAAATTTACATCATCATCATCATAATTCGTTATTGAATAGCAGCCATTCAACACCGTTCAGTGTCACCGATATATTAAGCCCAATCGAGGAGTCTTATCGCAAGCTGGAGTTGAGTACGAATCCACCGTCACCTTATAGGTGAGTAGATATTAAGATTTTGTTATTTATATTTTACTTAAAACGTGTATATTTATTTATTTAGATTTATTATTTATGTATATTGCGGATATACGATAGTCATGTTGAAGGATCTTGGCGATTTGCAAAGGAACTAGATTAGAAATTGTATTAGGCAGTCTAGAAAAACCTTAGAAAAGTTGATAGAACTGATTTTTAAATAGGACTTATTTTTCTTTAATACTGAAAATTATAATCAGGTGTGTAAAAACGTAATAAATTCATTTCTCACCTTCCAAAGTTGTTTTGCTATTGTCGTTATCCCTTTTAAATATTTTCCTTCTTGACTGGTGGTATCTTGTTTTCTCTTATCGTAGAAGCAAAAGTAATGTATTGAAAATACACATACAAATCTGAATGAAATTTTTTTTATGTGTTTTTCCAAATTTCAATTTCATCAACCAATCAAATTTCAATTTCAATTTTTAGGCCAGGTGCTGTTGCGTTTTGGTTTATAGCGCAGTTTTCACTAGGCGCAGGGCCCAATACATGAGCGTTCCATCCGACCTTGTTTCGAGTGAATTGAAATTCTTGTTGTTTTGGCGTGGCATGATCGGATGGAGCGCTCGTGAATTGGGCCTTTTAAACAATGAGACCCTGCTCCTCACTACTGCGGAATAGTGAGAGAACATGAAGGGCAGACTCCTCGTCCCCCGATTAAAAATAATTTCATGGTTAATTTCCTTACTAGCACGCACGCGCCCGCAGCTAGCACGCATAGCGAACAAACAGGCACGCCACAAAAGTACGTACTCTCCCGCCACAGGCACGCACGCTCCCGCCACAGGGATACACGCTCCCGCCACTGGCACGAAAATCTAAAAATCCCTCTAGGATGCACTCTCCCGCCACAGGTATCCACTCTCCCGCCACACGCACGAAAATCTCAAAATGTGCCTGATGACGACTTTACATACATATATAATACTCTTCTCCATCTTTTTTAAGAGGCGTAGAATTTTTATTCTAGGAAAAAAAAATTTTTTCTTTCATTTTAAATTTGAGTTTCGTGCGTACCAGCTGCATGCTAGCTGCGGGCTAGTGTTATTTTCACTCAGGCGTGCATGCTAGCTGCGGGCGCCGTGCGGGCTAGTGCATGCCAGCTGCGTGCTAGCTGCGGGCGAATTTCATTTTTACTCGTGATTTATAATATTCGTGCGTACTAGCTGCATGCTAGCTGCGGGCTAGCCTTCAGGCGTGCATGCTAGCTGCGGGCGCCGTGCGGGCTAGTGCATGCCAGCTGCGTGCTAGCTGCGGGCGAATTTCATTTTTAATCGGGCCTTGAATTCACAGCGCAGAGTCCGACAATCAAGCCAATCAGTGTCCTGACATTATTTTCACTGCGTGCCAACTAGTGATGAGCAAACGCAAGAACAAGACAAGACTAATCTAGTCTTGTTCTTAATCAGTTTGTCTTGTTCTCGTTCTAGCAAGCATAACTAAGTCTTGTTCTTGTTGTTGGTCTTGCAAAATGTGCAAGAACAAGACCATTTTTGCTCATCACTAGTGCCAACAATTATTTGGTCGAAGAAATCGCTTGGAGTTGATTAAACCAGTCACTGTATGTTTCATCAGAGTCCGATCGTTAAGGCCATGGACGCGGTCGACTAGTAGGAATACGTTATTCTTTCGACCCTCGATATCCCGAGACCCAAACTAGGGTAACACGATTGAGAACGCCCAGCTTATCAATGGAACGTTTGAAGATCTAGAATAGTTTAGTCTTGGTTCTACGGGATGCCATCGCTTTGATTTCAGCTTGGCTATGAGAAGAATAAAAATCCGTTTGTTACTACAGGCATTTATTCGGTGCATGGCAGTAAAGCATACAGATTTGCTTGAAATATCGGAGATAGGGTATCTTAGCTTATAGTTGACCTATGTTAAATATGGGTTTCCATCTCAGATCTTCATAACCATATCTGCGTCGGGTTTAGAGCAATCATTTCACCATACAAGTCACCCCGGCGTGGTATCACTGTGGCAAGCAAAGTTCTAGGGTAATGATGATTCAAGAGAGTTTTGAAACAGAGAGCGTTTTAATTTCGATGTTGTAAGTCCCAGAAATATTGTCAGCAAAAGATTGTTCATAAACGAGTTGTTGTATTGATGAAGAATTTGCTTCTCCGTAATGCGAACGAAAAGAGAAGCTTTGGGCAGAGAAAAAAAGCCGAATGTGCTAATCTAGTAATAACCTTGTTATGGAATTAAACAATTGGTATAGTAAGAAGCAATGGCGCCAACGTCGATTAGCGTTTTTGATGCTTCTATACACGACAACATTGTTACCACGAAAATTTGTTGTTATGACGAATAACATTTTAGGGGTGACACAGGATAAAATTCGTCGTTCCGTCGCGTCGTTTCGACAGTTAATAAATGAAAAATGCCACTGAACGAAATTTAAAAAAAAATGATTTCTTTGTTACGTTGCCTCGCAATCGGCTAATCTGGAAACAGTATATTTTATTAATTTTCAAATAAAATAAAAATAAATATTACATGATACCTATCCTATAGCCTAGAAAGAGCTAGATTTTTGGAATAATCTATCGACCGAAAGATGCCCTTCCATTTGAGTTTTCATCGTTACGTCGTAACGCCGCCGCTGGGTCAATGGTACTAGCGCCATGTTAGGATGATTTTCGAAAGTAATTCGTAATATTCGAGTAGAGAGGGGCAAAATGTAGGTTTTGATAATTAGGTACAGCTCGAGCCAACCAGAAGATTACGATTAATATGATTGAAATGCGATTTGAAATATGTGTTGGTTGTATTCCATTACGGCTAATCAGATTCAAGGTTTTCTTAGAGATAAGACAGGTATAGTACCATTTTCAGCCTAATGGAGAATAAGTTCAATGTCATTGTTGATAGTGTCTGACATAAGTTAATGTATGTAAAAACAAAGTCTTACACTATCGTCATTATTACAGAAGCTGTGAAATGAATTGGCAGATTTAGTGTATGATTTATAGTCTGGGAGCCAGTGACAGATTTTGGCCGCAAATTTTATTTCGGTTGAAACTTCGTAGAACGCTCAGTTGTCCTATAAAGCATCGTGAACGTCAGCTGGGGCACCGTGGGTGGGTAGAGCAACGGCAACCCCCAACCACGTAAAAAAAGAACGGTTTCAATGATTTCATTCCAGCTTTCAAATAATAGCTGCGTTCCTTTTCTGCTAATTTTTACTATTTTTTACACTTGCGTACTAGCAACTACACTTGCTCTTATAACCGAGTAGAAAGCTCTTGCAATTACGCAATTGAAATCCGCTAGGGGGAAAGCGGCCATTTCGAGTCTATTGTGAATTATTTTCACTTACGCCATTACCCGCTAGATGGCTTTTATTTGTGTCGAGCTGATTTGCTCATATAAAAACGTCCATAAATAAAACTTCAGTCGTATAATTATCAAAAATTATTATCTTTCGTTTTACTTTAGAAATTGTCGCATTAATTTCCCCATTGTGTCACAAATTCTTCTTTTAAGAATTTTTTATTTGTAAAGTTTAAAGTAACGTCAAAAATTTCAAGTGAGCTTTTACTCAAATCAGAAAATTTTGCGTTCCTTTTCTGCTCTGCTCACAAGTACTAAATAGTAGAAAAGGAACGCAGCTAATAGTAGACATAACACAAAAATGTATAAAAAATTACGTTAGTGGAATACCCATCAGCTGTTCATACAAAATGAAAAAAAAATTGTTAGTCATTTCATTAGTTGAAAAGTGATGAGATGAGCATTGACATATTTCTTTGGAAAACAACCGGCTTGTCATCGAATGTTCTTTGATAGAAATTAGGTATGAGCACAATTGTTGTAATGAAATACATCAGCTGACGTACTTTCACCCGTTATAAGTTAGCTTGAGCTCGTCAGTGGTCGTGGCCTTGCTGGTATAAACTTCTTATGCCCTTAAATCCGGAGAACGAGAACAATTGTTTTGTTTATTGATTGATTCGCCATTGACCATTATGGCAACGGCTTTTCTGTCGGTATTCGGTACTCATAGCTAAAATGGTACTAAATGACGTGTCAGAATCCTGTACATTTGTCAAAATTGGCTAAAAAAGGTCAGTATTCAAAAATCGAAGTTCTAAATGGCGCAATTGTCCACATAAGTTCTTTTGCCGGTTCTATAACCCAGCAAGCACAGCTCAGTTTACGACAAGAGTTATAACAATGATTAAGAATTAAATACTGACACTGAAATACTGATGGCCAACAAAACCAATGGATTAATGAATTCTGAAGCAGCTTTCAGGCAGCCATCTATGCTATATTATTGTTGGACAACTAAACACAGATAGACTAGTATATTTTATAGGGTAGGTTTTATGTTCCAGGCCCATGGTTCTGCTCTTTAATAACTTTTAAATAACAATTGCATTGGCTACGCTGCCGACTTTACTTTATGTTACAGTGTATGATAATTTTCACAGTTGGTCATTGGCGCTGAATGGTTGGTTGACTTACTTGGCATATGATTAACAGTTTATGCAATTTTCCGCACGTATTTACATTAACGATTATTTAAATAAAATGTTTCAAAAACTTACATGTTAACATGAATAAATTGTTATCGAGTATTATCCACAACTATCAATTATCAACTGACAAATGGCGGTCAAACAATAATTGTTGAAGGGTTTTCATTTATTATCTGAGTTTGGGTTGAGTTATTCATTTGTAGGTTTTCTAGGTTTCCTGTATTAACGGTATTTGGATCTTTGATAGGTTGCTTAGTTCCTTTTTCCAATTGTGAGCATTCGTAAGGCCATCCATTTAGGGATACTGGACTAGACTGAGCTTGAATTATGCATTAGCCAAAGTTTAGAATAATTGACAAATAACAGTAGTAATAAGTGTACTATTGACTGGTTGATGGCTTTCATTTCATCACTCTTTTTAATTCTAATAAATTTAATTGAAGTATGACGAACTTATTTTGCACGAACTTTTCTTCCAATATCTCAACCAACATTAGTACTATATGCTATAACCCTATCCTGTAACTTTTATTTTTAACTATTATACAATTGAAAAAAACTTTAAAATAAAATTATTAATAAATTTCCTTTATTTTTGTTTCATTTCAGATCAAACTCAAGTGGTAGTAGTGTAAATTCACCTAGTGCATTAGGAAGTAGTACAAGTATGGCAAATCCATATGCAATGGGTCCGCTATATCATAGTCCAGGTGTTCAAAGTTACTGTGGCCCAACAGATAATTTATCATTAGCGGGCCACTATACAGATATGAGAAGTTCGGCAGGATGGTATGGTTCAACAGCGAATGATCCCAGATTTGCAAGTAAGTTTTGTATAATTTTGTAATGGTTAAACATTGTTCTGCTCCGGGTTTTGATATAAAATTGTCTCAGTATATATCAATATAAATTTTATAGTGTTAGGCTGCTCGCACACTGGATCCGAATTTGTACGAATTTGTGCGAATTCCGATGAAATAGCATACAATTTCATCAGAATTCGCACAAAATCGTACAAATTCTGATGTAGTGTGCGAGCAGCCTTAGAGTAAGCCTTAATAATAGTGTAAGAGCTAGTGGTCACGACAATATACCAATTTTAAAGCGGAAATATGCAAAAATGTTAGTTTAGTCGTTCCGAGGAATGAATGACCGGGGGTAGAAATGAAATTTTTTACTCATTTTAATACAGCCCAAATTTTCAGGAATGATAGTTCGTGCTATTCTAATAACGAAAAAAACAGCCATACCGTTGAGACGGTGGGAAAAGGGCGACAATTCGGATCAAAAGTTACAGTTTCGGGGGAAAAGAGTATCTTTAATTCATTCAGAAGGTGCCGTCGAATGTCATGAAACCGCTTTGAAACTCTTTTCCTATATATGTTTTTTGGGTCGCTGATTACAAAAACCGGGGTCCTAAAATATGGGTGTCACCTTTAAAAAAGCAAAAAAACACTCTTTTCGGTACGATATAATTCCATACAAAACAATTCAGAAAGCCGCGAGATGTATCCTGACATCCGATGCAGTGGGGCCCCGACGATCTCAGTACCCCGGCATACGTGAAAAAAAAACCAAAAAAATACATTACTACCAATATTTTTAATTTCTCCCGGACGTAAAACAAACATTTTTAAATTCAACGGAAAATTTTGCAAGAATTCAAAAAGAATTTTGGTAAAGTTTATTTAAATTCACTCAAACTTGTTTCTGTGCGACTACTTACCGAAGAGTTCTCCTGGGACGAACCCTCTCTCTCCATGCTAAATCCTTTAAGGCACTTGTGATCAAGAAAAAAGGCCAGTCCTGTGTGAATGCCAGTGGAAAATTCATCGCGGAAGCCACTGACACGGAAGGCATCGGTGCCGTGGCGTTACGGATATGTGTGGATCTACCTTTATCCGTATTCGTCGCACTTTCCTTGGTGAATTGGTCAACTTTTATTTTAGCCGCATGCCCGCAATGAACGCCGACTATCATCAATTGCACGGGGTAAACACCATCATGACTTTCCTCCAGGAGGTTGTGGAGAATCAGCTCGAGGCGTTTTTGACCGTGGATTTGGAGGATTGAAAAGACGCAACTGCTCATTTAACGTTATCCTGGTTGAAGATGCTCTCAGAGAGAATACGAGTCTGGAATGGCTCTATGGCTGCAGCCAGCATTCAGCGAATAAGCGGTCTGGAGCAATGGCGCTGAGTAGTCATCTCAAAGTTTCTTCCTGGCTAAAAATGTGTCAGCAATCCTCCTTTTTAAGAAGGCCCATTCCTTTGGAGAAGTCCTTGGAGAAGAGGTGTTGAAGTCTAGTTGACCCTGGCAAAGCCTGCGGCCTCTCATAATGCTTCCTCCAGTCAGTCCTTTTGGAATGTCTCAGCGTTTTGGTGTAGACTGCAAAGATGAACATGTATTCTTCCCATCATCTTCATCATTATTGCCCAGTATATTTTGCCCTATTGAACAGTCTCCTAATTTTATTACGCAGCAAGTCTGGCACTCAACCAGGGCATATTATCAACGAGTGGGAGGGAGAGACAGTATTGCTTTCATGGTAAGTAGGTAGCAGAGTCCTTGATAGAAAAGTGGATTAAGAGAATAAACCTAGCCTATTGGGAGTCAGTCCCCGGTCTTAGACAGGCTAAAGATCTTATAAGACCCTTTGCCTTAAGAGGTACTATTACTCTAAACAGAGCGGATCTAAGGCTGCTGGTGGGATATCTCACTGGCCATTTAGGACTGCGGTACCACCTCCACAACCTAGGACTGTCTCAAGAGACAGAATGCCGACTCTGCTTGGAAGGCGACGAGACTTCCACACATATTCTTTGTGAATGTCCTGCTCTGATCTGGCTTAGAAGAAGAACGTTTATCAGAGAGTTCTTGAGCCCTGCCCAAGTCCGGTCTTCATCAATTAAAGACCTTCTTGCCTTCATTCGGAAGGCCGATAGTCTGTTCCGCTAGTGGGGTACGTACACAATAGGCCTAACTTGGCCGCAGTGTTCACCATATGGGTTGCCCCCTCACTCCTTATAATAATAATAATAATAATAATAATAAGTAGGTAGCAGCCCCTCATTCAGTTGAATTGCTGGATTTCCAGACCACAAGCTTCCGAAACTTAGACCAGCTGGTAGAACAGTGAATCGTCCCACCTGTAGCGGTGACGGTATGCCTTGTAACCTCTACGCCCACTCATGTTCCCTTATAACCCACCTCTCCATCTTTCGTATTCGTCCCACCGTGAATACTCGTCGCACCTCCAAAGTCCAAATGCAAGAATATCAAGGGGATCATTCCTGATATGACACATGCTCCTTCATCGGACGTAGTGCGGTCTGCACAGCATGTTCGAAGAGCTCTAAGCTGTGTTCAATAGGACAGAACTAATCGCTTTTATGATAACGAGAGATCGACTTGCGCCGGGGTCCCCTATGCTGGGCAGCATCCTCGCGAGTGATGTACTGATAGTGAAAGCTTTTGCTGCCGCGTCCACCAAGTGCACCCAGAAATTGAGCCCTCGGTAAAATTATCACTCACAAATACCTAAGCCGCAGGCGGATGACCTGGTCACCTACTTTAACCGCTATGATCTCCACTTTTCTGTGCTTGTTGATTAGCACTACTTTCGTTTTGTGCTTTTCTCTTCCCGCGGAAGGAGTAGCGCCAGTACTTCATTATACATGATGATTCTCCCTCATATAACGGAAGGACGGAACCTTGTATATACTCCCTCATCTGACTCTTAGTGTAGGGTCTTGCCTACCTCTTTTATCACAATGGGCACTATATACTTCTGTGTATCCAGCTTTATCAACGCCTCCACGATCTTACTCTACCACGCAGTGTTGAAAGTATTTTTTACGTCAAGAGTTGTCAATTCGCATCCATTGCGGGCCTTGCTGGGCTAGTCACCATATTGACAGCATTCACTTTCGATCTAGCCTTGTTGAAGCCAAAAAGCCCTTTCCGACAAGCCGCATTCCTTCTCGGCGCTTAGGAGTAGTCTGTTATATATCACCCTTTAGAAAAGCTTGTCCATAGTATTTAAGAGGCATATCGGTCTGTAGGCCAATAGGTCCACCGGGGGATAACTTCGGCTTCGGGATGAGCACAAACTTTTGACGTTTCCATTGCTCAGGGAACACTCCTTTACTCAGCCACGCTGTGAATTCTTGGGCAAACCCACCTGGTGCCAAACTGGCTGTCAACTTCACCGCTCTGTTCGGTATATCGTCCAGTAGCTTTTCCAGCGTTAATCATCTACGCGGCTTCTATAATTGCTTCCTCTCTTACCTCTGGGATATCGGCATTATCCACGATTGCTGCAGGCAGGCTGTCCGTGTTTCCGTTCTGTGGGTCTGTGCGATGTTTTTCATCATTACAGAGCAGGTAATCGTTGAGCATCGCTAAGCCTTAAACGAATTGTCGGTTAGTTTTGCGACGAAACTCTAGCAGTTCTTGAACCTCCAGGTATGGCGACATTGCTAGATCTGCCGTAAAACGAACGAATTCCCGCCTAAACATTGGCGACGCAGAGAGCAGCAGAATTGGATGGACTATAGATGACACATTTGAATCGATATTAATCGACTTTCTTTTGTCTTCTTTACACTAATCAATAGTTGTGTTATCATTGGCGATGACTCCAGATTGGATTCATTCGTTATGAGTATCCTCTTATATCGACTCACGTACAAACTGGAGACTGTTATTCGTGTCTCTCAAAGTTTTATGACTTCTTGTTTTCTGCTGCTTATTGTGGGAAATATATCCTATTCTCAAAATATTCGCAGCATTTAAATTGTACCTGTAATTAGCAAACATGCTTGCTCAAACAAATCACCGGGGCCCGCTCTCCACGACAGCACTGCAACCAATAACGACTGTTTAGAGACCTGTCAATCAACGCGCCTAAGCATTTCTTTTTTCTTACTAAATCACGCAGATCAAGGCATTTATTTTTTGATGACAGAGTGGAAATCTGTCGTTAAGTCAAATCCCAAATCCTCGATTTTACAGTATTTGTCCAGAGCCATTCAATCGTTCCTTCCTCCTCGTCTTTTTGTGCTGTTTAATCTCCGGCAGCGTAGCAGTCCCCGTGTTTTCCTTGGAAGCTGTCTATTTGCCGAGCACTCAGCACAAGGTAAATTCAAATAAAAAATTAATTTCTGACGATTTTTCTAATATTTTTATGCTGCTGTCTTGCAATCGTGCACCCTCCCCCGCATCTCAGGCACCCTTTGGGCAAATGGTGACCTATGTGATGGCTAGGTGATCGCATGCCATGCCACGCTGGTGCTGTGCGGGACAAGAGTCTCGGAAGTCTTTAGGACGGACGTCAGATGAATTGAAAGTCAGTCAAGTTGTCCATAGCTGAATCAATCGGAATTCCACTAGCCAGGTATACGTGTAATTACCGAGGTATACACACCACGTCACTCCGGTGTTTTCTTAATAAATTCATCGGTGACCAGTTGTCGGTCGTAATTTGATTACGCATTCCCGCGTGCGGGGAAACGTAAAAAACGTTAAGAAAACACCCAACGTTACCTATGGCACAGCTCCGCGGCCCTCTCTTGTTTGCCTTTCATTCAATTTCGGATCTTTCATCGACGGCGACATTTCTACCTTTTATTGTCGCTGGTACAGATTCAGAAATTTGAAATGTTGACACGGCTGAAAGTCGAGTTTTGTTGTTGTACAATTACAATACACCTTTTCACCGGGGCGATATCGCACGGCATTCGTCGTCGTTCCCGTGGCCCGTAGCCTTCGCCTTCGGTTTCGGATTCCGCTGTGTCATTTGAGGACTTTTGAGAAAGTTTTCGAGAACAAGAACTTGAAGAAAAGTTGAAATTAAACTTCCCGGGACTTTGCCGAGGAACTGGGTGTAACTTAAGCTATAAAGAACGTTTACGTGCGGATATTTGTTGGAGGAAAAGGCTCACATGTGAGAAAGAAAGGATTGAGAGGAATTTTCAAATGAAAAACGACAAAGGGAATTTTACATAAAATCCAATTTAACCAGATTTCGGTGGTAAACCAGTGTTGGAGACCGTAAATGGGATTCTAGGTGGCTAGAAAGTTTGGAAAAATTGTTAAGGTTGGTTATGTTACACCCTTACTGAATGTCAGGAGTAGGGAAAAGGGTATTTTGGGGGAAAAGTAATATTGAGAAATGTGTTTAAAGACTTTTAAATTGTAAAATAAAATAAATACACACAAACCTAATTGGGAACATTTTCGTTATATCGGGTTGCTCGGTTTCGATCGGACCGTTGATGAGCATTTGAAGAAGGTGGTTTACGACCATCAGCGTGATTGGGACAACTATGCACGCCCTGCTCTTCTTAATGGCATACAGAACAGCTATCCACATTTCTACCGGTCAAGACTTGACAGGGTGATCTTTGGGAAATGGATTACGCTGTCAGGTGATTTAAAGTTTTGGATCGCGCCTGAAACAGCCAACCACTCAGCGAATACTCCTCTTCACTAAGAGCGAAATTAAGAATGAAGGCCTACTCGGTCGGAGCTGGATTTTCGGAAAAGGGATTGGTGTGGCTATACAGGGTGCGGGAAAAGTCCGGGAACGGTTCGATATTCCCTGAAGGGTAGGTTTTAATTGGAAAAAGTTTTGAATAAAAGTTGCTCAGCTTGGAGGGTCAAATCGTTTGCACGCAAAACTCACCCCGCAGGGTGTGGCGGTAAATCTGAAATTTCAAATGGCAACCCTCATTTTTTTCTCGGATTCTGATTCTCCGACGAGAAATATGAATTTTTTTACTTCTTTTGGCACTTTTTGACCTGGGGTAAAAACTAGAAATTCGCGTCACGCGCACTTTTGTTGCCCACCCTTTTCCAAGTCCGTCGTCTGGTTCCAAGTCCAAGGTATGAAAGAAGGAGGGTGGTCGACTAGCCAAATTGACCAGAATCGTGAAACCGAAGAAACTAGGCAAGAAACCGCATTTTTTAAAGCGACAGCAGCGTATCTGTTTCGGGGACGTCCCGCTCGGGCCGCTAGCTAACGGATCAAAGAAGAAGAAAGAAGAAGCTGGCTGGAGAATGGCAACTTTTGGTCGAGTGGTTGGCGTTGAAGAATTTTCAAAGAGATGAGAGACTTATCGGCCTGTAAGTCTTAGCCGAGGTGTAATTCGAACGCCCTGGCTTGAGTATAAATGATATGTCGACGTTCTTCCAGACAGATGGGATATAACCATGTGCGAAGGAGGCCCTAAATGGTCGCAGCCCTCCTGTAGCAGAATGGGATAGATGCTGTCTGATCCAGGGGACTTGTATAGTTTTAATCGCCTCCCTAATAATTTGGTTGTAGCAACTATTCGCCTTAAAATCGCCGCAATCAGAAACGTGCAACAAACTGCTAGAACCCGTAGACGGTTTAACGTAGACCTCCTGCGGGAGAGCGTTAAAAAGCGGGAATTTGCTGGAAACCTACAAGACTTATTAAACCAGCAAACCGTTTCTGACGGCACAAATATTGAAGAATTGTGGAGTACGACGAAGGGCCGCTCCTGTATTGATCATATTAACACATGAGAATAATAGTGGAGCAGTCTACTGAATTCCGATCCCCCCTTTACCTTGCTTTCGTAGACTATGAGAAAGCGTTCGACTCGGTTAATAGGAGCTTCATTTGGAAGGCGCTACGGCGACGTGGACTGCCTGATAAAATAATAGAATTGATAAAAGCCCTATATAACAATTCCAAATGCAGAGTTCTCCATAATGGAAAATTATCCGACAGCTTTGAGGTGAGCTCAGGAGTACGACAAGGATGCCTACTTTCGCCATTACTATTTCTTATAGTAATAAATGACATCCTTGTCGGCGCTCTAGATAGTAGAACAGACGGCATACAATGGGGTTTGCTAGACCGCCTTAAGGATCTCGATTACGCAGATGATATCTGTTTGCTGGCCCACAGACACCAGGACCTCAAAAACATGTTAAACAATTTGGCAACAGAAAGTAGTCCAGCAGGCTTAAGGCTAAATCCGACTAAAACTAAAGAAATGCGGATAAATGCAAACACCATTGAACGAACAGCGCTGAATAACCGTGACGTGGAACTGGTAAATAAATTCTGTTACCTTGGTAGCATTATTACCGAAAATGGTGGGGCAGAAGAAGACGTCAGTTCCAGAATAAATAAAGCACGAGGCGCATATGCATGCCTGTCCCACATATGGAGATCAACGGTGATTTCCACTAACACCAAATTGCGGCTGTTCAACTCCAACGTTAAGGCAGTTCTTTTGTATGGTTGCGAAACATGGAAAGTCACCCAATTCATAACAGGGCGCCTACAAGTCTTCATCAACAGATGCCTTCGTCGTATCCTAAAAATCCGCTAGCAAGATAGAATTTCAAACGAAGAACTATGGCGCCGTGCCGGCCAAGAAAGGATAGACGACCAAATCAGGAGAAGGAAATGGAATTGGGTTGGCCACACCTTGCGACGCGAAAACGAAAATCTAGCCAAACAGGCCCTCGACTGGAATCCGCAAGGTGGTCGGAGCTAAGAGCTGTCGCGCAAAACAGAGTCCGCTGGAGGGCAACTGTTTCCGCCCTATGTCCCATGAGGGATTAAAGGAGTTTAAAGAAGAAGAAGAATAGCTTCGTGCTAAAACACGGTGCTTGATTCTGTCAGGCAGCTTTAGTTAGTGCGCCTGGGGCAATATTATCAAGGTTTCTTCCCTAGACTGTGTGAAAGAGCCGTCTGTGCTCCTAATAGACTCGAGATCTTCCTATAAGCCCTTAAACAAAGTTTTGTGGATTTTTTCTGAGTCTCGAATATCTTCTCTTGCAGAAATTTCTCCAGCTATTTCTTTTTGCTCGAGCTATTTCTTTTAACTTCCCAGTTGCCGTTCTTTTTGGCTGTGTTGAATAGTTTCCTCATAGCGGAACTCAACTTGGAGAGCTTGTTATTCCACCGTGGAGTTTTTCTGTTACGCGTCCTCCTCAGAATGCGGCAGTTATTGCTGTAAGGAGCAGCAACCGCATCCGTAAGGAAGTCCGCGGATAGCTCTACTTCCATCATAGATTTGATTGAGTGCTTGGTGCCCAATACATTACTGAGATTGCCCCAAAAGTCTGTCCAGTTCGTATATCTAGGATTCCTATATTATGAACTCACTCTTTCAGCTACAGGTAGAGGGAATGAGCATGCTAATCTGGGGCTATGGGTTTAAAACTGCTGTGGAGGCATGGGAGCGTTTTTTTGAGTGAAGCAATCACTATAATAGAGTCAGTCCGTATCCAAGGCTGTTCTATGAGCTGTAAAATATAATTTGTTTTTCGGTGTGTAGCTGTTAGCCAGCATGACTAGCCCCCAACTTAGAAGGCAAGATCATTTCTTTTCGGAGTTTTCATTTCCAGGCATTTGGGGTTTGCGCTCTTCCCTGAGTAGTGTAAAGCAGCACCTTCTCCCACTTTTATAATTCGTTGAACGAATAATACTCCTCGAAATATTTGTGCAAAAGTGGACAATATGTAAGAAGACACAAATCTGAGTTAGATACATTGAATGAAAAAGTGCGGTATGCCAAAGCACACTTGTCACTTTATGTTTTCATTGAGGGCCCTGTAACAAAAAGACATAAGTAAGTTCTAATTCGTGCAGTTTTCTTACGGTACGGTACGGTATATAAGGCTCAGGCTTAAGAGATATAAGCTTAATTTGATTCATTTTTACGCCCAATCAAGACAGTATTTAGTTTCGATTACACTATGGTAGTTCGAGCGAAATAAATCGTTTGAATAGATCGAATATGCAAGCAGTTCTAATAGACTCTCGACCAACTATGGCCCAGCGACCAAGGTTGAATACACCTATGCGTTGTCACGTCGAAACAATATCTATATCACGCGTGTTTCTATGCTTCTGTCATCTCTAATTGAACTGAAACTGTTACTTAATATTCACGGGTAATAATTTTCCATGTTGTCAATTAGGAAAATTCATTTTTAGTTCTAAAAGATATGAGCTTCAGCAGAATGAAACAGTTTTTTCACGTTTCGTATATTTAGTAGGTACTGTGGCGGTTGAATGGGAAAAAACCAGTTCCTAATGACTTTGATTACCGAAATGGCATAAAATTTCAATGGATTCTTCACGAAAATTTACACATAGTCGATTTTATGGAATCCAATGTCGCAAAGACCATTCATTTCAAATTTTGTTCGAAGTTAAATTTTTAAACGTTCGATTTACTAATAGCTAAAATCAAGCTAACAAGAATATTCTTTTTAATTTTTGCAACTATGCACCAAAGAAAAAACGTAAATCTGTTCCTCTTTATATTAACACATCAACCCCAACAAAAATGTCTACCCATCTCTCCCGTCAGCCTTCAACCCTACATGTAAACCCATTTTTAGCGGATGTATTTGAGGATTCTATCAAATCTCTATAATGGCCCGAAATGCCAACAGTCAAACACATTACGCGAGTTTTTTCCCTGTTGCAGAGCGAGCGTACATCTGCATGTATATAGCGGATAACATGAATTTTTTTTTATAATATTCACAGCCGACATGAGGCACCAGCACTGGGATCGGCGCACGGAATTTTTTTTTTTATTATTTGCGAATGAATATTCTGGCGTTTTTATACCCATCCATAACCAACCATAACCACCATTCCGCCAGGACCCCGTTTTTCCTTTCTCACACAGTCTCTATCCTGGGGATTTCGATCGGGAAGTAGGATAACAACAATAAAAATGAGATTTATCCTCAGTACACGGTATGCATTCGTTGAGGAGGTAAATCCTCCAGGATAATATATCTCCGCCATCGCAGCAGCAGCGCGTATAACTGTCGGTAGATTGATGTGCACACACATATAGGGTGATTCAAAATCCACCTACATTTTTCTACCTATACACTTTAATCCAACCTTTTTCCATTTATTTATATTTTTTTCTGGTGACGACGCGCTGATTTAACTGCGACTATACACAGCAGGTCCTTGTAGCGCGAGGGATGCCATGGTATTTTTGTTTGCTCCCCATAAATGGCGGATGATGATTTATGAAAAACCTTAAGCTAACAACGTTTTTTTTTGCCAGGATATTTGTGACAAATACAAAATATAAACATGCTTCAAGTCCTTTTATAATTTATGATGTTTTCCTTTCTTAATCTTTTTTTTTGCGAAATCTAATTCGAATTATTCGTTTGAGGAAAAATAAGGGATTTTGATTGTCGATAGGAAAAAAAGGGATTCGCAATTGTTGTTTTTCCTATGGATATTTTTGAAAGGTTGTAAATCCTTTTTCGAAGTTTTTAGTCATACATTCTATTCACAATTCGGTCGAGACTGATTCTAAAGGACAATTACCAAAAACATAATATCACTTCTAAAATCCGTCACTTCAAACGAAGATAGAAGCCAGTGAATTTATTTCAGACTTTTAAAACAGATTTTTGTCAACTGGGGTGTCCTTTCGAGCGTACAAATGTACGAATTATAGCTTACGAAGCAATTTCAAATTTGCGGGTTTGCTTCGGCAAAAACATAGCCTCTACCTACTTCAGATGAATGGAAAACCGTCGCAAGTGACTTCTACAAAAAATGGAAGTTTCCTAACTGAATTGGATTGATAGATGGAAAACATATTCAGATCGAATGTCCTCCAAAATAAGGCCAATGTTTATCAACAAAGTTCATTGTCATTGTTGAAGCTGGAGGTGTAAAAACTGAATTGCAAAAAAAAATCCGGGAAAGAAGATATTATAGTTAAACGCTTTTGAGGTCTTACCTTAATGTGTCAATTTCAAGGCGGAATATAATCATTCCAGTAGAAAAACAACTTGTAATCTTCTCCGGGCACTCTTTCTGAAGCTGTTTTGGAGGCCATTATGACGGTGCAACATTCTCTGAATTTTTAGAACGGTATCCGGTGATTTTTGGTAACTTTAATTTTTTAATAATATGTATTACCATTAACAAAAATCCAAACATAGAAATTTTTCCATTTGCAAATTTCCTGCTTTATTCTTGACGAACGTGTAAACACAGTCTTATGGTTTCACGCCAATGTGGGTAGTATTCCTTCAGCAGCGCAGAACCGGTTTTACAAATTAACGCCAAAAATTTTAGTTGAAAATATTGCAACACCTACCTTCCTTCCTTTTTACTTCTCTCTAATAATAAACCATACTTTAATCCCTCATGAGACAAAAGGCGGAAATAGTTGTCCTCCATCGCACCTCTCTATTGTGCGGCAGCTTTCAGCTCCGTCCAGGATCTCCCAATTGTTGCGAGCCCAGCTTATAGGGTTTTCTTCCACGTTGCTCTGGGTCTAACAACGGGTTCCTTGCGGATTCCTGTCAAACTTTTGTTTGGATAGATTTGCGTTTTCGCGTCGCAAGGTGTGGCCAAACAAACTCTTCTTCCTTAGCCATGTGCCCTTAAAAGGCATTCACTTCTTGCCTGTGCAAGTACAAGGTTTCATTCACCCAGGTTGAATTCCATAGAAAAGCGACATTCTGCACCTTCTCGCATGCCTTGAAATAGTTTTTGCCTCTAGTTTCATACGTCATCATCCATAGTAGGCCAATGAATGTTAGCTAAACATTCGTTCAACGAGTTGAGTTCTGCTTTTTGTCACCAAAATATAGGAAAATACGCAAAATTGATTTAAATAACAAGTTGTCCAATCTGAGTAAACTGTTGATTTGCTAATTGGGCTGTAGAGCCATCGAAGAAGAAGAAGAAGATACATGAATTCGCTTTTATTTTTGTCGAAAAGCATTTCTGCTTGTTTTCTTTTGTAATTGGCTTTTCGTCATACCAAACGCGAGTGTCGACAGCGTTTTACCAAGCAGTCCCCCAACTAAGTACTAACCAAATTCAATGCTGCTTGACCATCGAGCTATGACTATGCTAATGTCACTTTATGGTCACCAAGATAATTATCCGGTTTCTGCATCGAATACAATTTTTAAAGGTCCAATTTCGCCCGTTTAGAAGCATATTGACACGGCACCAAATCCGCTCTCCTTAGGCCATTCCTACACGAAGGACCATGGTTCCAGGAGCACCAGCTTTTCTTGTCCAAGGGAGGCATGCGGAGCTACCATAGTCCCTCGTGTAGGAATTGTCTTAGTAACGCTGGGGTCCGCACTTAAATTTTAGACTAACATCATAACTATTCTTTTTAACATTAGAAGGATTGTGAAATATAGAATGCCATTTGTGCAATATTTTGTATGCATTTGCACAGGCATTGTACGATGTAAAGTACTTTTTTTATATCATATCGAGCCCTTCCCGCCGTTTTATCGTAAGCGACATGTTTTCGAAAATTCGTTTTTTACCGCAAACGAGGTTAATTTAACCTTCGAAACATACCACCAATTTTGACATTAATCGGATAATAAACTAGCCTAACTAATAAAATAATTAGCCTAACTAATTTCAGCCCATTACAAATAACAGATACAAAAATAAGTAAGAAAACCCTTCTCCTGTAAAATTTACTTTTTGTCGGTTACGATAAAACGGTGGGAAGGGCTTGATATATTGTTGTACAGCAATCAATGTTGAATAATATTTACTTTCTGCATATAAACCTCTCTTTACACCAGATAGTAATCATGCACTATTGCAAGTGAAGATATTTACTCAGATCATTGTCTGAATTCGTTCTATTATGGTCAATGCTTGTTTTGTAACTGAAGTTCTTTGAGCAATGGGTCTACTCTGAGTTGATAAAGAATTTTCTAAGGTGCAGTTTTTACCTTCCACTCTTGTTGTATGTACTGTGAAGATTTCGTCTAGTCTGTTACTATATTTTCCAACTGAGTTACCAACAAAAAAAAATTAAGACTGTTTTCTTTTAATTAAATGTTTCAATTGCAATATTAGTAAAGAAGAAGTGTCTGACAATTGCAACTGCGGTCCTTTTCTTGCCAGTAATTACCCATGAAAACTATTTCCGAAAGCTAAACGTCTCCAAAATAAATCATTGATCGACAAAAACAGAGCAAGAAAAAATTCACTTTAAAATAATTCCATGGATAAATATTTACATTTCATTCTCGCCGATTCATCCTCACATGACACCAAATTTCCATTTGCGAGGGATTTGGCCAGTTCCTGCAGGAGGAATGGAAAAAAGCACACGACCTTCTTGTGTACTTTGCAGATTGAGTTTGAACACTGACCTTTTTTATTTGTTTCCACCAAAAATAAAATGGAAAAAAATTTCTTATTTTCGCAAAAATTCCGCTTCCTGACCAACAATAAGAACGAAAACATTTCTCGACGAGAACGTGAAAGACTCCGAGTCTTCTGCTGGACCAATACAAATTGAATATTCTCTCGTCCGTGAATATGTATGGGAGAAGAAAGGATGCGATTTCGAAGGAAATGTTTATTCAGCAAAAAGACAGTTAAATCGAGAATTTTTTAAGATAAACATTCTACTGTTTTCTTTACGTGTTATTTTAGGGGTGGACATGTGAATCGTTTCCTTTTCGGCAGCGGTTGTGTGGGATGCATTGTTCGTTTCTGCCTTTTCTTTTCTTTAAATACTAAAATTCTTTTCGTCACTTAATATTTTTAAAGACTTACTTAAAAATAGTCCTTTTTGAAACAATTTTTAACTAAAAAAAATCTGCAATCTTAATTCCTTATACCATGTAGCCATATCATCATCCACACCAAACGGCGTCAAAGGCATGACGTTGAGTGCCATTTACAGATCAACTAAATGAAACTTGATAGGTGTAATTCTCGTCCTTAATAATAGGCACGTTTTTATTCGGGAAACTATCATCGCACGGCACCAGCCAATGTTTAACATCATCACTTAGCAGTCGGAAGGAGCACCAAAAACCAGGGACAGTGCTTTTCATCCAAATGCCGAGACCAGACCTTAAGTGTAGGAATCAAGTTTGAATTTCGACAATAAAAATCGTATCAAGTTTCAGGCTGTGATTTTGGCTGGGGGTTTGTTTCTTTTATTGGTTTTGAAAAGACGTAGGCAATTCCAAAGGGGATTGCCTTAATTGTGGATCATTACTAAATTTATTGTGTTTACTTGACTCGTGTTGATTCGGCATTGAGGAAGGCGAGAAGTGGATTCTGTTTTTGTTATATTTAACAATTCCTAACCAGTTACGAAATTGTACATAATCTGAAAGTCCCTACTAAAATGTGAGTTGAGAATGCGGTAAATTTTGTATAGTACTACGAAAGGGTGTCCGTCACTGCCTGAAACAACTACGGCCATGGGGGTGAGATCCCCTGTTGACACAGTTTAGAAATACAGAATTGCAGTACACATCACGGCCGGACTTACGCATAGGCAACATAGGCACGAACGTGCTGAGGTTTCAACTTCTATTCCAGTCACTATCTTGTTGGTATGGTGCTCCGAGGCGCAGTATCCGCTGATCAGGCTCTAATCAACACAGCTGCACTATGCAATGAAATGGTCAGAAACAGCTACAATTAGAGCTCGCCCTAAGAAGAGTAAGTCCTGGTTATGAGATGCCGGGCGTCGACGAGTGCTGGACTCACCTTAAAAATACTACCATTGATACTGCCGATTCCATCTTAAGGCAGAAATCGTAGAGATCGGAACGACTGGTTCGATAATCAATGCAAGCTGAATGCTGCGTACCGAGCAATGCAACAGCCTTAGAGAACACGGGTACGCGAAGAGAATCGTAAAGAGTTCAGAAAAGAAGAAAAGAGAAAGGAAGCCTGGGAGAAAAATCTCGTCTGTGAACTAGAGCAGTACAGAGAGTGACGGCCTCAACTGGCGAGGGAGTTTTAACGAAGAGTCCGCAGTATGACGCAATTCACACCACGTTGCACATACTGCAAGAACAAAGAAGGGAATCTGATCGCCGATCCCAAAGGCATCTTGGAGCGATGGGAAGGGCACTTTCATGATTTGCTTAATGGCGAGATAACTGAGGATTCGGAGGCTCCGTCGCGATAAAATTTTGCGTCAAATTGGGCGAAACAGCTTCGGAAACGATCGAACGATCAAGCAGCGTGGGATCGTTTTCCACTTGTTCCAAACAGTCTTCTGCGACGGTCATTCGATGCTGCTTTTGCTCCTTGGAAAGGTCCCTTGGAACCATCTTCGCGCACAACTTTCTCATCCCTAAATCATCGGTTAAAATTTGTCTGACTGTTTCACGGTTCATACCCAGTTCCGACGCCAACATTCGAACTGTTAAACGCCGATCTTCACGGATCAGGGCGCGCACACGCTGCGCATTCGTTTCAGTCCGCACCCCGACTGGTCTCCCCTCCCGCCCTCCTTAAACTCTTTATGCTATCGAAACACCTGGGCACGACTAAGAGCACTATCACCATGCACTTTTACAATTTTAGCGTACGCTTCCGAAGCTGTTTCGCCCAATTTGACGCAAAATTTTATCGCGACGTGTTGTTCTTGATTTCGCTTTTCCATTTTCGTGACGAGCACCACGAACACACGTTTACTCAACACGACAGAGCAGGCGAACTAAACAAGCTAGAGCGATGGCAAATATATCAATGGAGAGGGGAAGGATGCCGAGAGAAGGGAAAGGGAATTTCAAGGTCGCAGGGTTACCACAATCGCGGCAGTATAATCAGTCTCATTACTTAATTGTCACACCTCGTATAAAGCGACCTATGATAGTACAGCCAGAGTAGAACACTACAAACTTATTACTTTCTTATTCCCCTTTAATCCCTCATGTTGCATAGGGCGGAAACAGTTGCTCTCCAGCGGACTCTGTTTTTGGCGACAGCCCTTTGCTCCGACCAAGATCTTCTGGTTGTTGTGGAATAGTGTCCTCCACTTCCGACTCGACGGGAGCCTTGCGGATTCCAGTCAAGGGCCTTTTTGGCTAGATTTTCGTTTTCGCTTCGCAATTTCATCCGCGTAATCGAGATCCTTAGGGCGGTCTAGCAAACCCCATTGTATGCCGCCTGTCATACTACCTAGAGCGCCGACAAGGATGTCATTTATTACTATAAGAAATAGCAAAGGCGAAAGTAGGCATCCTTGTCGCACTCCTGAACTCACCGCAAAGCTGTCGGATAGTTTTCCATTATGGAGAACTCTGCATTTGGAATTTTTGTGTAGGGCTTTTATCAATTCTATTATTTTATCAGGCAATCCACGTTGCCGTAGTCCCTGCCATATAAGGCTTCTATTAACCGAGTCGAACGCTTTCTCCATTGTCTGCGAAAGCAAGGTAAGGGGGGGATTGAAGTTCAGTAGACTGCTCCACTATGATTCTCAAAGTGTTAATATGGTCTATGCAGGAGCGGCCCTTTCTGAATCCGGCCTGATGTCTTCTAATAGTTCGGTCTAGTGCCCCTCTACCCACAGTAGATAATTCTCCAACTGGCGCATATAGTTAGATCCCCCTTTCTGGTATTTTGACTATGATACCTTCCGTCCAATCCTCCGTAAAGGTACAGGTGTTCTAGGATTTATGTTATTTCCAATATGAGTTAAAGGGCATCTGCTATGAGGTTTGAGTTGGTTTTCTTATTTATTTATTTATTTATTAATTTATACAGTCTACAGTATGAAACTTACAGACTAAAGACAGAAGCATGCTTAAAAAGAGTTGACACAGAATTTACAAATAGGATAAATAAAAGAGGCCTTAAGTGGCTTCTTTGGGGAACCCCAGAAGGCACCTCGAAACATGAAGAGACAGTAGACTGTATTAAAACAAGAATTCTGGTGGGATGCCATCTTTTCCTGCCGCTTTATCATTGGCCATTGAAGGAATTGCGGTTACTATTTCTATCTTTAATGGGGCACGGGTGGTGATGTTTATTGGCTATGCATTGCTACTGCTTTCTTAAGGCTTTTGGGCAAATGAACCATTCAGGGAGGCGAAGAAAGAATCTCTCGTTCTTTGAAGTTTATCCTCGTCACTGCTCAGCAGCCTTCCATCCGCACTCTTTATGGCATATTTTTAGTAGATTGCTTTCCCGAGAGCTATTTAGTAATTTGGTACAGCACCTTATTGTTGTCTGTGTTTACCGCGTTTTCCAGTTTTTCTGCGAGCCTTTAATCACGCCGGACAATTCTCTTTACCTCCCAGTATAATTGGGAGTATTCACGTTCAAGCTGAACGTTTGCCCGGGTCGCTTGTGGAGTTCACTTTATTTTTTAGGGACCTTCTGAGTTTTATTTGATCTAGGGTTTCTGGTTTCTTTGGACATAATCGATGCGCTTGTTTCCGCTGCTGTTATTATAGCGATCTTTGTAGTACTTCACAGCTCTTCAATATTATTTCCATCAGAAATGCTTTGCTGTGTTTTTTCTATTCTAGCCTTTAAATGCTTAATTCTAGCCTTTAATCTGTGTGTTTAAGTCACCCATCAAAATAGCGATGTCTCTCTCCCCTTGGAATAGAGTGAAAAACCTCATTCGGTCGCACATAGAACTCGTCTTTGATGTCCTCGTCTGAATCTTCCAGTAGGAGCGTAGCATTGGACTACCGTAGTCTGGTGCGCAGGCGCACGGTATCAATCCTCTCAGAAACTGGCCACCAGCTAATGAACCTGGACCTGGCTTCTTTGGTGAGTATTACGTCAACGGCATTCCTACGGCTTTCAGTTTCGTTTCTACCAGAATATAGGAAGGACTCACCGTTTGGGCAGATATGTTCCCCCGCATCGGACCATCTGGTGTCGCTGAGTCCCATGACCTTGATTTTATATCGATTCATCTCGTTGAGGATTTTCCAGCCGTCCATCAGCAAGCAGTACTCTCACAATCCATGATCCGATCCGTGTCGTGATTCATAAAAAAGGTCGTAGTCGTAGGAGCCACCAAGGCGAGGTGATATTAGGAGTTGCTAAAAGAGTTGCTTCGTGTTCGCCTGCAGTGATTCTTCTCGGGGTTTGATAGAAGTGACAAATCGGGTGCCACCACCTTCCGACGTCTTTGTTAAGCCTGAACCAAATATATCGTGCCGTATCGTAGCCGTACGTACCCTAACCTACGAACATGAATGATCATATGGCAAATTGACTTAATGAACTTGCATATGTTCGTTCGTTAGGGTTCGTACGGTTACGGCATGTAAAATTTGGTTCAGGTTTGAGCCGTTCACCTCGCTTGGTCTTTACTCTCATAATATGGAACCAAGACTAAACATGTTCGGAGAGGAAAGTTCTTAGTAGAATTGTTTGCACCACCACTTTTGGCAATTTATTAGTGCTAAATGCTCCAAATAGTGCTGATCTATTTCAAAACAAAACAAAAGATACAATTTTAAGTTTAGTTTCTGTTTTCATTGCAATTCTTCAACGATCCTCCTACGAGGAGCCGCTGAACTGAACTTTTTTCAATTTACAAAATCGAAATGAAATCTTCCAATAGACTTGATTTCGCAAAAAAGGCACAAATTTCCATTAGTACTAAATCAATAATATTTTTCTATTAACGTCAGCATTTTTCCATCTTGGTTTTCCGCATCCACACGAAACCAGAATAAATTTTCATAAATTGCAGCCACTCTCCTTTTCTGCCATGATGTATCCATCGGTCGGAACTTAGCCATAAACCTATCACAAGAAGTGTTCACCTCTATCGAATTGAATACATAAAAGCGAAAACAGAGCCCTACAGCCACGTCGTCGTCGTCCCTACATCAGCCATCCTCATGCCAACTACTGCAATCCTTGGCAACCTGTGCAGCTGTATTAGTAAAATTATCGACATCATACTCTATACAGGGTTGGGATTGGTGAGAGAAGGTAACACAAGACTCATCCCTATTTCGGCAGAGGCAAGACGCTGGGGCAGAATGGGTTCCACAAGATGATTATAATTGCAAGGGTAGCACTATTTTTCGACATTTGAAGTGCTTAGCAAACTTTTTTGGATAAAATGAGAAAAGATGCAGACGACAACAAGTCACGACGACGACGTCGGCGTTACGACGTTCCGGTGATAATTATAATAAAAAAGGGGTTAAAGATGAGCCCGAGACTTTTCTCTTATAATAAGAATGTCCTTTTAAGACTGGACTTTTTTTTTATAAAAAAACAGAAAAAAAATGTCTGAAAATAAATTTCTCCTTGGTCCTTGCTTCTAAAGGATTCTGATTTTTTTTTCGTAATTTTCCTTCCCTGGCATTTCAATTACTGTAATTAAAGGATACTTTTTCAAGGATCACCCATTCTCTCATTTGAATTTTATTTAAAAAGCAGAAGATCCGCGCTCGAAATAAAAAGAAATTATTATTTTCTTAATTATTTTCACTTCCCATCTAACTCGTAATCAACCCTCTTGACCTGCTGCAGGATCGGCCGCAAATTGCACCGCGATATCCTTACCCCAGAGCGTCGTTACTTGACTCACTCCAGAGCATCCTTTTGTTGTTATCTCAACTGTTCCATCAAATCTCCCTAATTTTTGTTGAGTTAATCAAAGGGCAATTTATTAAATCGAATTTACGTCACACAGCCCCCTTTGCATTTGCTACAGACGAGATCCTTCGTCCTTTCAATTGCGTCTAAGTGACTGCCCACCCATACAGGCAATCATTCGCAAGTTGTGAACTTGTGGTAGATATAAGGGCAGGATATGTAGAATAACATTGCGGAGGAAATTCCGAGGATTACTATGTGGATCTGTGAATGTGTTTTTTTATTTGGATGTGTGTGTGTGGTTAATGTGTTATCAGAGAAAGTACGAAGGGTTCGCATCGTTTGGAAAGCTTTCAATTTAAAATGTAAACATTTCGGAGGACTAAATAAATTAGTGGAAGAAGACGAGGTTTTGCCAAATTTGATTTCTATTTTTAAAATGGGCACAAACCGTCGAATCGGATTGGAAATTTCCAGAAGAAGATAAAAGTTTAAAATTAAATGTATTTTAAGCAATTTCAAGCCGCCAAGGAGGTTGAGAGCCCCTATATATAGAAAAATTAAAAAATACACTCCCCGCCTCTTAAAAAATCCCACAACTCCATTTTTAAAAATGGCTACTAAAAAGGAAAGGATTTCTGGAGTAAATAATCGCCTTCGAATGAATCAGACTTTCGATCAAGCTAAATAGTTTTATTTTCACTGGAAAATAATGTAAATTTTCGTGTACATATTTCGAACTATCATATTTCTAGAAAGGATATTTACATAAATTTAAGTTTATTTTCTTTGTAATAGTTTTAGCGTTTAGTGAACAATATAAGGAAGCATTGAAATAAAAACCTGGACGTGACAAGTGTATTTAACAAGAAGGACAAGACAAGACAAAGTCTGTAGAGAAGATAGAAAAAAATTATTAAGGAAAAATAAACGGAACTACCCTATTTCAGAAAAAGATTCAATACAAAGAAAAATATGTTACAAGGTTTTGTTTGAAGTAAATATCATAAAGCGTACACAAATCAATCTGCACCATGGCAAAGTCCAACCAGCACTCAGAGGTAAAGACTGTTGACGGTTCTACCATCGAGTGTAATGTCGCTGTACAAGCTCTAGTGGAGCTACAGAGTAGAGTAAAAGGACGGACAACGCCAGTACGCGAAAGAAGTGAACAATGTGTGGTCTTTTAGTGCCAATTATAATGAGCCAAGCTTTGTCTTAATGATGAAAAACTCATGTCCAACTCAATTAACAGGGACATCCACGTCATTTTTAATAAATGCCGCAAGAATCATGTTGAAATAAACGGCTACTTTTTTTTCCTCCAACGCAAGACTAGGCAACTCCGCTCACCTCCACTCTCTTAAGCCTTCTTTTTCGTACAGATTACGGGTCAAAGGTTCTTTTTTAAATAGAGCTCGATTGTATAACTGTCTTCTCCAGTCAATGTTTCCGAACTCATATAAGATTTCAGAGTTCAAAGGTATTATTCATCGACATCATGTTCTGTCCAGACCCTTAAAGTACCCTTTGTCTTCTATCCTTCAGACCAAGCTTGCTGCTAGACATTGCACCACTACTTGAACGACATGACGGACTAGTAGTACAAAGAGCGACTACTAAGGCTGATCGTATCACAAAAAAGCATCTAGAACAAAGTATTATCTATTCTCTAACCCCCAAATTCGTTATTAGCCTTATTGGCACGGCTATTTTAAATTTAGAAGTTTTGATAATGTATTCGTTATTTGATACCTTAAAAATCCATAGATACCCACTTTCTTTGAAATCGGAACACAATTGGCGGCCTTTTTTGAATTTCGGTCATATTTCGGCGTCGACAGTATCTATTTGTTACAATCTTTCTATTTCTGTTTTCTGTACCACACCGAACACTAAAGCATTACTGTTAGAAGTGCAAAGAATATTTTCTTTTGAGCACTTGACTAGGTCAATTTATTTACGAGCTGTTTCTTGAGTTTTCATCATCATCATCATCTGTAGCTTTACAGCTTATTATTGGCCTTGACTTCCTCCAGCATTTCTCTCCATCCCGTTCGGTTCCTGGCTAATGCCCTCCAATTACGTACGCCTAACTTTGGCCGGCCTGAATTTGCTTTCCATCAGGGATTCGATTTATCGTCTCTTGAGCTATAGGGTTTTAAATTCAAATCAGTCGAAAGCCTAATATTTTTAAATGTTTTCGAATGCGGTCCCCCAACAGAGTACTGAAAACGTGCAATGCTGCTTGACCACTGTAATCGGCCTAGAACTGGTCTTCATTTAATTTTTATTTATAAAATTTATAAGAAAAACAAGCAAACTAGGACCGGTCTATTGAGTGTGCTAAATGACACTCCTCACGGTCACCAATATAACTGCCCGAATTATGAAGCAATACAACAACAACAACTCTGTAAAACTAAAGCTTACGGGTCTTAAAGGGTATTTATAATGAGGTTACCCCATAGAGCCCTTATGAGAAGCTGATAAAGCATATCTCAATTCAGTATCGCTGATTTTTTTGTGGGTTGTCCATGAGTCCAATCCAAATAAGGACACAATCGAATCTTTCTTAAACAAATTAAAAGAATTTCATCATACATTTTTGATATAGCTTGGGAAATTATATTTGCTCAACAAAACTTACTTTTTTAAACAATCTCTTTATTTTGTGTAAACTGCTTCCCATCTTTTCACTTATCTAACTATTTTTCATATTTATTCCCAAATTTTTTGGTGGAGGAGCTGATGGCCCCTCACTTTCATGCAGTAGAAGCTCTCAGTAACCACACTTTGAACTACTAGCCTGTCATATATCATGCTATCATAGGGTGATTCCACACGAGCGTACACACGACACGATAAGAGTCGGCTGCAAAGTGGTTTATGGAGAACAGGATTACAGAGGACGATGGGGAGGGCACACAATTTGAACGGGTATTTCCAGCAGAGTTTTGATCGAACACTTTAACAGCTCCTGCTTTGTTGTTTTTTGGTGAAATTCCGTTTTGCTCACAAAGAGAATGTCTAGAACAACAACAAAGCCAGCATGATTTGTTGCCTGAAAGTTGTTCCCTCGTGTAGAAGCTCATACGTTATTTCACATAACACCAAAAGAGAATCGACGATTGCAGACGACTTGTGGCCCCTGTGCTAAAAGTCGAGTCTCACGACACGACAAGTCGTTTGAGTTGCAAAAAGTGGATTTTCAGTCGAATCACGACTTTCTCAGGGGCCCAAACTCAACTTGGCATAGGCCCCTGTGCTGAAAGTCGCAATTCGACTAAAACGTCACTTTTTTCAACTAAAACGACTTGCACAGGGGCCTATGTCTGTCGTGTGTACGCTCGTGTGGAAACCGTTTAGTACTATGCTTAGCCTAGAAGAGAGAAAAGGATACGTGGAGTTTTCAGTTAAGAATGAGTTCGATGTTCCTATTGATAGAGTTAGACATGAACTGATGGTCATAAAGACAACGTCTTGCACGTATTTTTCTTACATTGTCAAAGTCAGAATCTGTGTGCGAAGCTTTGGAGTGGGTTAAACTTTGACACCATCCAATACTTCCTGGATTTACTGGCCAGAAAGTAAATTATCAATCTTAGAAGTGAATCATTACCGCAGTTGCGCGAACATTAAACAATCTCTTGATTATCTTTCGATCGATACAATGTTACTTGTAATGGGATTTCAACAGGAGGTGTCATTTTAAAATTTTCCCTCCTGTGGCGCCGTTCTGATGAAAAGAAACTTCGTCTACGTCCGTAGCACCAATTTCAGGTCAAAAAAAGTCAGTCAAAATCTTTCGGTAATGGAATCCATTCACTGTAACGGCCGCACCACCAACAATTTCCAAATAATATGGCCCATTTACATAGCCAGACTAAAAATTGCACTAAATTGTCACTGGTTGTGGTTAAAGAGGTTGTTCGACTTGGGTTTTCGGAGCCTCAGATGCGAGTTTCGCTTGTATTACGTACCCAGAATGGTGAAACGGAGCTTCTCTCAGAATACTTTTGTTTAAAAAAGCATGAAATTGCTCATGCGCAGTGCTTATCGATCTATATGTCAAAAAACAAGTTTCTACTTGTCAAATGACATAATAATGACGGTTGTGTGGTGACAGTTAAAAAATGGCGTGAAATTCAAAATGACACCTCTTGTTGAAACAGCTTATATTTTCTAAAATTGCCATAATCTGGACCAGTTTGATATACTCTCTTATTAGGTCCGATTGCTATTATTGTGGGCTTAGTGATGATTATAGTGTAATTTTTAGTTTCATTGTCTAGGCTTTAAGACTTTTGCGTCTTCGATGAAGAATTATTTATCAAAATGTATCTCTTTTTTCGAACCCAGACTTTCTTTATTAGTCTGCTTCAAATGAAATTAATAAATTACTGCAAAATTTAATCTAATCTTGTAAAGTACCCCAAAAGTCCTTGAACTCAACAATTTCTAGCATTGAACTTCGCAATTCGCTTTTTTTGCCATTATTAATTTAAAATACCTAATCGCATTCAATATGCGAAGTTGATTTCTTAACATTATAATTAGTAAAAATTATTTAATATCATTTCAGTCTCAAGATTGATGGGAAGTTCAGCGGGCGGCTCAATGGGACACGCAATGAGTAACATGGGAAGTCTGGCGGCATGTAGTGTCACTGACACAAAGCCAATGCAATTTCCTCTAGCGCAGAGAAGAAAACGTCGAGTGCTATTCACCCAAGCGCAGGTCAGTATCTCTATACCCTATACAATCTCCCTCTACATAAAGTAATTTAATAGTACACCAAAAAAAAGAAATAAGACGAAGAATTTTGACTGAAGACACACAACTAAGAAATGATTGGATAGAGTGGGCGCATTGGCCCAAGCAACTACCCACCATCCGGGGCGAATCTTCGAAACTTCCACGAGAGTCCACAGAATGAAAGGCCCCCGGGTCTCCACGTAATTAATTGAAGCAATTTGCGAAACTCCTTTAAAAGGCCAAGAAAGTACGAAGAAGGCGGCGGCTGAATGGGATGAAAATCGCTATCATGGGATGCTCCGCTGGGAGGAATCTCTGCGCTTTATTTATTCTTCTGCTGGGTCTGGGATTCTCTTGAGTCGGGTGCAGTTCCCGGATCTCGACGACCAGCCGCTGCACAATACCCGAGAGTAGCCGTTTACATCCTGTATACATTTCCGCCAACTTCAGTATGGTATTTTTCAGTTAATACAAGACGAAGGGATTCCGTCACTATATAGTGGATCTTCCAAAGGAGCACCAGCCCTTGTTTTATTCGCTTTACTTCTGCCTTATTTTTGCTGAATTTAGTACTTCATGCGGGCTCAGCATCGAAGACAGAAGATGGCTATTGTTAGCGAACCTTCAATCCAGAACAACACTCCGATTTTTTGTTGAACGCTTTCAATATTTTCCATTCCATGTTGTTTTTTCACTGCGCTGCTGTGCCCCACAGTCTCTCTGCGATGGGATAGTGGAAAAAGGAGATGACATTCTGTACGTGACCCAGATCAATCTTGCTACCCTCTGGGCTCCGTATTCAAAGGCACGAATCCTGGTTTCTCCATTCAATGGGGCACTTTTCAAACGTTTTCTTGTTCGTTATTCGATTTTTATAAGGGCCTGTCGTGGCTTATCAATTTGAACTGAAACTCAATCAAATTATTCAATTTCGAACAGTGATGCAGAAATGGGATTCTCTAGCATTATTGTGGTCTTTAATTTTTTGGTGTTATTTAATAGAATTATTATAAAAGGTTTTCCACGTGGTTAGAAATTTTGAATATTGTTGAATGGATGGTAGGTTTGGAAAAATTATTATAAGACGTTAGTGCACTGAATTCGCTTACAAACTCATGATGGATCACATAACGTACAAATAAAATAAACCAATAAGTAATTCGGCACAACATTTTTTCAACTTACAAAGGCAAAATTAGTAGGAGTTTATTTTTTCTTGGTGCCTAACTATACTTTAATAACTAGTGTCAACTCTTAACTTGTTAATTCGCTTATTAGAGCTTTACACTACGAGGATCTGCGATGGAATGGCCACCTATTCCAAATCGCCAAACAAACTACTGAAGTACTACGGATTTCATAACCTTATTTCATTTTCATATACATACACATATTATCTGCTAGAGGCCGCACCATAAAATAAGGGAATCTCAAAATCCCTGTTTTTATGCGCAGTCAACTCCCCACAAGCGAGAAACGCAACTCTGCTTGCTTAAAAACGCATAATCGGATATTCTCAATCACAATTCAACATGTGCGTTCATTTCCCTTCTTTTATAGTGCGGACTTTTTATTTAATTTATTTTGGGAAAATGTGCTGTTTTTCTAATAGATGGCGTCAATTGCAAATAACTTACGAACCACTGATCGCAGCGACACCACTGAACGCTCTTCGAAAGGTAACAATATCACGATAAAGGGAAGAACGATGCGTAGATTTGTGAAACGGTGAAGGCAACTCATCAAAATCTCCTGCGTGGAAATGGTTTGCTTTCGTTGTGGCAATATTGATGGAATAGATTCGTCCAATCACTGAAGAGGATGATAAATTTCTTGGCAAGTCTAACAAGATTAGTACTGTCGATATTGGAAAGAAGTTCGATGTAGGTTCGTCATAAGTTCATTACAAAAAAAATTATAGAGCGAATTAAAATCTACGATGCATTGCAGAGACACTATGAAATAGACCTATTTCTGAAAAATGTATCTTAACCGGCGGTGAAAAACTGGCCACCTACGACAATCGGAACCATCAAAGTTCCTGGCCAAGGATGGTGAGCCGTCACAAACGTTCGCTTAACCAGTATTGACGCCAAAAAGGGTGTGTATGATGGGACTGGAAGAAAATCGTTCACTATGAAGTACTTCTAGCTAGACGACCAAGGCCGTGGCTGGCCAGCGTTCATTGGGTGTACAGCACCCAGGTAACCAAAATAAAAGGCGGCTAAATCGCAAAAGAAAATGCGTCAATTACGGATAGAGGTCGATCTACACATATCCGTAACGGCACGGTGCGGCTCCGTGTCAGTGGCTTTCATCGTGAATTTCACTGACATTCACACAGCATCGCCTTTTTCCGTATTGGTGTCCAATGTTCAATGGCATCGGACATTTTAGTTTGGACATTGATCTCAAATGCACCATGGAATTTGGCATGGTGAGAGTGGGTTTGACCAGGCTCTTCGTGACGTGGTCGCACAGAAACAGGTTTGAGTATTTTTCGAATAAACTTTACATTTTGTATTGAATTCTTATAAAATTTTCGGTTGAATTTAAAAAAATACTTGTGTCACGTTCGGGATAAATTAAAAAATACCGATCGCAATATCAGTACAGTCGTCGGTGCCCCACTGCCGCCACATTCGTCAAGTCGCGCGTTTGGCTGGACGGTGGCGGCTAAACAATCGAGGGGCTACTATGCTATTTTCTGACGTTCGCATAAAATGTTTTGTGTAGGATTCAGCTATATTTTAAAGCCCCCTTTTCCTTGTTTTCGCCTTGAAGCCAAGTATCATCACACTCTCATCCAATGGATGGGGCCTTCAGTCCAAGAAAACTAACAAAAATTGCATTTATCGTTGTTTCGTTTTCCAGTCACCGTCCGTCGCCACCTCCGCTAGCCGCCGCGACAATCTGTTTGTGCCTTTAAAGTTTTTCTTGAGGCCATGAACATTTTTGCAATTGAATTAACAATGCTGCTATGCTAAACTGTGGTCTTCGCCTGTATGCCTGTAGGAAATCATGACGTCACCTGCTTGCCACGGCCTGTCAGGCGGATACCTGAAGTCCTAATCCCTCAGCGAGATTGAGTGATGTGTAGCCTTCATCGGTGTCGGAACGGTGTCTGGGGACCTGGCCTGAAAGGCGGCCAGCGGCCTGGTCTTGAGTGGAGAAACATGTTTTATTTAATTTAACCCAGTTTTATAGCAATTTTACGCTGTCTCTGTGCTGTGCAGGACAACTTCATCAATGTAATCAATTGCTAACGCAGGTGACTAATAAGTAGCTTTGTGCATTGGTTTGTCCTCGAACGAAATACTCCGAAAAAGGGTGTTAGCCACGACCAAATCGCCTGTACTAGGACTGAACTGTTTACTCCTACTATAATATTTAGAGCGACCTTATTGATTCCGTTTCTTTCTTTTTTAAAGGGTATGTACCTACATTTATTATTGCAATAGAGTTTGATTGCTACTGCTATGCACAATTCTACAAATTGCTGCACAGGTTTTTTTAAGAAAGGCATTTTATTTTTAATATGTCCCCCCTACATCAAATATTATATATTAATTTCAACACAACCAGAATGTAGTCATCACGTCCATATTGACACTTCTCCAAAAGAATATTTTACCAGCAAATATTCCATTTATAAAATTGCATGCACACTCATACAATCATGGCTGCACCACACAAATATGACAAATTAAACACTCGTCGTCCAGTTGGCAAATATCCACCCCCAGTTGAATAGAGTCGATATTACGTTTACGCCATTTCATTTCGGTTTTAATATGGCTAAAAACTGGGAATCGATGGAGAATATTCGATATGTATTGGCTTCGGCCATAATTAATCTATGGATTCCGAATATTACAAAATGTTAAGTGGCGGCCATAAAATATTGCATCTGTTGTTAAAATTCGTTATAAATTTAAAGGGTAAATATTGTTGAAGTTGTTTAATATTATTTTTATGGGAGGGAAGTTATTGTTTTAGTGCATCCGTTATAAATAATCGAATAAAAAATATATTGGGAGAAATAACGAAATTATGGTAAAAAAATGCTTAAATTGTTTATTAAGTGCTTGTGAGTCGCACAGTATAATATTGATCGATTTAATCTTTTTCACGTGGATCAGATTGAGACCGCAATGCTTGTTCCGGAACAAACCAGAGTGGTCTCGAGATATGGAAAACAAGATGGATTGGAGTTCGCTCCACTAACCTAACCTTATAAAAGCTAGAGCTAGGTCATATTTGTGCTGACAATAATTACAGAAACCATTTCCAGCTGGATGGGGCCACGGTATACTCGTATTCCCTTAAGGTTTCAACAGAGAAACTAAGTAGAGAAAATTAATTGGTCAAGACCTCCGGACCTAATACCATACGATTTTGCGACTGAGTCAAGTAATTTTTAAATACTATTTTTGAAATTTAATTCCTTTGACGGAGTTCCGCAGCTATTGCAGACCGGTGGATTCTTGTTGAGGCATATGCAGTATGTGCACCGGGGAGTTTCCCGGAGAAGCTGGGTTGCTGTAAAAAGAAGAAGAGATTAGTACTCTTTTGTAACGAAAATGAGCCAGCGTGTTCATCTGGGACTTGAGGCTTGTTTTATCCTCAGTTGAGTATGTGGAAATTGTAAGCGAACGAACTAAGGTTATTTTGAAGTCGCTATGCATAGATTGTCTACCCCGTTTTGTTTAGTGTCGTCCTGAGACAGTACTCCAACGTTCGTTGGTAGATAGCAGGGGTGCTAGCAATTCCTAATGGAATCCTCTGATACTGGTATAATGCAAAAAGAGAGTTGACAACTGCCAGATCTTTAGATTCGTCGTCCAATTCAATTTGAAGATACATAAGGTATCTGCTAAATCAATTTTTGAAAATATATACCCACCTGCAAAGTTTTAAAATAATTTCTGCGCCCTGAGAACTGGATGCTGGTCAACTTCAAGATGTGGGTTTGTCGTTAGTTTAAAATAACCTCAAATTCGCAATTTATTATTCTTCTTTTCACTATGACAATGGGCGCTGGTTTCCAGATCCCTGCTTCTTCCAAGCGTTTCGTTTCATGTTTAAAACTATCCAACATCGCGAACGGGATGGGACTGGGTTCGAAACATTTTGGTTCTGTAAAGTGCGCTTTGACCGCGGTACAAAGGCCTGGGTCAAAAGACGATAAGTCTGCATGGTCTGATAACAACTTTTCGAGTGCTTCGAGGATGTCACTGTCACAGCCTCCGATGTTTAATATAGAATCCTTAATTTTGGAAGAAATCTCGAGACCAAAAGCTTTAAACCAATGGAGTCCAAAAATATTTTGCCCCTTCGGTACATTCGTAATTAAAATTGTTAATAATTACTCCTCTTTACCGAGTTTGACCTAGACCTCCAATTTATAAGGACCGGACGTTGCCGAACTAGTGATGAGCAAGACTTTTCTTGCAAATTTAGAAAGACCAAGCAAAACCAAGACAAGACAGGACAAAGACAAGTAAAGACTGCAAGATCAAGATATTTCAAGTTTGATATTTCTCTTTGGAAAATCAGAATCCGTGAGAAAAAATGTGGGTTACCATTATTCACCACGAACCCTCAGAGGTGGTGGGATGAATAGCGGCAACAATGATTTTTGGGGATAATTTTGATTTTTGATGATTTTTGGAGGCTCCGGATAAATTCAGGCAAAAGTTTCATATTTCTCTTCGGAGAATCAGAGGCCCCTGTGCTGGAAGTCGAGTCGTGTTTCGTGACAACTCGTTCGAGTTGAAGAAAGTAGCGTTTCCGTCCAATTACGACTCCAGGCGAAGGCCCTGGAGTAAAAATGCTAAGTTGAGTTTAGGCCCCTGTACTGAAAGTCGTGATTCGATTGAAACGTCACTTCCTTCTAATCAAACGACTTGTCGTGTTATGACGACTCGGGGACCAGAATCCGTGGGGGAAATGGGGGTTAAAATTTTGATATTTTGATTTGACTCCCACCCCTGCGTGATTTGTGTGCCATCGTTTCCACCCTTCAAGTTGAGTAACTTTTGGTTGAAGCTTTTTTTTCCAGAAAACCTACCCTTCAGAAAATGTCGGACCGTTGCCGGACTTTTGACACACTCTGTGGTCTTTGACAGAAAAAAACGGCTACAAAATTACAACAGGTGGTGAAAGCAATAATTTAATTGTGGAATTGAAAGCAGGAAATTTCTTTGGTGAAATCTAGCTATTTTATTAATGTGACATATATCCGGACGTTCTTATTGGCAGTCTCTGTATAGTTACTGAAATAAGGGTGCAAGTTAAAGACTAACGGGTAGTGCATGTTAGATGCTCAAAATCCTTTGATGAAGGAGGTGGTTTTACATTTATGGTATCTTACCGCCTTTTAATCGTAATTAGATAACTAATCATAGTTGGGAGACCTTAGGTAAAATGCATTTTCCTACTTTAACAATCCTATGATATTACTGCCTCCATTCCATCGAGAGTAGCAATAATACTCGTCCAGTGATAGTGACCTCCTCTTGAACCTATTCCCCATTAATGAAGATATTTTGTATTCACCGCAAGTAAACCACCTCATTGACAAAACTTTTTCTTTAATTTCATTTTAAATAATGAAAAAACAGGAACTTCTAACCTTCATATCTTGAGCACATCTCTCCTCTTTTTGCTGCCAAACGCTGAGCGCCGAGGAACGGGCGGGGGAAAGAAATTTCTATGGTGAAGGGTAGACGATATATAGTAGGAGTTTCAGCTCATACACGTTCTATTATTGTTTGTATTAGTTTGAAACTTGGCATCTTAAGTGCTCGGCAAATAGACATTCCCGTAGATGTGTATATTTTAGGGGATGGAATGGAATCTTTGCTTCTGTATGTACACGATGTAGACTCGTCTTTAAATAAAACAGAAGAAGGGACTATGGAGACTGAATTCACTCCCTTATGAACACTTTTGGCTTATATTAGTTTCCCTAACAGGGTTACTGTTATTACGTGCGAATGGATTAGAATGAAAAATTGTTACTTGGTACGGATGGGAAAAGAAATACACACACAGAGAAGGGAAAAAACTTAAAACAAGTGGTGGAAATGGGGAGCCCACTTAGTACCGCGCTAGTTCTTTGCTCTGATCCTTTTTTTGGTTTCCACAAGGCAAATATCACTATATGGCTTAAAGTGTAGTACTGGAAAAAGGGATGTGTCGGTACTGTATAAAGTGAAAATGGCCGAAAGAGAATAATTCAGGATTGCTCGAAGAAAACAATTCGCCAATTAAAAGCTCATCACTTATTAACAGTTTTAAGGAAAACAAATGAAAACTTCTTGCAGCCAACATGGACGGACACAAAATGCATTCCCCCTCGCTCGCTCCCTCTATCTCGTTCTCTGTCCCTCGTCCTGTCATGAATAAAGTTTACTTTCGGAAAAATAAAGGTAAAAAAAACGCTTTTGTTGATATAAAACAACAGTTATCTCTCGGGGATTGGTTCCAGATTTTTCAGGTCATTATCCATCATTGTACACCTTGTGTTTACCTTTTGTTTTCCACTTGTGTTCTTTTCGTGTGTCTATGGCTTCGAGTTTTGTAAATATCTGAAGATGCTGATGAGGGGATAACGACTGCGAATAGGAAGAATTAAAGTCTCGCTATATTTTGTTGTTGTTATTGTTGTTCCCTGCTAATGATGACCATAGCAACAATAGGAATGTTTGCAAAATAGTAATTAAATATTTGCTGGTCCATCAGCGGGCGCTATTTCCACAGGTGTATATCTAGAATCACAGGAACATTATTAGATAGTTATGTTGTAATCATCACCATATTTTTTCTCCTTCGCTTCTCCTTCACATTTTTTTACCTACCATTTTGCAAATGATTGTTGTCATTGGTGAGCAAATACTATAGTATAGAGCCATAGCTGCTCTTCTTCATACATCGTTTTTCTTCCATCGCAAGCTTTTCTACTTTTTTGCGCAAACATCTTCCCTTTTGAAATGTCAATGTTGACACTCGTGACGATTAATTGACGTTAGTAGTTGCTAGAGAGGAAAACAGAGGGCGGGGAGAGGGCGCCTTTGGTGCGCTTGTTGTTCTTTGTGTAGTAGAAAATATAATATTTGATTATGTAAAGAAAATTAATGTTTTGTGCTATTTTCTACTTATATATTTATTTTTTTTTAATTTTTATTATTTATGATGCATTTTGCAGGTTTATGAGCTGGAACGCCGGTTTAAGCAACAAAGATACCTATCAGCGCCTGAAAGGGAACATTTAGCAAGTTTAATACACCTTACACCGACACAGGTGAGTCAAGTACTTTTTTTGTATTATTATTGTATTTTTATATTGTAAGTTTGTAAAAACACTGTGAACGGTCGAGAATATTTATTTTTAGACCCATATATTAATTAGTACGGGTCTTTATAATGTTAAACCAATATCGATTTCATTTTTTTAACTTCGACTTAAACAGGGAAATTGCGATGCGTGAGATTCAACAAAATTAAAAAAAATATTTTGTAGGTACTACAAAGTGCTAACATGTAAAGAAGAAAAAAAGGAGCCAACTATGAGCAATGGTTAAACTTCACAGTTTGCCATAGCTTTCGGGGTGCACCGAGTGACCGGGTTGATGGATAAAAATTCAAGCAATTGCTTTTCTCGGTAACAATTCAAAATACCGCAAACTCAACAAAATTGAGTGTCATGGAGGTAGCAGAAAAAACAACCGTATTTACAAGCAAGCTAGTCAACAGCTAGTGTGTCACGAGTATAGGATTCTTTTTCTTCTGCTCCTTTAATCCCGCATGTGACATATTGTGGAAACAGTTGTGCTTCTGGTTGTGGCTCCTTCTGATAGGGCTCTCCTCCACGTTGTTCTAGGTCTTCCAACTCGACGGGCTTCTTGTGGATTCCAGTCAAGGGCCTGATTTTCGGTTGCATTTCGCCATTCCAATACCATTACCATTTTCTTTGCATGATTTCGTCATCTATGCTTACCTGGCCGGCACGTCGCAATAGTTCTTCATTTGTAATTCTATTTTGCCAGCCAATTTTTAGGATGAAAACTTGATGAATTGGGGCACTTTTGGAGTTAAGGAATTGGCCGCATTTTGGCGTTAGTTGGGAACTCCGTCGATCTCTATATGCGAAACAGGCTTGCATATGCGCTTCCTGCTTTATTTATTCTGGGTAGTGTCGTCTTCTTCTGCTCCGCCATTTTCACCAATAATGCTAAAGAGGTAACAGAATTAATCTACCAATTCTACGTTACAATTAGTCAGCGCTGTGCGTTCAATGGTGTTTGTATTTATCCGCATTTCTTTAGTTTTAATCGGATTTAACCTCGAGCCTGCCAAACTACTTTCTGCTGGTAAATTGTTTACCATATTATTGAGATCCTGAATGGGAACTACCTTTTTTCAGTCATCAGATTGAAAATCTAATTCTTATGTCATAAAAGAAAAGTTTTTTAATTTCAGATGTCTGGGAGAAAAAGTTGTGAAACTTGGTTCAATTTTCAACTGCGAATCGTTTCTTTGAATATGAATTTGGGCCAGGTTGTCTGACGAAAAGTGGCACCACCAATTACATTACATTTCGCGTGGTCTCTTAAAATGCTCATACCTCATCTATTGTCTATTTTAACTCAAGCTCTCAACTCCTCCCTCACGCACGGTTCGCCGGAAGCAAGAATGAGTTTGACAAAAATGTCGACAATATCTGTTATGGGGAAATGGTTCCTTATCAAGTCAGGATTCCAACAAAACAAACCCGAAAATCAAATTTGATCATTTAATCAAATGACGAGGGCGTTTTGAAGTTTTTTTGGTAGAGGTTTACATATCACCCTGTATTTTTGTAACCCTTTGAGCTATTTTCATGAATAAGATATCAGTGTACGCAGAATACTCACCTATCTAAAACTGTCTAAACCTATCTAAAACTGTCAAAATCAAGGTTCTACCATATCTACTTCCAGAGTAATGAGTCGTCAAAGTCAAAACTTTGGTTTTTTCACTAAAAATTCAACTAAAACCACCTTTTACTCGAAAAAATACGTAGTTAACTGATATTTTTTTTTGCAAAATTGGAATGCTTGAACAATTTCCTATGAATAATGTGTGGACAATTTTTATCCTGCGGCTTTTATTTTTGGAGTTATAAGCAATTTTGATGTTAAAATTGGCCTTTGGTAAATAAATAAACAAAAAATAATTACGCACTCCCTAATTCTTGGAAAAAAAGACAGTTAGATATTTGAAAGCAGAAGCAATTTTCTCAGTCTTAAATGAATATTTTTGTGAGTTAGACCAAATTACTTTTTGTTATAGTGCTAAACTGCTAACTCATAATGACTTCTAATAGTACCCACGAAAAAAATAGAGTTAAAGTATGCGCACCTTGTGGAAGAAAGATTGTCTTTGGCAATAAAAAAGAAAACCACTTTTTAATACACGAAAATCTTGAAACACTAATAAAAAAGTATTTATATACTAGGTTTAATATATCTGACGAAAGATTTCCAGTAAGTATTTGTGGAACCTGTCGTCATGCTCTTCAAGACCGTGAAAAAAATAATTTGACTAGACCAAAAAATGCCTAACTATGAGGATATAAAACTTCGCAAAGGCACTCGATCTCATATTTGTGATTGTAATTGTTTTATCTGCTTGGCAGCTAGATCAAAATTACGTATAAAAATAAAAAAAGGCAGAGGATGTGTTCGGAATTCAACAGTACATACTATAGATGCTTCTACTGGGCTTTACGGTGCTTCTAAAATAAATCAGCTACAAGAACTAGATAATATAAGTGATATATCTGACAGTTCTGTGAGTGTGTGTAAAAAGTGTTATCAAGAAGTTGGTAAAGGTAAGAGACATTCGAGTGATTGTGAAAAAAATATTGAGAAAAATATTTTAAAATTCGTGATGAAAATCCCTGAAAGAAAGCAAGATCAATTAATTACAACCTTATTGAAAAGAAAAATTGATGATATGGAAAATAATGAACAAAGGGCTTTAGACAAAAAACAGGACAATCATTTAAACTTAAGTACTTATGGTCCAAAGGCTACTGTTTCTTTCGATCCAACCATCCAAAACAAAGTAATATTTAGTGAAGAGTTGTTAGACAATTTCCAAGTTAATGTGGGGGTATCAAATAACCATATGAAAAAATTGACCAATCTATTAAGAACTGCTGTTGGAAGAAAGTCAGTACCTACAAATTATAGAAATCATATTTATAAAAAATCGTTGACTTTCGAAAACGTTTACGAAGCCAAAAAATATTATTTCAATTGTGAAAATGTAAATGAAAAAGTTGAAAGGCCTGTCGTTTACGCAAATGCCGAAAAACTACTAGATATGGTTTTAAAAGAAAGAAATCAGATCGGAAATATTAAAATTAAGGTAATGGCTGATGGTGGTCAAGGATTTTTTAAGATTTGTATGAGCATATTAGCAGAGAACGAGAACGATGAAGATAGTGCTCCTGACAATAGCACTCCTAGAAAAAAAATAAACCTGTACTCTGAAGGAGGAAGTTCTGCGCATAAAGCGAAATTGGGTAGTGTTCATAGGTTGATTATGTTGTGCATCGTTCCGCAAATAAAAGAGACATATGATAACATTAAGATTTTATTTCAAATTACCGATCTTAATAGCATACCTTTTAAATTTGTCTCAGATTTTAAAGTTCTGCTCATGGTGAACGGCCAACAAACAGCCACTTCAAGTTACCCATGCCCATACTGTTTCGTATCACTTCAAAATTTACGAAATAGACTAGACTTTTTTCAAAAAAAGAGCAGTATAATAAATAATGATGATAACTCTGATTGCACAGACGTAGAAAATGAAAATAGTGACGATATTTTTCGTTTAAAGACTTTCGGCGACTTAAGACACGACTATAATAATTTTTCATCTCTGGGTGGAAGTAATAAAAATAATGCCAAAGATTATAACAGCACAATTAATCTTCCACTTTTTGACGAAGCAGATGAGATATTTGTACTGCAAAAATGCATTATTCCAGAACTTCACATAATGCAAGGGTTTGTGAATCACTTGTTCTGGGATGGACTTGTGCATCTTGTAGGCCGAAAAAAAGCATTAATCTGGCCAACAAAATTAAACCTTATATCCAAGAACTATTATAATAATGTTTTCGAAGGTAACGCTTGCAGGAAACTTTTGTTAGAAGCAGATCAGCTGTATGATAAGAACATTTACGTAGAAGTAGGTATTTGCGGAATTACGCCTTTTGTTTCAACACTGAAGGCAATGAATAAACTTGTAAACTGCTGCTTTTCTACTAAAAAGGTTGCTGGTTCTGACTTGAAAAAATATATAGAAGAACTAAAAAAGAATTACATATATAGCTTTAGAAGAAGTATCAGTAACTCTAAAGGTTCATATAACTTTGCAACATATAGAAGATTGTATACATTTTTTCGAAAGTAATGAAGGCTTAGGTGTTTGGTCAGAGCAAGCGGGCGAATCAATTCACAGGGAATTTTTGAAATATTGGGATAGGTATAAAGTTAACTTTACTGGCGATCAATTGTATTTAGATCAGCTAAAAAAAGCTGTAGCCACATTCACTTCAACACATATATAAATTATTTTTTAACTGTATTATAAAAATCTATTATTTTTTTATAATTTATTGTTATGTTTTAATTACGAAATAGACATGGTTTATTAAAATTCAGTAATGAGTGACTCACTTTTTTATTGATTTTTTGTAATTCAATTTTAACTTTATTTTTTATTTTGTTTACTCAAATATTCTGTCAAAATCAAGTATATCTCATTTCACGATTTATTATAATGTAATAAGAAGGTACTATTAAATGTATTGTATTGTGAAAAAAACCAAAGTTTTGACTTTAACGACTCATTACTCTGGAAGTAGATATGGTAGAACCTTGATTTTGACAGTTTTAGATAGGTGGGAGTATTCTGCGTACACTGATATCTTATTCATGAAAATAGCTCGAAGGGTTACAAAAATACAGGGTGATATGTAAACCTCTACCAAAAAAACTTCAAAACGCCCTCGTCATTTGATTAAATGATCAAATTTGATTTTCGGGTTTGTTTTGTTGGAATCCTGACTTGATAAGGAACCATTTCCCCATAACAGATATTGTCGACATTTTTGTCAAACTCATTCTTGCTTCCGGCGAACCGTGCACGGTACCAAAGCTTCCTTCGACTTGGAAGCATGCTTTAATCATACCCATTTCCAAGTGCACTACTCGTACCAATGCCTCCGATTATTGTTCCATTTCTAGCAAAGGTCCTTGAAAATCTGATGGCTAGTCAAATAATTGCATATTGTGGGCGTCTCAACTTATCAATATATATAAACATCACATGCTTCTGCGAAAACTGTCAAATTGTCGCTTGAATGAATTAAATATCGTATTTCAACAACACACAATATTTTGCATAAAAAAAGTAAAAAAATGTGTGTTTTTTTTTTCAAAATTCGATGGAAAATAATAAAAAAAAGAGGCAAAAACCTACTACATCGAAAAAAATTGATTTTCGGCCGAAGTCGAAGTTCTCAAAGGGCATTTTGGACTAAAAATTTCAGGTTTCGTGCTTCGTGCCCGTGATGACTTTTCATCAGAAGGGTACGAAGAATCTTGTATCACAATATCAAGTGATTTTACGGAGACCGTTTTACCATAAGAAGTTTGCGGGGTCCTTTGCTGCAGCTAAATCCTTCGAAATCCTAGTGTATTTTTATCTGTCTCACTATGCTACTGTTCATCCTGACATTTCTGCTACCGCGTTAAACTCAGTTTCTCTTGTTTGCGTTAATAAAGCAAGAAATCTTGTGGTGGTACTGAGCGGCATGGCCTGCTGTGGTGACGACATTAGTTTCAGGGATAGCAATATCTTCGGCAAAGGCTAGGTACTCTTTGCACTTACAAGCTACACCCTGATGTGCTAATCGATGTATCTCTTACTGCTTTTCCTAAAGCCACAAAAAACTACAACTACTGCTTTTCCTAAGGTTGAACAACAATTATTAAGGATCAAGATTTTTATCAAGAAGGAAGAGCGAGAAATGCATATCAACGAATAAGAGAACGCAGCGCAAATTTAAACTCAAGACTGATATATGTACATATGTTAAGACGCCAATAGAAATGTCTTAACAGATTCTGAAAAAATGAAATAAAGATGGAGAGAATAGTTCAAGGATACACAAAGAGATGTAATAAATAAAAACCCATCAGGCGTAGTAATACCGAAGGAAGAAGTGACGTGCAAGTTGCCTTGGTGAAACAAAAAAGAAATAATTCGCCGATCGTATTATCAGCGAGCAATAATAATAAGAGTGATGAGCTAGAACAAATTTTCAAAAATGTTTCATTGTCCTTGAGATCAGCTGATAAAAATTTCAATGCGAGTGAAAAAGTCAAAATATCACAGAAGTAATATCTATGATAAAAGGAGGCAGCATTACTTTCACACTACACGCAATGTGTATGAAAGAAAGATAAAAAATGAAGGGGAAGTACAAGTGAACAATAAGGGACAATACAAGTGTAATCAAGTAACGCGAGTGCTGTACCAACACGAAATTTAACCGCATACATACTCAAATTCTATACCGCCGCGTGCTCTGTTCCCAAGTTTGCCTCCATTTGAATGTAAACATTGCAATAGGAAGGGGAATCAGGGGAAATTTCTGTTTCGTTCATACTCTTGTGCTTTTTGCATAGAACATATCTGCATCGCGTGTTTGTTAATATTTTTTTTTAATTTTTCCTTAATACATATTATTGCTTATTTCTTCTTTCATATGTTTAACTCTTTTACTTGTCCTTGAGCTCTACCTAATCACTCTTGTTATTATTGCTCGCTGGTATTATGGTGGAGATTCTAAAGCACGGAGGGCAAGAAATGTTAGAAAAAAAAGGTTCCGCCGAAAGTCGCGTTTTCCATGCGCAGTAGAATCTCCGCATGCCGTTCCCGTCCCTTAAGGTGCCGGCCCATAGAACGCGTTAACGCGATGCGCGCGCAAGATGCGTGTGAGAGTTCCGGTTCCGAAAAATTCGACAGACCCAATGAACGCGTTGTACGCGTATGACATTTCAACTCATTTAATAAAAATTCCTGTTTTTAAACTTCGCACACTAGATTAAAAAAAGATTGAAAATTCAAATTATGTACACAACAAACGTCAAACGCGCCTATCGCATGGAAAAGTTGAAAATTGGTCAACTCCAAGCGTTGGGAGCTTTATTTGCGTGTGTCGCGGTAGTCATTGGGACTGGTTCCATTAAATACCATTTACTTCAACTGAAATGTCACACGCATCTAGCGCGCGCATCGCGTTAACGCGTTCTATGGGCCGGCACCTTTAAGGCTGAAGCAGAACCAATCCGTTCCGTCCGCTCCGCACGTTTTTCCTTCGTTCTTTTTGAGATTCCGTCCGCTTGATTGTGGTTACCGTTCCGTTCGTCTCATGGAAAATTTATGGAAATGTCAAATTTCCAACTTTTAAAAACGGACGGAACGGATTGGTTCCGTTTGAGCCTTTAGCCTAGTCGCAACAAATTTCGAAGGGGAAATTTGAAAATACATAAGCGCATTTCTTATCAATATGTGCGCAATTTTTATTTGTGTGCAGCTTTAATTTCCCCAGTTGCGCGCTCCGGCATCAACTCTTTTGGCGGAACCTCTAGAACAACTGCACCAGGTTATATGCGAGATTTGATAAGGAGAGGCACCTCCAGAGGAGTGGTAGGAATCTGTAAAATTTGCGGTCGTATGCCCGTGTGTACAGCTCAGTACTTGGCCATTTAAATCTTTTGGTCAAGTTTGAGCTCTCGATAAAAATGGTTAACCTCAACGACCATCATATGCCCCTTAAAAGGGTAAGCGGCCGTTGATCGTTCACTGTAAGCTCGTTTTTACTCCTTACATTTGGGTTAAAATCTGATTGATGGCGTTTTTTGATAATTTAATTGTAGTGGTATTCTTAAAGTCTTTCCCCCTTTTCGTTTCTAACCGGATTTCTCCTTAAATTTGAACTTTTTAACTAAACCGAAAGCCTGATTTTAATTAGATCGCATTTTTATAAATAAGCTTATTTTCAAAAGAACTATAACCAAGTTTTATGTCATCCCCATTCACTATAGCTGACCTTAAATTATATTTTTAGGGATCATTAAAACCCAACAACATCTCTCCCACATTATCTCCAGGGCTTCATTAAACAAGAATTAAACGTAAGTGCTGCGATTTAACACTATAATCACGTTTATTAACAAAAAAGAATCTCTGCGTGACTATTTCATGATCCTTGATGAATTATGTGCGATATGCACGTTAAACACCTCATTTTCATGTGGACGTTGTGTGGAACTTTTCAATTCATATCCAACTAACCATCTCCCAAGTAGCCTTAAGCTCTGTGCATACAAGATGTCATATGGCTCTTCTATTCCTTTTTTTTTTCAAAAAAAGAAAGAAAATTTTTGTTCTCACAGTTATCTCAAATGTTAATGCAAAAGGCTAATATGAGGATAGAGAGGGATACTTAACGGCGATGGAAGTATCCTGGATAAAAGTTTCCACAAAAAAGAGCAAAAGCAAATTTCATTTAAAACCGAGTGGCATCTATGGCATTCGTAGTGAACTCTTTAATATGCAACACATACTTGAGTCTACTTATATTCTCGCTTGCTGCCGTGCACCATGCATGGAACACAGAAGCTAGCACTCTTCTCAAGTCATATGTTAAAATGTCGTTCTCGGAAACCCACCTGTGGGCGAATAGTGCATTCCCTTGGCAAGGAGAGATGAATAGGAAAAAACGAGATTGAGGTTGCAGCTAAGCCTCTTGAGGAGCACTGCACTTGCAACGCATTTGTGATTACTACTGGATGCATACAGCCTGTTATGGCAGTGGCGGCTCTTACCTATGAAATCTGGTGGGGCTTAAAATAAATAATAATTATTTATATGCAGGTTTCCACTCTGCTGGGCCTTATGGATTCACTAAATATGCCACTTTGGAAAAATGTTCCCTATGGATGCTTAATTGTTTTTTTGTGATATAATACCTGCTGAACTAATTTAGTTTTGTTATCTTAAAGCTCTCTATTTTCTGATTTGACTTTAGTAAACCCTTTTTAAAAACGTATCAATTTTTAGAAAGGAAACTCATAATATAATTGGTCGTAACAGCAATAACTTAATGAATCCACTCGAAATCGACCATCGGTAGATTTATCAAAACTTCCGGCATTTCGTCCGTCTCGCTTGAGTGATCTAAGAATACAGTCCACGGTCCACGACGAACCCAAACTGAAACTGCATTGTATTCCAGTACAATTTGAGCCACCAGCCAGAATCTGGAGTGAGGTGGAGTGGACGCCAGAATCTGGAGTAAAAGCCCTAGATTCAGTAGAACGATAAGCACTCCAGCAACTGTTTTTCAATCAGAGGTAGACGACATGCACTCATGACAAAGCGTATTTGTCTTCTTTGATAGTCAAGCCGCAATCAGGACTATAATTTGGACCAAGTCCAAATTGGTTTGGGACTGAAAATGTGCTCCTGGCGAACTGGACGTTCTCAATCAAGCTTCTCCTGTTTTGGTCTCCTGAAAGGCAATCGCAAGATAGATGGCCTTGCTAGATAGGGCAATGACGTATTCGTGGGTCCGGAACGGGCTGTTAGAGCACCCACCAGCTTGCTGAAGAGGATTCTTGCGATCGAACTTTGATAAAACATACCGAACCCTGGAGGTCCCCGCCTGAACTGGAAAAATCTAAGCCGTGCTTTCTGCCCAAGAGGAAATTTGTCGAGTTCCGATAAGTTCTGACTAGTTTCGCGGGAGCAAAAAGCTAGAAAAACTAAACTAATGAAACTAGACGAAAACTGACCAGTTACTCACGCGAACTCTTCTCATCACACTGGACTAGTTGGACTCGAGAAAAACTCACTAGTTTCTGTTTTTTAGTAGTACTAGAATAGTAAGTGTCCAGTGAACTTAGCGCAACACATTCTAGTCAATATAGTCAAAGATATTTTCGTCAAATTTCCCTTCATAATATAATTCACATGTCAAACCAAACTACTAAACTTAAGTAGCAAAATGTGCTTAGTCACCATCAGACTATTTACTGTCTCTTCTCTGGTTTAATAAATTGTAAACTCATCTTTTGTCAATCAGCAGTCTTCTTCGATGGCTCTACCTACAGCCTTATTCGAACCTTGGCTTTCCTCAGCTTCTTCCTTCTGACGTCCTACGCAGCTTGTCTCCAGTTTCTTGTATTAAGCAGTTTTGCCGCATCGGCCTTGACATTGTCTTCCCACCTTAACCGTGGTTTGCCAACTGGTCTTTTGCCATCTGGTAGTAGACCTTTTTTTGGTATCCTGGAGTCACCCATTCTTTGGACATAACCGGTCCAATGTAAACGCAGTAGCTCGGCGTGTGTGGAGAGTTTACACTCTTTTTATAAGTCATACAAGTCGTGATTGTAGCCTATTCTCCATGCATAGTTTTCCGTTTTCATTGATTGGGCCGTATATCCTTGGGAGCACCTTCCTCTTAAATAAATCCATCTTGTCCGCGGATTTCTGGGAGATACTCCATGCTTCACACCCATACGTAATAACTGTATGATGGTTTTGTAGATTCTAATTTTGGTATTTCTGTGGATATCTCTGGATTTCATTACTGGCAGTAGTGAGAAGTATGTTCTGTTTGCGGCGTCTTCTTTGTACGTCTATCGTTTCATCGTTTTCTTCGTTGACTGTGGACCCACCCCAGGGCCTGTACTCCCGAAGACGAAACGAAACGCAAACGAAACCGTTTTGTCAAAATGCTACCTTGGAAGACGATATCGTCTCGTTTTCGTCTAAACAAACGATGACATATTTGTAATCGTCTTCGTTTAGACGTTAGTGCAGTACGAGATTATCGTCTTCAGGAGTAGGAAATATATTTTCGTCTCGTCTCGTTATTTCGTTTCATTTCTTTAACGTCTCGTCTTCGGGAGTACAGGCTCAGGTAGTTAAATTCGTTTACTCGTTCGAAATTATATTCCCCCTAGGCGGTGTTGGAATTTCTTCTTCTTCTTTCCACCCTTAACTGAATTAGAATCTTACTCTTGTCTGCATTTATTTGCAGCCCTACATGTTTGGCTGCATCTTCTAATTCCGTGAATATTTCTTTAAGGTATGGCAGTGATAAGGCAAGGCAGTTTATGTCGTCGACATATCCTGCCAATTTGTTTTGATTTGTTAAGCAGGGTTACGTTCGCATCAATGTTTACTTTGCAAACTATTCCTTCTAGGCTGATATTAAACAGCATGGGTGCCAGCCCATCACCCTGCTGTAAGCCTTTACAGAAGGACTCCGTGAATTCTCCTTGTTCCTGACTGCACACCTTGTCTTTTCCATTGTCATTTTTGTTAACTTTACTATCTTTAGGAATATGTTTAGGTCCAGCATTGTCGCGTGCAGTTGTTCCCTGTCGATGAAAAGTTGATACACATCGATGTTGTATTCCCAGCATTTTCGGAGGATTTCCCTTATTGAAAAAACAGAATGATAACATGACGGCCCAGTACTGGAAAGAGTGTCCCTTTAGCTTACCTTTTAACCCTTAACCTATACCCCCCCACCCCTCCTCCGTACTAAGCTTACTGCTAGACATTGCACCATGACGTGACAAATGACATGACGGACTAGTAGTACAAAGGGTGACTCCTGAGCTTAGCACTGCCACATAAAAAAAAAGCTTAATATAAAATTTGGCAAACAGTGCGGGTTAAAAAGGTTTTCTCAAATCCTTATTTGCTCTCAGGTTTTGTAATAAATTTTTCATCGTGAAAACAGCCTTCGAATTTTTTGGAATTGATTGAAGAAAATCTGGAAATGTCTCTTATGAATTAAAGAATGCGTTCTCTTGAAAAACCTGGTGGGGCCAGACCTTATTAGCCCTAAAGGCGGAATGGAAACTGTAGGCTGTATCATATCCAACTTTTTGAGCAGCGGCAGAAGCAGAGGCAGAAGCATAATTCTGCCTGCTGAATCAGATCCACGTAAAGCAGCAGCAGCGGCAGACTTAATTTTTTATCAAGATATTTAAAAATAACAAGAAATAAAATTTTTTCTGAATCATAACTGTGTATATACATAAATAGATACAAAAAACCACCCTAAAATATCCATTTGCCATTTAAAAACAACTTGCCAAGTAACAAATAGCCCTAACTATAATGGTCTTAAGATACCTTAAGATTTTTTACGCTCCTATGAAATGTCATAATACCAACTATAATGGCCTTAAGCAATCTTTCGTTAACTTTTCCAATCTTTCGTCAAGTCTTTAATGTACGGTAACGAGCGTACAAATCTTAAGCAATCATAAGAAAAGTGTAATTTTCTTTAATGTTTCTAGTTGCAGAAAACGTTTTTTTGCTAAATGAATAATTTGGAGTTATTAAATAATTTGGCGTTATTAGTGAAATTGGTAGAAGATGTGAAAAAAAAATTTTATATCGTGTTGTGTAAGAAAAATAAATAGAGACAATAAAAAAACAGTTTTGAACTAATTCAATCAGTTCTTCATTAAAACTATTGTTAATTTCCATTTTTTTAATTTATTGGACGGTTTCCCAGACTCGATTTGTTTACCTTTTACAAATGTCAAAACGTCTTAAGGCTATTATAGCTGAGCTTAAGATTTGACAGATAATTAACCAGTCTTAAGAGAATTTGACGAAGAATCTTATGATGTCTTAAGATCATTATAGTTAGGGCTAATGTTTGAAATGTCAAAAAATTCTGCTTTGCAAAGCAGCAAAATTAGGATTTGAGATGAAAAAGCAGCGGCAGAACTCTCTGCTGCTTTTCTTGTCACGTGATCAGTGTAAGCCAATAGAAACAATTCTCTGCCGACGGTTCTGCTTCTCTGCTTTGGATCTGATACAGCCTTGTTACGGCATTTTTACAAGAACAAAAACGCTTTATCTCGATCATCAATCTAAATAGTTTCCGCATATTTAATTGAAGTCAAATTACATCTCAATGTAACACCCCGTGTATATCCACCCCAAAAAATTAACATCTTCTGCTACCCCTCGAAATCTAGCCACCAGTAGTGCTTCTGAAAGGCGTTTAAAAAGCAATTTTCTGGTTCACACACAAAAAACGAACTCACCTACCACTAACGACAACACAACGAAGAGAATTCTATCAGCGCTCAGCCTGCACCGCATGAGGGTTGTGCAATGAAATCAGGGGTGAAGTTGATAATTCGGTCGTGGAAGACGATCGAAAATTCTATTGTCATGACACTAACACAACAATTACCCTGCAGCTATTTGAATTTGTTGGGGGTTGTTGCTGTGATAACAAAACGATTTCGGTCAAAAAAACAGATCTCAAGCAGCACCACCAGCACAGCACCAATAATGCACGTAGACGAGGGTTTCGGGGTAGTAAAAAAACCAACAACAACTACAAGGCCTACAAAATAAATCCGTAGGGTAGTTCGAGTGTATGGATTTACGCATCATTTAAGGAACAAGGAGCTGTGATCAATTTTGGAGTGTTCGATAACCCTTGTTAGTTTACGTTCTCTCGCATTTTTTTTCTTTCGGTGTTGTTGTTGAAACTGAAATGAAATCAGAAGTTTAGTATCCTTGCAGGTAATACAATTTTGCAGCAAGGATAAAAAAATTGTTGGAAAAAATTTAGGTTGTGCGAGGTGGAGGCGTAAAGTGTTGACGACGGTGAGCTTACTCTTTTAGGATGAAGCCAATTTTCAAATACCCAAAGGATTATAGAGAACAGATTTTGAGTTTTATTGAATAGTTTGGTACTTTGATCAATTTTTGTGTCCTTGGTTTTCGATAGTATGTCCTGTATAATAATCCAAATGTGTCGTATTGCCGCCGATCTTAGGAATTAAACGTAAGTGGAACGACTCTAAGGAGGATTATGAAGCCAGATCTTCATCTCTTCCTATACAAAGTTGAACTCATTCAAAGATTGTTGCAAACGGATGAGTCTAGTCGCTTGCAATATGGAAATGCCGTCGCAAAAATGATAAGTTCGAGAAACCCTAGACGGCGTACGTTATCGTTGGATGTTGGTGCACTTTGTGACGAACCTATTTTCAACAAGATGGCGCAACTTGCCTCATCTGTCAAAATCGTTTCTGAGTTAGTCAATGTTGAAACATCGAGTTTCTAGGATGGCCCACCCCATCTAGTATGCAAATTTACAAATTAGTAACAGGGGGCCGCAGTATAGCAACTTAAGTCTTCTATTCTCGAAGCAGACTTCTAGTTGTTCCTTGGATAGGAAAGTATCTGGGCAGTCAATCGCAAGCACGCCCATACTGACATTTGGCAGTAGCTCGACTTTGGAGCCATTCTAGGCTTCATTATGAGTGCGTCGGATCTCTTTTCTGAAGTCTTTTCAGCAGGGTTTTCAAATTATATGGCTGTAGCCTTCGTCCTTTTCGCCGGATGATTGTGACCTAGATATCAGCGATCTCCACCGCGGTTTGCGGGCTCAGACTGACCTTGTTGAAGGGGAACTCGAAACTGCCTCCTTCACTGGGAGCACATTCGGCACTCTGCTGCTAAGGTTCATTAATATCGTAGGTAGGGGGTTATGGAAGTCCCAGAAGTGTTTGAAGCGTTGAAACCTCAAAGTTATTTTAAAGGTATCTGTATTGATCCTTCAGCTCGATAGTTTACACCTTGGGATTGCTGTGGGGCGAACGGCTAACAAAGACCTTGGAAGGTGGTGACACCCGATTTGTCACTACTGTAAAAATCCGAGAAGATCCACTGTTAGCAAGTCCTAATCCCACCTCCCCGCGGTGCCCCCTGGGGTACTTCTTCGGAAGGAGCTAACGGGAGACGGGCGAATGGCGAGCTCTCTGCGCCACAAAACAGAGTTTTAAGTCGGTTGGGCTGAGGGTTAGCAACCCGCTCCCATAAAAAACACCATTGCTACGAATCGGCAAACAATGCCTCGGAACCGGATGGACAACACGACGACGACCTTTGCTTTTCGAACAAGGACACGAATCGGATCATGGAATGTGAGAACAATGCTTGCTGAGGGACGGCTGGATGAAGTCCTCAACGAGATGAATCGATATAAAATCAAGATCATGGGACTTAGCGAGACCAGATGGCCCGATGCGGGGGAACATATCTGCCCAAATGGTGAGTCCTTCTTATATTCTGGGAGAAATGAAACTGAAAGCCGTAGGAGTGGCGTTGGCGTAATACTCACCAAAGAAGCCAGGTCCAGCCTCATTAGCTGGTCACCAGTTTCTGAGAGGATTATTACCGTGCGCCTGCGTACCAGGCTAAGAAGTACTACGGTAGTCCAATGCTATGCTCCAACTGAAGACGCAGAAGATGACATCAAAGACGAGTTCTATATGCGACTGAATGAGGTTTTTCGCTCTATTCCAAGGGGAGACATCATTGTATTAATGGGTGACTTAAACGCACAAATCGGCCGCGACAACACCGGTCTTGAACAAACAATTGGAAAACAAGGCCTAAGCCAAGTTACCAATAACAATGGTGAGCTTTTCGTTGACTTTTGTAGTTCCCATCAACTAATGGTAGGTGGAACTTACTTTTGCCACAAGAAGATACACAAAGAGACCTGGGTATCACCCGATGGTAGAACGAGAAATCAGATAGATCACGTGGCCGTCAGCCGCAGATGGAGAACCATTCTGGAGGATGTCAGGAGCTTCAGGGGAGCGGACACTGGAAGCGACCACCATTTGGTAGTAGCAACTATTCGCCTTAGAATCGCTGCAATCAGAAACGTTCAACGCGATGTTATAAACCGTAGACGGTTTAACGTTGACCTTCTGCAGGAGACCGCTAAAAAGCGAGAATTTGCTGGAAACCTGCAGCAAATATTAAACCAGCAAACCGTTTCTGACGACACAAATATTGAAGAGCTGTGGAGTAGAACAAAGGGCGCTATATTGACGGCTGCGGAAACGAGCGTCGGTTATGTCCAGAGAAACATGCAACATTGGATCTCGGACACTACCTGGCAAAAAATAGAACGCAGGAGGGCCCTCAAAAATAACGTAAACTCTACAAGCGACCCGGAAAGACGTCACCAACTTGAACGGGAATATTCCCAATTACACCGGGAAGTAAAGAGAAGTGTGCGGCGTGATAAAAGGCAGCAGATAAATGAGCTCGCAGAAAAAGCGGAAAACGCGGCAAACACAGGCAACAGTAAAGTGCTGTACCAAATTACTAAACAGCTCTCGGGAAAGCACTCTACTAAAAAGCATGCCGTAAAGAGTGCGGATGGGAGGCTGCTGTGCAGCGACGAGGAGCAACTCCAAAGATGGAGAGATTACTTCTTCGCCGCCCTGAATGGTTCACTTGCACAGGAACCTCAGGAAAACAGCAACAATGCACAGCCGATAAGAATCAACACCCGGGCCCCATCCAAGACGGAAATAGTAACCGCAATTCATGCGATGGCCAATGGTAAAGCAGCTGGAAAAGATGGCATCCCGGCAGAATTGTTGAAAGCCGATTCAAGCCTCATAGCAGATGCGCTTCAGCCAATCCTGGAAATAGCATGGAACACCTGTACCTTTCCGGAGGATTGGACGGAAGGTATCATAGTCAAAATACCCAAAAAGGGGGACCTAACAATATGCGACAACTGGAGAGGCATCTGTCTATTATCTACTGTGGGTAAAATCTTGTCCCACGTTATATTATCAAGGATAAGAGAGGCAGTAGACCGAACGCTTAGAAGGCAGCAGGCCAGATTCAGGAAGGGCCGCTCATGTATAGACCATATTAACACCTTGAGAATCATAGTGGAGCAGTCTACTGAATTCCGATCCCCCCTTTACCTAGCTTTCGTAGATTATGAGAAAGCGTTCGACTCGGTTAATAGGAGCTTTATATGGCAGGCATTACGGCGACGTGGACTGCCTGATAAAATAATAGAATTGATAAAAGCCCTTTACAACAATTCCAAATGCAGAGTTCTCCATAACGGAAAATTATCCGACAGCTTCGAGGTGAATTCAGGAGTACGACAAGGATGTCTACTTTCGCCATTACTATTTCTTATAGTAATAAATGACATCCTTGTCGACGCTCTAGATAATAGAACAGGCGGCATACAATGGGGTTTGCTAGACCGCCTTAAGGACCTCGACTACGCGGATGATATCTGTTTGCTGGCCCACAGACATCAGGAGCTCAAAAACATGTTAAACAATTTGGCAACAGAAAGTAGTCTAGCAGGCTTAAGGCTGAATCCGAACAAAACCAAAGAAATGCGGATAAATGCAAACACACTTGAACGAACTGCGCTGAATAACCGTGACGTGGAACTGGTAGATAAATTCTGCTACCTCGGTAGCATTATTACCGAAAATGGCGGTACAGAAGAAGACGTCAGTTCCAGAATAAATAAAGCACGAGGCGCATATGCATGCCTGTTCCGCATATGGAGATCAACGGAGATCTCAACTAACACCAAATTGCGGCTGTTCAACTCCAACGTTAAGGCAGTTCTTTTGTACGGTTGCGAAACATGGAAAGTCACCCAATTCATCACAGGGCGCCTACAAGTCTTCATCAACAGATGCCTGCGTCGTATCCTAAAAATCCGCTGGCCAGATAGAATTTCAAATGAAGAGCTATGGCGCCGTGCCGGCCAAGAAAGGATAGACGACCAAATCAGGCGAAGGAAATGGAATTGGGTTGGCCACACCTTGCGACGCGATAACGAAAACCTAGCCAAACAGGCCCTTGACTGGAACCCGCAAGGATCCCGTCGAGTTGGAAGACCTAGAACAACGTGGAGGAGGACCCTACTAGCAGAGGCCGCAACAACTGGGAGATCCTGGTCAGAGCTGAGAGCTGTCGCGCAAAACAGAGTCCGCTGGAGGGCAACTGTTTCCGCCCTATGTCCCATGAGGGATTAAAGGGGCACAAAGAAAAGAAGAAGATTGCTGTTTTAATCGAGTTTGTTCTCTCAAGTTCCACAGTATCGTAGATCCCATAGACCTTATACCCCGTTGATGACTAGGTTCAATCCAGGTACAACTCAAGTTCAACCCTGCCATAAACGGGTGTGGAGTTGAAACTGGGTCCACTCAACCCAACTCAGCTCTCCTACCTGGGCCGAGTTGTTATTTCGCATCATATACTCGGGTTCAGTTGTAATTGGGTTGAAGTGACATTTACAAAATGTGAAGTCCGCCTTAAACATTAGTTTGTGTTCGGTGTTTTTACATGCACAGTAATTAAAAATTATTTCGTTCTGAATTTTTACGTATCCATAAATGAGAATTTCACACAAAAATTTGAGGTATATTTCGATTTCAGTTTAACTCTATTTCAACCCAAAGTGAACTCAACTCGATATCATATACGATGGTCGAAATTTCAACTCAACCGCGACTCAACCTTTTAACTTAGTCATAAACGGGGTATTAGATCGCAGATGGCGTTTCTCAGGATTTATCTCTTTGCTGTACCGCCACCATCAAAGGTCCCTGAAGCTGTTACTAGCATTTTACCCCCAATCCAGCTAAGTCAAAATGTGCCTAGTCTACCATGATGATGTTTTGCCAAATATGTTGATCGGCTGTACAGACCTGTTAAACACCTTGTTCCGTCGTTAATGCGTTTCAAAGCAACTTGTTTCTGATCACTATCCAAAACTGTCAAATATAAATTGACAAATGAAAGCCAAACCAAAATGGCAGCCAAACTAAGTCGGCCTAAAGCATGAAACGCAGCTTGTTTTAAAAAGTGAAGTAATTGCTTTAGGATCTCGATTTGCACCTGTTTTATTCAATTTATTGAGTTGTTATTCCATTTCAATCGATGCAAAACTCGTCAGCAATCACACTTCATACAAATAACACAAACCGGTTTCATTCCACCCTGCACCTTGAGCAAACATCATTCCTATCTAAAATGGCGCAAACAAAATAGTTTCAATTAAATTTGCAGATTCACAACTCATCACAGAGAATAATAACTAAACCCGGTCTGTCTATTCTCAATTACTTCAAAGTAGGCATAATTCTCTCCTTCAATTAGTCTGCATCAAAAAAATTGAATTTTAATTAGAATGAAAGCAGCGAATTTCGAAAATAAAATTCAAACAATCAATTTCTAATTAAAAAAACACCGCCATTTTTGTGTAGCCGCCGTCAACTATTATTTGAAGGAAATGTTAACTGTAAAAATTAAAACAATATCTTTCCAAAATGATTGGCCAGAATTGCTGACAGCAGCGCATCCCCAGGGAGCCCCGTTCCCGTTCCATCCCACACAGGAATTCACTTAACGTAATTACAGCCTGTTTACACAGCTCTCAACAGTTGGCAGTGCCGGAGGCGGAGGCTGTGTGGATACAGAGCACCACCGACGAGGCACACCATGGCACAGCATCGCACGGACCGAGTCATTGCCGGGGCTTCGAGGATGGATTATCACTTGAGCAAACAGGATTAACAGAGTCAATTTGAAATTGTTATCCTTTCCTCTTTCTGCCTTTGTATTAATTTTCAACATTTCCAGTGTAAGAGTAAGGAAACCGAAAATCCCATGGAGCTGAAATAACAATTTCCAGGATCGCTTTGTTTTCGTGAATAGGTCAAGTTGGGCGCATTCTCATTACTTACCTGTTTTGTGTTGGTGAGTCGCTGTCGTCCTCGTCCTGGCAGGTATGGGATAGAATTTTATACACCACCACACAGCAGCAAAAAAAAATCTTTAAAATTGCCACTAAATTACTGAAGGAAATCCCACGCACAGTTATCCAGGCTGTTGGTCCTTTTGTGCAGGATAATTCTCTCGGAGGGGTAGAAAGGTCCAATCTCAACCAGATTGTTCCGCTCACATGACCAGGATAATCGCGCTGAAATGAAGATGTTGAAGGTGGCGGATTATTGTGGCCTCAAACGTCAAATATTTACCCGCATTATGGGATTTACGCGGGTTTTTCTTTATTGGCTTCTGATTAAACCCAGTTTTTTTTCGTGAACATGTTGTAGATGGTAACGATAGGGAGGCCGATTACCACAGGAAGTAACACACTAACAATGCCCGAGAATGAGGGAATCAAGTGATCTGGAAACGAGAACAACAAAGAGGATTTTTTTGCCTCATTTTCTTGAAGATTTAATCGCAATAAATTGGTAGTTTCACATTAAGCAAAACAGATGGCAGTGCTTTCTCATCCTCATCTACTTTGAATACAGCCTCTTGGAATCATCTTTGCCTGCTGAACCCTTTTCGTCATCGAACAATTTACACCCCTTCTCATTTCTAACAAGAAGTCACGTGGCCAAATAATAATTTCCCGATTATTACGGTTATAATCTCGGCGGGTATCCTTAGGAAGATGGTGATGATTTATGGACAATGGAGCATAAGTTTTCCTGGGCGGATGCATAATCAAGGAAATCAAAGCTTTACGGCGTGTGTTCGTATTATAAAAACCACACGTCCGTTTCGGAAACGGTCTCGCCCCTGCCTTTCTTTGTTCGGGGCTGAATAGGAGAGAACGCCTTTCTGTTTTCGTTTGCGATAATTACTACAGAGGGACTTTATGGGTCCAGAAGAGAGTTCCGGATCACAGCATAGGGGGCAGTGACAAGGAAGGAACTACTTGAGTTTTACTAATTAGGGAAAATAATGGAATGAGTTATTATTTTTTTATTGTTTGTATATGGCTCATTAAACTCGAACTAACCTAGTGGGATATGCAGGGTGATAGTGATTGAAAAATTGCAGGACCGTTTCTTGGTGGCATAAATATTGTAGTTTTTTTCCAAATTCATTTCGAATTGGTTTCCTAGCAAAGAATGAAGTCTATGTTTTACTAAACTTTTTAGTAAAAACCGCCTTCTTGATTTTTTTTACAAAATGGTCAGGTTGAACCAGAGTCCAACTACATATAGACGGGAGTCCAGTTGAGTTAGGGTCGACCGAACTCGACTCAGCGCTGCTACCTGTGTTCAGTTTAAATTGTGGATGCAGGCGTGAGTTCAGTAGTTGAATTTAGTTGACAGTAGCATCTCTGTGTTTTGTATGCAATTTTTTGTAATGTGTAGTGCTATTTTATTTTCAACTTCTCAACTCTCAAATTACAAATTTATTAAATAGATATTTTTGGTTAAAAGCTTCACATCGGCCACTATCCCTATTACCGATTATGTAAAAATTATTTAAAAAACTTCTACCGAAAAGACTGAAACCTACTATCCCAGAGAAACATCTCATCCCGGATCACCAGTTTTGTTTTCGGAGTCAGCATTCCACGATCGACCAGGTCCACCGAAACACTCTATTATTGAACAAAGGTTTGCTCAGCCGTGTTTTTGAATGTTGCGCAGACTTTTGATAAGGGATTAAATTATAAATCAAAATGCTCCTACCTTCAGAATTCTCCAACCATATATTTTAGAAAGATACTTCAGAATTAAGCAAGAAGACTAATCTAAAGAAAATTCAAGTTGGTGTGCCGCAAGGTAGTTTACTGGGACCAACCCTCCCAACCCTCTATATTCTATACACCAGTCAACACGTTATTGCTAGCTTGGCCGATGACACGCAATATTTTTTTCTTTATGTGGAAGTCTAAGCTTAGGTGTCATCCTTTATACTACAGGTCCGTCATGTAGTTCAGGTCTAGTAGTAAGCTTAGCTCGAAAAAAGGATATGATGTAGTCTGGACCATAAGTTAAGGATGTAGTCTGGAGCATGCATGAGGAAGAGGCAGTGAGCCTCGCGTTGAACTCTTGGTTATTGTAAGAGTTAACCTCCTCCACATTACTGTGGGTCTTCCGATTTCACGGGGTCGTTGCGAATTTCAGTCAAGGGCCTATTTAACTAGATCCTCTTTTTTCGCGTCGCAAGATGTGGCCCATCCAATTCCATTTCCTTCGCCTTATTTGGTCGTCTATCCTTTTTTGGCCGTCACGGCGCCATAGTTTTTCATTTAAAATTCCATCTTGCCAGCGGAATCTGTTGATGAAAACTTGTAGGCGCCTTGTAATGAAATGGTGTTGGAGTTAAACAGCCGCAATTTTGTGTTTGTTGAGATTTCCGTTGATCTCCCTATACGGAACAGACATGCCTATGCGTTTCTTGCTTTATTTATTCTGGAACTGACATCTTCCTCTGCCCCGCCATTTTCGGTAATTATGCTACCGAGGTAATATAATTTATCTACCAGTTCCATGTCGTGGATATTCAGCGCTATGCGTTTGCATTTACCCGTATTTCGGTAGTTTTCGTCGAATTTAGCCTTAAGCCTGCTGGATAATTTTCTGTTGCCCAATTTTTTAACATAATATTTGAGCTCCAGGTGTCTGTGGGCCAGCAAAACAGAAATTATCTGTGTACTCGAGATCCTTAAGGCAGGCGGTCTAGTAATCCCCAGTGTATCTCACCTGTTCTGCTATCTAGGGCGCTGACAAAGATATCGTTTGTTACTACAAGAAAGAGTAATGGTGAAAATAAACACCCTTGTCATACTCCTGAAAGCTAATTTTCCATTCCAGCGAAGCAATCCTACTATAACGCAGCAGAAACTGAAACAACTAACGGAACAGAAACTGCCTCCTTACACTATAACTCTTTTTTTTTTTTTTTTTTTTTTTTATGTGGTAAATACAAGCTTAGGAATCACCCTTTGTACTACATGTCTGTCATGTCGTTCAAGTCATGGTCAGTGTCTAGTAGTAAGCTTGATTTGAAGGATAGAGGAGAAAGGATAGGTTAGGGGTCTGGAGGGTGCGTGAGTAGATGTCGATGAGCCTTGCGTTTGAACTCTAAGATATTATATGAGTTCGGAAACACCGACTGTGGAAGGGAGTTCCACAATCGAGTTGTTCTATTTATAAACGAACTACTAAAACGTAATGTGCGCGAAGAGGAGGGCTGTAGCGTATGCGGGTGAGCCGAGTTGGCTAGTCTTGTGTTGCGGGAAAAAATTTGCCGTGTAGGCATGAGGTTTCTGATTTCAGTGGAACAGTCGCTATGGTAATAGCGGTAAAATTTGCTAAGGGCTGCTACATTTCTGCGATGGCTTAAAGGGTCGATGGAGGAGCAAAGGGTGCTATCGCCAATTAGTTTGATGGCGCGGTCATGCACCTTGTCCAGCCAAGCCAAGGTGGTTTTTGGGGCACCCGCCCAGATATAGGAGTTGTATTCAAGGCGGGGCCGAATGAAGGACTTGTAGATTGTAGCCAGAGCAGTTGGCCGAAGAAGGAATTTGCATCTCTTGAGGAAACCCAGGCATTGGGAAGCTTGTTTGGCGATTTGGAATATATGATTATTCCATCGCAGATCAGAAGATAAGGTTACGCCTAGGATGTTAAGAGATGGGTCAGCCATTACATTCTTATTGTCCACTGAAATAGAGGGACGGGTGGTGCAGGTTTTTGTAGAGATGAGACAGTACTTAGTTTTGGTTGCGTTGAATTCGACACGATTCTTGCGGCCCCAAGCAAGAACAAGTTCAATGTCCCCGTTAATAGAATTGGACATTAGTTCACGGTCGACGGGACAAGGTCTGGCACGTGCTTGCCCTATATTATCGAAGGTGTGGGAGTAACGCAAAGTACCGTCATCGGCGAAACTGTGAAGTGGGTTGGATGGGATTGAGAGCAGATCATTAATGAATATAAGAAAGAGGGCAGGTGAGAGAATCGAGCCTTGGGGAACGCCGGCCGAGATGGAATGAGGGTTGGATTTAACGCCATCCAATACTACCTTGATTGAACGGCCAGAAAGAAAGCTCTCAATCCAGTTCCTTAGAACTGAGTCGATACCAATAGCTTGGAGTTTAAGCAGCAGAGCGGGATGCCATACTCTGTCGAAAGCCTTGGATATATCTAGAGCAACCAAACCAGATTCACCGAAGCGATGGATGTTTTGGTTGAGAGCCTCAGTCAGACACACAAGAAGGTCGCCAGTAGATCTTTTCGGTCTAAAGCCGTACTGCCTGTCGTGTAAAATTTGGTTGGATTCCAGATATTTCATCAACCTTCTTTATTACAGTACGTATTCAACTGCCGACCTTGGTAGAAGAAGTGTGATCCTGTTATTGCCATGGTTCCGAAATGTTTCGAAGTCCCTGGCTGCGAAAAGATAGATTTTAGTAATTTTTCAAAAAAGTAAGAATTCGTTTTAGTCGCAAACGATATCCCTTACTAAATATTTAAGAATTCTAAAGAATATTTCGTTTACACTAGGCTAGTAGAAAGGATACAGCTGACTTGTTGTAGGAAATATAATACAATCAGAAAAAAGCTAGAACGAATACCGCGGCGTTAAATCCTTTGCAAAAATTTCTTAAATACGATTATTATTATTATTTATTTTTTCAAAACAACCAATTCCATCGTTATATTACGTAGCAGCCACCAGCACTGCTCTGCTACCGCTCTATTATATCTTCATTTGAACTCGTTAATAAAGAAAAAAATTGTACACTTTAATATTCTGGCGCAGATGTTTGAAGGCTCTTCAGATTCGACAATTACCCGATGAACAATGGCCAACAGTTTTCTGAGTGCTCGATAGTTTTCATTCGTCCCTTCCATTTTTTTCCTTTTTTTTTTTTGAAACCAATAAAAAATTTTAATTCCACAAATATCCAGTGAACTTGAATCTCGGGGTAGTGCACAAAGTGGATGGCCGGAATTCTATTAGAATCCCCTAAACAGTTCCACCATAGGTCTGAAAGCATTCTGCATCGATGTGAGAGTTCAGGCCGTAATAGCGTGCATAGTGTAAACGCTCTGAATATGGACTAGCTACTGGCTCTGGGCACTGGGGGTGTATTTTGCGGCCTCCATCATTTTATTTGCTTAATTCGCGCACCACTTAATTTACAGCTTCAAATGTGACACAACATCCGATTTAATCAGAAGCTGTCGAGTTGAGAACGGTTGAGCACTTGCGGGGAATCTGTATTTTAGGGTCTCGTTTCTAAAGCCACGGCCAGACCGTGCTCGGGCTGCACATAATAATATATTTAGGCGTACAGTTCAACATTCTGTAGTTATTCGAACTATGTGTGCCGACGTAGTTCAGACTGGCAGCCACACGACTTCAATGATTCGCCATAACACGTCGGCCTGATGTCGTGTTGCCGTCTATATAGTCGTTCTTTGGTGTGATGCGAGCTTGAGAGTTGAGCTGAGCACCTCGACATTTCGTTTTCAGTTAAAAGCGTTCTGTGTTATCAATTTGATTGACGTTAAAATCTCTTGAAATCTTTTTGATATGCGAACTGTGCTGGATGAGAACTTCAGGTAGACTATAATAAATAGGGGTTGAAACCTTGTTGATGTGTGTGCACGGTGATTTGGAGGCATTAAGTTTTAATGAATGAATTATTTTGCATATGGGAGATTCGCAGTTTAGTCGGCCAGGATTAACATATACAACAAAGTTCGTGGGGTTGTTTACAATTTATTCCTATGCAAGTCTATGACGTCTATACCACATTTTCCATAGCTTCAAGTACGAAATGGATTTTTAATCACTAAACGATCTTAGCGAAACATAAATCTGTTTGTACGTATAGTACAGTCAATCTGTAAGTGAACCTCCGAAAATGACCTACCGAAATTTGACTTGATGAATCGTTAGGGGGGCATGTACCTAATGAAGTTAATGTCAAATTTCCGAAGTCCCCCCTCCCCCTGTTTTTGAGAAAATCCAAAAAGTGGGTCCAAATCTTGAAACGCGTTTTTCTCAGAATCTATGCGTTTTGGTGAAAAGTTTATTTAACAAAAAATGTAGAGGACATTGCTAACACTACATTTTATGTCATTGAAGTGACGTCATCCGACTTGAAATACAAAAAGTAGGTGGCGCTGAAGCATCAAAAAAGTGTTTATTTTCGATAAAAAAAATAGTTTTTTTGCAACGATGTAAATGAGAAAGTTGTTCGTCACAAAATCGGCTACGACTTTTATTTAAACTATTTTTTTATAAAACTTGCCGTTTTCGAGTTGGAGCTTGCCGATGTGTACAAATTAATTCAATAATTATATTTTGTAGTACGTCGGGCCCTCTTTATCCTTGGTTGGTCTGGGGAATTGCTTCTGATTTTTTCGGTAGATGTTATATTCTCCGATTCTGCGTCTACTTCTTCTCTGTGGTCATCATTGTTGCTGCTTGTCTTCGGTTGCCAGTGAACGACTTGTGAAGGAAAATCCAAGTCATGATCTTCAAAGACATCATCAGAAATCAGCATCTTCTTCAATGGGTGGTGTGTTGCTACAATTGTTAGAAACCGGTCCAAACTATGCCGACTTGCCGGGCGAAAGTAACAAAACAACCATTAACTACGCTGCGTTGCATCTTTAGCCTACAGCTCGAAAACGGCAAGTTTTATAAAAAAATAGTTTAGTCGTAGCCGATTTTGTGACGAACAACTTTCTCATTTACATCGTTGCAAAAAAACTATTTTTTTATCGAAAATAAACACTTTTTTGATGCTTCAGCGCCACCTACTTTTTGTATTTCAAGCCGGATGACGTCACTTCAATGACATAAAATGTAGTGTTAGCAATGTCCTCTACATTTTTTGTTAAATAAACTTTTCACCAAAACGCATAGATTCTGAGAAAAACGCGTTTCAAGATTTGGACCCACTTTTTGGATTTTCTCAAAAACAGGGGGAGGGGGGACTTCGGAAATTTGACATTAACTTCATTACATGCCCCCCTAACGATTCATCAAGTCAAATTTCGGTAGGTCATTTTCGGAGATTCCCTATTTTTTCGTGACAGATTGACTGCACTAGTAAAGGTTTTGTCGATTTAAATGTCATTCATCATATGAAAGTATAAACTCAAGGAACCCCCTTCACACTATCAGCTAATTAGTTATGACATTGACCCATCGAGCAATGTCTAGTAGTAATTATGCGAGGAGAAAATGACGGCAGTTTAAGGAAAATATGACGATAATAAGGATTAAATGAAGAACCTCAGTTTTTTAGCTTTTTAAAAATGTTTGAATTTGGAAAGTTGGGCGGAAGGAAGCGGTTGATTTTCGCAACCAATTTTCGTCATAATGACGTCCATATGTCGAGTGTATAATAGAGCCATTGACAGTACAAGAGGGCATTACTAGTAAGCAATACCGCATTTAGGTACTTTGGCGCTTTGGCGTTCGATATGAGAACAACAACTTCGTAACCGACTTGATGTTTGCCGACGATAGCGCCGTCTTCGCAGACACGCCGTCTTCGCACATGCAGCTCCATTTATACTAGAGATATTAAGCCTTTTGCAAGAAAAACATCGTCCATATTTGGAGTCATCCATAAATTACGTGAGGTGTTTAGGGGGTCGACCCGAATCTCAGCAAATCTCACTTGGGGAAAGGGGGTCTCGGCAAATATCACGTAATTTTTTTCCGCAACAAAGTGTAAAAAAAAGTTTATGTGAAGAAAGGAGTGAGGAGTCACCCTTTATACTATCAGTACTAGTTAGGATCATGGGGCAATATCTAGTAAAAAGCCTGGTTCGAAGCATAATGCTATAAACATACTAAGGGCGAAAATAGTTTCCACAGCGACTGGCAAAAACGAATAGAACACATAGCTTTTCTATGAGTATGAAGGTCGCCGAGCGAGGCGACTCAATCAATCCAAGTTCTATTTCGTAGCCATCGCCCCTCAAAGTTGCCTGGGCGGTGTGACATGGGATTGTGTTGCTATTCTCGTATGTTCCTGTGCGCGTGTGTAGCATTCGGATGTCGAAGATGATTATTCTTGTGTGTGCTTTTTAATTTGTGTGCACCGTCGCCGTCGCCCTTAGTATGTTTACAGCATAAAGGAGAATAGGAAAGGTTAAAGGGGGTCTAGGGAGTGCTCAAGGAAATGTAGATGAACCTTACGTTTGAGTTCTAAGATGTTGTACGAGTTGGGAAATACTGAATGTAGGAGACTATTCCACAGTTGAGTTGTTCAATTCATAAACGAACTTCTAGATCTTATTGTGTCCGGGGGGGTTAGGCGGTAGGGTATGGGGGTGGGTCGAGTAGGCTAATCTTGTGTTGCGGGAAAAATACTGCCGTGCAGGCAGGAGGTTCTAAATTTCAGTGGAACAATCGCTCTGGCATTAGCGATAATTTATAGAGAGGACTGCTACATTCCTACGTTGGCTTAAAGGAATGAATTTGATGGCACGATGTTGCACCTTGTCGAAGCAAGGCAATTTGGGGCGACTATCTAGAAATACGAATTGTATTCAAGGCGGGGCCGAATGTGAGATTTGAAGATTGTAGCTAGGGCGGCTGGCTGGAGGAGCAACTTGCATCTCTGAAGAAATCCAAGGCATTGGGAGGCTTGTGAGGTGATTTGGAAAATGTGACCACCCATCGCAGATCCTCCGTTAGGGGTCCATTAAACGATAGGTTTTGCTGATTTATCACAGTTACTGCTATGACTGACGGAAAAACCTACTGTCTAAGGTGATGATTGATGTAATTATCTGAATATTTTGATTCTTCCCAATCGCGACTGATGAAATTGATTGACGCTTACTTGAACGTGTAATGGACGCCTTAAATTTACCCCTAGGATGTTAAGAGTTGAGTCAGCCGTTAACAACCGCCACCGTGAACAACCACGAGCGGCCGTGAACGCGAGTGTGAATAGTTTTCTCATCTAGCTCGCTTTTTGTTTTGCGTTCAGAGTGGATACGGTGTCGCCGTGAATTCACGGCGTGGGTGTGGAGATCTTTACATTCTCTTCTCTCACGGTGATAGGAGGTATATCCGTGTTATCGAGAAAACAGGGTTAAATTAAGTAAAACGTGTTTCTCCACTAAGATTTGGCTAAAATCCTACACAAAACATTTTTCGCGGTTGTGCGAACGCCACAAGTAGCTAAGGATTACTTAGCCGCCACCAGCTAGCCTAATTAATAGACGACCCTTTTCATGTTGACTGAAATCTTATACAGAATCAGCTATATCTCATAATTACCCATCCTCTCATGCATTTCTGCTGGCTACTAAAAAAAAAATAATTAAAAATACAAATTTTCCGCCAGCAGAAAAATAATAATAATATGACATTGCAATTTTAATGCAATTTCTGCAATAGCAGACAAGTTTCTCACATAATGTGAAGAGTGTCCCCGAAAGAGGTCTAAAAAGTCTTTTACGAACAAAGCACTTACAAAGTATGAGTGCAATGCACTTACATTTACATACTTAGAGCTCTCTGATACGTTTTGAGGAGCCCATAGAACGCTTTCTAAGTAGTTTTGGCGCACAACATCAAAGTCTCCCGCCTTGACATCCCCTATCAGCGCGCCTTTTATTTCCCGTCTTACGAGATTTCGCTTATATACATATACAGTATATTTATATGTACATAACATTCCTCCCCATTCTACTTTAACTCATTTTTTTATGCTCTTAGAGTTTTCCTTTTATTTCCTTTTTTTGTGTTTTGTTGCCCAAAGAAGGACGAATTATGGCACCGTACACTTAACTTCGACAGTTACATAAAAGCAGCATTAAAAGGAAACTTTTTAGCGGAAAACAAAAATGGTGTATGGTGACATGACAAAGGTGCTTTGATATGTTTTTGTCAGGTTCTTGAGCAGAAATATTTTTTCCCAAATACCAAAAGTACCTTTGCATTGCTTTGGTTATCAAGCCCGTATAAAGAACTAAGTTTCGAAAATATTTTTGTTTAACATAAGGCTAAATGTGATTTTGTGTTTTTTTTTTTCATTTCAGGTGAAAATATGGTTCCAGAATCACAGGTATAAATGTAAGCGGCAAGCGAAGGAAAAAGCAATGGCAGAACAGAATCAACAGAACCAGGTAAGTCATAGCTTTATAGTTATCAATATGAAATCAGTTGTTTTTAATAAATTAATCCATGTCCTTACTTGTTGTTACCCCGAAGATGGCGATTGCTTCCGCCACTCTAAACAAAAAGTTGTTATGACGGGAGGGGACGATAAAATTCTAGGGAACGCCTAATCTGAAGAGTATGAAATTTTAAAACTGGTTTCAAGCCCCTCAAACATGATTCGGGGGTTAATATGTAATTATTTGTTGGGCAGGGTTGAACAACTGAGCCAATCTAGTTGAAGCTGCTTCAATTTCATTGAGGTATGGTTACTGAGTAGTTAAGGGGCTACTTTACTGCTCATAATTTCGTTGCATGAAAACATCCACCACATTGTAGGAAGACTTGCAAGTCTGGCGAAAACTAACTAACTTTTTGTTAAACGTGTCTCCAATTAAACTTCTTTGTGCTAAGTTACCAAACCTTTTATCTAATTAAAACAACTCTTTAAGCATGCGCCACAGTTGCTTGAAATGAAACCCTCAACTCTGTCGTTTACAATTTTCTAAGTTATATAAGCATTGTTAATTTTAGAATAATTGTAGTGCCAACATATTTGTCGTTTCACTTCTTTTTGACAGTTCAACGCACCAGGTGGTTGTAATTTTACGGCAGATTTAACCATCCTAACGGCGGAACTGCTTTGGCTAGTTGCGTTCAATCTTTTTCTCATGTAGACCGCTGCTATGTCAAAAATAGTACCTAATGGTCCTTCCACACGACACACTCTTTGATAGTCCAATCATAGTTGCGCAACCAAAAGCCTGTGCTAAAAAGTTGGAGTGTATTGGAGTGTGTTATTGAAATACATGAAATTTGTACAATCATCGTGTGGACGGCTTTTATAACCCTTTTTCCTAAAGAATTTTATACAATTTTAACTCTGCTGACAAGCAGGGCAAACAAAAGACGGTGCTAAAATGGTGTAGTGTAATAAAATGCTTCCAAACTCTACCGTTTTTTCAAAAGAGTGTGCAGTTTCAAAAAAGATTTGACCAGCAACGACCAGTTTCTGAAAGCCGATACCGAAGTTTTGCCAGGCTGTGCCATATGGACGTACCATGATAGTAGGTTCACAAGACACGATCTGTTTGTTTGATCTACCTGTTTCACTAAATCGGCAATCTGCTCTACTCCTTCCTTGGCATCTCCTGCCGACCTCACTTCATGCAGGAATAATTCCTGGAACACTTCTGCGAAGAGCTTTTTAACGGCTCGGTCTTTTCGTACCTATGCCCTTACCCATCTCGAAGATGATAGCTTGATAGTCGCTGTGCGTGAACACAACGCCCCGGGCAATGCAGATCCTTCATCATTGAATCGCTCACTGAAATGATGTCGATCACCTAGCTTCGCCTATCACTCGGAATGTATTTACGCGTCCGGCGTTGACGAACATCATATTAAGTCGCGGGAATACTCCTAACAGTATGCTCCTTCTTGCATTCGTTTGAAGGCTGCCCCAATCAAGAGTTCAAGCATTCAACTGCTCTAATTTTTTAGGTTCGTGTCCGACAGCTAACCTCTCCACTATAGGCTCCTACTCGTCTAGTGACTCTGACACGGATCTGTAGATGTGTATTCCACTTCCTTATGCGCGCGTAAAGTCTTTCTTCTGGCTTCTCATCCATTTTCGGCCGGGCGCCCACGAAAGTGATGTGGCAATGACGTGGCAGTGGCGTGGCGGTCTAATGGGAAGTGGAAAAACAAATGAAGTAGGGCGCATTGTAGTTTAGTGACGATGGTGTGGCATTTGGCAAGCGGCGTGGCATAACTTGATTGTCACTAGTCTCTGAAAGTTTAATTTTTGAGTGGTAGGTGGCAGTGGATACCATTTCTTGTTAGTTACTGCCATAGTAGATGTACCCACTGGACTCTTTTTTATTCTTGGTATTTGCATTTATAATTTGCACTAATGCAAGAGCGTCTGCATTCTCTGATGGTGACATTTTGAATAAGATGATGTTGAATCACTTACGCGATACGTTGCTTACCATTTCGATGCGCGCTTAATAATTTTATTATTACTCCGCCACCATTCAACTGCCGCACCACAGTGGTCGCAGGGCAAAACCACGTTTAGTGGGCGTCCGGCCTTCCATGACTCGGCTCCCGCACGTCCATATCCCTGACGTTAAGCTAATAGTAGAAGATTCCCTGCCAATTCTACCAAATACACAGCAAAACTTGCCTGACCGTCAACCCTCGCTTGGCCACCATTCGCGCCAACTTCCCGTGATTAGGTCGCGAACGTTTTCGCTTGACGTTATCGCCTATATCTAAGAAAAACTATAAAATATGGCGTATTTTCTAATTGCTGGTGTTTATCTTTGACGCGCGATCAAATAAAACTGAGTCAAGCAGCAAAACAGCATCAAAAGACACCATGACTTCATCATCTTTCAGGTTAAATGGCGAAACCCCTTCGATGAAATGTTTTTCGTTCCGAACATTCAAGTTAGAATTTTCCGTCAACTTTTTCAGGATCCTGACTATTACTACGTATACATGTTGAGTTGAATAGTTGAGTCAAAGTTGAGTTAAATTTTCGACTCACGTCACAAATCGTAAAAAACACGAAGATGATGCTGTCAACTAAATTCAACTACTAAACTAATGAATTCGCGTCTATATGCATAATTTCAACTCAACCACTGGAATCAGAGCTGAGTCGACCTTAATTCAACTCGACTCGCGTCTGAACCTGAGTTCAACTCATCATGTATAAGTACTAAATACTGAGAAGCGACCTTTTGCCATGTAATAGACAAAGCTTGTCTAACATTTGTTCTGTTGATGTACTTATTGCAATTTCGTGTGCAATTTTACTGTCTACACAGACATAGTTTGTTCTCTTTTGCACACTTGCAGACAGGATTTGTAATTGAGATTTTATCGCCTCCTTGACCATATACTTTTGACGCTCTTGACTATTCTTTAAAGTTATTACTTTTTATTTCAGTCCACAAATGGGGTGATCCTGGGTCCATAACCTGTTGTTAAGACAATCAGTCTGTCTTATGAAACTTTGTTTGTAAGTGGTCATAAAAACCGGAGTTAAGTATAGGTCGAATTCAAAAACATTGAAAACCGACGGCACAAGATAGTTCTAGAAATAATTCAAATGCCGACGGGATACTGAAATATTTTGAATAACACTGACATATGACGTGAAATCGACCCTTAGGCGGCTAGTTTGTTTCGTTATTATAATTGCTCGTTGCAATATTTCAAACAAACGCAGCTTAACCAAAAAAATAGGTGGCAAACGGCGGAAATTCTCGGAATTTATTAATTTATATCATTTTATTTTTATTTAATTTTTCTGACATTAACTAAAATTCTTCCAAAACATTTTGATTTCCTTTCAGTCAGCGAGTTCACCACGACGTGTCGCTGTACCAGTTTTAGTTAAAGATGGCAAACCATGTTCGGGTAGCTCCAATTCATCCCAACAACAGCAGCAGCAACAGCAGCAACAAGTAGGCGGTACTGGCAATACAACAGTGACAAGTGGTAGCAATGTGATTACAGTAGACGCACCCCATACACATTCACCGGACACATCATCGACGCTTTTATCTAGTTATAATGGTGCTGGTCAACACGCACAAATGCTGCAACAGCCATGCAATAATTCCTTAATGTCAAATAGTTTGGCTATGGCTTATCGAAATCAAAACAATTTTATGAGCAATAGTCATCAGCAGCAATGCGGCGGTTATTTACCACTGCAGGGCAGAGCATGGTAATAGAAGATTTATTAAGGATTTGGATTAGATTAAACCGAATCTGATATTTTTAAAAACAAACAAAAAATTAAATAGGAAGTATTCTGTTTTTATAAGATTAAGTATTGTCAAGCAACAAACAAAACAAAAAAAAGAAATAGAAGATCTATCGATGATTTTGTCTTCTGTCACTGTGAATTATTATTTAAAAAGAAGAAGATAAGTATAAAATGAAATAAGAAAAAGAAATATTATTGCCTTTTAAACACATTTGTAAAATTATATCCGCTTTATGTTTTCTAACATAATTATTTTTTTTATTTTTTTGTTATTTTTACTTTATTAATCAAAAATTACGTTTAAAAAAAACATCCAGAAACATACAACAAATACATCGACAATGCAATAAATTTTAAATGTAAATTAAAGTTAAAAAAATAAAAAGAAAACGTTTAAATTGACAGAAAAAAAAATAGAAAAGTAAACAAAATAAAATAGTCCAGTAGAAATAGGGTTCGAACAACAAAACAAATTCGTTACAGCAATCTGACTGCGGGACATTGTCGAACAAGCTCTTGTATAAGAGGGAAAAATAAATCGAACAGATGATGGTGGCTATACAGGGCGGAATTGGGGGGGGGGGTCTTAGGGGTTGAAGACAGTTTTTCGTGATTTCTGGCTAAACTGTGCATCCTTTGACGGAGAAAAGTCTTGCTCTGCGGCGGTTTCATCTAATGGCGCCCTGCAGGTAGAGGAGCAACTTCTTTCTTCACCCGGCTCCACGGCTGCTTCTCCTTCGGAGAATGTTATTCTTCAACAGACTACCAGCAATCTAATTGCGTCAGGTCTTAAGGCGTGTCTCAAAAGTCGTAGGTATGGTCGAAGTCACCAAACCACCATTCGGGATCTTCTTCTTCTTTATGCTCCTTTAATCCCTCATGGGACATACGGCGGAAACAGTTGCCCTCCAGCGGACTCGGGATGGTGCGACCTTAAATTCTTCATCTCACGTTTTGATGAAAAAGTCATCCTCTACGCCGGTTTCTCTCTTCCCCTCCAATAGTTGTTGTTCTCCCGGTCACTGAAGCTACAGATCATCTGGAACCTCGCACCCAGGGACGGCGCTTTAATAGGTGCGTATGGTGTACTTGCACCGGGCGCAATCAATCTGGGCGCAATTTGAGATTGTAAAAAAAAATTCTTGGCCTGGGCCCGCTTTCGTGCATTCCTTCAGAACAGACCGACGGCAGGACAGGCATTGACCGCTGCACTTTTAAATCTTGTTCCCAGATTTGTTAGAAAAGGCAAATCAATGAAATGTTGAGAACAAAATCCCGAAATGTTACAGTGAGTCAATGAAAAATGGCGAACTATTTATTGGATCTTGTTGGGTTTATTAAATTTAAAATAAAAATCATCTTGGACTTTGTAGTAAACTCTTTCCCTTGTCTCTCACTGCGATCAAAAAATGATGCGGCGCAATATGGCATTTTGCACCGGGCGCAAAAAATCAAGCCCCGGCCCTGCTCGCACCGCTCTGGTTACTGTAAGACCTCTGAATATGTTCATCTCGTTATTCACTCCTGGATCTTGTGAATATTTAAGAATGAAATCTATAAACCTGGAATCTGTGCTTTGCAGAAAAGTCAGCAAAGCTTCCAAAACTGTTTCTTCTTTTGTTTTGTCTGCCCCGCCGGTTATTGCCAAGACTCTTTTAGATCCTGCTTTCTGGCTTGCTGGTGCCGTTACCAAGCTTGTTCCGCGTACCCGTACTCGAGCCCATCATGCAAAAGCTTCTACTCAAGCGCTCTACAGATGCCAAAAATCTCGAGACGCTTTCCCTCTACTACCAGAACGTAAGGGGGGCCAAGTCAAAAACTACCGACATCCTTCAGGCACGTCTCATAACGCCCAAATAACACTTCTTGTTGACGGTCTGGCCTTGTGGAAGGAATTCATCGTACACAGCACCTTTGTAATTCATGAAAACTGAGAGCATCGCCTTCTTTTTAGACTGAAAACGACGTGTTGTTTTCGATCGCGGCTCGTTCGGTGCACGCCATTCTCTCGTTTGATGGCTAGATAGCGTGTGATACACGTAGATCAACGTCTCGTCTCCAGTAATGATCCGTTTGATGAATGTTGGATTGGATTCGCCCTTCGGCTTTCGGTCCCTTTTTTGGATGAAATTCAGGTCTTTCGGCACCAGCTTTGCAGAGACTCGTCTGAGGTCTCCAAATCATTAACTAAAATGTCTTGAACGGATCCAAAAGCAATGTCCAACTCCTCTGCCATCTCTCTAATGGTGAATTTGCGGTCTACGTCCATCCATTCTTTGATTTTGTTGATGTTTTCATCGGTTTACGATGCCGATGGCTTGCCGCTGCGTTCGTCGGACTCACGGCCACTTCTGAAACGTTTGTGCCAATGATAAACGACTGTTTTCTTCAGAGTATCGTTGCCGAAAAACTTTTCTATTATTTGCAATGTCGTCGCACCATTACGGTTTCAATTTTTAACGCAAAATTTAATACAAAGTCGTTGTTGCAAATTCAATTCCATTTTTAAAATTGTACAAAATTGAAAACACGCACAATCGCAGATGTACTCAATACGGCGTCACTTTTACAAATGTCAAGCTATCAAGCTGAAACTTTCATAGAATGTCGAATGACAGATGTGGCAACTTAAAAAAGAGAACTCAAATCGGGTGACTGAGAGCGCCACACGATGGTGATTCCGGGAACTTTTTTATCAAGGTAGCATACTTTTTTTACCATTTATCGAAAGTAGAAAAACCGGTTTTGCGTCATTTTTGCGAAAATTTTGAGGTTAGGGTAAAAATGATAAATACAGAAGTTGTAAATCTTTTTATTTCCTACAACTTTTAGCCACAAATCGCGAAAAACTGTTTTAAACCTCTAAAAACTCCCCCACTCCGGATAGCCGCCATCATCGGTTCGATTTATTTCCCCTCTTTTACAAGAGCTTGTTCGACAATATCCCGCTGTCAGATTACTGTAACGAATTATTTTTTTTCTCATTTTTACCCCTATTTCTGCTGAACTAAAAAAAGAAAACGCACGCATTACGAATGCAAGAACAACATTTTATTTAGGAACAAAATTATTTAAAAAAAAAATATGGTAAAAAATATATTGTGATATGGATTTTAATTTAAAAACAATTTGAAAATATTGATTATAATCCAGATATGATGTTAGGTACTGCATTTGTGTTGCTGAAACACAAGCAAACACATACATACATAACTAAAACTGAATCTTTTCTTGATCGTAAACACAAGCAAAAAGGTTTAATTTTAGTGCCTAATATACCTACTATAAAAAAATGAAAAGAAATAACTGTTCTCAAATTAATTTAGTAATACTAAGTAAAAAAATATTCCAATCACAATCCACAAAAAACTCAAAATCAACAATATTCACTTTGAATGAAAAATAATAAAAATAAAAAAAAAACACAAAAATAATATGAAGAACTTTTTCACATGTAAATTGTAAATAAATGAAATGGGATAGAAAATAATTTAAAAACAAAAAAAAACAATTAATTATAAAAAATAAAAACAAAAAAAAAACCATTAGAAAAATATTATTAAATCGAGAAATTAAAGTTTTATAAATCAGAGTACTCAAAAAATTCCAAATTCTCTTTTATGAAAGCTGTAATTTCAAAAAAATTTATTTTTAACAACAAAAAAAATCATAAAAATTGTAAAAAATAAAAAAAAAAGGTGAAGATGAATTAAAAACAAAAAATTGTGTAAAATTGTAATTTTCACACTAAAAAAAAGAATCATCAATTATTCTTTATGAAAGAAAGAAAGTAAAAAAATAAAAAAACAAAAGATGAAAACGTAAAAATCGAATTTTAGAAGATATTTATTTAATAAACACACACAACAAAATTTTAGCTCGTAAGCTTCCCGTTCTGTCCCTGAAAATGACTTTTTAGTAATTATTACATAAAAACAAAAAATGAAAAGTAAAGAGTTAAGATTATTGAAAAAAAATATTATAAATAAATTAATTAAAACAAAAAAAACACTTATTATATAAAAAATGAAAAAAAAAATGTAAGGAAAATAAAAATCAACTTAATTCCAACAAATACTTACGAAAAATGTAAAATTTATATATATTGCAAAAAAAAGGAAGAAATAAACATTGAAATAATCAAAACAATATTATTAATATTTGATTTTATTTAATTAATTTCATTATGTGTGTTCGATGACTGCTTAAAAAGTTCAGAGCAGAGCAGAGCGGCTCAATTGGGAGCGGCTGTCAAATTGATGACAGAGCAGAAAAAATCAGATAATAGCAACAAGCTCAAAGAACACCTTTCTGCTAAATTCTGCTCCAAATTCCTTTTTTAGAGGTTAGATACGAATGTCAATTTTAGAAGAAGAAATATATACCAATAAAAACAATTGAATACCATCGAAATGTTTTTTTTTTTAAATTAATGTGTATTTTTTAATATTTCCAAGTATTTTCCGAATAAATCATTCATAAATCAATTTTCCGATTTTCCCTGCTTTCAATTTGACAATTGTCAAAACAAAAAGAAGAAGAAGAATTTGTCTGCTCTGCCTGCTCCTACAAATTTGGTGGAGCAGAAAAAGTGAGAATTCTCAACCCAGAGCAGGCTCAAAAAACGCAGAGCAAGGCAAATGGGAGCAGAAAAGATCTGTCAAAAAGTCCCAAAGAACGCAAATTGCTGATTTTTTCTGCTTAAAGTTGAGCTGGAGCAGTCATCGAACACACCTATTAAGTACAAGGTGGAGCAAGAGAATTGCCATAATGTGAATAAGTGTGTTCGATGACTGCTTAAAAAGTTCAGAGCAGAGTTGAGCAGCTCAATTGGGAGCAGCTGTCTAATTGATGTCAGAGCAGAAAAAATCAGAAAATAGCAACAATCTCACAAAACACTTTTCCGCTCATCTTTGCTCCAAATTTGGCTTTCGAGGTTAGAAACGAATGTCAATTTTAAAAGAAGAAATATATACCAATTAAAACAATTGAATAGCATCGAAATGTTATTTCCATAAAAACTAATGTTCATTTTTTAATATTTCAAAGTATTTTCCGAATAAATCATTCATAAATCAATTTTCCGATTTTTCTCGTTTTCGATTTGACAATTTTCAAAAGAAAAATGAAGAAGAAGAATTTGGCTGCTCTGCCTGCACCTACAAATTTGGTGGACAGAATAAGTGAGAATTCTCAACCCAGAGCAGGCTCAAAAAACACAGAGCAAGGCAAATGGGAGCAGAAAATATCTGTCAAAAAGTCTCAACGAACGCAAATTGCTGATTATTTCTGCTCTAGCTGGAGCTGGAGCAGTCATCGAACACACCTAATGTAACTTTTGCAAATGGCGTCAAATGTCATGATGCTTTGACGTTTATGTTGTAAACAGATAGGCTTAGTTGTCAATAAAGAATGGATAAGGTTTGTTGTTTTAACGCGGTGTGAATTTCGTCGTCTTTTCCCTCGTAATGAGTGATGAAGTTCATTTTCATTTAAATGGTAAAGTAAGCAAAATGTACGTTTCTGGGGCACGGAAAATCCACATGAAATGCACGAAGTACCATTGCAATCCGTCAAAGTCAAACAGAACGGTTAGAAGACATCAGGCTGGATTCAGAAAGGGCCGCTCCTGCATAGACCATATTAACACCTTGCGAATCATAGTGGAGCCGATCCCCCCTTTACCTTGCTTTCGTAGACTATGAGAAAACGTTCGACTTGGTTAATAGGAACTTCATATGGCAGTCACTATGGCAACGTGGACTGCCTGATATAACAATAGAATTGATAAAAGACCTATACAATAATTCCAAATGCAGAGTTCTCCATAATGAAAAACTTTCCGACAGCTTTGAGGTGAGTTCAGGAGTACGACAAGGATGCCTACTTTCGCCTTTACTATTTCTTATAGTAATAAATGACATCCTTGTCGGCACTCTAGATAATAGAACAGGCGGCATACAATGGGGTTTGCTAGACCGCCTTAAGGATCTCGACTACGCGGATAATGTCTGTTTGCTGGCCCATAGACATCAGGTCCTCAAAAAGATGCTAAACAATTTGGCAACAGAAAGTACTCCAACAGGCTTAAGGCTAAATCCGACTAAAACAAAGAAATGCGGATAAATGCAAACACCATTGAACGGACAGCGCTGAATAACCGTGACGTGGAACTGGTAGATAAATTTGACTGGAGTATTATTACCGAAAATGGTGGGGCAAAAGAAGACGTCAGCTCCAGAATAAATAAAGCACGAAGCGCATATGCATGCCTATTCCCCATATGGAGATCAACGGAGATCTCAACTAACATCAAATTGCGCCTGTTCAACTCCAACGTTACGGCAGTTCTCCAAAATCAAAAAAATCCACTGGGAAGATAAAATTTCAAAATAATAACTATGGCGTCGTGCCGGCCAAGAAAGGAGAGACGACCAAATCAGGCGAAGGAAATGGAATTTGATTGACCTTGTGACACATAAACGAGAATCTAGACAAACAGGCCCTTGACTGAGAACCCCCAGGATCCTGTCGAGCCGGAAGACCTAGAACAACGTGGTAGAGAACCCTATTAGCAAAGGCCGTAACAACTAGAAGATCCTGGTGGGAGCTGAGAACTGTCGCACAAAACAGAGTCCGCTAGAAGGCAATTCTTTCCGCCCTATGTCCCATAAGGAATTAAAGGGGAATAAGAAGAAGAAGATATTCACGCATAAATTAATGTGTAATTTTAACGCATTCAGGCCCGTATTCATCGACCTGGATATATTCGCGGTTATTTCTTATCCTGGATATTTCTATGGATATTTTTTGCTATTCACCGACCGCGTATAAAGTTAGTTTTCGAAATCCATTTTCGAATCAGCTGTTAAAACTTTTTGTCCATTGAGGTTATGGTTACTTTATAGTTTGTGCCGCCAGTGTGTGTATAAATTTTAGACAAAGTTGTATTTTTCAACAAAAATGGAAAAATCTAATAAAAAACAAAGGTCAAAAAATTTAACAGACAAGGAGAAAGAAAAATTAATAAATGTAATATTGAAACATAAAGAAATTGTAGAAAACAAGGAGACGGATAAAGTCAATTCGCAAAAGAAAAAGGCTACTTGGCTCAAAATTGTTAATGAGTTCAACGCAATTAATTCCTCCAAACGAAGTTATGAACAAATTAGAAATTTTTATAAGAATTCAAAATCAGACCTAAGAAAGCAATTGTCAGCTAACAGGGCTGCGAATTTCAGAACGGGTGGAGGAAGTCGTGAAGTTGTGTTGGATGAAAACAATCCTTTGTTGTCAGTAGTAACTGAGCAGACCTTTTCTTTACCGAATGAATTTGATAGCAGCAAAGATTTATTTGATATTGAACATGAGGTATGAATTAATCTTATCCTAAACATTAGATAAATAATCTGACATTCTGAAACCTCGCTCACATAACAGGGAAACAACGAAGACGACAGTGCAGACAGTTCACCTGGAAACACGAAAGACTATAGTGCAAATCAGGATGAAATGGAGTTGGTAGAATGCACTACCGAGTTCTCACCTGGAAACCCTATTCTGAGGCCTTCAACGGGAAGAACCCCCAAGCTTAAGAGGAAGAATGAAGTTGAAAAGGAGGCAGAAGAAATCACATTGCTGAAACGAATGAAATTAGAAGCAGAAATCGAAAAAACTAAGCTAAAATGCGAAGTGTACCGTATAAAATTAAAAGTATTGACTTCTATTGAAAATGAGTACTGTAAAGATAAGTGAATATCGATTATGACTTTACCTATTTTTTCTCTTTAATTTGTTTTTCAATAGTTCCTGAATTCTATGTTATGTTTGCTATATTTTATTGGACTGATTTTATATACTTTTTTTGTTATTGCCTACGATTTAATTTGATTAAAAGAATTGTTTTGTTTAGAAGTTGGAAGTATTTATTTTTAATTAAAATAATTTAGAATAATTTGATTTCTTCTTGAAAAATCATTATTTCTTGATAGAGGTACGTCTTGCTCTACATTTTCAGCTACGTTAATTCCTACTTCTGATATAGGAACAGGTCTGTCGCGTAGCATGTTATGCAGGACTGCTGTGGCAACAATCACGACCACTGTATTGTCTACTCTGAGACGGTTTTCTGAAATACAGAGATAATAAAAAATTAAATCACATGAGTAACTTCTCAACACAGCAACATACTTATGCCAATTACTGGAAATCGTCTTTTCCACACTCCAATCGTTCTCTCAACTAAAATTCTAGTTGAAATTAACGCTTTTTGGAAACGTTGTTCGGCAAGAGACTGAGGATTTGATAGGGAGTGATGAGGTAGTTTTTGCAGCAGTAACCTGAATCTCCCAATATTATAGAATCCCCAAATTCTCCATCCTCCAGACGAATGCGTAATTGCGAAAAATTGAAGATGCTCTGGTCGTGATTGCTGCCAGGCCAGCTACAAACATGCAATTAGACTAAAATTTATAATTATATCAGAATTGTCACCGAGCAACGATGTCTACTACTTTCATAGTGGCATCACACACTACTTGGGTGTTGATGGAGAAGAATCCTTTCCTATTCCGAAATATTTCTGCACGAGGACCTCCTGGAGACTGAATTGGGATATGAGTACCTAAAAATTAAAAGACAACTTATTTGTAAAATGAATACTATATAAAGATAAGACAAATTCCTAACTCACCATCTATAACTCCTATTGTATGAGGAATCCCCGCAACTTCATAAAAATGCATTTTTGATTCTCTCAACCCTGCCTCAGTCGAAGGGAATTTAATGCACTCTTTAGACAATCCAGCAATTGCCCTGGACACTCGTGCGACAACTCTTGAAGCAGTTGGCTGAGAAACCCCAAAACAATCTGCGAGCACAATTTGAAAAGACCCAGTCGCATAATACCTCAACGCAATCAACAATTGCTGATAAGGAGATACTGGGTAATTGCGGTTGTCTGGGTACTGAAGCTGCTCGCTCAGTTGTGAGGCCAACTCCTCCACTTTGCCTCTTGGCATTCGGAATCTTTTTTCGAATTCCTCACTATCCAAGTGCTGGCAATTGTTATGATAATAGAATTTTTTGCTTTTTCGCTGCATATTCATCCTATTTTCTGAATCAGCTTCCATTTCCTCGGAGGAGGAAGAGCTCGTATCAAAGAGATCCAGGCAATTTACTTCGGCCGCAGCATCTAAAAATTACAAGAGAGAAAAGTCACCAAAAGTTAGCTACACAAAATATATACGATTAATTTAATTAATTATTATTTTTACATACCTATAAATTCATTCATATTGATTATATTTAATTTTATTAACTTTTCACTTACGACTTTGTTTTGACACTTCGAAACTAAATCAGTGGATAAACTTATTACCAGGCCGAACTGGTATTAACTTTATCCGAGTACCGAAAATCGCGGTCGGTGAATACGAAATATCCATGATATTTACATGCGCGGATATATCCAGTTCGGTGAATACGGGCCTCAATGTCTAATTTTCAGCTAATCCCAATCCCTCGGCATGCACATATGAACTTCCCCCAAGGCTCCGTCCTAGGCTCTCTCGTGTGGATCAACATGTACGAGATAGCCTGCATTGTATGAGCCTGGTCAAAAACGTCAAAATTTTGATCGCATGTGCAGAAAAGCAGTTCCAGGGTAATTTTTGATGCTGACAAATCTTCTTCTTTTCTTTCAAGTCTCAGTCGTGCAGCAGTTCTTTACTACCTGTACGATTGGCTGTGTTTTTCAATACATGATCTACTCCGCAGGTCCATCTTTAGCTAGACACTAGCTCTAGCGTGTAGAAAGCTATACAGACTTTCTTTTTTTTACCCTTTTCTCTTCAAGTTGAGTTTTGGGTCTACGATTAGACCTAGAAATTTCACCCGGAGGATAAAGTGAGGGTGTGCCAATCCAACCTGGGTGCGCTAATCCGAAGTTTCGAAAGCAACGGACAACATAAGCCATGAGAATATGCCTTACGGACGCTTTTGATGCTCCTTGCACCTATAGTATAAGTAAGAGAGATTCTAGGGAGGAGTCTATCTATAGACCACTAACAGTGGAAGTCCAGTCTTGAAGGCCTACCAGACAATGAACCCCGAACCTACACCAGTATGTAGCATTTTTATAGATAGCCAAGGCATCGTATAAGATATCGCAAACGTAAACGCGCCGGTGTGAATCGGCCTTCAGAATAGCTCTGAATTCAGTAAGGATGCCGCCGTTAGCAAAGTTATACATTGTTTTAAATTTACCTTCCACAAGCCTCAAAACCCAAATTATTTTTTTGGCTATAAAACGAAAGTAATGGTAGTATATTGTGGACTGATTCATTTTTGGATATTTTCAATAAATTCTGAATTAAAAAATCTCATATAAGTATGTATGCATGCGTCTAAGTAGTAGGTTTCAGCAGCACAACGCAAAAAATTGTATCATTTAAATTGATTTATAGGAACTAGGCTCCAAGTATTTTCAGTTTTCATGCCTAATTGCACTCAACTATATATGGCTGATAACTTATGCGAGTATTTACTCGTGTTTAGTAGTTTTCAATAGTAAAGAGCGAGCAAGTGACTTTCATCTGCTTTCATCACGTAAGTAGTCAACAATAATTGAATGCAGCTCAGCTATAAAGTATAAACACGTAAAGAAGGCTGCATAAACTGAATTCACCCCAGTAAAATGAATTTCATTGAATTCTTTCATATAAATAATTGCATTTTAAAGCATAAAATTAATATTAATTTAATTTCATGTTGATGCCTATAAAAGTTCTGATCTCTTTGTGACTAGGCTGAGGTCATCGATGATGCCCTCGTAATGAGTTGAAGAGAAGGAATGAATTTTTGAAAAATAAAAAATATTTAGACAAATTTGTTGATCGTTACGAGTTACGTTCGAGTGGGTATTGATTGACAAACCTTATTTACACCGATTGATATCGACAGAGCGAGTTGGAGAGAGGACGAAGTTGCTAGATATTAAATTACTCGATAATAAATAATAATTCATAATTAGGAAGAAATATAACAGTAATAAATAGGTGTATCCAAGTACTTGCAATTTGTAGTGCGCCCAACTACTATCAAAGAAGTCCTCGTTTCCATTTCCCATTGAATTTCAGCTGATGGCGCCTGCCAGTATATCTTCGCGAAGGCATGACTCCAAACTAATAGTCCAAGAGCTGGCTGAAAAAAACCTGACCTATAATGTTTTTGAAAACTGACATGAGAAAAATCTTGTTCTATCTGGGCGAAAGCGGTGCCAAGTTTAGAATGTGCCACTCTAGCCAGACTGTCTGCAATTTCATTATCAATGTGACCTTCATGGATCGGAATTCACATCAGCGTAACATTGTTGTTCCTGCTAAGGAATTTCAGAGATAGGTGACAATCCAGAATGCACGATGGATGGGCCATTCTAAAGTCCCAATTTTTAATGTCACGCTCAGGCATTTCAGATAGTATTTGGCCAATGACTAGATTTTAGATAACAGGCCAAAGGAGGCGTAATATCAAAGGGCCAATTAATGGGCCCGAAGCGAGAAATTAACTGCTCACCGAATTGTTCCCGCAATAAACTAAACTTTTTGGGCTGTATTAATGTCGTCTTGATCACGGGCTGCTGTAAATTAGTGATAAGCGAAAAGGCCAGATCTCTCACACACTATCTAAAATACATGGTAACTTGCGTCGCCTATGACTGTACGCTTCCATTCTGCCCTTAGGTACTCGTTCAAAACCGTTAATTTTACCATTCTTGACTTATGCTGGCTTAGTCTTTTGGTCACTTGATGCATCATGTCGTGATAGACTCAACCTTCAATGATTGTACAAGATTTGCTCATAGCTTTCGCCGATCTGACCTAAAAGTCGATATCGTTCCTCCATTCTGCGGTGCACAATTGAAGTGTACTTATCGCTCAGGGCAATGACATTCATTTATAAACTCATACCTGCATGAGTATCTTCGATTGGGTCGTTCGACTAGAAGAATACTATTTATCCTACATACAGTCTCCCATTTAGTTGCGCAGAGATCTTTTTTTATTCAATCTACTCAATTAAAAGACTCAAATTTTCCTTCGTATGCCCATTTGCATATCTCAGTACTTGGCCATTAAAATGTTTTAGTCAAGTTTGGCCGTCGTGAGGCCGTATGTATGTGCTCCCGTTCAAAATAGTTAAAAACTCTACGGCCATCATATGCCTCTTAAAAAGCCAAGCGGGCGGTATTCGCCCGTTGAAAGGCCACGCGGGACATTACAATTTATTCGCTTCCGAGGTACTCTCAACGTGAAAGTTTCCCCCAAAATAGTTCAGGGTGCTTTGACGTACTCCAGACCAGGAAAAATAAGGCCTCACTCTGCTGGTCGTCGAGGGCATTACGGTTACAGACAAACTTGCAATGAAGGAGTCTGACGCACTGGTGCAGCTCCTAAAAGCCTTCTGTGATAGCACACAGTAAACCAAGTCCCTGATAGAGAACTGGGTTAAGGGAGTGAACCTAGCCTCTTGGAAATCAGTCCCAGGTATCCATCAACTAAAGACCTTCTTGCTTTCGTCCGTATACAATAGGCGTAACTTTGCCGTGGTGTTCGTCATATGGGCTGCTTCCATACTCACAACTACAAACCAATTAAACACAGGATAGCTCGATCGACCGATTTCTGAACCGTCCCATAACCGGTGGTGAAAAATGGGTCGCATAAGACCATCCAAAAGGGCAAAGATACTGGGCTATTCCAAGCGTTCACAAAGCCAGAGTAGTACATATCTTGTTTTGGGAAAAATTGGATTTCTGATAAAGATAATCTTAAGCTTATCCATTCTGTATTATGTTTTAATTAAAAAAATCTTGGTGTTTGATGTATGTACTCGTCATTGCTCAACTCTAATCGCCAGTGTGCAATTCGAACTTTTTGCCTGGCTTTAAAAATAATTTTGCCGCAGTTTTATCAACTTCTGAACTAATAAATTCTAAAAGCTCTGACAGAATGCAATATTTGTCGCTTGCAGTGCACCACCACCTCACTCAACAGAACAATAGCAAATTATTTTCCGCAAGTATGACACTGCAACTGCTCTTGACTAGTGCGCTTCTAATCTTCATTACACCAGAGACAACTTCCAGCTCGGGCGATATTGCGGAAAGAATAATTGGTGGTAAGCATCACAACCGTACAAACAAATTGTCAAAATATCTAAAAAGGACTATTCCAGGAAATTCGGTCCAGGGCAGCATGTATCCTTGGTATGCTCTTATCTCTCCTCGATTCGGAACGTACTACAACAAACTGGCAACAACCTGCGGGGGAGTTTTAATTTCTCCGAGAAATGTTCTTACTGCAGGACATTGCATCATGTAAATTGGAGGAGCATATTTGTAATAATAAGAAAAAGGACTTACATAGTTTGTACCATTTCAGATTTGACTTTAAAGAAGCATTCGCGGTTTATTTCGTTCAAAACCGGAAGTGCTCCAAGTGGTTTCATCACTTTGACAAGTTTCTCATAAGCAAAGTTGAAGTCCACCCGAATTTCACAAGTTTGTTGGTCAACGATATCGCATTGATTTGGCTGGAACAGGATGTTCCTGTGGATTATGTAGCATTGCCAAGTCCGAGGGGTTTGTATTATGATTTTATTTTTCAATTTTATAAACGAAATAAATATTTTTAAATTAAAAAATAATGAAGCAAAATTACCAAAAATGGGCACCGTACTGGGTTTTGGTGTGACTAAAGTAAAGGCCCAGACTGATTCAACTTCTTGCAATTTACAAAGTGTTACATTGAGAGTATATCAAAAGGTTTGCTTCGGTTTAAAATTTTAATAATAGTATTTAAAGTTGATTCTATTTTTTAAATGTGTAGAAGAAATGCATGCGTCTCACTGGAGATGCCTTGTATATATCAAACAAGAAAATTATTTGCGCTGGGGATTTGTTGGGTGGAAGAGATTCTTGCTATGTAAGCTTGAAATTTCTTTTAAATGTATAAATAAATTGTTTTACTAAACTTCAGGGGGACAGTGGTGGACCTTTGGTGTATCGAAAACGCTTTTCTGGTTATAAGCTATTTGGAATTGTTTCTTATGGTGAAAAATGTGCACAGCCAAACTATTTAGGGGTTTATACTGATGTGAGGAAGTATGTAAAATGGATTTCTGGAGCTTTATCGAAGAAATAATTGTAATTAGCTAAAATAATATAAGGATGGATCAATGTTAAAGTTTCGTTATTAATTTCCAAAATAAGTTATGCTCTAATTTAGGATTGTTCCTAATTTTAGAGATTTCTCCTTGGTGGCATTAAATTCATGGAAAGATGTGTATAGAAATAATGTTGAACTTTTTTTTTATGGAAAAACCAAGCTTAGGAGTAACTCTTTATAACAGTCCGTCATGTCGTTCAGGTCATGGTGCAATGTCTAGTAGTAAGCTTGGTTTGAAGAGTAGGGGAGAATAGGAAAGGTCAGAGGGGTCTAGAGGCTGTAAAAGAAAATTTCGATGAAGTTTCGTTGTACGAGGTCGGAAATACTGACGGCGGGAGATTATCAGTCGAATTGCTCTATTCATTAACAAGCTTCTAGACCGGGGGCTGAAGGGTATGGGGGTGGGCCGAGCGGGCTAGTCTTGTGTTGTGGGGAAAATATTGCCGTGCAGGCAGGGGGTCCTAAATTTCAGTGAAACAGTCGCTGTGGTAATAGCATTAAGTAATGAGAGGGCTGATACATACCTACGGTGGCTTAAGGTGTCTATGGAGGCGCGAAAGGGGCCATCACCAATGAGTTTGAGGGCACGATTTTGCACCTTGTCGAGGCAAGCCAAGATGGTTTTGGGGCCCCTGCCCAGATGTACGAGCTGTATTCAAGGCGGACCCGAATGTGGGATTTGTAGATTGTAGCCAGGGCGGCTGGCAGGAGGAGGAGCTTGCATCTCTTGAAAAATCCAAGGCATTGGAATGCCTGGTTGGTGATTTGGAATATGTGATCATTACATCGCAGATCCTTCGTTGAAGCTACCCCTAAGATGTTGAGAGTTGAGTCAGCCGTTATATTCTCTTTACCCACAGAGATAGGGGGAAGGTAGGTGCCATTTTTTTGAAGATCAGACAGTGCTTCGTTTTGGTGGCGTTAAGTGGACACGGTGGTAAAAACAAGGTCTGGCACGTGCTTGTCTTATATTGTGAAAGAAGTAAGAAAAATCCAAAGTTCCGTCATCAGCGAAGCATTGAAGTGTGTTGGAGGGCTGGATTCGACGCCATCCAATACTACCTTGATTGAGCCGCCTGAAATAAAGCTCTCATTCCCGTTTCCTTAGAACTAAGTTTATACCAATAGCTTGTAATCGGGCGAAAATCGAAATCGTAATTTTTTAACATGTTTTCGCATTTTAAGCAAAAAATTGAGAAGAAGCATGTGTGTGTGTGCGCGTGTGTGTGCATACGTATGAATTATTCACGCGATATCGCGCGAACTCAAAAAGATATCGTCTTCGTTGAAGTGTCGTTTGAAGCGTATTAACGGAAATATGATCTAAAAAAATTTTCATAAAATTTGATTGAGCTGTTTTTTTTTTGTTTAAACGACGTACGTGATTTTTGTACCTGCATCGTACGTGATTTTTGTACCGATCGACGCGCATTAACCAAAAAAAAATCATACCATTCGGTTAAGCCGTTTTTTTTTAAATGAAGAAACTTTGGCTAACGGACATAAGCCCTTTAAATTGATTAGTTTTTCTAACATCTAATAAACACGTTGAAATGTTAGGTTACATTTTTTGGATTCAGCAGTCATAGCTTCCTAACAAGATATCACTTGACAAAACCCGAGCACTCTTTAACAATCGTGCAAAACCACGTTACTCTATACAAACATCACGAATGAAGTTCATCCCGGGATTTCCAGTATTTAGTAGTTTGTAAGAAGTGCCTCTGTTTTCTTTTGTGGCAGAACAACGTTATTCTTCAAAAGGGGCTATAAAAAACGCGGCGGTACGTTTTTTTACGAGTTTGATTCTAATATGCATTAAACTGCCTCAGAGTAAAGGCCGTCATACACGGTCAAATTGGATGTACATCCAGAATTTCATTAAACCCATAAGCGCAATGAGTTTTGATCGGCCGACCGGCCCACAATCGATAGTTTTGGTTGTACATCAGCCCTTCGATGTACATCCAATTTGACCGTGTATGGGGCCTTAAGAGTAAAAGAGTAACAACCCTATACCTCAACGATGTATATTTATATTTTACAATCATAGTTCGCTTCATTTCAAGTTGGAAATTTCACTGCCTCCAAAGAGGTCAGAAATGTCGCTCCAGTTCGTATTAACACCTTGCATCATTTATCTCGATACACGCTCATATACCAGTAGGACATTATTTATGAACCGGGACATTTTAAAATCTTGATCAAGAGCTACAATTTGTGATATGGCCCAAGTCTGCAACGACAGTACTTTCAGAGATGAAAGAAGGACACAGATGGACAGATAGGCAGACAGACAGACAGCCGGACAGAGCCTCTGTATAAGCTTTTTTTTTCGGAAAAGCTAAAAACATCTACTGGTGCTAGTTGTGATGTTTACCAGCCGAAGGTAAAATGGTTCCCGAATTCCATTCATTTTTAAGAAAAAAAAAGGCCAGGTATGTATTTTTAGAATTATTATTTATTTAGAATGATACCTGTAGCATACTTCTGTCAATTCATCTCGTCATCTGGTCACGGAACCAATATCCCATGTTGCCTAAACTCAAATAGTAGCGTCCTGCAAACGATATTTCTTCTATTTTTTTCAAATTCGCCAATATGCTTCAATCGCATTGAAATACCTATTGTACTTAGAACCTTATAAGACTCCTTCAATCTCCATTCCTATTAAAATTTCTTTCAGTTTCATTACATTTTCTTGCTTAAACTCTTAAGGAATAAATAACAGGGCCAGCAACCCCTATTTTATCGAACAATACAAAATCCGATTTATGTTGTACCTTGTTCAATGGCAATTTTTTGATGAAAAGACGTTTTCAACTACTTCGTTTTATTTAAGAAATAAATTTTTCTCCATACATTTTCCACCCTAATTATAAGTTAAATTTATATTCTCGTCTGCTGCCATCATAAATTCGTTTGCTGCTACTAAAAAAGGATATAAATACTAAAATGTAAATTTCAGCTCCAAAAACACTTGAATCCCCTTTGATTGAAGGAATAGAATAAAAAAAAATGTGCAAATTGTTCTTGAGCTTAAAATATATTTTATTGCGATTCTCCCCCAGAACGTTTTTTTCCTCTTTCTTTTTGCTGAATTCAGCGTCTTAACAAGTTCACCGTTATATTGGTCTTTATCTACCCTTTTTCTTAAGGGAAGCATTTTATATTCATTGAGGCCATATGCTAAAGACACCCTTACAAGTGGCGTCTTATCGCGCTGACAGGGTTCATGGCATTTTTCACTTTCACAACTACTTCACCAGAAGTTGTTGAAACGCCCTCCTTTAGCTCGAAAATTGTTGGATATGAATTTTTATTTGATTCATTTTAGTCGCAAGAAAGATTGGATGAAAAAAAGATCCGAATTTCAATATCCTAGGAAAATGTAACAAAGCGTCTTTATTACGCATTTATCGCAATGTGTGGCATTCGATGGAAGTAGATTCACTCCCTTCTTGAGCACTTGACTTAAAGCCGCGCCTCCAATTATATCACTTACAATGGAAGGAATTTCAAGGCGAGGAATTAACATGTCAAACTTCAAGTTGGCACAGCACTAATTGACACAAATTACAGGCAACAACCGGAGAAACCTGACTGGGCTGCCACGGACGAGATCTCGGCGGGTGGCCGGATCCTTCCCCTAAAATATGACTTGGCGAAAAGTGTGGATTTTCATCTCGTCATCCACACTTTGCTGGGCCGTGGACAGGCCGTAGCCCACCACAATTTTTTTTTGTGGTTACCACTGGTGGACCCAGGTCTCCTCAGAGATCACCTGGTGCTTTCTTTGGGCCCCGATGGAAATCAGACATTTCATGCTCTTCACTTGTACAAACAAAACCCTTTCACGGGCTGCGATATCTCCTCTAGACTTTTTATCCATTGATGATAGCTCGACATTAAAGTGTCAATCTGAGTGCAACAATGCATTCAGAATTGACGCGCACCCGTCAGCGGCTTAACGAGACGTGATTTTGATGACCTGAAATATGCTTATTTAGGAAGGGACTGGCCATTGTGCATTCACCTTGCTCATGGTGAATACTCGGAATTTTGTGAAAAGAATTGGTTAAAAATTACAAAATGGAACTTCTAATTGAGAGCTCGTATCGTAGCCGAGCATTTAAGTTGCGTTCATTATTTGTGGATCACATTACTTTTCACAATATTATTTGACAATATTCATGGTATTATTGAAAAAGGTATTCAGATAGGCATTTCGGAGCTTAGAGAATATTGACTTTAAACTGAAGGTCGGTTTACACCCAACGATTTGTTTGTATCAACTGGCTTACGCAAGTCAATTTGCACAAGCAACTTTTTGGCTTGCGCAAGCCATAGAGTTTGCTTTGTGCAAATTATGTGTTTATAGAAAATCGGCTTGAGGTAGGCATTTTGGCATGAGTGTCTAAACGATGTTCAGGCTTCGACTACGACCCTCAGCATGCCTTGGGTGAATGGTGACGTTTGACCACCTGTTCTAGTTTATTTGCGCTAGACACTTTGCACAAATAAATCGTCGCGTGGGAATCGATTTATTTTCACTCCGTTTATTTGCACCAACGCAAGAGTTGGCCCAGTTCGGTATTATGTCATGATGAAAGTCCGATCGCCGAGGGTCTATTTCACCAAACCTGTGCCTGTCCCATTATCCGATTCAATACCGATAAAAACAGTGCCAGAACCCTCCTTGACCAAGGCATCCTCTGTTTTAATTTAATTGCGGATCTCTGATGGCCCAGGTGTCACATAAGGGTGGCTCAATTGAGGGTACCTAGACCATCAAGGACCTCCAACTGGCAGTCCCAAATTATTTCGGATTTACTGCTTATAGGTTGCCAGATATGATCAATATCTGCTTGTTTATCAAAGCCCTTGAAAGACAGTAGGGCACCTGGCTAACCGCTCTACTTATCCTAAGTCTACATCCCGACACCCTTTGGCTTGGAAAAATCCGTGTACCATTAAAGTCCACCCTGTGGTATCTTAGAGAAAGCCCAAATAGACTATCTTGTATATTCACTTGAGATTACGGCTGAAATTTGATAACTTGGCCCGTATGTGATCTTATAGTATTGTCTCTTGTGAAATCTCTTCCATAGCAGTGATAATTGTAGCGTTTCCTTGCTGAGGATTTTCACCCAGGTGGCCACTCGATCCAGCCTTTCGATTTTAGTAGCGGATTTCGCTAGTTCAAGAACGAGTGATACCAAATTAAGGAGGTAGACCCACCTCTCCGAGCACTTTCGAATAGTCAATGCTTACTTATTCGATTCTTCCAAGCGACTGACTGGGATTTGTGTTTCCGCAGTAAGAACCCCAACAGTACAAATATTTTTCAAACGAATTACTTGGTAGTGTGTACCTGCACAAACACTTCTTTTATATTCAAGGAGGCCAAGATAATAGAAAGCCTAGAATACCGACAATCCAAAACTAGATGAGAGATTTCTGTTGATCTCTCTGTAGTACTTCGAAGGACAACCTAAATATGTATCATAAAACCTTCCATTTAATAAATAAAACAGCAAATTTTTAATGAACTTCATATGGATGATGATTTATTTGCAGGATGAAAGCGACTAGTCAAAACATAATATCACATCACAAATTTCTGTAAGAATCCTTACAGTAAAAGTGGAGCGGCGGCGGCGGTGTACTTCAAGGGAGCAGCGGCATATGGGGATGCGTAATAAGGAGCAGCAGCAGCATACCTAGCGAAGGGGGCGGTGTAGGCAAGTGGAGCCGCAGCAGCAGCAGTGTAGGCAAGTGGAGCAGCAGCGGCAGTATAAGCAAGTGGTGCAGCAGCAGCGGTGTATGCCAAAGGAGCAGCAGCGGCAGCATAAGCTGCAGGCGCAGCGGCAGTGTAGGCGAGTGGAGCAGCAGCGGTATAGGCAAGTGGTGCAGGCGCAGCAGCAACTAGAGGAGCAGCGGCTAATCCATTGTAATTACGAGCAACAACCTGAGAGCTACTAGCGGTAACAACCGGTGGACCGGCTGCTACAAGTGGAGCACTGTATGCAACTGGAGCCAAGACTCCTGGTTTGGCTGAAGCAGCAGCGACGAGAGCGAAGACGATGGTTACCTTTAAAAAAGAATTCAGATTAATACCATCCACAGAACAAAGTCAAAATGAATCCAAACTTACGAATTTGAACATTTTGGATTGTGCTGTTGTGGTTTTGCTGGAAGCAAGTATGGAAACTGATAATGCCAAGTACTTGACGCCGCGTCTTTTTATACCAAATGAAATTAAAGTTCCCACCTTCGCGGCGGCATTAACTGACATTGGCACAAAAATCCCAAATCAGCTGATTGCCAACTGCAGCTAAACATACGAACTGATTAGTATTCGCGCATGCCCATCGCCGCAAGTTACTTAAGCCGACATCGGCACTTGTGCAGTCCAATCACGTCTATTATGACTGGTCGTAATCCGTTGGGCAACGCGAGAAAAGACCCCGGAGACCCTGCGTAGTAAATTTAACTAAATCATGCAATCAATTAAAACCCAATATACATATTCCAGCCGTGAGTTTCTGACACGCTGGAATTGGGGTGCGAAGGAATCAAAACAACCCGTCGTCGTCATGGGGACTGAAGATGCCAAATTGATCTTCCCTCTGTTCACCTTTAATCCATAATTTGAGCTCATTTCAACCAAAACAAACTGGAAACAAACTGGAGAGGAGATCCGAAAACGTGATTTCACCCCGGGCCAAGGGGCGAGGAGCAGGGGAACAATTAAGCGGGAAAAACATCCTAACAACCACGTCCTCGCAGGCAAGCAATTTCCAATAGGTCGGGATTAGAGCGTCTCTAATCACCGATTAATTTAATCGCGGACTTAACCTGAATCGCGCACGTGTGCAGGCCACGTGGCTCCTATATGAACACTTAAAACAACACAACAAACAGCAATCAAATGCGAAGTTGGCTGCGAATTTTCCATTTGATTCCTGCGTTGTCTGGAGGGTCCTGGCTGCAGGATTCAGCGGATCTTGCAGTGACGCGTATAATGACTGCGACTGTGACTGCCCCTTGTTATGACAGGATGCTGTGTTATGATTAATGAGTTTCGAAGATGCAAATACAAAGTTATTTGGAGAGGGAAGAGTGGGGGTGGAGGAGAGGGCTGCCGAAGCTACTGCGTAAACAATTTGTTTTAATGTGGTGTAAAATAAATAATAATCGAAAAGGAAATATTTTCCCAAGGTCTTGCAGGTTGGGCTTTGTTCTGGTTCTTTTTCATGGCGAATAGTTTTTATGCCAGTGGTGGGCCCTAAGTGGATCTTAAATATCGCGAAAATTTTTTACAGCAAATATAATTGAAATCAAGGGAAGAATTCAGTGAAAGTCTTGTACATATAGGCCCTTTTTAGACGGGCGGACACCGAACAGACAAAACTTAACTGTAATCGCAAATTCTCCTTTGAAGCCCGGTGGAGTGTCGGCTGGGCATTTACACGGGCGGACACCAACGAACGGACAAAATGCCAAAAATGATTGGGTTTTGTTGTTGCTTTTATAAAAACTTCATGGCTTGCTGTTCTTGCTTTTTGAAATTTGCTTTTGCCCTCTCATCCTAGCAACAACAACAACGCAGGAACTGTCAAATTGTCCGTTCACAGTTCGCTGAAAGTGTCCATGAAAATTGTCTGCCCTCCCCATCGTCCTCTCTCACCCTCTTCCCTATACACCCAGTTCGTTCGTTCGTTTTGTCTGTTCGGTGTCCGCCCGTCTAAAAGGGGGCATAGTAGTTTTGTTGGACGTAGTGTTTGTACACCCTTGGTTATAAAAAAAGTTTGTTCGGTCAAATTGAGAATATCGGGTCGAACTTTATCCACCACCAACTAATCATCGAGAGTTGCAGAAGCAGCTAGAAGTAGTATTTTTTGAAAGAAGTAGTTATGTTTGAGTGGGTCTCGTCGTGTTTCTACCAAGAACAACTACTGGTTTGTACTATCCCCATAAAAAGAAATGTGGTTCAAGCAGTAAGTTAAATTGAGTAGAGGAACATTTTTTTTATATATGAAAAAACCAAACTCAGGTGTAACCCTTTATACTACCAGTCCGTCATGTCGTGCAGTTCATGGTGCAATGTCTAGTAGTAAGCTTGGTTTGAAGAATAGAGGAGAATAGGAAAGGTTAGAGGGGGTCTGGAGGGTGTAGAAGAAAATGACGATGAACCTTACTTGTTATAGCAGGAGGACTATATACTGTATAGAAAGAACACGAGATTTCTAAACTTGCACATTTTTAAGATAGCGTCAGGATATAATCTGTCTACTTTGTTGTTTTTCCAATTCTGTAAAATGTTCACTTGGAAGCTTGAAAGAAGAAAGACTTCTCTTTGCTGAAACCACTAGAGAGTTCTGGAACCACAAAATCAGTGGCGGTTCGTAAGTTTCAGGATAGGGGAAGCAATACGCAAGGCGAACGATACAAGTATCGAAGGCTTTAACTAAAAAAACTGAAAAATAACATATGTATAGTGGAATTTGATAAACAAAACATAAGGAATTGTTTCCAGTCCCAAAAATCTTTTTTGGAACATGTTAGTTACCTCGAACACTATACGAAATATACATTTTCTACCAAATTTTGTAAAAATTTTGCTTTTTGGCCGTTCTTTTTAACTAAAGATGCGTATATCTCGGTATGTGTAGGGCCGGAGAAGTGAAAAAAATAAAGGCTGTTCGTCATAATATTGGCTATCAGCGGCTACAATATCAAATTTTTATCTGCACATACAAAAAAAACTTAAAAAACTTCTCAATTTTAGTTTTTTGGTTATAACTTCGGATCTTTTAGTGAACTTTCATAGATTTTTCAGAAATTGTAGGTACTTTATAATGTGAACAATAACTGGTTAAAATGTCAAGTCAAAATATCTTATTTAAGTCCCAAAAATTGCCTTCAAATTTAAAAATTCATTGCCCAATAATTTTTGTGCATCGCATCGTACGAGGTTCTTACTTATTTTTAAATAACTGTCTCAGCTGAGCCACGGCAGTGGTAAATATTTCTCAGCCCTGCTGGGAAGTGTGCCTTCTGTGTTAGAAGGGAAACTCTATATATGTGTATATATATATATATATATATATATATATACATATATATATATATATATATATATATACCCAGTAGGAAATGTAAGCATTACCGAATCGATTGAGTAGTGTCGATTTGTAATGTCAATAGGTTACATTACCAATTACAGAATCGATTACTTTTACACGTAGATGTCCTAGGGTGGTAAGTACACTTACCAGACATTACATTTGTAAAAGGTACCTTCAGCACGTTCTGACATGTTTCATTCTCGCCCGACTAAAGTGTAGTTATTACCTATTCGCTTCTTAGTTATTACAAATAGAAGAACTTACTTTATTTGATTTTTCATGCATGAATTCTCTGATTACCCCATAAGCGCTTGCACTATTTCCTACTGGGTATATATATATATATATTATATATATACATATATATATATATATATATATATATATATATATATATATATATATATATATATATATATATATATATATATATATATATATATATATGTATATATATGTATGTACTAGCTGGAACCCGGTGCGCCTCGCTGCACAAATAAGCCAATAGTATGGCGTGCGCCAAAACAATTGGGAATCTCAAAAAAATCGATGGGCACTGAGTGTCTCAAATCCCGGGATGCAAGTACATTCGTAAAGAAAAGTGTAACTCCGTTCGTTTAAAAACCCAAATCACTTGCTCATTTATATCCCTAATCACAATTCAGCGGTCTCACTGCCACTCTTGTCGTGTTCAGATGCTATGAGGGAGTGTTTTTGCCCGTAAATGAATTTCGAAGAAGAAATTACAATGCACGTCCGCTTGAACTTTATCCATACACGAAATTTTAATGGGTGTGAAATTGTCAGTTCGCCGCCTGTGTTTATATTTCCAATTCTTTTGGTACTCGCTATAGCTTCCGTTTATTTTGCAGTTGAGGTGATAAGAATTTTAATATACAGTAGAAGCCATTTTCGTATTTTTGATTCCGAATAATATCGATGCTATCGATTGAAATTTCGCTATTTGAAACGACCAAAAGTTGGTTTTTTCAATACTGTTCCATAGATGTGATGCTTTCAAGCATGCATCCGTTCAGCTCATTTGCAGGCTTTGATCGAAGTATACCAGGAAAAATTGAGCAAGTAGTGTCAGAGCGCCTACCATGGATTAGGTTTTCCTCGCAAATCTTGAAAAGCCCTGTCATGCGCTTCGACCTATTTTTTATAGGCCATGGTGCATTCGCTTCAAAATAATAATTTTGCACGGATGTGGCAATACGGGAGTTTTTACTGATGTTACATGTAGGTGTTTCTCTCTGGTTCAAATTCAATAGGAACTTGGGTGCTCAATACACTAAACATCCACCATCAAGTAGCGTTGATGCAATTCCCGATGATGTCACACTTCACACTATGAATGGAGACAGTTAATACGTTCAATAAGCAACATTTGGCAACATTGGGCGAACTTTTCAAACATTTAACGGCATGATAAAGAGTAATTTTTCCGTAAGAAATATGAAAAAAAATATGTCCCATGCAAAATTATTGTATGTTGAAAAATCAAGCACCTTGAAATCTATGCAAATTTCCAGGTACCATAGCTCAAAAAGAAAAAGCGACGAACAATGTTTTGATTCTGATTATTGAATTTGTCGTCTTTTTGGTTTCGAGACCTTTCATTTAAGCCATACATTGCTAAAATCAGGCACATGCAGCCGAAGTTACTTCAATCCAAGTTCAGAGAACCGCGTCCTTCGCGATAAATCTGATTTTTTCAACAAAATTGTACGGCAACTATCCGTAAATAAACTCCGATCGATCTGAAACTTTGGAAATCGTATTTTTTTCGGAAAAAAAACCAAAACAAAATGGATCTGACTTCTTTAGCAGAAATTTGAAGAGTACCTCCCATACAAAAGTTTCGGATTTTTCTATATCAGTACACTACAGCTACCCGAAGGTTTCGAGATAGCCTATATGTTATTCTGAAGTATGAGCTATATTATTGTAAAGTTTCATTAAAATCTATTCAGTAGTTTTTGCTTGAAAGAGTAACAAACATCCATACAAACATTCGCGTTTATAATATTAGTAAGATAGCCTATAGCAAAAAACCTGTATGCGTTGCAAGGCTTTTAAATAAAAAAAAAAATTATGTGTGCGTTGTACGCGGTAGGAAAAAAAAACAATAAATCTGGAAAAAAATTCCCTCTTCCCAATCTTATCGGTGATTCAATTAGAACAGCGTTATGTATTCAAGTAGATGCATCTAAACATGTAACTTCTCGGTGAATTGGAATTTTAACTTTATCTTTTCGGTTAGCCGTTACACTGCTCCCTTCTTACTCAGTATTCGACCCGAACACAGCTTCCTCCAGGTCCCGTTTTTTCCGATCGAACTTTTTGGAAGCGATAGATGACATCGTTTAACCTCGTGATGACAATGTAGGGGCGCACAAATTTGCAAACTTCGACTCTTTCTACCGTTTTTACTGTTTCTATACTGGTTAGAGGGAATTTTAGAAATTTACTACATTTCAGAATGTGGTTTGGGAAAATTCGTGCGTCATATTGGACCCGCAATTTTGAATTTATAAGCTTTGATCATAAATTCGTTGTTTGCCCTAAAAGCCCCCAGATACCGATTTTCATTGCAATCGGAATACAATTGGAAAAATTCGTCGGCCATATTGGCGCGGCCATTTTAAATTTATAAGTTTTGATCATAAATTCGTTATTTTCAACCTTAGAAACCCCTAGATATTCACTTTCATTGGAATCGGAATACAATTGGAAAAATTCGTCCGCCATTTTGAATTTATAAGTTTTGATCATAAATTCGTTATTTGCAACCTTAAAATCCGCCAGATTTCGATTTTCATTGGAATCGGAACACAATTGGCAAATTCGTCGGCCATATTGGCCTCGCCATTTTGAATTTATAAGTTTTGACCACAAATTCGTTATTAGCGACCTTAAAAACCTCTATATACCAACTTTCATTGAAATCGGAACACAATTTGCGTGGCCATTTTGAGTTTTCGGCGGCCACATTGAATTTTTTTTATAAATTATAGCCTATATGTTATTCTGATATATGAGCTATATTATTGTAAAGTTTCATTAAAATCCATTCAGTAGTTTTTGCGTGAAAGAGTAACAAACATACATACAAACATTCACGTTTATGATATTAGTAAGATGTGTATGTATATATAGATTTTCATGCTTAGCTGAAAAGTGCGCCTTTTGTGCTAGAAGGGTTAACTCTAAATATACACACATATGTACATATGTAGGTTCTTTAATGCATTTTTATGAACAAAAGAATATTTAAGCTTGAAAAAAGTGAAAAAAATGGAATCGAAAATCGTGAGTTTTTTCATTTTTTTCGAAGTAGTATATTATTAAGATTCTAAAATAATAATAATAAAACCCTACCTCGCATACACCCCACCCGCTACACCCACGCCTACAATCATTACATTCTCCTTGCAAAAAAAATGCAGCCCGTACTCGAAAATACAATTCATTAAAATATTCTCTAAAGGGATCATCTTTAAAGAGAATCTTAAAAAATATTATGGAAGCTACAAAGTTTTCAGCTTATATTCAATACATATACACCGCCCACCACCCCACGACACATAAAGAGAAACTTCATCTACATATCTCCGATCTCTTTTTTCTTGACTTAATAAAAATATAAGAAAATTCATATTTTAGTAAGAGCCAAAAACAAAATTTCGAAGCAAATTTTTAAGAGTACTAGCAACTCGAAGCCACAGCAGATTACCAGAAAATGAACCCAAAAAAACAAAGGGAATATGGTAGATACAGAAAATTTGTCTATTTTCGACTTCTCGTATCCCACTGTTCGGTTCCGAAGAAGCTGCGTTTAGCTCAGCTTCTGAGGGTACTGTATCAATGCAAACCAATTGAATGTGTTGGAGTTTTCATTTTGATTTTCTGTGGCAAAGAAGCTGGTGATATTACAGCTTCCCCATGGTGTGTAAGGCCTAGGCCACGATAAGAGCGGCGAGAGGCCCTTTAGAATTTGCCACACCGCTCGTATCGTGGCTAAGGCTTTGCTCTTTGTTTACAGTAGTATGTTAAATTTTAATTGTACATTTTATATAAAAAAATTTGTACAATGCATCCTTAGTGTTTCCAGAGGAGAAAATATATTAAGATTTTTTTTTTGATATATTTTTAATTAATTTTTATGAAGTTGCTTATGTGGTCAAGGGAAGCAGTGCTTCCTTTGCTTCCAAAGAGAAACCGCCACTGCACAAAATCAAAAACCTTCTACTAGAAAAACAGATTTTGCAGTCTCTACCAAGAAGAGATACGGAAACGGTACTCGATTCTTTAATCATACAAGTATTTGTCTTTCGATTCTACTCATATCAGTACTCGATACTTTTAACCGAGTTCTTTTACTCATATCAGTCAATCTGGCTCAATTGAGGGCCTTAAAAATCGCTAAGCACTTCTTAATTGAAGCAGAAAAATACATCCCAAAACCGCAAATTGGAGCTCCCGAGTAAAAATCAGACTCGTCCGTTCTTAGCCTGAAGCAGGGACGCACAACGTCAAAATGCCACCCGAAACAGTAACGGTACGCCTTAGTAAAAACAGACTCGCTTAGCAAAAATAAGACTCGCCCGTTCTTAGCCAGCAACAGGCACGGACAGCATCAAAACGTCTGTACAGCACCCACAGAAAGCACGGTAAGCCTGAGTAAAAATTTTACTTCTCTACAGGCATGAACGAAATAGTCCAAACGAAGCGCGGTATACTCACATTTTTTTATACTAAAGCGAGTAAAATTGGGGCTTGAAAAAATAAAGGATGCATCAAGCATATTCAGTAGACCGGTTCTCGTTCGATTGCGGAGGTCAAGCAGCATTGAATGTGGCTAGTACTTAGTTGGAGGACTGCTAGAAAAAGTGACACTCGCCTTTAGAATTGGACAATTTTCTATGAATAATGTCTAACAACTATTATGCTACGACCTTTACTTTTGAAGTTATTAGCAATTTTAATGGTGAAATTGGCTCTATTTCGTCCTTTTTTTAGTACTTTTTCACCTGAGTTTTGTCGAAAAGTACCAAATAAACACCAAATAAGGCCAACTTTTGCGTTAAAATTGCTAATAACTTCAAAAGTAAAGGTCTTAGCATAATAGTTGTTAGACATTATTCATAGGAAATTGTCCAAGCTTTCCAATTTTTTAAAACAACATATTGGTTAATTACGTATTTTTTTGAGAAAAAGGTGGTTGAAGTGGAAATTGTAGTGTAAAAAAAACAAAATTTTGATGACTCATAACTCTAGATGTTGGTGGGTTGACCCCTTGACTTTTACAGATTTAGATAGGTGGGAGTATTCGCAGATTGATGTCTTATTCATTAAAATATCTAATAAGGTGACAAAAATACAGGGTAATATGTAAACCTCTACCAAAAAACTTCAAAACGCCCTAGCGGGTAAACCGTTACGATCCCCCCCCCCCCCGCCCCATCCATACGAATTTTTGGTCGTCTATCCACAGCGAATCGGTTGGAGACTTTAGCTGATACACCCTGTATAGTGAATATATGAATATATATATTGTGTTTTCTGGAGGGTATATTTGTCCGCTGACCATACATGTGGATATCTAGGATGAAGGGCTAAGGCGGTATCAGTATGGCGCTGCAGTACTAATGTCTCTTTCCCCAAAATTCTCTGTCTCTCTGTTTTCTCCACTAAGTTATTCGTTTTTACTGCTAAGTTATTTATTTTTTACTGCTATTTTATTTTTCAGACCAAAATTGAATTTAATAAAATTTCACCTTAAGCAGTCCATTTCGATATGAATAATGCATCTGTCCTACTTTACCTTTAATTTACATACAGGTAAAAATTAGTCTTTGCTGAAAATGTATCCCACGCTTCATTACCGACTAACAAAGATGACTACTCATATTTTTTTCCAACTATGCATTTTTCAGCCGTTTTCTATACGCCATACGACGGATTGACTATTTTGACTACTTTGACTACTTCAAGTGCTTCCCAAGTGGATATTCGTGCCTTTCAAGAACAATCGAACTTGCAAGAAGAAGTGCTTGATTGCTTCTCATGCCAAAGTATACGGTAGGTAAAAAACGGTCTTGTGAGAATAATTCGGGATTGTTCCACTCTTCAATAAAATATATAAAAGTGAAAGTTTTTTTTAAAAACATCATTGGCCCCCGACGACGCTTGTTTCGGGCTTCATTCGAGCAGAGAATTACGAGTGGTCGATATCCTTATGGAAGGATATTAAATATGATTAAAATTAACGTTGATATGTATGTGTATATATACGCACATATTAATCGCATAGGTAGTTGTCCATCGCCTATGTGCGTGGCACGTCCTGGCTGTGGCCGGAACGAATCTATATAAATGGAAATTTGGAATTTCGGCAACAAAAGGTTCTGTCAGTGTGAAATTGTGGTGGTCAACCAGTCAATAATAATGGGACCTGGGGCTGATGGTGTCAATTCTGGAACATTTTCACGCATTAGTGACACCATTCGTAGCTGTCAGCAGCAGATGAATTAATTGCAGGAGGACGACACACAACAGAATTTGTTTAGGGGCTGTCTGAAATTTATTGATGACGACTTTCACAAGTTTTTTTTTTGATATTTGGTTTTTGGGGGGTGGAAAATATATATGAACTTAAAATTGGGGAAAAAATATTTTTTAGAACAAGGATATCACATACGGCCGTGCTGGTCTATGATGCTGTTCTTGACTCTTAAATGGCTCATTAGTTGTAGTAGTTGCAGTGGCGGATACAAGGGGGGAAATGAGCGACATCCCCCCCCAAGAGCTCTATGATTTATGGATTACTTTAGTTCTGAAAAAATCACCACTACGAAATTTACTTCTATATATGTATAATCCTAAAAACCACTGTCTTTATTTTCAACGAAAGCAAAATCGAATAAACAGCAACCAAATTTTTAAATTGTTAAATTTTTAAAATCGCGCATTAATAGAACACTCATTTTAGAAGCTACATCTAGGTACAATAACTCTGTAAGTTACTTGGTTAACACATTCCCTACGGTTAGAGTTGAACAGGACTTATGCGAGGTAGTACATTTGTCCCTTACACGACGGTAAATTGTACCGGGGCTTCAATTAAAATGTCCTACTACTCTTGGTATTAGCGTATACACCTGACCATCACCCGCCCAAATCCACGAATCTCAAGCGACATATTCATTTTAACTAAAGATACGCTGAATATGGGTTCGATCGAATACGTCAAAAATATACCAACCGAACACTCGGCCGAATTATTCGATTCATGTTGGCGCAGTAAACAGGTTCATATAGGTGGGCGAACCTTTTCGCGAGTAGCAGCGTTCGCCCACCCTTACAGCACTTCGCGCTAGCTGGGCTCGCTCACTCAATGCACCGCTCTTTCTTTTATTGGAATTTCTCGCGTGATAGTTATCGCCAAAAAATAAGGGACTAGAGCATGAATATGAGGAAATGACAATTTCATAAACATTGACGCCCTACGCACACGAGTCGACTGATTTGCAATCCCAGTTTCAAACTGGTTTCACCATTATCACACTCATAACCAGTTTGCAACCAAAATGAAACCTTCATCCATACACAAGCACAACTGATTTTTGATCAATCGGTGTTCTGTGCTGACGAAGATTTTGTTGAATACACTTTGATACGTACAAATGCAAACACGCAGCTGAAACTGGTGACATTTCCAAGCATGCAGGCGTTGTATTCCGTGACAGACAATATAGAAGTGTGTGTATTCAAATGCGACATGACGAGATATTCCGTGAGTGGGATGCATGAAACGCAAATGTCGGCCTACTTTCAACCAGCGCCGTAACTAGGCATGTGCAGGCGGTGCGGCGCACCAGGGCCCCCGGCCCTGAGGGCCCCCGAAGATTTCTTTTTTTTTGTTTGAATTCGTTTTAAAGTATGAGCTAGAAAAGATCTTCGATAACGTTCTTATAACATTGTATAAAATTGGATCTACTTTTTTATGGAAAGGGCCCCTGGGAAACTCTTTTTTCTAGAACGCTCTTATTAGTATCTAATAGAAAATGTTTTCGAGAACCCTTTTTTTAATGTACGCTGCTTTGTTAGAGGGCTTATGATTTTATTATTTACATGCATTAAGTAGCGATTTCATGGGATGAGCGTCAGGCATTGGGCGTAAAGTTTTTTACAATGCAACAGACAAGCGCAGAAATATATCTTTCTGTTTCGTAAAAAGCAGTACAAACTTGACGCTCGACGCTTGACGCCCCTATGAATAATACCTTTAAGTAGAGATTTCATGGGAGCGTCAAGCGTCGAGCGTGTATGTGCACACATATGAGAAATAAAGAAATTGTTTAAACCAAAGTATAATGCTGTTTTCAATTTCTCACGACCTTTGAACCCTTTTTTTAATGGACTTCGAAAAGGCTTCGAAATCACTTTTTTTTTTAGAAATTCATTTTCAAGGGCCCCTTACGAAATCTTGCACAAGGGCCCCCAAGACCCTCGCTACGGCGCTGCTTTCAACTTTTTCTGTATTGCCGCATTCGACATAGCACACACAATCAGACATTCGTTACTTAGATTTTTGGGTTATGTTTAAAAGCCGGGACGGAATGCAACTATGCAATTAGGGGTTGGTGGACACTCGCCACATATCATCGAATCACTAACAACGAAGGTACGCTTGTCTGCTTTCGACCGGCAACAACAGTCGCACGCAAGCAGTTGCAAACTAGTTTCGGTCTCGTTTCTGTCTCGACGTGGGTATCAAATAAAAGGATATGATAAGTAGAATTCAATAAGCTATGTCGTCAGATCCATGGCGGCCGTCTCAAGAGGCCGAATAGACATTTGCTTCAAAGCTCCCTTGACATGGGTATCAAATTAAAGGGTAGGATAAGTAGAATACAATAAGGAATGTAGTATACTCAATATATTGTTAGATCCATGGCGGCCATCCCAAGAGGCCGCATTACCATTTTCTTCACAACCCCTTCGACATGGGTGTCAAATGAAAGGGTATGATAAGCAGAATATAATATAGTGTCCACGCTCGCAACTACCGTCGTTAGTTGGCTATCCAGTGGGCAGCACGGGGAGGTGACGATGACGGTTCGATTTTGTCACATATCAGCCAGGACGAAACCCTGCAGTTATTTTTTTAAAACAAATCCTGTCTTGTTGTAAAATAAGCCCCGCATAAACCAACAACAATTTGTAACGCAATATATATACAATATTTGTTTGTTCTTAAAATGACTTATATGCGCACAAAAGCTACTGAAAATAACAGAAGCTTTATCCTTTAGATTCTTGGATAGTAGCAAACAATTCACAGACAGAAAACGAATACAAGAAAAAAAACCGTCAGGAAATAATAAGCGGAAAAGACAAAATGGTGGTTGACGTTAGCGGCTACAACACAAGACGAGTGCAAAACCACCCTCAAACTCTTCCTAAATAAGAAATCTCTTTCATGTGATATCCTGCTTCCATTCACCTCCTGTGCCTCTGATGATATTATTTTTTTCTTCCTCGAACGTCCTGTTTAGGCTCTCTTCCCTACGTCGCCATTGTTCTACATTTTCTTTCCTTTTGTTTCACGAATCCTCCTAGTATCCTGGAAGCGTGTGCTTTATTGTATCCGGGATACATGAAACCCTGCCAGGCTGGATGAGATTTCCATATGAAGACAATGAGCGAAATTTACTTCAATTGTGAAGTCACGTACTGTGAACTTGTTGTCTTCAAAAAAATAAAATAAAAAAAAAATTATGGGGGACAGCGTACATCAAGGAAAGTGCAAAAGATATAGGGGATGAATGGTTAACGGTATACATATACACGAGGTGGAAGGACTATCACTTGCCTTATTTGGTTGCTTGACGGATTTTGATTTTCGCCCCCTTATGAAGGATGTGTTAAGTGGATACACGTGAAATATGAATTGAAGGGAATTAATTCCTGGGCGTTGATTCTTCAACGAAAATGTTGAATTGAATAACGCTTGCTTGCGTTTTAGATTGATATCGATGTCGACATTATTCGTACACTTCCTTCTCGTCGACTAGGGAAATTTGTCACGAGTGGTGAAGATCTTTGATATGGACTTGCCATCTTGCTACTTACTGCTAAGTTGCATAATTTTTACTATCTATCGGCTCTGATCTTTCTGTCGACGGTATTATGCAGGATAATGTATTTTACTAGATAAGATTTTGATGCTGTTTGCAGTTTCATGATAAGTAAAGTCATTTTAGCTACACGCATTCTCTTGGAAATTTTAAATTGAAACTACAAATTAGTTGAAAGTAACCTAAACTTGATGGTTTATATGCATTTCACGATCCATCTTCGTTAAAGAATGGCTTTTATCTAATTTGACATCAATTCTTCCTAACGTAATCAGCACACTCAAACAGTGACTATCTTAATGACTTAGATCTAGCAGACCCTGAATTCGCGATTTCTGCTATCATTATTATCATCGTTGCAGATATTAGATAGCATTAATTTAGGATGGATATTCTTAGGGGCTATTAATCCAAATCCAGAATCCAACGAAACAAACCAATCTCCACTATCGTTTCATTTCAGACTCGGCAATGATATAAATGCGACGGAATATTCAGGATACTTAATCAGGTTCGATTTTGAGCCGCAACGAAAAGACTGTAAAGAGTTATTTCGTAAAACAGTGAACGAGACTCCATTGGGAGATGCCTCATACGATGGCCCTTAAAATGCAACGATATTAAGGATCATCCGAAAAACGCACCCGCAAACTGTTTTTTAAGCCGTTTTTCTTATTGAAAGTATGATCCATTACAATGTATACCTGGAACAGAATATCATTCAAATTTCTACCCCGACTGCGTCTGTTGGAACCAAATCGAATATCGAAATTTCAAATAACTTTTTACTTGTTGCTGGAGTTATTTCACGAATTGCAGCTTAAATGTTGTTCCTGAAGGCTGTTTGAAATCTGCATTTTGTGAATCACTCACGAGTTTTGCGATGTGTATTTTTCAAAGAATGCCCATTTTCAAATTAGTTGGAATAATGTAAATGCGTTGTGGCAATGTATACCTGTCCTTGCCTAAAAAGGCGTCACGTGTAAACTGTAGGGAACTGTCAATTTACAGAAATAAAAAAAAAACTAAATAAATGATTTTACACCTTTATAAAATATTCTATTAATCACATGAACAACAATATTAATATTCATATTATTAAACTTAGATTTCGTAATAAATATTAACCTCGAAAAGCAAAATTTTACCCGCACGATATTTTGTGTTGGCAGTTTTTTTTTTATTTGAGAAAATATATTACATAAATTTTATTATCTACTTTTTACATACACACAGATTACTGCGTCACACAGATTACTGTATTATATTCGTCATACTCTCGATATTCGTCGTACGGTTATGAAGAAAAAGGTAATCCGCCATTTTGAATTTAGAATGTCATGTCCTTCTATTTGATTCTCATGTCGGTGGGTCGGAGAATACAATTTCAAAAATGCCGCTATTTTATAACCGCCATCTTGGTTTTTTCAACAAAATGGTCGCATTGTCAGGCGAATTATGTGTATGTGCAAAATTTGAAGTTTATCGGTTATATTTTCAACTTTTTAGGATGTTATATGATCTCCGCAATTTTGTGTTGGTCGCCACTTTAAATTTCGAATGACGCTATACCGGTAATTGTGATTTTCCTGCCTGCCTTCAATAATTGTTTATTTATTTCTTATTATATTCCTGAATACAAAGTTTCATGGTTTTATCTTCAATAATGCCGGACTCCCATACAAAATTTCATCCCCTATTTTAATCCCTTGTATCCTTACTCATATATGCATCCGAGACATGTTTGCTTAGTAGAAAGCACTCTAACCTCTTAGCCGTGTTCGAGAGGAGAAATGACAACGAGATATACGAGCGCTATCGCGACATATAGTGCGTTTCCATGACAGCTTGAAGCTTACTTGAAGCTTACTTCAAGTACAAATGTAAACGCAAGCAGCTCAACTGGAGTCGATCAAAAAGATTTTTGTGATCGGCTCGAGTGCTTGTCATGTAAACCGAGCTTGAAAGCTTCAGTGCTCGAAATTGCGAAAGTTAGGCCTGTAAATGTGTCTAAAGCTAATGTGTGGGAATATGAGGAGACAAAAATATTAATGAAGAAATAAAAGCACGATAAAAGGAAGAAATAAAAGAAATATAATATGTAGTAACTTCAAATGACAGCTAAAGAACTCAAGCTCAGTTTAAGCTTATATGCCGCTTCAAGTAGGCAGAGCATATACGCGCTCGAGTTCTTGAGATTTTCAAGCCTTCGAGTACTCAAGCTGTCATGGAAACGTAGTAATAGTTGTTATGAAGAAGCTCGGTAGGCTCCGGCTCCGGGCGTCTAGCTCGTATGAGTGAAGATGAACCTGCTCGGAAAGTTCTATAAGTACTGTAAGATCTATGGGGTGGGTGCGACAGCGAGAAAGATTCAACCTCCGCTGGAAGGATGGAGTAGACCAGGACAAATCAGCTCAGAACCGGGGCTGGTGGAGAAAACATTGTGAGAGACCAGGATCTGATCTCGGTTGTTGTAGCCGTCAAAGAAGAAGACAAAATACGACCACCGACTTGAGAATCCGAGGTCAATCTCAACCACTTTTACATTGATGATGTCCTGTTTGAAGCTAATGATAAAACGCCTGCATGACGGCTGACCTTCACCACCAAATAAATTCTGGCATGTAATGCGATCACTAAAGGACGTCTCTTGGCGAACATTAATCGTATTTTCGATTCTGCTGACTGGTTTGCTCCCTCCACCGTTAAAGAAAAAATCTTTTTACAATGCAAATCAGGAATAGAGAGGGCTAACATAAATTCATTGGAGTAGTGATCTACCACTAGAGCTGGCGTTAAATTGGTAACATTATCTGGAGCAGTTAACACTTTTAGATACATCCACAGTAACCACTGCCGTGGAAAAACTAATTCAAAAATTGTACTTGAGATTCATCACTGCGTCGCATCTACTTTGACCTACTCTGTTGTAGTCAATCACCGTATTTTACATAACATCGATCACGCTCAGCAAGTTAAGGCCCATTTACAATAGAGCGATGAAGCGAGATGAGTGCGAGTCTCGTTTAAGTTGTCAAATCATTTTTCGTAGCATACTTGTGAAGAAGCGAGCCTCAAGAAGCTAGAAAGCGAGATGATGAGATTTCGAAAAATTGAAATCAAATTTCACAGATCCACCGAATTCACTTGGAAACAAAGCCCAACTACTGATCACCTAGCTAATTGTGCTAGTCCAAGTATTGGACCTACGGAATTGCATCTCCTATGGTGAACTAGACCTTCTAGACAAGGTGGCCGAAGAAAACACTCAGCAAGCCAAACCATTACGATTTAGAATTCAAATCTCCAATAAAATGCCATACAACGCAAATCTCTCGCACGGTGCCATTAGTGTGTTCAGTAAAACCAGGTTTACACAGCTCTTCGAACACACACGAGGCGAAATTATGTGTAGTAACTTTCAGCAGCACTCCTCTACTATCGGTATATTAGAGCTTAAATAGTCACATCGCGTTCAGCCTTCCAATTCTTAAACGGTATGGCAATCCTATAGCATATAAGAAATCCTAAGATATTTTTCATGGTAGAAAGAAATAATCTCTTCATACAACTTTTAAGGGAAGTCCCCGCTGACCAGAAGATTTTCGTTATAACATAAAACCTCTCCTTCTAATTCAAGATATCTTATGCAACCATGTGACCGTAGATCATTTTCCGTAGTTTTGTCTTCCTACATACAGGTAATTAATCGTGACTACCATCACATTTAATTTCTAAGTGCCCAAACAAAAATTTAAAAAACATCTTTCAAGTGCTATTTAACGATAGATTTAACATTGAAGTAAAAAGACGGCTTAAGGCCCCCATACACGGTCAAATTGGCTGTACAACCAGATTTTCATCAAACCTATAAGCGCAATGTATTTTGATCGGCCGACCGGCCCACAATCGATAGTTTTGGTTGTACAACCGCACTTCGCTGTACAACCAATTGGACCGTGTATGGGGGCCTTTATGTACTTCGAGGCTGGAACGTGCAAAGCAGGAATTTTTCCCGAAAAAAACCCTTAAAAATTAGTTTACTCAAAAATTATTTATCACCCCAAACCTATTTAATAACTACATCCACTTTGAATTAACTCCACGATTAAATACAACTCACCTAATCGATTGCAGCTTTAATTTATTGACTCTTGATTACATTATGCGCTCGCGAATTGCTGTAAGTACTCAACATTGTGACTGAGATAATCTTCATCACGGAAAAGTGACATTTCGAAGGCTCTTTAATAAATTTTTTTCTTCATATTAATCTTTGGTTTTTTTCTTTCTGCCAAAGTAAATATTTGAGAAAGAATGTAGTCAGCGCTAGTAATGATCACCGAAGGCCACAAGCCACAGTGTTTGCTCGTTCCGTTCGTATTTTGTTTTTGCAGTTTGATCATTGCCAAACACCACGCATTTTAATATTTCATTGAGTGAAATCAATGACAAGGCAGTTTCAAAGTTAGGTACACAAAAATTGGAGTTATTAGGTTTTTTCTTCGTATTCTCCTTTTTGCATCTAGGTTTTGAGTTAAGTAAAAAGTAGGAAACATTCAGTAGAGATACCATAACGCCAGAGTATGAATAAAGTCCAATTTTTGAAAATTTGAATTATACAATTGATTTTAACCGTCGGCTGTAGAAAATCGCTCTGGTCGCACCCTTATCCTAAACCAGATAGAGCTGACTTTTATGGCAGGGGGCCTCGGTAGTCTAGGGGTAAGGCGCCTGACTACTATCCCAGAGGTCCCGGGTTCGATTCCCGGCGGTGCCACGGTCCTAGCCTTTTCCAATTTCCCACCTACATAACTTTCCTTCTTTCTTCTTCCTTCTTTGCATTCCTGATTCCTTCTGTCATTGCCTTCACTAGTTCTTCCCCGCTCCACCAAGCTCGTGTTCTCGATGCCCCGATGTCAGAGTCGCAAAATGGTTGGGAGTAAGTGAAATAAAAATACCGCAGCTAGGTTGTGACAGTTCTTTCCTTCACTTCTCTCTCTATCTTCCGACTAGAGCTGCTGTTCGACATTTCAAAAAAAAAAAAAAAAAAAAAAACAAAAAAAAATACATGGTCGACAGTACAAAGGGGCCTTCCCTAAGTCTCTAGTGTGTCACATAAAAAAAAATCATTTCAGCTGCTCATGCTTATAGCCGATTTCAAAAGAAGCTACATGAGAGGATATGTTCTTCTAAGTTGAAGGAGTGCCAGGGTAGTTTTCATTTCCAAGACCGGGAACACCTGCAGAGTCTTCATTTGGAAAAACCTCCAGGACTACTGACAGAGTATTGGATCCTGACTAAATTACAAACTTACCTCTAAAGAACTAGATAAACAGTTTTCTTTCTGGCGGTTTAACCAAAGTACAACTAGATGGCGTCGAATTTAAGCCCCACACCATATCTGCCGGTGTTCCACAGGAGTCAATTCTATCAACGGTACTTTTCTTAATCTTTATAAATAATCTTTCCTTCAATCAACTCCAGCTCACTTCAGAGCTTTACTGATGGCAGTATGCTGCATTACTCGCTAAAAATAATTTTTTGGTTTAATTTTTCGAAAAGCATATACGAGTATGCGCCCAAACTACCACGAATATCGAACAAATGCGCCTGCCACAAGGATATGTACGCTCTCACTACAGGCATGAAAATCGAAGAGTGCGCCCACCAAACGCATGAACGGCTCTATGTTAAAGGTATTAATGTATTCATAATCGACCATTCCAAACGTGAGTGTCGTTTTACCAAGCGGTCCCCCAAATCAGTACAGACAATGTTCTATGCCGCTTGACCTACGCAATTGAACGAGAATCGATTTATTAAGTATGTAAATGGGACCCTTTATAGTTACCAAGATAATTGTCGGTTTTCTTCATCCTACACAATTTTTTAAAGCCCGAAGTTTGCTCCCTTTAGCCTAAAAAAGTGATAGCGTGCCATGCTTCCTTTGGCTTTTTCGTGCGCCTTTTATTGAGACGTGCTTATAGGGCTGCATTTGCAAAAAACGATTTTTTACGCAGGCGTACCATGCCTAAGCGTTTTGACGTTGTGTATGCTTGTTCCAAGCTAAAAACGGGCGAGTGTTATTTCTAATCAGGTCTTCCCCATTGACAATATACGACAAACACCTGCCAGACCCTCTCTTCATGATCGTGAGCTGATGACCAATGTAAGCAATCGCAATGTCAAATCCGTTGATTGGGACGGTAAAAATCGTATCGTTTAACGCCTCTAAAAGGTACTTTTGTCTTATTTCTAACAAAACTGTTGAACTGGTGAACGATGTGAATCTAATGTTTGGCCCATCTATTGATATCCTAGGCATAACATAGCCGTCGTCTGATCCCAAGTCCAGGTGTGAAACGGAGGAGGGTGGTAGAACTGCCGAATTGACCAGAATCGGAAAACCTAAGAAATTAGGCAAGAAACCGCATGGATACACGAATTAACTATTTACGAAATAACCGATGCGCCAGCGCTGGGGACCAGGGATGCTGGTAAGAAATGAATTACTGGTCGAAGACACAAATAAGTCACACCGAAAATGGAAATTCAATTCGCCGCGTGGAATGTACGAACATTGACAATCCTTCCGTCAACAATCGACGAAACGACGACGCTTTACTATTCCGGTGGTGAGAAACGAGAGGCCGCGGCGTCGGGTTTATGGTCGATAATCATCGGTGGAACAAGCAAGCCCCATATCGCATCCGTTTATGCGCCAACAGAGATCGGCCAGTTACAGATGCTGGGTACGATACCTCGAACCGAATTAATAATACTCGCGGGGGACTTCAATGCACATTCAGGAGCAGATCGAACCGGCTGGAGAGGGAACCATGAGCAAATTCGGACACGAAGTAACTAACGACAACGGCTTACGCCTCCTTTCGTTCGCAGTCTCAAACATTTTGATCGTTGGCATTTTCTGCCATCCAACTCACCTGACGGAATCTATCCGTCAACGACTCGGCGATGTAAAACAACGTTTTGATCAACGCAAAGATTTCGATCGACGCTCAAAGATGTACGTGCAATGCGTGGGCCCGATTGCGAATTAAAATATACAGTCGAAACTACCGACACATCGAGAGCAAACGCGCCGGAAAGTACAAGGGGGATTTAGACCACATCTAGGACTCATTGATCGAATATTCGCTCTGCTTCCGCTAATGGAAGAAAGAATTCGCTGTAGCAAACAAACTGTCGTCGTTTTCATCGATTTCAAATCCGCTTTCGATTGTATCGATTGGAACAGCTTGTGGAGAGCCTTGAAAACCGAACAGGTGCCATTTAAAATCATCCGACTTCGGCAGCGTTCGTATTTGAAGCGACTGATCCGCGGAGTTCTCGATACAAACGGGTAGGGAGACGTCGCTTTACCGCTTCTCATCAACGTTGTGATCGACGCGATTATGCGTGAAGAATTCAATGGACGACGTGGAGTTCGACACGACGACAACTTCGTAGCTTATTTGATGTTCGCCGACGATAGCGCTGTCTTCGCTGACACGGACGCTGAAGCAATGGGCATATTATACGACATTTCCGGCATCCCGCAGTCATACGCGTTATAAACGAAACAAAAAGTGATCGAAAAAGTAATACAAAAAAGTCGACTACGATAGTTTGGAACTGTTTGTCGAATGGATGATAACCGCTTGCCATGTTAACTTCTCGGGTGAAACCATCCGACATACTGGAGAATTCAGCGATCGACACCGAAGAAAACCTGGCTAAAGAATATCCAGGGTGACCTAAAGAATCAACGATTGTCAATATTGGAAACGAATCGAGAATGCAGATCGACACCCAGTGCCGCCGACATAACATAACTTCAACACAGCATAAGCGATAGAATGATCACGTATTCCAAATAACCAAACTACGATCTCAATGCTTGGGATTCCTTAAGAGAGGCAAATTCCTTCTTCAGCCAGCGTGAGCTACAAACTACAAGCCGGTACACTACGGCCTAGAAGTTTGTTTATAAGCAGTCAGTAGTATTTCATTTCAGAGTTCAAATCGGAATCATCTGCGCTGCTTTAGTGTGGAAGGAGCAGTTGTGACAGTACTTATTCAGGCATACAAATGGAGGCTTTGGCAATTTTCCCAAATTTACAAAGCGATTTTCGTGAATGTTTTAATTTCATAAATACTTTAGAACCTTATAGAACAACAAATACTCGATTTTCGCTCAAACCTAAAATCAGAGAGATATGTAACTTTTAAAACAATTGAAAAACTATATACGTATGAATATACATAATAAAAAACAAAAATTCTAAATCGCAAAAAATATCATCCCATATAATATATACATGACCCTGGTACTGGAAATTCAATTCTTCGCTGATTTTGTGTCGTTTGGTGCTCCTTTTATAGCTCACTTTGCCTGTTATGCAAGAATAAGCCAAATTAATTACTTGTTCGTAGAAAATCACGTAAATACCTGAAAGGTAAGCTCTAATTGAAAAGTTAATTGGCAACTGATTGTGAATTTATTTGCTCTTGATATCACTTAATGAGAGAAAGCATGTTTACGGAGGCTTATTAAAATCGTCTAACAAACCGTAATTACGATCCTTGATTCTCACAATGCCGTAAACAATCAATTATTTCGTATCTAGAATTGTATCTAAGCACTTAAAAAACAATTTTATCAATTTTGTTTTTTTTTTTTTTTGTAACAATTGTAGCAAAAGTTTTATTTTTTTTACAATTATTGTGAACTTAATCAAGAACGATAGAAATATCTGAAATACAGCAGATACCCCATAGAGGGTGTTAGTCAAATATGATTGAACAAGAACTAAAAGGTTGTCACCATTGAGAAATCTACGAAAAACGTCTCGAAATTTCCCAGATACAAGCAGCATGTTGTCTTAAGGGAGTTCAGTTCCATCGCATTACATCAAAGTGAACTAGCAAAAGAGCAAATCAAGTCGGATGTAAAAAATTTCTCGCCAGAGTTTCACACGAAAATCGATCTATTGGAAAGAAATCCTTACGTTGACTTATCAAGGACTCTGGCCATAATTCGGGATGTAAATGCGCAGTCACTGCAGAAATACAAAAAGGCTCCAAGCGCATAGATGGCCACCCGTGACGCTGGGTAGGTTGGCGCAGCAGATTAGATTATGGATATCTCAGGCCCGGTTACAACCCCTCCCAGATGCCACCCATGGCGGTCGGTCATCGGTATTTCTTCGAGTGAAAAAAATAATAATCATTTGAAACAGTCGTCCCGGATCCTTGAGACGATTTTTCCCTAATTTCGTCCTCCCCTCGGATTGCTTGCCCTGGAGGCAAATTTTCTTGCTGGCATGCGAAGGAAAGTTTTCACAGGAGCCAGCAGCCAGGGCGCCCTGAATTCAACAGATGCGGTCAAGTGGAAATCACATGAGACTTAAAAGGTGGAGGAAACTTCTTGTAAGGATTTTTTGATCAAAGTTGATTTTTGCCTGTGTGGACTCTCTCCTGTGCTTGTGGGAATGCACGCTTGTAACTGCAATTGACTTTTTTTAATTGGACTTTTGATCTCCTTAATTGGATTATGCTGAGCTGCAGAAGAAATCGATAAAATTATCTTTAATGAAGAATATTATATTATATTTTGCAAAGCATGGTGAAGTCGGCAATTTCTTCTTGCTGCTAGTCTTGTTTCTATCTATCAAAGGGAGAGTCTCCTAGCTGTCGGGTTATATCCTTACTTAATCCTAGTCTTAACATTTTTATTTTTGTATAATGCAGGCTCTCCTATGGTTTCTTTGTTGTTTCCCAGTATTCTACAGTGTAAGAAAGCCCGGGTAATCTATTTAGTTGGTATTTTAACGCCCAAACCAAGTATATACACAGGCTTATATTTTTAAAAGCATGTATGCTCCCGTAACTAGTACGACTAGCGAACAAACGCGATACTATTAAAAATACGACATATTCCGCCATAGAGGTATTCATGCCTTTGTTACAGGTACGAATGTATTTAGGTAGTCGTAATCGATCTAAGGGATAAAATTTGTAACACCAAAAATGGAAATTCAATTCGTCACGCGAAACGTACGAACAGGACATCACATTGGTCAAAACGGAAATCTTAGTGATGGAATTATTGAAATTCAACATATCAGTTGCAGCGCTATCGGAACTACGACTTACCGGATCCGGGACATTGACGATCGTCCCACCAACAATCGACGAAACGATAACACTTTACTATTCCGGTGGTGAGAAACGAGAGGCCGGCGTCTGGTTTATGGTCGACCGATGGGCTGCTAGCGTTATCGCATTCCAACCGATATCCGAGCGTTTGGCGGATATGGTCATTGATGGAACGATCAAGACCCATATCGTATCCAAATTTTATGATCAGCTTCAGCAGAAGTTGGATACGATACCTCGAACCGAATTTATCAAGCTCGCGGAGGACTTCAATGCACATTCAGGAGCAGATAGAACCGGCTGGGAAGGAACAATGGGCAAATTTGGACACGGAGTAATTATCGAGAACGGTTTACGCCCGACCTGGAAGAAATGGCGTCGAGTCATGAGTACCGGTTGCTGTACCAGACAATCCCGCGATTAGGCGGCAAAACAATGTCAACAAACGAAACATCAAAAAATCGGATGAAACTTCGTGACATCTCCGCATGGGCTCCAGCAGCGACGGAGAGAAGTCTTCGCCCAGCTGTTTAACCACGACCCGCCACAAGGTCCAGCACCCGAACCGCCGATTATCGATCAGCCGACGAATCAGTTTCTCGATTCCGAACCGACAATTATCGAGGTGAAGACGGCAATAAAATCGCTGAAAAATGGAAAAGCGCCGGAAATAGATTAAGTAACCACCGAAATGATCAAAGCCGGAGGTGATGTCTTATCACAACAGCTCCATGTCATCATAGCACACACACGGCATTCGGATCGGGTCCCGTCGGCGTGGAAGAAAGCGATCGTCGCTCCAATTCTGAAGAAAGGCGACAGTTGAGAATGCAAGAATTACCATGGTATTAGCCACCTTTCGATCGTTGGCAAAGTATTTACGAAAATCATAGAATCGAGGCTGGGTCCGTTTTTGTAATACGCTTTTTCGTAAAATCGACTTTCTAATTTTCGTTTTTCAATTTTGTTGTCCATGTAATACGAAAACTTAACGAGTTTTCGTAAATTAACGAACGGTGCTTTACGCCACCTATAATTTGTTCGCACCTTGCCAAACGTCAAAATCATTTTCAGCGCGAGTTAACATTTGGGTTTTTAAGAGCATGGAAGACATGGAAATTATAGAATCTAATCGTTCGAAAAAAAGAATTAGAAAGGAACCGGCAAACACAGAACAAAAAAATATTTTAGTGAAGTTCATGGAAATTAACAATAACTTAGCTCGAGGGACTTTATCCCAAGGTAACAATGGGAAACAAAAAGTTAGAGCTACTTGGGACAGCTTGGCAAACAAATTAAATAGTGCGGGCCCACCTGCTAAAACATACAGAGTGGAAATTAGTAGGTATTTTATATGTTTAGCTAAAAAAATAATAAACGTATTTTAATGTATGTAGGTTTGGAAAGATATGAAATATAACGTCAAAAGGAAACTTTCCTATAATAAGAAGGCACACCATAAAACTGGTGGTGGAGTAGGAAATGAGATATTATTATCAAAACAAGAAGAATCGGTGATTGAATCAGCTGGGTTGACGGGAATTGTGACTGGTTTACAAAATGTGCAAACATTCGGTGTTTCTCGTGAAAATGAAGACCATAGCATAGATGTCTGCTTGCAAGAATTGTTGGAAGTAACTGATGATGACAGTTGTAAGGAAAATAAAAGCCCGTCAAATAGTTTACCTAACATTAGACAAGACAGCTGCAATTTATCAGGGGCCGAGAAAAAATCCAGTCGATTACCAAAAGTAATTGATCCAATTGAAAGTACATCTCTTATAAGAGAAGAGTTGATCGAGCAAAAAAAATTTCACAAGGAATTGTTGGAGAAATTGGAAGAAAAAAATAGAATAGATAAAGATAAAATCAGAATATCAAAAGAAAAGTTGGAAGAAAATAAGCGCTTTAATTCGGAACTCTTAAGCAAATTGGAGGAAGCAAATTTAACGGCAAAAGAGCAGCTGAAAATGGCTAAAGAGGGGAGTTTCGAGGGTATGAAATATCGAAAAAGAAAAATTGAACTTAGGATGTTTGAAATTAATAAGGCGCTTGGCACTTAGCAGCGTTTTTTTTTTTAAATATTTTTCTTTTTTGTGGAAAGCCCTATGAATGTGGAATTAGGTTTTGTGATACACGAATTATATGAGTTATTTTCATTAATCAATTTTATTTTCATAAATAAATATTATATTAACATATTTTTTATGTTATTGCGAATTTTTTCCCCTTCTTTTTTGATGGCAGGTTTTTCTAAGTACTGAATATTTTCTTGTAAAACCTCTTCTGCAGTTTGTGTACTCCTAGTTAATGTATCTGCCATTAATCCGTCGGCATCTACATATTGGACTCTGAATTTTATTGCTATATTGTGCAAGGCTGCACAAACGTTGGCAATTTTCCCTAATTTTTCCGGGGCATACCTCGGAGTTCTTTCTTCCAATAAGATTCGCCACACACCTGAAAAATATTTCTGGAACTATTTTGACACAGAATTTCCATAGGTCACCTTTATAAAGACCTATGCATCTTTCGACAATGCTTCTTGCCGATCCATGAATCAGGTTAAAGTTGTGTTCTGAATGGTCGAAAGGACTTCGATAGGGAGTTAACAGCCACGGTTGTATTGGGTAACCACTATCACCTGTTTCAGTAATGTTCAATGAGTATTTACCTTTGGAAATATTTAATTTACTATACCTCTCATAAAATAATCTATCCCGCGATTCTTCCCAAACGAAGGTGTCATGAGATGCTCCTCCATACCGTGCATTTATTCCATTTATTTCCATTTCATGGTTGCAAATCTAAACATAGGACATGTTAGTACATTTTTTGTTTTGGATGACATAAAAATCTACATACAATCATAACATTCAAACTATGTTTATGTTTCCGTGAATAATACATATGCTCGTTAAGTTTTGGCTTCAGTAAGAATAGATGGGTTCCATCTATGCATCCAATGACTAGTTACACGTAAAATATATTAGAAACATGGAATAAATTGTGTTAAAAGAAATACCTCCAGGTAACCCGTATTTTGAATAAAACCACTCTTTAGTTTCTTGCATATTTGCATTTGTTGTGATGAAAAGCGGACATAACTTGCTCTCAATTTTAATTAATATTTCTTGCAATATAATTGAAACCATACTTTTTGATACTGGACAAGTAAAATCATTTCCCGCCGTATTTTGGTACCCACCAGAAGATAGAACAATTAAACTAACAGCTAGTCTTAGTACAGGTGGGATGTATGTTATTCGTTGACCAGAAGAAAGATGTATTTTTTCTAGAACGAACAAAAAAGCCTCTTTCGATAATCGAAAGCGCTGAACAAAACTAAAAATTTATTTATTAAAGATTTTACATAATAACTAGAACTAACCCTTACTCCTTATTTGGCATATCTAAAGGATTTGATATATCCATTAATTTTCGTTTGAAAATATTATATTTACGCTGCTGAGTTCATCCACCTCCTCTGTTTTCCTCATAGACTAAAATATGACGCCAAATAGACATATTTAGTAATTTTATAAGCTACCAAAATCTTGCACTAATTTCAAAATTGACAATTCACGGCCGTTATGTCGCCAAAACGCTATAAATATTAGCCATAAGCTAGTAGCCGCCGCTTCAATATGCTTACGAACACCATTGAATTTACGAACTTGATTTGTTCGTAATATGTGAACCACTATTAAAAATTATCGTTATTTTATTTTTCGTTTTACGAAATTCAAGTTTGCGAATAAGCGTATTACAAAAACGGGCCCCTAAATATCGAGAGCAAACGAGCCGGAAAGAACAAGAAGGATTTAGACCACAAGGAGGATGCATTGATCAAAAATTCGCTCTCCGTCAGCCAAGAAGAAAGAATTCGTTGCCGCAAACGAACTGTCGTCGTTTTCATTGGTTTCAAATTCGATTGGAACAGCTTGTGGAGAGTCTTGGAAACCAAACACGTGCCATTGAGAATCATCCAACTTCTCCAAGCGTCGTATGATAGCTCAACCAGCAGCGTTCGTATTCGAAGTGACTAATCCGAGGAGTTCCCGATTCAAACGGGTACTCGACAGGGATACGCCGCTTCGCCACTACGCTTCACACTACACTTCAACGTCGTGATCGATGCGATTATGCGTGAAACATTCGATGGTCGACTTGGAGTTCGATACGACGTCAACAACTTCGTAACCGACTTAATGTTCGCCGACGATAGCGCCGTCTTCGCAGACACGGATGCCGAAACAACGGACATCTTATACGATATTTCCCGCATCGCCCGGTCATACGGCAAAGGGGCCTTCCCTAAGTCTCTAGTGTGTCACATAAAAAAAAACAGCAAAATTCGCCTTGCTCAAGTGGTGCATATGGAAATGAACAAATTTTACCATCAAAACGAAAGTTCGCCTTTACAAAATTGATCCTTCCGACTCTTCTTAACTGATCGTAAACATGGACACTGCTCAAGCCGGACATCAACAACCTCGAAGTCTTCCAAAGTTGATGATTGAAGCAGATCCTCCGTGTCTCACTCCTGCACCGACAGTAGCGTGTCCATAAACATAGAATGAGCTGTTTTTTTTTTATATGAGAAAAGTTGCAGCAATCCCAATGGCAATCCTTTTATCAGCACGTATTTTAGCCAATATGAGATTAATTAAGAAAGTCATACTAGTGCCCCCTGCTGGGCCCTAAAAATTCAGCCGTATTTACACTGTTGATGACCCGTTGAAAGACTTATTTTTGCTCAAAATTTTGGTTCATTGTGTACGATATATTCTCTGTATAAATTACTTTTAGACCCATCGATTATTTGCGGAGATGGCAAACAATAAATATATTATTTCCGCCACTATTATTCTCTTAATATCTCACAGTGACATTTCATTCGCGTTCCTTCTCTTATCGATTCGTGTTTTCGGTCTGATTCGATCTTCTTCTTCTTTAAACTCCTTTAATCCCTCATGGGACACAGGGCGGAAATTCTGATCAGTCTGATTCGATAGTCGGCCTAAACGCCTAAGTTGCATACTGGTTCATATAGATATGCTGGTGAGAAGTGGGCTACTAGCCGAATTTTTTTGTAACTATGGATAATGAAAAAACTCACCGTTTCTATAATCAAGTTTCTGGATGTAGCCCCAACTTTATACAAAAAAGGGCTAAAAAATCCAACTCCAATAAGATTCTGGTTATTTTGGGGTCACAAATAATTTCCCACTCAAGGCTACTCATGTTACAGAGGGTCAAAGGTCATAAAAATCAATTTTACTCAAATATATCGTAAATTATCGGCTTTATGTAATTTTTATCTAAATAAAGTTTGTTCGTGAGATAAATCTGCATAAAATTGTCCAATAAAAATTTTACGTAGAACCAAAAGATTTCGAGATATGGGGCTGAGAAAACTCGGGCATCGCGCTGCATTCGTTTATGTATGTATTACCTTTGAAGTAGAATTTTGGCACGCACCGATTCAACTAATCTTTCCATTCTTAAAATCGTGGAACAATGGAAAGTATGATTAAAATAATGATTACCACTTTTTGTATGTCCTGTACAGGTTTCTTCTCTTTGTCGTAATAATTTTGCAAAATATACCATAACTTTTCATTACTTTTGTTTTCAATTTTCAAGCGTAAACAAGTTTCCAGCCAATTTCGATGTTTATACGTTCAAAGTAACACTCAAAACTTTCATACGAGCGTAGCTCGTGACTTACTTGTAATCGACGCCATCTATCGGGAAAACTGAACTGAAACTTTGCCAGAACTAATATTTATACGCTTAGCTACAAGGAGTGTTTTTTTTTTAATTTGACGTCTCCTTTCTGCCGTAATATTATGGTTGACAATACTTAAGAAAACCAAATTTAAATCAACTAAATTCAATTCAACTTTTGGCATTATTGCACCAAATGTGCTTGTCTTTATGAAAAAATATTTAATTGAATCCACACACATTAACGTACAGCCAACCAGCATCACACAGAAAATGGAGGCAGGAAGACTCTCAAGTCTTATTTTATATATTTTCATCAAAGGATTGTAATTAACCTCTTGATGGCATAAGAAGCAAGCCAAATGCCGCCGCCGCCATGAAAGCGAAAATGGTGGTATTTACCGCGGGATTTCGCATGTATACGTAGCCGCGAAGGCAGCGCTGCTGAATTTTAAGCGAAAATTTTCTGTAATTAGACGACGACGTCGGTTGTGAACGATCAAAAGACGTTATAGCTTTCCGCTTTTTTTCATGTTCCTTAGAAAAGCAGGAAATGCTTTCTTCCTTTCTCGCAACTTAACATTGGTTAGATTGTAGCGACATTAATGACTAAAAATAAAAGGAAATTTCTTTCTGATTATTTTTTTTTTTTACTTGTTTTTATTTTTTTTGCAAAAGGGTTTCATTATGAAAGATTGTAGCAATCATTAAAAATCCTTTGTCCTTGCGACTGCAATTAACAATGAAGTACCCCGTACGTTGGGGTGCATGCGTTTCAATAATATGTCTTCTGTAATTAAATATGTTTTTTAGTGGAAAATATTAATTTAATAAAAAAAAATATTTCGTCTTTCATAAACTGCACAAAAACTAAGCCACAAAGGACTTTAATTGCGTATGGCTTAGTGGCGAAGCAATCTCCCTCAAGGACGCGATCCGCTGGCTGTTTCGTTTGTAGAATCCTGCAGCAAATATGCATGGCTTAAATTTAGTTTATCTAACAGCATCTGCATCCCTGACTATCCTTGCCCAGAACACCATAATGCCAGTATCTGAATTCAACACTGATTGAAATTCTCTGATTCCCAATTGGATCTTTTGTAACATCCGACTCCGGCCAAATCCAAAGCAATCCCTCCTAATTTGAAATTCGAATCGCATTCGTTCTGCACCACTTGAAACTGCTTAGAGAGGGGCTAATTGTTGCTATAGTTTCCATTTTGTGCTGCACGTACTATATTTAGGTAGCAGAGAGAGACGATCCATAAAGACTTCGGATTCTGGCAGATTCACCTGCAATTCTCAAATTGGTATTTTCCCTAAACATATAAACACACTCCTCCGCTCACAGCCGCCCATTTTGGCTTAACTGATACAAAGGCAAAGAATTTAATCGGCTTGAATGTACCGATACTCTCCTGGCAGGGGATTCTGGGGAATTGTAATTTAGTTTCTGAATTTTAGTTAGATTAGTTTACAAGGAGGTGGATAGGTATTTTGGTTTAATTAGTGCGAAGGTATTTACCGTGAGGTATTTTAATGTTTGATAAGTGAAATGAGATTACTGTAAAAGGGAATTTTTTAATAACTGCCAAAAAGGTTGTGTGATATAAAACCAAAACTGAACAAATATCTACTATTACTATTCTACTATTGTTTCAACAGAATTTGAAATTAAAAATTCGTCTGGGTATTTTTTGTCTTCTACTCAATTTTAAAATGATGACACTGCGGCTCCCCTGTAACATAAAAAAAACCCTTAGCCCCCCCAATAAAATATGCAAATTTGCATACTCGGACGGGTGCGCCATCTAGACCTTCGGTATTTCAATATTGAATAACTCCGACATTTTTTAGCCGATTTTAACAAATAACCAAGATTTATTTAGGAGATTCTCTACCATTTATTTCAAATCAGTTTTTGAATACAATGTCGATTAAATGACTTCTATTCAATATGCAAAATGCGGCTGATTTCGGGCGTTATAGCATCTTCTTCGGATCGTATGTTAGCTTTGAGTTCGTCAATGGTCTTCGTCTTACTGGTATAAACGTACTTTTGCAAAAACCTCATAGTAGGGGCTGCGGTGTAGCAAGGTGCGCCGTCTTTTTGAAAAAAGGTTCGTCATGAATTTTTCACGCGTTCTCGGACACACGAAGTGCAGCAGCACCGTGCGTCGTTGGGGGTTTCTCGAACTTTGAAGAAAAATGATCCGATGATGGTTTTCGAGCACACTTTGACTCAAACAATGACTTTATCGTCATGTAGTGGTATTTCGTGAATGACGAGTGGGCTCTGGTTGGGTTTAGTTTATTGACTCCGCCAGAGAGTGTAAAAGGAGACATCATCAAAATTTTGTCCTAAAACTCTGACTCCATCGATCATTCTTTCCATATTGAAAATGACGCGGCTTGCCCGTTAGCAACAATTTTTGAGTAAGTTGAAGTTTGTATGGGAAGAGATGAAGATCTTGTTTCATAATCCTCCACTCACGTTTAACACCTGAGATCGGCGGCAATACGACAAATTTGAATTATCAGCAACACACTCTCTCTTACCGCGATGGATATTCCAAATCGCCAAACAAGCTTTTCGTTCTCTAGGATTTCTTAACATAATTAACTCCGATCACGATGGGTCTAGTGTAATATTCAAATCCTACATTCGGCCTTTCCTCGAATACAACTCCTTTTTTTGGGGCGGAGCTTCAAAAACTGTAAGAAGAGCCCACCAATCGAAGACGACAACATTTGTTTCACCATAAACCTTTGAGCCACTGCAGGAATTTAGCGTCCTTGACAAAATTTTATCGCTACAGTCATAGTTACTGTTCCATCAAAATAAACACTTTCCTGTCTCCATAGCACTCAGCCCATTCTGTATGCTTACAGCCCCCCTTTTAATGCACTCTATAAGCTAGGAATTTTGCTATAAATAGGACAAATCGACGGTGGAACAACATTACATAGTCGGTATTTCCAAAGTCCTTCAACTTCCAAAAATTCAAATGCAGGGATCATCGCTATTTCCTTTAACACCTTCCTGACTCCTTATACCCCAAATCTATTCTATCCGTAGTACTAAGCCTACTATTTAGACATTGGAATCATGATGTGACCAACTACATGACGGACTGATATACAATGGTAGCTCCTAAGCAGGGGCGGCGCTTTCATAGGTGAGAATGGTGCACTTGTACCGGGCGCAATATGTCGGGGGCGCAATTTTAGAAATTAAGATTTAAAAAAAATTTAAAACTTTGAAAAAAAAAACTGAAAAGTATTCTCACGGGTGCAAGAAATTACACAAATGTACCCAGTTTTTGTCCCTGTACTTTCTCATGAAAGTAAAAACGGGGAAATTTCACTTCTCCTCGTGCAGGAAATTTCCAGAGATTTTAGCTTCGAGATTCGAGAAATTCATGATTCATTTATTTGGAGCACTTTTTTAAAATTCTCTAAAAAGCACCATATCCACCCACACAAAGGAAAAATTGTTCCGATGCCATTGTGTATTGCAGTTTACCGTGATTGATATAAACTTGAGGGCGCTGTTGCTGTACTTTTAAATTCTGTTTAAAAAATTGTTAAAAGAGGTAAATGAACGAAATGAGGAGAACAAAACTCCTTGTGGCTAGAACTCTTCTTTAATTGCTCTTGTTTGTTTGCTCGTTAATAACCCGACTTCACCGGCCTCAGTTCAATAAAGTTCAATTCAATCTGCATAAGTGGCTTCACTGGCTGGCATGTTCAGCTCATGCTTGAAATTGTTGTTGCTGTTTCGCCAGTAGTTAGAAATGTAAAAAGCTCACTGAAATGATATTGCATTATTGCAGTTAATAACTCTCCTTTGAGCGTGCTTTTACGTTCAATTTCAATTTCATGTTCTGTTGGGCGAACTCAGGCTTTATTTTTCCTGAGTTCAATATGTAAAAATGTATGGGAGCTCAGGCTAAAATTTCAGTTCAGTACACTAATTTGCTCGAACTTGCGCAGTTCGGCCGGTGAAGCCGGGGTATTACAGTCTAACAAATTAATATGGCCAGTTTCATACGGGCCAACCAACAAAAATCGGCTATAATCGTCAATTCCCTTTTCAAATTCGATGAAGAATCGCATGGGTTTTCCCCAAGAGCCAACTTTTCCAACAAACTATACGTAAGAATGCCTTAGCTTGTTGTTGTTGCTTTTAATATTAATGTTCCTTCTGCCATTCCCTTTTTCTGTTTTCCTAGCAAAGGGAGGCAAAAAGCAACAACAACCACTCAGCTGTCAAAAATTTGATTCAAAAATTATTTCACCTATTCAGCGAGTTTTTGTGTCTTTTTCTGTTTGCCTTCACTATGTTAAAAAGTAAACCGCTTATGGGGCGCAATTTGGCACCGGGCGCAAAAAACACAAGCGCTGGCCCTGTTCCTGAGCTTTGATGTAACATTATTTATCACTTTCAAAATAGATCTATATTTTAGACCAATGTCTAACTGGCATCCTCGATTTTCTTATTTAACTTAGAATTATTTTTCGGCTGTAGAATTTTAATTGATACATAGTTTGTTATTTACGTTAATAAATCAACTAAATATACATTTTATCTCTCATTTGCACAAAAAAAATAAACCACAAATGGACTCTACCACAGAAGATTAATAAAAAATGAAGCGATCATCTACCTTCGTACATCGAAATTCGAGTTATCATTAACCGCTAGGTGCTAATTGATTAATCAAACTAAAAGACGCCAGCGCGTTAGAATTCTGAACGCACCAAAAACATCTCAATTTGGAACCTGTCGTCTAGTCTAGATCAGAATCTCGCGGTACACTCATCAGACCGTTCAAAAAATGCTTTTATTATTCAAGTTTTTTGTGATTACTTGTGTTTGTGTTATTAACAAAATCTTAATTGCTGAAAGTGCCCTAAATTTTCCCAATCAAACCACTTCAATTCGTGCAAAACGTGGATTAATTTTCGAAGGTGGCGGCATTAACAAGGTGCAAAATTCTCGAATTAATTTCCAAGCTTCTCTCGTCAATTTGAATATTTCCACAGATGATTTTCGGAGCAATTTATCCGCTTTATCTAGAAGATCCTATAAAATGGCGTCAGTTGAACTGCGGCTACAACATCCAATGCCAGTATTCAGTGCCGACGAATCCCCTTTATTGGTGGGACCGATGGGAAGGCAGAACACTGAAGTCAGCACGGGAGAAATTCGACAGGGAAGGACATTACATGCCGGATCAATCGAGGAAGTTCGTCTACGTGGCCCTGGAGACTTTTCTAAACAGCAGAGGCAAGAACGGAAGGAAGTGTCTGCTTCGGGCAATTTGTGAGAATGCAGATGTTGATGAACCAGTTGGAATTTTCGCTGAGATTTTACATGCGGTTTTAACGTAAAATAATTCTAAATTTAATTAATCAATTTTGAACTAAACAAATTTTTTCAAGGCCTGGAATAGAAGAACTCGACGACGACTATCGGCATGCCTATGACGCCGGCAGAGCCAGAGCGGATTGCTTGAGCTTATATCCTGAATGTCCCAGAGGGGACTCCTTCCTGGATTCGATTACTATCACGATTCCCAATTAAAATATTCCGGAAATCAAACATTTCTTCTTTTTTTAATGTTAAACAAAAACCTTCTTCCATGTAACGACAAATCCATTCTGGCGCTGCTCTGAAAGGTCGCAATTTGTCGCGAACAATGCCGCCACGAAAGATTGCGCTAATCGATTAATTTCTGAAGTGGCCAATGCGATCGCTGTGCGCGCTCTTATCCCTTTTATCAAAACGCAACTTCAGATGGCGCTGTACATATGTACATATTTACATTATTATAACATATATACACGTGGAAAAAATGAATATAAAAATTTTCGTTATCGACCCCCAAAGCGGGAAATTTTGTGGTTCCATGGGCTGTGCAGCTCCCGCGGGCTATCGCGAATCAAAATGCCAATCAGCTGGGGTTCAGTTTGCCGAGACTGGGTATTAGTTGGATGGACTCAAAGCCTCCTGTTGTTAGAGCACAAGAAAGGACTTCCCTCTCGCATCATATGGGCTTCAAATTGTTTCTCGATTTTTTTTCGCAATTGTTCTTCGTTAAGTGGACACTTGAAATTTTTTCTTCTCGGGCCGCATAAAAGAAATTCCCGTTTCAGTTGAAGTATAAGAGGCTTTTGACGAAGGCCTACTACAGTGTGTCTCGTTCATTTAACGTTTCCAATTCCTTGCATTGAAGATTGATGCATAATGGAGCACATATGTGCTATATTCGCCGGTGGTGAATAGCGCAGTTGTAGTACAAAGATTTATCGAAACGGTATTTTTTTTCGGTTTTTGGTTGTTTTTTTTTATTGCTGTAGCTGTATGAAACCTTTACAGCTGCTAGAAAATATTTTGGCCCATCATAATAATAATTCATCCCTTTATAGAATTATAATAATATTGTTGGGTGACAGTTACTACGATTAGAAAAACAAGCAAAACGAAAAATAACAAACTAATGAAACTCGTACAATAGCTGCGTTCCTTTTCTACTATTTAGTACTTGTGAGCAGAGCAGAAAAGGAACGCAAAATTTTCTGATTTGATTAAAATCTCACTTGAAATTTTTGACGTTACTTTAAACTTTACAAATAAAAAATTCTTAAAAGAAGAATTTGTGACACAATGGAGAAATTAATGCGATAATTTCTAAAGTAAAACGAAAGATAATAATTTTTGATAATTATACGACTGAAGTTTTATTTATGGACGTTTTTATATGAGTAAATCAGCTCGACACAAATAAAAGCCATCTAGCGGGTAATGGCGTAAGTGAAAATAAATCACAATAATTCACAATACGCCGCTTTCCCCCTAGCGGATTTCAATTGTGTAATTGCAAGTGCTATCTACTCGTTTATAAGAGCAAGTGTAGTTGCTAGTACGCAAGTGTAAAAAATAGTAAAAATTAGCAGAAAAGGAACGCAGCTAATGACTATAACTACCCAGTAGGAAAAAGTACAAGTACTTTGCTGCGAAGCAAATATAAAGCAGTAAGACAGTCCGTCTGCTTCCTACAGCAACGGTATCAAAGCACTATCTCAGCAGATGCATATAAATCTATATAATTGCTGCCTAATAAAAGTGCTGAGCTCTGCGAACATGCAATGTTAAAATACCATGAAGCTTCTTACGGAGCGTAAGCCCTTTACTGCTTCAAAATAGCGCTTTAAAAGGCCTTTCAAAGCATTTTTTATCCTACTGGGTATGTACTGGATGGACACAACAATCTCAAAACTAAGCTTTGGATGAAGTCTCCTTTTTTAATTTGCTTGCACATACTCATCAATACTTGCGTTGTCAGTTTCAATTACAACTTCCAAAAATAATTTGTCTAATTTGCCGACTTCATCTCTGATTGTTTGTCTATGTTAATTTCTATGCTTTTATAGTAGACTATGAAGATAGAATGGTCTAGTTTGTCTCCTTTTCAACCTGGCCTTGAAGAAAGCGATCCAAAAGTCAAGTTTGGTGGCGTCAGGAGGCACAGTCTTTAACAAATCCACCCAAATGAAACCAACACAAAGCATATGCCCGTCTGCAAAACGATATTGATAAAGATAGACGTAGGCACATGAATGAAAAGTAGTGCAATACTTCATCGTACGTTAAATCAATAACAACAGCCACGGAAGGACAATTCCAGATGCTATATACTATCAATAATAATAATAAATATTTTTATTCAAAAAGAAACTAAAAAATGTCGACTTACCTTTTTGATTTCTTCTTACAATGGCTCTACGGCCCAACTCGAGCCTGGGCCTTCTCTAATCTTTTCCTCCAGTCTTCTCGATTTCTAGCTGAAGTTCTCCAGTTCGATGTATGGAGTAATGTAATGGCTACAACCGCATCCTTTCATTTTTTCCTCGGCCTGCCTACGGGTCTTTCTCATTCTGCTACTTCTAACTAATGTTCATCTATCGCTGGGTTGCTACCTATCGTTAATCTATTTTCTCGTGTCTGTAGTCTTACCTTCGTTTTTCCCTCGTTACTTCTTTAATCACTGAATAGCATTTATTAAATGGTCTGACTGACCTGCCAACTATGTTGATGTCATCCTGATTTGTTTACCACCGTATAATTTCGCTGGATAGACGTTTTTCTGCTGACTGCTTCCAAGGCTAGGTTGAATAGCATAAGCCCAGTCTATCCACTGTTTGAGCCCTTGATTAACCTGGAAGGCGTCTGCAAGAACTCTTACTCGGACATTTGTCTCCAGGTGACTTAATTGTATTAGACGTACTAGTTTAGCTGGTACACTTAATTCGAGTAGGATCTGAAGTAGCTTCTTTCTCTTGGTGGAGTCGGTCTGATATACGCTAACATTTTTCTCCCAGCATTTTTCTAGAATTTGTTTTAGTGTGAAAAGTTGGTCAGTGGTTGACCTTCGTCTCCGATAGCCGGCTTGGTATTTGCCTAGTAGACTTTGTGAGATAGGTTCCAGCTTAGTACTTATGGAGGTCGGGAATATTTTATATCCTCTAAAAAATAATAAAATCCCCCTATAGTTATCACAGCCTAGCTTATTCTCTTTCTTATGGATAGGGCAAATTATGGCTTCCTTCCAGTCGTTCCGCCATCCATATTTTGGTGAGCAGTTCTTGCAATATTTCTCCTACCACTATGCCTCTATTTTCAACGATTTCCGAGGCCATCGATTTCTGGGGCTTTATTATTCTTCAAGATTTTTATGATGTCTTTTAGTTCTTCAATAGTCGTGGGTTCACCATCATCTTCTGATATATCCGCACATGCGTTGGTATACGTGGGCAGCATTATCATTAAGGACCCGTTCAAAATATTCTTTCCAGCTTGCTTGAATTACAGAGGGCTCTGGTATATTGCCGCCATTATTTTCATTGTCCGTGGCTTGAAGATACTAGTGACTGTTTCGGCTTAGGGACTGTATTACTCTGGTAGCTGTCATGAATACCTTGAATTTGCCAAGTAAAGAAGACTGCAAGATCAGGATAGCGCGGCTTTTTGCTCATCACTAGTAGCAAAAGTCTTGCAATAATGACCAAAAATCTTGTCTTGCATACTGAGCAGAACCAAGACAAAACTGCAAGACTTTTTGCTCATCACTGCAAGAAGTGATTAACGGCAAGACGTGATGATTGAGTGGTGAGCAAAGAGCCACGCTATCTTAATCTTGCAGTACTGTTTTGTGCTGTCTTGTCTTAGTTTTGCTTTGGTCTTGCTAAATATGCAAGAACAGGCAAAACTGCAAGACCAGTTTTGCCAAACAGGCTGCAATTTTAAACAAATGCTTCCAGTCTCGCCACCCACACAGCATCGTCTTGTTCGTCGTCAATCTTGACTTCGCGAACGCTTGTTACGATTCGCAATTCTTGTCCATGATATTTCAAGCTTCTCATAGTCGAAGTTGGCCCTTTTATATCACCGTTTATGATTTAATTGCATTGCAGGAGCCCATCGTAAATCTTAATTTTATCTATCATGTTTTTCCTATTCAACTTATGAGGAATCTATACAACGCGCATCTTTTTGTATCCAGCTTTGGGTAAATGGTTCAAAACGCTTATGTGGACAATACCTAGCAAAAATAATTTCTTCATTAGGTAGAGTAGAGCCTGCGCCATAAAAGAAGATTAAGAAGCGCGAATGTGGAATTGTGGAAACGATCAGAGTGGCCATGTTCATTTTTGGGGTCTTGAGAGTCTCAATGCCCATGGAAAAACAGATTTTGAGATCCCCTTCTTTTACGCCGGCTCTAGCTGATGAAGATGGAGAAAGGTTCTAGCAGCATCTGTAAAAGTGAAAATCCTACCCTACCAATTTCATCATTAAAATTGTCTTGGCTTTCTCATTTTGGAGAAAAACATAGTTGAAGTTGAAATTTTAGTTTAAAAAAACCATATTTGGCCGTTGATGACTTACTGGAAGTTGGAACCTAGATCAAGTACATCACGAAAAAAACGACTTCTATACTTTCCAAAATGATAGAAAATATTCAATAGAAACTTTACAGAATATCTAGAATTCAACAAACTACGACAAGCTATAAACGAAATAAGAGCTCTTCAATCAGAGTATAGATAGTTTTGGGGAGACTGGTTGATTCTGCTAGATATCTCCAAGGCTTTAAACAGAGTATGACAACCTGCTCTGATTACTCCAAGCTATTAGTTCTCAAGCTTTCTTTCAGGTGGTTCAATCAAAATAGTATTAGCATCAAATCTAAGCCCTACGCCATCTCTGCGATTGCCCCGAGGTCCTCCCGTTATTGTCGAAACTTTATAAACGACCTGCTCTCAATACCTTCGAATTCCTCACAGCTTCGCTTATAACGATACTCTACACCACTCCTGCGCCTTTGACTATTTAAGTCCTGTGCCTTTGACTTTGCAAACCAACGTATCACAATCGTCAACTCATATCCTATTTAATCAACACCAACTTTACTTCATTCATGAGTAGGGCCGCAAAAACTGTACTGGCTCATCTGTAATAAACCCTGCTTTCCTTCCGTTTCTGAGTAAGGCCAAAAACTAGCGTCTGAGGATTTTTAATATCCTAAGCATACCAAACCAGAGATCCTAAGCATACAGCCCGAGATTTCTTAGAAGATGTAAAACTTTTCCCTCTAGCCATCTGCCCGAGCCATATTCAAGACCCTACATTTGGCTCTCGCCTGTTAACTGGTTTATCTGAGTTGGAGCCCCAAAAATGGCTTTGGCGCGGCGATTTATCGACTCGACAAAAGTTTTAAATTTGGCATTACGACCGAATCAACAATGGAAGAAGTTTGTAACACTGCATATATTCTTGGCAACCCTTTAATCTAGCGATTTTGACGATTTTCTTGGCTTTGATGTGAGGTCTTTCCTGTGAATATTTAAATGTATTTATTTTTATATTCAAAACAAAAAATTTCATGATCTTTGATTTAAATAAGAAAACTATGTGCCTCTAAAAATATACTATAAATTGCATTATACGAAATAATAAAAAATAGCTTTTGATGGACGAAAATATTATTTTATTGATAATTAATTTCCTTAATAGAAATTACTTAATGAATTCTGTTAATTTGAATAATAACGGCCCAAAATTCAAATATTAAATGCCATCGAAATATCTAAAATCGATTTAATCAAAAACTGAACGCGTTCTGACATTAACAGAAAAACAAAATATCAATTTGTACGTGCATTTAAAAATTGTGAATTTAACCTACAATAATTTTTCTTGAATATGGTTTATAATTGCATATATACTCCTTTATAATAGCATATCTACAATAGCGTTATATTTTTATATACTTAACTAATACAGTAAAAATTCAGTAACTTTACGTCAAATACATTGAGTCTCTGATGGTGACAATGTAAAACTTAATTAGTAATCTTTTAAAAACGACGACGCTGCTGGTTACCACCACCTCCGCCTCCTCCTCCTCCACCACCGCCTTGACGGTTCCCGCCGCGTCTTGAGCCTTGTGATCCAGATTGGCCTCCGAAGGATGACATTTGTACCCAGTTGCCGCTACCGCTACTGCTACCACCATCATTGTTACGGCCGTTACCACGCTGGTTATTATTGTTATTGTTGTTGTTGTATCTGTTGTGGCCACCAAAATTTCGGTTGTTATTGTTGTTATTGCTGAAATTCCGATTATTGTAGTTGCTGTTAATGCCGCCGCCTTGATGGTGGGATTGTTGCTGGCGATGATGACCATATGTACCTAAATTTGAGGTGTAGTTATTTTGTCGGTCTGAAAATTAAAAATGAAAATCAACAAAAAAAAAGATTCTACTTAATAATGTAAATAATGATTGCTTATAACAAAATATAATTGATACATTCAACTCTTTGGTGCTGATACTAAAGAATCAAATTATTTTGATGTGGGAACTAGGCTAAAGGCTGCTCAATTATAAACTAGTTTAACCAACTGTTGTGTAGTTCAGCTTTCCACATTTGAAGCAACTTAAACCTTTGTGATATTACCGTTTGTGATTTCATTCTACCCGTTCTTTTAATAATGAAGTGAAATTGATATGAGCTAACGAAATGGAAACGCACTTTCAGGTAACGATCCTGATCAAATAGCGATAAATCGAATCCCTGATAGAAAGCAAAATTCCGGTTGACCAAAGAAGCGATACATGAACATCGTTGAGAGAAGACAAGCAGCAAAGTTAAGCGCACGTAAATGGTGGAGCGAACGGCTAACAAACACCACGGAAGGTGATGGCACCCGATTTGTCACTTCTATTAAAACCCGACAACAGTCACTACAGACAAACACCTAGCAGTTCGGTTAGTATGTCCTAGTTCCACCCCCTGCGGTGTCCCCTGGGGTACTTCTTCGGAAGGAGCTAACGGAAGACGGTCGAATGACGAATTCTCTGCGCCACAAAACAGAGTTTTAAGTCGGTGGGGCTGATGGTTAGCAGTCCGCTCCTCATAAAAAAGCAATATTGCTTCAAATCGGCAAACAATGCCTCGAAACCAGATGGACAACACGACGACGCCCTTTGCTTTTCGAACCAGGACACGAATCGGATCGTGGAATTTTAGAACACGACTTGCTGATGGACGGCTGAAGTCCTCAACGAGATGAACCGGTATAAAATCAAAGTTATGGGTCTCAGGGAGCCCAATGTAGGGCCCAATGGGGGGGAACATATCTACCCAAACGGTGAGTTCTTCTTATATTCTGGGGAAAACGAAACTGAAAGGCGTAGGAATAGCGTACCTGACTAAGAAGTACTACTCTAGTTCGATGCTACGCTGCAACTGAAGACGCAAAGGCCGGCATCAAAGACGGGTTCTATTTGCGACTGAATGAAATTTTACTTTTGCCAGAAGAAGATGCACAAGGAGATCTGGGAATCGCCCGATGGTAGAACGAGAAATCAGATAGATCACGTGGCCGTCAGTCGCAGATGGAGAAATATTATTGAGAATCTCAGGAGCTTTAGGCTAAGAACATAGTGAAGCAGAAAGCAAAGCAACGATGGAAGCAAAGATGGAAGCAATCACTATGTTCTTAGCCTTAGGGGAGCAGACACTGCAAGTGACCACCATCTGGTAGCAGTAACTAGTCGTCTCAAAATCGCCGCAATCAGAAACGTCGAGAACGATGCAATAAAGATACAATGTGTATTAGTAATTGATAATAGATAATATATTTGAAGGATAGAAGAGGAAGGATAGGTTAGGGTTTTGCAGGGTGTGTGACTAGATGTTGATGAACCTCGCGCGATTATCCTCTAAACAAACAGTAATGTGCGCGAAGAGGTAGTAGTGAAAATTTCGAGTGTGCTGCTATATTAACAAAGGGTTCTATGCACCTTATCCAGCCATGTTCTTGCACCTTATCCAGCCATGCCAAGGTGTTTTTGGGGTGTTAAGAGATTATCTGTGCCCACTGAGATATGAGGAAGGACGATGCAGGAACTCGACGCGATTCTTGCGGCTCGAATCTAGAATGATTTTGATCTCCTTGCTAATAGAGTTAGACATGAGGAGGGATACGGAATCGGTGGGGAGTACTCGATTAAATACTTATGAGTAGAATCGAAAGAAAATTACTCAATGAATACTTTTTAATCTTTTTTTGATTTTTCTGCAAACTTCCTTAGCGTATGCATTATTATATGTTCACACTAATTCGAAATTAGGTGATTTTGGCAAGTTAGCGGGCCCTCAACTAAGTAAACCACGTCATGCTGTTTGACCTGCGCAATCGAACGAGTACCTTTATAGTTGCCAAGATAATTCCCCGTTTTCTTCGTCATATGTAATTTTTTAAACTCTCTCAAGTTTAGTGTGTGAGCATACCGTGGTTCGTTTGGGCCATCACGTATGTCTTTTACTGGTAAGTGCCTGTAGCGGGCTGCTTTTGAAAAAATAGCATTTTTACTTAGACGTACTGTGCCGTTTTGGGTGCCAGGCAAGCGTTTTGATGCTGTCCGTGCCTGTTGCAGGCTAAGAACTGGTGAGTTGATTTTAACTCGGGATGAGATATAAACTCAAACCCAATTCCAAAGGCAAGTTGGAGCTCTTTTATCGTATAGAAATTTGTATGTTTCTCTCTCTGTCTGGAATCCACATTTGAGCAACTTCCCCAATTTGCATTTTCACTTTGCGTTCACTTCTACATGGCCTTAAACGTCCCTCAACTCTCCTAAATTGTGACAAAAATACTATATATGTATGTGAAACGTTTATATGTAAATTATTCACGACTGAGATAAAATTGCAGTTAGCCTCAATTTGGCCTTGTATGATTTGTATGGTCAAAAGTATCGAGTAATGATATGAGTAGAATCGAAAACCAAATACTCATATAAGTAAAGAATCGAATACCGATTCTGTATCCCTAGACATGAGTTCAAGAGACAACGTTTGGCAAGTGCTTGTCTTATATTGTCGAAGGCAGAGGAGTAACACAGAGTACTGTCATCGGCAAAACTATGAAGGGGATTGAGAGGAGATCATTAATGAATATTAGAAAGAGTGCAGGTGGGCGAATCGCCGAGATTGAGTGATGTCAGCTGAGATTGAATGATGGTTGGATTCGACGCTATCCATACTACCTCCATTGAACGTCCAGAAAGAAAGCTCTCAATCCAGTTCCTTAGTACTGAGTCGATATCAATAACAAGGAATTTAGACAGCAGATCGAGATGTCATGCTAAGCTTTGGAAATATCCAGAAAGCCTCGTCAAAGCTAGGAATGCTTTGATTGAGGTCCAGCGCACAAGAAGATAGATCTTTTGGGTCTGAACCCATACTGCCTATCGTGCAGGATTTAATTAGTCTATCAGCTATCTATTGATTATTATCATGATTTTGGAGAGAACAGTAACTGCTATTGGGCGATAGAGGGTCGTTGATTTCACCTTTTTCGGAATGGGCTGAACATGAACTAGTTTCCAAGAGTTAGGAAAAAATCCAGAGAAGTATGACAGGGCAAGAAGTTTGCGTCGAGGTTTAGCCAAACATGAGGTTAGGTACATATATGTTTAAACAATTGATGATGATGTCCCTATTGCAAATAATATATTGGTTAAATCAAACACTTTATACGTATACTTTAAATAAGTATTAATCATTTCAATCACTAGTAAGTTACAAAACCAAAATAACATTCTACATACATATATGCACGTTCCAAATTAGTGATTTAATTACACAAAAAATAATTGAAATTCCCAGAATATAAGATTAAAAGCGGTTTTCCCTTAGAGCTCTCCGCATATCACTTACAAATAATTCGTTAATTATGCTACAAGCCAGAGTAATTAAATAAATTACATAAAATCATCGTCTCAGAGCACACAGTATTCAAAAAAAAATTTTGTTTTAAAGCTATCAATTAAAATCTGAAGTTGACAATTATCAAACAAGTAAAAACAAAATCAAAAGGCGTGAAATAATTTTTTAAGATCAAAGAAAAAATCTCGTTTTACTAATATCCCATCTCTAGCCGCATGCGATCTAGTACTTTTTTTTGTAGTACTTTGATATGCGTTTTCTCTCTTCTTTAGTTTTACCATTTTCGCGTAATTAGATGCTGACTAATTATTATATGCGCGCGGAATATAAGCACGCCAGAACGTGATCTCTCACTAATCAGCAGATTTAATTGCGCTCTAACAAATTAAAACTTCGCCCAGAATCTGGGCGCCAGAAGAGTCCCCAGTGCAGATTTTATGCTATATATCACCACTCTTACCCTAAACACCCACCCCTTATAGCGCAATCCAGATGAAACTCTGGATGATGAGAGTTGAGGAGCAATTTTGAAAAAAAAAAAATATTTTTGCAGACATTTTTTTTTCTATATTTTTTTTTCTGCTGACGTGTACACAGGCTTTGAGTGGCTGATTCCGCTAATGAGGAAAGTCACAGGAAAAAATTCGTTGTTATATACACCACCGAGAGAGAAGGGCACGAATTTTTATTTATATCCTACCCATCATCAACATCATCTGATTCAGAGTTTCCTTAACCACTTAAACCAGCATAGGCGGAATAGCTTCAGGGATAATGTTAATAACAAGGAACAGGATGTTGTGAGCGCTCCGGAGAGAGAAAGGAGCAGAAAAAAAAGAAATACACTGTGTAAAAGAAGAAGTTTCTTTCAAAATATCACGGAAAAGTGATGGTACTTACTCATCAAGGAAAGCTTAAGCTATTCCCAAGGTGTATCTGTGGAATTAGTCTTAAAATAAGATAAATATTTTTTTTCTCGGAAAACTCCAAATTGCTCATTAGGTAAATTAAAGTAAAAAAAGGAAATGTCGTCTAGGAAAATGTTTGAGATTATGTTTACATCTTTCGAGTGTAATTTTTGGATAATTAATAATAAGGATTATCCGGTATTTATTTTTAATTGAGTTTTTAATACTTTAAGCTTCTAGGGTAATTTTAGCAATGGATTAAAAACATTTATAACTTCGTAGAATCTCATTTTTCTTCTGAAATTTCCATTGAAACAATTATAAGATAGAATCTGACGCTTCTAGTATTTTAGCCCAAGATTTTTATTTCGCTTTACAGAACAAAGTTAGAAAGGTTCCGTAGGAAATAAAGTTTGGGAACCACTGCTCTAGGCAAACTTCCCAGCCACAACCATTTATTCAAATGCGAGCACTTCTGCTGAGCAGCTAACAAGTCTACTTTCTAAAGTGGCCAAAGCTGCCTGGAGAGAAGCAAACATCATGTTTAATCCCGAAGTTATTATGGAGGCGATTAAATCGTTCAAACCAAACAAGGCCCTTGGAGCAGACAGGATCGACCCCATTCGGCTACAGAAAGGTTCGGACTATCCCTTGGCCAAATTTTTCAGGCCGATTAGTCTCTCGTCAGAAGAGATGCAGAAGCCGCAATAAGTGAATACCAAGCTGTATTCAGAAGAAATAGATCAACAATTGATCAACTTTTTTCAATAAGGCAAATCCTCCGAAAATGCTGGGAATACAACATTAACGTGTATCAACTCTTCATCGGCTTTAAACAAGCATACGACAGCATCGACAGGGAGCAAATGTATGCGACAATGTTGGACCTAAACATCCCCCCAAAGATAGTTAAATTAACAAAAATTACAATGGAAAACATAAGGTGTGCAGTCAGAATACAAGGAGAAATTACGGAGTCCTTCCCAGTCAAGCTAGTCTTAAAGCAGGGCGATGGGCTGGCACCCATGCTATTTAATCTCTGCCTAGAAGGAGTAATTCACAAAGTAAACATTGATGCGAACGCAACCCTGCTTAAAAAATCAAAACAGTTGGCAGGATAGGCCGATCATATAAACTGCCTTGCTAGTTACTGTCATACCTTAGAGAAATATTCACGAAATTAGAAGAGAAACATTATTCTCAGTACTGCCAGTAATAAAATCCAGAGACATCCACAGAAAAACCAAAATAAGAGTCTACAAAACCACCATAGGTACAGTAGCTACGTATGGATGTGAAGCATGGAGTATCTCCCAGAAATCAGTTGGATATATTTGAGATAAAGGTTCTCCGAAGGATATACGGCCCAATCAATGAAGACAATGCATGGAGAATACGCTAGAATCACGAATTGTACGATCTATACAAAGAGTGTAAACTCTCGACACATGCTAAGCTACTACGTTTACGCTGGGCCGGTTATGTCCAAAGAGTGGATGACTCAAGGATACCAAAAAAAGCCCTGTACCTACTACCAGATGGCAGAAAACCAGTTGGCAAACCACGGACAAGGTGGGAGGACAATATTAAGGCCAATTCAGCAAAACTGTTCAATATAAGAAATTGGAGACAAGCAGCGGAGCAGAGAGACGTCTGGAGGAAGACGCTAATGGAGGCCAAGGCTCGAATCGGACTGTAGAGCCATCGATGAAGAAGTCTCTCGTTTTTTGCCTTAAACACTATGGAGAAATTTGTCAACAGGGCGATAAGGGAAACTTATCTTCATCGCCAACCATTAAGCTCATATGAACATGCGTACCAGGCGAGCAAGTCTACTGAGACAGCACTGCACAATCTGGTGCTCAGGCTGGAATACGCAAGACTAAACAACGGAGTTGCGCTCACGACCTTCCTCGATATCGAGGGAACCTTTGACAATACATCCTTTGATGCTACAATAGCTAGGGCTCTAAGTAGACGTAGTCTATGTAGCACTTTCTACAACTGGATCGGCTCCATGTAGAGAACTCGCAAACAAATTATCTTGTAGACGAACTCCTAGAGCTGCTCAACGGCTGAGCTGCTATTGGACTGCATGCCCAGGCTTTAAAGCCAACGATATCGTAGTTTAATGAAAAATCAATAGAACTCTACAATATGACGACAGAAGGAAAAGAGTGAGAGTACGAGGTTGTAATTCAATAAATTTCCCTCAGGAATCAGGTCTGCGACAAGGATGTGGGATTTCGCCAATTCCTGTTTTATGGTGCGCACCATAAAAGAAGCGAGCGCGCATGTTGAGAATATAAATAAGCCGGTAACTTACGTTTTTAAACAAACAGAGGGCGGCTGCTCGCTTGTGGAGAATTGAGACTCACTGCACATCGTCGTATTTCGACTGAAACATTACTTCTACAGCTCACAACGACCTATTCTGTCGTGACGACTCGACTTGCTGATTTGATACGTGCGTCACACGACTTTCAGCACAGGGGCCAAATACAATGAACCCTTGGAAAAGACATTTTTGTTGTAGAATAAAATAAGTAAAATTATACAGGCATTGTTCAATAGATAAAATCTAGCTCCATAATGTATATAATGAAAAGCTTAAGTAAGCATTACATAAAAACAATCATGGAAGCTAATCAGTGCTCATAGTAGAATTCCAACGAGAATACACGAATATCATGAACATTTCTGTCTGTGTTCAATCATCTAATCGCATTGAATTTTCGACGGTTAAAGTGTCCTTCCAATGAAATAATAAAACCATAATCTGGGGAGGGAAAGAAATTTGCTAAGAAGAAGTACACAAAATCAAAGAATTCTGCAGCAATCCCCATCCTAGTTTCATGATGCTTAAAGTGCAAAATTATCCCGTTATTGTGTTCCGAATAAGCAAACGTAAATTGTTGAAGAGGATAATCCAACACTTCATCCAGAAAATGCATAAAATTCGTTGCTTGTCTCTCAAGTGTACGCAAACAAATTAAGCCTTATTCAGCAGCAAAAGCCTTTTACTTAGTATTCATGCCAGCCCAAAGGAGACTACTCCTCGCAGCCAGAGGTCGTAGATTGCATGTAAAATGTCATCGACTTACACCCGCTCACCGTCTACATATATATGGTCTTCCTTGGAAGCATCCACAGTGTATACAGGATACCAAGTTTGATTTAGTATGTCGCTGCCACCATTCATCCCTTTGGGGAGTTTTTTTTTATGTAAATTTATCACAAAATAATGTTAGAAAGATGCACATGAAGTGCTGCACCTACCCATATATGTATAGAGAGAACGTATGAGCATACACATATCTCCTGAGGGCAGGTGCATCGTCTTGCGGATGATGAAACGTCCTCCTCTCAACGGATAGCCATGCAAAAGACATATCGTCCTTTCGTCTTTAGAAGTGCTCCTTTACGTCCTTTATTTCTTTTTATTAAAAACTATTTCGAGTGGCTCTGACGCTTTTACAAAAGCCTGTGAATTTCCCTTTAATGTACAGTGTTCATACATATAGGCGCCGCAGCATAACGTTATACAAATGCATATATTGTATGACATCCTGGTATCATAGTGCCTGAAATGGCCAGCGAGCGTGTTTTATCTAGAGGAGAGTTTATATTTTCATTTAATGTGTTAAGAAAAATATAATGCAATACAAAAAAGAAAAATTGAATTCCCTTGTGTGCATAATGGCACAAGTCCTGCTCACGTCCGAATTACATGGTCCGCTGGCATTTTTCCCCATTTGCTTTAAGCAGGCTATGTGATCTTAGCGCCATCTGTATATCTACCGCGAAACAACACACTTTGCTCTTTGAGTAGTCGAGGACAAGTAGTTGAGCATTGTGAAGTACCAAAAGCCACTTTTACCGGTGGCGTTTGGGCAAAATGGTTAGAGCCACTCACTTGATAATGCACAGTACAACACAGAAATCGGACCAGGTAGGTAGAGAAAGGCACCAGGTGAGTAATAAGTATATTATACTCACCCAGTCCACCCAGGCATCGCCTCGTGTGATGTGAGGCGAAAATATATAGGAAAGCCTTGTTTAAATTCGCATTTAAACTTGCTTCTTTCTCGCGCTGCGCTCCCTTTGTTTTGTTGTTTTTTTTTTGCCTCTTTTGCGCTATTTTTATAAACATTACAGCGATACTCTTTCTGTGCTTTGTTGGGTGGTGTTATGTCGGTAGTAAGCATATACAAGTGCTTACAGCCAATAATTCCTTTTCCCCAGTTTTTTCGCAATTTTCCTCTCTTTTATGGGCTATTTTTTATACATACATACATATATATGCACGGAATATATATTTCTTTTTTCGCCTGAGACAAAATGAGCGAATGAGTGGCCATGGAGCACCTTTCAATTGCACTTTTGAGTTGTGCATTGCGGTAGGTGCCACCCATCTACCCGTAAAGCGTCGAACATAAAAGAATTCCATTCAGAAAATGCTTTTGGCTGACAAAACGTATTTGTTTACGATTCACTTTTTTGTTCTTGTTTCTGGGGGCGGGGGTAGGTTTTTTGATGTGTGCACCTAGTCCTAGTCTATCAGTGAAGACGAAAGGTGGACGAGTTCAATTATATCTTTGTGAGAAGAGTATTCTGTAGGGATGCATGGCAGTGCATTGGAGGCGTTTCAATCAGAACAAAATTCGATTATTGTTAATTGAACTTGGTTACGTTGACTAGTTAACTGAAATTTTTGTTAATTCTTGTGTCTGTTCCTTAGGAAAATAGATTCTTCATTTGCCACAATTTCGACAAGATTTTTTTCCTGACTTCAGAAGCCACTGTTATTAAATATCCCCCTTGGTTTAGATTTTTGTCAGTGTTATCTAGAGTTGAGCCGGACAGGTCGTCGTGGTGTTGTCCATCCGATTCCGAGGCATTGTTTGCAGATTCTTAGCAATGGTATTTTTACGGTCAGCCCAATCCAATCGGCTTAAAGCTTTGTTTTAGGCGTAGACAACTCGTCATTCAACCGTCTTCCGTTAGCTCCTTCCGGAGAAGTACCCCAGGGGCACTACGTGGAAGGAGGGATTAGGACTTGCTAACAGTGATGGCGTAATGGCTGACGGAAAATAGTGTGGGGACGGTGCGATAGAGTTAGAGATAGCAGAAGAGTGAAAGAGGATGGCGCTTGAGTAAATCCCAAAATCCCCTCTTGGGCTCCCCTACTATAAAGAAAGTCGCCAGTTTCTTTTTCACAAGTGTCAAAAGCCCGCCTTCATTTCTCTGTCTTGACTTCTGTCCTCGTGTCTTGAATTGAAGATTTTTGTGCTCCACATGAGGCAAGGCAGAAAATATGTCTCATTTAGATGGCGGGTTATGAGATATCTTACCAAACTTAGAGAGAGCGATCCTTTGATTACTTTCCAGATCTTGATTTACATACTGTCAGTTTCGTTGTTGATCCTTTTGAATGCAAAATTGCTAACATACCAGAAGACCCTAAAGGTTTGGCAGAGGTACTTCTTAAAATTCGATCTAATAAAAAAGCACGTATTCAGTTTGAGAAGAAACCATATTTCGTCTTTTTGGATTCCAGAAGCTGGAAAGGTTTTCAAAATGGCACATGAAAAGGCGGTAAAAACAGTTGCTGCCATTTGCAACAATTTACCTTTGTGGACAAGAATTTTCCACTTTATTGAGCATAAAAACGAAAAACAGAAATCGACTGAACGCCGAAGCCTATATTCAAATAGCTCTTACATAAAAATCCCGAATTGTTAAGTAATTAGCTGCGTTCCATTGGGCGATATTTACTACACCCAAGTACTCTGGAGTACTCGAAACTACTCATACATATATTACGTTAACTCGTGTTTACTTCTGATATCAAAAATCACGTTTCATTGGCGCTGTACTGCGGATTGCCCGATGAAACGCAACTATTGTACATGAAACAACATTATCCCTCAAAATCTAAAGAGGAAAGTTTTAAATGAAGTTAATTTGTTCCAAAATGAGAATATTATTTGTCTATTATTTATTATTTTTATGTAGCCTTTTCCATTTTTCGTATAAAATGATTCAATCTTCGGCAATATCTATGGGGTGCGACACCGAGGAAGACCCAACTTCGGAAGGAAGGATGGCGTAGACCAGAACGCCCAGAGCTTAAGAATGCCTAACTGGATAACATCACCTCAGTATCGGGACCGGTCGAGAGAGCAGTTGCGAGAGGCCAGGACCGGATCCCGGTTGTAGAGCCATCAAAGAAGAAAAATAGCTACAAACTAGGAGCTTATTATTTACTTTTGTATTTTTTTTTATGTGACAGGCTTAGGGAAAGTCCCTTTGTACTGTCGACAATCTATTTTTTCGTATAGAGTTTATCTTTTTATGTTATCCATTTCCTTAGACTTCAAATTGAATTGTCATTGTTGTAAACATTCGTTCTACTCGTACAACAATCTAAAATCACATATTTACTTTTGCATACTCAATGGACATCTTATTATAACCAGAAAAAAATATAATATTAATTCTTCACACTTGCAGGAAACAGGGTTTCATTTTGATAAAATAGAGCACGCGGCGATTATCCCTCAAACAAACAACCCCAGGATAGTGTATTTGACGCGTGTAATTGGAGGACAATAGCATGTCAGATTTAATCATAACCAGAGAATGACAGTTCACAGCCAATAAATTTTGTTTGGCAGTTTCCTAAACATAGAGGACAGGGTGAAAGGCACCCTTCCTTAGATCCCACGCATCAGTAGCAAGGGGGAGAACGTACACAGAGCGTTAAACCATATTGTATGATACAAAAGGGTGTTCGGTAGTTCATTATTTATGGAAGTATAGCATCGTTAATTGGATTTTATATTTGGAGGTAATACACACTTATCATTATTGCTTTTAAAATATAATTAAAAATTATGCCGACAAGTTTTTTTAAAAAAAGTCCTTTGTTGGATAAAACAAAAAACATAGAACCTAATCGAAATCATAATATAATTATTAGCCCTTAATAATAAAAAAATGTCTTTACAAAAAGTGTAGTGAACCGAGAGAAAAGTAATTTCAAAATATTTCTACCCTGAAAGAAGTTGATACCAACCAATCCAGCTTTTACCAGGTACCTCCTCATAATAGCTACCCCAACAACAATGATCAGTAGTTACAACATCTCCCACAAAATCGAAAGGATGAAGGAAGAAATCAAGATTACCAGGATTTTTCAAGTGTAATCTGCAGTTATTGTGTGTGTGTACATGGAGCTAATGTATGAAAAGTATTTTTTCGGTGTCTAGTTAGCTGTTTTCTATAAGGAAGCCGAGGAGTGATGCCATTCATTCATTTCTCTTTTAAGTAATAGAGAAGCTCTTTGTTAATATAAAGACGTTTTTCTTGAGTACCTGAAAAGATGAATGGGAATGGATGAATAGAGAAGAATGTGGTGCATCTTGATAGTCGTGATTGATTCAGGTAAAATAAAATAAAAAAAAATAAATTTTCAATTAGTTGAACCTTTTGTTGTAGATTATGTGGAATGATCCTGGTAAATGCTATGTTATTGGGCGTTATTGCGGTTTTATGAAAAGGGATTTAAAAAAAATCAACTGAAATAAAGTTTTTGGGTATTTAAAATTCAATGACATAAAAAATAAATACAATAACGTTCCTTTATAGTACCTGCAATCACTATTGCACTATATTTGCTGTGAAGGATATTTCTTAATATTCTTTATATCATGAATAATTTTATTCTCAGTGATATTGCATCGGGGGCCAAATGGTAGTTACTACCTTTGCAACCTTTAGTAGTGCTGATATCCCAAAGAGAAACGCAAACTGTATGTAGCATCTAAGATCTGCATCCATACTACCGAATAGTGTTTCAACCTCCTCGAAATTGTTAAATTTTACATCGGGTAACCCCTTGATACTCTTTTCTATGTAAGAGTAGGATACATATTAAGTAGGGTGAAAAGATAGTGTTTTGCGCCTCATAACGATGCAAAAACTGAGGGGTTATCCTAGGAATATGATTCGAAAGTCATGAAATTCGGAAATAAGAGATCTTAAACTTTATTTTAAAAAAAATCAAAGAGGTGTTATGAAGTGTAATTTTATAAAAAAAATAATGTATAAGAAAAGGTCTGTCAGAAGTTAATTAACAAAAATTGTCAGCCAGACAAATTTTTTCAAAAATGGTTCCGTATTTACTACAACCTATATAAATTTCAAGCAGGTGTTTTGGAATAAAAAATCATTTTTTTTAAATAAATTAAAAAATTCATAAACAATAACAATTAACAAATTTTTACTAGTCTGGCGGGCGTAACATGTTTTTTACATGTTTTTCTGCCACTCTCACTTTATAGTTTTGAGGTGTTCGATGGGGTACCTTTTTTGTCATGGGAGCTTAGACTAAAAGATTCATTAGGTCCTCGAGGTGTGATAGCGAAGAAACTACACTTTAACATCAGGTTTAAAGTACGATCAATATGGCATCACAATGGACCTAGTACTACTTTGATCTCCAGCATATTAGCCATATCTAACCTAACATAACCCAGATATCATTCCGATCCAATATATTCAGGTGCACACACATGCACACATCCTTATACCTAGAGAAACGCTTGGAATGGGCGCTAGAACGACGAAATTAAACAGTTGCTGGCTGGAAAAAGTTCTTTTCCGATGAATCCAAATACAATCTTATAGGACCAGATGGAACAGGCAAAGTTCGCGCATAAGAGGAGAAAAACATTCCGGTGAATGCCTATTCCCCACTGTCAAGCATTCCCCGTATGTTATGATATGCAGAATCATCACTTCCAAGGGAGTATCGTCGCGTTGTTCGGCATTCGCGGATGACTCAAATCTATATACTTATCAATTCCTATGAAATACACTTCTGGTTATTAGCCATATTTTCATTAAAACTGACGAGCATCTTTCTTTCTTCACCATGAAAAATTGGTAAATTTTGTGATTTTGTAAAATATCAATAATTGTTCCCCATTGTCATGGCGTCATGCACACTCTATAAACCCGTTCTACTTATTTGCAATCAAATGTCTCAGTACTGCTATTATCTTTCGCAAATAAAAAAAGGAAATTTTGTGCGTTAGCAAATTTATATCCCTGCACGGTATAAAATATAAAGAAAGGGGAATACGATAACTCTTTGTTCTCTTTGTTATAAATTCTATTTAAGGAGGTAGAGGTAGCACGCGTGCGTTTGATATTTGACATGTGGACATATAACCTTTTAACATAAGATGTTTTTTAGCATAGACGTATTAAGGTATAACCAGCCTAACGTATAGTACCCCACCTTATATAATTTAATGGGCGGAACTACTTATATTTAAAATTTATAGCAGATTCTTCTTCTAGTAAAGTAGGTATTTCAGCACTGTCGGAAACGCACAGGTTTTGTTCTAGAGTCTTGAAAACCAGAGTCGTTATCCTTTTCAGCTATATTTATCACATGATAATTTAAGTAGTGATTAAGGTATGAACGGACTAAGACAAGATTGTTCATTTGTTTTAGGTTCAGCAATAATGGAAACTGGAGCAAACTTAGGGAACCAATCTCACGAGATGCCGTATCAACTCTAAACAACCCTCCGTATACAAGGACAGGCGCATCTGAGGTAGAGCTAAACTTAAATTCTGTAGAAATAATTATGTTAAAAGACTGAAAGATGATTGCTTAAACAACAGAAAAACAGAGAAATTAAAAATATAGATAAATAATTCAATAGTTCGAAAAATTTTCAAAATTTCTATACTCTTGCTTAAATGAATGATGACAAATCTTAACGTGCGGGGGTCACAAGATTTTTTACTTCAGGCTTTTCAGGGGATCACGACTCGGTACCGTGTTCCAAAGTGATTCTTCTTTGCATTCTAATTGAATTAATGTTGTAAAGAATTACAAACAATTATTTCATCCATTAATTTTTTTCGGGGGCAATTTAAAAAAATTTTATTTAGGTATGTCCACACAAAACGATTTATTGTGCAAATTGGCTTGCGCAAATGAACTGGCATAAATAGATGCCGTAATAGTTGCGTGGGAGCTATGATATTTTTGGCTTGTACAAAATATGTCTCGGCTATACGAAATTTCTCTGAGTATACGAAATGTCTCTGAGTATACGAAATTTCTCACCGGGGAATTTGTATTTCTTTACAACATTAATTAAACCATAATGGAAGAAAAAAAAAAGAAAAAAGTTGGGCCGCCCCGTCCGAAGGTTTAAACCTGCTATGCTATACTTCGCTAGATCAATGCCTTAACCACTCATCCACTCGCCTTCTATCAATTTCTCGACAATAAAGTAATTTGTTCGCTGCCAATGAAAGGTTCAGGGTGTACTAATTTTAGCAGTTTTTTATGACTAACTCCGAACTACTTTATTAGAATTAAGCGAAAATTTCACGGGACCACCGTGGAAACTACCCTTTCAAACAAACATAGAAAAAAGGTAAAAAAGTTATTGCGTTACAAAGTTATGCGTGAACAGCACCAAAAAAATACCTACACGTGAATTGATAACCTCCTCCTTTTTTGAAGTCGGTTAAAAATCATATTATCCTGCGAAACGAATCACATCACATGTCATGGACGACCATAAACAAAATCTTTTGTACACTATAGGAACACACTCGATATTAAAAGAATGGCGACCCAAATGGTGAAAACCAATGAAATGCTATTTAAAAGTGTATGAAATAAAAATACTTAAATATCATTCCATAATCATGTCTTTCGATACAAAAAAAATAATAATTTTAAGGCCTAAAAAGATTATAAATAATTCCAAATAATATATAAATTATAAATTGGGTTAAACTTTTCTATTTTAAATTCTCATTCGGGTGTGCATTCATATTTCTTATATACTTTCATTTCCAGATTTTCTCTCTGCAAAAAAAGAAGAAAAAAAAATAACTTACATAAATCTTTCATTTAATTCTACCCAAGTAGTCGTCGTCATTCATCCAAGTCTTTTAATTGAAATTTATATAAAATTAAAAAAAAGGTCTGAAATTAATTGGGTCTCCTTCTGTGTCTATGCAAGATGATAAAAATTCTCTTGTATCTTACTTGCACCCTATTGAATTTCTCTAGGTTGCAATTATGAAAAAAACAGATGAAAAAAGTACTCTTCACTCGGGGAAAACGGCTCAAGTTATAAAATGTAGTAGAAGAAGCAAAAAAAAAATAATGATAATAAAACAAAACTTGAAGCTCAAACTACTCGTTCTGAAGCAAGATTATACTTGGGACTTGTAACTTACGCTACCCACCCCCCCTTAAGCTTGGCAGTATTCAATTTCTATGCTTATTGGATTTAGTAAAGAAGCGCAGAGGGGGAGACGAAGGAGGATCAGCTAGCTCAGATTCTGTGCACAGCTAACAAAATATTTTAATTAACAAATTTTCATTTTACTCTCTTTTCTATTTGACGCGTTAAATGCAAATCCCTCACTAACAGGCCTACAGATAGGGAAAGTGAAGCTAAAGTACGCATTGAGGGTCGATTACTTGAACGAGTTTCAGTTTCTGCCATTGCGCTCTGCTATGCCCATGTTGCACTGTTGCTTGCAAGCGTTTTTAAGTGCTCGAGTTGAGTTCCTCTCGTACTTGACTCGGTGCTGGCGGATTATGATACCCTTTTGATTTAATGAAAAGAAGAAAAAAAAAACGGCAGCAGCAGCAGCACGATGAAGGAGAAAAGTTTCGCTTCTGTACTTAGAACAAAAAATAAAATAACCTCAGCACAGTAACAATTTCTCTTATCGTCGAAGAGAAAAGATTTAAAAACTCGTTATACCTACTGCAAGTAAAGTTAAAGACGACATTTAAATACATGACGATAAGAATTTTTCTATGTTTTGTAAGCCTGAGGTAACATAATTAGCAGCATCGCATCACATTTTGACTTTTCCCCTTTTGCAAACTCAAAGTCAGGCAAAGTTAACAAACCGCAGGCCCTCATTCGGTATCTCTTCAGCCTATTCAACACGTTCCGTCCCAGCGTACTTATCCTATGTACTTGGCCCACTCTATCTGCCGCCTCCTAAAAGATTCAGCCCTCTTACCTATAGCATCTGAAATTATTTTTAGAAAAAAAAAAGAAATAACATTCGCAATTTGCAACTGTTGTTTTCTCTCAGCTACATAATAGTTATGTAGCATCGTGTGTTAAATAATACCAAGAGATATTTTTAGTCTATCTAACCAACGATATACTTCTTCCCATATACAACTTCCGCTATATGTATAATGACCAGGATATACCCGATGGTGTAGCTCTGGCTGCTTCCCGTTTTCGTCAGACCGCCCTTCGCTGCCACCATAGTGTACCTTTAGCTGAATAGTACAGTCAACTTCATCACCAGAAAACCTTCGCAACATAGCCCAGGACTATACGGCACGGATGACGGTGCACACCTACAATTTGTAATTGCCGCAACGGTACGTGCTCGAGTAGTTGATTTCAGAACTTGATGTAAAGCGGAAAATTATTATGAAGAGGGGATACCAGGCGGAATGTTGGTAAATAATGATGGGCTGAGGGATGTGATGATGATGGCAGCGCCAGAAACGCTGGGCAAATGTATAAAAAAAATACCCTTGTGTCACGATTTTTTGTCATATATTTATTCTTTGCGTTATTTCTATTTAAAATGAAATTATGAAATGGTTATATTTAAATATTTTATTGAAATTATAAGAGGATGGCCATAGCATAAATATATATCCCTCATACCTTATGACCACGCTTTCAGCGAATCTAACATTTTTTAATCTTATATAGTGCAATAGCACCCAAATAAATCTAGTATTGTCGCTTTAAAAAAATAGTAACAAGTAATAAACAACCGACGATTGAACAAAGAAGTTCGACAGAAAATGTTGCGGACGTCATGGAAGAAGCGGCGTCGAGGTTCGCGTACCGGACGCTGTACCAGACAATCCGGCGGTTAGCCAACAAAACAACATCAACAAACGACAACATCAAAAAATCGGATGGAACTTTCGTAACCTCTTCCCCTGGGCGCCTGCAAAGGTGGAGAGAATTCTTCCACCAGCTGAAAATCCATGATCCGCCACAAGATCCAGCACCCGAACCGTCGATTATCGAACAACCGACAGATTAGTTTCTCGATACCGAACCTGCAATTATCGAGGTGAAGGCGGCAATAAAATCGCTGAAAAATGGAAAAGCGCCCAGAATAGATCAAGTAACCGCCAAGATGATCACAACCAAAGATGATGTCTTATCACAGCAACTCCACGTCCTCGTACACACATATGGCATTCGGATCGTGTCTCATTGGCGTGGAAGAAAGCGATCGTTGTGCCAATTTTGAAGAAAGGCGACAGCCGGGAATGCAAGAATGATCGCGGTATTAGCCTCCTTTCAATCATCGGCATAATATTTCCGAAAATCATGCAATCGAGGCTACAGAAACATCGAGAGCAAACGAGCCGGAAAGAACAAGCAGGATTTAGACCACATCGAGGATGCATTGAAGAAATATTCGCTCTCCGTCAGCTAGTGGAAAAAAAAATTCGTTGCGCCAAACGAACTGTCGTCGTTTCAAATCCGCTTTCAATTGCATCGATTGGAACAGCTTGTAGGGAGCCTTAAAAAGCCAACATGTGCTATTGAAAATCATTCAACTTCTCCAAGCGTCGTACGATGGCTCAACCAGCAGAGTTCTTCTTCGATGGTGTCCGAAAGGAATCTTCGCCATTTCTCTTCAAAGTTGTGATCGACGCGAGTATGCGCGAAACATTTGATGAACACTGAAACGACAGTTGTGCCGATATCGCCCGGTTGTTAGCCGCTACCAAAAACCGGCGTCGTACGTACAACAGTTGCAATGTGTGCGTGGAATTTCACACATTTGCATCAATTCCATTTTTAAAAAGCCATCGATGGCATCAATATTAGGGCTCTTCCGCAAATTATTGGTAGTTGAAATGTCTAAGTACAAAATACAACTGAAAATAATTTCAGTTGCAGACGTAATTGGTACGCGTGTGCACAGTGTTATAGCTGTTGGACCGAGTGGAGTGGAAACGGCAGTTGGTCCAACCGTTGTATCGTGTAAAAGCCCATTAAGTCGCAGCTTTGGTGTCACCCTTTGTACTACCAGTCCGTCATGTCGTTCACGTCATGTTCAAATGGATGATAGTAAACTTGGCTCGAAGGAAAGAGAAAGGATAAGACAAGTTAAGGGTAGTCTAGGGCGTTCATGAGGAAATGGCGAACGCAGTGCACTCTTGTCAGCAAAGCTGTGAAGTGAGTTCGATGGGATTGAGAGCTGGTCATTTATAAAAACTAGGAAGAGAGCTGGCGATAGAAATGAGCCCTGGGAAACACCTGCAGAGATGATGTGGCGATTAGATTCGATGCCATCCAATACTACCTTGATTGAACGGTCAGAAAGGAAACTCTCAATGCAGCTTTCTCTTTTAGAGCTAAAGCCGAACTGCTTGTCGTCCAATATTTGATTTCGTTCGAGATATTTCATAAGCCTCCTGTTTGTTATTGTCAAGTCCAGAAGAGAACTCTGCCCATTGAGTGAGAGGAAGGAACACTCGACAATGGGGCTTGCAAGGCAGTATCGAGCAAGGAAGAATTTGAGGCAATCAGAGATGCGAGTAAGTCGGCTTTGGATTTGCTTTCTGTTAGTACCGAGGGGCTTATTTTTAATGTCTGTCGTCGAATCCACTGCATTTTTCTGCTTTTACTGAAAGGGGGAGTTGCAGGTTGAGGGAATGAGACGAGTGGTCTAATCTAGTCTTGTGGGCATAAAATTCTAGTGTAGGATACCGTTTATTTCGGTGGAGCAGTCGCTATGATAGTAGGATATAATTTAATTTTGTTAGTGCTGCTACATTTCTACGGTGGCTCAAGGTTTAGATGGTGAAGCTAATGGCGTGGTCAACGATAAGTTTGAGGTCCTGTTTTATACTATATAAAACCACGCCAAAGTTATTTTTGGAGCGCCGCCCCAATTGAGAGAATTGTAATCGAGAAGAGGCCAACTGTAGGATTTGTATATTACAGCACGGGCTAATGGCTGGAGGAGCACACGCACCCCTTAAAAAATACCCAAACACTAGGATGCTTGTTTGGCGATTTGGAATATGTGGTCATTCCATCGCAATTCTTTGGCTAATGATACGCCTAAGATGTTAAGGGATGAGTCTATCATTAGTTCAACACAATCCACGATCCAGTTATTTCAGTTAATATATTCGCCGTGCAAGATAAGTGAAACTAAACACAAATTTGGTTAATTTTAAAACCATAATGAACAAGCAAAAATATCAAAAATAATACAAAAATTTCGGATTTTCTGATGATACACGAGGAATCATAAACAATTTATGAATAAAGGCACAGATGTTTTGCCATTATAATATGTTATTTCAATAACTAGAAATAGTTTGCGTAAACAAATACATTTCACCTATGTGCCATCTGTAAACCCAGTGTCATATCACAAAACAAATTTGATTAAAACGCATACCACTTGTTCGTTCGCAAAATTGACTCATTGTACAAATTCTTTTTAAAATAAAGATGTCTATAGATTATGGATTAAAAAATATATTTTTAAAATCATATTTTATTGAAATAAATAAATATGCCTGACTTACCATTGGGTGGTGGTCCCATAGCTGAATAATCTTGTTGCTGTCTGTTGCCGGAATTCGCACCAGAATAGTGATTAACCATTCTATGGCCAGCATTTGATAGCGATGCCCGAGGTACGTTTGCATTAAAACCTTAAATTTTAGGGGGGGGAAATAATTTTAACAACAATAAAATAAATTTATTATTACCAATAGCTGGTCGAAAGTTTCGCCCCGAGTTTCCTGCATTGCTGCCTGCAGTAAGAATATTTGGCGGATCTTGTGCTTTAGGTAGTCTTTTCGATGGGAATATAAAATCATCTGCATATAGTGGATCCCGAAATCTGACAGTAAGAACAACATTTGCAACTATTTTTTGCAATCCCATTATAGGTGAAGACAAAATTCTACAAAAAAAATATGCAATTGTATTTCTGAATTAGTTACAATAGTTAATTTCATATTACCCGTCTCTTAAAACATTATCCTCAGCAAGAAGAGCTCGTCCTTGCATTCCTTGTATTAATATTGGAGCTTCCATGTCCATAGGAATATTTTTTTTATATTGTGAAATAAGAAATGAATAACCAGGATTCTCTGGTGCAACGTAAAGTCTACTATCGCCGCATGTATTTCTTCTTCCTATAATGGGAAATTCAGTAAAAAAAATTACTAGATAATACCAATACATACTTTCGTCTGGGGTCAATAAACTATAAAGTGGTTTTAAAGCTTTGAATAATCGACGTTCATCTACAAATGGCAGTAAGGCAACACCTTGCCAGGCGAACTTTTTTCCATTTAAGTCAATTTTAAAATCTTCTGGGTAAAAATCTATAATTGTTGATCTCTTAAGAATAGAAAACGGAAATGGATTAATTAAAAATTAAATTTTATGTTATAATTACAGGATTTGACATCAAGTCAGCCCAAGGTTCTGGTACATGAGAACTACTAGCCGCGGGAAAGACGCCCATCAACTGCTCCAAAGGAGCGAACTAAATAAAAATATTTATATTAAATTCATTTTTGGACATAAAATATTTAATAATACTTACAGGTACAGTCCCTTTTTCAAATTCCGTTGAAAGTCCGGCAATATTAACAAAATCTGAGGCAAAAGGCGCATAATGATAAGGAAAGTACCATTTCCATGAGGCACAGCCTTGATAATAATATTTCAAAACCCAACAAAGTCCTCTGACATATTGAAGGGCTACAGAATATCTGAAACCTTTATTTTCAGGCCCAACATCAAATTTCGATTCATAATAACGATCTTTAAAGCCATCCTCCCATAAACGAACTTCATCATGAATTTGATGATCTTCTTCCTCATCAGGCTCTGGCAAAGGTTCCTCACCGGCCATTTCATGTGATTTTCTTTTCCTTCCATGCGGAGCTGGGTCACGCAACATTGATTCTAAGGCTTGTTTGGAATCTGTATTACTTTTTACGTGCATATTTGCCTGAATAAAACATATAATTATAAAAGTACCAAATAAATGAGTTTGAACTATGGACATACCTGTTGTTGCATCATTCCTGTTCTAAAATTTGTTATTTCCGATCTCATATTTTGAATACGTTCTGGCTTTTCTCCGCGGCCCAATGGTGTTGGTGCAAACTGGGAATTATTTATTCTGCTGAAATCTGGAGCATTATTCATGCGCCTTTTCTTTGCATTTTCACGAGCTTTAAACTGCTCCTCTCTTTGTTGTCTTTGCTTGAAAATTTGATCCTCCACTAAGCCAAGATCCGTCATTATAAGTTGAACCCTGTCCAAATCTACCTCCCCCGAGTTAGTCAAGTAGCCCTGTGGATGAAATTAGGAATGATTAAATACTTTAGATATTGAAAGAGGTGGAAATGGACCCAGCGTTCGAACTGTTGGTTGAGGTTAGCTTAAGTTAGATATGGCTGAGCTGTTTGCTTAAGCTCATACACTTAGGCCAAAAGCTTAGGCCCATTGTGATGCCGAGTGATCCCACTTTAAACCTGATGTTAATGCGTCGTTTCTTCTCTAAACCATCTCGAGGAAATAATGAAACTTCTAAGTTCTTCGAGATTTCTGCAAGCGTGCTTAGAAAGCGTTGGTTAGTCTCCTTCTGTTTATGGCGGGGCAGTGACAGAGGACATTTAAACTTTCTTCCTCGTCCGGATTCTTACAGGTTTGCAGAAATCGTAGGCTCGTGCTAAGCAGGCCACATGCTTCCCTATCAGAGAGTGTCCGGTCAGCAGTCCAACTATAACTGAGAGGTCTTGTTTCCCGGGGTTCAGTAGTGAAGTGGTCCGTTTGAGATCGTAAAAGGGGCCAAGTCAATTTGGATAAGGTGCATTTGTTAAGTTCCCTTCAATGCTTCTCTGCTTGTTGCATTGTGTGCGGTTTGCTGCGGAGTTTAAAAGTGGCCCAAGGTATAACAAAACCCTTTCCTTCGCCACTTCGTCAGCTTTACAATTTCCCTCTAAATTTCGGTGGCCGAGCACACATACGAGGAGAGTCCTGAACTTAACTGTAAAGAGATCTGCGACATTCAGAGATAGCTCTAGAGCTGTTTTTGCAAGAGCGCAAGGCTGCCGTCTGACAATCTAAGAAGATGTAGATTACTATCCCCTTGCTGTTTGATTAGTACAACCTGTATGGCTAGAACCTCCGTTTGGTATACACAGGCAGTGATCAGTCCTAAGCTCTCAAGAAAAGACTCCTCCTCTTACCCGACCCTCGAGCTTAGAGCACTCAGTGAAGAAGTTTATGACGCCCTGAAAACTATGTGGTCCATTTCTCTATTCAGGCGACATGAAGGGATGTGGGCTCCGTAGTTTCTCGTGAAGGTAATCTCGGGTATGCAAAAGTCATTTTTTGTGGGGACGATAATAGAGTTCAGCACCTTCGTGTGCCTTCCTCTGATTTCCTGTCTGTTATCACCTTCTCATTATGGATAAATGAAGGGATTGTGGATGTAGTGAAATTCTTCCTGATGGAACTAACCAAGGACCGGAAGTTTTTGTTACCAGAGTAATGGTAATAACCTAAGTCTGTACAGGGTGACGTTTTGAAATTATTTAAGTGGCACTCAACAAAAGAGAAATTCGCATGAAGTCCACGAATGTTACAGAAGTCAATAACAAAGCTGGATTGTAATGGGACTTCGGTTGCGTGGCTCAATCGCCACATTTTCAGAGATATTGACCGGAATTACATTTTCCGCAACTATCAGGGTCAATAAAATTAGTCCTCGTCAAAGTGCTGTGCCGTTTTTTTCAGTTAACTAAATAATAAACTTTTTCTTTGTTATTTACCTTAGTTTTGTACACAAATTTCTTGTAAATCTCTACAAGTCTATCAACAGCTCCTTCACGAATTTCTAAACTCGGCAAATGTGGTAGAAAATCATTTCCAACGAAAAAGCACATGAATACCCAATCGTCAACAGCTCGATCAAAATCATAGCTAAAATACAAAAAATATTACTCTGAAAAATATCAAAAGATTTTACTCACTCAAAGGGAAGATTTGGCATGGCCAGGCACCGTCTCAAATATTCTCTTAATACACTTAACCGAACAAAAATGAATTTTACTTCGGAAACCACCGGTATATCAAGCTCATTAGCCAGACTTACACCACCTACCGATAGTCCGTGGCATTTATCCATCTCATGGCCTAAAATTACAAAGAAATGTATGAAATTTTTTTTGGCAAATGAAAATTGATCTATATGTGGTTAATAACAACTGTAGTGTACTACATATGCTTAAGAAGTAACAAAAACCCAACTTACCAAATAGTCCACATACTTCACAAGGTCTTGGTTTATTTGGTAAAAATTCTTCTCGAATAATAGTAAAATTCGGCTCATGAGTAGCCAATCCCAACATAATAAGATCAGCATCTGCTCCGCAAAGAACATGCTGAGTATTTGGGTCATGATCTGGCTGGGCACGTTGTTTTCGAATATAGTCCATTATTTTGTGTTCGCCCTCACCAGGAACATTAGCATCTGATAAAATAACCTTAATATTCCTCCAAGCCGGATTGGTATTCATCCTATCGTGAATGTAGTAATGAAGACAGCGACTTAAACGATCCATAAACGGTGTGCCAGGCGTAATGCAATTTGAATCAAAATGTTCTTCTTTTGCCTTTTCAGGGGGTAATTCGCATCCTCTAGCTAGAAGCTCACTGCGAACCCTTTGTATTTCCGCCTGCTTCTCGATCGACTCTTTGGCAGCACGGAAGCGTCTTGAGCGTTGCTGGTTCATTTTGGCACGGGGTGCAACACCATCAATTGCCATATAAAGAATCTTTCTAGGCCTAACAATTGCAAATAATCGATCGATACATTCAAAAATTGCAACCATCATTTCATCTTCATTTTTGGGGGGCGGCTTATCTTCTGGATGTGTACAGGGATGTATAATCCCGTTCATATCCAGATACAAGTTATCAAACTCTACCCCATTAGGATTTGGTTTTGTGCTGTCTTCATAAACAGGATTCCCTTGGTCATCGGTTGTCTGTAACTCAGAAAAAATGGAAAGTTTCCATAATTAATTTTAGGTTATGTTTACAAATAATTCGCATTTATACCTTGTTTTCAACGCATTCAATTATAACACTAGGATATTTTCTGCTGAGCCATCTAAAGAATGCTGGTACTCCCATTTTATGTAATTATTAATAAATTCCACTATTTTACTACAATTTTTTGCCTTTTTTATAGGAAATTTGGCTTCTTTGGAGCAGGGAAACGCGACAAGAGATTTTTGACAATTCTAAACTTGGGTTGGCAAAATTGCAGGGTGGCAGTTTTGTGGATATGCGGCGATTGTTTATAACCAAATATTCCTGTATTAACTTATAATACGCTCGTCACTTTTGTCTTTAACACAATTTAACTTGTTCACTCAATATTTATTTGACCAATATTTATTTATTTGTAAGGCTAAACAATTTAACTTGATGGTCCTTTTGTATTCACCTAAAAGTCCTAACAATGATGTAAGGTTGAATGTGAGAGTTGAGTGACACCACGGACAATGGATTTAGCAATGGCAACATTTCTTATCAAAGTTTAATTACTAGACATTTTATTGATTGGAAATATTACTAAAAATTGGGGATAACTAATTTCATTTTTTATTGTTTTATGCCTTTGGCAAAAAAAAAATTCGAAAGCAAAATTACTGATTCAGAACCACATGCAGCTCTGCAATCACAGTGTTTCTATTGGCTGACGCTACTAAAATGACAAGCAAAGCAGCACCAGAGCAGCGGGCTGCATGTTCATCTCATATCCTAATTTACTGCACGCTGCCAATTTTGAGGTTCTGATACGGCCTTTTAGCAATGCTACAGCATTATCTTTATTTTGAAAGTTTCCGAAATCATTCCCTAGTCAATCTTTGCCATTGCCCGCGTAGCCAAGTCTTGTAACCCAAACAATATTACCAGCAACGAAACATTATTGCTTGTGTAACGCTCTCCACTCTACATTACAATTTTCATTCGGCAAGACCATTAGAACTGTCAAACTTTTGATTCTCACGGTCAGATGTGCACGAATTTTGTGTTATGAAAAAATACACGAAATTAATTATTGCATAGATGATGTTACCCGCTAGATGTGTACAAATAAATATTAAATCTGCGATTGTTGTTATTTTGTTATTCTTTTTAAATGGCATTAAACAGTCTCATACAGGTAATTGATTGATAACAATTAGATTATTTTCCAAAACACGATAGTAAATAAATAACTTTTATAGCAGTCAACAACATGGAAGTATCCACGAAAATGGAAGTTCAGAAAAACAATTCTATTGCTGATTATGTCCCCGTAACTATTGTTAAAAATGTAAGTATTTGAATGAGGTTTTTAGTATAAGGAAAAACGACTTCAGCTTGCATCAATTATGCCTCTTGTAACTACTCCTTCCACTGATTCCTAGTCGATATCATCTAGTCCCGGCATTCTTTATTTACTTCATCCTTCCAGCGAAGATTACCTCACTGTCACTTCTCATAAATTCTACCGTACAAGGCTGGGAAGCTTGATTTTCTGCATGGCCAGAGAGGCACTCGGTTCTGGTATACGGATAAGAGGCTTGAGTGTTTTTTACTGAGTTACCTTAGGTCACGAAACCAAATATGACCACTGAAAAGAAGAGCATCGGGCAAAGAATAGTGGGCTTTATCTGCTTTTACGAACCTTGTGTATATTTCTGACCATGCTATTGCCGACTGCTTTAATTAACGCAAGGTAGCTGGATGACTTCGCTTTCGATTTATACTCTTTTATGTTGATTGTAGCACCAACATTAACCCCTTTCGTTTCGTAAACGAAGTCAATGCGTCCACACGTTGCAACGCGAAAACGAAAATTTAGCCAAACAGCCCCTTGACTGCAATCCGCAAGGATCTCGTCGAGTAGGAAGACCTAGAACAACGTGGAGGAGGACCCTACTAGCAAAGGCCGCAGCAACTGGGACTTCCTGGTCAGAGCTGAGAGCTGTCGCGCAAAACAGGGTCGAAGGTAATCGCGGAGTGAGACACGGAGAATCTGCCTCAAGCATCGCATTTGGAAGACCTCGGGATTGTTGACGTCCGGCTTGAGCAATGTACACGTTTCCGATCCATAAAGAAGAATCGAAAAGATCAACGTTCGGTAAAAGGCGTACTTTCGTTTTAATGGTAATATTTGTTCGTTTCCATATACACCACTTGAGCGAGACGAATGTCGCTGTTGCCTGGCTGATCCACAATATCCGTTAACTAATTATCCTATTATATACTGCAATTCTTTTCAGCAAACTGAGACAGCCTCATGCCCAACAGACGTGGAATGTGATACCCTTCAATTTCCATGCATAAAATGTGCGTACAATTTTTCTTGTATATACGGGAAAGATCTGAATGTAACTTGCGAGGCAAATACTAACATTCAGTGTACGGTAAGTCGAATTATCTACCTAAATATAATAAACACCAGCAACCTCCTCTTTTCAGGGTGAACGTAGTTTTACACGCCTCATGAATTGCCGATACTGCTATCAAACTGAATTGTGGCAACACGCTTGTGTTCAGAAGGGAAATTGTAACTCGATTGACCAGTATTACAAGTAAATTGAATTCATATATTATTTTGTATAAATTGTTGACCCACCTCACTGTTTTTAAAGAACTAACTGTACTGCACATGAAGATGTCCTCTGCCTAGGTAAGCGGACATTTCTTAAGAATATAAAATGCAATTGGACACAAGGCTACAAGTGGAGCACCGCTTTAATAGTGAGTTTAACTCTTGGAGGATTCGGTGCAGATAGGTTTGTAGATGTTTTATTTTAAATATAACTAACATATTTATAATTTTATTTTTTTAATTACTATATAGGTTTTATTTAGGACACTGGCAAGAGGGCATTGGAAAACTTTTCAGTTTTGGTGGGCTTGGTGTATGGACCATTATTGATGTACTTTTGATCTCGCTACATTATTTAGGTCCTGCTGATGGATCTCTTTATATTTAAGACGGAAGTGATGCTGTTTTTGGTTTTTTTATGAAACTTAGTACAATTTTATTGGAGTATATTTAACTAAATTATATCCGTTTGTTTTTTTAATGCATTAAAAATTTTAATAAAATCATTCATTTTGTAAATATATGATATGTTTTTTACTTATTTTTATTTCAATTCTCAATTCCAGTTAGGAGAAAATAATTACATGTAAGTAAATCAATAATTACATTTCATCAGGAACTTCACAGCCTATTGTTAGCCTTGGCTACCTCCAGCGTTCGCCTCCATGATTCTCGGTCCCTAACCCGACTTTTCCAGTTTCTTATTCCCAATTGTCTCAAGTCATACTCGACGTCATTCCAAATGTGATGCTTGAGGCAGATTCTCTGTGTCACACACTCAGTCTCTGTTAGTCAAAGATGCGATCAACAGACACTGATCGAAGAACAACAACGTCGACGACGACTACGGGACATGTTTGACGAATAGATGATAACCGCTTGCCACGTCAACTTCTCTGGCGAGACCGTCCGGCAGACTGGAGAATTCAGCGATCGGCACCGAAAGAAAACCTGGGGCCGGTTCGTGCATGTCGAAGAGGAAAAAAAAATTTCGTCTCGGGTTCGCGTAGGTCGAAAAATTGAAAATTTTCGTCTAAAGCCTACGACAATCGAAAGGTCTTGGGTTATCTTGCATTATTTTGATTAATAATTTTCAAATATTAAATTGTTGTATATTTTTACAGCAGTTGTTGTAACATTTTTCGTAACAGTTCGAGAACACGAAAGATTTTCTATCGACCTATGCGAACGCCAAAATTTTTGTCGAAAATTTTTCGACTTCAATTTTTTTTCGTACGATTATCGTCGTTCGCCATACACGAACCGGCCCCTGGCTAAAGAATGTCGAGGGCGACTTGGACACTCAACGATTGTCTGTTATCGAGGCTCGACACGTCGCCAAAAATCGTCGAGAATGGAAACGAATCGTGAATGGAGTTTCGACAGTAGTAGTAGGAACGTTCCGCACGGATCGCCAGCTAACTCATCAAAGAAGAAGACGACTGATTTGATTCAACTCTGAGTTGTATCTTCTACTCCAAATGCCATCAACCTGTATTCCTTTGCAAATCGAACGAAGGATTTTTCATATACTTTGTTTTGTGCTCGTTTATTTCTAACCCGATTTTTTGCGGCTTGCTCAAGTGCTACAAAGGTCTGCTTCTTGTTCTCAAATGATCTTCCAAGGATAGCAGTAACGTCGTCGGATGCATCTCTTACTGCGTTTTCTAGGGCCACGTTGAATAACAAGCAGAAGAGTTTGTCCTTAATCCTCTATTTGTTCTGAGGGGTGGGGATAATTCATCATCAATTCTGACTGCACCTTATAACTTTCACCGAGATTTTCGTCAGTTCTACAAGGTGTTTAGGTATTTCGAGCTGCTCCATAGCCTCAAATAACTCATTACGATTCACACTATCGTAAGCATGTTTGTAGTAGATGAAGGATGTCTGTTAATGTTAAATTCAACAGCTTTTTCTAGGGTTTCTCTGATACAAATAGTTGATCTGTTGCGGATCTTCAAGGACGAAAAACGCATTGATACTCTCCTAATATTCTTTCCACGTATGGTTGTAATCTATTATAGAGTACACGTGAAAATACTTCGTATGTTTTGTTCAATAGCGTTATTCCTCTGCTGCAAGATATAGAGTCTCCTTTTTTGTAAAAGAGAAACACTATGCCCTCGTTCCACTCATCACTTTCATACACTGTTACTTCATGCAGTATATGAATATAGTGGGACCCTCCTACCCCCATCTCGTGGATACTCTTTTATCTTAACGATAGTCGATAGATTCACGCTATGGCCTGAAGCATACCTCGGGATATCTCAGCGTCGGGAATCGTCACTGAATTCATCTGTACCACTCGAGATCACAACCGATCAAGGTACGCAGTTCAAATCGAAACTATTGAATGAAGTTGCCAAATTACTCGGCACTCATCAAATCCGGATAACCGCCTACCATCCGCAGGCAAACGCGATGGTTGAACGGTTCCATAGGCAACTAAGAGCAGCCTTTATGGCAAGGGGCAACACTACTCATTGGAGTAAAGACTTGCCCTTAGTCATGTTAGGCACACGCATGACAATCAAGACCAACCTACAATGCTCGCAAGCCGAGCTCTTATACGCTCAGAATCTGAGACTTCCCAATTCGATTTCTATCACAACCGATGAAAATTGACAGTGCTACGGTTGTCGCCCCTATAACGAACCCCAGAAACTCTATTACTTAACATGAGCACTAGTATTGTATATTGACTTCTTGATTATTCTATTTTTATAAAATGTATAAATAGAACATATTACAGAATATTTATTAAACAACTTCAAGTTCTATAAGCACAATTATCATCATTATAAAAAGCACTGTCATTAAAAGAAGTCCGGTTTTAGAATACCACGAAAACAAGTAGCTATACTGGACTCTGGAAAATTTCGTAATGGCAATATTAAGCAATTTAAAATAAATTTAAAACAAAAGGACAACCTGCAATACCAACAAAAAATAATAGCAATGGTAACAAGAGCTATTCCCAAATAAACCAGTGCAGGGATATCAATATTTCTATTCAAAAATAAATTAGCATCAAGGAGTCGTCTTCTAATAATTGGTTCATCTGTAAATTTTATACATATTTAAAAAAAATATATATTTTGTTAATTGTTTTTAATTACCATTATTTGTAATGGTTGTGTCTTCATGTTGTTGAACAGGTGCAACGGGCTTTTTGTGAATTAGGCAATGTACAACACAATTATCAAACAGTCCACAAGCTTGCAGTGTGTTACAATCTCGGTCCAAGACATGGCCATTGAAAACTAATCGTACAAGCTTTTGTTCTGATAATTCTGTTATAAAATTTTTCCTAAAATATTTACAACAAATAAATTTAGTTATCAGAGAGAAAATAGATTAGCTGTTGGTGTACTTCTTGAAATCGTCAATTGTTTCAATAGGGCTTCCATTGACGACGCGCAGATTATCATTTAGATATTTCAGCTTTATGCGGAATTCACTAGTGCCTTCGTTTGGGTTATCTTGGCCTCTGTCAGAGAGTTGCGAATTTGTTGGTATGTCTTCACTTGGATTATTAGTAGTAAAGCATTTTTGTGTATGAAAAGTTTCAGGGGAGTTGCTGTCTTGTAGATTTGAAATTTCTTTTCGATTTGATTCTACGTCCATAGACTGTGCTTCAGCTGTTGATACTATAATGTAATAGTGAGATCTTTATTTTTCCTCTTTAAAAAAACATTTGAGGTATTGGAAGCGCCGCCCCAAATTAGGGAGTTGTATTCGAGAAGAGGCCCAATGTGGGTTTTATCTATTACAGCACGGGCCGATGGCTGTAAGAGGAACTTGCACCTCTTAAGAAATTCCAGGCACTTGAATGCTGGTTTGGCGATTTGGAATTTATGGTCATTCTATCGCAATGTAACGCCTAAGATGTGAAGGGACAAGTCGACCATTCGTTCAACTTCACCCACTGTGATGGATGGAGAGGTGTTGTACTTTTTATTGGAAACTAGCAAAATCCCGCATGCGTTGCAGCGCCTTTACATAAAAAAACATTGGATGTGCACAGTCTGCGGTAGGAAATGTGTATAATGAAAAAGAGAACAAATCTGCAAACAATTTTGAACTATAAAGAGATCTTCTTCATACAAATTTGAAAACCTATTTCTACCGTTTTTATCGTTTAACCGATATAAAGTTAGGGCAAATTTAAGAAGTTTCCTACATTTCATAATGTGGAAAACTTTACGACAATAGAGGAAATGACCAGGATACACTATGGTCAATGTTCTCCCATTTGATGTGAAGATTTTTCGATTTCCCAACTCTTGAACAACCTACATTCAGCTAACTTGAAATGACCCATATTTTACAAAATTCGTCCGCCATATTGCCCTCGCAATTCGAAATTCATAAGTTCTGATCATCAATTCGTTATTTGCAACCTTAAAAACCTCCAGATATCGATTTTCATGGAAATCGGAACACAATTGGGAAATTCATATTTGGGTGGCCATTTTGAATTTCGGTCATATTTCGGCGGCCATTTTGAATTTTTGGGCTTTGAGATGCTTCATGCGAGACCCCACGGACCTTCATTTTGAAGCTCTGTGACGACTGTTGCGCCCGCTACAGCGCACACATACACGCATACAGAAACTTTCTTTTATCAATATTAGATAAGACTGTATTTGGTTTTGGTGTCGTTGAATTCGTTTCCCCAATCTAGAATGAGTACCGTTTTTATCGTTTAACCGATATAAAGTTAGGGCAAATTTAAGAAGTTTCCTACATTTCATAATGTGGAAAACTTTACGACAATAGAGGAAATGACCAGGATACACTATGGTCAATGTTCTCCCATTTGATGTGAAGATTTTTCGATTTCCCAACTCTTGAACAACCTACATTCAGCTAACTTGAAATGACCCATATTTTACAAAATTCGTCCGCCATATTGCCCTCGCAATTCGAAATTCATAAGTTCTGATCATCAATTCGTTATTTGCAACCTTAAAAACCTCCAGATATCGATTTTCATGGAAATCGGAACACAATTGGGAAATTCATATTTGGGTGGCCATTTTGAATTTCGGTCATATTTCGGCGGCCATTTTGAATTTTTGGGCTTTGAGATGCTTCATGCGAGACCCCACGGACCTTCATTTTGAAGCTCTGTGACGACTGTTGCGCCCGCTACAGCGCACACATACACGCATACAGAAACTTTCTTTTATTAATATTAGATAAGACAGTATTTGGTTTTGGTGTCGTTGAATTCGTTTCCCCAATCTAGAATGAGTTCAATGTCTTTATTTATAGAGTTGGCCGATCATCAAGACATCATCTGGCACGTGCTTGTCCTACATTGTCGAAGCCGAAAAGTAGCGCACAGTACCGTCATCAGCGAAGCTGAGAAATGGATTAGAAGGGATTGAAAGGAGGTCATTTATAAAGATAAGGAATATAGCAGGTGACAAAATTGATCCCTCGAGGACCCCTTGACCTTGGATGAGCGGTCTTAGAGGAAACTCTCAAACCACTTCTGTAGAAGTGAGTCGATTCCAATAGCTTTGAGTTTAGCTGACAGGGCTAAGTGCCAAACTCTATCGAAAGTCTTGGCGATATCTGGAGATATCTAGGACTTGACTCACCGAATCCATGCAGGCTTCGGTTCAGGTGTTCTGTAAGGCAAATTAAAAGATCGCCGATCTTTTTTGCCGGAAGCCGTACTGTCTGTGGTTTATAAGTAGGCCTTGTCTCGTCTGATTTTGTAGAGAAAAAAATTAATTGCTATTGGGCTTCTGTTGTAGGGACTGCTGGAGTCACCTTTTTCGGTACGGGCTAAACACGGGCAAGTTTCCAAAAGTCGGGGTAAACTCCGGAGGAGTATGGTAGGGCAAAAAGTTTGCGCAGAGTTTTAGCCAAAGGTGAGGCGCATTGTTTTAAGAGGATAGGGGGAATATTATCGGGTCCAGTAGATTTGTTGGCATCGAGCTCCTTAAGGTACCTATATACCTCGCGAGTCCTGAAGAATGCCCTGTCCATTGAATGGGCGTTATGCTCGAGAACAGGGATGACGTATCAATTTTGGGTAAAAAAGAATTTTAGGTGGAATTTGGATCTAGATTTTTCTCTCTACTATTAATCCTTAAAAACAGTGTATTACCTATATTTGAAATTGATTTCTTTGTGGTTACATCCTTATCTTTTAAGATATTGCTTGCATTACTTCCAGTCTTTACTTGATCAGAAGAAACGGCAAGGTCTATACTCTTCTCAAGAACAGGCGGTAAAGTACATGACTCTAACCCACTCAGTTCATGTATCGTCAATGCTTCTTGATCGCATTCCACTTCATTTTTGCCATTACCTTCTGAATAATTCAAGCACTCCGATTGGCTGCAAGCTAATCAACAAAAATCAAAATTATAATTAATATACAGACACCCTTATTTTTACCATTAGTCCCCGGCGTTTGCGCTAAATTATCTAGAAATTGTCTTCTATCACTTTCTCTTAAGGCCATTGGACGTTGTATGAGATTCGGTCGAATAATGTTTGACTTCCAGGCAAAATAAATAATAAGACTAGAGGCAAATGCTAATATAATATTTGTTATATCTAGTGCCAAGTCTTCAAATATAACCATTTTTTTTAATAAACTTTGAACTTCATAAATTCTGTAATATAAAATTTTATACGTATTTAATTTCTTTGGCTCAAACGAATAATACTTTGTTATTTTTAACGTAATTTAAAACATTAATGAATAATTTAACAATTACTGATATTAGTTTTTAATTATTTTCTTTATTTGAAAAACGAAAACAATATTCCGGAAAATTTGTCATTATTTTTTTTTATTTTATTGACACTACTTTTTTTTAGTTAGTAGTTTTATTTCTGCTGAACTGTCAAAAAAAATTTTATCATTTGCAATTATATTTAGATTTATACTTTTAGAAAATGGGTTTTCTCAATATTAGTTTAAAAAAAATTTTAATTGTATGGTTTCTTTTAAATCTTTAGAATTTGCAACACGTTTTATGTATGAATGTTTGACCAATGGCTTGGTTGGTGTCAAGCAAGTAAAAATCGTGTCTACTTATCGTGTAAACGGTGTTAGTACGATAGCTAGCAATATTTTTGAGATATCATTCCCACACGGCAGATTTTTTGATATGACCTGTTTTATTGACCTACCTAACGGATGCGGTAAGTCTGTCACCTGTGAGTGGTTGCGTTTTCTTCTGTGCATGTATGTTGCAGAGATGAAAATTGTTAATTTTGAAATCATATTAAGAAAAAACTTTTCTCTTCCATACCTTTCTATTAGAGATGCGCCGAATGTTCGGCCGAATATTCGTATTCGGTATATTCGGCGTATTTTGTAATGTTCGTATTCGGCCGAATATTCGGTTAGTTGGCCGAATATTCGGTTAGTTGGCCGAATAATTACCGCATATTTAAATAGTATTATTTTAATAGTTACATAGGTTAAGGAGGCGTTATTCTGGAACCGTAGATAGGTAGTATTTGTAAATGAAACAAATACTTTTTTGTATAACCATATTTATTCACAAAATAAAAAAATTAAGAATCCACACACGAGTCGACAGAAACGAGATCGATTTGAAATTAATTTGCAATTGTGTGAGACTGTTCTTGCCAGTCGGAAGCAATATCAAACTGGTGACAGGCAAGCGTCCACCCCGGCTTTTAAACTGGCTCCACCTAATCACTCTTGTTATTATTGCTCGCTGGTATTAGTTAGAGTTATAGAATTTTTGGGTATAAATAAAAAGGGTCCGACTTTGGTCGGCAGACATCTTGACTGCTTGGCTCATAATTACCGCATTACAGACCGACACCAAGATTGTCTATTTAGTAGTGACCAGTGTGTTTTCTTTAAAATACCCCAATACGCCATACATGCTTCAATATAATATCAATGCGATGTCTTTTAAAATTATATATTTATACATTTAAAAATCTCCCATGCGAATGCTTCTAGTATTGAGCTGTCTTCCCATAATCCCCTCCCCGCGTGCGGTTTACATACCTTCCTTATGAAGAAAATAGTTGGAAAATGGTAGGTAACGCTTCCGCTGACGAGGTTGAATGCAAAATCTTCGTGTCTTGGTACTGCAAAAGATCGTCGTAAATCTGATCTTTGAGAAAGTCATATTCTGTTTTTTGACTTTTTAAAAATTGTTGGAAATGCAACATTTGCAAACCAAGAGCCAAAAATGAATGCAAACAACGATTGAAATATTTTCCTTCAATGTTTCCTTTAATTATTGATTCACCGGCTATAATTTTGCTTTCAATCATGTGTGATAATTCACACTCATTGTTCCAATGTTCCAATTGATTCAAAAAAAGGCCATTAAGTAAAATTAACCGCGATGTATGAAGAGATTATCAAATCGAGGCTTCTCTACTGCTGTTAAATTACATAGAAAGGTATGGGAGAGAATATTTTTTTCTTAAAACAATTTCAAAATTAACAATTTTCGTCTCTGCAAAAGCCTGCGCAGAAGAAAACGCAACCACTCACAGATGGCAGACGTACCGCATCCGCTAGGTAGGTCAACAAGACAGGTCATATAAAAAAATCAGCCGAGTAGAAATCAACTTTTTTTCGGCGTCGCATGCTCATGACAGAAATAAAAACTTCCATATTTGCAACCGTTTCAATTTTATATACCTTAGCTATACAATATATGAAAACTACATCTTGTGACGTTGTGCAGCATTTACTCATCCACTTAGAATATGTTAATTAACAATTACCATATTTTTTTACGAATAATTCATAAATTTTATTTCAAAAATAACAGAAAAGGAAACTTTTTTTTATAATATAAAAACAAAATCACAATATAGTTATTATTAAATTATAAGGAAATTCAATTTAAATGATACAAAAAAAACTTGCTATTTAACACAAAAAAAATAAGCATAATAAAATAATTTTTCTCTTATAGAAGATAAGAAGATGGCTTTAGGGCAAATATATTTTTTTCTTATATTGTTTTTTTTTTTTTTAGTATTATATTTACTGCAATATTAGCCGAGCTGTATATTATCAAAAAAAGGAATAAGAACATTATTTTCTAAAAAAGAATATCTATGATGTAACATCACGCTCTATGAGGATGATTAGCGGGAATATAACTACAAACATCACTGTCGTTAAAACAAGACCTATAGTAGAATACCATGTAAATAAGTAGTTATACTGGACCCTAAAACAATCCGTATTTTAATAATTATTGTATATATATAACTTATGGGCTTATAATACTAATATTAACCTGCAATACCAACAGAAAATAAGAGTTGTAGTTACAAGTGCTATTCCAAAATACACAAATGCAGGTCCCATACTATTTCTATCCACAAATAAATTTGTATCAATGGTACCTCTTCGAATAACTGGTTCGTCTGTGTATAATTTTAATAGTTAAATATAAAATGGCATACATTTTCCAATTACCATTATTTGGAATGATTCTTCCCTCATTTTGTCCTTCTGGTAAAGAAGGTTTCTTGTGTATTAAGCAATGGACTACACAATTATCAAATAGTCCACATGCTTGTAATGTTTTACTATCTGGCTGGAGGACATGACCGTTGAATACCAATCGTACAAGCTTTTGTGCTGACAATTCTACTGTGAAATTTCTCCTAAAATATTTATTAACAAATAAACATAATAATAAATAAATAATAATAAAGAGCTTATTCAATTCGTCAATACTTCTTAAAATCTCCAATTGCTTCATTCGGTGTTCCTTTGACAAGTCTCAGATCATCATTTAAGTACTTCAGTTTTATTCGAAATTCACTAGTGTCTTCCTTTGGGTTATCTTGATTATTGCTAGTGTTTTGTGAATTTTTACTTTCTGTTTTCGATATGTTTTCATTTTCATTATTTTCATTAGAGCAATTTTCTGCATGAGAATTGTCAGTAGAGTCACCAGATTGAAGATTTAAGTTTTCTCTTCGGTTTGTCGTAACTATTTGCGATTGTTCCTCGCTTGTTGAAGCTAAAATTCAATAAACTTTAGAGCATTTGAACGGTTATTTCAGAGATTGAGAAAGTTAATTCAATCTTAAAAATGTTTTTATTTCAAGTTAAGTAGTTTTAGAGATGCTTTATGTGGCAGTTAAACCTTGGAATCACTTTTTCTATTACCAGTCCATCTATTAATAAACTAGGTTAGGCTAGATATAGCTCAGCTGTTGGCTTAAGCTCATACACTTACGCCAAAAGGATAGGCCCATTGTAATGCCATAGTGATCCCACTTTAAACCTGATGTTAAAATGTCGTTTCTTCGCTAAAACCATCTTGAGGAAGTAATAAATCTTTTAAATTGCGATTTCGAGAAAAGTGTAGGTGATAGAATTTACCCCTGTGGAACACCAGCAAAGATAGTGAAGAGTTTGGATGCGACGCTATCCTATATTATAGAATGAAAACTACTTCAAGTATTGTAGAACTGAGTTGATACGATTAGCTAGGCTTTTAGAGAAGGATGCCATATCCTGTTAGGGATAGTCCATTAATTACGTGAGGCGTTTAGGGTGGAGGGGGTTGCGTCGAATTTCACAGACACAGGCGAAGGGCATTACAGGTTGTTAATTCAAGTACAAAAATGTTCATGGCCTCATCGAAAACTTTAAAGGCACAAACAGATTGACGCGGCAGCAGCTGGCGGAGGTGGCGACGGTGACTGGAAAAACGTTTAAAATATACGGACAACCATGGCAGGGAAGGCGGCGCAGAGAAATTAAATGTATGGGAAATTCTCACGCAGGCGGCCGCCGTCACCGTCTCCGTGCCAATCTGTTTGTGCCTTAAGGCGACTCCAGACTCACGCTGTGAATACCCGCGAACGCGAGTGTGAATGGTTTTCGCTCCTAGTTCGGTCTTGCTTTTAGTTCTGAGTGGATATGGCGTGAATTCGTGCCGTAAATTCTCAGCTTGAGACTGAATAGAAGTTCAGATCTTCAGGCACAAACTGACGATCAAAATCCCCCCACACACATAAAGATTTTGGTCAGTTTTCTTGGACTGCAGGCCGCATTCAGTTAGTGGTCGGTATGAGTGTGTGGTGACACTTGGCTTCAGGGGCGAAAACTTTCAGGACACGGCCTGCCGTCGGCTTAAAATATGGCTAAATCCTTTACAAACAACTTTATGCGAACGCCAGAAAGTAGCATAGTAGCCCCTACGGCGTTCGAGCCAGGTGGAAGCGACCTACGGAAAGACCCGACTTGTGTTTACACCCGCAAAGGCGTGCTTTAGTGTAAATATTCGCGATTTTTTAAAATTTGAAAAATCTCACGTGAGATTATGTGGGGAGGAGGGGGTCAAGCCAAATCTTACGACATCTCACCAAGTCGAAGGGGAGTCGAAAAATTGCCAAAATCAGGGAATTAGAGGGAATTTAGTGTAGGTTATTTATAAAATTTACGAATAGGGCTTTTGATAGAATTGACCCGTAAGAAACATCGACGGAAATGAAGTTTAGACGCTTCATTCTCAGGAATATTCCTCATGAGCTTTATAGATGAAGAGAGAATTGTGGTGATACCTTTCCTCATCCCCACTTCCGCCTGCATCGACAAAGTTCATGAGGAATGTTCCTGTAAACGAGCCGTCTAAACACTGTCTTCTTTACAATTAAGCTAACGATATTAGGTTGTTGTTTAGCCAATAGAATTGGATGTCATACTCATACCAACACAAACCTTGGAAATATCTGGAACAAGACTTATTTTGTAAGACACATTAAAAGTGAACCTTTTGTCTAAAACCATGATTCACGAAGTTTTTGTTGTTTATAGTCTCCTCGTCTTGCGTCGAGTAGCAGTAATTGCTGGGTTTGGTAATAGCAATATGGGCCGAACATGTTCAAGTATCCAAGAGTCTGGATCAATTCAGGAAAAGTATGACGAGACCGGGTTTGCGCAAAGGTGTGGAGTTTTTTTAGGACTACAGACGATATATATGTAATTAGGTAATGCAACTTTGTTGACGTCGAGGATTTTGAAACTCTAAAACGCGCACCGGCAAATATCTCAATTCTACACCAAAAATGTGTAACTAACTTTGAAAGTCTTATGAGGAGTGATGTGTACTGTGCTGAAAGTAGTCGTCACTTTCTTCAAATCAAACGACATGTCACGCCACACGACACGACTACATTGTATTCATCGGCCTGGAACGGGATATCGTAGCACGCAACAGTTTTTCTTAAGAGAGCCTTTACCGATCAGACTTGGGTAAAACATACCGAACGCTGCAAGCGCGCCTGAATCAGCTACCTCTTCCTGTGTCATCTCTTATTACGACTAAGTAATTATTGTGGTCGACCTGGCGAATTGACCAGAATCGTTAAACCGAAGAAACTAGGCAAGAAACCGCATTTTTTAAAGTGGTACCGACAGCAGCGTATCCGTTGCAGGGACGTCCCGCTCGGACCGCCAGCTAACGGATGAACGATGAAGAAGGAATTATTGGGGCGCTGTGGATTCCAGGATTCCAGAAAACTTGATGGCTTTATTTCCGTCTCTTAATGCGACTAACGAAGTTTTGGGGTTGTAGGAAGGAGGCAGATGTAACGGGATGCCGGCCTGTATGGGCTTCGAGTCTGCCCCTCATGTTCTCTAAGACTGCCCTGCGATAGCTCAATCAGTCAAGTCTAAGCGAAAACCCAAACAGTCAGGCTGCTGATCCACTGCAAACGGTCTGGTCTATAATCATGAATATATATATGTAGTACAATAGGCTAAGTGAAGTGGCCGCGGTACTTTTGGTCCCAACACCTCACTAAAGAAGAATTTTTTGGGGAAGTGTAAAAAGCCTTCTCGTTTGAATTTTGTTTAAATCGAAAATATTTCCATAAACATAACTGCTATCTTATCATAACTGATTATCTCAATCGGTTTACGTGCGTTAGTGGATACTGTCCTTCAGTTGGTTGGCGAATTTACATAATTATCAATTTTAAAGGTTAGAATGTTAAATCTTAAGATACTATGACATCGAAAACAATTTTACAAGCCGGATTCATGTGCTTGCTTTGTGACGTCTGTGACCTAGTTTAGCAGATTACTTTTTTTTCTGTTTTAAGAAGTGATTTCCCAAATATACTATATCACATAGAGATAAATATTTTTAATAACAAACATTTCAAACTCCTTACTTATGACGACATAATACACTTGACGTCATTTAACTTACATTAATAGAACGTAAATGTCAAATGTATACAAACATTTACCTTCTCTCTACTTTCCAATAATGTCAATAATATATAGAAACTTTCTTTTTTGTTCTTAATTACAGAATGAACTCACTTTCAGTGTTTTGCTCCGCATTCCTTTCGCCAGCATAAAACGCTAATCTCCTCCTCCTTAATCCTTCTGGGCTATCGGGACTATCCATTTCTTCGATAATTTGCCTTGGCCCAATATCAGTATCTTCTAATAAATCGGTAATATTGTCTTCAGCTCTTCTGTAGTTGGATGAAGCTGCAAAATCTGTAACCTCATCTATAATCGCCTGCAGGGACGGTGGTTCTGGGATGTTCAATTCTTGCAGTGGTGATGTTTGATCGTTTTCTAGCTCAAGCTCCTCAGTTGTCTCTGAATGGTTGGATTGCTCCGATGGGCTGCGAACTAATCAAAAAAATAGTACTGTCAGCATAAATCTAATATGTCTAATAGGCTAGTCATTTACCAATGTTAACGGGCGGTCTTACTGTATTTTCTAGTAATCGTCTTCTATTATTCTCAATTATAAAAACTGTGGTCCGTGGTAGACGATTCTCTCGGACGTTTGTTGATTTCCAAGCAAAATAAATAATTACACTAGATGCAAACGCTAATATAATATTTGTAAAATCCAATGCGAAGCCTTCAAATATAATCATTTTTCTAAATAACTTTGAACTTCACACATTCTGGAAAGTAAAATTTAATACGTATTAAGCTTAAGTACCAGCAGCTAACCTAACAAATATCTAATTGAGATTTCACAACTAGTAATTCGATAGTTTAAAGAATCCCAATTAATGTTTTATTAATTTTTTTACTTTGCTAAAACGTAAAAAAAAGTATTCCAGAAAATTTGTCAGATTTTTATGACACTGCTTCTGGGAATAAGCCTGTTCGTTTACTCAAAATGGGATCTCTCGGGATCCCATTTGCGCCCATTTCGTGTTCGCTTACTTTTTCGGGCTCGAAAAAGAGGGGAAATTTTCGCTTCCCCTCTTGCCAATTTGTGCCAGAGGTTTTGAGTCCCGGCGATTGTGGATTGCTGTTTGTAGTGTATTTGAATTGTCAAATGGAACTGTCAATTATCATGTTAAACCAAAACGATTACGACTTGATGAAAATAAGTTCTTTATTTGGTGCCTAGTAACAAGATTTTAAATAATTTCATGCATAAATTATTAGTTTCAATAGCTTTATGTCATTAATTTGAAGACCCAAGTGATTTCTAGGTTAGATTTGCCAAAAACAGCCCAGAAGGTGTTCGCTTACTTTCATATTTTTATCCCCACTCTTCAATTTTATTGTCAAAAATCTCGGGATCCCGAGGGATCCCATTTTAAGTAAGCGAACAGGCTTAATATTACAGCTGAGCTGTCATGTAATTGACATTTGCATTATAATTGTGGATACCTTTTTATGAGAAATTCACTCCAACACCATATTTAATTGAAATAAGTGAATATCTGCCTTGCTTAATGCATTTTTTATATTTACAATTAGAATTTTTCAAAAAAGTGAAAGGAAATTTATTATCGTTCTCTCTGCAGGAAATTCTGCAAACCACAACTGCAAAACAAATATGTGGGAAAACAAAATTGATAATGGAATGTTGGGGGCACTGGAAATCGAATTGGAAAATTAAGCAATGGACGGATGAGTTCAGTAATTTTGTCGAAAATTGACTTTGATAACAATCGTTCTAATTAATGGAGTACAAAAATAATAATTTTAAAATGTATTTCAAGAAAATAAAAAAAAAACATTTATATTATAAAGTACAGCATTTATTAACATTTTTTTTAACTTAAAAAGCTGTTAATGGCTCCACACTTTATGTACACGGCTTCTCAAACTGTTTAGTTGGAGCTAGGTAACTTGCGCAGTCAGATCGAGTTTGAATATGAGCTTTGCAGAGTCTGATTTTAACATTTTAAAATTGTTTTGTGATTAAATAATTATATAATTTCTAATTCAGTTGGTTGATATCGAGTTTTGCTGCAGTTTCTTTACAGTAACTGCCTTTTCAGGATTAAGGCAGTATAATGATGATTGAAATTAGACGCCTATTTCATAAACAAAGTTGGTGAGTACAAAATTATTAACATTCTACATTTTTTGTTAGGCTCGGACACTGACATATAGAGCGAGCGAGCGAGCGACTATACCTTTTTGGTGCCATCGGTTTGTATGGGAATAATTGCTGATGAGCAGTCCATTATTATATGTCAGTGGGCTCGGACCATTAAGGGACCCTCATGGAGTACACTACACGTGACTCCAACAATCTCTCTTCCACCTGCCTTCTTTTTCTTAAAGGGCATTATAGTCCTTGTAGGATTTGGGCCTTTTGAAGTCACTTTTTCCAATAGTGTTTTACGTCATGCTACCTCTCTCGATTTTGCTATCCGAAGTTTCCGCATATCATCCATCCACCTATATTTTCTTGGTCGTGATACGCTTCTTTTTCCTGATGCATGCTTTGCTTCCGAAGCTCGCACAACGTGTCCGAGCCATCGTAGTCTACTGAATTTTATGTCTAGAATTATATTTATTTCGTCATACACGATCTTCATTTGCGCGCCAGAATTTGTCGCTCTTCTTTGGATTCCGTTCTTGGATATTTCTTACAACCTCTTGCCCTCCTTTACAAGAATATCGATGTGGATCATTGGAGCTATCGCGTATGTTGATTCGCCAGACGTAGTACGGTATGTACAGCATCCCCGAAGGCACTTAACCGATACACGGAGTTTTTTTTTCTCTTATTGCCCGTTCTGTCCAATGTCGCTGCCCACACTGGCGCTGCATACAATAGGCCCGAACTAACCACTCTTGTGATAAAGAAGCGTTGGTTTGGCCTGGGGCCCACTATATTAGAAAGCATCTTCGCGAGTGCTGCACTGATGGTGGAAAGCTTTCCCAGTTAGTCTCCACCTTTTTCCGCTTGCTTTTTAACACTACTTCTGTTTTGTGCTAGCAGCTATCATTAGACCATCGTTCTCGAACCACGTTTTTATTTCCCATATTGCTTCGTTCGCGAATATCTCGATTTCGTCATCGGCAAACTCAATAGCCACCGCTTCTTGTGGGAGTCCGTCCTGTAGCACCAGTACTTCATCATACATGATGATCCATAGAAGAGAGCCCAGGATGAAGCTTTGGGGGACTTCGCAAGTTGTCCTGTACTCTGAAGTTTGAAGTTTTACCAACATCTCGACGATCTTACTTCCCTCGCGTTGTTGAAAGGATTTTTCATTTCAAGGGTTATCACTGCGTCACTTATTCACATCTATTGCTGCCCTTGCGAGACTAGTCACCATAGTGATAGCATCCGCTGTTGATTCAGTTCGATCCTGAAATCGAATTGCCTTTCGGAAAAACGGTGTTCCCCTTCGGCCCTTGGTAGTAGGCTGTTGTATATTACCCTTTCTAAGAGCTTGCTCATAGTGTTGAGAGGTGTTGTAGGCCGATGGGTCCTACACGACTTCCGGATAAACACAAGCACGCTCCTTTACTCAGCCATGCTGAGCTGCAGCGCCCATAGTCGGGCGAACTCACCTTGTGCCACACTGGCGGCCAGCTTCACTCCCAGTCATCTAACCTATCCTATTCTCACGATTTTATCCCTTAAAAACCTCCCAAACCTTTTATTATATTCTCGTACAAAGGGACTGGTAGTACAAAGGGTGATTTCTGAGCATAGATCTGCCACATTGGAAAACTTTTTCTTCCTTTTGGTATTCATATCGGAGTTTAAAGTATAGTTTTAGTATGTACATTGCTGGTATATATTTAATCTAGCTAAGATTACCTATTGTTTGAAGTTCGACGTCACAAAACTTATGTTAGCTGAGAGCCAAAAATTTTCTTAATGAGCAATTAATACAAAAAGCAAATTTTTATTCATTCTTATATTAACAACATTCTTATATTAAGTAAATTTTATTAATCATTGTTTAACCTGTTTTTTATTTCATTTCGTTCACTTCCAATATTTAAAATGTTTCGTAACGGTAATATCGTCCAAAATACCCTGTCCAGGAGGACATTCCGGATACAATGTATCACAAATGGCACCAGCTCTGCCTGCTTCGTATGCTTCAATGTAATCCGTATCTATTGAACTATCGCCTAAGGGTCTAAATAAACATTAATTCAATTGATGTACACTATTAGAAATTCAATTAATACTTTAAAATAATATGTAGTATCTCGGCGAATATGCCTTCAACTTCGTTCACTTCGGCATTTTCACATATGGCACGTTGCAAGCACTTCTTTCCACTTTTGCCCTTCTTATCCATATACACTTCCATTGCAGTATAAAGAAACTTCCTGGATTCATCTTTAGCATACTCACCAAAAAGATCAAACTGTTGTTTAGCTTCGGCTAGAGTTCTTCCCTTCCACTTATCCCAAGGATATGTTGGCGTCACAGGAAGAAGATATTGCGCTTGAAGATTTACGGCTAGATTCATTTGACGCCAAGGTTTATCATCAGCTAGTTCAAATGGTAGAATCACGCCACACACTAGCTAGATAACACAATCTTTATTTAATTACAACATATTATTTCTACATTATACTAAATAAACCTTGCACACTCCTCCGTTGGCGAATATCAAGGTTCTTTTATGTCTTCTAGCATGGCTCCAATTTGTTATGTTAACCAGTCCAAACGACAGCTTAAATGTGATAATAATGCAGATATGCAGTGATAACACTCGTCTAAAGATACAGTAGAATTGCAAAATAGTTCCATTAATCGCGAAATAAAGAAAATAATTTTCTTACATCAAATCCATCCTTATCGGCTGCACACACTTCTCGTTCTGTTAATTTCGATTCAATATGAGCCCATTTCGAAAGTCGATCGACAAAGAAGGAAGATTCTACATTCAAATTAGCGCTTTATTACGTTTCACATCTCCATGTTAATAAATGCAGTTTAGTCCGCGGCGTCTGCGTCGTGCGTAATTAACATTTAAGCATAATTGAGGGCTCGAATTGGAAGCACAATGAGAGTTAAGTATGCGGCATGCTGTGGTTGCTTCTAAAGCATGTTTTGATATGTTTATTAGTTGCTTAATATTACATGAGCCGAAGTAAAATGGAAATTTATTTTAATGAGTAATGACCTGGATCTTGTTTATGGAAAGAGACGATAGAAAGATTGTCTCTTTTATCTTCATCTAGGGTTATATTTTTCAGTACTATAGTTAGCGTTCAATTTGTTGAAGTTAGTAGAGAAAGTAGCTTGTACTAAGAAGTTGTATTGGCATAGACAGCAGGGAATGGCCACTGCGTATCGATGTTTTTCGTTGCATCGGTTAGAAACATCGATGTTTTCTCAGAATTACGTAAATTCAAAAACTCATCACTACCGCATCACTGCGGAATTTAGCAATTGGAAGTCTGTAGCTGAATTCTGCAGTGATGAGCAATGATGAGTTTTTGAAGTTATTCTGTATTATGCTGGATTCAGCCCCCGAAGATTTGAGCTACTTTGGAAAATAAACGTATCAGAACGTTTATTTCTCCCACCACGGCCAAGTACTTGTAAGCAATTGTATGAAGTTAAGGAGTTAATTTTAAGATCATTCCAAATTTCTAATGGGTGAGGAAGATTTAATTCCTATTGGAATACCGGAATACCCAAGTAAATTGACAGCTCGCCAGAAATAAAATCGTCAGACTTTACTGTTTTCCCGCTCTTGGGGACTAATTTGAAGATGATCTTCCCAAAAAATTCTCTACTGGTTTGTCAGAGTTTTCTTATCAATTTTTTGACTTTTACGATATCCGAAAAGCAAGCGAAATGCATTTTTTAACTTGATATCGATACGAGAAGGCGATTCGATATCGATAAGAGAATGCGATTCGTTATCGGCTCGAGAAAGCGATTCGATATCCATACGAGAATGCGATTCGTTATCGGCTCGAGAAAGCGATTCGATATCGCTACGAGAATGCGATTCGTTATCGGCCCGAGAAAGCGATTAGATATCGATACGAGAAAGCGATTCGATATCGATACGAGAATGCGATTCGTTATCGGGTCGAGAAAGCGATATCAATACGGGAATGCGATTCGATATCGATACGAGAATGGGATGCGCTATCGGCTGGAGAAAGCGATTCGATATCGATACGGGAATGCGATTCGTTATCGGCTCGAAAAAGCGATTCGATATCGATACGAGGATGCGATTCGTTATCGGCTCGAGAAAGCGATTCGATATCGATACGAGAATGGGATTCGCTATCGGCTGGAGAAAGCGATTCGATATCGATACGGGAATGCGATTCGTTATCGGCTCGAAAAAGCGATTCGATATCGATACGAGGATGCGATTCGTTATCGGCTCGAGAAAGCGATTCGATATCGATACGAGAATGAGATTCGTTATCGGCTCGAGAAAGCGATTCGATATCGATATGCGATTCGATATCGTGCTCCGCTTTTATTGCTTTCGAATTCGTTAACGACTCGTTTACGAGTTCGATATCGAAGCAAGCTTACGCTTTTGGCGAATAGTTTCCCATTGCACATGAATATTCCCAATCGATGCCTCAGATAAGAAACATCGATGCATCGTATATATCGAAGCATTAATAAAACATCAGTGATACATCGATGCATATCGCCCATCCCTAGCGTGAACGTTTAATCCCAGTTTATATCCCAAATTCAACGTGAAAGTGCCCTTTGAACCTCTTTATCGCACAGAAATTTGTATGCATTATTTTGAAAGGGTATGGTCTAGATGTTGTTCACCTCGAGTTCTGTACAGAATTCCAAAGTCCTACGGCTGCTGGGTTCGTCGGCATTTTTTGTTCCAGTATCCGAGCTATGTTGCTCGTTCCGAAATAGTTTTTCCAGGTGAGGTTATTAGTTTCACGCCAACCTTATTTGCTAGTCTCTAACCCGATCATATTAGAATATTCCCTGTCGTAAAATAATTTCCAGTAGCCACCATTAGAAAGTTATGAAGATACATCTATCAGTCCGGCGTATTTCAGTATTTCCAACCTTGTACGACATCCTCGAGATTAAACTTTAAGCAACGGACCCCCCAAGGCAAATGAACATTTGCTCGTGATGATGTTTCAGATGAGCATAGCTGCAATAAGCATTTTCTTGCTAACGTCATTATGCCCGCGTGCAAATATTCCTTTGCCTTGTTCGATATGTACCTTTAGACTCATCGGAATCTCCAAACTGGGTGAGCACCAATAATGCGTTTATCATAAAAAAAGCATTTTCCTGCAAAGAGATAATTGCACATAATCTAATGAACTCCATCCGACTTTCTTCAATAAAACTTTTACAAAAGAATCGATTTAGTAAACCATGTTATGATCGAAGATCTTCATCGAAACCAAATCGTAAGTCAACCTTATTTGCGACTAAAAAATATACTTTAAAGTGGCCCCTAGAGTCAATCTAGGGCCTAGACTATCAATAATATTGTGCTATAATGAGCAAATAATGACGGTTTCCTTTTTGCCCCAGACAATCTTTCAATATTGCACAATATTATTGAGAGTCCCAGAATTCTTAAATGAAAGGATTCCGTGTTTTATCAGTTATTTCATATTTTGGTACAAAATGCCAATTACAATACAATTATTTCCTTAAATATTACCTAATCTACAAAAATCAGATCAGACCAGTGCCTTGCACTAGCGGCGCACCCAATATTCACTTTTTCCTCTTACTTTCATGTTGCTTAGCAGCTTTCTTCTTCATGATTTGAAGTCGCTTATCGACACTTATTATATTAATATGAGGAGTGGACACTGGTAGTGATGTCGAAGATGTTTTCGTAGGAACAGCAGCTCCAGTTGAGCTTAAAGTTGGAGATGAAGTCGATGAGCCACCAACAACTGCCTTTGAGCTTGAGCTAGAATTACTGCTTTTTGATGAACCTGACTTGTTCTTAATTGCTGGGGCATTTTCATAGTTTTTATAGTAAGGAGATGAAGACGTTGAGGATGTTGAAGATTGAGATGAGGATGATTTTGAGGGCGATGGCACCGAAGCCACTGTAGATGTCATTACTTTATTCTTACAGCTAGTGCAACACCAAGAGTATTCCTGCTCATTGGCATCGTCGTCAGATATTGGTGGTCTGTGGCATTCTTGATGATATAGAGAATGGCAATCTGCACATTCTACCAGTCTGTTTCCTGCTGTAAACACCATCGCTCCGCATATAACACATGCCAAGTCACCAAAATCCTGAGTGTTTGATGTTAATACTTGACTTCAATAAACACACAATATTTTTAACAATTACCTTGAGGTTTTCTTCTTCGGAAACATCAATGGCCTTTATTTCAGAATCGGAAATTTCAATTGGTATTGCGACAGTCTCTGGCACTGATGACACTTCCTGGGGCAGTGGCGATGAATTTTTCCCCGATGCAGAAGATCTCGAATCACTTGATTTCTGCCTCTTTACCGTCCCAGGCGATATGCATTCCTCGGCAATATATTTTTTATTTATTGTATTTATTAGCATTTTACTTGTCCCATGTCGTTGTTTTATAATATCATCCAGTGATTGGCGTATTTTCTCTGCCGAATCTGGGCTCGGCGAATGGAGAAGTTTCAAGGCATGTTTTATTATTGGATCTAACTCGGTTGTTGAACTCATTATTTACAAATATTTTGCAATTTTTGTGAAGGAATAAACTAAACACTGGCAGAGGTGTATTTACCGGATCGTAAATCTGGATTTTAGGTTATAAAAGATTAAAGAAAAAGAGTCGATTAATTCTACAGTCAGTCGAATCGAATCACAAGTTTTATCTTTGCATCCGGAGACTTGAAAGTCAGCTGATTTTTTTGGTTTGAATCTTTGGCGAAATAAATTATTTGTTCTAAAAATTTTAAAAGTAATTTCTGATTATGAATTTAATTAATTCATAAAAAACATTAATTAAATTAAGGTTTTAAATAAATAAAGAATACATATCTTAAATTATTTAACATTTTTGCTTGCTTTTAATTTTTTGGAACTACTTTCGAAGTTATCAAAAAGCTTTTTCTAAACGTCAAATTTTCCCTTTCGCGCTATTCTTGTTTGTTCATTTTTGAAAAGTGAAGGCGTTTTTGCAGTTAGATATTTAAAATTTTTTAAAACTCCTCTCTTAATTCGATAAATACATATTTCTAGAAAATGTCACTACCAGAATTCACAAATTTTGATAATCTTAATTCCCTACTAAGCCTGGAGGTAGAACGGCGGATTAGGGATCAAAGAAAAACTATCCAAACAGTTATTGCGGAACATTTCCAGAAATATTTAGATGCCAAGGCGGAATATAAACGCTTATACGAAATACTATCCAACATTTCTATAAATTCCCTGGAAAGAGATGCTTTTAATGAGGCAATTAAAGATATCGATGCTAAAACTGCGGATCTGAAACAGCTGGAGGCCGAGTTAAGCGAAATTATAGACTCATTATCACAGCAAACTGCATACGAGTCCATTGATCCTGAAAGTGTTGAGCAGGTGAAACAAGCACTTAGCAATTGCGATAAGGGCTATAATAGCGAAACGTTGAAGGAGTGTTTTGAAAATACTGTTGCGTTGAAGGAAGCGGAAGCTCGTTGCAGCACCTCTTTGGCTAGTATCCAGAAGCGGGCAAAAGGTGCTGCGCGGTCACATCTTCGGCGCATGATTGATGCAATGGATTGCGATTCAGATTAGGGTTGTTGGTATATTATTTGTTTAACTAATAAATATCTAATAATAAGTTGATCTAAAATAACTTTTATAAGAAATATTAGAGCTGTAAATATATTTTTGGATTCCTTTTAGGTCTAGTATTACACGTGTAGTTAGCTTATAATGGAAATTGTTAAACAAAATGTAATAATAAGATTTTTTTTTGTTATGTAAAGATGCGATTTTACTAATCTTCCTTATTTTGATTATATATTATGCATCCAACCAAGCTGCGGCCCAAATTGAGCCTTGGCCTTTTCTAGGACATTTCTCCAAGTTTTACGGTAACTTGCAGCATGTCTTCAGTTCCGAATGTCTGCGTCACCCAGTCTATGCATCTTCATCTGGGTCTGCTTCCATAAATTCTCCATTCTGATTTCGTCTGTTGATTTCTATAAAGGTTGAGAGTTCTTGATCATCACAAATTTCATATAATTCGTTGTTGTATCTCCTTCATCAAATGCATCTTTCCTCGTTGGGCATATAATGCATCTCCCGTTTCTTCCCTTTTTTTGTAATATTGTAGGACTAATGTTAGAAAATGGAGCAATTTACCGCAAAAAAATGTTTGGAAGTGATTGTAACTATAGTAAATAGTTCATGTCCATTCAAATAACTACTTTCTCCTGCTTTTATGTCTCTTAAAGACTACCTGAATCAGGTGCCTTATTTTGCGATTCTAATAATCTTTCATGCCTTAAAGAAGGAGACATCATATTCAAAGCAAGTTTATCCCTTATTTATACCGTTGTTTGTTGAAGAGATGTACCTCAAGCTTTGCCTTTCGCAACTGACTCAGATTGTAAGCCTCCTATATTAAATTTTCGAGTTTATTCTCAGTTGAATTTTGAAATCTAATAGGTAGTGGTCCGAACCAATAATGGTACCTCTATGGGGCAAATCACACCCCCATTCCCTTTGGATTCATATCAAACCTCTTTGTGTATGCGAGTATTACACGATGCATATAATTTTCTCCCTATTTTTCGTGAAGCGATACTAAATGTGAATATTCGTGTACCACTAAAATACTTTTCTGTACGCTAGTCCGCCCTATCTTGGAATACGCATGCTCTTCTTTCTCTTTGCTCTGAGTAGTTTAAACGATCCGCGTGATTTCCAAAATCTACCTATAAGGTGCTAGATCTGATGACCCTAGTAGATAGGAGGAAATTGCTAGTTTCCTGCTTCATTCTGGACGTCTTAAATGATCAAATTAAAGTGAAAATTAAAGTAACAGACACAATAGGCATAAGGTGGCCCGGTGCCCAGAGAAGACTCTGCAAAAACTACTTAATGCCTTTCCATTTGGGGTTTTCCACCATTCATTCTGAGTTAACAGCTTCAATACTTAAGGTCGTAGTGGGAGATTGGAAGTGAATGCTGGGAGGCGTCACATTCGAGATCTGACATCAGATTGCACATCATTTTCCATAAGACGCCATCTGAGTCCTTGGTTTCATAATTAAATGCTTAAAATTAATCAATTCGGTTTTTTAATAATATTAACAAGGGACATATACACAAGAAAACTAGAAGAATAGTATTGTATTATAAAAACTCTTTTTTTTTTTACATTCTACAATTATATAAAATGAAAATAAGAATAAAACTTAGTCTATTTTGCTTTTTTAGTTTTCTGAGATGTTCCTTTCTTGGAAGACATGAACTTAGCAATAAGAGCAGTCAAGGCTGTCAGGATCAACCCTGCAACCCCAAACAAAAGGAAATATGGACGATCCATTAAAAATTTAGCTGCCATAGAAATCACATCACTCCTGCAATAAGAAGCATGTTAGTAAGTACCCTTTAAACATAGCAAATTTTAACTTACATTGGGCTTGAAATTGGTGGGACTGGTTCTCCTTTCGATTCCTTGAAATAATTTCCTTCGATAAATTGTATAAAAGCAGCCGGTGTATGCTCCGACATCTTATAACGATAGAATTTACCTTGGCGCAATCTAAAATTTTCAAATTAAAATAAATTCTTTAAGTAATTGGAAATCCTTTTCTCACAGTATAAAGTCTGGTGATCTTTGAATATTAAATCGTTTAGCGGTAGATATACCCGCTTCGAGTCGGTTGATGCGTGCCACATTCAATCGACGTTTCAAGGTAGCTCCTACAGCTTCCCAAATAGCGAAGAGACGTTGGCATGTGACACAATCATTTGAATAGCTGCAATTGAATAATATTTATTTAGTAAATATTAAATATTATCTCGGTAGCGTATATTTACAAAAATAGGAACCAATCGCCAGTCGTTGCACCAGTTGATGCTTGTGTTAGATGTTCAAAGTTCTCATCAGATAATTCCCTGACTACAGGTTCTTTGTTTTCGGTAAAAAGTTGTAGAATTTCTTCTTCGTTAATTGCCCCGTGATAAAGAAGAGGACTACCCCTGCGGAAGTAAATAAGCGAAGGTTCCTTGGTGGGATCGTAAATTCCAACCATGGGACTATTGTGCGCCTTGACCACCATTGCCCCTAAACTGTCTACGAGATCATCCCTTAAATTTTCTACAACTACTTCATAATCATCGCATCCATCACAGTTAGTTTTGGCTAAAATAGAAACAAATTACATATATAAAAACTAAATTTTATCTTAAATTCAGCTTACTGAAAAGGACTACGATGTTATCTTCTGTTTTTATTAAGTGCAGCAAATCATCGTCGTTTACTGTTTCAAGCTCACGGCAACAACTTAGAGTTACTATAACTAAAAATGTTAAAACTTTTGTTAAATAAGTCATGGTTGAGGTTTAAATTTTCGCGTTATAGGTGTAAATCCTAAAAATAGTAATGAGACTGGAGCGGCCCCAGGATGAAGGTGGTATGAAATGACGTTTACGTGGTTGTATGGTGAGATGACGTCTACTGGAATTTGTTGTTTACTTTTATGGAAATTCACCACTTTTTTGCCGGTTTATTAACCGGTGTTGAAATCATCGGCTTTGGAAGCGAATATCCCGTAATTTATGCAACAAGTAATAATGGATTCGTTGAAATCGGGGTCTTGAAAATATAACGTATATACAATTGTTCATTTTCTTCGTTTTATTCTTTGGTTGCGCTCAATTTCAACTAACGCTTTTTCGAAATTTTTCTCCCCTCCAGAGGGTCCTAGTTTTTAGTTTCGCATAATTTCTATGGCGGTTGTGGCCGAGACTAAGGTCCAAGGTTTTGTTGTATCATTTCCGCTCATTGTATGGAGGTGCAATGCGAGCCTCCAGCCTCTGCTACTCCTGAGGTTGGCAAGGCCTTTACATAATACTCAAGGAAAGGGCTTCGGTGGGAACTGGCTCTAGGCTGGCTCCTAACCACCTAAAAACCTGTGGGAAGCGTAAACGTAGACGCAGTCGTAAAAGGACTATTACAGAGGCTGTCACTATGAACTCTTGTTAGCTTGTCGGTCCCCGCCCCTTCACTTCTAGTGGACTCTAACTCTGTCCCAGTATTGTTGGAAACTTGGACACTGGGGATACTTGGTCTTCGGTAACCTGCACCAACCTAGTAACTGTACCCAGGCCGCGAAATATTTTCATTTCATGTTTTTCCCCTGAAACTACGCCAGAGGCAACTAAAGATTATTTAAGGGGAAAAACAATCAATCTTGAGATAATCTCCTGTAGAAAGATCAGCAATACTTCCAAACCGGTCGCATTCTTTGTTCTGTCTGCACCGCCCAATACCGCTGAAAAGCTTTTTTGGACCCACGTTCTGGCCTCCCAGTGCCTTCTCTAAATACTTTGTTCCCCGCGCACATGTACATCGCCCTCCTGACTATCGTCAGGTTTCAAATAACTTAAGTCGCTCACCCACTATTAGCAAAACGTAAGAGGAATGAGATCCAAAACCCACGATGTGTTTATATCAAATTCGGCCAGCGATTTTGATATAATCACTTTTACGGAGACATGGTTTTATAGTGGTATGCTCAATGCCGTACTTCTCGACTCCTGCCAAGTTTTTCGGAGGGATAGATATAATGACTCGGAAACTCATGGAGGTGGTGTGCTACTTGTCTCTAGTAACCTTCTCAATTGCTGTTCAATAACACTTCATAGTTTTCCCAACTCTTTGGACATTGAGCTTCTCGCTCTTAAAGTCTCTCTTCTCCACAATTACCTATTCTTGATTTGCTGGTACATCCCAACTGATATGCTCAGCACTCTTGAAGATAAAGGTCAAAACCTTTATGATATTCTAATTTCCTGTATAAATCATATCCAGGATACGGTGGATTCTAAAGACCAAATCCTAGTTTTAGGTGCTTTTAATTTACCCAATGTTCAACGGGTAACTTGTGATGACGACGATAACTACCTCCCTGAAAACAACCTTAATCCAGCTGTCCGAAATCCCTATTCTCAAGCGGTTTGAACCAAACGAGTGGCGCGAATGGATCTTGTATTCTTTTCCGACTCAGACAACATGATTGTTGAGCCTAGTTCAATAGTCTTGTTGTCTGTCGATAATTATCACCCTCCTCTTCTACTGAGCTATTGTTCTGCCTTTAACAATAATCTAATCCCTGGACACGATTAACGTTGAAAATACCTAAAACTTCAAGTGTCGATATCTCAAAAACTAACCGTGATATCGAAAATATTTGTTTGACTATGCTTCATCAAAATCCATCGTCAAAAAGCGGTGAACAGAAACAGTAAAGGTGTCAACAAAAATGAGGGGGTAGGAAAAATTGGTCCCAAAAATGAATCGGCAACATCCGCGCTATTCCTCTTTGAGCTATTCTTAATTGAGGTCCTCATATTTTGCATACACACTTCCTCCAGCGCCCTGTATACTAAGAGCGGTGGGTGTACTGCTGGTGGTTTGTAGCTAGCAGCTGGCAACCATCCGAAATTTGGAAATTTCTTATTATTATCGAGCTGATTCAGCCGGCACCTGGTAGGGTTGACCACTATGCTGGTAATGTTCTGGGAGCTATCGGAAGATATAACCAGTGAAAACCGCGCTTTAATGTTCTCGCGACGAAGTAACTAACTCCCTTGTTGAACGCCGAATTCTTTATTTTAGATTAATTTTTCGAATTAGGAACATTTGAAAATAAATATAGTTCGCCTCAACTTTCTGTTATGGTTCAAGAAAATTCTTAATAAGGAAATATCACTTGACATTGGGCTTAGGGATATTTAAATGAACTTAAAAAATGTTTAAATAAACAAACTTTATTAACAATTTTTGGGATCGGTAGAAATAAGTTTAAAATTATCTTGTTCAACTTCATTTAAAAATAGCAATTTAAAAACATCATTATAGAAATCAGCATAATAATCGCAAGCTCTTTTGCAATCAGGCATCCAATTGATTTCCAGTAACTTTGGTTGCATATGTTGGTCATTGTCCCACGAGAGCATAATATCGGCAGCATACAATGCCCTTGATTGCGGGGAGCTCTCAATACCACACGGAGCTTTCTTACCAGTAGCACACAAAAATACTTCATTAAGTATGCTGCAAATTTCATCTTCAACCTTTTCCCAATCATGTTCTGGATACTGATTTCGCCATTCAACAAGGAAGTCTTCACAACGAATGTGCTTCAACTGTGCTTCTTCATTGTAGTTCATTACAGTGAAATGTTTTTCATAATCATCGAAATCATCCAAAGAAAATGTTTTGTTCGAGAAACGCAAGAAAAAATTGGTGTAAATGTAGAGTTCTAATGGATGAACGCTTTTAAGTAGAATAACATAGCGGATATCGAATTTGACTCGTTCGCCAAGTTCTTCCCTGTGGAAAAGGACAGGATTTTCTATATATTTTTGAGCTATCTTTGGTCCAGTCGGTGGGAGCCTCATTATTTGAGACAAATTGCTTGTGATATAGGTGTCCAATCCACGAGCTAGATTCCACGGCTTAATAATCCAATGATTGTTTAAATTTTTATCTTCCCTATTTTGAAAATAGCTAACGAACTCGATTAGTTCCGTTCTTAAATTGTAGGTTGTTGGTAACCATTTAGGATACGTTTCTAGACTAGCTTTGTCATGATGTTCCTCTGTTTTGCGACGGCAGATGATGCTCAGCAGGTCCTTTATTGTAACTACGTATTCATAAGGGAATTGGTTGATAAATTTGTTCGGGCTGTCTCGGCTTAGTTCATCAAAAGTTTTATAGTGCCTTGTTAACCATAAGATGTCTGCCGTTTCTTCGTTATCAACGATTTCAAATAAAGAATCCGTTAAATTCGCGGTGAGCACATCATATTCTGAGTAAACTTTAATAAGTTCATCCCTACCTATTTCCGGTTCAGAAACGGATCCTTCTGGTAGCGTTTCTAGGATGTGTCCCGAAGTGAAGTAATCTTCATTAGGCTCACTCTGCGTAAAACTTTCATGTCGGAAATCGGCATATTTCCACGGAAGCAGCAGAGCTCTTCGTTCTCTTGATGTCTTAGCTACATTCTCAACAAAATCTCTTGTTATTTGCTCACCTTCCTCAATAAATGTAATTGGGAATAGAAGACTGTAAGTAGTTTGAGTTGGAATATGTATAAATGGCACCAATCTACAATTAGGATCATCTGAGTGATTAATTCCAGAGCCTAGTTCATCCATTATATACCAAATTGGCATGCGTCCTTCAACAGAAACTCCATCAGCTTGTATACAATAGGATTGACAATGCTTCCATAAAGAATGCATTATTTTATCAGTTCGTGCAGGATCATCAACACTGATACCCATTATTGAAGCCATTCTATCTTGCAATTGCTGAATATTCTCCAGTTGCGCCTTAGCTTGATTAGCCTTGAAGGTCCATGCATGATCAATTAAATATATTTCACTTGAGTCGTCTGGATCTATGCCTCCAGTTTTACCGGCACAAACAGTCCATACTGGACTTCTTTCATCTCTTACCGAGTCGCTGTAATCAATCAATAACAATAGAAAAGCGGTGCCGGCATCAAATGTATCGTTTTCCAATTTCTTGTATAAAGTCTCCCAAAAATGTTCAGGTATTCCGGATGAAACTAATTGAGGCTTGTGAAGAGCTAAAAATTCTTGGTAGAGATTATTCCCGTCCATTTTTATAGCGGAAGTTTTGTGAAAATTCGCCGTTCTTATGGAAACTTGAATCACACGGAAGAAACGTCACTTTGACTTCTTAATTCACGTGGAAAGAAGAAGGTGAATTTTTATAAGAATTTCGTTTGTCTCTGTGGTGAATTGCGAGGTGAAATTTCTTTAGAAAACCGTTTAACGGAAATAAATTTCAGGTGAAAGATGTTAACTGAATTTTATTTTTAATTTCCTTTTTAGATTTTGAGGTTTTCAGGAGTTAAACTTCAGTAAATATTTACTTCTCTGAATATCTGAAAAAAGATTTATGTTTGCGCAATTTAGACGAATGAGAGGGAAACACTTCTTCTGCGAATGCTCTACAGCCCAATTCAAGCCTTGGCCTCCATTCTTCCGCGTCTGTTAGGCAGCTTGTCTCCAGTTTCCTGTATTGAGTAGTTTTGCGGCATCGGCCTTAACATTGCCATCTCCATGCATTTGCCTTCATTCATTGGGCCGTATATCCTTCGGAGAACTTTCAAATATATCCATCTTGTTGGCGGTTTACTGAGAGACACTCCATGCTTTACACCTTTACGTAGCTATTGTAAGTGTGATAGTTTTGTCTGAGTCTTATTTTGGTTTTTTGTGGATGTTTCTGGATTCCATTACTCGTAGAAGTGAGAAGTATGTTCTGTTTGCGGCGTCTTCTTTATGTCGTCTTCTTTTCATTATCGTAAAATTTTGAAACTCTTTGATCCTCTTTTCATTACCTTAAAAGGTCCCTCGTATGGCGGCTTAAGCGGTACTATATTCATGTCATCCCGCACACATACGTGTGCTGTCGTTTACAGATTCTTTGGAACGAATAGTTTTTTGCTCTCGTGATTGGAAGTTAATGATGGTTTAACCGCGTCGAAGTGTGAGCTGTGTCATAAATTCATTTTTCGTTATCTCTGGGCTGGAATAATCTAAAAAAGCTCTCCTGGTCGACGAATACCTTGACCATAGGCTATCTCTGCGTTAAGGTCCCCTTTGAACGCTGCTCTAATGCGGGGAGGATTATTTCGGTAATCTATTTGGTCTTGTAAAAACCTTCTATTATGTCGTTGCTTTGGGGATGGTATGGTGCCGTATAATAAATTGTCTCCTCTAGTCTGTTGATATCCTTAGTGGAACTTCAATTTGGCTTAACCATCCAGGATAAAATGTAACGGCTATAGTTTCTGCTCTAATAATTTTCATTAGCAACACTTCTACCCATCTTGAAAAACTACCTTTAGCAATAATTTTGACTTCTGATGGTGGCAAAGGTCCTATAATGTCCATTTGAACTTGTTCAAAACGGCAGTTAGCGGAGGTGAACTGGGCTAACGGACTTGTTGTGTGCTTATTATACCTTTATGAAATACCGCACACGCTTTTACAAATCTGTTAATGTAAGTATTCATCTTAGGCCACACCTAACGTCTGGTAATCGATTTCTTTGATGATCGTAAGACTCGGTGCGCTTGTCCGTGTAAGGTTTCTAGTTCTAGTTCGATCGTTTAAACTTAACGAGGTCTGCTAACTCTCTTGCTCCTTAGCCATTCCTTCCTTCCTTTCCGCCTATGTGAACTATGTTTGTTGAAAATTGACTGATAAAATCCATTTGTCGTGTTTGCGTTGGTGACAGTTGCTCCCAAGTCTGCAAAAACACGTAATACTGAGGTTTGTGGTGTGCTATGATGGTAAAATTAGTTCCCTCTGTCGGACATATGTCGGAAATATTTTATCTCTGCACTCATTGCCAGTAATTCCCTGTACGTTTTATATCGTTTCTCAGTGTTGAAAGCTTCCGAAAAAAATATCCTAAGGTTTGCCAGTATCCGTTAACCGACTGTGGTAATGCGGCATCTAATGCTGTATCTGACGCATCGGTAACTATCGACATTAGAGAACTATTACCGAGTTTCCATGGGAGTCGAGTTGAGTTGAGGTTGAGTTGAAATGACACTTCAACTCAACGACTCAACTCTATGCGTTTCCATGGCTGACTTTTCTGCCTGTGTACAGACAGCTGAATGTGTACCTTGTATTAAGCAAGCAGCTGTTTTTAAATTTGACGTAATATTTTTGTTATTATAAAATAGTGATCATGGACCATAAAATTAATTTATTGTGTTCGTTGTATAACAGAAATGTTATAAACAGGCGCGACATTTTGACTTTTTTAACATTTGACAATCCCGTTTGTAATTGTGTGCGTGAACTCTGTTCAATCTACCTATTTTCGTTGAGTTGAGCAGAGTTGAAAATCTTTAACGAAAACTCTTGACTGCGACTGTTTCCATGGAGTTCAACTCGGGTTCAACTCTGGTTGAACTCTCATGGAAACTCAGTATATGTGTAGGAAAAGCTAACATTGTTGTTTCCGGCAATTCTGAAAGAACTGACTACCATCTATTTGCCGCTCGTATAGTCCATATCCCGAGCCATGTTCAATCAGTGTGGCCCGTGAGACTCGTATTTTTGGTACGAAACCTGTGTACACCTGCACATCAATGCAACAAATGGACTGATTATGTTCCTAGAGATTCGTGGGTTTGGTTTTGGCTGGGTGATGGTGCTGGTACACACTCTCATACCAAGAATAGTAGGGCATTTTTGAAGTGTAACATTTCAAAAAATTAAGGTCTCAGTACAATTTACTGTCGTGAAAGGGGCAAATGAATTATTTTTCCTATAAAATGGTCTTCGCTATTTGCTTGAATTATTTCGTATGTCCACAGTGATTTGTTTATTGTTAGTATTAAAACAAATGTCAAAGAGTTGCTTTTATTCTTCTTCTTCTTAACTATAGCTTACCATGCTCCCGACCAGGGTTAAAATTTAACTATACCATGGTTAACCACGGGAGTTTTTGAACGTCAAAAAGTTATGCTCGTGGTTATGTTTTAGTTAACCAGGGAGTTTGTGAACGACAAAAGTTTACCATAGTTAACCATAGTAAGGTTTTTGAACGCGCTCCTCCTCTGTATACTTTAAACCAAGCCTGGCCCACTCCAAAGTTTTATTCATTTTATATTTGCATTACGTTATTTAAAAACCTGTTTACCTAGACTGCGGCCCGTAAAACCATTTTGGTTGGCCAGGCCTTCTTTAGACCAACATTGCTTAAGAGTGTTGGGCTGGTCGTCAATTAACACGGATTTGCTTCCAATTCCGCCTCTAACACGTAATTGTCTGAAGTTGTTGGTCTTCCTGATCTAAAATTACCAGATTATAAAACTACCTTTAGCATTTACGAACATCTAATGCACTCGGATAAACATCGCAATTATTTTTTATAGCAACTGTTGCGTTAATACCATTGTGAAACTCAAATGGCATAAATGGCGGATATGTACCTCTACTGGTATTGAATTGGCCATTTCAACTAAGAATATAAAAACAATTTAACATTTAATTATTCGCAGCTAAACAAGTCACTTTAACCTTGCACGATTTTAAAGTACAAAATCAGCTGATACATAATAAAGAAATATAGACCTGCGCAGAAACGACATTACTTTACCGGCCATCTAAAATATATTCATTTAAATATCTAAAAAAAAATATTTTCTTTTTGCCTGGGTCACAACTATTCGTCACGCTTATTAACCTATTTTTTTCGTAAAAACAAAAAAACATCTAAAAAAATATCACTTATGTTTTTATATATTCAATATCGTCTAGCAAAGATATAGATCAAGGTTTCATTTGGATAAGTTCAACGATCTTTTCATGCGCGTCAACAACGAAATTAATCAAACTGACTGATCACATTGAAATTTTTGTATTATTATTGAAATATCTAGTGCACATTACACAAAAAAATAATGACATATTTTTACTTATAGCTTTAAACAAATGTTTTAATCTAATTATTCATATCGAGGCTTGAACTGAAATCGAAGCTCTCTACGTGTTGTACAAAATGCAAGTTGAGTCACATATATCACTTTCGTGATGGTAAAGCTATATTAAAAAACCAACATACAATGGTATTAGCAATTGCAGTTTAGTTATTGTTATATATGTTGTAACGAACTTTAAAGTTGACTGGCATTTTCTGAATTTAATAGTGTAACATTTCCCAAGCCAATAATATCAAGAAAACAACAAATTAAATGAAGCAATAAAATTTAAATTACACTCTGCTGTTTAAAGTGGCGGTGGTTGCACGCGTTCACTTTTGCTTTTGTTAATTTAAAAAGAAAATATTTTATTCGTTAATAACAATATCCGTGAAAAAAACGAAAGGATCCCACTGGACAGAATCTCATAACTTTCTTGGTCATTGTTCGGTTTATGTGATACCAAAAAAAAATTGTTCATAAACTTCCGGGTTTCTTCCGGTGGTATGTAATAATAATTTTAGTTTTTTTTTGAAAATCATCGTTATTTCCATAACTGCAGACAAAATTGTGGTAAAGTAATATTTTTGCTAAGATTCCCATAAAAAAGTAGCCAATAATTATCATTAGTCATAGTGGAATACGTCGTTGGTTGTTATTATGTAAAGTTCATTCCTCTTTTGCCGTGCTACCTTTAGGTCTGCCTCTCGTTCATCGTCTGAGATTATTTACTTTCATTCCAAATTATAAAGATTTAAACATAAAAAAAATGCATATTCTGCTGATAAATAATGACTTTATACACTACTTATATGTGCTGAACCCGTTTACCTGCACGTCATTCATAAAAACACAGAAGAAATTGACCAACTCGAGTGGCCTGGTTTATACCTTTTTATATTAGACCAACAAATTCTTTCGAATGCGCGCCAGCGCAACAGACTCTGGCTGGACAAGCGCAGAAAATACTTATTAGGAGCGTAAAATTTTTGACCATTTTGACGGGGATAAACGGACAGCAGCACAGTAGTTCATTGTGTTATAAAATATAATTGCTAAAGTTAATGTTTGTTTGAAGCAGCACGTTTGAAGTTATGCGCATGTTAAACGCGGTCGCTTTTTACTGGTGGTATCAATCTGGATTTATTTCACCTGTGTGAAAGTTGCATTGAGTTCATTTTGGTGGGTCAGTTTTACCGGTGATATTTTTTGATGATGCTTCTACAGTATCACGGTATTGAATATTTTTGTGTTACATAAAAGCATAATTTGTTTATTATCGAGTTCTGAAATTACCGGAATTGAAAATTGCATCTTCTTCTTAAGTGTTTTAGCTGGGTTATAAAATGCAAGCGCCTGGAAAGTATATGAATTTATAAATCAATGAAAGTAAAAGCATTTTAGGATGAGAAAGTCTTGGTAAACATTTTTGGAACAGAGTTTGTGAACGACGGAAGGTTAACGATGTTTCACTTTAAATTAATCGAAAAATTTCCACTACCTTGTTCAAATGAGTTAAGCCATTAAGATACTAGTTGTATTTTGAAATACAGAAAACTAAGATAATTGATATCTAATTTGGATTGAGGAGTTTTGTATAATTGGATTTAGTTTATTTGTGAAATTCAGCTTATATTGAAGATATGAAAAATTCTAAATTCTACCAGGGTTGAAAAAACATTAGCTATGAATATCTGCTATGCTCCACATTCATAATAATCCTCATCTTATTATTATATTAATTAAAAACAGGCGCTGTTGATAATTTTATAATAATACTAGCTTGTATATACCCGCGACATCGTCCCCGTGAAACTTGAGAAATAAAAGATAAACACTCTCTAAACCTATCAACCGGTTGAGAGTGGGTCTGTCTAACGTCACCGGACAATAATACAGTTAGTTCTCTCATGAGTAGTTTATAGCTTCCAATATCCTGGATCATTCTGCTTAGAGCCTCAATAATTTTTTTATAAGCCATATACATATAGAGTTACCATAGGAGTCGAGTTGAATTGTGGTTGATTAACCATCTATTTTGATTCTACCTTGCATTTTTATACGCTTTATATTAGCGTAAACAAAACTTGCAAATTGATTTTGACCCACTTTCATATAACTGATCAATCTTAAATTTTGCACATATGCATAGTTCGCGTGACAAAGGAATCTGACTTTTTTTGTAAAAAAACAAGAAGGCGGTTCCAAGATGGCGGCGAATTTTGCAATTGTGTTCGCCGACCGCCCGCAAGGGCATCCAGCAAAAAATGGCGTTAACGGGAAGTTCCAGTATTAATAAAGTAAGTATATAAGGTAAAGAGCGCCCGACTCTCATTTGTTAATAATATCAAGGATGCCATGGAAACGGATGCTTAGGTCCATAAAAATAGTTAGTTACTTTGTTCCCATATAATGGCTGAAGCAATGAACCCCTTACATTATTTTTTACTTTCTAGTTCATTTTAAAATTGCCCTTTTTTGAATCCACGTTACTATTTGTTATGATAAAGGGGATGCAAGAGGAAGAAGCACAATCCCTTGATACTGGCACCACTATTGCCCAAGGTCAAACACAATAATTATTCCATCAACTTGTTTTTGAGATAATAATACTGTGTATGTGTGTTATTTTGACGAGAAAAGCCCAGCAGGAAATGCAGTCATTACCGAAGTAGATATGTAATTCATTACAGTAAGCTCGGACGGATACTTTTAGCATTACAGAATAGCTTACTTTTACACAGGCATGTCATAGGCGGTAATCAGTATATTACTTTTCCGACTACTAAAGAATGCCTTTTGTAATGTACTTCAGAAAATGCATGGGATCCTTTTTGCATTACAGGGTAATGTAAAGTGTAATGACTTTGGAATAATGTACTCATTCGTCAATTTTTTCATGTATTACAAGACAATTTATTACTTTTCACCAAATGTTATCATAGAAATAATGCATTACGACAGTAATGACATCCAAAATTTCCTGCTGGGAGGTCATGCCTGATATCCGCTCCCAGCGGGAAATGTAATGGCTAGGTAAGCGAGGTGGTAATGAGATGGACCCATTACCTTTGCGATGAAATAATAGCTTACTTTTACATAGGGATGTCCTAGGGCGGTAAGTACTTACTGTAGGCCTTACAGAGGGGGACTTATTTCAGAAGTGAAGTGTATTAGGTGAATACATAGATTACCATGTATGGCATGCAGAATAAATTTCTGGCTACCCTTTTTAGCATTAAAAAAATTACTATCCGAAATTACCATGGCATTTCTGCTACATTTTGTGAGAATTTTATTAGCAAGATATCTTTTTGACTGCACTTGGTCACGAACCACTCCGAACGAATTTTGAGGACGGAATAAACTCAAGAAGAGAGGATTCGACAAGAGAAAGACAAAGAATAATAAAAGCACATCCCATTTCCAACGAAAGTATTTCACGAGTCATTACCTAGTCGCTTACCTAGTCATTACAATGTAAAGACCTCCATTTTCCTACAATTGCAGTCGAATTTTTCGATTACCATGTAGGCGGTTACACAAATCAGTGAAGAATTCTTGGGTTACCTCGTTTTCCCGCTGGGCTGATATACTTTATTGGTGGTATTGAGCTTCGACTGAATAAAAGATACGCCAGTTTTCGTGTAAAAGAGATGTGGACTCGTACAGGTTTGAGATCAAAATATTGAATAAACGAGGGCTAGGATGACTATCCTGAGGAATTCCGGCAGTTAATTCGCTAAAACTCTTATGGGGAAAATAACCGGAAATGGATGGGTAGCAGAAACTAAACTTCTAGTTCATTTTTAGCCACAGATGTCGCCTAAAGCTGACGTGCCCCACATGAAGGTAGCTGAATTTTACCAGAAAATGGAGCAATGCAAAAAAAAAATTCATTGGAAATTGGTAAAAATTCATTGGAAAATCCATAAATTGGTTAAATACGAAAAATCGCATCGATATAAATCCAATTTAGAAGCTGATTTTTCAAGTTAGGCGTAAACATAAAATATCTTAGTACATAGTTAACGAACTTTGTCATCAACCGGATGAATATAATCGGCCATGTTTTTTGGGGTACATGTGACTGTGGCGTCCTTATCAATCAAACGAATATTGACAACACGGAGTTATATCTCCTTGTATAGTCTCCCTGTGGTGCACGGTCGTACACAGAGGTCTATTAACTTCATATACCATCCCATAGAGTGAAGTGTGATCGATATCGCTCGACTTTGAAGTAGTTCTTGAATGGATCACTGGCGGCGCAGTAGTCGAAGTACCAAATTTCGACCGCGTGCTCGCATATCATATCATAATGACATCCGAACTTCGACAAATACGCCATCTGCAGTCTAAATCAAGAAGCTCCAGTAGCGATACGCGTATCAGTCACAGGTTTGAGCAACGAGTTGTCAGACCTGTGTATACGACCGTGCTGTGGTGTACTTTTGGTATAAATGTCATCAATTTGATGGCGCTCTTCATACCATAGAGCAATTTTCAATTTAGTGTCAAGGTTGTTTAAACCAGTTATTATATCGCCAACCGATAGGGAGAGATGTGTGTGCGAATTAGCTGATAGTGTATCAGTTTTATATTAACGAAATCGCAAAAATTTGGCAGAATTAATGTAAGCAGTATATAAGACTCTCGTGATCTACGACTAAATTCTGAAGTTAATCTTCTACTTCTTTAAAGGCTCTACAACCGGGATCCGGTCCTGGCCTCTCCCAACAAATGTGTCGTTAACTGCAAAAGCGGTGCAACTCCACACTTTAATATACTAGAGGTTGACCCGCTTTGGAGTCACATTCTGTCATATCTCCCGCTACAAAACCTCCAGTAGTACACTATAATTGCACTTATAGTGCACTTCTGGAGCCGCTCCACCCACACATCAAAAGATACGACAAAATGCGACTCCAAAGCATCAACATCCAATACTCGAAAATACAGAGCTACACCACTCCTACATTGAACGACATAAATATTGCTCGTTCCGTAATAATTATTTTGATGAGGTTATTATCCTCACGCCAACCTTACTTGGAAGGGACTAGCTTGATCAGTTTAGCCTATCCTCGCTCATAGAATAGTGGTCACCGCTAGGAGGTTATGATCGCACTTCCATCAGCCCGACCATGGAGCCTAGACAAGGAGTTAAAACTCCGTGTTGTCAAATTTTGTTTGATTAAGTGAGCGCGCCACAGTCACATGTACCCCAAAAAACATGGCCGATTATATTCATCCGGTTGATGGCAAAGTTCGTTAACTACCAAGATACTTTATTTTTACGCCTAACTTGAAAAATCAGCTTCTAAATTGGATTTATATCGATGCGGTTTTTCGTAATTAACCAATTTATGGATGTTCCAATGAATTTTTATTAATTTCCAAAGAATTTTTTTTGCATTGCTCCATTTTCTGGTAAAATTCAGCTAACTTCATGTGGGGTACGTCAGCTTTAGGCGACATCTGTAGCTAAAAATGAACTAAAGGTTTAGTTTCTGCTACCCATCCATTTCCGGTTATTTTTCCCATAAGAGTTATATCTCCTTGTATGGTCTCCATGAGCCCGACATAGTTACGGCACGCGCATGTTACGCTACATGTTATTCCCGCTATTTCGCTGGTAACTGACCAGCTTAATGCAGCGTATTCTAATTTGAGTTTCTAATCATGTTATACATATGAGATCAGAGTCGTTGCTAAAAAGAAGTGTCCACGAGCGTTATATCGATAGTATTTAAGACGTTAGTAGAAATAATCTTCATCGTCGGGGATGAATGATATATTAGGACGGTTAAAATCTTCCAGAACAAATATATTGTCGTTACTGCAGCGTGTGTTGCTAACTTTGTCTAAATAATATGAAAGAAATCATCATACTTAGATTCATCAGACCTGAGGGGTATATAGAAAGTATCTAAAAGCATCTGGATTACAAACGACAATAAAAGAGTTTTCAAACAGTTTTATAATAAATACGTAAATACCAAACTTCATCATATTCGCGAGGGGAATGATTTTTTCAAGAAAATATGCTTTACCTGCGAGATTTTAAAACTTTGCTGCAAAAATTAATTACTTTTTAAAATTCAAATTAATATAGCCTTGCCATAAAAAATTATTAATTTTAATATGAAATTAGTCCAAAAACATGCAAAAAAAATCCCGCCAAACCACCGAATATAGGAGAACATAACTGTTAAATATGAACTATGAATCCAATATGGCCTAAAAAATTTGGACAAATGTCAAGAACAGGTGTACCACAATGTCACATGATACTGTTTTTTTTAGTTTGTTCACAATCGAATGGCAACAATTTCAAATATGAACAAGAATCTTGAAATGTAGTCATAGACGAAGTGGTCATTGTACCTTTTTGGAAATTTGGAAGTAGATAGTGCATATTAGTTTAAAGTTGACTTAAAGAAGTGTATATTTTCCTTCTCTGTGGATGAAATGTATTGATTGGTCGAGATATACCGTTCTCCTAGATTTATAAGGAGTATGATCAAGTGATGTCTATTTTTCCTGGTGGGTTAATTTATCTTTTAAAGTGTTTATGTACTATTTTAATGTTTTTGATTGATCATTAGTCAGTACAAATTCCAAGCTTTTGGTTGAAGTCTTAGGTTTTTAGCTGGGACACATCTAGAATGGTTTCCACAGTAAGGACTCATTTTTCCTCTTTCAGTCGATCATTTTCGTACAATATTTTTGGACAAATTAACATAAAATTGTTGTCAATGGTTAAGAGATTAAGCTAAAGAAAATACTGTATAAATTCTAGACTAAATTTCTGAAAAGGGAAGGAATGAAGAATGTTATAAAAGACTAAATGCAATGGAAGTATTTTCTGTAGAAGCGACTACCTGGTAAACAAAAGATAACTTCCAGCAAGAATTTAAAATGCAATTAGTATTTCGATCAGCCAAATTCTCAGTTGCAATGACCTAACTAAAAGTATTCTTCCTCGAAATTGTTAAGTGTCTTCTTCTGATTTAGCATTCAGCACATTTCGTTCTCGTTCTGCCGGGGGGACTCCCATGGAAATGTTCTATTTTTGTAAACAATTACTTTGCACTTGTCGGTTAACTTTAAAGTGCCACACCTCTGAAAAGGATGTAATTATCTCTTGTATTTTAAGAAATTTCAGGTGTCATAAAATTAAACTACCTTAAAACGTGCAGAAAACAGTGCGAGGTATAGGTGTGTGACCTATAACTTGGCCAATAAAGTTGACAACTCTTTACGCTTGCATATTGATCGTTTGGCAAAAATTTCTTCAGGTCAGATCCGACGATCTACCTGCATTCAACAGGGCTGAACGGATGAAATGAAAAAAAAAAACACGATCGTGTCTGAAAATTTCACATTCCACTCACTTGAGGAGAAGCTGATGAATGGCTGAATTCAGTCAATTCGAAATTTTATCAGTGCTGATCACCATCGTCGATCACTAGTTCAGTTGAGTTGAGCCCGTTGACTGCCATTCGTTACTACGACACGGCGACAATAACAACAACAGCAACAACAACAACAACAACAAAAAAAAGTTGCTAACCGCGCCGATATCACCTGTGTGCACTTCGGGCTGATCACGCCGCCGAAGGAGGAGGCGAGAAGTGCAGCCGCGGGAGTTGGGAGTTGGAGATGGAGATGGTTTTCATTGAAAATTTCCATCACAGTCTCTCTGTGGAAATGTGGAATTGTTAATTTTTCGTTAAGCAGCGCAGCGCAGCGCACAGCAACCACCTTTACAGAGGTATATACCAGGTATAACCGCCGTCATCATGTAAGCCTGGGTACACTCCGCTGCCGTATACCGTTCTCTGTGGGCCTTAATCCCACTTCAGGCATATTCTGTGCCCGTTTTCGTTTCTTTCTTTTCCAGGCAAACACACAGTTTGCGATCGCGTGTGTGTACAATTTTAAAGTTGCGCGAATGCCGCAGTGTTTGGCAAACCTTCACTGAATCGACAAGCGAAAAATATTAACGTCGTGTCGGTTCTTTTCGTGTTTATATATATATATTTAAAAAAAATTGATCTCGCGGTCTAATTATTAACTCTAGACTCTCGAATTAATTAATATTCGGCGCAAGTATTAACTTTTTGTATATTTGAATCGACACACTCTTACCCTCGATCGCACCTTTCCATACCTGTTGAAGAATCGTGTTGAAACATTCTTTCGGTGAGTGTTGTTTCTCTATTTTTTTGTTGTTGTTAGGACTGTTTCAGAACGGAACGTGAGAGCGTGCTTCGGCAATATTATATATTTTTTTTTGAAGATTTTAATATTGAAATAGCACAAACAATTAGAACGAACGAACTCAGGTGGACATTAAACTGATTGTGTGATCTTATCAAAATCGACTAGGTGCTCTATCACGTGTGACAAGTAAATTATTATTAGTTGATCGTGTGTCGTTATCATCAACAAACGAACGTTATACGAGTGATGTGTTGTTGCATATGAAGAAAAATATATATAGAGAGATATAGAGAGAAAGAGAGTGAGTGATCAACAATATAATTATAGTTTAGTTGAATGTTGATTTTTGTTGTTTTTGTTGTTGTTTTATTGTTCAATGGAAATTAATTAAAAGTGTCGATCGATCGATCGATTGATCGAGTGTGTGTGTATTTGAAAGTGATCACTACCGTCTAATCGATTATTAAGTGCCGGAAGCGGAATTTATACTACTTTACCAGACCAGCACACGGGAGGGGAAATATATAGCGATATTTTTTTTTGTAGAAGAGTTCAAAGTTGTTGCTTGTGCATGTTGTTGCAAAAAATCGATCGTACCGATCTTTCTATCTACTTCTATATTGAATGTCATCCGAGTTCTACGAGTATATCGCTGTAACACACACCTTAGTGAATTACTTACTGGTCTATGCAATTATTTTTTTTGTTTTCTGTTTCGGTTTCTGCACTTGCTTTAACGATATATCGATTTCTGTCTATATACAGAAAGTGTGTATTTGGAATAAGTGTTGAAAGATCTTCACTATATTTTTTTTCTATATCCGTAAAAAAAATATTTTATTTTTGTTACAAAATAAATTGTGATCTTGTGAATAAGAAAATTGTGATTTTGACAAGATCAAAATCTTATCGTGCTATAATAAATGCATTCTTGAAGTGTTTAAAAAGTGTTTAAATTGTTTAAAGTGTGAAGTGATTCATAATTATAGTTTACAATTGATTTTATTCTGCAACTAATTGTATGATTAAAAAAATATTCGAAATTAAGGAAGTTTAGCCCACAACAAATTCAATCATTCAATTTTCTGGAATAATTTTTTTTTATAGGACAAACTTTTTCTAGAAAGTTTTTGGATATTGGATTTTTAGGAAACTATGTCAATCGTTTTATAAATCATAACTTTTCATATTAATATTTAGGTAAGTTAAAAAAAATATTATTGCGTTGTTTAATGCAAATAGTAATATTAAAGACATGCTCTATGATCGATTTGTTAGCCGGAACTTGTTGACCGGTTTGCGTTTACATACATACATAATAATTTATACACTATTGTAATATTAAAAAATTGTCGAGCTTGGATACTCTTTTTGGATCAAATAGAATTTTTTTTTGATTGAGTTATATTATTGCGGCGGCTACTTGTTAGAGATAGAGAGTTCACCGCAGGGAAATTCTATGCTTATTGCATTCGTTTTTTTTCTTGTTTTATATTTTTTTAAGGCCACTACTTCCGTGTGTTAGTAATACTTATAATTTTTTTTCCTGCTTATAATGGTATCTTTTTTTAAAAAATATATAAAACAACAAACATTTATTTCAACAAACATGATTTGTGAGAAACAAGTTCTGTTTTTTTTTTGTCGTCACTATGCACTTTTTACTATGCGCGAAATTTTTAATTTCGAAAATATTCGATATGGTTTCTATTTTGATTTATGCACAAAAAATTAGTTAACAAGCATTTTTTTGTTTTTGAAAAAGGAAATTAGTTTTATTTTTGTGTATCTTAATGCCAAAAATTAAAATTTTGCAAGATCTAGTTATAGTTTTATTTTTTTTCAATTTATTTTATTTTATTAAAAAAAAAAAACCAAATTGCAAATCAAATAATTCATTTGCATATTATGACATTATGTTATTTTTTTTCTTATATAAGGAAATAATTGTTTTTTTTTCTCGAAAAAATATTTGATTTAGTATTCTTTGTTTTTTGATTTAAAGTTATGTTTTTTTTTAAATTTTAAATGTTATCTTTAATGTTATGACGTGAGCTTAAATCATTAATGAATAACTAGTTTTAGTCTTAACTTTTTTTTCATTTTTTTTATTGGAGTTTTTTCTGTTGTAGTAGCAGTGAAGTAGGTAGCTTGACGCTCGGCAGGGGGGGGGGGGTATTACTTAGTATAAAATATAGTGCAGGGTTTATGTATAAGCTAAACAATAGCTTCAAGTGATTTTGAAATTATGTAGAACCGTTCGCACTGGATTGAAATGATTTCGTTTGACAGTTTTTCCTAGCACTTCTGCCCGAATTTCAATAGCAATTCCTCTTATAACAAAGCCCATAGCTTATTTATTTAAATATCTTGGGTTTTTGTATTTTGAAGAATGTTAAAATCTGCAAAATCAAAATTGTGTTATTAAAATGTGTCAAACTGACAAGTTCGCCATCAAGAGAGACGTGCTGAATTGAGCTGAATTCGATTTTTAGGTTTGAGTATTGGTTTCGACATGATTTCGTTCGTAATTTTGCCAAAATTACGAGGTATGAGATGATTTCGAAATCACAAGAATACATAGGAAATCACGTGATTTGAGCGAAATCACCAAAATAGCCGAAATCACGTGATTTCGGCTCAGTGCGAACATGGTATTAGGGCCCCAAAAAAAGTTTTCCGAATGAGCAATGGTCGTCCTAGATTGCCAAGCGGTTTATGTTATATAGTCAGTGGCGGATCTGTATATGATGTTACTTGATATTTACTCCCTAATAATAAAATCACTTTCCGAGTAAAAATAAAAGATGGAAGTCAAGTCCGAATGGAGTTGAATTAGGATCGTCTGAACTCGACTCGACTCTTCTACCTGGCTTGAGTTGAAGTTTTGTTTGTGTGTGTGTTCAACTTAACTATTCAACTCATCTTGTATGCATACATAATATGTGTTTCGTAAATATCCTGAATGTTAGTGGATAGTGGAGATAGCTATAGAATAGGATTTTATTGAACGTCTGATGACGTTTACAAGTAGCGAAAATGGGATATGAGTATTTTAGATCTTTACAACAGCAAAAATGTATAATATATATATGTATATGTATATAAGTACTCTAAGGTAAGTACTAAAGTAAGGCCTTACCTCATATGACATCGTGTGTAAAAATAAGCACTTATGTAAGGGGTGTGGTAAGGCCTACCCCTTACCAGTAAGTGCTGATTTCAATACTTCTGTAAGCTTACCGGTCCTACTGGGTTATTGAACGTCTGATGACGTATGCAAGTAGCGAAAAGGGGATATGAGTATTTTAAATCTTCACAACAGCAAAAATGTGTATAATATATATAATGGTCATCCTAGTTTTTTCTTTGCCGCATCAGGAAAAGACTTCATCTATGTGTCAAAATAGTACTACCACTTTTAGTCCAGTGGATAACGGTTTTTGATCCGAATTCTTTCGGTTTTCGGACAGCACCGATTGATGAGAAATTTGGAGAATAAGTAGATAGGAGCTCAAGAAACAAAAGTTATGTCGTGTAGATGCGTGCTTTTTCCCTGGGGGTGAAAATTGGCACACTAAAAATAATTGATTGCAGAAATCGATATAGGGATGGATTGAAAGCAAAAAATGTTAAATGAATGTTTTTCTTTAAATCAATATTTGCCGAGTTATTTGCGATTGAAATTGTTGATTTTCATCTAAAAAATACGGATAACTTAAAAACCTAACGTTTTTTAAAAAAAAATATAGAAAAAATTAAGCTTAATAACGAATCGATTGGTGTTTTATTTATTTCCGTAGTTGAAATACAACTCGAGTTATGAGTCGTTAAAGATGGCGGCTTGCTCGCCGAAAACTGAACTCGCACCATTCGACGTTAAATAAAACCAAATCGACGAATTTTGAAGAAAAACTTATTGAATCTTATTTAAAGTATTTGAAAAGAATTTTAAAATTGGCTTTGATAAAACCCGTAAGTTTAAAAACTTCGAAGTTATGATGAAAATAATATGGTTGTCTTAAAAGCAAACGAAATTAAAAGCAACCAAAAACCAGGTACAATTAATTTTGTTTAGGTATTAAGTTTGAACAATTTAGAAGGTCTATATTTGAAAAAAGTTAGTTTTACGTTAATAATAAATTTTGAAATTAATGGAAAAAAATAATTTTTGCCGCAATAACAAAAAAATCAAGTAAGATACGATAAAATGATGTTTCGATTCTGGGAGATGAAAAGCAATTGAGATATCTTTGTTGTAAGTTTGCATAGGTACGAGAAGCACCTTTCCCGAGAAATTTAAATTTTAAAATCTCCAAAAGTAAGCGTTCAAGACAGCTTAACTTTGCAGGACTTATAGCCATTGAAATTCCCTGCAAATTGAATCTCACTTTGTAGCGATTAGAGATACCTTCAAAATTGAGGAAGTTATCGCTAAAAAAACCATTTTCAATGAAATTATCAAATCAGGTAAATTGTAATAATCTCGACAATTTAGAAACACATCCAAACATACATATATGACCGCATGTATATATGTCTAAGCGTATCCTCATAGACAGCATATACATATTTATGTATAAAACATGTGTATACATGTATGAAATTGGATGGCTTTTACCTTTGGTTTGGAGCTCGCCCGCCGATTCCCCCCGCCCCTGCGATAAAATATGTGCTCTGCCTTATAACACTAACAACACTATTGGGGCACTCAAAAATCGCTCTGTCTACCTCAAAAATTTTTTAGCCTGGAGCCCTAGACCCACCGATAACAAAATATGCCTCTCCCGTCATAAAACTACTTTTGCGGCACTCAAAAGTCGTCCTAAAATTTTTTCGGAAAAATTTTACTCTGGTGCCCCAATTCTGAACATTTACCTACTGGAAATTTAATTCAATATAAATGCACCATTCCAAAATTTCAAGTTGTTGAAATTTTATTTTACAAATTTCGTAATATGGGGTAGTTTTTACAGGCTCAGATGTTGCAATGAATTAGAAATAATAATATAAACAACTAGTTTGTTGTGAATTTCATTACAGGGGGCTTAGAGGGGCTGAAACATTAAACAACATAAATTACATTCCAGTATATGAAAGAAAGTTTATTTTACATATTTAATCGTGATTTAATCGAAATATTGCTTAAATATATTGTTTTTAACTTTTTTGTCAAAAGGGTTACTTTTCACACCCCCTAAAAACAAAAAGCACACGTCAAGAACATATATAACTTTTGAATAGGAGAGTAAGATAAGCTTAATTACCAAATTTCATAAAAATCGGTGATGTCCGAAAGAATTCGGAGGTAATACACCATGCTGTACTTAGAAACAGCATACTTAGCTTTATGAATAACTAGTTTTAATCTTATTTTTTTTTTCATTAATTTGTTGAAGTTGTTTCTGTTCTAGTAGATGTAGAATAAAGTTACTAAGTGTAATTTTTTTATAATTTTACAAGATATTTTTATCTCTATTACAGTATTACAATTAAACTAGAAAAAATCGATTATTGCACTAATATAATTTTTTATTAATTAATTCAATTATTTTTGGCTAATCTTTCATTCTAACATCGTCTTTAAGTATGTATATACGATGATTGTTTGATTTGGTTTGTTATTTGTTTTAATGGATTTAAGTGGTGACTCGTATTTATATGATTCATTCATTGTTGTTCTTAAGCAATTAGTTATACTGGACACACCAATTGCGATAATGGGAGATGGCTGTGGTAAAGTAGTTTTTTGTTTGTACACTTTTTTTCGTTCTTTTAAGATTATTCAATGACTAATACATCCAGTTTGGACAGTATGAATATAACTTGGAATTAGATGCGTTTAGTTTTTATTAATTTTTCGTAAAGAAAAATTGTTTGTAACAGGTGAGCATTGCGATTGTGTGTCATTTATAAAATAGTGTGTAGCTGTTGACCATTTTTGGGTCTTCTTTGATTCTCTTTGTATTATTGCAGGAGTAAATTGTGCATACAATCTTGCTTGTTGAAATGAGGACATCGGTAGAATTTAAAATCTGTTGTAAAGTATTTTATTTGTTCTATTAATTTCGCTCTCTCCTTTGGTTTTGTAGCAGGCCCGTGCGGAAGGGGGGTTTCGGGGTTGAAGCCCCACCTTATGAGGATCCTTTACCAAAAAATCCAATAAACTATGAATTGTAAATATTAATATATTTAATTTTCAGAAGTCTATATTCTTTTGGAGCCCGGTTGCATACTTTGACTTTATCTCTCAGTCAATTCAAATTCGATGATTCAAAAGAAAAACCAGGACCTAGGCGAAGCTATTGAACTAGCTGATATTGCGAGGCAAGGATTATTGATTGAAGTTTGCATGCGTTTTTTCGAAAGAATACAACTTCCAATTGCGAAAGTCAAGGCTTAGGTACTTTGAAACAAAAGCACCGCGCCCACGCTTCTTCAGTAGATTAATACTAGAGATACGCCGAATGTTCGGCCGAATATTCGTATTCGGTATATTCGGCGTATTTTTTAATGTTCGTATTCGGTCGAATATTCGGTTAGTTTGCCGAATAATTACCGAATATTTAAATAGTATTATTTTAAGAGTTCTACATATATGCTAAAGAGGCTTTATTCTGGAACCGTACATATGTAGGTAGTATTTCCCAATGAAATAGACACTTCTTTATGTAACCATATTTATTCACGAAATCAAAAATTACAAAAAAAAAGATAATCCGCGCACGAGTTGACAGGAAAGAGACCGATTTGAAACTAGTTTGCAACTGCTTGCGTACGACTGTTCTTGCTGGTCGGAAGCAATATCAAGCTTATACTTGTGTACTAACATTCAGCGGTTCCATGAAATGCGGCGAGTTTTCACCAACACTTAATTTCGTTTTTTCATTCCGTCCCGACATAACCCAAAAATCTAAGGCCGTTTGCCAAAATACCATTTCGAATTTTTCTCATTTCCCAGGGCACTTCGATATACCAAAGTGTGCCAAAATACCAATTCACACATTTCAATGACAAAAACTTTTAAGTAAAAATGGACGGGGAAATGTTGTTTGTAGAAAATTTATTAAAATTTTATTATGTTAGATTCAATTGTTAGATTTATTCTCTTTCTTCCAGCAAAACTAAAAACATTGTATTAAAATGATGTCTCCTTGCGAGTGTTTAAAAGAAAAAAAAATATAATAATTGGTTTCCAGTTTCGTTTTGTTTTTATTCTTTGGTGTAATTAAATATTAACTTTTTAAATTAATTAACTATAAATCTATTTCCACTTGATATTAAAATAATCAGACAATCATATTTGTTTTTGTTTGCATAATATTTTTCTTGAAACATTTGTAAAGCCCATCTCCGTTTATCTAAGGAACAAACTTATTATTTTAAGCCGTTCTTGCATTCCCATTTTTCCTTTATTGTTTATTACTTGTTTGCTTTTTTAAATTTATTTAACGGCTGACTTGATTAAAGTAAAAACTGAAATGTTTATAATAATTTACACATTTCCATAGACGCAAACCGTCGAAAATCAAATTTACCAATTGAAATGGGTTTTCCATACAAATTGACTTTTGAATTGCTATTTTGGCACAGACCCTAATAAGTAACTTGTGTATGATTGTGTGTGCTATTTCGAATGCGGCAATATAGAAAAAGTTGACAGACATTTGAGTTGCCTGCATTCTATTCATAGAATATTCCGTCAATTCGCATTTGAATACACACACTTCTATATTGTCTGTCACCGTAATGCTTGGAAATGTTACCACTTTCAGTTGCATGGTTGCATTTGTACGTGTCAAAGTTTATTCAACAAAATCTTCCTTGGCACAGAACATTGATTGATGAAAAATTAGTTGCGCTTGTGTGTGGACAAAGGTTTCTTGGTTGCAAACTGTTTGAGAGTGTGATAATGGTGAAACCAGGGGGGTTATCCTGGAACGCGATTCGAAAGTGAGAAGAAAACGGAAGCCAGTTGCGATGCGATTTAGTTTTTGTATCGCTGAATGCGATCTCATCGTATGAAAATTATTGCCTGATAAATATTCGAAACGAAATTATTTTCGAAACCAACTTCATTTATCAACTTAATTTTACATTTTGATGCGAACCATTGTTTCAAGAATTTTTTAGAATATTTTAAAACAAACAAAAAAATTCAGCGCATCCGTCAATGACTTTACTCACGGACTGAAATCCGATGGCAGACAGACAAATTTAATTCGAATTCGCATTGGGTGATACCATTTTCTTATTTCTTATTTCTTATTTCATGGCTTTCGAATCGCATTCCAGGATAACCCCCCAGTTTGAAACAGGGATTGCAAATCAGTCGACCCATGTGCGTAGGGCCTCATTGTTTATGGAATTCTTGCTTTAGTCCCTAATTTTTAGGTGATATGTAATTCTATCACGCGAGAAATTACAATAAAACAAAGAGTGGCGCATTGAGTGAGCGAGCCGAGCTAGCGCGAAGTTCTGAAGGGGCGGGCGAACGCTTCTACTCGCAGATCGCTTTGCCGACTTATATGAACCTATTTACTGCGAAGAAATGAACCGAATAATTCGGCCGAATGTTCGGTTCGGTACATTTTTGACCGAATATTCGTATTCGGTCGAACCCATATTCGGTCGAACCCATATTCGGTCGAACCCATATTCGGCGAATCTCTAATTAATACCGTATAACCATCTACATATCAAACCTTGATACGTTCATCCCTCATCTTCATGATCGATTCCTAAATCGTCGCAATATCTTTTCAAATTTGGCCTGCCTTTTCCCCAGTAAAATGGAAAACTCAATGAAGAGTTGCATGTGTAATTATTTGTATCATATTATTCAATTATGCAAGACAGCCTGAAGACATCTGGATCAATGAAGTTCAAATTTGATGAAGGAAAGGAACGGAAAGGACACGAAAAGAACGAAAATTCGCTTGAAGCACTCGACATTTTTAATGTAGATGCATTTCCGAATTTTCCTACACCAAATTTCCGCGTTATGAGTATTTTTCCTGTCAAGTATCTCAGATCGACCGAGATTATGTTAAAAAGCAAGGTCCTGAATGTAAAATAATATTTTATGGAAGACTTTTACAAATCTTCTTTTTTTTAGCAATTTCGACTTGCGCTTTTTATTCGTAATTATTCATTATGTCCTCAGTCTCAAACTTACTTCATTGGTTGTAAGTGTTCAATACCTTTAACACAAATAAGCAATCGAGGAAAATTCATCTGATATTACTAATGAGTAGATAGGGATACTTTTAACTGATATGAAAGTGAAACCGCATAAATATATAAAAAAAGGGGTTGTTAGAATTATGATTAAGCGCCTTCCATACAGTTTGCCGACATACATTTACGGAACAAAGCGCAACAAGTTCAATGTAGCTCTTCGTAGATTTGCTTGCTGCTTTAAAAATTCTCCTTTCATGGCGATCGGATAACTTCTTCATCCATTCTAGTCCTTTTGCGCAACCGTACTGAACCGAATTACGCAAAAAAATACCACTCCATACCACCATTCCATAACTGGATACCACTCCATAACCTCGATAAATTCTCCGAGAGATTTCCCTAACACCAATTCTTTCAGATTTCAAACTAATAATCTGACCCTTTTTAAATTCACAAATACCGCGGCTTCACCGGCCGAACTGCGCAAGTTCGAGCAAATTCCCGAACTGAACTTTTAAATAACCTCAGTTCGCATAGAATTTGGTATATTCAACTGAGGATAAAGCAAACCAATTGGACGCGAACTGAAGTTGAACGTAAAACTCGCTCAAAAGAGAATAACCAATTGGAGTAATGGAATGCCGGTCCAGTGGACTTTTGCATTTTTGACTTCTGGCGAAAAAGCAACAACAATGTCAAGCTCGAACTACACATGAACTGGGCTTTAGGCAGTGAAACCACTATGTTGAATAAACTGAACATTACCGAGCCCGGGCACTATAAACTTTTCTCTTGACATTTTCAAAAATTTTATTTTAAATACACTAGACTAAATTTACCCGGTGTATAACTTGTATTAACTCTAAAGCCTTCACATAGACTGGTGGATTTATAATTATGCACTATTGAATCATCATTCTGACATACGTTCTTTATTGGTAACTGAGGAATTTTCATAGTAAAAAAAGTTCTTAGAATTCCATTCATAAAAAGGGTTAAAAAATATCTATTTATTGAGTGGACAACAGAGTGTATAATGCAGTATATTTCTTGTATTCTCTTCGCGGATATTCGTATTGTCGTGAGATTAAGTGGGACAGAGAGAAACATGCGAACAAAAAGGCCAAAATATTAGCAAGTATGCTTCTCAAGACAAAAGTTGCGAGTTGAAGTTCTGTTGCAAGTTTAACCTGAACTAAAAATGACGTTCCGTACCGTAACCGCACGTACCCTAACATACGAACATAAATGTTCATATGGCACCAACTTAAATTGACTCACTGAACTTGCATAAGTATATTCGTTCGTTAGGGTACGTGCGATTACGGTACGGAACGTCATATTTGGTTCAGGCTTTTGCGGTTGCTTTTTCGGGAACGATTTTCGGAAACGGAACTCGTACCTGGTATTCCGTGGTAGATTTAGGCCCTTCGCACACGATTCGACTGATCTGCAATCTCAGCTTCAAACAGGCTTCACAATTATCGAGCACGTTACATCGTTCCTTGAGTACCCAGAAAGTTTATAGTTCGTCCCCTTCAAGTCATAAAGACGTATATCTCAAAATTTGTTTTTGAGATACGTCAGCGATGAACTCGTCCTACCTCCCTCTACGTCCTCTCTAAGTGGCGTATCTCTATGTATTCGTAACGGTTTAGGAGTTATGTAACATTTTTCCCGGCGTATCTCATTAATTTAGCTTATAAGTTCACGCAAGCTGACGTTATTTGGCTCTCCTGAAAAGTTGCCAAAACTGAGATATGTCTATATGACTTGAAGGGGACGAGTTGTATAGCACTTCATGAATTTCCACCTCTTCAACAAATGCTACATTTCGACAAGAACAAATGAAACTGCTTCTCAACCGGCATGCCCAACTGGTTTGAAACTGGGATTGCAAGTCCACTCGTAATTGGATTTGAAATTCGAATATTTGGAAAAGCGTTGACAGGAGGAGCTTGAGACCAATATATTTATAGTTCGGATGTAATATGTTAAGGCAGAACAGAAACAGAAGAACAGAAAGTTAAGGCTGTGGTAATATGCTTCTATTTAATTCTTTTCGCGAACATTTCCATATTTGATATTTCACAACTAACTTTTTATAATTTAACTTAAACAGCCATGAAAACAAACTTTGTCACCTAATATCGATAAACAATTAACAGCTGGCTCTATGTTCGAATTCTATGCCCGAAAATAACACAGGTCGATGAAAGACACCAAAAATTTCAACAGAATAACCAAGATATTTATTATCCTTGGATATAACCGGGTCCATGAAACTGGGTCTTATGCACAGGGTATAGGGTGTCTATTTTACAGTCCTCTAGCATCGCTTCCTGTTCCTGAGCGCCTCGAGCTGTCTGATCGCCTTGTTTTTGAATAGTCTCAAGACTTTACTAATTTTTCTTTCACGTTGTTGGCAATATCAATATCAATGTCTTTTTTACTTATTATTTTATAATTTCCACAGGCTTTTCTTTCCTGAATATCGATCATGGAGAAGATTTAGAAATTGATCGCCAGATCCAGGGGCGGCGCTTTCATAGGTGTAAATGGTGTATTTACACCGGGCGCAATTTCTGAAATTAAGTTTTAAAAACAAAATTTAAAACTTCGGAAAAAAATTGAAATGAATGAAATGCATTTTCTGTGCCTTTTTCTCTTGTATATTTAGTTCGCCTGATTTCGTCGTCTATCCTTTTTTGGCTGTCACCGCGAGAAATACCTGGATCGCCTTTGTTCTAAAGTTGTTGAAAGGGCTTTATTATATGTCCAGTATGAATTTTTTTCCATGCAATATTCTGCCGTACAAACTGATACATGCAGTACAGTGACCTCTTTTTATCCTCAATTATGACGGCTTGGAGAACGACATAGAGATCTCTATTATAAAGATTAGAGTGTATAGTACTATAGATTTTTGGAGCCCAGGATTGCACTGGAAATAGTTAGAGATGTGCAGCTAACACCGAAAAACATTCGGTAGCGTTTCGTAAAGTTAAAGCAAAAGCAAACTCAGCACAAAAGCAAGATCGCGAAACAAATCTAGATTGAACAAAGGCAGGGCTGGCGCTTTTATTTGTGCAATTGGTGAACTTTCATCGGGCGCAATTTGACGGAGCTCAATATCAGAAAAAAAGTGAAAAAGACTTCCCGTGCCTTCATTTTTACATGTTACAGGGACTCTACAGAGTGTTTGTGTCTTTTTCCATTGTCCTTCGCTGCGATTAAAAATTGAACAGAAATCATATGGGCGCAATATCACGTACTGCACCGGGCGCAAAAAAACCAAACGCCGACCGTGGCCGGATCATTAGAAATGGTATCATCAAACAACTCTTGTGAAGAGTTATATGACAAAACTACATAAATTAGTATTTTTTCTTTGGATAGTTTACTATGACATTTCCAATTTATTTTATCTATGTATTTAACGATTTTCTTGATGAATTCGAATACGTATATATTTCTGTGTTACAAAATAACAGTTAAGAAAGAATTTGTGAATTGTACCTAATGCGTCAAACGTCTACAATTATCAGATTAGATTTAAATGCTTTCTTTGATGAATTTCCATATTACTAAAGGCTATAATTACACTATTTTCTAACAACTAAAAATTGCATAAGAACTTTGAAGAATTGCAACTATGACTAAACTGCAAATATACATATCCTCTACAAAGTAAGCAGCTTAGAATGAATATTGTAGGGAAGTTAAGCTTAAACAAAATTAATTGGTTTTCTCACCTGATACAAAATCGAAGTAATGTAAAAATCCCTTCCAGGTACAATTTTTTGCATTCATTGCATTAACGTCATTAAACAACCTTGAATGTGAATTTCAGTTTTAGCAACGGTTTTATTACCTTTTTTCACTTAAATGCAGTTTAAAAGTTTAATCATGTGTAATGACAACTTTTGTTTTTTTTTTTTTTGCAAAATCTGGACCAGTGAGTGACGGAAACTTGCATGTGGGGAAACACAGTGTTTTTATTGCATGCATTCTAAAATTTATTTTCAGCTTAAGAGAATATTACTGACAGATTATTGCTTTATGTAATACCTATATATTTTTAGTTATGGTAGATTTTTATAGATATACAGGTGTTTATGGAGGTGAAAAATTGGAATTAGTTTTAGATGATGGAATAATTTTAATGATAAAAAAATTGAATAAAAAAGCAAATGGTTGTGGTAAACCCAACCACGATTCCATTTTATTATAACTGCACTGTATTTTTATGTCTTAGATATATGTAATTCTGGGTATTTCCTATTATTTCACCCCATAAATGCTAGTCATTACGTGGTTATATATTTTTAGTTTCACCATTTTTAATGTATTTTCAAAATAATTGAGACACTAACATAACAAAGTCTACTTAAGCCGCGTCTCCATCAACCGAACATGTTCGCCGAACAGTGTTCAACAGACATTGATGATGTCCGCCGAACATTGTTCGGTGTTGTAGCGAACATTGATTTGTTCGCCGCTATTGAGCTATTGAAAATGTTCGCCGAACATGTTTGGACACCAAATGTGGAATGTTTGTCCGTTTTTATGTTCGCGAACACTGTTCGGCGAACATGTTCGGTTGGTGGAGACGCGGCTTTATGTTTACTAAGTATCAATTTTTTGCAATATTCATTCAAAGAATGATTTTAACAAAATAATAACAGAATGCAAGTGCTTGATTTATATTATCACAATACCTACATATCTCAAGGGATCGAAAACGTCTCGTGAATGTTCTTAAAACCTGCCTGACATGTTGATATTCTGCTGGACGCCACCAAAATGAAAAATGACATCCGATATGCGTAGTGGTACCATGAGTTGCATTCTTCGTGCTTCTGTTAACCAATAAGAAAAATTAGATTTTGCCTCGTGGTTGCGGAGTTTCTACGATTCACGAAGACGACTTTTCACTTCATCTACAAGATTGAACAAAAATGCATGAGAGGGATGACCTGAAAAAATTAGAATTAGAGTCTGATTGTCTAGGGACTCTTAACCAAACGAGTGGGCGGTTCTGGACGGTTTAATACAGAGCTAGAGCCTCTTTCCTTTGTCCACAAAACCTTGATGGTCTGGGACCCACTTAAGGGTGCGTCATTTATAGTTCTTAACTAATTTGGTACATCAGGACTTGATGGCTTTAATTGTGGTTTGCTTGTCAGAAAGGATATAGATCGACTTGGTCTTGCGCAGATTGTTATAGACTTATGCCAGTAAAGTATACAGTAGCTAGGGTGCATAAGATGAACGTGCTACCAAATTTGTTGTTTTTGCCCAAAACCCAGGCACTCACACCTGCCTCTGTCCTGGAGCTGGCCGTGTGGCATACGATTCCACTCGGTGGTTCTGCTCGCGTCGACTCGGGTACTTTGATGTCAACACTGCTCTGCTCGCTTCGACTCGGGTACCTTGATGGCAACACTGTTCGCCTAGCCTTGACTTAAGAAGTTTTGGCTAAAATAGTTTCAGAGCTCATCTTCAACAACTTATCACAGTAGGTGAGCATGTGTCTCCGTCTTGGGGAAATTCTGTTTCTATAGAATTTTCTAGTTGTCAACCTAGATTCGATACAGTTACAAAACTGTAGTTTGAGCCATGCTATATTGCCAAACACCTCCTCGATATCAAGTAAGGCGTCTAGCTCTATTCCTATGTTCTTTCGTTACACCGATTTAGGACCACATTGTGAGGATTATTGCAGTTGACTTCCTCACCCGGTAGACGTGGCAAGACAAACGGAATGGCTGGTGCGGAAGGTCACTGGTAATCTCCTAGCCGGATAATCTTTTCTGGTTGTCTTATTTTATTTAAGCCATTATCAAGTTAGTTGGGTTATGGGTTTGACCCATTGAGCCTACACGATCGCCTTCGCAGTATGATGAATGTTGAATATTATGAATGCATATTTTAATAAATAGATGAACAATAGGTGCAAAAATTGTAACGAAAAATCACACAAAGGTGTATAAACCTAGTTTGTATAAAACTGCTTTATAAAAAAAGCGTATGGATATATTTCCGGTAAATCAGCTGTTTGAGAGATCAGTCCAATGTTGAACAAAACAACCTAAATGTTTTTCAGATTTTTGTTATAAACTCGGAAAAAAAAAGTTGCACATTAAAATGTAGATCAATGTTTACTTAAAGGTAAAGGTGAAAAGGGGGCCTTTACATAAAAATAGTTATGTGTTTTGTTGAAAAAATGAGTGGTGTCGACATAAATAGAGAAAAACACTTTCACATTTCTTTTCAAGATGGCGGTGATTCCACAACCAATGTTCCCTCTAGTTTTTTCGCTGACGGCGCGGTGCAAAATATATGGGAGCAAAAATATTCAAAACGTGTGTAAGAGGGAGTGGGGGGAGGTCCTGGGTGTGCTCTTGAAGTCAATTTTTTTTAATAAATTTTATTGAAAATTGATTTTGACGTTATAGTTCGCATCTTTGTTTATACAGGTGTGCCATCTAGACCATTTGGAACATATTTCACCATTGAATAACTGAAATATTTTCTCCGATTTCGAAAAATGTACACGATTCTGAAACGTCATTGAGTGCCATTTTAGCTACGAGTCAATACACACCGAAAGCTTATTTTACACTCTCTGGGGGAGTAAATAAATGTCAAATTTGCGGAACAGAGAATCCACACGTCTTTTGCTACGTTGTACCACGAGGTGGTATAATGATCTTTGATTATTTTAATGTTATTTTATTGATGCTAGATTTGATATCACTGGATTGTTTATAATTATTATTTAATTTATAAGTAACTTATAATGTACTTAATTGACTTGAATATATATATATATATATATTTAACTCTTTATTATTCACTTTGGGAACCGCACTGGAACCGCACTCTTCGGACACGAGGGATGAGGACAAGTGATAAAAGTGGAGATGCCGGAAATTTGGCTAGATCACTGAACTTTGGAGTTCAGTGATCGAGGGAGTGTTCGGACTGATCGTTTTGATCGTGCCTCCGAGTCGACGTTGTCGGTTGCTAGTGAGCGCGACAAGTAGTCGGCGACAACGTTTTGTTTACCAGACACATGTCTGATGTCTGTGGTAAACTGAGAGATTAGACCCAAATGTCTGGTCTGTCGAGGGGATCGTTCGGTCTTTGTGTGAAGGGCGCGAACCAGTGGTTTGTGATCAGTATAGACCACGAAATTGCGTCCTTCAACGAAATAACGGAAGTGTTTGATCGCTGCATAGATTGCGAGAAGTTCGCGATCGAATGCAGAGTACTTCCGTTCTGTTGGTGACAGCTTTTTGGAATAAAAAGCTAGAGGTTGCCACCGATGACCGTTGAATTGTTCCAAAACGCCTCCGATTGCATAATCAGAGGCGTCAGTCGTTAGACTGTATTTTGCATCCTCGATTGGATGGTTCAGCAGAGTTGCTTCAGCCATCGAGGTTTTCACCTTGAGGAATGCCGCCTGACATTCTGCTGGCCAGTCAAAAACTTTATTGGCACGTGAGCGGTTGAGAAGGTCTCTCAAATGCTCGTTTATCGGCACCAACTGTTCAGCCAATTTTGGGATAAATCGGTGATAGAAATTCACCATTCCCAAAAACTTCTGGATCGATTTGACAGAAGTTGGAGGTGCGAGATCAACGATAGCCTGAACCCGATCGGAGGATGGAAGTATTCCATCCTTTGTGATGCGGTGGCTTAGAAACTTAATCTCTGTTACACCAAAAACGCATTTCTCTAGCTTGATGGTTAAACCGAAGCTATCGAGGCGTTTAAAGAGCTCTTCGAGGTGAACGATATGCTCATCCTCGGTTTTACTGGCGATAAGTATATCGTCCAAGTATACATAAACGAAGTCGAGATCTCTCGTAACTTCATTTATGAACCTTTGAAAGGTTTGGGCTGCATTTCGTAAGCCGAATGGCATACGTGTAAACTCATATAGGCCGAATGGCGTAATGAGTGCAGTCTTATGCACGTCTTCTGGGGCGATTGGTATGTGATGGTATGCACGTACCAAGTCAACCTTCGAAAAAATTGTGCAGCCGTGAAGATTCACGGAGAAATTCTGTATATGCGGGATCGGATATCTATCCGGCACAGTGACAGCGTTAAGGCGACGCGACGGTAGTCGCCGCATGGCCTCCAATCATGAGAGTCCCGTTTAGGAACTAGATGAAGCGGAGATGCTGCGGGGGACGACGAAGGTCGACAAATCCCCAATTGGACCATATGGTCGAATTCTAATTTTGCCACCTTCAGTTTCTCCGGATGGAGTCGCCGAGCGGTGACAAATGGTAATTGCCCTTTAGTTACAATGTGGTGTTGCACATTGTGTTTAACCGGAAGGTTAAAATTGGGCGGTTTTGTTAACGAAGCGTACTTCGTTAATAGCTCTTTGTATATGCCAATAACTCGGCATGGAAATGTTTCGGGGTTGTAGTCGACGGTAGCGCACACGTTAATGCGAAACTTCGTGCGCTTGTCGACTAAATGCCGATATTCAAAATCGACTGACAATTTGAACTTCGTTAAGAAGTCCGCCCCGATAATGGCTTTAGTGGTGTCGGCTATAATGAAGTTGTAAACGTATCGTCGGCGTAAGCCGAGTTCGAGTTCTAGCAACTTAGTGCCGAAAGTTCGGATCAGTGATCCGTTGGCCGCGTACAGAAGGACGTTCGGGCTACCGTTATGGGCCGGGAACGCCTTGGCGGGAACAATTGAAACGTCAGAGCCCGAATCAATCAGAAAGTCCATCCGATTGTTGGTGTCTCTGACGAATAAACGATATGAGCGGCCGGTTATATGCTCGCTCATGTCGATCCCCTGCCCCTTTAGTTTTTTTTAGGGGTGGAGGTGGCCTTTTTTTTCGCCGGCTTGGCTTGGCCACCGTTGAAACTGCAGGGGGCTTTGCAGCTGCGTGCTTCACTACCGAAACGGTAGTGGAAATAGCACAAGCTACCCCTGGCTTGGTTCGTCCCTTGTGGCCGATTGGCCGAGGGCTGTCGAGGGCCGCCCTGCCGATTGGCAGGTGTTCGGCTTCTCGGCTTCCGCTGGCTGCGGTCAAGCTTATCTAGCCTGGCCGTCAGTTTATTGATGGCGCTTTGCAGCGCCACCAATGTGGGCTCCGCGTTGGCTGGAGCTGCGCGGACGGCGGACGCGAATGAGGCGCCTCCGTGTGGAAGCACCTCCCATACTTTGTCCGCCGTGGATGCCAACCCGGCTAGGGTTTGGTCGGCAGCGGTGGCCAATGTGACCTGGATGGCCTGTGGAAGCCTCCGCTCCCACAGGTTCCGGATCAGGTCGTCATTGACCGCCGACGATCCACCCGCTAGTGCCTTGAGAGCCTGGAGGAACTCCGAAGGTTTCCGGTCTCCAGGCTCTTGCACTGACAGCAACTGCTCGAGTCGGCGCTTCTCGGAAGTGCCGTATTTGTCGAGCAGTTGCTGTTTAATATCCTCGTATGAGGAGGTGGCGTGGTCTACAGTGCTAAGCCGCATCGCCGTTACCGCCTCTTCCGGTAATGCGGCCATAACATTGTAGACCTTCATTTTGTCCGACCTGCAGCCCGCTAGTTGAAACATAATTTCTGCCTGGTAAAACCAGGAGGCGGGCTGGTGAACCCAGAACTTCGGGATGTCGAGTTTCGACACGGAAGCGGCATTAACTTCCGAAGTTCCGGGCTTTGGTCCGTCCAAGTGCGGGACGTCTTGGTCCATTAAATTATTCTCTGTCCTTGACATCTTGTAAACTTTATTTTTTAAAAGAAAAAAAAAAAAAAAAAAAAAAACGAAACAAAGTACCCAAACCGATTCGGGATTAAAAAAAAATAAAGAGTGTAATAACGAACCAAAATTAATTAATATATATACGTATGTGTGTATTAGTATGCCAAATTTGGCAAATATTTATGTAATTAATATGTATGTATTAAGTGTGTATATATATATATATATATATATATATATATATATATATATAAATGTAAATGTATATATAAAGATAAAATGTAGTAAATATTTGTATGAATTCCAATATGTATATATGTGTATATGCAAAAGAAAATGTAGAAAGTATTTATATATATAAAGGTAAATATATATAAAACAAAATAAATGTAGTGAATATCTATATAAACGCCAATATGTATATATGTGTATATGCAAAAGAAAATGTAGAAAATATTTATATATATAAAAGGTAAATGTATATATAAAACAAATGTAGCGAATATTTGTATAAACGCCAATATGTATATATGTATATGCAAAAGTCTAGAAAATGTTTATAAAAAGGTATGCCCGAAGAAAAATCTAATAGTCTAAGTACACTTCACTTTAAATTGCGAACCGAAATTCCGCACTTTTATATGTCTGTATATGTATATTCATCGGGTGTTAAGTTCAGTAAAAATAGTTTGCAATTGGATATAATTTGCAATAAATATTCACCATAAAAGTTTACTTCAAAATATGTGAATGTAAGAATGGTAAAAATTAAATTAAGCACACATCGATGCTGCAATATTATTATTAACAAAAAAGAAATTTAGTTGATTTTTTTAAAAAAAATATTTTTTTGATAAGTTATCTGTTGTGTGTGTATGATGGGTGCTCCCACGTCGTTCCCGACTCCTTTTGTTTTTAATACGTTTGTCAATGGCTTTTGTCTCCTCAGCGGCTTTGAATTTGATATTTTTTTTGTACAAAAAATTTCGGCGTGCACTTTTCAGGGTCACCACTTTTGCTACGTTGTACCACGAGGTGTTATAATGATCTTTGATTATTTTAATGTTATTTTATTGATGCTAGATTTGATATCACTGGATTGTTTATAATTATTATTTAATTTATAAGTAACTTATAATGTACTTAATTGACTTGAATATATATATATATATATTTAACTCTTTATTATTCACTTTGGGAACCGCACTGGAACCGCACTCTTCGGACACGAGGGATGAGGACAAGTGATAAAAGTGGAGATGCCGGAAATTTGGCTAGATCACTGAACTTTGGAGTTCAGTGATCGAGGGAGTGTTCGGACTGATCGTTTTGATCGTGCCGGAAGTTGTTGTGTGACATTGCGTAAAGTTTGGTAATTAAACTTTACGCGGTCACTACACGTCATTCACGAAACTGCGTGAAAAAGGTGTAAGACTAGGACTTCTATCTTCAACAAGATGCGCGACTTTGAAAGTCAGTTTGTTCAATAAAACCTCTGTTTTTTCATTATCTATATGTAACTCTGTAAACTGGTAGGTTGGAATCTTAACTTAACAGTTTTAGATAGGTGAGAGTAATGTAATGTAGTGCGTAATATACATTACATTACGTGCACTACCAAAAAAACTTCAAAACGCCCTAGCGGCTAAACCGTTCGTATTTCCGTCTATTCAAAGCATACATAACTTACGTAGTAAGGCGTCTGGCTATCATCCCAGAGGTCCCGGGTTCGAATCCCGGTAAGCCCCACGGTCCTTTGCCTTTTCCACATAGTTTTCCTTCTTTCTTCTTCCCTCTTTACATTCCTGATTCCTCCTATCGTAGTCTTCACTAGCCCTTCCGACTCCTCCAAGCCATGTCTTCGGTTGGTTGATGAGATTCAACTCGTTTCAGGAGGCATAACACTCTAGCGAGTTTCTCGATGCCCTGATGTCAAAGTTGCGTTAGTAACGGTTGGGAGTACGTGGACTAGAAATATCACGGGTAGGTTGTGACAATTCTTTCCTCCCCGACTAGAGCTGCTATACGAAGAAAATAGATTGTCGACAGTATAAAGGGCCTTTCTTGAGACTTGAGTCTTTCATAAAAAAAAATATCTACAGCAGGCCGCTAGTAAACTTAACGTATACACCCTGTATTGTACCACAAGGTAGACATTTTACGTAAAATATAGGGTTCCTATACAGACTCCACAGTCAAACATATGTATATAAACCATTACGCTGTACCTATGTACACCCTGCGGGAAATTAAAGCGCTTTTGAACAGATTCTGAAGAGCTGAAAGGAATTCCAATTCACTTCTTAACTCCTTTCCTTTTAACACAGGCATGTTATCAGAGCGAAGCGCTTATAGTTTGTTGTTGAATAAGCGCAATTTAAGCTGGGAAACTGAAGCTCTTGAGGAGCTCCTGAACCTTTCAATATTTTCGTTATTTTTCTAAAATCCAACCAAAAATAATTTTTCAGTTTCAATAATTAATTTTTGCACGAAGAGCTAAAATGCATTTATTAAAACAATTATTCAGCTTTAATTAATTAAATAATAAAATTGAAATATTCTACACAAGTCTTAAGTGTATTTATAGTCCGGTGAAATTAACAATTAAAGGAAACAAAATTCCAAAATGGCTGCAAATTGGTACACAGCTTCCTTGTAACTTTCTAAGAAAATAATTTCAGAATAAAAAAAAATTGCCGCCGGAGATATCGTGTTTTTCCCGAATTTTCCCTGTATCTCGGTTTCTATAGGTCATACAACCCCGTGCGTGCGAGGGCCCAAAATGTTGACAATTCTTGTCGTGCTTGTTCTTTACAACTTTAGTCCTTACAATAAAGTTGACTCGATTAACCCCTTGAAAGTTATTCATTGTCAAAGTTTTCGAAAATCACTTTTTGGCCAAAATTTCACTCAAAAATTGTTTTCGAAATTTTGATCAGTCAATATGAAACGTTATTTCCTACAAAAAGTCCTCAGCTCATTTTTTCGAAAACTTAACTCTTTCGAAGTCAAAATTTGCAAAAATCACTTTTTGGCCAAAAACATCACTCAAAAACTGTTTTTTTTTCTCGAAAATTGTATTTTGTAGGCAAAACATTTTTTCAACTACTTATACCAAACATTGCACGGAGTTGTATGACCTATAGAGACCATTTTGCAACCATTTTGGAGTTTTGTCTCTTTTCGTGGGTTTTTTTGCTAATTTCCCCGGACTATTATTGTTTTCACCAGAAATAGTACTTCACAACTGACGTGGTTTTACAAAAGCCAAAAATTTCCAGAAAGCTTCCGTAACATATGAATTGGAAGCGCTATATTCTTGCTTCTTTTGGCAGCGCTTGATTAATTTCACGCTGGGATGCATACTTCCAATATAGTGACTTTTCTAAGCACCATTTGTCTGCCCTGCTTTATTTGCGAAAACGAAAATTTATAGAAATTGGACAAAGCTTTGTAACATGTGGACTCACCAGCAAAGAGAACTATCCACTATCCCTTAATAATATTTCCCTCAAATGGCCGCGGGCTCCTTGAAAGAATTAACGATCATAAATATATAAAATTTGTTATTATATCTTAAATTATAAAAATAATCCACAAACAGATGTTTTGTAAAAAAGTGTTTCACAACAAGTTGACAAGTTAAAAGTCGATTTCATAACAACGCAGACATTTATAAATATATTAAAAAAAAAATTTTAAGCGAAACATTGCATTTGCAATGAACGAAAACATTTATGCAGGCATACATTTTGTCAATGATTTTATTTATATTTATGTTTTCCCCCCATTACATCTGTTTATGTCTTTTAAACAATGCCACTGTTTACTTAGTATGCTACAATTTGTTTTTTCTGTTTTAGCAAAAAAGGGGAAATAATTGACCACATGTGCAGGTACCATTGGTCAGGTAAGAATCGGAAAGTTCAAGTAGTTTAGAAATGTATATGAGGGTATTTTGTTGCAAGGTACAATGCACCATAAAATGTTTTTATGTCGGGCACTTCTGATTTTAGTTGAGTAATCTCATATCATAGCTGACCAGCAAATGAATGATTTTTTAATGTGGATGGATTTGATACACTTGAAAACTCGCTACTTTCTAAATTTGTATACGGAAGCACCTTCTATTTGTTGGGTTACGTGTACTCGCTTGAAAGTTAGTTGAACTAGTCCTGTCGCTGCAAATGCAGATGCATAAATTTTGTACAATTTGTCTTCTATGAAAAATTGATAACTTTGACAAGTGGATTGTAATGAAATATAAATACGTACTTAAAATTCATGCTTTTTGATTGAAATTTGCAAGATTCAATTTATTGTCAACTGACGTTTGGTAATCAATCAATCAATCAGAAGTATGATTACATTTGGTTTTAGTTTTATGGTGCTTTTTAAGATATTTTTAGGATTTTGCATTTTTTGTAATTATTTTTAATTTGTTCTTGTTATTGTAGTCCGGGGAAATTAGCATTTAAAGGAGACAAAATGGCTGAAAATTGGTACACAGCTTCCTTAAGAAAACAATTTCGGGATTCAAAAAAAAAAAGATGGCCGCCGGAGATATAGTGTTTTTCGCGAGTTTTCCATGTATGTCGGTTTCTATAGGTCATACAACCTCGTGCGAGCGCCCAATGTTAACAATGAAATTATCTACAACTTTGGTTCTTACAAAGAAGTTGACCCGATTAACCCTTTGAAAGTTATTCGAGGTCAAAGTTTTCGCAAATCATTTTTTGGCCAAAATTTCACCCAAAAACCCATATTTTGGAATTTTTTTTTCGATCAGTCAATATGAAACGTTATTGCCTACGAAAAGTCCTTTCTTCATATTTTCGAAAACTTAACCCTTTCGAAGTTATTCAAAATTTTTTTTTTCGAAAATTGTATTTTGTATGCAAAACATTTTTTCATCTACTTATACCAAACATTATTGCCTACAAAATATAATTTTCGAAAAAAAAAAAACAGTTTTTGAGTGAGCTTTTGAACTCTCGCACGTCGTTATATGACCTATAGAAACCGAGATACATGAAAAACTCGGACACTATATCTCCGGCGGCCATCTTTTATTTTTTTAGATTCTGAAATTGTTTGCTTAAAAAGTCATAAGGAAGCTTGAGTTTTATCTCCTTTCTGGCGTGTTTTTTTGCTAATTTCGCCGGACTATTGTTTTAGAATAATCTAAATAAAGTATTATACCCGCTCACCGTAGCTAACAACTTAACCTGGTTTAAAAAAGTTTTGACCTAGTTTACATAGTTTTTCGTGTATTTTTTAATTTGTATGGGAATAAGAAATTCGTTCTCTAGTTAATTTTCATTATGTTCTACAGCTCCAAAGATAACCTTATGGATATTTGTTATTAGCTTGGTAGAGGTATTTTAACAATGGAGCTGGACATTATCAGTAATAGAACAAGCATAAATTGAAGAATTAGAATATGTGTTCTTTAAGTAGATAAGCAGGTTTACTACAGGCAAGTCTTTATATTGAAAAATAATTTTTAATTGTAGCCTTCATCTTCAAGCCAAATGCATAGTGCAACTTGACCCTTTTACAAATAAGATTTTAATATGGTTTTAAACTAAAATCCTTTTAACAGAAATCATACCTTAAAATTTAGAAAGAACTATTAAACGCTAGCGGCTAGAGTTTAAAGACATTTTGGGTACAAAACACTATTGTGAATCGGGTGGAAAATGAAAAAAACACCAGAGATAGTCTAATTTGTGTGGTGGCTAAAAAAAGAGAGACTAATACTAAGTAAATATGAAACAATATGAATTTTCGAAATAGCACCCTATCTAGGGATTTTCTTGGGTTCAGCTCGAAGCCAAAAAGCGAATAATTTTAATAATCGAATGTTCATCGCTTTTAATTTTTGAGGTGTGGTGCCTGGAAATTTACCTAGATTTCAAGGTGCTTGATTTTTCAACTCAACATACAATAATTTGTCATAGGATATTTTATTATTATTTCAAATTTCTTACGGAAAATTACTCTATCATGCCGTTAAATATTTGAAACGTTCGCACAATGTTGTCCAATTGTCTATTAATCGTCTCCACTCATAGTGAGAAGCGATTTATACGCACACACGCAACAGTGATTATTCTGACGAAATTTTCAATGTAGCTTCAATACTGATTGAGGACTTATGAATATCAATCAACAACAAAGTTCAAACCCGACATTTGGCAGAAATGCTGTGCAAGACAGAGACTTGGTGCGAGAACAGCTATTCAACGTAAATCAGCTAAAATTTTTCGTTGAAACTCAAACAAGACAATTAGTTGCTGATCAAAAAAGAAATCGTACAACAAAATCATGCTACGTGTAGCCACGGAAATAGCAGGATTTTTTCCTAGATGCTCCAGGCGGTACAGGCAAAACATTTCTTATCAATTGGCGTCAATTCGAAAGCAGAATGAGAAGGCACATGTTACATCAGCAAAAACTCCCATATTGCCACAGTCCTTAAAACGTGCAAAATTATAATTCGCGACGAATGCACCATGGCTCATAAAAAATCGTTCGAGGCGCTTGACAAGGCTTTGCGAGATTTCAGAGGATAAACCAGCCGATCGGAGGCGCTTTGACATTACTTGCATGGGATTTTCGTTCTATTTTGTTTGTTATATCTCGATAAACACCTGCAAAGGGAGTGACGTTTTTCTTTTGGATTTGAGAGTCTCACTGCCCATGGAATAAGCGATTTTGAGATTCCCAATTATTTTGGCGCACGCCATACTATTGGTTTATGGGTGCAGCGAGGCGCACTGGGTTCGGGCTAGTATGTTATTTGAAAACATAAAATTTTTTCGTCCTAGCATGTGCGGAACATAAAACGCAGTTGGTATTGATCACAAAAAGGTAGAACGATAATAATTTGTAACGCAAAGTATGTGATCGAATGATTTGCTGAAATATTTGAGAATTTTTTTTTTTTTTTATGAAAAAACCAAGCTTAGGTGTAACCCTTTGTACTACCAGTCCGTCATGTCGTTCAGTTCATGGTGCAATGTCTAGTAGTAAGCTTGGTTTGAAGAATAGAGGAGAATAGGAAAGGTTAGAGGGGGTCTGGAGGGTGTAGAAGAAAATGACGATGAACCTCACGTTTGAACTCTAAGGTGTTGTACGAGTTCGGAAATACTGACTGCGGGAGATTATTCCACAGTCGAATTGTTCTATTCATAAACGAACTTCTAAACCGTATTGTGCGTGAACGAGGGGGCTGTAGGGTATGGGGGTGAGCCGAGCGGGCTAGTCTTGTGTTGCGGGAAAAGTATTGCCGTGCAGGCAGGAGGTCCTGAATTTCGGTGGAACAGTCGCCATGGTAATAGCGATAAAGTATGGAGAGGGTTGCTACATTCCTACGGTGGCTCAAGGTGTCTATGGAGGCGCGAAAGGGGCCATCACCAATGAGTTTGAGGGCACGATTTTGCACCTTGTCGAGACAAGCCAACTCAAACAATGATCTTTGATAGACATATCGATCAACTTTTTAATAATAACTGTCGAAAAAACCCCACAAATCCAAATGTAGGAAGTCCAAGGTAAAGTATCCTACTCGTCGTTGTGGCCATCAGAATTAGATGTGACAACAGTCAGGACGGAAATAAAAGCTGTACACAAGCCTAACGTTCCCCGAGCATGTTATATCACCGAACTATGCTGAAAGCAGCAGCTTACATTAAATTCCTAATGAGTGAGTGAGATACAATGCAAGCTTGGAAACAAATTTTGCAGAAGGTAAAATGTCAATTTATTGAGGAATATCAGAAAACCTAGGATAAGTCATAGAAGAGTCGCTGGATAAATCAACTCATCCCACAAGTAGCAAAACGGACCTATAGTTTTCACGGCGAAAAAGCAATTCGATGGGTCTTACGAAAAAGATATTGTTTCAAAATGTTGGTGAAAAAGAGTTTGTTTCAATTTATTGCTGAAAAAGATTTTGTTTCGGTTTCTCGGTGAAAAAGATATTGTTTCGGTTTCTCGGTGAAGAACATATTGTTTCGTTTTCTGGCTGGAAAATATATCATTTTGAAACAATATCTTTTTCGTAAGACCCATCGAATTGATCTCATTCATTTTTAAACCCACATGAAACCTATAGGTCATATCTATCGAGATGTTCGGATGAAATGGAAGACTTTGACCCTGTTCTTTTCCAATGCTCGTCTAGTCTTGTTCTTGTCTTGTTCAGTCTGTCTTGTTCTTGTTCTTGCAAGCATAACTAAGTCTTTTTCTTGTTCTTGCTAAATGTGCAAGAACAAGACAAGACTGCAAGGACAAGACCATTTTTGCTCATCACTATAGATAACGATGGTTCTTATATTTGAACTCTTGAATCTGGTATGAGTTGGGGAATACTGATTGTGGGAGATTGTTCCATAGCCGATTGCTCTATTTATAAACGAACTTCTGAACCGAAGGGTCCGCGAAAAGGGGGACTGCAGAGTGAAAGAGAGAACCGAAAGGTAGCTGGCCGATAATTTTAGTGAAGCAATCATTACGGTAATAATGATAGAATTTTGAATTAGTGGCAGGAGCCGGTCGGTATCTGGCAGCAAAGAATATACTGCAATATATTTTTCCGCCTGAAGGAACAAGGGGAATCAAATTGGAGAAATCCGAAAGCAGTTAGAGGAGCCTTCGTCCGAGTCAAAGTTAAAGCAACTGTTCTAGTTCTGCTAAGATAAGCATATGGCAGCCCCGTGGTGGTAATGGAAGATGAAGGTGGCATGGCGGTTGTTGATTGTAGTAGAATTACATAAACCGAGATCTGACCATAGGTTTTGAAACTTTTGATCTTCCAACGCCGAAAAAAACATAAATGCTTCCTCACCTCTATGACTGCGTGCATATGATTTGTGATTTTAAGTGAAATTCGGACAATGAGAATATACATACTTCTCAATGCGGTAGTTTTAAAGTCCGAGCATATTCGTCACAGATGTTAAGGAGATTAAAGAAAAACCAATTTCCTGTACTACATCAAGTAAAGCATACAAAAAAAAACTATCGAGAAAATACAACGAAATAAGTGATTAATTCTCTACCACAATACACGGTTTTTATTAATTGCAGGTGTATAAGCCTTGAAAGTAGATTATTCTAAAGAAAATAATAAAAGCAAAAAACATAATAAAAAATAAATTAAAAACTTCTTAAAAACTTTCAAAACCACTCCAAAGTCCCCGTAAAAAATTGAAAGCTGAAAGTTACCTCCACATCGCGTCGCACCTTTCGCTTTTTTGTGCCCATACACACTAAAAAAAAAATATTTCTAAAACTCTTCTGTTTAAAAATGCATAAATCTACATTGCAGAAATCTGCAAACGTTTTTCTGTAGACATAGAGCCTAAGTTTTAACAGTGCCACCTTTTTTTCTTGCCCCGGAATATTACGACAGGTAAAAAAATGTGCGCAAGCTTGTGTTTGATTTTTTACCTCATGCATATTTCACCACTAGCGAAATTTATTCTCGACCTTGAGTGCACACAATTATTGCGAATAGGTGCAGAGAAGTATAAAGGAAAAAATCGCTCAGCCCACGCTGATTTTTAGTAATTTAAATACGTTAACTAGTGTTTTGTCTATGCCATGGTTATTGCCATTGACTGGCATCGCCTGCTAATTAGTAGGGAAGCATTCTTTTTTTAAACTACATATGTATTAAGCAGGGATGTTATGGAGCTTCGTAAGCGTAACCTAAACTGTCGGATATCAGAAATAAAAATTTATCCGAAGCCGTAATCGAATCTGATATAAAAGTTTCGAATAATTTCGGATATTGTAGAAGTCAAATGGCCCGCCCAATCTACGCTAGTATTCAGTAGCAGAAGTAGTATAGTAATATCCCAGCGGGAAATTATTCAAGCGCTGCCAAAAGAAGCAAGAATGTAGCGCTTCCAATTTATATGTTATGGAAGCTCTTTGAAAGCAAGCACTCGAAGCACACTCCCATTTTTTGCTTTTTTTCGTATTCCTTTTCAGCGCTTCAGAATCCGTTCAAAAGCGCTTCAATTTCCCGGTGGGATGTTCGCCAGAAACTTTCAGCGTAAAAACTTAACACATGCACAATGTGCTTCTGCCCAGCGGGAAAAGTGGAAGCAGTTTCCTCTGGAATGAAATTGGAAGTGTTTTTAGGTTGCGCTTCTGAATCATTTTGGAAGATTTTCCTGTGCATATGCCTACAAATAAGTTATTTTATAGTTATTTATTGTGAAATATTCTCTTTTGAAAAATTTCCATTTAGAATTGTACGCTCAGTGAAGGAAGTCAGTTTAACTATGTACATAACCTAATCAGCTAAGTTTGGCTTTTCCAAGCTAATTGGTAGGGTAATTTTTAATTTTGTTTAGGCACAATATTTATTTTTGAAATCTATTTGTTATTACTTAAAAACCAAGAGCAAAATCTCTTTTCCTGCTCCCAAAGAAGCAAAAATGAAAGCTTTACAGCTTGCAAAACTTAAATCTTCAAAATTGCTTCTCAGGAAGCTAATTAGGAGAAAATTGAACAAACTACTTCTTCCTAATAACATGCAATGCTAAAAAGATATTGACAGGGATACGGAAGGGAAGCACTTCGAAGCAACATAAGCATAGCTTCTTCATGCCTTAGTGAAAGCTTCTATTTCCCGATGGGTTGTAAAGGCGGTTCTGCTACTGCTAAAGCAATACTAATGTTTGGTACAGCAATTTATTGTTGCCTGTGTTTGCTGCATTTTCCCCTTTTTCTGCGAGCTCATTTATCTGCTGCCTTTTATCACGCCGGACACTTCTCTTTACCTCCCGGTGTAATTGGGAGTATTCCCGTTCAAGTTGGTAACGTCTTTTCGGGTCGCTTGTAGAGTTTACGTTATTTTTGAAGTCCCTTCTGCGTTCTATTTGTTGCCAGGTTGTGTCCGAGATCCAGTGTTGCTGGTTTCTTTGGACATAACCGATGCTCGTTTCCGCAGCCGCCAATATAGCGCCCTTTGACGTACTCCACAGCTCTTCAATATTTGTGTCGTCAGAAACGGTTTGCTGGTTTAATATATTTTGCAAGTTCACAGCGAATTCTCGCCTTTTAACGCTCTCCCGCAGAAGGTCTACGTTAAACCGTCTGCGGTTTATGGCATCGCGTTGAGCGTTTCTGATTGCGGAGATTTTACGGTGAATAGTTGCTACTACCAAATGGTGGTCGCTTCCAGTGTCTGCTCCCCTGAAACTCCTGACATCCTCCAGAATAGTTCTCCATCTGCGTCTGACGGCCACGTGATCTATCTGGTTTCTCGTTCTACCATTGGGCCAGGTCTCTTTGTGTATCTTCTTGTAGCAAAAGTAAGTTCCATCTACGATGAGTTGGTGGGAGCTACGAAAGTGAACGAAAAGCTCACCATTGTTGGTGACTTGGCTTAGGCCTTGATTTCGAATTGTTTGCTCAAGGCCGGTGTTGTCATGGCCGATCTGTGCGTTTAAGTCACCCATTAATACAATGATGTCGCCCCTTGGAATAGAGCGAAAAACCTCATTCAGTCGCATATAGAACTCGTCTTTGATGTCAGCTTCTGCATCTTCAGTTGGAGCATAGTAGTACTTCTTAGTCTGGTACGCCGCCGCAAGGTACTAATCTTCTCAGAAACTGGTGATCAGCTAATGAAGCTGGACCTGTCTTCTTTGGTGAGTATTACGCCAACGCCACTTCTACGGCTTTCAGTTTTGTTTCTCCCAGAATATTGTATAAGAAGGACTCACCATTTGGGCAGATACATATGTTCACCCGCATCGGGCCATCTGGTTTTGATTTTATATCGATTCATGTCGTTGAGTCCTTCATCCAGCTGTTCCTCAGCAAACACATTCCCTGATCCGATTCGTGTCCTTGTTCGAAAATCAAAGATCGTCGTCGTGTTGTCCATCCGGCTCCGAGGCATTGTTTGCCGATTCGTAGCAATGGTGTTTTTTATGGGAGCGGGTTTCTAACCCTCACCCCAACCGACTTAAAACTCTATTTCGTGGCGCAGAGAGTTCGCCATTCACCCGTCTCCCGTTAGTTCCTTCCGAAGAAGTACCCCAGGGGGCACCGCGGTGAGGTGGGATTAGGACTTGCTAACAGGTCTGCTAGGTGTTCATCTGCAGTGAATCTTCTCGGATTTTCATAGAAGTGACAAATCGGGTATCACCACCTTCCGAGGTCTTTGTTAGCCGTTCGCCCCCCATTATTTATATTACCAGTAAACCAGTTTTCACACTCAAGACAAGATGGCGGCCGAGTGCACCCTCCGGATCCCGAAAACTCGGTTTTATACTCCCAACCAACCTCTCTACACAAAAAAAAAATTGCTGTTTTCATAAAATGCACAAATGGCCCTTCTTTTGCACCATTTTACTGAGGTGTATCGCCATTGACTGCAATCACCTGCTAATTAGTAGAAAAACCATATTTTTTTAAACTATATATTAAGAAGCATGAATATTTATGTTATTCACTACAAAACATAATTTTAACTCTTTCTCGTTTATATTTCAGACTGTTTCCTACATTGGACTTTTCGGAGTTGACACGGACATGCGTTGCATTACTTGCTGTTGGTACCTTTCTACACCTTTCACGTGCTCTTAAAGAAAAAAGAACATCCGTTAAAATCCAGACGCGTAAGACATGAAATATTTATTATTGACAAAATTACGGTTATGTACACTAAAGTATGTTTAAAATTTGGAATACGAACATAACGTGACCACTTCGTTCGAACATAGTTTGTTTTTCTTCTAAGTCAACGACCTTATTAGAGATTATTTGTTACAGACCGGCTTAGTGTCATACACTTGTCAAAAGAAAAAAATACGGTAAGATTACCTGGATAAGTTCTGTGTTCTTGAATCAAGAACCTTCATCTACCATTGCGCTGTGATATCGGGGAGTTATTTGCACTTAGCAAACACCACGAATATTCTCATTCACGATTTTCGAGACTTGGTCCACAAATAAAAAACCAAAAAATTTCGAGTTTGTATGCGATTTAAGAAAGTGTGAAAATTATTCCAAATTATTCTCGAGGGGGTGTTCTACTTCCCCAAATTTCCTAATAAATTCCCCGTGTTTACCTCGTTCGCTTTTTTTTTATTTTTGTTAAAAATAAAATTTAAGAAAAAGAAAATCATCGCGTAAAAAAAATTGCAAGCACTCAACGACCGCGCATATTCCGTGGTTTGGTCTAATTGCTCATTACCTCGTCAATCGTCGGTGTGCTTCTTGTTTTCTTTTATTATCGCCGATTTCTTTTTATCGAGACTTCTAGACCAAATAATATTACGTGAAAGGTGTAGACTTGTATACAAAAAAAAAAAAATACAAATACAATATATAAGAAAGACAAAACGAAAAAGAAAAGATAAATGCAAGTATCCAACAGACTTTCAATCTTTATCTTGCCATTTTCTCAGGTGAGTTTTCAATTGCTTCGTTACAGTAATTTTTAACATTGTTTTTTTTTCTTTCATTGTTTTTATCTTAAAATTGGGTCAATTTTCTGGATTTTTATCTTATATAATGTTCTCGGTTTATACTTATTGGCTTTAATCATGGATAATTTGATTTTCTATGATTAACTTCGGCTTAATAAATAAAAAAAAAGTGGTGTATTCGTCGAATACGAAATAATTGGGCTTAAGTGGCTTAACACTTACGGAACATGCGGAGTTTAGTCAAAAATCTTTGCTGTGTCATGTCTGATTAAAATTTAGAATTATGATATGTAATTGTATGATTGTGATAAAAGAGGATTACCTTACACAGTAGCGATTATAGTTCCGGGTAAGTGTGCGTGTGTGCGTTAAAAATTGGTATGCAACTGGTTTACCTGGCGGAAGTTATATCACCGGTTATGCGCATTTAGGTAGGAAAAGTTTTATACAAAAAATGTAGTATTCTTAGTGCTATTTCGCCTTTTTCATAAATTCGACGACACAAATTGTTTCTAGGAATGTTTTTAAGAAGGATGATACTTATTAGCCAGTGTTTTTCTTGTCAGTTTTTTCCACCCTTAAAGTAAGGGACTACCCCACTTTCCAAAAAATATTCAATAGTTGAAACTTTATACATATTGCAAAGGAGGGTTAGGTTAGGTTTGGTTAGGTTAGGCTAGGTTAGGTTTGGTTAGGTTTGGTTAGGTTTGGTTAGGTTGGGTTAGGTTTGGTTAGGTTAGGTTAGGTAAGGTTTGGTTAGGTTAGCTTAGGTTAGATATGACTGGTGCATAACCCAAAAACTTAAGCCAAAGGTATAGACCCATTATGACGCCATTGTGATCCCACTTTAACCCGATGTTAAAGTGTTGTTTCTTCGCTAAACCACCTCGAGGACGTAATGAATCGTCTTAATTGCGGAATCCCAAACATGCTTAGGAATGGTTCATCAAAAGTGGTAAGCCTCCTGCTTAGGGCTGGGCAGTGACAGAGAAGGTGTTTTACACTTTCCTCGTCGCCTAGATTCTCACAGCGTCCGCAGAAATCATAGGTTTCGAAACCTAAGCGGGCTGCATGCGTCTCTAGCAAACAGTGTCCGGTCGGCACTCCCACGGTAACTGAGAGGTCTCGTCTACCGAGGTTCAGCAGTGAAGTGGTCCGCCTGAGATTGTAGGAGGCCCAAATCATTTTGGCTAAGGTCCATTTGTTAAGATCTCTCAAATGCTTCTCTGCTAGTTGCATTGTGTGCTGTTTGCAACGGAGTTTAAAGGTCCAAGGCCCAAGGCATACCAACCCTTTCCTCTCCAGGAAGAATAGTGGTGGTCGTGCTTTTCCTAGCGAGTTCGTCAGCTTTACAGTTTCCCTATATATTTCGGCGACCAGGCACCCATATGAGGAGAGTCCTGAAGTGCTGAGCAATCTCGTTAAGAGACCTGCGGCATTCAGATATAGTTCTGGAGTTGTTAGTGCAAGAGCGCGGGGCCTTCAGAGCCGCCAGACTATCTGAGAAGATGTAGACAGTTCGGCTCCTGTCGCCTTGCTGGTTGGTTCGCAGAACAGCCTCATATATGCCTAAAACCTCCGCTTGGTATACACTGCAGTGATCGGGTAATCCGAAGAAGACTTCAATCCCAAGTTTCGGTGAGAAGATTCCTTCTCCCACTCGACCTTCGAGGTTAGCTATCAGTGAAGAAGTTTATGGCATCCTGAATACTATGTGGTCTATTACTCCATTTACGACGTAAAGGGATGTGGACCTCGTAGTTCTTCGTAAAGGTGACCTCGGATATGCGAAAATCGGTTTCTGTAGGAATGTTGACAAAGTCGAATACCTTAAAGTGCCCTCTCCTGATTCCGGGCCAAGATCCAGATTCTGTGGTGTGTGGAGTTTTAAGGGCAGCACAAAAACGTTCGTATAAATTTTGATAACTCTTAGTAAAAATTGTGATATATTTTATGCTTTAGCTTTAAAAGCTTAAGAGTCACCCTTTATACTTTGTCATGTCGTTTAGGCCATGGTGCAAGGTCTAGTAGTAAGCTTAGTTTGAAGGCTAGAAGGTGGGAAGAACAGTTGCGAGAGGCCAGCATCGGATCCCGGTTGTAGAGCGGTTAAAGAAGAAGAAGAAATGGGATCTGGGGCAAAAATATTGTCGTGTAAACAAGAGGGCGGCAATTTCAGGGAAACAGTTATTATAATAATAGTGGTAAAACTGCTACAATGCTGCAGTGGTTTAATAAGTCAATATTAGTGCAAAAAGTACCACTACCGATGAGTTTGGCGTATACTTTGTCAACCCTCTCTAAGATGGTTTTTGAAGCTCAGATAGCAAGGTTGTACTAGAGGCAGGGCTGAATGTAGGACCGGTACATTGCAGCCCTAATTGCTGGCTGGAGGTGGAACTTGCATCTCCTAACCATTCCCCAGACACTGGGAAGCTTTTTTGACGATTTGGATTATGTAATTAATCATTCCATTGTAAATCACGGGAAAAATTTATGCCTAGTTTGAAAAAATTTTGCGTGAAAGGAGTAGTAAATTATAGGAGAGATTTTAGATCCATCTTCCATATTTAGGTACCGGATAAAATCTCCTCGTTCGAATTTTCCCGCAAATCCTTTAAAAAGAGGTTTCCAAATGCACGGTGTCTGTTATTGGCCAGAGCCGGATATCCGCAAAGAGAGTGTTCGCTTGTTTCACTGGTCTCAAAGCTACGGTAGTAGGTGTTAAATTCTCAATCTGGCTGCATGAGATGTGCCAAGGCATGTCGACTTTATCACTCTGCTATTGCTCCAGCTACTCTGGAAGATTCTAGTTTCCAGCGTGCGGAGGATCAATTGACTGATGTCAGCGTGGATCCCGGGTACCGCCAAGGTCTCGCGGATGACAAGACTGCTGACTGCTTATAAGCATCTTCGATATGTAGGAAAGCTGCCAGGGTAAACGATTTATATTCTAGGGAATATTCCACAGTGCGCGCCATTTTGTTAAGAGCAGTGTCCATCGATCTGCCTTTGCAATATGCAAGCTGAGATGTAGACACAGGGACCTCTTTAATGGAGTTAGGGAGTAGATATGTCTAGCATGCGTTCTAGAGTCTTTAGCAATTTTCCGTCTAAGTTGCGCGGGTGCATGGCTGCGCACTAACTTTTCGAGAGCTGCGCAGCCGTTTTGTATGCTTGTATGCTGCGCACAATGACCACCATTTTTTATTTCATTTTATAAAAGAATTTCATCTAAAAATGGTAAAAATCCAAAATATACAACAGAAGTTTGCTTGGTTTGTTTGTTAAAAGAGGGGAGTTCGTTGCTGTGTCAATTTCGTACGTGGTTGCAATCACGTAGTTGGTAACGTCACCAAGGGTAACATATGATTAGTATCTGTTTGTATACTTCTCATGTTTTATAAGTTATTGATTTAAACAAAGTAGATATTGCCCATAATAAAGAAAAAAGGGTCTAGCCCTCTGTATTTCAGTCGGTTTTGACAAATGAGCAAGATTTATTTAGGATATTTTCCTATCATTTATTGTAAATCAGTTTTTGAAAACAATATAGAGTAAATGATATTATCCATTCCATACGGAAAAAGGAGCTCTTTTTTGGGCATCCTGCATAACATTAGCCCTCATTCCGGGAGTTGTAGCAGCTATTTCGGCACACTTCGGCCTAAACAGCGATTTTCTCGATGTACAGTAGTGTTGCGTCAATGACAGGTGGGTAATCTGTTCCCCAAATTCGACAGTTTTGTTTATTGACTCAGCCAGAGAGTGTAAAATTAGATTTTAGTGTGTAGCTCAAATGGTACTCAATGACGTTTCAGAATCGTGTACATTTGTCGAAATCGGCTAAAAATTGTTATAGTTATTCAATGTTGAAATACCGAAAGTCTAGGTGGCGCACCTGTATAAATAATGTCAAAGTCAATTTTCAAGAATATTTAATGAAAAAAATTGACTTCAAAAACAAGTACATACATTTTTACAAACGTTTTGAATATTTTTGCTCCCATATACCTTGTTCTGCGCAGTCGGCGAAAAAATTAGAGGAAACATTGGTCTTTAGGACAAAAATGACAAGCTTATTGGCCTGTAATCTTTTGCCGCTTCGTGTTGCGGCTGCCGATCTTCGGGATGGAAATTACTTTAATCTCTCTCCATTAGCGGAGCGCGTAATTGTAGTGTAGACTTCTCGCTCTAATCATTTGCTTTAGGAATCATAGGTATTTTGTGATTTTATTGATAAATCATACAAAATTGTATAGAAGTAAAAGGTCAATTGATGAACACAATGTTGAAGAGTGTAAGACACCGTATCAAAAGAAAATTGTCGTATTTTAATTTGATACCTAAGTGAAAAAAAACTTTCCAAAGTCCACTTGATTGCCCGCCCCTCAATATTCCTTTTTTCACTAACAACATACTTAAACGTCTATAATTTGAAAAGTCATTCTACTATTAACTTTCAATTTATCCCGCAACTAAATTGCCTTTAACTACCTGTACAGTGTAGTTGAACTGCGAGCGCGATTATCGCTTCATCAATAATTTTCATATACACATACTATACATAAATTGAAGGGCCTTGGCCATGATAATTGACCTCTCTCACAACGGAGCTCTATAACTAAAAATCGATCACTCCGAAAGCCTTGATAAATGCATACACGAACGTTACCTGAAAGCCATTAACAATTGCCAGGAAATAGAAAGCTGCAACTGTCCGTAGAGAGAGACACCGCCGTGCTCGCTTATGAAGGTGTGTAAACAAGCCTCTCAGTTCATTAACATCATCAAACGTTCCGTTGCCAAAAAATTATTGCAGGCAGCCCCGTTTTTTGAATAGCGCTTTCATTTTTTTGACCCCCCTCGTAGCGGCTGCCCACAAATCAAATTCAAATTATTACCTGCCATTTATGAACGAAAATCCCGGTGCAAAACTCTTTTCGGTACGTTTCGATTACTTCCTATATATGGACATATTTTTATTGGACGTTGTTGCTATTATCACTATGATTGTTGTATCGAAAATGCAGCAACAACAACACAGCAGCAGCGCCGAAAATAAAAACTTTCACTTTCGATAAAACTTTCTGAAATTTGTTTTATCACCATTAACAGTAATTTTTTCAGTTGCTCAATGGCGGTTTTTTCTGACAGTAGGAACCAAATTTGGAGCTGTTTCCCTTAAAAGAGTCGCATTTACGTAAAATTATAAAATACGTCACTTTTCGGGCGGTTTTTTGTCGTCTTTGTGGATTAGTTTCACATTGTTGACATGGGCGCTGATTGCTGAATTGCAAAATTTTCGTTGGTTTAAGTGATTTGCCGAAAAAAAAACCGATCCAGTATTATGCAATTTTTTGACAAACTTTTGTCGAGTCGATAATCAAATTTGGGAACAGTGGAGGATGGTGCCTAGCAAATAGAAAGTTTTATCTTTTTGGAGGATTTTTCGTATGCGTGGAAAATTATTTTTTTTAAATTGATTGTAATTGAATTGCGTGTGGCCTTATTTGCTAGAAAGATCAGAAGAGGACATAAAAAAATTGCAGTTTTTTGAAGAACCGCAACTTTTTGAAGTGATCTTGAGCTCTAAATTCTCCACTAAAATTATCGAAGGATAATGGTGGGTGGCGATGCACACGCATCCGTGTTGGGACGGCGTCTTCAGTGTAGTACCGGAGGCATCAGTGAAAAAAGATATCGGCACGATGTAATTCCAACAAATTGGTAAAGGTGCGGCATGTTCCCGCACAGTATGGCACCAATGTTTTCAGTACCCTTCAGTCGTCCGTACAAGCAACAAGAGATACGTTGCTACTGATATTTTTTAATTTATTCCACGCTAAACTCCGTGATGCACTGTCACTATCCAAATTTCAAAATCAAAAAGTTATCACAGCTGCCATCGAGCATTGAGCATTGATACGGAAAAGGCCGTACTGGGTGAATGTCAGTGAAAAATTTATCACGGAAGTCACTGACACGGAAAGCACCGATTCCGTGTTGTCACGGATATGTGTAGATCGACCTTTAATAACTCAATCTAACGACCGATTAAATGTGTTTCTTTTGCTGTCGTCTCCATCGGGCTTAATTTTTGGTTTTTTACCGAGAAAAACGCTCCGTATGGTTGTTTTTTTATCTTTCAACGAAATGTTATAGTACTCCCCTTGCAAGATTTTTGACTTCATTTTCTGGCGTTTCAGGGGGTCGCACAGCTATAAAGGTGCAGGTACAGTGTCACAAACATCAGAATTTACAGGAAGCAGTCTCACTGAACCTGGATTCCTGAATTAAAGTAAGACCTGATAACCACGCAGAAAGGCCATAAAAGTTGGTTAGTAGGGGACAAGGGAAACTTGTTTGTCTCCAATTTTTCAATTTGTTCAGCAGTCTTTAGCGGCTTGTTGCTTAGAATAGACTGTTCGAGTAGAGTCTCACTGATTCATCTGGTGAGTCCAAGAACTAAGAGCAGATCGGCTGCTTTCTGAATCTGCTTGTTGTCTCGAAATGAAGGCCATGGCAACACTCTATTTTTTTCTTCTGAGGTCTTTGCTTCCCTGGAAAATCATCTGACCGCTGCCATTTATGCAGCAGACCAGATGGGCTGAGCATTGAACGGTTCCCCCGGATGATATAAGAATGCTACTGCTAATATCTCAAGTAATTTTGGCCAGAGCGCCGACTGCCTGATCCTGCTTCTTGGCTTCGTAGGCCTGACCGCCGTCATGCTTTCGGCCTGTTGAGAAGCAGTGTGAAAGCGTGGCTTGGGTGTGCTTTATGGGCCCCGGAGTTCCAACCCCTGGTAGGAAGGGGAAGGTCCATCCTGACAGAGCTTACGTTTCAGTACAAAGCATTATACAACTGCGTGCGTCCGGTGCCCAGAAAAGATTGTTAAGCGACAATTCCAACTGCCATGCAACCCTCGACACGATAACTTTATATATATATCAGATTAGCATAGCTGCCAGTGGTTATGTTCGTACTTCCACTACCCGAGGAAAAATAAAAAAATAACCTTACAAAAGACGAACGCGACCTTGATTGAAACATAGTCCTCGGCCATGTGCCGCACATCAGAGGATTGTTTTCAGTACTGTACAGCCGTACACCACACACACCGATTCGTTTCCATTCTTGCTGGTTTTTGGCGGTATCTCGAACCTTTGTAACTGATAATCGTTGTTAGTTCACCCTCGATATTCTTTAGCTAGGGGTTTTCTTCGGTGCCAATCGCCGTTTTTTACGTGGCAAGCGGTCATCATCCGGCTAAAATGTCCAAACCACCGTAGTCGACGTTTTAGCATTTCTTTTTCGATCAGTGTCTGCTGATCGCATCTTTGTTTCACTGTCTCGTTTCGAAGACGAAAACCGTGTATTATTGAGAAATTTGGTGCACTCGGACATTTAAAATTGTTTATCAACACCCTGCAATTATCTGTTTTAGTTTTTTCGATTGTTCTTCGAGCTATTAAACAACAAAATTTCCCTTTAAAGTATAAGTCAACACGCACCACACACTTCACGTACAACAAACCGACGACTGGCGAGCTCGTTTTCCTTGTGCATTGATAATCTTGAAGTACGATAAATCGAAAGGACCATTGTACATAACGAAAATGATCAAGCTCCCATGAAGCACATTCAACAATACTTTTGGTTCATATTCTTTTTTGGCTCAAATTTGCCATCGTATGCCCGTGTGTTCAGCTCAGTACTTGGTCATTTACATAAATATTTTGGTCAAGTTTGGGGTTTGTGAGTATATGCCCCGAATAAAAACAGTTAAAACTCCTACGGCCATCATATCCCCCTTAAAAAGCCAAGCGGCCAGTGCTCGCCCGTTGTAAGGCTATTTTTATTTTTACTCGGGCAGCCCGAGATAGATATACGCGCGTATTTACACAAACTACACGTTGCTCCTCTATCTCGCTGGTGATTGACCACCATATCAAACCTTAATTCGTCTACTTTTATGCTACGGGTTTGAGGCTTGGACTGTTATCAACAAACAGAATATCAGCTCTGTACGACCAAGAAATAGGTGGACGGATATACAGATGTGGTACATTTAAATAAAATAACAACAATATTCATAAGCTGTTTGATTTAGATTTAAATTTTTCAAATATTTTATATTGGTTGGACCCGAAAAATATATTTTTCTTCCGTAAATGTTGAGCATGCCCCGAAAGGGTAAGACCTTTCATGTTTTCACATCAACATTAATCATTGCGATTTATTTAAAAATCCAAAATTAAAATTTCGCAATCTTTAGGAAGCAGAACATAAATCTTGTCTGCATGTAGCATTGTGACATAACTGCATGTTGCCAAAAAAAACCCAAGAGATAAATTTTGCATTTGATAAATTTGGCATAGACTTTTTATTTTCGTAGGTAGGTGTCGATTGCACTATAACAGCCAAAATCGACAGTTATAACTGCAGGCTATTAAATTTAAACGCAATAAAATTAAGAGGGAGACAAAAAATATTTAAATATTCGCGGTACAAACTTCCTCCTCGCAAACCTGTCATTCGATATACGAACGAACGAACGAACGAACGAAAGACAGATCGATCGATCGAGGCATAAAATGCTCTTTTCGAGTACTGAAACTCACTAAAGGCCACGGTCGCCTTAGCTAACTGTAAATTCGATACTTGTCCGAAGGACACCATGGAAACCATGATCTAGCCCCAAGGATGATGCAAATGGCGACCAACGAAAAAAATGGTAATAAAAATCATAATAGCAGTAATTGTCGATCGTGTGATTCCCCGCGCGCCGCGAAATGCGTGGATTAAGTCATTCGGAGCAATTTGTGAGTTTGCGGAACTGCGCAGATTTAGCCCGTCGTCAGGCGCGACGTGACATTCGGAGCAATTCAGAAAATTTGAATGCATAATTGAAGAATGGGACGTTCACGTTTCACATTCTGTTTCTTTGTTGTTTTTGTCATTGTGGTGGTTTTTTTTTTCAATCTGCACAGACTTGAGCCACACAAGTGAAAGTTTATGAGCATAATTACAGCGACAATGCCGGCGCGAATACCTGCAGAATTATTTAATAAGGCCTTTTTTGTCGAGGTTCTGAGATGACAGCCATAATTTTCGCAAACCAAATATAGGTGTCTCTGCATTCAGCTGTAATAAAGTACATATAGGGCTACCCACTCTCAGTCAACAACAATACCGAGATTTACAGATGGATGGATAAAAGACCGCACAACGATAACAATCCCGATGAGGAATGAACGTTTTTAATGATGCAACAATAAAGATAAAAGATTAAGTTTATAAAAAGCAGGTAAACAGCGATTAACGTCGAAAATATAAAATATTTTTTCACCTGATTTGACCTAATAAAGCAATTAAGATAAATACGCGCCAAGACCGTAAAAGATTTCGCCGAGCTTTTCGAGGTGCAATTGAAGGCGTAGAAACTAGGAAACTGGTTATTTATCACAAAGTATTTTCGGCTGAGTGAAATTTTATCGGGTGTTCACTTTAACACTTTTAATTATTTTAGTTTTAACCAACCGAAAACAATTAAAGCAATAAAACCTTTACGATTCTACTCGCGGCATAAAAAGTTAATTAATTACCTTTTTATTTAGTTGAATGCATTTCGAACTACATTCAGTTCATCATCAGCATCACGACTAAGCAGTAAAAGTATCCTCTGCATGACAGCAACCGTATATTTAGACACACAGTAACACATAATAACTGATATTATTATTAAACACGAGCGAACAGCACAGATTCAATGTTACCATTATCCAAATTCAAAGCATGCTTTGAATTTGGATAATGGTAACATTGAATCTGTGCTGTTCGCTCGTGTTTAATAATAATATCAGTTATTATGTGTTACTGTGTGTCTAAATATACGGTTGCTGTCATGCAGAGGATACTTTTACTGCTTAGTCGTGATGCTGATGATGAACTGAATGTAGTTCGAAATGCATTCAACTAAATAAAAAGGTAATTAATTAACTTTTTATGCCGCGAGTAGAATCGTAAAGGTTTTATTGCTTTAATTGTTTTCGGTTGGTTAAAACTAAAATAATTAAAAGTGTTAAAGTGAATATTTGTGGATTCTACGTTGTTCAACCAAAAAACGGTTCAGTTTTATCGGGTGTGCTTAGAGTAAACATTTCCGAGTGTTTTTTTCATTATTATTATTGATATTTAAGATGCGCGAATTTCTTTGACCAACTTTGGGGATGTCATGGATTTTTGCGCGATTGATTAATTGCTTGCCGGATATGCAACTGTTAAATAAGCTTAGGTAAATACGGATGAATGTTGGGCGTGAGTTTTGGAAAGTTTAGAAAATATTTTTGATATGGTTTTTACTTAACCTAGAAATGGCTTTTATTATTGAGGTTAAATTTCAGAGAATTGCGTTTTAAGTTTGAATAGTGTTTGATTTTATAATTATTCAAATTATGTTTGCTTTATATAGGGATTCAGGAAGCAATTAATCCATGAAATCCGCCTTAACTCGAGGATTTTTTTGGGAAATTTTGTAGTTTGCGGTAGTCAACCGTAGCCTTTCCGTAGCCCCCAAGGAAAAAGTCTAGATATGTGATATCTAACATAATCTGTGCGCCAAATTCACAGGTCTAAAGCGTGTTATTACCTGCTCTCCGACTTGTCCTGGTTTCACACGTTGTGTGACAAGTAGCACCGTCTTGTTCGAACCAAATGCTGCCGGTATGATATCATGTTACGATAACGGGCGTTATTCCCAGATACGTTCAGGCCGGCTTCCTTTTTGAAGAAATATGGACCGATGATTCCATCAGCCTACACCTCACCAAACCATAGCCCCAATTCATCAATTTTGTTGATTGAAGTAGCCAGTATCCAAGAAATGGGCCTAAACGAATAGGCGCCTAATAGAATGAATAGCATTCATTGCGTACAATTTCAGCCATTTCCGTTAAATTTGCTTCACTATGTTCCGGATGGGGTCTATTTGGTCTGGTATTATACAATAATGAAAATTATATTTCAAAATGTTCGATGATAATGCAAATTTCGATAGGCCGACTGGACTATAAGTTGCTTTAAGCACACGAAACACATTCCTCGTAAAATGACGATTTTCGTTATACATCTGAATAAATTGTAAACCCTATGTCGGGCTAAGCCTTTCCATTTTGAAATATCAAACAAATACCATGACAGTTTGACACAACTCACGACACGAGGAGAAAACGTCTACGTCTACGAAGGGCTATTCTCCTTTAAGCCAGGAGACCTTGTGGATCACTTAAGGATTCTCAATGAAGCCAACGTCACCAATGTCCGATACCATTCTTGCCCTCGACTTCGGCAAAAAAATGCCCTTTATATTGTTGACAATCTATTCTCTTCGTATAGAGTGCAATGTCGAACAGCAGCTCTAGTCATGGAGGAAGGAACTGCCACAACCTACCCTCGATATTTATAGTCCACCTACTCTCAACCATTATACTTTGACATCGGGGCATCAAGAAACAACTCGTTGGAGTGTTATGCCTCCTGAAACGAGGTGAATGTTACCAAACAACCGATGACATGCGCTTTGGTGTAGCGGGGAAGGGCTAAGGAAGGCTACGACAAGGGGAATCAGGAAAGTAAAGAGAGAAGAAGAAAGAAGGAAAGTTATGTAGGTGGGAAAATGAAACAGTCGAAGGGCCGTGGGGCTGTAGAATAATTGTAGAAGTAAGGCCAGATTCATAAGCACAGCTTTTTCCAGCAAGCCACAATTTTGACTCGAAACTCGCTAGTAACCGGAAAGTTTTACCCTTCTACCTACAATTTTCTGACCAGAGAACTAGTAAGATTCTTGGCAGTTTTGTCCCATTTCGATCGTGGCTCGATCGACATTGGTAAGAAAAATTCACCTGTGAAACTTGACAAAAACTCAGGCAAAGTAGAGTGTTTTTCTTTTTTTAATAATAAAAAATTCAAAAACAAGAAATGAAAAAATATTGTTTGCATGAACATTTGTGGTATCTTCTGCTTCCACATACATATGTATATGTATAAAGGTAATGCTTAATGAAATATCCACTTGCAGCTAACGTTATAAACTTTATTTATACTAACTGATTACTGATAACTGTCGACTCACTCGTATGATACGGTTTTTCGATTATTAAACTCCTGGGCTGCCGATGAGTTGTAACGTTGTTACGTGTTGCCGATTGCTGCCATAATACTCCCCTTTCGTCGAAAAATTTCTACACGTGGGAGGGGAGGGGTTGGATGGTCGGTATTTGAAGGGTCAAAGGAGCGGTTGTTTGGGGTAGCCGTTGGCTGGACTACAAGAATAAATTGTTTTTCATTTAGAAATCAGTTATATCCACATAGCCCATTGGGGGTGGTTTTTGGGGGTGGTCTTTATGCCCATTGAGACTTTTGGTTTATATTTCGAGAGCTGTCAACCTGCAAAATTTCAAGAAAATTAGCCGAAAGCCATTTTCCATTCAAAAAGTGCGGATCCTTTCCTAGTTCAATTACTTTAGCTTGTATCCGCTACTGAAATTTCGCCAAAACACGCGCTATCAGTCAGCCGAAATCAAAAGTATCAGAGGAGCTCAACAAACCACGCCTCAAGCTTGTAGTTGGAGTGCTAGTCCATTGGAAGGAAGTTAACAAGACGCTTTGCTTAAGATGAATTTATCGTTTGTGGAAAACAATGCTGATATGACAAAAGATGGCGCATACTTGGAATGACTTCAAAAACTAATAGGGACTAGACATACGTTATAAAACAAATTAGTTTTCTTTACGATTATTTGTGTCAGTATTGAACATTTTCCTTCAAATGCAGTCTGTTCACGATTCATCGACCCATTTTCGTATTACTAACTGACTATATTTTTTTATAATATATTATTCCAGTCATGGCTGCAAATAGAATGCGCTAATTGTATGTAGGCTTTGCGAAACTATTTTTTTATATATATTTAATTAAAAGTTTCAGAATGAATTAATTATTCAATTGCCTACTGCTTCGCTACTCACCACCAGTCAGCACTACGCACCTGGATAATAATCTCTCGTTGGCACCAATTAAAATTCTGCCAGCAGCCAACTTGCTAAACTTGAAAAAATCTTAAATACCTTATTTTTTGTCAAAACAAAAAAAGGTGAAAAAAGTTTGATAATTATGTAATTTTGTATGCCGTTCATGCCTTGATAGCAAAGTGGTCATTGTGTGTCCATTGCGGCGGGGCTTCCCGCCTCACATACATCCACTTCCATGCTTTCGTAACAATACAAAGCGCCATTATCATCATCTGCCGTGATTTATTAATCAATCTTGAGCACTTTCTCTCCTTCACATATATGTGCATAGGTATGAAATCCGCGGCGGGGCGGCCACAGATAATTCTGCTCAGTTTACGATCGAGACTGGCAATTTTTCTTGCTCAATTAAGACATAATTCGATAATTTATTGCACTGCAATCAAAATTGAAGACGGAAAATTGATTTTAGAAATTGGGAAAGTGAAGGAAATGCGGGTTTGAAAGTGACACTTTTTTAAATCGGTTTTGGGTTTTCCTTTTTTCTTGATTGATTGGGAAAATTTTGCAATTGATAATAGCGTACAGGTATTAATTAAGTTGATGTAGGTGAAGTATTGCGTGATTTTTAAATGTTGATTGGATTTTTTAGGAGAAAATTCTTTATCAATCGTGTGATGAAATGGTGTTAATTGAGGTTAAAAGATGTTCATCAACCCAAATCGTGTGTTTCATGTTTAAACTCAGTGGTATTTAAGGTTTACTGGCTTAGATTTTAAGGTAAAATGTTGAGATGACTAAATGATGTCTGATATCTTACAGAATTCAAGATTATAGGATTAGTAAAGTAAAGTGAATTCTTTGAGAACACGTCTTTTTAGGCGCTATTTGATATTGTGTCAACCAATATACTCAAAAAAATTTTATCAGCCTAATAATCATGATTAAAACCAATCATGATTGAATCAGTCATTAATCAAGATTACATCGAGTTGTCTTGGGTAAAATCTAATCATCAGGAGGATTAATGATTATGAAATCTAATCTTAATCATGATTGAATGATTAACTCTTTAGCGATTAATATGAGCTTCTTATTGTTTCCCTTATTTTTTTCTATTTTTTTAGTACCTGAAGAAATCTTGTAACTGCCACCTACTTGCGCAGCATTACTGATCAGCTTCAAATTTGGCATATAGGTACAGTTCACGTAACAATACAAACTGGCCATCTTATAACAAATTCAAAATGGCGGCTACAAAATGGCGGACTAATTTTGCTAATTATGTTCCGATTGCACTGAAAATCGGTAAGGGTTGATTTTTAAAGTCTAAAAAGGCCAAATTTGTGGTCAAAATTTATGACAACATGGCAGGTATACGTTTCCAATTTTGGTCCGATCCAAAAATTCGAATTGTGAAAAACGACATAAGACTGAAAATTGCTACACAGTTTTCTTGTCACCTTTTAAGAAAACAATTTCGGAATCAACAACAAAAAAACATGGCCGCCGGGGATATCGCGTTTTTCCCGAGTTTATAAAGGTCATACAACCCTATGCGAGGGAGACAGTCAAATACTCTTCAACTTTAGTTGACCCGATTAACACGTTGAAAATTATTCAAGGTCAAAGTTTTCGAAAATCACTTTTTGGCCAAAATTTCACTTAAAATCTGATATTTTAGAAATTTTTTTTTATTAGTCAATACAAAAAGTAATCTTGTATAATAATTTTTTTTCGGAAACTTAGACCTTTCGAAGTTATTCAAGGTCACACAGTTTTTCATCTTATTCCAAACATTATTGCGTACAAAATACAATTTTCGAAAAAAAAAAAAACAGTTTGTGAATGATTTTTTGGCCAAAAAGTGATTTTTGCAAACTTGTCTAGTGTCTTGACACCCTCGATTCTGACAGTGTTGGGAGCCGGCTTAAGAGTAAATCCCTCGGAGATCAGGACCAGCCCAATCCATTGTCCGGTATATTTTGGCAGCATAATATCGTGTAGAACCATTTGACCAATCTGGTAATAACAGTGTCGGTGTTCGGTTCTGGACCGAGAAAACAATGTCAGGCTCCTGCCCGTAGGACGGCTTTTCATTGCTAGAAGCCCTGACTGACTGGGACCCATAATCTGACAGTACCTGGGTCACCAAGGCACGTTGGAACGCCCAAACGAGTTTGAACTTGGTCCTAGGAAACTTTATCGTTCTAGTTGTCAGATAGGATGAGGATCTGCTTGTTAGCTCGTGTTTCGTGACAAGTCGTTTGAGTTGAAGAAAGTGACTTTTCTCCTCGGCTCCTCTGTGTGAAAGGCACTACTAGACCAAGCTGAAGTCTCTATTAAACCAGCGCAGTGTCTAGGAGGGAGCTGTGTACCACACGAACCCACCTTGTTATATTCTAAGGAAAACTGAGAATTGACTTTCTTGTATGTTAAAAAAAAGTCTACGCATTTCAGCTTAACGCTGCCAACTATAGAATGTCCCCTTGAAAACCATTGTTGAGACGGCCTTTCGATCTCTCATCGGACCCGATCGTTCATTTTTTTGCGTGAGAGTTACACTTTCCTCGTTTATCCACCTCGTGTTGCGCACGCAAAGAACGCTGGGAAGGCACGACAATGGGAAAAGTCTGTTATGTATTTTTAAAAGGCAATGAAAATATTAGAAACAGAAAGAAATTTAGTACACCTGGATTAGACTACCAAGATAGTTTTATCTATCGGCTTGCCAATGGTATAATTTACACAATGTAACAAAACATCAATGATCCCGCCGCAAGTAGGGAAAGAGCTATGTTTTTTATAATCACTTTAATGAGTCCTTTTGGTAGTATGCTGCGAAAAAAACTTGCTTTAACTTGAAATCTTTTAAATTTAATAATGTTTTAGGAGTCAGTTTTCCAGAGTGAAAAATCTTAACATCTCAATGTGCAGTTAAAACATTCTTCAAATGGCAAAAAATCCGCGAAATTAGTGCTGAAACACGATCGGCGATAGTTGTTCTGCGTAACGACAGCAAATCCAATTGTGAGGCATGTGTATATAGTCCTACCGTCCGATAAAACTTAAGTGGCAGTCAACAAGATCACCAACGTTCAGGAAGTCCCAGAGTGCCGACTTCAAGTGTGGACAAGTTCATCGTAGTCACCAGAAGGCGCCGTTCGTGACGAGGTGAATAAATTTAATGTTAAACCTGTGTCACTAACAACGGTAAAAAAACGACTGAAAGATGCTAATTTATTTGGCCGCACTGCTGCCATACGAAATCCACCACTGCTCCCAAAATCGATCAGCATCAATATTGGATTGAAGAAGATTTTAAAAAAGCGCTGTGGACTGGCGAATCAATGTTTGAGTTATTTAGTTCATAGAGGAGATTTGCATAGTTCATAGCGACGAAGAGAAGATGATGAGAAGGTGGTGTGTCGTTGTGGAGTTGTTTCTCAGGCAATGGAACTGGAGATTTGGTGCGAATTGACGGGATCTTAAAAGAGCAAAATTATAAAATGATTCGCGAGTAAAATTCTATACCATTCGGTCTATGTTTAAACAGCAATGGATTCCTTTTCCAGCTGAGCAATGCCAGAAGAACACAAACACAGAAGTGGAGAGCTTCAATCGAGATCTGGAGCAATATAACAAAAAATACAATTGACAATTTGATTGGTCGCATGTCGAAACTTGAAAAATTGACGAACAATTTGTTTAAGGAATTTTGTAGATTAAACTGGTTTAAAATTTGAAAAGAGCTTCTTAGTAAGTGAAGGGGATGAAAATTGAAAAAAATTGTGTTCTTAGCAAGTGAAAGGCATGATCATTAAATCCAGCTTCTCTTGGTATATATAGGACCCTGTGTTGAAAGTCGTTTTTTCTGTCATATGAAGTGATGGGTGTGCTGATAATCCATTCTTTTCGGGTCTGTGTCGTTTAAAATCAGCTGGGTAAATGATAACTTATTTGGTGTGCGGACAGTCGTTTTTATTGTAGTTTTATTTTAACTTTTAGTCGACGTGCTATGCTTTAATGAGAAAAATGCTGTACTAAAAGTCATATTTTAAACTGAAACGTCCCTTTCTTTAACTCGAACGACTTGCCACACGACTTGCAGCACACCAACTAAAATACAAGTCGACACCAACATCTACATGCGACTATCACAGGACTCGTCTTCCAGCACAGGGGCCATAGCCTGAACCAAATATAACGTGTCGTACCTACAACATCAATGAAACCAAATGATTTTATCAAGTTACAGTCGACTGCCTCAATGCCTCAAGTTGTTTGCAAAAAATGATTTTCTCCAAGATAAACTAGGTTATTGTGAAGGTGATCGATCGCAATGTACTCAACATATGACATTTCTTCCTGCTGTGGTAACAATATTTTCTTTGAAGTTGAAGTTGGTACTATTTTGAAAATGGACCTCGATGAACGATAATTATTAACTTTTTGTGATGTAGAACCTGCCATGTAGCGCAAGGAAAGTTTGGTAAATAATTTTAAGAGGAAGAGACGTTATTTGGTCGCCTAGATCGTGCGATCTAACAGTCTTAGATTTTTTTATGCGAAGGAACACGTTTATTTTGACAAACCGCAAACAATTCAACACGTTTGGAAAAAGGAACTAAACCGGCCTTATTTGGCTTGATTGACGGGCCCTTCGTGGTACATCATCTTTAGACTTCTCGGAATGCTGTTTTGGTGGCGTCTGTAATGGTGAAGGCAAAACTTTCCCGAGACCATGATGATAGGATCTCCATAGCCGGTGACATCGAAACTAGATTCGTGTATTTTGATCAAAAGTTCATCCACAACCAGTGACTAGAGCAACGGGGGCATAACTCCACCTTGAGGGCAGCCCTTGATAGCTTTGACACTTATGGTGGAGGCACCCAAGGTAGGCAACTGTCACGCCGCCGATTCATGTTTCTGAGAGTCAGTATTCTAGAGATAGAACCATAGCTATAAGGCAATTTCTTTGAGGTCTTCCATAAATTACGTGAGGTGATTTTTGCGATTTCTCAATCCCCCCTCCCCCCTTGGTGAGATATCGTGAGATTTGTCCCTCCCCCCCTAATCTCACGTGAGATTTTTAAATTTTATAAAATCCATAGTATTTACATTCAAAATACGCAATTGCGGTCGTAACCACAGAGTTTGAGTATAGGACTGCAGGAAAGGCCCTCGCGCATAAAATCCGTGTACGTAACCGTAGTGAAATCTAGTGAAAGGCGTGTAAAAAGTTCATCTGTGGGAATGGGGGGGGGGGGGCTGGGTGCAAGATTTTATTTGAGATAACTGATAATTTGGACTGCTTGCCTCCTCGCTTTTCCGCTTGTGGTGGACGCACAACTACCAAAACGTGAGCACTCACCTAACAAGCATTTCATTACGCTAAAATTCGGCATGTGCTTTCTTGTAGTACTAAATTCTAATGGTCTTTTTACGGTTCAGTGTTGCTTGGCTCGTACTCTGCAGCATTCGACGCGTCGCGCGTTTGTCTAGCTTTTAGAGGCTAAACAATCGAGTGTAGGACTTACCCATATCTTAAGGCCCCAATTAACACACTGCTCGCCGGCAGGCCGTGGCCTGAAAGTTTCAGCCTTGAGGCCAAGTAATACCATACACTCACCGGCCGCCAACTGTATGGCTTGAAGTGCAAGAATGCCTACAGCTCAAGAAAGCTGACAAAATTCGCATTTATCGTCAGTTCGGGCCTGAAGATCTGACCTTCTATTCACTCTCGAGCCGTGAATTTACGGGAAGAATTCACGCCGTATTCACTCGTAACAGAAAGCAAGGCGCGAGAAAAGCGGGAAAACCATCCACACTCGCGTTCGCGCTTGTTTACGGGTGTTCACGGCGTGAGGCTGGAGCCGCCTTGAAGCTTTCGTTGAAGCCATGAACATTTTTGCCCTTGAATTAATAACCTGCTATGCTAAGCAGTCGTTTTCGCCTGTGTGTCTGTAGGGAATCATGATTTCATCTGAATGCCACGGCCTGTCTGGCGGATACTTGAAGTATCAGTTAGACTGAGTCAAGCTTAGTCGTGCCGGTTGACCTGGTCTGACAGGCCACTGCCTACCGGGGCGGCCTGTAAATATATGGAGAAACATGTTTTACTTAATTTAACCCAGTTTTCTTGCCATTTTACACTGTTTCTTTAAAAAAAATAATTACGTGATATTTGCCGAGACCCCCCCTCTCCCCACGTGAGATTTGGTGAGATTCGGCTCGATCCCCTCCCTCCCCTAAACGCCTCACGTAATTTATGGACGACCCCTTTAGCGAGGAGAACTATCTCGATTGTGCTGACTAGATGGTGTAAAGCTAAACTGAGAGCCATGTACAGGAAGGGAGAGTTCCAGCTTGCACCTTATGTAAAAGTCTAGCAACATTTCCATAGTTTGCCAAAAAGAGGTTAGATAGGTCTATACGATTTAGGCACCTTCAGAGGCCTGTTGCCCTGTTTGAAGATAAATATCAGCATAACTTTTTTCCAGATGTTTGGAATGTATTCGCAAATGAAGCTGACATTAAAGAGACAGAGTTGGTTATCGCGAATCAAATCCAGGACTTCTGAAGGAGTTCCCGGAAAACAGGAGGGACTAGTGTTTTTTGATTAATTATTAAGAATTAAACTTAAACTTGGCGAAGGCAGTTCTAAAAATACATTTATTCTTTCCCTCACGGCATTGTTCAGTCAATTTGAAAACAAAATGCTAACTCAGAGCAGACTACTAAGGAATATCGATTATAAATTAGTAGTGCAGTAGTAGATGCACTTCATAAGTAGTAAAATATGAAACCAAACAAAAAACTGCACCAAGCAAATGCACCAGCAGCACAATCGACCACAAACCGCGGGCAATTTCTATTCAAAGCATGAAACATAAGATTCATGTTTATTTCTTGCAATCTTTGAAGTTGTTGCAATTATTTTTCACAAAGTCAAGTTTTTCTTGTAAGACAGCGAATGTTTATTACGCGAATAAGTGCAGCTAGCCGAATGCGCGTACGCACATGATTTACTTAATTGATTGAAAATTCTCGGAAAGTTCTCTACCGGCAGATATCACCACTTAATATAATCGCTTCGTCTCACTCATTTCAAAAACCGAGTCACATGCGCACCTCGGTCCGATCCGCAGTACCTGCGCGGTTGACAATTTGAATTCCTCATAGATGCAAATTTTCGTTAATAAAATATGGCAGTTAAATGATGATAATACTGGGTGAAAATATCAGAGTTAATTACAATAAGAAGTTTGAACTGGTTTTTTCTAGATGGAGTTGGTGCACGGCTGATTGGCTCGTTCGATAGAGTGTGTGGTGGCTTGTGAAACCTCAGGTTACCAGTTTTAGTTATGAATATGAAGAGTGCTGCTGCTGCTGCTGGTGCATAGACTGACTTTGGATTGAGTTTAAGAAATGCGGAGTATCAGACTTGAAACATTTTGAGAGACGTTAATTTTATCGATATATTTTTTTGTTGTTGTTTTCTTTTGTGTTCAAGAAAAAGTTCATTCACTTGAATTTCATTAGCGAACTTCCTACTTTTACTTTGGTTTTAGTGACAGGGAAAATTGCAAGAGTATTTTATTATCTTAGCTATGTAACATATAGGAGTAGTAGTTGGACATAAGTTGGTTGTATCCAAGAGTGTTGGGATATCGACTTGAAACGATCTTGAATTTGGTAAACCAAATTTATGTGTTACCATTCGCTGTCTTCTTAAGTGTTTTGATGCATTTAACAAATCGGCTGAGAGATTTGAACAAAACTTGCATATACTCGTTTTTCTAACTCCGTTTTAATTTCAAACCCGAATAACTCAGTTATTATCATGTGAGTTTCTTCTGGACACATTACATTACGAGAACCAGTTGTTGGGTTATTTTTTCTCATATTCAAAAACACGGTTTGATTACTATCATAAATTTAAAAATGATCACCAGGCATAAATTTCTATCAATATTGATTTTAAACTAGTTTCTACACGATCCTTTTTTACCACCAAAACGTGGCATCATTTTTCGACCGTAATTTCTTTAATCTTCGTGCAAAGTTCAAATTTATTAAAACTTAATAGCACGTGAAAAAATATTCCTAGGAGATGCAAATAGCAAGGTTAAGTCTTAATTGATTCGACCTAATGCCAAAACGGGCTTGAGATATTTTGATTTAAATAAAATAGTATGTTAGTGTCGCCATCGTTTTGTAGAATACGTTTTGTAGTTTGGTCGATGAAAGTTGTAACGTTTCTGCTCTTAATAAAATATTATTTGAACATAAGGTGGTTCGCGAAGCTAGTTTTTGAAGGTCTTTAGTGATATACATAGTTCATAACAATGTTAAAAGAGTAGCAGACTGAGCATTGAGCCTTAAAGGACTCACATTTCAAATTCACGAACACCAGGAGATAGTATTTCTGTTGCTGTACACGGGTTTTTTTTTTATTTTATTTGGGAAAACCAAGCTTAGGAATCAACCTTTGTACTACCAGACTGTCATGTCGTTCAGGTCATGCTGCAATGTCTAGTAGCAAGCTTGGTTTGAAAGATAGAAAAGGAAATGATAAGATTAGGGGGTGTCTGGGCGGTGTTGGGCAGGTGACGATGAACCATACGTTTGAACTCTTGGGTGTTGTACGAGTTCGGGAAAACTGACTGTGGGAGATGATTATTCCACAGTTGAGTTGTTCCATTTATAAACGAACTTCTAGAACTTGTTCTGCGCGAAAAGGGGGACTGTACGGTATGGGGGTGAGCCGAGCAGGCTAGTCTTGTGTTGCGGGAAAAAAATTCCTGTGCAAGCAGAAGGTCCTGAATTTCAGTGGAACAGTTGCTGTGGTAATAGCGGGAGCACTTTTTCAATTTTTTTTCGAAGTGGCCGTCCAATTGCCCCCGGTGCAAGTGCACCATTTGCACCTATGAAAGCCTGAGTGTAACGTCGACCAACAAGCTTTAGTCGGAAATATACCCTGCTAAATTTTTTAAGACTCTTTGTTCTTTCATGCTTTTCCTTCCTGATGATGTTCGTTGTTTCGCGTCATTGTACTTAATTCATGTCTTTTAATTCCGGTTGCGAGGACCAGGTTAAAACGCTGCTCAAATTTTTTAGAAGGGACGTGTTGGTAGAGGAGTCGCCATTTATTTCCAAGAGCACCTTAAATCTAAAACCGTTAGGTTCTTTAAACTGCCAGGAATTGAATTTAATTGTGTTCAAATTTCTAGTGCTTTTGATAAACTTCTTCTTGTCTGCGCTTCGCTTACTCTTCGCCTGGCATATTCAACCCTATTAATCCTGAAGAGTTTAGCGAAGCTTTTGAGCACCCATCCGGTGCGTATAAATGCACCCTGACTTCAACGTCAATCTATTAAAGATATCAACCCTTCAAAATTCTTTTGTTTTAGATATTACCAATGTTCTCCCAACCTATTTCAATTGTCTCCTTACCCGACGGGTTTCTCACAAATGAGTTACCTAGACCACGATATTTTATTCCTTTGTCATCACTTCACCCTCATCGATGACCCTCCTTCCCGGGTACATTCAGTTATCGTGATTTCTCCAGTTTGACCGAGACCGATTCGTCCAAAGATGCCTTTATCTGCCTTGGGCTGATGTCTTTACTACGACTGGCGTCGATGACAAGATCGCTTGATTTGAAAGCATGTTTCTTGATCTGTTTGATGAGCGTGTACCCCTGCGAAGTAAAACATTATCAGCAACGTCGAAGCGTTGGTTTACCGCGGAAATTAAATCGCTGATTGTTGAAAGAGAGTTTCTTTTCCACTAGGCACAAAAAGTCAACAGTGATTCTGCTAGAAGATCTTAAAGCGTATTAGGAGCATAGTTGTAGCTTAAATTAAGGTAGCAAAGATGAATTTTTATGCTCGTAAGCTTGATCCTTTCCTGTCATTAAGGGTACCTTACCCATTCTCGATTTCTGATTTTTGCGATTTTCATTGGGCCGGTAAATGATGAAAAATCGACTTATGAGGTACGGATATATTTATACATGTAATTGAAAACCTTAAGAACAAGAAAAAAATGTAACATAGTTGTGTATGAACATTTTATAGCCTCTTTTTGCGGTCAACTAAAAGTCCTCTTTTTGGATGGCGGGCATGATTGTAATTGACTGGAACGTCTGAAACCAAAAAATCGAACGGAATTTTAAAGAGTTCATGTTTGGCTAGGGAATAGACTATTATTATTTGTTTAGTGCAAAAATTTACAAAATGGTGGACTTATGAATTTTTTTTTTCAAAATCCGAGTTTTTTTTTGTAAACTATTAGGCTGTAATAATAGAAGATCATCATCAATCTTTTTACAAATAGTCTAAGTTATAGCTTTTGGTGTTTAGAAAAACATATCAAATTTTCAGAACGATCGCTTTTATAGTTTTTGACTTACAATGCCCGCCAATCGTAAAAACATAGTTTCGAGAAAAATGCGTTTAAAGTTTTTGAAGTAATTTTCCGCGCCACGGCGAAACTAAGCATTTGCGATTTGACGCGCCCACCATCAATCTGCTGGAACTCCAAGAGTATTCCGAATTTCGACTTGAAACTTTCAGGAAATATTTTTGAAGAGTTATAGATTCGAATAAGACAATAAAAAAAAATCGATTTTTTGAAACCGAGAATGGGTAGGGTACCCTTAAGAACTGTATGGAATAATTTACGTCATTTGGGTATTCATTCTAAAAAAGAAGTCGAGAGAAGATCATATAATATAGAGGGAGAAAAGCAAAGGACCAAGAATCGAACCCTGAGGCACACTTAGGAAAGAGGATGTAACATTATTATGACGAATAGACTGAAATATATTAGAGAGAAAAGAAGAGAAAAGAAAAACAGTGAAAGTAATACCGTTGAATAAATTTATGGAGCAGATGCGAGAGAACCCCAGAGTCGAATGCTTGGAAAATCAAGAAGCGTACTGGTCCAGATATCGTTCAACTAAATACTGGGTTCTGGAGTGTTGGCAGTCCTTCATCGATAGCAAGTTGAAGTATATCTGCTCCGATCAACATGTCGATGGTGCCGGGTACGTCGGAGTCGGGATCCGCCAAGGGCGCCTTATTTGGAGTGGGCTATGCTACCCTTTCAATCTTGTGGCCAGGCTGCCTTTTTACGATGTCGCGGATTATGAAAGCTTCTAGTTGTGTAAAGTAGTTTTTGATCGTGGAGTGTACCTGTACATTGACCCTATGGTTTAACTTTTGCCGCTCCTTACCTATGCCCTGGATACTTATTGTTTAATGCATACGGAGAATTTGTAGTCGCTTTGCCAAATCCTGAGTGATAAAGTTGACTTGGGATCCAGAATCAAGGAATGCTTGGTATCGCACTCGTTGTCTCTGGTTACTGCTGACTTCTACGACAACTGTGCTTAGCATCACCTATCTAAGCATATTATTTCTAGCGTTGGTTGTTAATGCTGTTGGATTGGGGGGTGCTATATCAACAGGTGAAACTGGTGGTTGAGTTTGCCTTAAAATTTCTTTATTGAAGTGTGATGGTGTTGAAGGCTGCAGTTGATTGGTGTTCCTTTGATTACGTCCAAGCGTAGTAAGAAGTTGTGCATTTTGGAGCACTTGGGGCAGCTTCTAAGTTTGCATTCTACTGCCTTATTTAAAAATTTCTCGAGTGTAATATAGTGGCCCATCAGTATATAAGGACTCACCGCTTGGGCAGATATTCTACCCCGCATTGTGCCATCTAATCTCCCTAAGCCCCTATGATCTTGATATTTGGATTAAATTCTAGACACTTCTTCCAAGTAAATTTGCTTAATACGCTAATAAACAATTTCTTCTTTTATTTATAAACTTAATTCCTTAAACAAACACTTTCAAAAAACCTGTCCAATCTAGAACAACTCAGCACTCTTCCCGATTTTCAAAGTGATAATTGAAATCGAAAACCAACGATGATTTTCTTTCAATTAACACTACACTACAAAATAATAACTTTTACCCAAAAAAGTACTTATATTTATTTTTCTGGTTAATTTTTCCCAAATCGTCATTATTAAGAATTTAAGATATAGAGTCACTTGTCTGCTTTCTTTCGTAACCTCTCGTAAAAAAAATAATATTTCAGGCTTAAACTGAATCCAGTTTATCAGCATTTTGGAGCCAGATCTGCGTTGCCACACTTTTTTTGAAAAAATCTTTCGAAATGGTGGAAAATAAATTTAATTTAATTAAGGAGAAGATGATCGTCATTAAGATATTGAGCGAGTATCTTGCAAGATAAATTGTGCTGCTCGGGAATGAAATTAGATTGATTTTTTGCGTTAATAGCAAATGTGATGTTTAACACGATTATTTTGGTATTTAATAACTTCCGTGTATGCTCAAAACTTGTTACAAAAATTGGACTAAAATTTATTCTTTTTACTTGTTTTTATTTTTTTGTTGTATGAAAAATAAACAAGTTTTTTTTCATTCGACCTTAATATGCAAATTTTGGCGAATATTTTTGAGTTTAGGTCATTTTTAAAATGTTCTAGGATTTATTAAAATGTATTTTTAGGTGTTTTTTCTACTTCTTAAATAATTAGATGTCATTAAACTAATAAATAAATATTCGTCAATGAACAGAATCTGAACTAGTTGGATCAATGTTAGTTCAGAACGATTTTTATATTTTATACCTAGAACTAGAACTCGTATTTCTTTTATAAAAAATTTCAATTAATTTCTATTTTTTGTATATTTCATTTCGAATTTTGCATAAAAGTGCATATATTATCCTGAAGGAAATATGTATCTATTTTTGGAAACAGTTTTCATACTCTACTATGTTAATTTAATGACCTATTTATAGATAAATCTTATATTTTATTTTGACTTGAAACTGCTATCAAAAAAACATCACGAGTAAATTTCTAAGAAGCCATAGATGAATTTTAATAACATACATAATATATACAGCCAAAGTCAAAACGTATTTACACAAAGGTGTGAGGTTCTTCCATTGAATAAGTTGTTGCAGCTTAGTCTAAATATCAAAGAAAAACAATGCATTGAATGCATTTTGGAATCTAGAAAAAAAATATAGGTCCGTCAAAAGTATTTACATCTGTAAAAAACATAGATTTCTCAAAATTAAACAAAAATTTTGATTTTTTTCTCAACATATAATAAAATGTTATTTGTAATCAAAACGTAAATAAAATGTGACGCCCAGATGTCAGATTTGGCTTCCTTAAGGAAAAATCTTTGCAATCCGATCCCAAGTAGAAATGAAAGTAATAACTGCCAAGGTGTCGAAAACCTAATTTTTAAACGCGAAGATCCTTTTACCAATGCGGTCCTCCAACTGAGTATAAATCACGCCCAATGCTGCTTCACCTCTGTAATGGACCTAGAACCAGCCTATTGAGTATGTTAAGTTGCAACAATCACGGTCATGAACATAATTGCCTGAAATATGAAACAATGCAACAACAAAATTAAGGCCCCTGGTATTAGTTCCTAATAACGTTCTGGGTTTAATTCTTGGTAATATATGGAAATATTTTGGGTGTGGATTTCCCCGTTCGTGCGCACTCTTTATTCTACCCCCACGCTCTCCGCCGCCTCTGTTAATAAATATCAAAATATGTAATCGGATTCAATAAATTTTGAAAATATTCTCCCCATCTTTTCTGTCCGTTCTTGGCTGAAACTTAGTACGTATACATGATGAACTGAGATTGAACCCGAGTCCATCTACATGTAGACGCGAGTCGAGTTGAGTTAGCGACGAGTGAAGTCGACTTAGCTCTGCTACCTGAGTTGGGTTGAATTTATGCAAATAGAAGAGAGTACAGTAGTTGAGTAGTTGTATTTAGTTGATAGAAGCATCTCTGTGTTTTGTTTGTGATTTGTGATGCGAGTCGAAAATTCAATCCAACTATTCAACTCATCATATATACTTATTGCTGATCTGGCTTGTTCCTTTGTGCGCTTGTCTAATTCTTCTCCTGTTTCAATATTCTCTCTTTTTCTTTCTGTACGGCTTGTCTGCACCCCTTTTTAGCCCCAAGACTAACATCCTTGCTCTTGCGGAGCTTGAGATGTACTCCCTATGGCGTTGAAAGAATTCTTAAATTACGGATTGACAATCTAGTCAGTTTTTGGTCCACCCTATTGCCTTTTCGGCTACCCCTTTATGTTTCTTTTAATTTTTTCCCCATTTATCGTTGATATTGAGCTGTGCTTATTCTACTTCTCAAGTTTTGTACGACGCATTCTGATAGACGTTTCTTCTTTCTTCAAGTTTTAGCTTATCTATGTCGTATTTTGGTTGATTTAGTCCTTTTTGCGTTTTGATCGTTGTCGGCGCTCAAAACTTCATTTTGACTGCATAGTCGTCTCAGCCACAGCACGCTCTTCTCGTTGTTCTTACATCCAGTATGCTTATGGCTCTTCTTTTATTAGGACGTGGTCATGGAAGGTGTTTGGAAGTATGGTGACGGCCACGCCATCTTATGTGCGAGAGTTTTGTGCGAGAAAATTGTTGAATTTAGTACCATAAAGTTCGAGCTAACGAGATCAACCAATCTTCTACCATTGTCATTATTAGCGCTGTTGAAATGTTCCACCAGCTTCTAACTTCTCTTCTAAAACTGCTCGCTCACAACCGTCTGCATAGCTGGAGATATGGGATAATACCGTTGCTTAATGGGTGGTGACTCCATTGTTTCAAAATATTTGTGCATCCCTGCTTCTTCCCCATTTTCTGCCTTGCCTCTTCAATAACCAATTCCTTTTGCCGTCCTTCCGGAAGCTTCGACTTTCTCTTCAAGGCGTGCACTCGGGCTTCTGTCTTCCCTTCTCCAAATTGCAAACTGTTGTACCTAAAATCCAAGTCTTCATCAACAGATGCCTTCGTCGTATCCTAAAAATCCGCTGGCAAGATAGAATTTCAAACTAAGAACTATGGCGCCGTGCCGGCCAAGAAAGGATAGACGACCAAATCAGGCGAAGGAAATGGAATTGGGTTGGCCACATCTTGCGACGCGAAAACGAAAATCTAGCCAAACAGACCCTTGACTGGAATCCGCAAGGTTCCCGTCGAGTAGGAAGACCTAGAAAAACGTGGAGGAGGACCCTACTAGAAGAAGCCGCAACAACTGGGAGATCCTGGTCCGAGCTAAGAGCTGTCGCGCAAAACAGAGTCCGCTGGAGGGCAACTGTTTCCGCCCTATGTCCCATGAGGGATTAAAGGAGTTTAAAGAAGAAGAAGAAGACGTATCTAAAATCGGCTACAATGTTCATTTCTCTACAAAAAATATCGTGTGCGGGGATTGGTATATCCATTTTCCTAACACCTCAAACGTCCTTCCATCGACTACTTGATCTACCTTCCTCGGAGTGCTGCTTGTTCTCAATATCATTTTCTTCAACAGCTCCCAACCGTGCCTACCGATGACAGTCATTGTTGCCCCCGAGTCGAGTAACTCGTGAAATTTCACGCCAAGTAGAAAGATGAAGTCGGACATGACCTGACCACAGAAAACATTATCCACTCTTTCGTGCTGTGCAACCTCTATTACCTCAGAATGCTCCGACCGCTGAGGCTTGGACGGATCTTCATTGGTTACGGCTCTCTGTCTAGGCTTGGGCTCCCTCATCGCTTCCCGATCCTTGTGTCGGCTGTTGTTCTTTTCAACCGGAACTTGATTGCTTTTCGTTACATCTGGTGTACTGCGAGCGGACTTTGCCTGGAGCTCAACCGCCAAAACATCTTAATGCTCTGCAATTCCTGGCAAAGTGGCACTTTTCGAAAATGTCAATGACTGGCTTTTGATTTGAATCTAGTGTTCTAGCAAAATTTTGACGATTGAGTCAAGTGTTCGAAAACAGTTTTTAAGTCAACAATTTGATTATAATCTGTGCAACAAAGCAGTCTCTTCAAAGCAACTGCAAATGATTTCGGCAAATAAATTGCCATGGCAATCTTTGATCGTCCCAGGACTTTTAAATTTTTGATGTGATTGCAAATCGTTAACATTTTCGAAAAGTGCCAGTGTCCCATGCGTCCACAACGGAAGCACCTCCGCATGGTTACGGTACGGCACGTCATATTTGGTTCAGGCTTATGTCGTATATTTTAGTGGTAATAAAATTGAAATCTGTTGAGTATTTTGGCGTTCCAAGTTCCGAAATCAAACTCTATATTTCTGGGTCGTTGCCGTTGAGTCCTGTTCTGTTCGAGACATAGCTTGGGGATTCGAAACCAATGGGTTTTTATGGTTATAGGTTGTCAGTTTGTCGTCCAACCCCCGGCCTGGATGACCAGTCTGGTATTTGCTTCGTTTCGTAGCGCGGAATACTCGCCTTTCACCCGATTTTCACTTTATTTCATATTTTTATACTATCGACCTAGTACAGTTTTGTTAGTTTAGCATTCAAAAAGGAAACACGTGCCAAAATGAATATATGAGTCAAATATTTAATAAGTCAAGGTATTAAAGTTGTTGTTAAACCGTTTTATCCAATGTACAAATCAAACAAACTCGTTTTTTTTATTGCTGCAATTGCAAACTGTTTAGCGGTATTGTTTCCTTAATTACCGAATTGCAGACGTCCAGCAAGTTACACATATCTAGAATGCCCGATAAGAACGCTTTTACAATCCTTCAGAAAAGATAAGGCTCATCAATACACAAGGATAAGACTCACAAAGAATTTTAAACTCGCTGAATGCCGCCAGATGTCAGTAATAAAATACGTTTTGTGATTACTTTTTAAAACGGAAAATATTTATACAATTTTAATACCTGAGACTGAGACGGCAATAAAACGAGCAAAACGCCATAAAAATTATGGAGGCATGAATGAAAGACAATGACCATGTTTACGCGAAGATATTTAAGCTTATAACATCGTTATCAGTAGTAATTTTAAAAGCGTTTACGCGCAAATATTTTGGTTCGTGTCACTGCTATCCGTAGTAGTTTTAAGAACGTTTACGCGCGTTAAAATTTTTCCACCAGCAGATATCAGTTTTTAAAGTACCTACTTAGATCTAATATAAACTGTCAAGCTGACAGTCAAATAAATAAATAAATAGATTGGAAGAAGTTTAACTAAATTTTATCATTAAATGAACATAAATCGAGATGTATTAATCCTCATAAACCATCATAGGCAAGTTCTGCAGCGTTTATTACGTAAATAAACTTTCCTTTCGTTTAATTTAAAATCACAGTTTCCTTAATGTTTTTACTAAAACTGTCACAACTGTTTACGCCTACTACTTAACTCAGTTTTCCTTAATAAAGTTGTTACCTTAGCACATTTATTTAAGCTTAACACCACTAACGAAAGCAGTATTAAGGAGCGTTTACGCGTATGAAAATCAGTGTTAAGGTTGTTATAAACAGTTTTAGAGGCTTCGCGTAAACATGGTCAATATTTGTGTTGTTTTGTTACGTAATAATCAGAAAACAAATATTTTAAAGTGACACTCGTAATGACATCTATAGTAGTCTAGCTGAAAGCTCAAAACACTGGTCGATGTCTAGTCAGACAAAAGGACACCGGGAAGAGAAACGTGAAAAAGCGAATTAAATCTCGATTATCTTGACAAATAGGTAAAAATTGGAATGGGAACAATGGAATTGCGTTAATTATCACGTTATGCAGACACAGTCACCAAGCATGCCTCAATCAGAAGACAATCATTGCCCCATTGAAAGGCTGGAAGTAATTGTTTTCGAACGGCGAACGATAGCGGAACCATCGCTGGTGGCGGGGCGACGCGACTGGATCAAAAGCCGAATCAAAACATGAAAGAAAGACTCGGAAAAAACACGGCTCGGCTTTTGTGATGCAAACTAAATTCAATTTGTCCCAAAGTCCCAAAGGCCGACAATCGAATCTCCCGGCTTTAATTGTTGCATAATTTTTTTTTGCTCTGCCTCCCCGTAGGCTTACTACATACCTGGGCAGAGGTATTGTCACCTGTCGTGACTATTTCTGTTAACCTCATCACGACGATGGTCTGGGTCGCTAATCGCATGGTCTGATCTCATTTGTCATGTTGGTATGGTATCATTGCAAAGAATTCGCCATGTCACGTTCGATCGTTTAGACCAAATAATTAACTCCTCTCTGGCTCTGGACGTACATAGGTACGAGCACATGATGCCAGGTGAGCTGGATTGTTGATTTACCTGGTCGTGGGTGGGTGATTTTCTCGAGCGGTTATTAGGTCTGCAAAGGTTGCTTCAAATTTCAATAATTCCCGGTGAACGATGCGAATGTCGTTTGAAAGAGACGCCGGGGTGCTTTGATGGGAATGCGCATGCGCAGGGAAATTAAGCTCAGGTGAGAATACTTAACGGGTTATGTGCTGTGAATTGTTATGGTTATTAAATGTCTCCGGTTTTATTGGTTGTGTTATTGGTGGACTGCATTCAAAGAAGGTTACTGGAGAAAATTTGTGTCACGACCGATTTGAAATTTAGTGCTTATGTGTATGCGCATGCCTTAGATAAGTGACTTTTATTTAGCAATTGACAAGTCATCGCAACTCAGCTGACTCATGTCGAATGCAGAATTTAATTCTAACAGACAAGTCAAATTAGGACACAATCTCCTTCAAATCCCTCTATCTTATCGCCAATCGGCAAATCTTGACACTGGCACAAAAAGTCAAAAGACCCACAATGAGATTCGGCTAACGTTAAGGCACGGATTAAGAGATTTCTGAATAACCTCCTCTGGCGATTTTTCTCGGCACTATTAATCGGTTTATCAAAGTCATTCACTAATTTCCTCGCGTCGCCGTGTCTTTTGTTATCTGCAGGCACTTAAGGTGGCTTCTTCTGCGCGAATTGCTTAAAGATAAAAAATATAAACAGATAGGAATATTATTTTTTAATAAAATCTGTTGTTGTGCTAATTCTGGAAATTAGTGATAGAGGTTCTATTTTTAGACTCTTAATTAAAATATAGCAGGATTTTCTTTTATGCTATTGTAACGGATCTACGATGTTGTTGGTGGTACTAATTTTATTCGAAACGTGCTTTATTTAATCTTTATTCACGAGAATATTGTTGTAGGTGCAAGGTTGCTATTTGAAAGGATTTATAGCCGGGGTTTCTATTTAAAACAAAATGGTGTTTGCACAAAGATTATTCTGAACAATTCATTTGAATTTCACGGAACTGTTTACTGGAAAGCAAATTGAACAAATTCCCATCATTTTGTTAATTTTTATAAACTATCATGCACCTGTGTTTGTTTGTTTGCTCTTTGGGGCTTTTATTAATAAAAACAGGTAAAAATCCTTTAACCATTCCGGGATATTTATTAACAATCGTTTGCAACAGATTACTTGGCTGTTCTTGCAATATTTTAATAAGGGTAGATTAAAATTAAATAATTTGAAACACACTAATAATTGAGTCAAATTAGTCGGAAAAAGAGAACAAAATTGGATTTTTCGATGGACAAATTTTTTCTGTTGGTATTTAGTATTAATTTAAAATTTTACGAGCGATGGCAAAAAACTGTATCCAACTGCACTTTGAACGGCGATAACTTTGAATCAAATCAGCTAACAAAGCTCGTTAAAAGCTCATTTTTACGATAATTTTATTTCCAGACATTGATAATTTTCAGCAATCACTCCATGCAAACTAGTTATTTAATATAAACAAACTAACCTCTTTTTTTCAAGATGGCGGCTTTGATTAACATCCTGTTACCCCAAAAATTTCCTTTTTTTTGTTAGATGTACCCGAACATATGCTAAAAGAAAAACTTCGTCCATCGGAAAATGCGAATTCGTATACTGCCTTATAAATAAACAAAAGGGGCTCCTTTAATGTGCGAATAAACGAGCAATTTGTTTAAGCAATTATCGCCGGCAGAAGTAATGAAGCAACCTGAAGCAATTAGTGGAGGATACTAGAGCAATTTCAGTGGCTCCATATCGTTCAATATTGTTGTTGCAAAACATTTTTTTCATTTTGATTTGTTGCCGTTGCTGTAAATTGCTTGAATTGATCCAGATTGCTTTATTACTGTTGCCCGGCGATTATTGCTCCAAAAATTGCCAGTGTACTTTTACACAATTTGTTACAGTTATATAGGTGCTTCAAGGAGCTTGATGCCAACAAATACACTGAACCCGAAAATATTCCTATCTCCTATTATTTTAAGTAAATGCGCCACACCTTAGGCTAAATTTTTGTCTTATCATATTTCTCCGGTCATCGCCCAGGTTCTCGTAAAACTTGAACATGTTCTGCCGATGTGGCCCCAACTACCGCTCAATATCAATTATGTACTTCTAATCTCTCCAAAGCCAAGGAGACGATATCCAACAAAAAGCTTATGAGGTACCTAGAGTCTAACCAAATTCTAAATGACAGCCTTTTAGTTGGGGTACTAGAACATCCCGATGTTGTGAAGAAAACAAAGCTCGGTATGCTCGGACCCAACCTCCGCTGGAGAGATGGCGTAGACCAGGACGATCAGAGCTTAAAGATGCCAAACAGGATGACATCGGCTCAGAATCGGGACCGATGGAGAGAACAGTTTCGAGAGGTCCGGACCGAATCCTGGTTGTAGAGCCATTAAAGAAGAACAATGGAACATCTCAACCCAAGTTTGTGTCAATTGATAAGTCAGGATCTGGTTGCTCTAAATATTTCGTCTTTCGATCAAGAATTGAACCCTGACATCATAGCTATACTCCAAGCTATAGGAGTTGATTCATTTCTACAGAACTGAGAGTTCGGGTAATACTTGGCGGCATCAAATCCAAACCTCATATTATCTCTGTGGGGTCCCCTAGAGCAGAAGTCTTTCTGGGGTACTCAGAAATTTCTCTTCAAAAAACTATACAGGGTGTTTGGCAGATGAACCGACAAAATTTTATGGTGGATTGAGGGGGCCCTAAGGGCCACGGTAGCTGAGATATGATTTTTTTCGTTTTTTTTTCTAAATTACTCGAAATTTCACTTTCAAATAGTCTTTTTTGTTTGAAGTTGTAATAGGACCATGAGAATTCGCTTTCCCCATGAGAATTCGCAGCTTTCACCAAACCTACCTCAGATTCATACTACTCTAGAAGCGCATCACTAAAGTTTCCAGTGGGGGCACTTGCTTTATTTCCCGCGGGTTCATACATCCAAATTTTCAAACATCGACATCACAATAACTCATTTATAGATTTGGAAGTAAAATTCAGGATTATTCAAATCATATGGGTACCCTGCCTAAAAAATTTGAAGACCACTGCCCTAGAGGTCAATTCTCTCACCTCCTCTATTTTTCAATTTTACCCTTATAATTCTGCCCATGTAATTCAACAGAAATTTGTTAGCCGTAGTTCGTGTGGCCATCTACCTACTAACACCGACCGAAACACAAATTAAGTTCCTTCAATAAAATCGATTGTGTACCGCGCACTTGAAATGTACGACCGAAAATCACTATTAACGGCCGATAAATTCCACGGTATACAGAAACAAGTAATGTAATATGCTGTATACCGTATGCGGTCTTTTAGTGCTGGCATCACGTGAAGACTCCTTCCATATAAAATCGAAGTTGTTGCTGTTGTTTCTGCATTAGTGTTGACGTCACTTTGCCTTTTTTTACGGCATTCGAATCTGAATGTCAGTGAAAAATTCATCACGGAAGCCACTGACACGGAAAGCATCGGTGCCGTGCCGTCAAGCGTATGTGTGGAGCCGACCTTGAGGTTGGGTTCCTAAGAGCTGTATGCCGCAAGGACCCGTAATGAAAATTTTTCTGCGAATGTATTTCATTCTTCCACCAACTTATGTAGTTGTATAATGGGAACATCGAAGAATGCAAATTGATTTTTTGGGTATTTTCTTGCAAATAGAGTTCGGGACCCAGCGGCACCGACAGCAGCGTATCCGTTGCGGGGACGTCCCGCTCGGACCGCCAGCTAACGGATCAAAGAAAGAAGAAGAAGAAGACATAAAATTATTGAAATTATTATTCATCAAATTACACAAATTATTGTAAAATGCTACCACATGAAGAAATTATTTTTAGTGAATCCTCTTTCTTACGGTTTGACATGACAAGAGACAGCTGTTTTTGACATTTGAAATTGGCACCATGAACTCGCCTGTACGATGAGATGTAAACATTTCCCATCTTTTTTGTGCCGAGAAAGTACGGGAACAAAAATTGGGTAACTTCTGGCGTTACGAGATCCGACATTTATGTACGGGAACACACCTGCTGTGGTATTTTGCGAGGATGAGACTTCCCACAACCACATATTCGCACAATGACGTTAAGAAATTTCAAGTCAGCAATTTAGGAAATTGGCTAATTCCCATTTATGAAAATTGCTCATTTCATTGGGTTTTATATCGGGAACAAAAATGAAAGAATGAATGGAATTTTTCAGATAGTAAAGAAAGTAAGGGTGTGTCATTTTAATACATAGTTTTTGAGTAAAAGGTGGCTAAACAAATAAACAAAATGGTTATCTCACGATTAAGATTAGTTTGAAAAGATCTTTTGAATTTATTGCTTTTTTTATATTCATAACCCCCAAAACTTTTTTAACCCATTTTTTAATAAATACAAAAACTAAACAATTCTCTATGACTTCATATTTAAATTTACACAATAATATAACATTTTGCACATTCACACAATCGTAATAATAAAAAATCCTTTCCACTTTTATTGCAGCTGTAAACAATGTTAAATTGCACCGACTTAGCATGCGTCCTACATCACCATCACTTTTACGCGCATTTGCATCATCTAAAACATCACCTGCAAGATGACAACGAAAATACAGGTAAGAGGGTGAATAAAAATAACAAAAAAAAAACAGCAGATTTTAAACTATACATACCTATATAAATATGTATGTTTGTATGTAAACAAAATTACCTGACGGCGGAATTGTTTTAAGCTTTCTACAAAAATTAATTCAAAAGGTTACGAAAAAACTGAGACCATCTCTTCTGGCCGATAACAATCTTAATTATTGCAGAGGACGAATTATTTGCAGAATAATGAAAAAAAAATTTAGTTTAATTTTGCGAGTGAAAGTCATTATCCTTGCTTGATGGACGGACGATATGTGTCCGTCTGTCCGTTCACGAGGTGCCCGCATTATGGCGGTGGCAAAACAAAGTTGGGAATTAATAAGTTTGATTTTAATTGAAATTTTATCGGCCGATGGATGAGGAAGGTGAACTTGTCGAATGACTTAACAATGCTATGATTTGTTTATTGTTCATCTCATCAAGGGCGGACAGTTTGGGTTTTGTGTGTGTTGGTGACGGCCTTCCCTAAGGGAAACTACCTTCAAAAGAAGTTTTCGGAAATAGTTAATTTTATTAATATTTCTTTCTTTCTTTTTAATTTTGGTTTTAGAGCGGAATGAGTTTTAATGAGATGGAGTTGAAAAGATTTTGTAGAGTTGTGAATTATTACTAGTACCTACGATAGGCACTCGAGGTTTGGTTAGAAAAATTCATATAATTTTTTGAATTTCTCACGTTTTGAATTTATTGCGCTATTGGTACGCTTGTCCTTGATATTTGTATGAAATTACATCTGTGTTGAATGATTACGTTAAATAATAAATATGACAAGCCAGTAAGGTCATAGACCAAGCAAGTAAGTAGTTCAGTGTAATTATGAATCATACATTGATATTTAATTTCATATCTGCCCAGTGGCGCAACAACTGCAAATGTTATGGCGCGTCCACCAAAAATTTAGATACCAAGTGAGTTTGAACGTGGCCCAAGTCCCGATACAATTGATTTTCGAAAATATCAGAAAAAAGCGAGCGAAGCTTAAAAATTCTCACGTTCTACGGTAAATGCCCAACTAAAATACAACTCGCCTTTCTTAACCTGAAATAGCAGCGCAGTGCCTATAAGCCTCCCAAAACAGGCCCGGTACGCCTGAGCAAAAATTTTACTTTTCCAAATGTAGCCCACTACAGGTACGAATCAATAAAATGCGCTAGGAATAGTCCAAACGAAACATAGTAAGTTCACACTTTATCTACATAGATTAAAGAAAGACTGGAGCTTTGATAAATTAAAAAGGACGAAGAAAATGGGCAATTATCTTGGTGATCATAATGGGAACCTTTACCATAGTTAATAGATTGGTTCTTGCGCGATTGCGTAGTTTAAGCAGCATTGGACATGGTTAGAACTCAGTTGGGGGCCCACTTGGTACAATGACACTCGCGTTAGGACTGATCGATTACAATCTGATTTTTTTTCGATCCGAGGTCACGTTTTTCTTTTATTCATTATAAAGCGTTTTTTTTACACTTTCCGCAATTTTTTAGATTAGATTCGTCATGCCGAATTCATAAAACAAAAACACTATCTTTTTTAAATTGTTTTCTTCCTATATGATCATATTTTTGGTTTCCTCTTGGCAATTATTAGATGGATTTATGTAGATTGATTGGACTAAAAGTGACGCACCTGAATATACTGTAACGCAAATATCAAAAATTGATTAAAGTACAGAAACTGGGCAGATCTCCCTCAAGATAATAGTAAGTCAACATCGAGGCAATAATTTTTTTGAATTTTAAAATTTGTTTACATTATAGTCCAAGATTGTTTCTGCAAAATTGATAAACATAATCAAATATGACCAAATCAAGCAAAAATTTGCCTCAACCAAAAAAACCTAACAATAATAATAATCTAGTTCTGGAATTGCTTATATAGAAACAATTGAAATCTGCATAAACACTTTCGTTGGTATTTGATAATAATGACTCATGAAGACCTGCATAAACATGTTCGTTCGCTAGTTATGCAAAAATATGACTTAAGTAAACAAAAAAATATCTGGGAAAAATTAAATGACTTTTATGGGCTATTATTATAGAGACTAGACTCATGAGATAAATTGCGAAGCAGTTAGAAATAGACCAGGGGCTTTAAAAATATTTTTAAAGTTATCAAGGAACCTTCCAATTTCAGAATATTATTTTGTATCATGTTTAAAAAATCTGCTGTTATTGCTTTGTACCGTGGGTTCGCTGCAAGCCTCATAATTAGGAATTTTCCTACTTGAAGCTTGAAGGCTTCATTGTGAATCGGCCCGTAATAAGGCAAAAATTTGTTAAAACAGTAATCTAAGAAGTGAAGCCCAAAAATAAAGCTTTAAAGGAAGCTCAGTAGAAAGCCAAAAATAGCCAAAAAAGGCAGCAAAGGGTGTTTGCTTATACAGGGTGTCCCACATAAACTTACAAAGCGGCCGGCTGTGGATAGGTCTTGGATAGACGAACAAAAAATCATATGGGTGGGGGGAATCGTAACGGTTTAGCCGCTAGGGCGTTTTGATTTTGTTTTGCTAAAGTTTTACATATCACCCTGTATTTTTGTAACCGTATAACCTATTTTCATGGTTATGGTACCAGTGCACGCCGAATTCCTCCACCTATCTACAACGGTAAAAACAATGGTCCTATCTTACCAACTTTTGGAGTTGTTAAATGATGTTAAATTTTCCTTTATTTTATATTTTTAGACTTAGACTAAATGCCTTGTATCTTCCAAAATAAAGGCAGTTACATTAAGACTTAATAGGCATTATTCATAGGAAATTGACCAAGCTTTCTAATTTTAGAAAAAAAAGTTTAGGTTAATCACGTATTTTTTGGAGAAAAAGGTGGTTTTAGTTGAAATTTTAGATAGGTTGTTTTTACCATAACCATGAAAATAGGTTATACGGTTACAAAAATACAGGGTGATATGTAAAACTTTAGCAAAAAAAAAATCAAAACGCCCTAGCGGCTAAACCGTTACGATTCCCCCCCCCCACCCATACGATTTTTTGTTCGTCTATCCAAGACCTATCCACAGCCGGCCGCTTTGTAAGTTTATGTGGGATACCCTGTATAACCATAACTGGCCAGAAATGGTCCACAGATGACCAAAAAAGCTCCAAAAGCAAATCATATGGTTAAGCGCAAAGTGATTGCAAACTTTCCTAATAAAAATTTCCCCTAGAAAAAAGGTAGCTTTCATCCTAGTCTAGATACGAACCTTATTTGATGTAGCGAAGTTGGAACAGCGGGGGTATCTGAGGAGTAATCGGAAAGGCGAATATGAGGGGTGAACCGCTCTTGCTTATCTACGGGTAGGGTAAGTAGGTAGGAGCGGCAGTCCCGTATAGTAGGCTGAGAGACAATTGTAGCGGCAGTAACAATTGTTGGGGGTTTTTGTGCCCCCCCCCTCGTGACAAACTTTTGCGTGAAAGGAGTAATGGAGCCCAGCTACTGAGAGAAAGTACATGGAGATGTCTCTCTTAGCACACACAGAGGCTTTTGTACATTCTTTACTCCAATTCATCTGCGTTCTTCTTGCCCTCGATGATCCTGTGACCCGGTACTCACTGTAGAGTGTCTCTGAACCTTTTGACCAGGGAATAGGGTTCTTTCTGGCAGTTCTGAACAGCTTAGAAGTTACACGGGCCGAGCGTAATGCTTTATGGCCGCGACTATCTGATAACAGATTTTAGATTTGACTGCATTGCTAGGCATGAAAAATTGCCAGAAGTTTTGCGAATTTCGGCAGGCGGAGGTTTTTTTGTAAGCTAATTGATAAGGAAAACACTCTAGCCCCTCCTCTTGACTCTGATTTGGATCCGCCTGTCTACAAGACAACTTTATAGTCCTTGTTAGGTTGGAAATCTGCCCATTTCTCTCTGGTAAGGATTCGGATATTGAGGTCACTGCCGAAATTTAATTTTGCGACCATGTAGTCGCCAGGTCCTGATGATACCATTTCCTGTGGTAGAGAACCCAGTATACATGGTGTATTGCAAAAAGTTACACAGCGGCCGGTTATTAATAGGTTTTGGATAGATGAACAAAAAATCGTATGTGTGCGAAGAAATCGTAACGGTTGAGCCCCTAGGTCGTTTTGAAGTTTTTTTTAGTTGTTTGCATAAAACCCTGTATTTTTGTAACCCTATGCCTATGACAGGCTAATTTATGGACTTGACCGAGTTTGGATCTGTTATATTCTTTGCAAGAGCGGCTACCATACGGCGGAGCCATATGTCAGCATTGATCTAATCACCGGTGCGTAAAGCCAGCACACCAGGTGAGGCTTCAAGCCCCATTTCTTGCCGAAAGTGTGCTTACAGGCATAAAAACTAAACTGGCCTTCCTTGCTCTTTCTTCGATATTCAATCTCCACTTCAGGTTCAGAATAAGACCCAAGCATTTAGCTAACTGGGGGGATAAGCTCAGTATTCGACCGTTAAATGAAGGTGGACAAAAGGTGGGTATTTTAGTCCTGTTGGAGAAAACGAGTTTTCCGGGTTGACCTAACGATAAAGCTAACCCAACCTTGATAGATTTTCCAGATATACTTTATTTATTCTTTATTCTGTAGCTCTCGAGTGTCTTTAGGATCCTGTCCAAGGCAATGAGCCAAAGCAGAGGTGAGAGGACTTCACCCTGGGGTGTACCGCGGCACGTCGACTTAATGACTTTATTGTCAGCTATTAGAGAATATGTAATACGCGGTACTTAACAACGTTATACCGCGATAATTGCTGAACGTTGTGATATCTCCTTGATGCCTATTTTCCATGGCGCTACAGTCCAAATCGACCCTTGGCCTCTTCTAGGGCATTTCTCCAAGTTGTATCCAGTTCTTGATATTGAGCATTGCCTCTGCGTCAGCCGTATTCCGTTGCTTGGGCCGTTGTCGTTGAATCGGTCTTGTTCGATGTATACGTTGAAGATTTGTGTCCGCTGGGTTTTTACTGTGGTAGATTATCAGCCTGCCGCATGACCATCACCCTGGAAGGCCAGTCCCACGTTGGCTTCGTCTGTTACTCTTATATTAACAAGAGTATCCAGGGTCACCGATGTAAAGTCAACATTTTCAAGGAGGTGGGCCTAGGATTCGGAGCAATCGTATTTTCAGATGGCAGTTTTCAGCACTTTTCTTTGGGTGTACCAGCACCACCGAAGGTCCATGAGGCGTTTAATTCCATTTGGTACCCTACTACCAAAGATATTGGCATAAAATTTGACACATATGTCAGTAAAAGTGTTACCAACCCTAACGCCCGCCGCACATGCCCACACTCGCATTGGTCGACACGAGCCACTTGCGAGTGCCAGTATTTGAAACCTATGGCACAGCACCGAACTCCGCATTTGCTCTCACGTGTCGACGCAGGCGCGTACATGAGCGTGTAGCGCGTGTCGGCTAGGTGACCGAGACACTAATTTCGAGTGGCAGTGGCGCGAGTGTTTGCAATGATGAACGAATTAAATGAAGCTGTTCGAAGTGGAAAATGTTTATACGAAGTAAATCACCCAGATTTCAAGAATGCAAAATTAAAGGATTCTATTTGGAAATTCATTCCTAGACAATCTAAAATAGTTTTTGAATTTTGCGTCTGAAAACTCGGAAGTTAATTGAAATTTTCCATGGGTTTCCCTCTGAACATGTAAGAGCTCTTCCAATTTTTTTCAGATGCTTTCCTTATTAACAAAAATCAAAATAAAAACTCGTTATCATTGTCAGATATTGAACTTAAGTCTATCGCGCTCATCTTGAATGCCACTGACTGATGTACGACTCGTGTTAGCAAATGCGGACAAACACGTGTACACCAATGTCAGTGCCACATTACCGCAGTGTCGTGAACGAGTGCGAGTGTGGGCATGGGCGGAGAAACCTAATCTCGCACGATTTAAATTAAAAATGTTTTACTATTTTTTGATTGCAGTGGTATGTCTTATCTTTCTTATCGAATTTTGAGCACAGTTTCGACCTACATATATGTACTTACTTACTCTATGGAACCGAGTAACCTTCCATATTTAAATGGGGGAGTCTTAAATTGTTCGACTTGGTTGAACCATACTCTTCCTGAATTAACTAGTTATTGCCTCACAAATTATGCTCTGTAGGAGTGTGGACAGCCGATCCAACTAGACAATGCTAAAAAGCACTGCATTTGATGCACGCTATAACACAAACCTTGAAAGTAAATCCAAATAAATACGTGCAATTATAAAACAATAAATCGTGAAATTCCAAATTACACGTTATTCTCCGAAGATGACAGGAAAACCGCCCGAGGACATTTTTATCAAAGTATTAAATCTGGTGTGAGATAATGATATTTTATGGTTTTCACTAAAGCAAACACATTTCGCCTTCCCAAAGTCATTGGCTCTCCATTGAAGCTGCATTTGTCCGAAAGCATTTACCGGCCATAAAACCTCAGTTTCCGCATTTCGTTAAAATGTTTCGCGCTCAGTTTTTTTGTTACCTGCAAAATTTGATACACCGCCAACTCAGAATAACTGATTTTTATGACCGGATGAATTCACAGTTAAAGCGTCGAAATGAACAAAACTAAAATGAACCAACTAAAAAAAACTTTTAATCTGGATAAATAATTTATCCAAACACTGAACAGAGTCGCCGCTGAGTCAAACAGTCTGTCACGACAGAAAATCTGTGTGTATTCCCTTGAACCTAATGTTTTGAACAAAGCCTTGTTTTCACGGCGAAGGTTGCCCCAGCGGCTGTCAAGCGCCAGGTAAAATAGACACGGCTTTTATCTAGAGATCTCCTTAATTCTTTTGTAGTCCGCAGCAAATCGCCATATTAATTCCGGATAATTCACGCTGTTGCAGCTTAGCCGCTTCGATTTTGGGCTAGATTTGAACTACCTTCAACTGCGCATGAATTCTCTCGACTTCTGGTTGCTGGTTGGTGTCGATTCAATGCTTGGAGCAAATTCCAAATCCATTAACTTAACGGCATCTTACACCAGGTAAGGTCATGTTCAAGATCGAAATGGGCGCTATGATAAATTTGTAATGCGCCGTGATGCAATCAGTGACGATATAATCACGTCAGCTGGTTTCGGCAGATTAGGGGGAATTTTTGTCGCCAGTTTTTAAACTTATCCAAAAAGTTTTAATTTGTTTAAATAATTAATTAAAATGTGGAAGAGATCGGTCGAGATTTTTATACCTAGGAAATACCTGAATAAAATTATCGCATCGGAAAAAAACACACCTAAGTTGATTCAACGTGGTTCATCAATCCCTGAAAGATTTCTCTCCAACCTACAGAAAAAATACGCGCTCACGTGTGGCAGTACAATGCGCGCGAGTTACGTTCCCACATTAAATGCAGCATCAACATTACCTTGTTCATTAACATTAAGTTTCTTCATTAAATTCTTTTGCTATATTTCTTTAGAAAATTGTCTGGACGGTTTCCGCCGCTCCAATTTCTCATTTTTATAAATGTACTTAATCAGCAGATTGCAAACATTAAATTTTACCTTTGATATATTTTCATAAGATTTTGTAAATCACTTACAGTATAACTTTCAAGGCGTCAACTCGTGTTTGTTAAATTCAATAAATCTAAAATTAATTTTCAATAGTCAAGTTTTGTTATTAAAGTTTAATAGTCAAATTTTGGTTCGTTTATTAAAATTCATTAATTCAGTTTTAGTGTTTTATTTAAAATATATAATTTTTTTTCTGTGTTGGAGTTATCCAACACATAACTGGCGCAGTCGGTAGGATCCAATAACGATCCTTTTCGTATCCGTAAAAATAGAAAATCGCAAGTTAATCGCGACGGCTTATCGCAAAAATAATTTCGCGAACCACCAACGGAATATTGGTGGAATTTCTAAATAGACTCAGGAAAAGTGCAAAAGTGAAAAAGTTAGAAGTGCTATTCAACTGAGGATTAAACAACTCTAGGATCGTCAGGTTTCAACCTCTTATATTGAAGAACCTATGGAAATAATGATGATGACACCAGTGATCGCTATTTGGAGCCTGTAAGTCAAATATTGATAATTATCCTATATTTCCTTAAAATATATTTTTCCTTATTATATAAATTAAAAATTTTATGTCTCAAAACAATAAAAGGCAAACAAAAGGCCGTAAACTCAGAAATTTACCTTATAATATTAGAAGTAGTATTTCAAATTTATTTAATCGTGAAAGTGAAGAAGCTGAATTCGGTGAAAGCTCGCGAATTAACGTTCAAAATAGTAGCATTGAAAGTGCCGAAAGTGTTGATAGAAGTGACAATTCACAAACAAATAATTTTAATAATTCGATTATTGCGGAAAAATTAACAATGACTTCGGTTAATGATGTACAAGCCGCTGCAAAAGCAGCTAGCGCGAGTTTGGCAAATACAGCTAGTCAAGTTTTTAATTGTCTGAAAATCCCAGATGCAGTGAAAGATCTCCCAAAATTCGATGGGAATTCGCGACTTTTATTTGATTTTATAGGTAACGTAGAGGAAATTCTATCGTTAGTGAGTGAAGTAGGCGGTACTTTATATAGTAAAATCCTTTTACGTGCAATACGCAATAAAATTGATGGACAAGCGAATGAGGTCCTTAATATGTATGGAACTCCATTAGAATGGGGCCATATTAAGAAAAATTTAATACTTCATTACTCGGACAAGAGGAATGAAACTTCCCTTATTAGAGATTTACATAGTGTTAAACAATTAAATAAACCGGTGGAAAAGTTTTATAGTGAGATAATAGAATTACAAGCTACAATGTTCAATCACATTCAAATCCATGAAAGCGATGAAAACGTTGTCAGAGCTAAAAGGGATTTATTCACTGAAATGTGTTTAAACACTTTCTTGACAGGATTAAAGGAACCTTTAGGTTCTACCATTCGCGCAATGCAACCAATATCCTTGCCCATTGCATTTTCGTACTGCATCAAGGAACAAAATATTTTTTACGCTAAAAATGAACAGCATAGCCAAAATAAATTAAATCCAACTCTTTCATATCATGTAAATCAGCAACAACCGATAAATTTTCCTTCTCTAAGAAGAACACCTTTCCATACGCCACAGTATCGCAACCCGATGCATCAAAGACCCCAACAACAATTTATGAATTTCTCGCAAAGAGCACCTTTTCAAATTCCTCAATTTCGCAATGCATTTAACCAGCAACCTCAACAAGCAAATCGTCAATTTAGTTTTCCTACTAATACGCAACAAAGACCACAGTTACCATTCAATCAACAGTCTAGACCTTTTGGTACAAATCCTTTCAGCAATCAAATGCCAAAACCTGAACCTATGGATACCAGTTCGGGCAATACGCGTTTTAGACAGCCGACACAATATCAAGCCCCTAAATTTAATAATAATTCTTATCAACCAAAATTCGTAAGTAAGGAACTTTTTAACGTAGATGTAAGAAATAATTCGGAAAATAACGAAAGTGATTTTATATATACAAATGATAACTATTACGATAATTTAGATAGATATTATAACTATGAAGAATTAGATAACCATTATAGTCAAGGGATAGATTCCTTACAAATAAGTGATATAACAGCTGATGAAAATCCTGCACTAGATGACACAAATTTTCGTACATCTGGCCCAACGAAAGCGTTGGATACATAGATATAAATAAACATGGATACATACTGCCTTATATAAATATTTCATCCCCTTTCGGTCGTCCTCTGAAATTTTTAATTGATACAGGAGCATCTTCATCTTTCATAAATCCTGAATATGTACTTCCCCAAGATATTCTGGAAGCGAACCCGACCATAATCTCTACAGTTCTCAACAAATATAAATTAGATAAACAAGTTATTTTCCCAAATTTTCTAGAATTCAGGCAACCAGGTAAAACAAGATTTCTCATATTCAAATTTCACGGATATTTCGATGGGTTATTAGGACTAGATACCCTCAAAAGACTTGGCGCTAAAGTTGACTTGGAAAACGACCAACTAGTCGTTAAACAAGCAATTATTCCACTTTCTTTCAAACCAAATCTTACTTCGGGAAAACATGTAATCCCTGCGAAAACCAAAGTTCTTATTAGAATGCCTGTAGATGTTCGAAACGGAGACATCTATACTAATACTTTACAAATTTCGCCACACCTCTATGTATCAGAAGGTATTTACAAATCAATCGATTGGTATAGCTTCATGGAAATCGTGAACCAATCTGATCGCGACCAAATATTATTTTTAGAACAGCCCCTAAAAGTCAGTCCATTCTCATCAAATGAGTATACGGAAGTTAACAATCTCAATGTAGAGTGCACCGTTGACTCTAACATATCTCGCACGGATATAACCGATTTAATCCGCACATCCCATCTAAATAATGAAGAAAAGAGATCACTTTTAAATGTATGCAAATATTTCGAAGATATATTCTTCAAAGAAGGTCAAGATCTCACCTTCACTAATCAAATAAAACACTGCATACCGACCACCGATGACGTACCTATTTATGTAAAATCTTACAGATATCCGTACGTACACAAGATGGAGGTCCAAAAACAGATCAGCGAAATGCTGAACCAAGGTATAATACAGCATAGTTATTCTCCTTGGAGTTCACCCGTCTGGATCGTGCCTAAAAAACAGGACGCCAGCGGTAGACAGAAGTGGCGGTTAGTCATTGACTACCGAAAACTCAATGAGAAGACCATTAGTGACAAATACCCTTTACCTAATATCAGTGAGATTTTAGATAAATTGGGTAAATGTATGTACTTCTCTACCCTAGACCTTGCTAGTGGGTTCCACCAGATCGAAATGAGTCCTAAAGATATTCCAAAAACGGCCTTCACGGTCGAAGGAGGACACTTCGAGTACGTCAGAATGCCTTTCGGGCTGAAAAACGCCCCTTCAACTTTCCAACGCGTGATGGATAATGTTCTGAAAGACCTTGTAGGCAAGATATGCTTAGTCTACCTGGACGACATTATCGTTTTCTCGACCTCTCTGCAGGAACACTGCGAAAACCTGACGAAGGTATTTCAAAGATTGCAAAATGCCAATCTTAAAGTTCAGCTCGACAAATCCGAATTTTTACGCAAGGAAATTGCATTTCTCGGACATGTCGTAACCACGAACGGCGTTAAACCCAACCCTGAGAAAATCCGAGCGATTAAGGATTTTCCAATCCCACGCACTACCAAAGAGATAAAATCTTTCTTAGGTCTCCTGGGTTATTATCGTAAATTTATTAAAGACTTTGCGAAGCTCACGAAACCACTCACTGAATGCTTAAAAAAGGGACGCAAAATTGAACTCAGTGATACATATGTAAAAACCTTCGAGATGTGTAAAGACATTCTCACCAATGACCCTATTCTTCAGTACCCAGATTTCTCAAAGCCATTCATATTGTCAACAGACGCTAGCAACTTCGCTATTGGCGCTGTTTTGTCCCAAGGAACTATCGGTAGCGACAAACCAATTTGCTACGCAAGTAGAACCCTGACCACTTCAGAAATAAACTATTCGACTATCGAAAAAGAATTGCTCGCGATAGTATGGGCTACCAAATACTTTCGCCCGTATCTGTTTGGCCATTCCTTTACAATAGTCACAGATCATAAGCCACTCATCTGGCTAATGAACCTTAAAGAGCCCAATTCTAGGCTTATCCGATGGCGATTGAAATTGGAAGAATATGATTATAAAATCATCTATAAGAAAGGGACACTAAACTCCAATGCTGACGCACTAAGTCGCATCAAGCTCAGTAATACAGAAAACGTCGAAATAAATGCTAACGAAACGACAACAAATACCTCCACACAATCTGTTAATGGCTCTACCATACATTCTGCCGAAGAAGATTTAAATGATGGCATCCCGATATCGGAAAGACCATTAAATGAATTCAATATCCAATTAATTTTAGAGAAATCTAATCAAACACCCCCAATGTCAGTTCAAGTACCATTTAAAAATAAACAAAGGCGCATAATTCGTTCGCCAAATTTCTCAGAAGAAGATATAGTCGACATTTGCAAACGATATCTTCCTCCAAATAAACTAATAGCAATCCTAACGGATGATGACACTTTCCGACTTGTTCAAAACACGTATTCCAATTATTTCTCAAGGTGCAGAACACTTAAACTGATTCGATGCACAGAAGTACTGAATGATATCGTAAAAGAAGATGATCAGGATAAATTAATATACGATTACCATAACCAAAATAATCACAGAGGCATTAATGAAACGCTGTTACATCTCAAAAGAGATTCATATTTCCCCTATATGAAAACAAAGATTACAAAACTAGTCAACAATTGCAAAACATGCCAATTGTTAAAGTATGATCGGAATCCTCCGAAACCAGCATACGAGATCCCTGAGACTCCGGCAAAACCTTTAGATATAATCCATATCGATATCTACTCTATTAGAAATCAACAAATCTTAACGATAATTGATAAATTTTCCAAATTTGCTGCCGCTTATACCATACCAGCTAGAAGTAGTCTAACAGTGATTAAAGCACTGAAACATTTTATAAGCCTTCACGGCATCCCCAAAAAAGTAGTCTCCGACCAAGGAGGAGAATTTATTTCGTCTATATTTCAAGATTTTTGTAATCAGTACAACATTCACCACCACATAACGTCTTTCCAACAAAGCAGTAGCAATGCACCCGTTGAACGCATGCACTCCACATTAACTGAAATTTATCGCATCATATTTGAGAAACAAAAAGAAATGGACCATGAAGACATATTAAATGAAACAATAACAACATATAACAATTCCATACACTCCGCGACCAAACTAACCCCCTTTGAACTATTCTATGGTAGGACGTATTTATTTAATAAGAATTTAAAGTATAATGATGAACATGATTATTTAAGAAAGCTTAATGAATTCCAAGAAATATTATACCCAACAATTAAAGCTCAATTAGAAGAGAAAACAAATAATAATATTAATAAGTTAAATAAAAATAGGGAAGACCCTAAAGAATTTCAAGTAAATAGCATAGTATATAGGAAAGAGTTTAGACGTAATAAGCTTACCCCTAGATTCTCTAAACATAAGATTAAACAAAATAACAAAGTCTCTATTATAACTCACCAAAATAGAAAAATTCATAAGAGTAAACTAAAGAATAAACGAAAATTTCAGGCTAACGATAACCATACTGGGACAGAAATTAGAGATACAGGACCTAACACAACAACAAATACTGACAATGAAACTAGGAACAGCGAGGACCATACAGACGTACAACAACCTACTGCACATAGTCAAACTTGACAATTACGAACAGGCAATAGACAAGATAACTGACTCACTAGAAACTTTCAATGACTTTTACGAACTGAAGGACTCGACTAATATAACTAAAATAAAATTATTAAACTTGCGACACAAATTAGACACGATAAAACCAATAGTTAGAAATAAAAGAGGCCTTATAAATGGCTTAGGTTCAATAATTAAGACGATTACAGGTAATATGGATGCACAAGATGCATATAGATTAGATAAAGAAATTGAAAACTTGATGAAAAACCAAAATAACTTAAAAACCGAAATTAACTCCCAAATAACCATAAATAATCGAATGTTAGAACGATTTGAGAATGTCACAACCCATATCAATAACCAACAAGATTCTATAACCGCATATTTAAGGCACTATCAGCAACAATTAAACAATAAAATAAATATTAGCAAAGAAATAACGAGGCACAGTCAATATTTAAACCAAATTAATTATAACATCGATCTATTAACAAACCACTTAACCGATTTGGCAGAAGCTATAATACTTGCACGATTAAATATTATTTCAAAGCAAATTTTAAATCCGGAAGAAATTTTAGAAATTTTTAATAATTTAAAAGAGCAATCAGTAGAAATAAAATCCGACGAACATATTTATGAGTTACTGGGTTTACAAGCTTTTTATAGTAATTCCAAAATAATCTTTAATATCAGAGTACCCGTTTTAGCCAAAGAGACATATTCCATGCTCCACCTTATCCCACTTCCAATAAATAATACAAAGTCCATATCCACAAAACCCTACATAATCCACAACCCTAAAATTATCCAATATTTTGACGAAGTTTGCCCAAAAATAGAAGACATTTATTACTGCAAGGAATCAGCCTACCGGGAAACCACCAATGACTCTACCTGCATCGGACGTCTTATACAAAACAAACCAGCAGAATGTAAACTCACAGAAGAACCATACACCTCGGAAATAATACAGCCAGAACCGAATTATATCCTGCTAATCAACATCCCAGAAACCACAATAAATTCATCTTGCGAATTAAATCACTTTAAAGTCAAAGGAAGTAAACTAATCCACTTCGATAACTGCTCCGTGGAAATCAACAACATCATCTACCTTGATCATCTCAGCAGCCATTGGGACGACATCCATATATATCCTTTGATGCCCACTACAGTAAACTTCACCTCAACCATAGAAGACCTGAAGCTACAAAAATTGAAATCCTACCACGTTGAAAACAAAAAAGCCATCGAAATCCTGGAAATAAAAACGGACAACCGAGATCACTTAACATTCGGAATTCTTCTAATCAATGCACTCTTCATCTCAGCAATTTTGATATACTTAACCTACAGAAGGACGAAAAACCGCAGCATCAACTTTCCGGATAACAACGTAGGAATCACAGCATCAACCATATACAGGACCCACTCGGAGGAGATCCCAAGGACGCAGCTTTTGTGGCCAACGCTTCATTCTAACGGGGGAGGAGTTACGTTCCCACATTAAATGCAGCATCAACATTACCTTGTTCATTAACATTAAGTTTCTTCATTAAATTCTTTTGCTATATTTCTTTAGAAAATTGTCTGGACGGTTTCCGCCGCTCCAATTTCTCATTTTTATAAATGTACTTAATCAGCAGATTGCAAACATTAAATTTTACCTTTGATATATTTTCATAAGATTTTGTAAATCACTTACAGTATAACTTTCAAGGCGTCAACTCGTGTTTGTTAAATTCAATAAATCTAAAATTAATTTTCAATAGTCAAGTTTTGTTATTAAAGTTTAATAGTCAAATTTTGGTTCGTTTATTAAAATTCATTAATTCAGTTTTAGTGTTTTATTTAAAATATATAATTTTTTTTCTGTGTTGGAGTTATCCAACACATAACTCGCGCACTCGGCTCTCCGTCAATGATGTTCACCTTGACTTAATTTACGGTGCGTGCAAAAAAAAGTTCATTGAGCAAAACCAAGTTAAACATTGCGCACAGGTTGTACGCAGTTGTCGCAGTAAAACAATTTTTTTTTTGAATATTGTATGTTGTTAAAATGCGCCTAGTTTTGTGATGGCAAAAGAAAATGTTTGCTCACGGGCGGCTCGAACACTTTGTCGGGCGTCTTTTGATTTGTTTTTCACCTGTCTCTGACTCTGACTATCTCAGTTGCTGATTATTATTTTCTGCTCAATAAAAGGCAACAAATTGCCAATATAATAGGGATGATGAGTAAGTCGAGAAAACTGCAGTTTTCTTATAAAATAAAGTCAATTACGACGAATCTTGATCGTGTGATTTACGGGGGAAAAGTCGATTTTCAGGTTTGCGAGAAAAATGCAGGAGAAGAGCTGTTGAATGACCGATAAGCCTTCGTCAGGTGTCTGTCAACGGGTTAATGTTGATTGACAGAAAGTGAATAGAAGAAAATGTTAAGTTTTGCAAATATTGACGCCTTTAGCGATCGTCGGTTCGTCAATGCTTAAACAATTTTAATTGTAATAATTGCGGCTACAAACATATGTGACTATTTGCCTACTCAAGTTGAAAACGTGACTTAGAATTGGCACAGTAGTAATGAATTCGTGTGAGGAATAAAAGTTATAGGGTGGCTAAAAATATACTCTATTAGGTGTTGTGGATACATAAAAAAAATGGGGACGATTTTTATTTGACGGGTTTTTTCCAAGTTCACTTATACCAATATAGTTAATCAAATTTTCGTTAGCTTTAAAACATAGCATCAAGACAGTATTGGGTTCGAATTATCCCTACTCGATTGAGAATATAGGCTATCGACTAATGATCTTGACAAAATTTGCTGAAAATTGCAGTGATACCGCAGTGATGCATTTTCGAAATCACCCCCTAGTTTAAGTTTCTACACTATAACTTTCGGCACTAACCATGGAGCCATGGCTTTACTCCATAATTTGATCAGAAATAACACAAAAATAAACTCGCCATTAAAATTTACATGCCTAGAATGCATTCAGTAATTCTGTTGAAGATAGCATCATAAGGGATTCCAACATTATTTTAATTTCGCTTATTAAATGAAAGAGCTCGGGCTCTCCAACAACATTGACGAACGGCAGAAATACTCCCCACAGCCCCAAGTAATATGTAACTATGAGCTGCTGTTCGACATTTCAAAAATAAATAATACATGGTCGACAGTACAAAGGGTCCTTCCCTAAGTCTCTAGTGTGTCACATAAAAAAAAAACAAAACATAGGCTCCTCTAAATTTATTGCCTGTTTGTTGATATTGTAATGACCAGTATAAAGAATCTTGACACCAAAAAAGTAATAGTCCTGACAATCTGCCTCCTATCTTCTTGCTTCCTAGAAACCTACCTCACCCCTATGTACATATAATTTCTGTGATAAACACTAGGTGGACCTCTACTGGGCTATTAACATCCTATCCTCAATGCCTGAGATATTTAAAAAATTTGCCTAAAATCAGATTTAACTATGTACTACTTACACTTTAAAAAAAAACATGGGCTATACTATTACTTTCTAAAGCCACTCCTAGATGGCGTTATCATGGAAAGCTACGTTGAAAAACTTTGCACAGCTTTGCATTTTTGCATGAAAGTCCGTTGGGGTCTCCCATGATGCATCTCGAAGTCCGATTTTTTAAATTCAAAATGGCCGCTGAAATATAATCTAAATTAAAAATAGCTGCAGAAATATGGATGAATTTTATTCCGATTCCAATGAAAGTGGTTTTCCAGGTCGCAAATAATGAATTTGTGGTCAAAACTTATTGCCCGGGGCAAAATGCTCGACGAATTCGCAAATTGTGTTTCTATTTACAATGAAAATCGGTATCTGGGATTTTTAAGGTAGCAAATGGCGGATTTATTATCAAAAAATAAATTCAAAATGGCCGCACCAATATGGCCGACGAGTTTGCCAGCTGTATTCCGATTCTAATGAAAATCGGTATATGGGAGTTTTAAGGTAGTAAATAACCAATTTATGATCAAAACTTTCAAATTCAAAATGTGGGGCCAATATGGCGGAAGAGTTTTGCCAAATATCTGTCATTTCCCAACTCGACTTGTCAACTCAAAAACGGTTCGGTTATCATAAACCCGCGTTTAAATCCCAAACTCAACGCGAAAATGTAATTTGTACAATTGCACAGCAATTGATGCCAAATTTGATAGAAGCAACAATTTTAAAGGAAATTATTCGAAAATGTGTGTGGAAAATGTGTTTATTCCCCGCATTCCGTTGATTACGACCGATACTGCTTTTGATTTCAAAGTCCGTTTGGCATTCACAATGACAATCAACAAATCTCCATGTTTTTTGCATGGCCAATTGTATGTAGCGTGCTCACATGTCGGCAAACCATCTGTGTATGCTCCAGACAAAAAAAAAATCGAAAATACCGACATGTTAATCGTTACGATTACATTAAATTCAACTGCATTTGCAAAACCAAATAAAACATAATGAATCAGTTGAATAACATTTGAATATTTTGAATGGTTTTTTTTTTACCCAAACAAAATTGTACTGTGACTTAAGCAAGCTCTTTGATAGAGTGGACCACGATATTTTAATTGCAAAATTATGTATTGAAATTTGAAAAATCAGGCTCTACCCTGAATTGGATAAAATATTTGAAATTCGAACGGAAGAACATATGTTACCAGATTCCAAGGATTTATATCTAATGAAATAGGAGTAACCTGCGGCGTTCCTCAAGGTAGTCGTCTTGGCCCTCTTCTTTTAAATATTTTCTTTTCCGATTTGTCTGAAAAATTAAGTAAATATACCACATCTTTTTTACGCGGATTGGTAATGTTCGATGGTAGAAGATCATGGAAAAATACTAAAAAAGTACGAAATAGAGCCAATTTTAGCATCAAAACCATAACTACAGTTCCATTGCTCTGGAACTTGGTGGGTTGGAACTTTAACTTTTATAATTAGGTGTGAGTATTCCTTATTCATGAAAATGGGTCAAAGTGTTACAAAATTACAGTGTGATATGCAAAGCTCTAACAAAAAAATTCAAAACGCTATAACGGCTAAACCCACCCTAGCTCTAGCGATTTACCCACCCCTCCCATAATATGTTTTGTTTGTCTATCCAAAATTTATCGACAGCCGGCCGTTTTGTAAACTTAACGTATAAACCCTATATAACCCGGGTCGGTTGGCTTCTCGGTTTACTCTGGGTTCTGGCTTCCAGGATCTTAATTTGCCAGCAAGATTAGGCAGTTGGACGTATTTTGAAGCTGAGGAGAAGGGGAGGGGGACTGTGTTAGTAATGAGCAAGAACAAGACAAGACTAATCTAGTCTTGTTATTGTTCAGTCTGTCTTGTTCTTGTTCTTGCAAGCATAACTAAGTCTTGTTCTTGGTCTTGCTAAATGTGCAAGAACAAGACAAGACTGCAAGAACAAGATCATTTTTGCTCATCCCTAGACTGTGATTTAGAGCCATCTGCGCAGAAACTATGTACGTCATAGTTCTTGTCAGACGGGAAGTTTTTCCCTCACTGCTTTCTTCAAACGTTGTCTTCACCCTGGATAATTCCACTTTTGCATTTGGAGCCACTAACTGATACCAATGTGGATCCCGAATTCCGGCAGAGCCAGATGGATGACTTGGCGCAGTGCCGGCCAAGAAAGGATAGACACAAACTTTCGCAAATGTCTAGGACTCATTTCGTTGCGAATTGGTAAGTAACGTTTTTGGATGATATCAAAACATCTACGAAATTGACTCGGCTCAATAATGAAATAAGTGATCATTATTTAAACTCCCTTTAATATTTCTCTTTCAATAGATCATTCAAAAATACCTCCTTTAATTATTCTGCTTTTCAGCCATCCGAGTCCTTCATCTGCCGCTTAACACAACCGGATGTAAATATTAATTTAAACAAGCAAACTTTGTCCCCCCAATCAACGAAGGTACTTGAAATGTTATTAACACGTCGTCGTGACAACTTCTTGCCAAATTATATTTAAAAAGTTCGCATTGAGCGACAACTTTTGAGTTGAGTAGAAGAGTATCCAATCAATCGGAATAAGGAAAAGTTGAAGAGCAGACGTTCGGCCATGCTTTTACGAAAATCTCCACAGAGCAATCACTTCTTATCTTGTCTTGAGTTTCCGTGACAGGAATTTTATTGTAAACATTTATGTAAACACTTACCGTGTGCTGACGAATTTGCTTAAACCTTGCAGGTTCATGACGCTCTTACTACTCCACACTTCTTCTCGCATCTTGCCTGTATGCGTTCAGTTGACAGCCGTCGTCAATGTGAAATTTTTATCAAAATTCATGCGAATCTTCACTCTTCATTGTTCGGCACCCACTAATTGGACGCATAAATTGATAATGGAACAGCATACAACATAGTAAAATACAGATTGTTTTATTGTTGAGCCACACACATGCAGCCGTGGCGCGGAGATTAAAGCCGAGCTCCTCGCCTCAACTGAGGCTCGACCCAAGGTTCCTTGGCTCGATCTGGGCTTGGTGTGTTGAACTCTCGGCGATGTCATATGAGAAGAGAATACTTAATTAAAAAATTGTTTGAATTTGAAAAATTTTTAAAATTTAGAATGTACTTGACATAAATTTTCATTTTAAGTGAAAGTATAAAACACACGTGCATAAATTATCCATAATCGCGATCGGGAGAAAATCGTTTGTTGGCGCTGGCTATGCACTCGCCCGGTGTGTACTTGGTTTCACTTTTTCTGTTCTGTATGGACGTTATGAGTTCAGGGCCGGGAGCTGTTACAGTCATTTTCATTTCGATTAATTTTATCGGCTTTTATCGGCGTTTTAGAAATATTTTATTGGCGGTTTCTCTTCGGGCGAGTCTTCCGTTTTCATTGTTTGGGTTAAATATGAAATTTGAATGGCGTGATGGAATTTGTGGTTGGGGTTTTTGGATTTATTTAAGTGAAGCCTGAGAGTTAGGGAATAACCTAAAAATGTTCTATTATTTATATGCTTGTCGAAGATTCTTTGTAGTACTACCTTACTGACATGTCATTGACAGCGTCGTTGCATTGCTGATCGTTCGAACATAGATTGCAATATCTAAGGTGGGCATGATCCAGCCAAGTTTGATTCTCTACCATCATTACGTATTCTGACAGTTGTGGGGCTTTAGCACCAATTAAAGGGTTTAAAATCCAATCCAAAACTGTCTGGGGTTGTATGCCTGTGCTAAAAGTTGTCGACAGAATTAACTCTTTTATTATGAAATAAAAGCCGCATTCCTTACGATGCCCTATTTGTGGAAATCTAGCGTTGTTTCATTACCTTTTTGGAGTTTACTCCTTAAGAATCGTTTCATATATAGAGCACAGTAAGAAAAATAAATGGGGAGTATAAATCAAGCGTTAAAACTTGCACAAATGTATAGCTCGCTTGAAAATGCAATCTGACCATTTTGTAGAAAACCCAAGATGGCGGTTCAAACCTGGCGGCCGATTTTTTTTGTGCTCCCAGCCCCCGACATGGATATCAAATGAGAGAGCACGACATGTAGAATACAATTAGTGGTGTAGCGTCTTTCCAAATTCAAAATGACGGCCAACACAAAATGGCGGAGGACTGTAATAGACTAAAAAGTAGAACTTTCAATTTTGCACATATTCAAAGATCTCGTGCCAATGACATCTGACCATTTTGTAAAAAAGTCAAGATGGCGGTTCTAAGATGGCGGGAGAATTTTGCAATTGTGCTCCCCGACCCCCATAAGGGTACGACAAGTAGAATACAATTAGCTATGTGGCGTCATTCAAAATGGCGGTCAACACAAAATGGTGGTTTACCATTTTCTTTACAATGCCCTTGGTATAGGCATCAAATGAAAGCTTATGACGAGTGTAGTATAATAAGCTGTGTGGCGTCATGTTTAATCTAATATGGCGGTCACTACAAAATGGGGGAAAACATATAATGGAGTAAAAAGTAGAAAATAAAAAATATAGTTTTACAAACTAAAAAATTCGCGTTTGTTTTAAAATTAACTAAAAAGTAAAAAATAATTTTGAATGTAAAGTTTTTATTGCTCCAGCCCGTATATGAAAACGACATACCTTTCGAAATGTAAAAATAGTGTGGGCGAAAAGCTGCGGTATTACTAAAATAAGAATGTAGGCAAAGAGCGCAACACGCTTTTTTATATTTAAGTAAGTGGCTGCAGCAATTAAAATCTGACATTCAAAATTATTTTTTACTTTCTAGTTCATTTTAAAATAAAAACATCTTTTTAGTTTTTTGAAACTACATAATATTGTTTTTTGTCGATCATTTTTGTCTACTATCTAACCATGTATATTTTTACAGACGAGGGTAATAAAGTGCCTCCTATAAGTAGGACTAAAATCGAATAACGATATTTCCATTTATTCTCGTTTCCAGTTTTTTGGTAACTAGGAACCATATTAAAAAAAGAATGAAAATGGTTTCCGGGAAATTTTACTATTGTAGTGCGATTCAGGTCAAAATTTCAAGGGATCGACAATGTATATTGTGAAGACAGAGGACGTCAGCCGTCACAGAGTGGATCCATCTCCTCCTGGGTCTACCTACTGGTCTATTTCCCGATTTCTGATGCCATAAGTCGTTTTGGGATACGATTGTCCTCCATCCTGATTGCGTGGTCAGCTAGTCTTAGTTTCTTAATTTATACTAAAGTTAAGAGTTTTGGCTCGTCAAAAATTTCATACAACTTTCTCTTCGCCATATTCCATCTTCTCTGGTTGGGCCTATTATGCATCTTAGAATTTTCTCTCAAACCTGTTGATTCGTTCCACTATGGCAGTGGTCCTACCTAGTCTAGGTTTTGCTACCATACCACAATACTGATCGTATTACTGTTATGTAGAGGGAGAATTTCGTTTTCCTGTGCACAAATTTTGGGTGCAGCATTTGTTTTTGAGCACAAAAGGCTCTATTTTCCAGTAGTTTTCGTCTGGTTATCACTTCTTTTTCTTCGTTTCTTTTTGTAATTGTAAACTTAAGGTAGGCTGTTTTATCGATTACTTCTAGGTTATGTTCGTCGATAGTCATATTTCTTACCATGATTTTTCTCAACGATATTCATATTTGCTACGAAAAATGCTATGTGTGAGAATCTGTAAGCCTACGCAAACATAGAATCAATATCATTTATGTTGGAAATATGTTGTTCAAGGTACTTTTATAAGACGACTAAAGGGCGAAAATTACTTTACTCAGAAGTTCTTAGCCAAAATTTATTGGCAAGTTGTTAAAAAATACGATCGGAAATAATTATTTAAGAAAATGATTCAAAAGTCATTATCCGAGTATATTACAAACGAAATATTGTGCAAAATTCAACACTTCGATATCTATTGTATAATATCATTATTTTAAAGTCTGACAGGTAAATGTCCGATAGTGGGCATTTCGTGGTATTGGCCTTATTTATTGTATTTCAAAAGTTACTGAACTGGATTTTTATTATTTTCAAAGAGATCACGGATCTTCCTTCTTTCAAAAGAGTCAGGAAGTGATAACAGATCAAAGAGAAAGTCGAATTAAAATTCTTTTTAAAATATTTGCAAAAGAATTTGCTTTATTTTTAGATTTGAATTCCGTTGTTATCAACAATCAAAAGAAGTCCATTCATATACAGATTCAATGATCAAAATTTAAACATTTTTAAAACCATTTAACACAAATATTCACAATTTATTGAATATATGTTTTTTCCTCCAATATATTGTTTTGAATTGATCTTTTTATAGATAAAAAAATGATGACGAAACAAAGGTCATGATTAAAACTTGTTGTTTTGTGTAAAAGATAAGAATCGAAATTGTTTTGGAATTTTTTAAGAAATTTTAATCATGGTAAAGTTACAACTTTTGTATTAAAAACAAGGATTATAGCGAATTAAGGTTTTAAAACATATTGTAAACAGATGGTTTGTATTCATGCCAAATCTCAACTAAAATGTGCCCAGATAGAACACGTTTTCACAAACGAAAGAGTTTCAAATATCGGAAAGAACATATTGCGTAGATTTAGGCTTTATTTTAATTTTCCTGGAATTTTTAATGCGGAATTAATTTTTATGTCATTAAGTATGTATATTATAAAATGGTCGAACTTAACTTACTTCATTGGAAGTATTTTTATTGTCATTTTTCTGGATATGTAATTTAATTTAAGAATAGCCACAGTCAAATTATGTTTTAACTAAAAAGGGAAACAAGAATATAAGTGGTAAAATTTAAGATATTTAGGAACCAAAGTTTTTAAGAATAATCAAAATGCCATAATCGTACCCTAATAATGAAATTCGACAAATTTTCGGTTCGTTGTATTGAGCTTTTAAGCTGTTCTTTTAATCACTTGAATTGAACTACTTACTTGAACTTGTTAAAATACATTGTATGTTAACTACAATTACAACTAAACAAAAAATGGTAGAAGAACGCTAATAAAGCTGTTGCTGTCTAGTAGGAATGAAGACTATCATCAAAGACCAGTTTTAGTCGGTGATTGCTAAAAACGGATCAAGGAAAATTGATCAACAATGATTTTCGGTGATCAATTATTCACTAAGCAACTCCTGCGGCAGGAATTTATTGCACAAACGATTAACACCAAGTTTCTTTGGACCTTGGCCGAATTTGACTCAATATGTTCTGTATGCTGCTCTTAAACCAATTTTCTATAAATTTGGACTGAATTGTGATTGAGAACGCCCAGCTCACCAAGAGCACCTTGGCAGTCCCAAACTAACTTAGACTTGTTCCTACGGAACTTCAACGCCTTCATTGCCGCTTTGCTATCAGAGAAAATAAAAATTCGTTCATTTTGGCAGTCCTGTCTTAAGCTCTCGCGAGTGCATGCCAGTCTAGCGTGCACCTCTGCTTGAAAGACAGTTGCTAGAGTGCCTAAGCTTATTGCTCTGCTGAATTTGGGGCTTTCGCTCCAACGGCGCCCACTCTTGTCTCTTGTTTGGAGCCATCTGTTAACCATACTAGTCCACCTTGCGGTACCTTAGGAAAAGTCCAGGTTAGTCTGTCTTGTTGCCCCAATTTTGAGTTTTTAAAGAGCTATAGAACTATAAAATTATATAGAATGTCCTCGCCCAAAACAAGCGCCCAGATAGTCATTCGTTTTCAGCCGCAGCGCCGAATTTATCGTGAATTTCTCTACCTCAAGCTGGAGTGGTACCAGATTAAGGAGAGCTGCTGTCGGGGATGTGCGGATGACTCCAGTGATGGAAACTCAGGCCATTCTTTGAATTTCTTGTTCAACAAGCTTTTCCATTGTAAAAATCTCGGTGGACAAAGTAGGAGTTAATGTTACTGTGAACACCACACCACGCAAAAAAATCAGCGATACTGGAGTGAGATATGCCTTATAAGTGCCTGAAAGCGCCTTATGAGGCAACTTAATTACAAATGAAATGAGGCAATCCCAATATCTGCCTTACTTTATAAAAAGCTTTTAATGCCCTTAAGCTTTTGTTTTACTCATTCAAAGCCCTAGTTTTTGAATTGCTTCATATTTCAGGCAAATATGCTGGTGACCGTGAAGGGTGCCATTTAGCATACTCAACAGGTCGATTATGTACACTGATCAAGCAGCATCGGACGTGAGGAGTACTCAGTTGGGGGACCGCGTTGGTAAAACCATCTTCGCGTTTAAAAATATTAGGTACGGGTATTTGTTATAATGAGGCTCGAATGAGACAAGGCATCATAGGGCAGAGCACATGGGTCAAGAAGAGATAGTGGAGAGTGGAGTAGACGACAGCAGACAGTGTTTCCAGATCAACCCCATCTAAGTAAAAAGGGGCGTAATGCTGCTTGACTTCGCTGATCGAATGAGGCAAGAACCGATCTAAGCATTTTGTAGATTAATGGCAGCTCTCACTGATAAAAACGCACTGTAAACTATTCTGTAGAAACACATAACGCATGTTTTATAGCATTTAGAAATCTACTCAAAACGAACGAGTTCTGCGTATTCGGCACTAAAAGTGTAGTGCATTTTATAAGAAGTAATATTAGTTTAATTTTTCTCCTTACTAAAATTGAAATCATCATATTTTGGTGTTCCAATAAAAATAAAATACCCATAATACTCAGGTGAAAAACCATGCTACAGGTGTTAATCTGCGTGTATTTGAAAATGTCTGATATTATTATGAACTTTAACGATTAGTTTAAGTATAAACGTAGTCTCATATTTTTATAACTGCTCATTAAGGATCATAAACACACTTTTATAGCTTTAAAAAATTGTAAAACACGAAAGTATTGAATAATCCTTAAAAATTGTAAATAAAAGAATTACTGAATCGTAAAACATATCTTGTTTTCAAAAATTAATAAATAAACTCCCATTGATTGATTTCGCACAGAAAAATAATTTTTGTTGTGCAAATAAGCCATGTTCTTGTTGATTTATTGCTGATTTTTAGTAGTCATAAACCGAAGGGGATATACCGAAACTAAAAAAACAGCCAAAAAGTGTCATGGCTTTTGTTGGGTAATTAGCCTATTTTTTCGGTGGAGTAATTGTGTCTTTAGCCTATTTAATTTAGCCGGTTTTTCCTGTTGGTTTGTCCTGAATTTTTGATTTAATAAAAGATCGGAACACATAAGTTATTTTATGATAGCACTTGAATCAAGTTTTTATTTCATTTCCACTTTTCCAATTTGGCGATTTTATCTGTAACTTGAAACAGGAAATTTTGTTATTGATACTGTTGTAATAATAATTTACCGATCAGTCTTGTTGAAAGATGATACTTGCATTGATTTATTATTATTATTTACTATATGTGGGAATAACGAATACCTGTAGCACGGCTCAGGAAGCAATTGACATTAGTCGCCAGTGTAAAACCAAGTATAGGTTTCAGTTGAAAAAATAGTTTTAATGTAGGGAGAGCAACGTACAGAGCTCGACTGATGTTTTCAATTTTTGGGTCAATTTTTGTGGAATAAAAACAGTCACTAACATTTTCCTATAAAGAAAAGTCATCGGTGTTGCCAACTTTTGAAATAACACGCAATTCAAAAAAGAAACCAAGGTATGGCACAACATTTACTTACACTTACCAACAAAAAATTGAAGATTGAAACTCAGAAGAAGAATTGATATTTATTACTGGTGACTCCATCGCAGAGTTCAATGCAAAACTTCAACGGCAGAGGGTTAACTTTTGCAATTGAAGATTGCACATAGCAGGGAGCGCTTAGATTCTTTCGCGCAAGAAGAATATTATTCAAGAGAAAAATGGAAAAATTTGAAATCGGTCCGCTCTGAGGAATTGAAGCCCAACTTCAGGGATGACAGTTGGATGCCTTATATCCGAAACACACCCCAGCTGCATTTAAAAAGAGCCGGCCAAAGCTTTCCCCTGAGCGCACTAATGAGTTGCCCGGAGAATATATCAACCAAAACAGGGCCAACTTCACTGCACAATCTAAACGAAAGCTTAACCTGAAAATTGGACTGTCGAAATATAATGAGAGCATCGCATCGACCATCGATAACCCACCTTTGTTGAAGCCTGGATTTAAAAATCGATCTTTTATTTGAGTGTGCCCTCATTTATATCCCTAGATTGAATATACCTACCTTTGGCTTGAATATGTTAAAGCAAGCTTTATTGTGTTTCGGCTCCTGGAGATATAAAGCCAATTTTTGAAACTTCTACTGTCCCCCTTTAAAGCACCCGGCTCGGAAAACATACTGTGGAAATTACCTGAGTTAGTAATAGCATGGTTGCTGGTCATGTTCAAGAGCAGGAAAAACAGACCACAAAACCGCGAAGAGTTATAATGACGATATTAGCCTAATATCCTTCGTACTGGAAATGGCCTCTTCTTATATTTGTCAATCGGTGCCCCAGGCTATATTAGAAGTAATCCGCTGAGATACCTTTGAGCGAGGCGGTGAGAATTATCGAAAGGTGTCTACATTACAAACAATACCATGGCAATACAACAACGTAAGCTCATAATACAACGTAAGGTCTTAAGGAAAAGCTCTGTGTTCATCTTGAAAAGCTTTTACCTGAGCAGAAAAATAGGACGAGATACTGCCAAAATTACATTTTTGTTGCTCAAACCAGGAGATGTCGCTGAGGCTCCGCACTAAGACAATGTAACCGATTCTTCATATTTAGAGGCTTTACAACCGGGATCCGGCCCTGGCTTTTCGCAACAAATGAGTCGTTCCCTGCAAAAAAAGCTGTGGAACTCCACACTTCAAAACACTAGAGGTTGACCGACCTTAGAGTCACATTCTGTCATTATCCCCCGCTAAAAAACTAAACCACCAGAAGTGCACTATAATTGCGACTATAGTGCACTTCGCAGCTGCCCAACCCCCACAGCGAAAGATACGACAAAATGCGACTCCAAAGCAAATCAACCTCCAAAACTCTAAAATACGGGGCCACACCACTCAACTCGACAAATGTTGCTCGTACCGTAAGAATTCTTTTTTCTGGGTAAGGTTAGTGGCGTGGAAAGGACTAGCCCGATCATATTAGCGTATCCTCTCTCATAGTATAGTTACCACTGGCCTCCCCTGGGAGGTTATGATCGCACTTCCATCAGTCCGAAATAATTGCGGCAGGTGCAGGCTATGCTATATGTTATTCCACTGATGACTGACCATCTTGCTACTAATTAAACTCACCAACCCTTTTTCCATGTCGGTTGAGTCCAGACCGGCACAGGTTGTCGAGGCATAACTTCGTTTTGGAGTCATTAATAGCAGGGTTCCATTCGGCGATATTTTCTACTGGCGAGTTATCCGGAGTACTCGTAATTACCCCTGCACCTATAACGTGTTACTCGAATTTACTTCTGATATCAAACTAACCACCCTCGTGATAACGAGTGTTAAGGTCTGCATGGCTGGCAGAATCTTTATTCTCCGTCTCGCCAAGCCCCGAAGTTGACTCTTCCATCAATCATCTCTCCCTACTTAGTGCGTGCAGAGAGTGTCTGGTCTCCATATTTTACTGCTTGCTGATTATCCCTATTCGTACTTCCTTCTACACTAGAGTTCTCGAACACCGTCTTTGTTTCCCATTATGTCGCTTCGTTACCGAATATTTCGATTTCTTCGTTCCGCCTTCCTACTATCGCGACTCAAATGTCATCGGGAAAACGGTAGCGACCGCTTTTTGCGAGTGTCATGGCGTCATTATCTCATTATAGATGATGATCCATAGGAAGGGGCATAGAAAGGGGCCCGGGGGACTCTGCAAGTGGTATTGCACTCCCTTACTCTTTCGCCTGACTCGCAGTCAAGTAGGACACTACACCCATATACAGGAATTTATTACAATGTGCACTACATACTTCGATGTATCTAGTTTTATCAACGCCTCAACGATCTTGCTTCAACTCACGGCGATGAAAGTGTTTTTCACGTCAACCATTGTCAATGCCAAACTCTTATTCACATCCTTTGCAGTCCTTGTTAGGCTTGTCTATATATTGACAGCATCCGTTGTCGATCTAGCCTTTCTGAAGCCGAATTGCCTCTCCGATAAGGTACACTGAGCCTGGAAGAAATCTGTTGTATATCGCCCCTTCGCAAATCTTAGCCATGGTGTTTAGAAGACATATCGGCTAGTAGACCGATGGGTCCCTTGGGGACGTACCCAGCTTCATGATGACTGCAAGCTTTTGACGCCCATTGCTCACGGAACACTCCTTCACAAAGGTAGGCTGTTACTACTTTGGCGAACCCACCTGCTTCACCGTTCGGTATACCGTCCAGCCTGGGGGCCTTTTTCAACGACAATTCTTTTTGCGACTTCCAGAATTACGCTTTACGTCACTTACAATAAAGAAAGAACAATACGACTCCTAAACAGAACTCGACAAGATACTCCCAAATATTATATTGGCCCATAGGGGAGCGCGCGGCTCGACTAGGTATTCTGCACAATATCTGTTTCCATTGCTGCACGGAGGAGCATACCGAAAACGAGGGTAACACTTTTTTACTACCCCGGTAAACGCCCGGTTTTATCTAAAGAACGGTAGAGCACACTAGGCAGTTACGTTCTGCAAGACTTAAGGGCTCAATACACGAGCGCTCCATCCCACCACGCCACGCCAAAATAACAACAATTTCGAGGGCATACAAATTGTTTTGGCGTGGCGTGGCCGGAGGAAGTGTTCGTGTATTGGGCTCCTTAAAAGAGATCTTCAGTTTTAAAAACTCCACCGGATGGCTTAAGACATCCGCCACAGTCTACCAAACAATTTTAGGAACATGAAGTTGTGGTGCCAAAGCGGTAATTGAGCCTCCGGTTGTACTGAAGGCAACCCCACAACTAACCTGACAGACAACCCTTAACAACTTTACCAAAATTTTAGACCCCATCTAAATAAACACCATTTTTTAAATAAAATTGCTTCAAAATTTCGTAAAATTTTAAAAATAATTTTCGAACTTCCAAACCATTTTAAGATTGCAACATAAATTTAGGCGTTGTCATATTAGAACAGAATTTCGAGGAGATCAAAAGCTTCAGACCAGCTAAGCTTTGAAGATCGCTAGATCATTCGAAAAGTTGCCACGGTGGCGTTGAAACTCCGTTTTTGTTAGAAATTTTGATTTTCAATTTTGAAAATTCAGGATCGTAATGCGATTTTCGAAAAATGGCGGAAGTTGAAGTTGTTAGAAGACAGTAAATTAAGTTATTTACAAATTAGAGCAACAATTAGGTAATAATTGATCGTATCTGCTTAGCTTTTAGCATAGAATAAGTTGAGTTGATCTCAAGCAGCTTCTTCTCTTGTCCAGTTAGACTGATCCACCGCCAAATTCCAATAGCGTCTTCTCAGGTGCAAAAAAAATTCGCGTGAATTTTTTACCTCGCAGATTAGAAGTGAGGCGACGATCACTTGTTACTGCCACCAGGGGAGTACTGCTCAAACAATAGTTTTACATTAGCTAGCTGGATGTCAATCAGAATTTTTTCCCGTGAATTATGAGCAAAATAAGTATTTTATGATTTACATCTTTGACAGGCAGCTGTAGGAGTTCATTATGAGATTACGATCGAGTAAAAAATATTTTTTCGGATGATCTTCGTGGTTCAAGGTTGCTGGAAGCTGATATAATCAGGCCTTTAGAATTTATTCAAGGGGAACTTGTTTAAAAAAATAAAATAAAACAAAAACAAAAATTAATAAAGGAGAAATATTCAAAAAATTTATGTTATTTCATAGCGAATTTTCACTCTTTTGTTGCTGAACACGATTGTTCCGCGCACACAAAAAGTAGAAGCTGCAACATGGGTCCGGTGAGTTCCGCATTATTGCGACTATCATAATTTACAACCGTTTATCAGTGACGGCAATAAAATTAAATATTTGACTTTAGTAATAAGGTGAAATGCGCATAATAAACAGGTATTTACCTTTTTTTGAGGTGTATATGTTGATCGGAGATTTTATTGTGATCTGGAATATGCCAAAATGTTGATAAATATATGTGAATAATGTTGCAGACTCATAGTAAAAAATAGGATTTGGGTTTTGTGTTGTAAATGAGACCACTTTTTTACTAATATGCAAACGTTATGCATTTTACACTTGATAACAAAGTTTTTTAGAGGATTTGCACAGAAAATTTGTTTAAAAGTCATTTTTTTTAGTACCAGAAAAAGTTCGTAACCATGGAGTTTTTATTTGTTGCATGTAGGAATTTTTGGTTTTTGTATTGTTTTTATCGGATAGGTCAAGAAATTATTTTTTTTTTTTCAAATATATATCTTTTTCTGGATTATTAAAATTATTTCCTCGTTTTTGTTTAAAGTTTAAAATCTTCCAAATTTAAATTCGTTCTTTTACTAGACATGTGCGAAACGTGGATTCGATCTCGTGTGAAGGAAGTAAACCGGACTTTTGGAAATACCAATCTTCTTTCGATCGCTTGATATACAAGTATTTGCATTATGATCGGCAAATTAAACTTCAACCTTAAGATGTTCTTGTTACAATGTCTCAATGGCCATAGCAATTAATCTTTCATAAGACCCAAAAGACTCAAAGGATTTACATACATACCAAGAGGTAGAGGCCATTATTTTGTTGATGAGTAATTACCGGTTTTAATTCCCAAATCACGAATGAGTTAACAAATTAACGCAATCTGTAAAGAAGGTGGGAAGGAGTAGCTCACAACGTTGGGATTGTTTTGTTAAGAACTCACATGCTGGGAGATGTTTTTGCAAAAGGTTGAATGGAGTATTATAACATTTCAACAAGCATGGTGAATGGGGGTTGTTATATGTTTTTTGTTTCCTCTTTTAATGGTGAATTTATTTAGTTTATTTTGTTTTGGAGAAATGCTTTTAGTTCTTTTGTTTTCAACTTATCTTGATCATACAATCTTAAAATCGTACAAAAAGAAGCATTGATCCATTTATGAAGAGCACAGCACTGATTTTTTCCAGTTGGCTGGATGATTCAATTCGGACACAAGAAGGGTTTTCAACCTCCTCCGACCCGAAGGGCGCACTATGCAGTCGCTGTAAGAAGGTGTAACAGTCGTTGGTGAATGAATTGAGGGTTTTCAATACCTCAATAGCGGCTCTTCTGTTTATTAACTAATCCAGCTAAGTCGACATGTTCCTTGTCAAAAATACCGAGCTGTTAAACCCGTTGATCTACGACGTATACGTCGCTTTATGATAAATTGTTATCGACTACTATCCACAACTGAAAAATGATAACCAAACATTAAGATTCACTCTGTATTAGTATTGTCTAATCCCTAAAAAAGAAGCCTCCATTTCTAAAAAAGTCAAGCTCCCTGTATATTTCATTATGCTTACTGATGTCAATTTTGATAATTTTTTGATGATTTATGTGCTATCTATTGGAGTTTGAAAGAACTATAATATGAAACGATTTATGCAGTCAGTTAACGTTGCGCCATTTACAAGAGCTGTAATGAATTGCACCTGCAGATGTTAAGCTTTTCGAAGTGTCTAGAGGGTGCGAAAAGAAAAAGTCGAATTCCAGTAGGTACTAGGGAATGTGCTGGTGAGATCCAGAAGTTCAATTAAAAAGAGGCTTGGATATATAAATAAGCGCAGCGACATTATCAGTCGGCCGGACTGCGCAATTGGTGAACTAAACCTGAACCCCAGTTAGCATACAATTTTCACATATTAAACTGAGGGTGGAACAGACGTCAGTTGGCCCAACTGAACTCGAACTGAAGTTAAACGTAAAAGCTCGCTAGAAAATAGAATAGTTGAGAGTTTATCGAATAGCTGAATATCACTCCAGTGAGCTTTTGCATTTTGACTTTTGGTGAAAGAACAACAATTTCTAGCATGAACTGAACATGAAGTGGACTTATATGGATTGAACTGAACATTATTGAACTGAGATCGGTGGAGCCGGGCATAAGTGTTCAAAGGGACGTAAAACGAAAAAGTGTAATCTACATTAATAAAATAAAGTGTTTATCTGTGTCTGCTTGTGCGTACCGTCATGCCTTGGAGCCAAACTATAAGAGATAGAAATCTGATTTTTTTTCTAGATGCATACATTTCGAAATTTAGTACGGGTTTTCACAATTTTTTAAGTTCTACGCCTCTTGCAACTTGATTTTGACTGATTCTCGTTCACCGATATGGCATCCCAGAGGTCTCGGGCTCGAATCCTGGCAGCACCATGGTCCTTCGCCTTTTCCATTTCCCCACCTACATAACTTTTCTAGTCCTTTCGCGTTCCCCCAAGCGCATGTCATTGGTTCGTTGATGGGATGCAACCCGTTTCTGGAGACATAACATTCCATTCGAGTTACTCGATACTCCAATGTCAGAGTCGCGATAATAATGGTTGGGAGTAGGCGGAATAAAAATATCGCGGCTGGTTGTGGCAGTTCCTTACTTGCTGTTCAGCATTGAACTCTATATGAAAAAAAAAAAAAAAAAAAAATGGATTCGTCGACAGTACAAAGGGACTTTTCCTCAGACTCTAGTCTTTCAAAAAAGTTAAAAAGTATTACAAGACAGGGAAGAGGTAATAGAATAAAAAGTATAAGATATAACCTTTTAACTAGAAATTTTGCACATATGCATAGTTCGCGTGACAATGAAATCGGACCATTTTGCAAAAAAATCAAGATGGCGGTTCAAAAATGGCGGCCGATTTTTGCAATTGTTTTCCCCCATCCACCGATTGGGTAACAGATGAGCATGACAGGTAGAATACATTAATTGTTTGGCGTCATTCCAAATTCAAAATGGGGAGTTACCTTTTCCTTCACAATCCCCTCAGTATGGGTATCAAATGAAAGATTATGACGATTATAGTACAGTAAACTGTGTGACGTCTTTTAAAATCTAATATGGCGGCTACCACAAAATGGCGGAAGACATATAATAGCCTTCTTCTTTTGTTTCCTTATACCGTTTTATCATCGCGGATTGTGTATATGGGTTCGGGTAATGGGCAAAATTCTCAGGAAACTACAGAAAAAAGGATCTAAAGTGTTCGAATATGCTGATGACTCTGAAAAAAAAAAGACTCGGAAAAGAGTTCTGAACAGTGTTAGCTTATGGAAAAAAGATTGTGGTCTATGTACTAACCCTACAATGACAGAGCTGATGCTATTAGTAAACAAGAGCAAAGAAACCAACTTTCGGCTATCGAATATTGACAAGGGTACAGTTACATCTAGCCTCCCAGACAAGTACCTAGAAGCTTTACTTGACCCTAAACAGAATTGGAGACTCAATATTAAGGAAAGGAGTAGGAGGGCCTATATAGCTCCCTACTCAAGCGAGAAAATGCTTATACAAAAGAAATAAGGACAAGTAAACTGAGTAAGCAAGTACCAATCTCGGCGAATTCCAGAGAGTGTCATGCATATGCACCACAGTAGTATTGCGCATAATGCCAAAAGACTCGTTAAATACCATCGACTCTTGGCAAGAGAATGACCACTGACAAGAGAAGCCATACGTACATAACAAAAATTTTGGTAAGATTGACAGAGGGTTGATTCCAACCACCATAGACTACATTATCCTCAAGTTGGAGTTGAGCAGAAGCTTAAAGTCTAGATGAGAGTGGAAAAGTGGACACGTTTTAGCATATATGGGCCCGATAGTTTAGAAAAACGGTTCAAAGGTGAACTGCGGAGTGTGCCGAGGTCTTCTATGAATCATGGAACATAGCTAAAAAATTCAGGCTGGCGGAAATGCTGGCAATTTGGAAGGAGTAAAACAACAAGTGAAAAATACAAATCTATAAGAAATATAGTGCGTAGTGGTTTTAGTTCGGATTAGGGCTCTACATAGAAGCTTTCCCCCTCCCATAACAGATCAAACCCTGAAAATACCATGTGAGCTGGATTTCATTTATTTAGATGAATCAATAATTACGATGATTCAATTCTGCCTCAGAACTAAAAAACCACATCGAGTCTTGAAGCCTTTTTTTCAGCCGATAAACTACAAATATACTACAGGGTCAATGTCCAACTTTATTTTTTTTGTCCCGTGGTTTCGGTGTCGATAATGATTACTATTCCATAACCTCAAGTGGTTGTCAAAGAATCACAATCCTCAGAACAATTTCCTACCGTCATTAGTCACATGCCACGCCATATCGCGCTATTAAAATCCATGACGATAGAACCACTCTCTGCACTTTGCTGTCAATGTCTAAGGTCAGAACCTCTCCTAGCGCATTCCTTCCCCGTTGTTGTAATATTCTACACAAAAAATTATTTGACAAACCAAAGACCAACTTGGGCAAATAATTGACGATCAAATATTTTGCTACTTGAGGCTGAGAGTGCGGCGACAACTATGTGGGGTTAAGTAAACTCTGCGCTTGTCGATTTTATTTTTCTCTGAATTTTTTACGTAAGTAAATTCAATTAAACCGTCTACATGCGCCTTATTTGATAAAGAGCCAAAGTGGCTTTTTCCCGACATATCACAGGTGAACTGTTGAGCAATTAATACTTTATGGTACATAGGAGAAAAATAGAGAAAATAAGTTGAAAAAAACCCGATTATATGTCAACAGGCGCATTTGCTAGTAGCAATCTTTATTTACTTTACCTGGACAGTATCGGTGGACAGTTTTGAACGGCACAGAGTGTATGAGGAGAGCTTGGGTAAATGCCAAATGCAAGTATCGGATTAAGTAAGGAGGAAAACAAGAAAAAAGAATAATTTTATTTTAACTTTTATTTTGTTTTTAACTTTTTAAAAATTGCAGGACTTTCGACGGTGGCGGTCAGTAACAAAATATTTTATTTATTGTGGGTTTTCCCTTTTAAAACGTGTTTAGATGTTGCCATAAATCAAGAGAAACATGCAGACTATTTGCATGATAAACAAAAGAGATTAGAATTTTTTTTTGCTAATAGTTTTATGATCATTAATCTTCGCTTAATTAATATCTTCACGTTCAGAGCGCCCAGGTTGATTTGGTTGAACTTTTTATCAAAGAGCAGCGGCGCTTGTTTAGTATAGGGAAAAAATTTGAAATGAAATTCGTGGTTGCAAAATTATAAACATATTCAATAAAATCATAAATCGGGTTAACAATTGGTAGGCTGTTCCAATATGCAAATTGCTGAGGTTTGGATCCGGGTCATTAAGCTTTTCGCTTCCCGTTTTATTGGGGTGAAGAGAATGAGCATTTCAATAATCCGTGGAAATTTTTTTATATCTTTTGGAAGGACTTATGTATGATAAACCTACGTAAAGAAGAACTTGAGCAGTCGAGCCAAATGTCATGACAAACGCACCAACTAAAGGTGTTAGTCTATCTTCGGTATTACATAGTTTAATGATAACATCGTAACCAATCAAAAATTGCTGAAAAGCAAAATCCTTGTTTGTTCAAAGTGAAATTTTGGTTTTTTGTCTTTTGTTAATTGCTGTCATTGTGACACTTTTTTAGCGTTTGGTTTGGATCTTATTCTTGTAAGCTTTACCCAGAGCCGGCGCGATTTTGCACATTGTCCAGCCAGGCTAGGATGGTTTTTGGGGCCTTGCTCCAGATAAACGAGTTGTATTCGAGACGGGAACGAATGTACAGGGTCCGCCATGTAACGTTTTTTTTTTTTCAACTAGTGCTTATTTCGTGTATGGCAACACTTAGCTCATGTCTGATTTGACAGATAATTAGTTTTATCCTTCCGCTGAACGAATATGGTTGTGTATACGCTTGAACAACGCTGGGAAATATTGCGACATTACTTTGAAAATCATGGTAATGTTGCAGAATGTGTGCGAAAATTGCGTACGGATTTTGGAAGAAGAGAAGCACCGTCAGCTCCGTATGTTCGTTACCTTGTGAAAAAAGTGAAAGAAACTGGCATCCTCATCGATAAACCAACGCGTGAAAAGCCAAAAACAGTGCGTGCACCCGAGAATATTGCTCCTGTGGCCGAAAATGGGCGTGAATCGCCATCAACATCAGTTCACCGTCGTTCTCAACAATTGGACATTTCGCAGACATAAAAGACGCAGACAAAATTGGACCGATCGTGTAGGCTACTGCATGGCCAGCCGAGGCAGCCATTTGAATGAAATTGTTTTCCATCATTAACCGGAGGGATTGTACTTTCAAATAAAAAAAGAAATTTGAAAAAATATTCAGTAGTTTTTTTTTATAGCATTTTCAAAAAAAAAGTTATTTGGCGGACCCTTTATGTAGGACTTGTAGATTATAGCCCTGGCGAACAGATGAAGTTGGAAAACCCAGGCACTGTGATTCTTCTTTAGCAATTTGGAATATTCCAGCGCAGATCTTCGAATAAAGTTATGTTTAGGTTGTTTAAAGATTGTCCTGCCGTTACAATCTTATTGCCGACTGAAATAGGATGGTCGGTGCAAGTTTTAGTGGAGATGAGGCAGTACTTCATTTTTAATGCATGAAATTCGACCCGGTTCTTGCGGCCCCAATCAAGAACTAGTTTGATGTCCCTGTTTATCGAATTGGACAATAGTGCTTGCTTGTCTTACATTATCAAAGCCATAGAAGAAACGCAGAGTACAGTCGTCAGAAAAGCGTAGTGAATTGGAAGGGATTGAGAGCAGGTCATGTCAAACTATGAAGAAAGCTGGTGACAGAATGAGCCCTGGAGAGCACCTGCGGAGATTGTATGGAGGTTAGATTCGACGCCATCCAAGTTTAAGGGTAGTCTGGTGGATGCATGAGGGAAGGCAGTGAGCCTCGCGTTTGAACTCTTGTATGAGCTCAATTTTTTAAGTAGAGCCATAACGGTTAGCGAGAGACAGCCTCGTCGGAGTGTTATGCCTTTTGCAACAAGTGAATCCCGATAATCAGCCGACAAAGTCCTGACCCGACCCGACCTAAGCGGAATTTGGTATCCTATTATTAATTAACCGGTTAAGCTGGAGGGACGCCTTATTAGGGCTACCCCCAATTATTGAAATGCTTATCCATTAACAAGCCCACATTCAGCTATATAGAAAATCTGGCAGTAAGATTGACGCTTCGGATGAAAGTCGATGCTATGAGGAGCCTAATATGAAGAGCCTCGATGACGTCAAAAGGATAGCAAAAATGATATAAAATAGATGCAAAAATTTTGAGGATATAGTGGGGATGGTTTTTACCGAGATTTCAGGTATCAGCTGAAAAAATGACAATTCTTGAAGATTATACTGTTTGACTGTGCATGAAGAAATCCAAGACGGTCACGGGTATTGGGTGCCATGGAGAATTGCAAAGATGTTGCTACAGAATTCATTGGACGACATGAGGTAGGTTCCTTTCAGTTAGGTACTTGTAATAATTAGAGGAATCGATGTAGGGGAGCAATTGGGCAATTGACTGCACCTTTCCTGGGATGACTCGAGCCCTAGAAACGAAAACCGACTGGGAAAGGGACCTGAGGAATAGTGATGAGTGGCTAACTCCCGAACGATTTAAAACAATTTTGTACATACTGAATTTAGTTCTGAAAATTCCAAAAACTTATGTATATCCGAAACACCAATTTAATAAGGCGAAGTTAAATTCGAGTGGCTGCAAAGAATTGTGTTGGATGATAGGTTATATGTGGTATAAAGTTCAGTTTATCTTACCAATGCTTTTAAATATTGATCTATCCACGATCTGGTGCGTTTATCATAATTAATATTAAATAACAAAATTGGCTCGGGTTATCTCAATCCAAAACTTAAATTTTTGTATATGTGGCAGTCCCAAGTTCCGGAATCACGTCACGTTTTGTCATGGTTCAATGTCTACTAAGCTTACTGTACGGGGGATAGAATAGCTTTTGGGTTATACCGGGTTCGAGAGGGTGCTGAAGGAGGTGGTCATAACATGAACCATGCGTTTGAGCACTTGAGCAACTGGTCTAGCAGCAGTTTCAAAATATTGTCTGTTTGATATTGTCCCCCTTTCGCGTTATTCTATTTAGAAACGAATTCGTAGTTTGTAGGGTGCGCGAAAAAGGAGGGCTGCTCATAGACGCAATGATACAAGTGAGCTAATTTCTTGCTGCGATTATAAGTTTGCCGTGGTGGCAGGAGAGCATTTATTTCGATGGAACAGTCGTTATGATAGTAGCGATAAACTTTTGTCAGTGCTGCTACATTCCTACGGTGGCTCAGGTCGAATCAGTGGTTTCGGAGGAGGATCTTTCATCTCTTAAGAATGAGTGGTTCATTTGGAAATGGAATGAGTGGTTCATTTCATCGCAAGTCTTTGGCTAAGGTCAAGCCTAAGATCTTAACGGATGGGTCCGCAGTTCTACATCACCCACTGACACGTATGGAGAAGTGTTGCATCTTTTATTGAAACTTTGTTTTCAAGGTTGAATACCTGGAAGTGAATCTTCGACATGATTCTTACATATGTCCAATCCAGAATGAGTTTGATGTCCCGGTTTATTGAGTAGGACTTCGCGATCATCAAAAGAAGATCTGGCACATGCTTGTCTTACATGCCCGAGACCGTTTCAGTAACGCACAGTGCCATCATCGACGAAGCAGCGAAGAGTGTTGGTGGGGATTGACAGTAGGGGGAGGACAGTAGGCAAGGTAATTAGGATGGGCGACAACCGAATTCCAAAACGGCTTATAGTGGCAGAAATTCCAGGAAATACACCAGAAGGTAGACCCAGGAGGAGATGGATGGGCTCTGTGACGGTTGACGCAGAGACAATGCTCAACATTCTAAACTGGAGAACTGCTGCAAGGAACCGTGAAATTTGCAGAAATGCCCTAGAGGAGGCCAAGGCTCAATTTGGGCTGTAGCGCGATTGGGTGGATGGATGTATAAAGATAAAAAATAGAGCAGGTTACAAAATTGGTCCCTGGGGGCACCTGCAGAGATGGGTGTGTTTCAGTTCCGTTCTCTAGAACTGGGTCAACACCAATAGTTTTGAGTTTTGCAGACAGGGACAGGACCGGTAGTGCCGTAATCTATCGAAGCTTTAGAGATATGTGTATGTCTAGAGCAGTGATTCCCAAAGTGGGTTCCGCGGAACCTTACGGTTCCACGAAAAAATTGTAGGGTTCCGTGTCACCAGCGCCGAAGCGCAAATACATTCGCAGACTCACTGGCGCTGCGCCGGCCGCTTAACGCGTTCTTGCTAATCAAAAAGTGCGAGTGGCCCTTCTTCTTTGATATTTGGTCTACGTCACGCCGCGTAACATTTTGGCCGCCATTCCATATTCCCATGTCGAGGAGGTTGTGAAGAAAATGGTAATCCGCCCTCTTGAGATGGCCGGCATGGGCCAAACGATATATTGAGTATACTATATTGCTTATGGTATTCTACTTATCATACCGTTGCATTTGATACCCATGTCGAAGGGGTTGTGAAGAATATTTCAATCCGCCCTCCTGAGACTGCCGCCATGGATCTAAAGGTATATTGAGTATACCATTTTGCATTGTCATCGGAGCTAAAGCTGTATGCAAAATTTCAGCATGATAGGATATCCGTAAGTATTTGAAAAATTGATTGCAAAATTTGTTCCGTGAAGAAAGCAGTAATCCGTCCTCTTGAGACGGCCGCCATGGATCTAACGGTATAATGAGTATACAATTTTGCATTGTGTCATCGGAGCGGAAGTTGTGTGCAAAATTTCAGGGTGATCGGGTAACCGGAAGTATACAAGAAATCGATTGCAAGATATGTACCGGACAAACAAACAGCTTTCATCGTTGGGTTCCGCCAAATTTTATACATTGTAGAAAGGTTCCGAACGAAATAAAGTTTGGGAACCACTGGTCTAGAGCAAGCAGACCGGACTCCCCAAATCGATGCAAACTTTGCTTTGCTGATGTAAAAGATGTTTTCAGTATTCTAGTTTACCTGTAATCTGAATTTGAATAATATTATTTTTATTGTAATTTTTCTTTTTTTTAATGAATGCTTATTTCCAGCCAAATCTATCCAAGTAGCAAATTTTATACATCAATCAGATCAAATTGGCTTAAACCTTTGATTTCTTCATTTGATTTAATTTAATTATACTAGTATGTAAAACGGATTTAGATTGCGTGTCATTTTACAAAACTGATTTATGCCCTCATTAATGACACACGATTAAACACTTAATTAAAAAAACTAAAACATCTCTAATAATTTATCATGACTTCAAGTCGAGCGTCAAAAATTTGTCTCCAATTAAAATAATTTACTAAAAATTATGCGGGAATTTTGCTATCTTCATTGCTAATTCCACGTCAAACAAAGAAAAGTGCAAATTTGCCATGCGCAGAGCGAAAAAAAATTATCCGAGTCATGGCAAAGGCTTAGACCAAAAGCTGCGCGCCAAAAGACACTAGCGACAATAATTCAAAATCCTCGGCCCGATGACAGCCACCAATTGGTACAGACGGAGCCATTTAGATTAGTGAAGGGGCGCAGCTGCGGACGGATACTTTTTACTAGATCTAGTAATCTTAAGCCGATTTGACATATGGTGATGGAGGAAGATCGCCAGCAGCTTGACAAATGATCGGCCTATTTCACCATTTAATACAGGCCATGATCGCCAATCGATCTAGGCAAAGTATCACCTTCATGCTAGCGCTGGCGACTTGAAATTTTAATCAGATTAGCCGCGATTAATTGTCATTTATCATAAAAGAAGTAAAATTTTTCCGTGAATGGAAAAGTAAAGATTGGGAGACTTGGGATGGAGCGTAAATATTTTTCTGCAAATTGTGCGCTTGTTTGTTTGCTCAGGTAAATGTTGAATGTTTGCTAGAGGCAAAAATGTTTATACTAACACGAGTCTATTGCTAACTGCTTGGGAAAAGTTCTGCTAAAGATGTGCTAAGGAAGAAGATTTAACAAAATAAAAAAAAAATATGGTAAGAACAATTTTCGAGCCATTAACGTGGATGTGTTAATAATACTTTAAATTTTTCGACTAAAATTTAAGTGGTTGTTGCGACAGTTAAAGTTTTTTTAATGGTAGCTTTAATGTCATGTGTGGTGTCTTACGTGCCTGTGCAAAATAGATGTAAATTGCAAATAAGTTCAACAATAGCTGGGCGGGTTGGTTCCAAGAAAGTGATTGTTGTTGCACGGGAAATTTCTTTCTTTTTAGCATTTTTAATTATACTTGTGGGGCTTTCCAGGTGTGGTCTTATTTCGCGCTATAGCTTTCAGAAGCAGTCTGTTGTTCCCCCAACTGCTATTTTTCTATTTGCTTTTATTAAATATAGATTAAGTTCCCCAAATTTCAGGTTTTGTGCAGCAAGCAAAACTTTTAAATTCACTACAGTACAGCGTTATGTAAAGCAATAAATATTTAAAAACTAATTGTAACTTTCAGCTATCATTAATGTTACTGATGATTCTACTTATCAAATTACCTATTAAATAGTTTCTTCGATAATATCATAATTTGAAATTTCAGTAAAGCCCCGCGGTGACTGCGTACAAACATAATTGCCTAGTTTTACGCAAAGTCACACAACAACTTCCGACACGATCAAAATCGGAACACTTCATCGTGATTGAGCAAGAATTCCAGCATCTTCACCATTACTCTCGTCTGGAAGTTCCCTCGAGCGACACCGTCCTTACGCGTAATACGTATACCCATACAAGTGTGCCAAATTTCATCTGCATCATCGGATATGGTGAAGCTTATACTAGATAATCCGATCACAAAATGCCATTGATATACACCCTCTCAAGGAAAGCTGATTATCAATCCGCAAAAACTGAAATTCTTCTACCGAAATTAAAAAAAAGATGGATTACTGGAAGAGTAGAACTCAGGTAGGCAGCTACTTCAAGAATAAACAATTGGTTTGAAAAATAGTTTAAGCATTTAGGGGGTAGAACACCTTTAGAGAGTCTAGAAACAGATAAAATAGAAAAAGAGAATCACGAAGAAAGCTGTCAGAAGAAGGAATAGAAAAACCGTAATAGGAACCGTAGTAGCTCTAAAAGGAGGAGAAAGTCAGCTTGGAAAAACACTGGAAGCTTTCAAAGCGTGCACTTTTCAATGAGCCGTCAGAGCAAAACTGGTGCACCTGAAATAAACCCCATCATCTGAATACGATGAAGTGGAGATCAAAAGGTGAAGAAAGAGTAGTATTGAAATTGAAAAATACTAAGGTTACATACATAGATCAAATTGTAAGAGCTTTGGAAGAAAGAACAATAGCCCAGATTTCCAACGGTAGACCATCAGAAAAAAGAAGTAAGAAGAACAAGAAATAAGTGAATGAATGGCGTGCTAGAAGATATTCAAAAATTTGGAGACTTTGTCAATTTTCTTATTTTATTAGCACAGAAATTTTTTGTTAGCGCATCACATTTTTTTACATGGCGAAAGGAAGGTTGTTTCCATATTCTGATGGGAGCAATAAAAACTTCACATTCAAAATTATTTTTACTTTTTAGTTCATTTTATAATAAAAGCGTATTTTTAGTTTCTTTTTTAAATTCTTTTATTTAACTTCAATCCTGATCAAATCTTTGAAGTTAAATTTGACCCACTTCCCGGTTTCGGATAGAGCTGAAATTTTGCATACACGTTTAGTTTAGATGACAATGCAATCTGGCCATTTTGTAAAAATATCAAGATGGCGGTTCCAAAATGGCGGCCGATTTTTGAAATTGTGCTCCGCGGCCCTCTGACATGGGTATCAAATGAAAGACATGGGTATCAAATGATATGACAGGTAGAACACAATTAGCTATGTGACGTCATTCCAAATTCAAAATGGCGGCCAACACTAAATTGCGGAAAGCTTATAATAGACTAAAAAGTAGAAAATATAACCGATCAACTTCCAATTTTGCACCCACTCGTAGTTCGGGTGATAATTAATGTGTATGAATGATGAGATGAATAGTTGAGTTAAGGGTGAATTGAAAATAAAGAAGCAATACACGTTACAAAAAATCACAAACAAACACAGAGATGCTGCTGTCAACTAAATTCAACTACTCAAATACTGAACTCATGTCCGTATGCATAATTTCAACTCAACCCAGGTAGCAGAGCTGATTCGAGTTCAGCCAACCTTAACCCAACTCGACTCCCGTTTACATGTAGTTAGACTTGGGTTCAACTTGAGTTCAGCTCATCATGTATAAGTACTAAATGCAATCTGACCTTTTTGTAAAAAAATCAAGAAGACGGTTCCGAGATGGCGGCCGTTTTTGCAATTATGTTCCACCGAGCCCACGACATGGGTATCAAATGAATACAGTAAACTGTGTGACTTAATTTTAAATCTAATAGAATTGCCATCATAAAATGGCGGAATACATATAATAAACAAAAAGTAGAAAATAAAATAATTGGTTAAAAAAATTTTTTTAAAAAAATTCTTTTAATTAACTAAAAAATGTACTGAAAAGTAAAAAATAAAAAATATTTAAAAGAAAGCGTGAGATTTCAATTTTATTGAAAAAGTTAATTAAAAAAATGGCGCATTTTTCATCAAAAATTTTTTTTAGAATTTTCTTCAAAGTGAGCAAAACAACAAGTTTAAATTAATTTTTTTTACTACGCCTTATAAATTAATACATAAAATCCTAAATATTGAAAAATAAAACAAAATTAAAAAAGATGATTTTATAAAAAAAATGTGAATTTGAAATTAACAAAGCAAAAAATTGAGGGTTATTGTAAATCTCACGCGATTTACAGTTATATTTTCAATTTTTGATGAAAAATGCGCCATTCTTTTAATTAACTTTTTCATTAAAATTGAAATTTCACGCTTTCTTTTAAATATTTTTTATTTTTTACTTTTCAGTACATTTTTTAGTTAATTAAAAGAAATTTTTTAAAAAAAAATTTTAACCATTTATTTTTTAACTATATTTTTTATTTTTCTTATTTTAGTCTATTATGTCTTCTGCCATTTTGTAGTGCCATATTAGATTTAAATTGACGTCATGTCGCTTACTGTACTTATTGGGAGCCTCGGTGGTCTAGAGGTAAGGCGCCTGACTACTATCCCAGAAGTCCCGGGCTCGAATCCCGGCCAGCCCCACGGTCCTTCGCCTTTTCCACTTTCCCACCCACATTACTTCCCTTATTTCTTCTCCCCTCTTTACATTCCTGATTCCTCCTGCCATAGCCTTCGCTAGTCCTTCCCAAAGTCTAGTAATAACAAGTCTTTCATCTTCATACAAAAATTTCCGACCGTTGATTGTGTGCGTGCATATATGAACATCACTGCTGAGCAAAACTCAACGCATACTTCGTGAACTCGGCGAGACAAAGCCAGATTCTCTCTTTACGATAAAGTATGAAGAACAGAAAAGGAAAGAAAATTGAATCAGTTTTTTTATTTCATAAATCAAAACAAACGAGCAAATATGCACCAACACATCCCCATATAAACTCATAAAATTTTCCGACTTATGGTTGTATTCCAGCGCGTATAAAAATGTTGCATTCTCTCTCTGATAGCCTGACATCGTCATTTGAAAAACTTGTGCATGCAGCTGTTCGCCTTTCACTCATTAACCATATGAAGATGAAAGACTTGTTAATTTCTAGACTTTGGTCCTTCCCCGCTCCACCAAGCGCATATGTCATCGGTTGGCTGATGAGATTCAACTCGTTTCAAGAGGCATAACACTCCAGCGAGTTGTTTCTCAAATGCCCCGATGCCAGAGTCGCAAAATGGTTGGAAGTAGGTGAAATAAAAAAAAAAACATCGCGGCTAGGCTGTGGCAGCTCCTCCTCCGGCTGCTGCTGTTGCACATTCTATACGAAAAAAATAGATTATCGAACAGTGCAAAGGGGCTTTCCCTAAGCCTCTAGTCTATCATATAAAAAAAAATACTCGTTGTATACTTTCATTTGATACCCCTCCCGAGGGCGGTGTAAAGAAAAAGGTAAGCCACCCTTTTTATTGGCCGCCATTTTGAATTCGGAATAACGCCACCTAGCTAATTGTATTCTACTTGTCGTACTCTTTCATTTGATACCCATGTAAAGGGGTCGGGGAGTGCAATTGCGAAATTCGGTACCACCACCTTAATTTTTTTTATAAAAAGGTCAGGTTGCTTTGTTACCCGAACTATATATATGTGCATAATTTGAAGTTGATCGGTTATAAGGAAGTGGGTAAAAATCTAAGCAAGATTTGTTTACATACTACAGCAAGATTTGTTTACATACTATTTGTACAACATACAGGTGAAGCTAATATAAAGCGTATCAAAGGAGGACTTATACTCATCGCTAATGGTACTATTTCTTCAACCATCATCTTCTCACCCCATTTTAACGAACGCTACAGACTAGAAATTCGTTCGTAAATAGAATGACAGTTGCGGAGCAATCGTTTTCAGTCATTTTTCTGAACTTCTACCATCCAAAAGTTCAAATCGCGATCTGCTTCAAAATCCTCCTGATTCCTAATAATCTCAAACCTGTTCTAAACCTAGAACCAAGTTCACTACTAGACATTGTGCGGACTAGGTAGTGTCGGACTAGGTAGCTTAGAGCGGCCATTTACGAAATTGAAACTGATGATAATTTATACTTTATTCTGGTTATAAAGATTGTCTATTCTATTTTTTTTTATAATTTTTTCTTAATATTTTGAATGGTACTTTTATAGAATACGGAATAAAACCGATGTAAAGAAAACGTAACGTCACCTAACGTAACAATGAAATCGTGATTGAACTGAAACTGAAAATCTAAAGTTATCGTGTAGAAAACTCCATGCCAGTGGATAGCTTTTGCACTCCTCTGGGTACCAATAGCAGCAAGTTGTGTAATGCCTTATCCTGATATGGGGGCTCTGTCAGAATAGACCTACGTTTTTCTACTACGCTCATGGGACGGACTCCCATACAAACTTTCATTCCCTATTTCAACCCCGTCAAGCCTTTTTTCGCGACAATTATCCTTCTATGCCCTTCTCCAAGATTTAATCTATTTCTGTACCAAATTTCATCAAAATCGTTTCAGCGGTTTAGGTGTGAAAGCATTAACAGACAGACAGAGAGGCTTGTTCATTTACTTTCGCATTTATAATATTAGTAGGAATGAAAAAGAGTACCAGGTGTATATCTAACGTATTGAAATCTGTGAAAAAATTTGAAGCTAATTTTTATTAAATCAAATTAAGTTCAATGTTGGTTGATAAATAAATAAAAGAACAAGAATGAACTGATATTAATTCTAATGTTTTTAATTATTGGAAATTTCTAATTTTTCTTCAAAACACTTTGGAATTCTATAATTTAATTTTTTGGTAGTAATGTATTTACAACCACAAATGTTTAGCGACCGAAATTCAAAAGTGCACGAAGTTGACCCTATTTTCGAATAAAACCCCGTATTTTGATTTATTATATTAATAGAGATTTGTTTTTTTACTCGATAAATAATTAATTAAAGTTTTTTAACAAATCTTATTTTGTTTATTTCAGGTAATTAAAAAATGATTTTTCACTCCATAAAATAAATTGGGTAAGTCCAAAATATTTTGTTGTTTACAAAAAACATAGAATTCATCCGAAATATGTAAAAGTCATCACTGCTCCAAATCTCCCACCAAAAAATAAAAACATTTCCAAAAAAAAAAAAAAATTTAAATTTTCAAATTTCAATATCAAAAAGAAATTCTTAATCATCCCGAAAGCGGATGTACTTAAGCATGTTGCAAAAACAAAAAAAAAAGAAATCAATTTTTTTTCTACCAAATTTGCGAAAACATAAATTATTGAAACAGGATAATATCAACCAATACTTACAAGGATACAATATATATATGAAACGCCAAATACATTAAAGAAATTGGATTAATATAATAAAAATTCGGTATCCAAAAAAAATCAAAAATCACGGATATGCGCCATAAAAGTATTGATATCGAAATTTATCCTGAAAGCGCCAAGAGTAATGATCCATCATCATCTAGAAAACCAAATAAAAAAAAATACTGCTGGCGCCCCTATAAATTTTTTTTAGATAAATAATTTACATAAAACTCGAAATATAAATATGGCGTTTTTTATCGAGTCAATTTTTTTGTTTGTGTCTGCTTTTTTTTAAATTTAAAAGTCGTTAAACCGGTACCATGGTTTTTGGTGGGATAAACTTTTTTTGTTCGAGTATTGCCAATACATATATTATAAGAGTGGTTTCGTTTCTGTGTGTGTTTTTTGTTTTTAATTTTTCGATATAAAAGATAAAAAATGATAGAAATTTTGATCTGGTCCCAAAAGTTTTCGCTAATTACCAAAAATCGCCTGAAACGACTGCAATTAATTTTCTGGGAATCCTAATTTGTGGGGGCTAAGTCCATAAACAAAAACAAAAACGACAAAAATAATATAAACTTTTAACTATATTTTATTCAACATATTTTATCTAACACTGAAAGAAACGTAAACATTTCGATAAAGTGTAGTTTAAATGCTATATAAAAAGTTTACTACTTAGTAGGCAGTGGCGTAGCAAGAAATATTTTCTGGTGGGGGGGGGGGGGGTCGGGGGGTTAAATAGTTGTAAGTCAAGTCCTGAACTTTAAACATTATCTTTCAAAATTGATATAACTTTTAGTTATGTTTTAATAGGTTTTAAAAAATAAAATGGACGAGCTGAGGTATACGTGCGACCGTACTAAAAAACATGTTCTGTTAGTAAGTGAGACTTGGCTTAAACCTGCAATCTGTCTTCACCTTGTCCTTGGCTCTCGCGTGAAATCCGCGACTTGATAATTCAGCGTAAAACAATGTACAGACGTTATCGCAGGACTAAGATCCCTAACTACCTAAGTGAATATAAAAAGCTTCGTAATCACATTACTAGTAAGGTTATCTCCTAAACGCGAGTATTATCCCTGCAAACTTGATCCTGCTTTAAAATCTAAAAACTTTGGCATAATCTTCGTTCTTTAGGTATTCATGCTTCTGTGCCTATACCCTTTAATACTGATGTAAACCGTCTTAATGCTTCTTTCATCCCTAATAATTGCCTCTCTAAATTGTAATCTGGCTTCCGTAAACTTCACAGCTGTGAGACAGCTGTACTAAAGGTAACTACTGATCTGCGTTCTATACTTGACCGAGGTGACATTGCGATATTAGTTCTTCTTGATTTGTCTAAGACGTTTGATTCTGTGGTTCACTTGCTTCTAATTTCCAAGCTTAGCCAACTCTATAGCTTTTCCTCTTCTGCAACCCGTATTTTTTCTTCTCTTCTTTCTAATCGATTCCAATGCGTGCGGCATAATTCTATTGTATCATCCTTCCTACCTGTTCCTTGGGTGTTCCACAAGGTTCAATCTTTGGCCCTCTCCTTTTTTCTTTGTATGTTAATGATCTCCCCGCATTTATCCGTAGCTGCTCCATTCATTTATATGCTGATGATCTATAGTTATATTCTCCATGCCCTCCTAATCGGATTGAATCCTGTATTTCTGATCTCAATAATGTCCTATGCCTGATAAATGAATGGAGCTCCTCCAATTTCCTTAAACTTAATCCTAAGAAATCCCAAGTACTCATTCTTAGTCGTCGCTCTCTTTCTCTGGACAATATTTCAACTATCTCACTTAATAATGTTTTTCCTCCCGTTGTTGACTGTGTTAACAATCATGGTATTGCCATTAATTTTAAGCTATCCTGCTGCAACCATATCTCACTCATGTAGACTTTAGGCTTTATGGCAGTCTTATCATCGTCTATTCGGTCAAGCTTTTTGAAGCTCTTATTGCTCCACATTTCTTCTATGGGAACCTTATGCAGAAGCCGCAATAAGTGAATACCAAGATGGATTCAGAAGAAATAGGTCAACAAAGGATCAACTTTTCTCAATAAGGGAAACCTTCCGAAAATGCTGGGAGTGACGTGTATTAAATTTTCATCGACTTCAAACAAGCATACGACAGCATTGACAGGGAAAAAATGCGTGCGACAGTGCTGCACTTAAACATACCCCTAAAGATAGTGAAGCTAACGAAAATGACAATAGAAAATACAAGGTGTACAGGTAGAATACAAGAGGAATTGATACCCCTGCTATTTAATCTCTCCCTAGAAGGAGTAATTCGCAAAGTAAACAATGATGCGAACGCAGCCCTGCTTAACAAATCAAAACAATTGGTAGGATATGCCGCTACAAACACGAACTGTACGACTTATACAAAGAGCGTAAACTTTCTACCCATGCGAAGCTTCTGCGATTACGTTGGGCCGGTCATGGATAACTCAAGGATACCATAAAAGGCCCTGTATCTACTACTAGGTGCCAAAAGGCTAGTTGGAAAACCACAGTCAAGGTGGGAGATAATGTTAAGGCCGATGCAGCAAAACTGCAGAGAGACGTCTGGCGCAAAAAGCTGATGGAGGCCAAGGCTCGAATTGGGCTGTGGAGCTATCGAAGAAGAAGAAGAAAATTTTGTAAAATGGTGATATTTCTAGTGTTGAATGCACCGCCAAATATACAAAATCTATATCTATAGAAATCTCGTGCCCAAGTGTTTGTTACCGAACTTCTCCGAAACGGGTTGACCGATTTTTATGAAATTTTTTGTGTTTTTTTGGTAGGTCTAAGAAAAGGTGGTAGGCTATTTGTTGTACCTTTATCCAAAAGAAACAGCTGAAAAATCTAAAAAATTGGTAATTTTAGGAGTTTTCACTTCATTTTAGTTTCAATAGCTTCATGGCCTACCTATTTTTTGTCAGCTTCGTAAATGTAAAATTATCATTAAACCGAATCATTCAATTCAATGACAATTTCTAATTTACGCATCTGTCAAACAATAGGCAGTCCATGAAGCTATTGAAGCTAAACTGAAATACAGTAAGCAATATAGTATACTCAATATACCGTTAGAACCATGGCGGCCCTCTCAAGAGGGCGGATTAGCACTTTCTTCACAACCCTCTCGACATGGATATCAAATGAGAGAGTATGATAAGTAGAATACAATAAGCAATGTAGTATATTAAATATACCGTTAGATCCATGGCGGCCGTCTCAAAACCCATGTACCCGTTTTTTAAGGCGCTTCATCTTTGTGAAATTCATATCACGAAAAATACCAAGTCCATGGATGGTTTTTATTGGCTACTATTGGCTTATGGGTGCAGCGAGGCGTACCGGGTCTTGAGACGGCCGATGTGGATCTAACGGTATAGTAAGTATATTACACTTCTTATTGTATTTCACCCGTCAAACTTGATTATATTGAATCTAATATCTCGAAATTTTACTGAAATAATAAATGATTCTTTCGTGGCTTATGGGTGCAGCGGGTCCCAGCTAATAATATTATAAATGTTCAAGTTGAATTTTCTTCATACAAAAGGCGTTCCTACGCCACTGTTAGTAGGAGATGTAAAAATACAGATTTTATTTTGTTTGAAGAATTCTGAAAGAACTTCCGAAAATCTTGCCGCCATTTTATTATTATTTAGCCTTATTTTTCCCCCAAAAAGGACTATTGACCGATTTTTACGATTTTGAAACTAAAAATACTAAAAAAATATTTGAGGACTCTACGCTCAGGTATTTATGGAAATTTTATGAAGGTGGGACACCATTAAACTTGGTAGAATTTTTTTATGTGAGTTTCATTGATATTAAATAAGAAAAACAACGAAAAATATTTTGCAAAATAAGACATTGATGATACCTCGTTAAACTCCATTTTATTTTGCCTGTGTTGTTACTACTCTGAGGTCATTATCTGATTAAGAGATAAACAAAAGCAATTTTTTGATAACCAAAAAGGAAGAAAAAAATACTGCTTAGTAAAATGATTTTACAAAATCCATTCTTTATTAACTATAATTAAATATTACGTAAACTTTCACTAAACGCCATTTTTACTATTCTTAACAAAAAATGATAATGATAACCACTCGTGAAAAAAATTGAGGACAAAAACCGATATTTCTTGAAAATCTCGTTCTTGTATTCTAACTGAGATTCCCGGGCGTCCATTTGCTTTTTGTTTAAAAAAGCCATCTTAGCCTGAAATATCTCGAATTTTACATTTTGAATACTTTATATTAATTTAATTCTTCTGAAAGTAGAGAATTATAAAAATGATAAGAGATAATAATTTATAATGCGGTAATCTTTGGGTGAGAGTTGAAGAATCTTCTATTTTTATAGATGGGATATACCTACATATGCGCCAGTATATAAAATTTAAAACACGTGTTGCAAATTAAAAATTAATAAAACAGAAATTTGTATGTATATATAACACCCACATTTATATGTATATAAAAAGTTGTTAAACATCTTTCGAAATAGCTGCAAAATTAATTCAGAGCTAATTTGTGGAAAACAATAAAAAAATGGTTTAGTAATGTCACATTCATTAAAAAATTTATTAATAAAAAATATTGGAAATCAGTTTTTTAAGTGGAATTTGTAATTTGAAATATTATTGATAAAAATACAGAAATGCGTATCCCTGTTGGTTTAGTGTGTGTATTAATGACTTGCACTATTCGGACTGTTTTCGAGATGTTCCCCCAAAATGTTTTCCAGAATTAAATTGATGAGTCATTTTTCACAAGTCATGCCGTGCTTTAGTTAAGAATCATAATGTTTGGACAGCGCAACCTGTACTTTAATGCAAAGTGTAGACCCTAAGCCTAGCGGCGGCTCCATCTCTTAATGTACTAGGCATAGCTCTAACCGAGGAACTACGATGGAACAATCACATAGCCAAATCGCCAAACAAGCATCCCAATCACTGCTATTTCTTAAGAGAGGCAATTTTTTCTTCAGCCCTCATCCCGGGCCCCAATCCACAAGTCCTACATTCGGCCCCGCATTGAGTACAATTTCTGAAAGCTCAAATGAAGCAGCCTTGACAAAATTTTTAACTCGCACACCCTACAGTTTTTCGTTTTCCCACCGCACTCAGTACGGTCTAGTCGTTCATTCTATAAACGGAACAAATCGACTACGGAATATGCTACTACAGTCAGTATTTCCAAACTCGTATAACACCTCAGCGTTCAATCATAACTGTTCTCGTCATCTTCTCAAGCACTTACAAACCCCTAAAATATCACTCGTGTTCGTCGTTTCACCTCTGCTACAATTAAATTGCTTTGTCCGGGGGCTACGACGTGGACGTGGTGAATCGGACTAACCTGACAGAACTGTGCAACCGCAGAGCCCTGGGAGCTTTGGGTTTCTAAGGTCTAATATCAGGCTTCAAACCCCATATCTTACATTCGATCGCGAATTTGACCTAAGCTACGGGTGTACTATTGCTACCTCGTCGGAAGACACGAATCTCCATTGATCTGATCACAAGCGGTTTATAAGTGACCTCTATACAAACACAGAACGAACCCTACAACAACCTAAATAGTACACAAACAAATTTATATTCAAATAAAAAAAAAAAAAAAAATTTAAAAAGAAACCTACAAAAATACTCTTTTATTTTAAAATGAACCAAAGTGTAAAAAATAATTTTGAATGTAAAGTTTTTATTGCTGCAGACATTTACTTAAAAACAAAAAAACGTGGGGCGCTCTTCGTTTTACTGCCTCTCTTATCCTGGATAGTAATGTATGGGACAAGATTTTACTCACAGTATATAATAGACAGATGCCTCTCCAATTGTCACATATTGTTAGGACCCCCTTTTTGGGTATTTTGACTATGATACCTTCCGTTTAATCCTATAGAAAGGTACAGGTGTTCCACACTTTTTCCAGCATTGGCTGTAGTGCATCTGCTATGAGGCTTGGATCAGCTTTCAACAATTCTGGCCGGATGCCATCTTTTCCTGTTGCTTTATCATTGGCCATCGCACGAATTACTATTTTCATCTTGGATGGGACCCGGGTGGTGATTCTTATTGTCTAAGCATTGTTGTTGCTTTCTTGAGTTTCTTGTGGAAATGAACCATTCAGGGCGGCGAAGAAGTAATCTCTCCTCATCTTTGAAGTTGCTCCTCGTCACTGCACAGCAGCCTTTCATTCGCACTCTTAACGGCATCCTTTTTAGTAGAGTGCTTTACCGAGAGCTGTTTAGTTATTTGGTATAGCACTTTACTTTTTCTTGTGTTTGCCACTTTTTCTGCGAGCTCATTTATCTGCTGCCGTGTATCAAGCCGGACACTTCTCTTTACCTCCCGGTGTAATTGGGAATGTTCCTGTTCAACTTGTTGATGTTTTTCCGGGTCGCTTGTTGAATTCGCGTTATTGAGGGTTGTTCTGCTTTCTATTTTTTGCTAGGTTGTGTCCAAAACCCGGGGTTGCTGGTTTCTTTGGAAATAACCGATGCTCGTTTCCGCTGCTGTCAATATAGTCGGTCGTCGGTTAATGGCATTCCTCGATGATGTTTCGGCCCTTTACCTTCTTGGAGAACTGGGGCCGGTTCGTGTATGGCGAACGACGATAATCGTACGAAAAAAAATTGAAGTCGAAAAATTTTGTCGACGAAAATTTTAGCGTTTGCATAGGTCGAAAGAAAATTGTTCGTGTCCCAATGCAAAAACTCGATAACCCAAGACCTTTCGAGTGCCTTTCGTCGGCTTCAGACGAAAATTTTCAAATTTTCGACCTGCGCGAACCCGAGACGAAAAAGATTTTTCGTTTTCGACATACACGAACCGGCCCCTGGTTTTCCGTGCCATCCAGTAGGCCCTTTTAAATTTAGCGTTAGTTTTTTTTGAGTCTTCCTTGACAGCAGCCTTTGCAGCCATTGTCGTAACATTCCACAGTAAGGATTCAATGCCCTCGAAGGTAACGTTGACAAACTCACCCTCAAAAGCACAAAGGGAGATTTTGTTGGTTCAGAGAAAACTTTCGGTATCTCTTAGTTATTCGTCATTATGACGAATACTATTTTTGGAAGTGACACCCGATCAAATTCGTCGTTATGTTTTGACAGTTTTTTTTTTTTTTTTTTTTTTTTTTATATGACATGGTCAAGTTGAAGAGCAACCCTTTGTACCACTAGTACGTCATGTCGTTAAAGTCATGGTGCAATGTCTAGTAGTAAGCTTGATCTGTAGGCTAGAAGAGAAGAGATAGGTTAGGGGCCTGGACCTTGCGTTTGAACTCTGAGATGTGGATATCAGGTGAAGAATGTTTGTGAAAGAAAAATTAAAAAAATTGACTTCCTTCTTACGTTACAGTCCCCAGCCGGTCTCTCAATGGGCTATCCTGGAAAGAAGTAATATTATTTATTAATGTTCAAATAAAATTAAAGCCAGAAATAGATGAGACCATGGCCCCTGTTCTGAAAGTCGAATCATCACGACGTGACAAGTCGTTTGAAAAAAGATACGTGTCAATCGAATCACGACGTTCAGTGCAGGGCCTAAACTCACCTTAGCATTTCCACTCTAGGCCCTTATGGTAAAAGGGTAATTCGTCTGAAACGTCACTTTGTGTAACTCAAACGACTTGTGTCTTAGTGTCCCTGTACTGAAAGGACACTAGACACTAGAAAAACTCGTAGAAGCGAGCATCTTTCGATTGACTCTATTTGAGTTTTCGTCATAATGACGCAAATTTAAATTTTTTACCTTGCATGAATTTCTCCTCGCTTTGGGAATAAAGATCGTCCTAACGTTTTTCTAGCATCTCGGAATATGGGCCAGCGCAGAGCTGGTGTTGCCAGACAGGCCTTGTGTTTAAGGTCTATGAAGGCGCTCTATGGGAGCGTTGAGAGGTTCTTGTAGATTTTATTTAGAGTATCAATATTGATCTCATGAGTTGCACGAGAAAGCATAATCACCCAAGACAGTGCTCGGTATTACCTACAAGCTAAGCTAAACCGGTGGTCTCTTAGTATCCAGAGTCCATTGTTTATAGTATGTACTTTTTCGCAGCAGCATTCATCTCTTCAATACGATTATCTATATCTTGGGATTGCGGGTTTTATCGAGTAAGGCCTCTCTAGATCCGTCGTATTCAATTTGTTCAATGGATAGGCAAGAGCAGCTCGATGATCAGTTCATACCAATGTACCCAACAGTGCAGGAGTACCTCAAGCTGAAGGACCAAGTAAGAACAGTCTTGGAGTAGAAAGCGTTTTGATGCTTCCATATTCGGGTCACAATGGTGGACCCGGACACACCACAAATAAACCCCCAATAATTATATTTTCCATATAAAATTCTCTTTTTATTAATAAAAGCTTTTATTGAACTGACAAACAAACTTCTGAAACACCCACCCGTAAACTCATCCCAAGAATTAGAATCACAAATGATGATTTAACCGATTTCTTTGGTAATATTTACTATTAATATTTACACCTTATATTCTCGGTAAAAAAAATTGCGTAACTATTTTCATGATTAATCTCTATAAAATTTTGTTTATCTCATAATTTTATGGTAATACTTTCACTTTACATACTTTTTTTGTAATAAATTTTTCTATATTTTTTTAGCAAAAATTTTATACTTCATGAACCACTTAAAAACACAATTAATTTTTACATTATTTTACTTCACCATCATCACATCTACCTCGAGGCTAGACGATCTCTTGTAATGATATGGTTATTTTCCAAAAAAATTTTGACTGTCTGAGTTGAGTTTCGTGCAAAATTATAGTCTGGCTTTTACTTTTTTTTTTATTTTTTTTTATAATCACAGTGTCAATGGGGGAACAAAGAACCCAACAAGACCGCGCTGTCACACAAGTTGACTAACCTTATCAGTGCTGCTCTCTGATGCGCGATAAGTCGTCGTAACGTAGTAGAATCGGGTTTTCTTCTTGTATGTCAACAAGATGATCTTAAAGAGTCAATTTCAATTCAAAGTCAATTTTTTTTGGAAGATATTAAATATAATATTAATTTTTTTTTTGAGAAATATATTTTCGATCTATAGGGATCATGTTTTGTTTATATAAATGCTACTTCCGTTTTCAATATTTCCATTGACTTCCTGCTTAGTCCAAATCTATTTTCTAATTCGTTTTACATAAAAATACTGCCAATATAATTCTACAAGCCCCCGTCTATTCCTTAATGAGTTACGCATGTTAATTTTCCAGCGAAAAGTGAAACCCTCGTCAAAACCGCATTTGTTCAAATCATTAAAGTTCGTTCGTTGCTAAACATGCTAAGAATTTGATAGACAGCAGTCAGACAGTGAGGAATTTGCCCCGGATTCATTTGTGCCATTAGAGAACTTGAATTGGCATATCCCAGAACTCGAAGCAAAAATCAAAAATATAGTGATAATATCTGAACACTCACCTTTGTTCGACAAGGTCCACAGGTCGTAGTCCAATAATTGCAATATTGACAAAATAATTTTATTAGTCCACAAAAATTTCCGCCGAAGACCAAACTCCAAACTCCAGAATATCTGTCCCAAAAAATCTTTGATCTAATGTCAGTGTCCTTTGGACAACGTTCGGAATTTTGCGTCAGTGGCGGCGCGGGGTATTCTCTTGTGTGTTAAAATAAAAAGACAACAACAACAATAACGAAAAGAACAGAACAAGAGGAAATATGATTCACACCAAAATTCACCAAGAGCAGGTCTCCATAAACAAAACGAAAGCGCCATCAAATCAAACACTCTCTCTCGCACATGTCCACGGTCTTGGGAATTGCACACGAGAATCACCTGTTCGATCATCAAAGTTCATTTTTTTACCTGTCTGTTCTCTCTCCTAATTGTGCTACTACCAATGGGGGTAGCATGAACTGAACAGTGTTACCTTACTGACAGCAGCAGCAGAAAAATATACCTGCCCCGTGTATTATATATTTTATAGATACGCGTGCTTGTAGTGTTTCAGCTTTTGCTGCTGCTGCTTTCTGATGATGCGCCGCTGCTTCTGTACCTGCTGTATACACCTGTATATACTACCTGGCGGGTTCTGTCGCGATATTAGCTCGCGTTCTTGTTACCTTTTACCAGTTGTTCAAGTTACCGCGTCGCTGATACATTAGACACAACATTTCGCCCGCCGCTCTTATCAAATGCGGTATTATACGTTCGAGAGATTTCAACGAGGTTCTCCTTCTTTAGTTCGATACTTGTTCGATATGATGATAATCGAGTAAACTCCTCCCTGCTCTTGTCCAAAAAGATAAAAAAAAATTTCTTTCGATTTTTGGTATAGTTTAAGAACGCACACGATTTCGGTTTGGAAACATTTGAATTTTGAAAATCGCACCGGGGCCTGAAAATTGACGAAAATTTCGCGTGGCGTGAAAAAAATTTCGACGAAAAATTTAAAATCGAGGTAAAAAGTGAAGAAAAATATTAAAGGTGAGATTCCTTATCAGTTAAGATTTGATTTGAAAAGGAGTTGAAGTGCTTTTGATTGTCTAGATTTATCATTGTTAGTATCTCAAGAAAATATTTGCTTTTTCAGTGAAAACAGTGAGCGAAAAAATAAGATAAAAATCAATTAAAAAAAAATAAAAAATTAAAGTTTACAACATCTCAAAAAGTGTTTTTTTATTGTGCGCATTTTATTTACGAAAATTTTTGTGTGATTGTCAAATTGAAAATTGTGATTTTTTCTATATTTTTGTACAAATAGGGGCAATTTGCAATATCTAAAAAAAAATAAAAAGTGCATTTTGTTGTTGCATATAGCAAAAAAAAAATAATAATATATAATACATAACACATAATACATAAATAAATAAATAATACATAATTAAATAAATAATACATAAATAAACAAATAAACCATAACTAAATAAATAAATAAATATTTAAATCAATTTTTGTGTTATATCGTATATAATACTAAAGTATTGATGGTGAGATTGTACTGGAGCTAAGCATAAAGAAGGAGAGATTTCGGATTTTAAAGGATTATCTTTAATTAATCAAAACTGGATTATTTTGGGTACAATGTTGGGAATAAATCGACAACAAGTAACGAGATAGGTGAGATTTTCTATAATCAATCAAATAATGAACTCAATCATTGATTTATAGTATTTGCAACTTATTGATAATTATTTTGTTTGCTTGAATGTAATATGGTAATGACTATGGATTACTTTACGACGTAGTAAAAACAAATAACAATTTTGAAATCTTTCCTTAAACGAAATATAGTTTTGTTTTTACGTATTAATATGTTAATAACGTCAGAAGTGTGGCATTTATTTTTTTGTATAAATCTAGAATTTGTAATATGATAATTGTACAATCAGTAAGAGATTAACAAAATTATGAAAGGAAGGTGACCGATTTAGATAAAAACGTATTTACAATTTAAGATGATAATTTTAGCTTTGAATTTATATTTATATTTAAGATTTTGAACGTATTTCTCCGATAAATTAGCTTAACCTCCAAAAAATTATTTTTACATAACAATTTATTTCAACAAACCTTTTTTATATATTTAAAAATTTTCCAAAAAAAAAAAAATCTTATAAACCCCTTCATACAACTGTAGCAAAATGTTGTAACGTCAAAAACCCTACCAAATAATAAATTGCGACAGAACAATTACTTTGATAATTACATTAATAAATTTTTAGTTACTATATTTCTTCATTTCTCATATTTACAATCTGAGGTTAGATAAATTAAGGCCGCAATATTGTCGAGTGCCGCATTCAGTTTATATGTGTGTATTCCCCCGGCTGAAACTGGATTTTGCTAGTTAAAACTGTGAGAATACACACAAACGAGAGAGAAAAATGTGACCTATAAGTTATACTTTACTTCATGACTATGTTGAATATAATTCGAATTAATAATATGATTTAATCATAAGATTTTAAATTTATGAGATAAGATTTTTTGTGCGTTGGAAGAGATTTTGTTCTTTTGATATATATGGAATTGAAAAATATCAGTTTTCGTGAGACAGTTAATTGATAGATGGAGGATGACAAAAATTATTATGATTGATACTTACTATGTATCTTCTAGATCATTCTCTTAACAAAAAAACAATAAATAAATATTGCTTAAAAATTGGTGAAATAACTTAAATTAAACCTGAATCAAGAAGATTTTTAATAGCGTCGCGATTAGCTAAATACACAATTTTCGTTCAGTTTTCATATTTAGAGCTTCTATTATCCAAATTGTCCGGAAAGTTCGTGCGATTTTTAAAGGAAAATTTACACACCCATCCTTTTATTTTATATCCATTCCAATTTATCAGGGTTCAAGTTATTGTTGCATGCCAGAAACTAAAAATATAATTTGTTAGGTTAGAACATTCTAAATCAGCTTTAAATGTTTTTTTGCGAAGTTCTTCAAACAACTATGACTGTTGACATTATCCTAGTGCAGTGGTTCTTAACCGGTGGTGCACGCACCCCTTGGGGGTGCGAGCTAGAATATCTGGGGGTGCGATGTTGTAATTTTACAAATTCATAATTAAATTTAATTTGCACCAGTAAAATAAAAATTAAAACTTTGAAATTCATTTTGTTAAATAAAATTTACTTTTCCTATAAATACTTTTGGAATATGCGCGTAAAATTATTTTAAGTGGAAAAACTAACAAAAAAAAATTCTAAAGAAATCGCCAACGAACATGAATTTTTCCTATGAATTTCTATTTTGTTATATTTCATTTAAATTTTCGTTAACTAGTTTAGTTGTTTTTAGGGCGCGCGCACACAGAAAGTTGTGCGCAGCACCAGGGATTTTAATGAAAAATTAGTGCAGAGCTGGCTCCGCTCAGATCAGCTTTCTGTGTGCGCGCGCCCTTAGAACTAAAATAATTTACAAATTTACATTGTGTTATTGACCAGTGACAGTTACTATAATAATTATAGTAAAATATTTATTAATAATTATAAATTGGACTTTTATTTGGTATATCAAATCCATATTCAAAAGGTAAGGTAAAAACGAAAAATATTAAATATAACTTTCAAGGTGAGCGAAGTTTCTTTTTAATATTTGTAATATAGCCCATGTCGAAAAAACGGTATTGGAATGACGATTATGTTCGTTATGGTTTCACATTTATAACGGAGAAGGATGGAAATCAGCGACCACAATGTATTCTGTGCTGCGCTAAATTCTCAAACTCCAATCTCAAGCCCTCGAAACTTAAGGAACATTTTACCAAACAACATGGTGGTGGAGATGCTGGCCACGATTTTGAAAGCTTGAAATCTAAAAGGGCACGATTTGATAAAAGCGGGACCATCACGACTTTTGGATTCACACCACTTGAAAAGCCACTATTGCAAGCATCTTATCAAGTTGCATATATGTGTGCTAAGAAAAAGAAACCACATACAATAGCTGAAGAACTTGTGAAACCTTGTGCCTTAGAAATGGCTAAAATAGTATTGGGTTCTGAAGCACAACAAAAGCTTCAACAAATTCCTTTGTCAAATGATATTATCCGTACTAGAATTTCTGATATAAGTAAAGATATTTTAAAACAAGTTATTGAAGATATCAAAGCTAGCCCTGTCCCAATGGGTATTCAATTGGATGAATCTACAGATGTTGAAAATTGTAGTCAGCTCATGGTGTTTGTGCGATATGTAAAAGAAAAAGAAATTGTTGAAGAATTTTTGTTTTGTGAACCATTAGAGTTGACAACAAAAGGAATTGATGTATTTAATAAAATCAAAGACTTTTTATTAAAACATGAGATACCGATGAACAAAATAGGATCAATTTGTACTGATGGAGCGCCTTCTATGTTAGGCAAAAATTCTGGGTTTGTAGCATATGTAAAAAAAGAAGTGCCTCACGTTACAATTACCCATTGTATTTTGCACCGACATGCGCTAGCTGCAAAAACGTTGCCTGAAAAATTGAAGAAAACATTATTCTGTTCAGTCAAAGTTGTAAATTTTATCAGAGGTCGTGCTTTAAATCATCGTCTCTTTCGTGCTTTATGCGAAGAACTTGGCGCCGAACATACTGTCTTGCTTTCTCACACAGAAGTAAGGTGGCTCTCGCGTGGACGTATGCTAAATCGTGTGTACGAATTACGAAGCGAAATAATACAGTTTCTTATTAACCAAGGCTGTAATTTAGTTGACGAGTTCAGCAATAGAGAGTCTATAATTCAGATGGCGTACTTAGCAGACATTTTCACACACCTAAACGAATTAAATATTTCAATGCAGGGATTTGGAGTGAACTCTATAACAGCCAGAGAGAAGTTGGCTGCGTTTATTTCGAAACTTCCAATTTGGATTAACCGTGTTGACAAACAAAATTTTGCTAACTTTCCTTTGCTTGAAGAAGTTCTTGTTTCGGATGATGAAAAAAATACAATTGCCACTGACATTAAAAACCACTTGAAAAAGTTAAGTGAATCTTTCGATGGATATTTTGCTACTGGAGATATTGGCATATCAGAAAAATGGATATTAGATCCATTTATTTTTAACATGGACTCTATGGATGACAGTGAATTATTAAAAGATGATCTTGTTGAGCTACGAACAAATGGCCGTAATCAAATGGAATATGAAACAGCGAATTTACAAAATTTCTGGTGTGCTCAATTAACGTCATATCCTCAATTAGCTAAAACGGCACTTCAGCACCTTGTTCCATTTGCTACAACCTATTTATGTGAGATGGGGTTTTCGTCACTTGCACATATAAAAACAAAGGCCAGAAATAGACTTAATGCTAGTGATGATATGCGTGTGGCTATTTCAAAAAAAATTCCACGATTTTCAAGCATAATTGAACAAAAACAACAACAAAAAAGTCATTAAGAATAAATATGTATGTATTTTGATAATTAAAAATAAATATATATTTTGCTAATTAATTTTTCTTATAAATAACTAAATAAAAATGTTTGTTCATATTGTATGTCTTTGTATCAATTTATTATAATTTATTATTTTTTGGTAAGGGGTGCGGGAATATTATTTGAAAATTTTAGGGGTGCCTGTAGCTAAAAAGGTTAAGAATCACTGTCCTAGTGGAACCCGGCTAAAGATAATTTAGTTGACACCTTCACGCCCACGACAAGTATATTCTTTATATTCTTTAAATTATATATGCCCCTGTAACTATCATAGCACACAAATGCGGCCGGCACTGTTATGAGAGTACAGGTACGAAGAAAATTTGAATAATATGCATACCACACGGGTATGCATGCTTCCGTTGGCCAGACACAAAAATTCTTAAATGCGCCCGGCATTGATGTATGCACGCTACCGTTAAAGGTACCAAAATCTAACAGTACGCCCGCCATAGAGGTATGCACTCCTCTCGGATATAGCTAAACGGTATGAATTTGCTCATAACCTAGCAATATGACACGGTTTACTTCATTTTTAGATGTGAATCTTATAAATTTGTGCAATGAGTTACTAGGATCCTCTAAATTGTTTAAACTAAATACTTGTGGTTAGTGGTTTTCAATCTGATTAGTATGTACATATATTAATTTAAGCTTCTAGACTATCAATGATCATCGTTTACTACAGCCCTACACAAACCGGTTTTATAGGCCAGTGGTCTCCAATAACGCAGTACAAAATGCTAGGGGGTGCGCCAAATTTCTCTTCAAAGTACTTTATGTCCTGCCCTTTGCTGAAATATTCAATACTTTTGTAAATTTTTATATTTTAATCCTTATTTTTGAAGGAAGGAAAAGTAAAATAGTTTTATGTTCATAATAAACTACCAGATATAAACATTAAGAGCAACAAAAAACCGCAAATAATCGTGAAGACCCTTTTTAAAATGGGCGGCTACACGGAATACGGATTTAAAAATCGAGCAGCAATTGAAGCTCCAGGGTACTCTTGCCTTCTGCCTACAGTTGACCTTGACTTCATCCAGCTTTCGCCTTCGATCATTGGACATTTTCTGATTTCTTAATTCGTAATTATCTTATGTCTTCCTCAACGCCGTATATATCTTTTCTTAGGTCGTCTTTATCTCCTTTTCCTGTGCGTACTTTCGCCAGCATTAACTTTGCTGGGCTCAGTTCCGAAACTCGCTCAACATGACCAATCCATATTATTTTAATTGACAATGTTTCTGGGACGTTGAAAGAAATCTGCAGGGATTTTTGAAATCCTATCGAGGGATGATTGTCTATGTCAATGATATCTTGCTGTGGGGACTGGACGTTATCACACAACGTTTCGCTTTATGTGGATAATGGGGGGAAATGCAGCCTTTTACAGTTACAAGAAATGTGCCAGAGTATCGAGTCCGGCGCATGGTTTAAAGTGGTTGGCACTGGTAAGGACCACTCTAGGGCTGTAGTCAACAATCCAACCACACTTTTCCTACCCGTATTCGAAATTTCAAGAGACTGCACTCTTTCGCTACGTTTGAATTTTACAGCTCAAAAATCGCTAACTCAAACATAATATCGAACTCTGGGCTCTGCGAAAACCATGAGAAATCTTCTTCTTATTCGAGCTTATTCTGCAACTACGTAGTAATCGCAATCGCTACACCAAAAACTTGCAGAAAAATGAATACATAGTGTGATACCTGCATCATACACAAAACCAGTTACCCCGTTTATGACTCGGTTCAACCCAGGTTCAACCAAGGGGGTCGCGTTGAAACTGAGTTCACTCAACTCAACTTAGATCTCCTACCTGGGTCGAGTTGATATTATGCCTCGTATATGCAGGTTGAGTTGTAGATCACCCAAGAATTAAAACGTAGGGTTCATCGCTACCTGCTCCAACACTCTCAACCCCCCCCCCCCCCCCCCCTGATCTATCATTTTCTACTACTAGACATTGTACCATGACCTGAACGACATGACAGACTGGTAGTGGGTGATTCCTAAACTTGAGTTTCCCACATAAAAAAAATTGGGTTGAAGTCATATTTTTTTGTTTGTGGACGATCCGTGAAGTCTGCTTTCGGCGTATATTGCACAGGAATATAAAATTATTTCTTTCCCATTGCCTTCCATGTTTTTTTAAAATTTTTTTACGTATCTATAAATGAGAATTTCATACAAAAATTTGAAGTTATCTTTTTAAGTCAGTTCACCTCTACGTCAACTCGACATCAAATACGGTGATCGAAATTTCAAGCCAACCTCGACTCAACTTTTCATCCTAGTCATAAACGGTTATATTTCTTCCTATCCTTATGTTATATTTAAAAAAGTGCACGAGCTCTTTGGGAAACACACTATACTACTACTATATATAGATATCATGATTGAAAGTAATTTTCAATTCATTGATCAAAGTTTAGAGGTTAATGATTCTGTTAAATTTCCCTGAACTATTTTCCCTAGATATTGGATTTGAGAAATGACTATTGTACGCAAAGAGTGTTGTTCGCAAAGTCTTTACCCAAAACTAGGCTTTTAATTTGTCGATCAATAATAGGGTTTGAGTTTCATACAAGCAGAAAATAAGCAATTGTTCTTGTATACCTATAAATTTCAAATTTCGCCCAAGTTGGTCCCACGAGGGATTAAAGGATCAGAAGTAATAAATAAATATGATACACAAGTATAGAATTTTTGTGCTCTTATGACCGCATTGAATTTACGAGATGTCGTGGAAATAGTGACAATTTCTCCCATTCTTCTGCCAGACTGCTTTGCCTTTGGAGAACTTTTTCAAAATTTACCATGAATGTTATATGGCATTAGGGTCTGTGGAAAAAAATCAATTCGCTTAGAGGCGTTATACAGTAGCTATTCTCTTACAATCTTTGCTGTATGCTTTCGCAGTTCCAATGAAATACCAGAACCAGTTTCTGGACGCTGAGACTTAATTTTTTTTTAAATATTCAGATATAATCATTCAAATATTTCATTGTAAACTCAGTGAAATTAACATTATATTTACTCGCGCACACATGTATCCCCAACCCCACGATTACTGAACCGACGAAGTTTTTATGAAAGGAGCTTGTTATTGGTCGATCTTATCCTTGGTTTTTGGTCCAAATATCTCAAACCTGATCTCGTCGGTGCTGAAAAGCACATTTTCCCGAAAACGTTTGAGAAGTGCTTAAAACCCCGGGTTTACAGGCCTCAGTTCAATTCAATTTGCAAAAGTGGTATCAACGGCTAGCATTTTCAGATCGTGCTTGAAATTTTTGTTGCTTTTTCGTCAGAAGTACAAAAGCTCACTGGAATGATAGTTGATCTGAGGTTTAAGGCGTCATTTTCGAGGATCGGTCATCAGGTCTCATTCCACGCCAAAGCTATAAGCTACCCATACTCAGCATATCTTTACAAAGTCACTAGGTAAAAACCATCTTCATCTTTCGTTGTCTTCATTTCAGGCGTATATCTTTAACATTGTCTAGTCGAGAACATTCGATCCGCATTTTGTTAAATGTTAATAAACGTTGAATATAATAATAATTGTAAGAGATATTTACATTGCATTTATGTTGTGTTACCGAATGCTCATTTCCCGTAAATGTAAAAAAAAAACTAACCAATTTAAACGACGATTAAATCCTGGTTGTATTACATGACGTGCACAGCTTAGCATCAAAAACAAAATTTGATTTAAAATGATAATAAAGCTGAAAATAACAACTTCTCTACGAATATTTATCCATTTATGCAATTACTACTGAAATAATTTGCTTGAGTCCTTTTTTAATCATCCCACTTTATTTTTTATTAGTAAGTACCATGTGCAGTCATTTCAGATACGAAGAAGTACAATCTGTCTTAATATTCCAAAATTTCGAATACTTTAGTTTTCCAACAATTGAATGCTTTCTTTTGAATCAATTTTATTCCATTCCAATCAATACCTGACCTTTTCTATCTTCTAACAAACTTCCGTGTATCCCATTCCTCTAAGATCGACATAATAATTCTTAAATTCTTTTAGATAAATCTGATTTATAAAACACAATTAACAACAATTATTGTCCAACATAAACACGTAATTAGTCTCTGGAATCACACCTAGCATTAATATTTTGGCATTTGATTTCATGTGTGGCGAAATTTCACAATGGACACTTAAGGTGTTGTTAATATCTTTAACACTATTTTAGTTTATAGATTATGTAAATCACGCTGGAGAATGTGCTTGTGTGTAATTTATTTCTGAATAAATTTAATTTAATTTTTAGATCTCAACTTAAGAGCTAATGAATTGCTGCACTGGGAAGCTTAATCACCATGATGTCAGCACAAAATTTGTACTTGTCATTGTTACTCATAAGTAATTGGATGGTTCGATATCCCCGTTGGGAATGAAATGTTTTTTTTTGTGTGGATTAAATTTTTTTTCTTACATAGTTTTTTTCTTGTTAAATGGATTTTTAGTTTGAGTTTATTGTATTACCTGTAACAAGTGTATATTTTTAAGGTGATAGACTGAGGATTAGAAGTCAACCTTTGGACTACATACCTTCCACCCTCTTAACATTCAATCTTACCAAAGCAATGTAGAGATATTTTTAACTTCCCAGTATAGGAACTTATTGTAATCGGTCCGAAAATCGAAATCGAAAATTTCAACGTATTTTCATCTTTCAAGGTCCCAGGAGCATTTTAAGCAAGAAATTGGGAGGAAGTATGTGTGTGTGTGTGCGTACGGATGTGGTCATTTTTTCCTGCACGATATCGCGCGAACCAAAACTGATATCGACTTCGTTGAGGTGTCGTTCGAAGCGTGTTAACCGAAATATGATCTGAAAAGATTTTCATGAAATTCGGTCCAGCCGTTTTTTGTTTAAGCGACGTAAGTGATTTTTGTACCTGCACGATATAGCACGTACCAACCATGATACCGACTTCTTTGAGGTGCCGATCGTAGCGTATTACCGAAAGTACGCTTTGAAAAGATTTTCATAAAATTCGATCGAGCGGTATCTATGTTTAAAGGGCGTAAGTGATTTTTGTACATGCTCGATAGAACGCAAACCAAAAATGATATTGACTTCATTGAGGTGCCGATCGAAGCATTGGAATGACACCCGTTCAAAATGAAGTTCACTTTTATGGATTCAGCCGAGCAATAGCTTCCCAAAGAGTCATCACTCGTCAAAATCCGAGTTTTCTTTAAAAACCATTCAACAAATACGTTAACCATTACAAACATGACGAAATTTTCAAACTTTAGTTCAGAACTGTTTGAACGGCGGATTGCTTTCCATATCCTACAGTTTTGGGAATTGAGTTCATCGCTGGATTTCCAGTGATTACAGCTTGGCCTTTTCGGACAAGTTTGACAAATCCGTTACATTGATTAATTTTGGTATTATCTCCTGAAATCGTTCGAATTGAAAATGAAGTTTTTACCATTGCAGTTTATCATTAGCGCGTCAACACGCTCAAAATGAATTCGCTTTATAGTCGTAGCACCATTCGCTGCAACTTGAGGTGGCTAAAATTTAACAATATAGTTGAAGTTTGGAATAACAACATATTCTTCATTTATTACCCAAGTGTGAGCTATAACATTAGCTGCGTTCCTTTTCTACTATTTAGTACTTGTGAGCAGAGCAGAAAAGGAACGCAAAATTTTCTGATTTGAGTAAAATCTCACTTGAAATTTTTGACGTTACTTTAAACTTTACAAATAAAAAATTCTTAAAAGAAGAATTTGTGACACAATGGAGAAATTAATGCGATAATTTCTAAAGTAAAACGAAAGATAATAATTTTTGATAATTATACGACTGAAGTTTTATTTATGGACGTTTTTATATGAGTAAATCAGCTCGACACAAATAAAAGCCATCTAGCGGGTAATAGCGTAAGTGAAAATAATTCACAATAGACTCGAAATGGCCGCTTTCCCCCTAGCGGATTTCAATTGCGTAATTGCAAGTGATATCTACTCGTTTATAACAGCAAGTGTAGTTGCTAGTACGCAAGTGTAAAAAATAGTAAAAATTAGCAGAAAAGGAACGCAGCTATTAATACATCAATTTTATATACATTTTCGTCATCCTAATCTTGTAAGTGCGCACATTTAGTTTGACATTTTAGCGAAAATATTGATAAACAATTGTGACAAATTCTCGGTATTATACATAATATTCTATATTGCCTATTGTTCATTTATTATTAAAATATCTAATCATAATATTCCACATCCATCATACTGGGAAGTTGATCGTGTGGACCGAAAGGGTCGAACCCACATCCCAACTAGTTCGATATTGTATACAATATTTTATTATGTGAAAAACTAAAAGATAGACTCCACACGTTTCTATGATAAAAAGGAGTGTTCCCTGGTAAGCTCAAGTGAATTATCAAGTAGCGCCGTCAGAAAATTCGAAAGAGCTTCAGGCACGGAGTAGTAGTAGGAGTCAAACTAGGATAAGGCTACTCAGGAGAGGATATACAGCTCCTACGGGTGTAGGTGTGGTGTCGTCTAGAGAAATCTGAAAATGCGTAACCAGTAATCTAGGAGTTCTTACCACAAAAAATGTTGGTTATACTTTGTCTTCTTAGAGACGTTTATCGGTTAACATTCACAGAATAATTAAACAACTTGTACTGTGTACTTGTACTTCGTATACTATTTTGAAACCCTGATCAGAGAGTCACACCTATTTTTAAATTCTTTTATTTAACTTACACTGTTTGTCGTCAAATCTTGGAAGTTAAATTTGACCCACTTCCCGGTTTCGGATAGAGCTGAAATTTTGCATACACGTTTAGTTTGGATGACAATGCAATCTGGCCATTTTGTAAAAATATCAAGATGGCGGTTCCAAAATGGCGCCCGATTTTTGAAATTGTGCTCCGCGGCCCTCTGACATGGGTATCAAATGAAAGGATATGACAGGTAGAACACAATAAGCTATGTGGCGTCATTCCAAATTCAAAATGGCGGCCAACACTTACACTGTTTGTCGTCAAATCTTGGAAGTTAAATTTGACTCACTTCCCGGTTTCGGATAGAGCTGAAATTTTGCATACACGTTTAGTTTGGATGACAGTGCAATCTGGCCATTTTGTAAAAATATCAAGATGGCGGTTCCAAAATGGCGCCCGATTTTTGAAATTGTGCTCCGCGGCCCTCTGACATGGGTATCAAATGAAAGGATATGACAGGTAGAACACAATAAGCTATGTGGCGTCATTCCAAATTCAAAATGGCGGCCAACACTAAATTGCGGAAAGCTTATAATAGACTAAAAAGTAGAAAATATAACCGATCAACTTCCAATTTTGCACACACTCGTAGTTCGGGTGGTTAATGTGTATGAATGATGAGATGAATAGTTGAGTTAAGGGTGAGTTGATAATAAAGAAGCAATACACGTTACAAAAAATCACAAACAAACACAGAGATGCTGCTGTCAACTAAATTCAACTACTCAAATACTGAACTCATGTCCGTATGCATAATTTCAACTAAACCCAGGTAGCAGAGCTGAGTCGAGTTCAGTCAACCTTAACCCAACTCGACTCCCGTTTACATGTAGTTAGACTTGGGTTCAACTTGAGTTCAACTCATCATGTATAAGTACTAAATGCAATCTGACCTTTTTGTAAAAAAATCAAGAAGACGGTTCCGAGATGGCGGCCGTTTTTGCAATTATGTTCCACCGAGCCCACGACATGGGTATCAAATGAATACAGTAAACTGTGTGACGTAATTTTAAATCTAATAGAATTGCCAACATAAAATGGCGGAATACATATAATAAACTAAAAAGTAGAAAATAAAATAAATGGTTAAAAAAAATTTTTAAAAAAAATTCTTTTAATTAACTAAAAAATGTACTGAAAAGTAAAAAATAAAAAATATTTTAAAGAAAGCGTGAAATTTCAATTTTAATGAAAAAGTTAATTAAAAGAATGGCGCATTTTTCATCAAAAATTGAAAATATAACTGTAAATCGCGTGAGATTTACAATAACCCTCAATTTTTTGCTTTGTTAATTTTAAATTCTAACAAAATTTTTTGATGAAAAATGCGCCATTCTTTTAATTAACTTTTTCATTTAAATTGAAATTTCACGCTTTCTTTAAAATATTTTTTATTTTTTACTTTTCAGTACATTTTTTAGTTAATTAAAAGAATTTTTTTTAAAAATTTTTTTTAACCATTTATTTTATTGAATGGTAAATAGCAAAAAACACAAGGCGTCTGAAGGCTTGAAGGGTTTCAGTATTTTTTTAAGCAGCTTTTGAAAATGTTAAACACGTTAAGAAAGGACCTTAACTACCTACTCTTTGGAATTAGAGTGAAAACAGTTGGAAAAATTGTGGAAATGCTAAAAACAGATGAGTGTGTGATACCTATATTTGCGAACCTACATCTGCGAATGGAAGTGTAAAACGTGTTTACACTTACAAACTTATTCAGTGATTACACTCAGTGGAAAGTGGAAACTAACACTTTTTTTGCTTCACTTTTGAGATGTATGCATTCAAGTGGGAATTGTGTTTACATTTATACATTTAATGGAAAGTGATAAACTTCACTTCACTTACTTTTTCTTAAGTGTACTCAGTGTACGCTTTCTACGAATGAAGGCTTCGGATTTCGACTTTTTACTCAATCAAGTTAGTTCTCATATTGGGAAAAAAGACACGTTTATGAGGAAAGCTATTCCTGCAAAAGAACATCTCCCCTTAACACTCCGATTCCTGACAACAGGTGGTTATTTGTTACTACTATTTATTCGTGCATTTTTCTAAATTAATATCAATCTTAGGGTGCAGATACAAGTCTTAATGTATTCATTTAGAATTCTTACCTGTACCATTTCAAAAAATGTACCAGTGTTTTGCAAAGCAATATTTTTCATTTTACGGGATGAATATTTAAAGGAAGTACTAGCTTTGTAAATACATACTATGCTTAGGGGTAAACAATTTGATGAATTGCTATAAGATAAGAACAAGAACAATTTAAAAACTGTCATAAACGCATAACCTTCATATGGTCTACTCGCAAAGTGAATGGAAATGTTTTGTGCACTAAAAAAAGTGGATACACTTGTAAAGTGGAACTACACTTTTCAATTTCATGCGTTTACACAATCCCACTTATTAGTGGAAATGTAGACTTGAAAGTGTATATATACTCGAGTGTAGCAGGTGAAACTTGTGTTTACACATATACAATACATTTTGCCAGTGGAATTTTATTTACACTTCCACTCAAAAGTGTAGAAGTGGAAACGTACCTTTAAACCCTTTATACTTGTTTTTCGCATCATACACCATTGTTTTTAGTAATGAAATAAAAGCCGCATTCCTTACGACAACAAGGATACCTTATTCGTGGAAATATACCGTTGTTTCATCAAATTTTTATTCTAAATCATTAAAAATTTTCCCCAAACCCAAAATTCAAATTTTTCCAAAACGGGCCGAGTGTTTTTTGTCGATCATTTTTTGTTTACTATCTACCAATAACTCTTTGACAAGCTGTGGCGGGACATTCTGTATAAAGGATCAAAATTCGATATTGGGGTTTGGTTTTACTACGAGTTTGCACTTTGAGGAACGACGATATGCGATTTTCAAAGATTCAGCCGAAGTAAACGAATTGTATTATCTAAGCGGTGCTGCTGTTTGAAAGAGAAACTTATATCACTTAAAAAATCCAAAACATTGTGTTACTTGCTTTTCAAAAACCAACTTGAAAGGTACCGATTCACATACAGACCGACGGCAGGCCGTGGCCTTTCAGTCCAGATCGGCAGGTGGGGCCTGATCAAGGCCACTCAGTCCGACTGACGCGATTGGCGAGTGTGGCGTGCCATTACAGATATTCTCTCGTGTCACCTAATGGTACGCGTGCCATAGGTTGCTGACCGCTGGGCTAGTCGTAACTTGCACATCGTCCACAGAGAAAGACAAGCCAAAAAATTGCGAAGAACTAAGAAAACGTAAACGAGACTGAACGACGGGAGTCCAGGAGTCTTAAGTCTTACAAGGACTGTAGCGCCATTTAAAAAGACGGTGTAAAATTGTATCCATAAACTGAACACTAGGAAGAAGTCAAATGTAGCAGATGTGTTAAAGTCCAGTCAATAATTAACACGTCTCGAGTTTACGGCTCTTACTCGATTCAATATTAGAGCTTTGTAAACACCATTAACTTTCAATAGTAAAATTTTAATTTCATACTGTATATTATTTGGGATTTTCCATAAACCATAGTGTTTGCGAAAAAACAGTTTAAAATAAAACGAAATATTAAGATTAAAACATGCCGACTTTAATTTTATGACTGGAAGTTTCCTCTCAGAACTCGTTTATTTAATAATAAAATCAATAGTATTTCGCCACTAATACTAGATTCGGAAGGAATAAATAAATAATAAAAAAAAAAACACCATTTAGATTTGGCAAACCATAACAATTCGCAGAATTTCACCTTCCTCTCTCTACCTGACATAATTTCAATAAAAAAATAATTTCATTGACGTAATGAAAACCAAAAGCGTTTACACTTTTATAAAACGTTTTCAAAAAATCCCAGAGAAAAGTGTGCAAGGAGAATACTTAATGAACTCTCTTCTTCGTAAGAAGGTTTTTGGCGTATGTTGATTCCGGTTTTCGACATCTCGGTCAGTGGTTAACACACCGCGAGCACAGGTAAAGGTATACAAAAAAAAAATAATCATATTTCCGATGCCGGTGGAGCCATCACACAATTCCAGATAAAATCAATTTGGACTGGTTTGCATCGGCTTTGGGAGTTTTTTGTTTTGTTAAAATAAATTTCTTTTATCTTTAAAACAAAAAAAAAAAAAAAATAAAAGTAAAAGAACAACAACAACATCAAAATCATTTTATCTAAACTAACATAATTCGGAGCAGGTGAAAATATATTTCACACTTAGCAATCAAGATCTTTTGTTTGTCAGCTATTTACATATGAAGATCTCGTGCTTACTATAAACAATGTGTCAGACGTGTCACATGTGTTACATGACAAACAATATCAAGGGAGGAGAGATACGGTGTTAGCTCAGCAGCAACATCTTAAGGAAAATTTTCAGGTGTGCTTTGGGCTTAAAGGTTATCACACAATTAGTAACAAAGAATTTGTGCTTCTATGAAATGGAAATGAATAAAGATAATAACATTTTGTTAAAACAGAACAATTTAATAATATTTCGTAAAATACACTAATATTTTTTGCTTGTTCTTCATAAAATGGATCGATGGAATACGTCATTGAAGACTTCAGAAGAACTACAACAAAAAAACTGGGATTTTACAACAGTAGACGTTGTATATATTTTCGGTGGATTCTGTTTTGTTGCTAAACTGGTTTCCATTTATGATAAATTTTATTTTATATTTTTGTTTTATTCACTTTTTTTATATTTTCTGTTTTGGTTTTTGTATATTATTTCCGTAATCGGATCCAAATTCTTTGAAGCAAAGTTTTACTCAAAAATTTTAATAAGTCACACATTTGTGATTCAAGCTCTCGAAATAAAGAGGAACGAACGAGTAATAACTTCATATTTTATGGACGAGACATTTTTTGTTTTTAACGCCATTTTTAGGGTTATTTATGTCAAAATTAATTAATTTATGTTAATCATACAGAACGAGTCAGCTGATTAAAAATTTTGTACGTATTTGGTAAATAATAATAATCGATTTTTGGCACCGTATCAAAATTTTAACTTGTTGAAAAACTTGATTCAAATCAAAGAAATTTCAAAATGTCTGCCGGGACGTTACAAGCCTTATAATCGTCTGCTATAGTTATTTTCTAATAACAATAGTAATATATTTTAAAATATCCGAATGGCAGCTTTTTTGAAATACTGTTGAAGGTCATCTGATTTTAGCACCTGTGGAGCTCTAAGCCTTAAGGCAGGTTTGAAGGAAGAGCAAACTAGGTCTGATTACGAGAACCAACTCAACGTTAAAATAAATGAAATCACACGTAACACACACGAAGACTTGAACGATAAATGGGATGATATAAAAAGAACGATAAAAGAAACAGCTGAAGATGCTCTAGGCTTCGTGCAACAAGGGCGAAGGGTTGAGTGGTTCGATGAAGAATGCGCCCAGGCGACAAGGGAAAAAAACCGAGCGTACCATACCAAGTCATGCTTAATAGACACAGAACAAGAAACTCTGAAGAGGAGTACAAAGAAAAGAGGCGAGCTGAGAAGAGATTGCACAAAGCGAAAAAAAGGCTTTATTGGGAATTGCAAATGAAAAAATTAGAAGAATCAGCAAACCTAAATGATGCAAGAAACTTCTACAAAAGCATAAACCAACAAAGGAAAGAATTTAAGCCTAGAGTGACAATGTGCAAAAATAAAAGTGGGGAGATATTAAGCAATCATGACGAAATATTGGCTAGATGGGCAGAGCATTTCGAGGAGCTATTAATGACCCCAGAGCAGGAGCACAGTGGTATACCAAACGTACAGAACATGAATCCGGACAATGAGGATGATAGCACAGCAGCCCCTACCATAGAAGAAGCACGCCAAGCATTGCGAACATTAAAAAATAAAAAGGCATCAGGATCTGACAACATACCTACTGAACTCATTAAGCAAAGCGGAGAGGAAACTATCCAAAAACTGCATGAAGTAATAGTGGAAATCTGGAGACGGAAAGAAATGCCTGATGAGTTGAACGAGGGCATAGTGTGTCCTTTACACAAAAAAGGAGACCCTCTATCTTGCAGCAACTACAGAGGAATAACGCTATTGGAGCAGCTCGGAATATCAAAACACCTTGTAGAGCTGACAAAAATCTCGATGAAAGATGCAAGGTGTAAAGTCAGAATTGATGGTGAGTTATCCCCACCCCTCAGAACAAATAGAGGATTAAGGCAAGGTGACGCACTCTCCTGCCTGTTATTCAACGCGGCCCTAGAAAAAGCAGTAAGAGATGCATCGATTAACACATCAGGGTGTATCTTTGACAGGTCAGTGCAAATACTAGCCTTTGCCGACGATATTGCTATCCTTGGAAGATCATTTGAGAGCATGAAGGAGGCCTTTGTAGCACTTGAGCAAGCCGCAAAAAAAATCGGGTTGGAAATAAATGAGCACAAAACAAAGTATATGTGCACAAAAAACACCAGAAGTAGCAGACAAAATATAACGATCGGCACCTACAACATCGAAGCAGTGGATGAATTCGTATATCTAGGCACGATTATAACGAAAGGAAATGACACATCGGCCGAAATCAGAAGACGAATAGCACTGGCTAATAAATGCTACTTTGGTCTACGCAAGCACCTGACGCGACGTCTAGAAATATTTCAAGGAAGACAAAATTGGCACTTTACACAACACTAATAAGGCCTGTCCTACTATATGGTTCGGAAGTGTGGACATTGAAAAACGCAGACGAAGCATTGGTAGGAAGATTCGAAAGGAAAATCCTTCGTTCGATCTACAAAGGAATACAGGTTGAGGGCGTTTGGAGAAGAAGATACAACTCAGAGTTGTATGAAATCAGCAAGATTCCAAACGTTGTTAAAGTGATCAAAATAAACAGACTACGATGGATTGGTCATGTACAACGAGGTGGAGAACGAAACCCGACAAAGATAGTGCTGGAGAAAGCTCCACCAGGAAAACGGAGACCAGGTCGTCCTAAGAAAAGATACATAGATGACGTCGAGGATGACTTGAGACAGTTGGGCATAAGAAACTGGAGAAGTCGGGCCAGGGATCGAGAATCATGAAGGCAAATGCTGGAGGAAGCCAAGGCCAACAATAGGCTGTGGAGCTCCTGATGATGATGAGCTCTAAGCCTACCGCGACCGGACTTAGTTAGACTCAATCTCATGCACAGTAAGTGTGAGAGAGTGGGCAACATTTTAGATTTGTTGAAATATGTACTATCTGGCGTTTACTGACTCTTAGACTAATGCATTTTTTATATAAAATATTAACAATTTCAATGGCCAATTTCAGAAAATATTGATTTAAATAAAAAAAATCTTCTTATTTACGCTCCTTTAATCTCTCATGGGACATAGGGCGGAAACAGTTGCCTTCCAGCGGACTCTGTTTTGCACGACAGCTCTCAGCTCCGACCAGGATCTCCCAGTTGTCGCGGCTTCTTCTAGTAGGGCTCTCCTCCACGTTGTTCTAGGTCTTCCCACTCTACGGAATCCTTGCGGATTCCAGTCAAGGTCCTGTTTGGCTAGATTCTCGTTTTCGCGTCGCATTCAGTTTCCTTCACCTGATTTGGTCGTCTATCCTTTCTTGGCCGCCATAGTTCTTCGTTTGAAATTTTATCTTGCCAGCGGATTTTTAGGATACGACGCAGGCATCTGTTGATGGATGAAGACTTGTAGGCGCCCTGTGATGAATTGGGTGGGATTCCATGTTTCGCAACCGTAAAAAAGTACTGTCTTAACGTTGGAGTTGGACAGCCGCAATTTGGTGTTAGTTGAGATCTCCGTTGATTTCAATATGTGGAACAGGCAAGCATATGCGTCTCGAGCTTTATTTATTCTGGAACTGACATCTTCTTCTGCACCATCGTTTTCGGTAATAATACTACCGAGGTAGTCGAATTTATCGACCAGTTCCACGTCACGGTTATTCAGCGCAGTCCGTTCAATGGTGTTTGCATTTATCCGCATTTCTTTAGTTTTAGTTGGATTTAGCCTTAAGCCTGCTGGACTACTTTCTGTTGCCAAATTGTTAATCATGTTTTTGAGGTCCTGGTGTCTGTGGGCCAGCAAACAGATATCATCTGCGTAGTCGAGATCCTTAAAGCGGTCTAGTAAACCCCATTGTATGCCGCCTGTTCTACTATCTAGAGCGCCGACAAGGATGTCATTTATTACTATAAGAAATAGTAAAGGCGAAAGTAGGCATCCTTGTCGTACTCCTGAATGGATAGCTTGGACAATTACCCTATAAATAATTTTCCGACAATTTTTGTGTTACGGCCTTTATTTTTGAAGATATTAGCAAATTTTTAGGTTAAAGTTAGCTTTATTTGGTACTTTTTGTAATAAGGTTATGTGAAAAATGTAACGCTAGTAGATCATGGAAGGGCTCTTCGCATCGTCCCGAGATGTTTTTGCGATCGGCAGTCAGATTATATCCTCTTTTTGTGATTTTTGTTAGATCACTGAAGTCAAGCAGTATTAGACGCGATTAGTACTTAGATCGCGGACCGCTTCGAAACACGGGGGTCTGGCGGCAAAAGCTTGATAGGCTCGATTTAATATCCTTCGAAACACTCTACTGAACAAATTTCGCGCCTAGTGCAATATTCTCTCCTCAGCAATGTTATTAGTTACTTTTGGAAACCCCTTTTTGTTCTCTTCCGAGATCCTTACATCTCGCTTTGAGTGGCCATGTTCCATGAGTCTTCTGCATTGTCGGTATATATAGTAAATTTTATTTATTTATTCAAATTTTATACGGTATTAACCGTTAATATTTAGGATACATGGTTCATCAAAGCCCAGGAGGTTGCTTTCATAATCATCGAGAATAAAAAAATTGAGTGGTTATCTATACAAGTACTGCTTCCATAAATGCCGCTTGACTTCAGTAATCAAATAAAACCCAGTTACAAAAGGACTTGTGTGAAATGGCAGGAAAATGGAAAGGTGCACCTCTAGCTCAAAATCTATCTGTAGGAGACCTAAAATATGCTTCTATGAAAAATTTGGATTAATTTGCTTTTGTTGAAAATGTTGAATTTGATAAACAATTCAAAATTTAAATTACAGAATAAAGTTAGAAGCAAATATCGTAAACTTTGGGCGTATATGTATGTATATGTAAAGAAAATGCATTTTCTGAGTTCAACCTCAAAACAAAAACATTTTGAGCTCAACTTGAAATATTTGATTGATTTTTTGGGTCAATTCAATCATTTCGGCACGTGTATCTTTCTTTAGTCATCCATCCCCTTTCAGTCAGCTGGTTTTATTTTAAATAATCTTTGAGCTGTTTTGTGTTTTTTTAATTCTATTACAAAATATGGACTCTCACACTTACTACCATACAGAAAGTGAACTTAACGTATATTGAAGCATCGCAGACTTTACTTAACTTTGAATGTATCTATATATCTACTCACGTGCTTTACACGCCACAAGTTAGGACAGTGAAATGTTTTTAGTAACTAAGAAACTATAAATACCTCAATTTTTTGATAAGAAGTAATTATTTACCTCGAAATGCTTAAGACATCCAACACCTGAATCAACTTACATTTTGGAGAGAGAAAAAGAATTTAAAGTACAATCTACTTGAACAAGTGTTTAAATAAAAATAGTATCGATGCTACGTCACACAGTGGTAAAGAAATCACAATTCTGTCATGAAAACAATAACTGAATGAAACTTGAATGTTTTTTAAATTCATCGAGCTGAAAGTGTCATTTTTCAGGAACATTTTTGGTGTTTTTTGGAGCAAAAAAAATCTGATCGAGATAGTTCTTACATCAGTTATCATGTTAAAGCTGAGAGCTTATTTTTATTCAGTATCTATAATATTTGCCATTTCATTATGCAAATGTTAAAATGTGGTAGCAACTATTGCAAATCATGCAAATTTATTTTTGAAAATCGTGATTCTGCCAGGGAGACTTACATGTTCACTGCGACTATGTTACGATCGGAATGATCATCCATCGGAACAAATAATTCGGCGAACAATGATGGATCGTTTTCGTGACTTGTGTCAGTGTCTAAGACGAAAAAGAGTTCTAGTATTGAGACAACAATTGGCCGATCCATCTAATGGAAAGTTTAAAGTAAAGATTTTTGGTTTAACCCTAACAATCTAATCTACCCCCGTACAAATGTATGTTGCTCCATCGTAAAATTTTTTGTTTTTGGGTCAATGGGAATGTCAACAAGCAAAGTTGTCGAATTTGGAGTGAACAGAATCAACAACCGATTTTTGATTAAAATTCATTACAACATGCATTGTTTTGTGTGCTCTATGAATTACAGGTGTCATCAGATCGTACTTTTTCAAACATGAACTCTACCAGCGTGTTGCCGGTGATCGTGAGAGCGATAGAGACTATCCGGTAAGAGACTACCGCTTCCCCAATTGGATGGCGCAATTTAGAGGAGATGTCCTTTCAACAGTACGGAGCTACATAGCTCAAACAACGGGTGTATCGAGGGAAACGTTCGGCGATCATGTTCGCGACTTTGTTCATTTGGAAGCTAAAATTGTTCATGGTATTGGCGAACTCAAGTGACTAATACTGCAATAATGGCCGAAATTTGGACTTACAGGATGTGTTATATATATATATATATATATATATATATATATATATATATATATATATATATATATATATAAAAGTGAAAGTTTGTCTATGTGTAAATGTTTTATAGGCTCCGAAACTGCTCATCCAATTCGCAAGAAATTTTGTATATAGCATTTTCGGGCACGGCTCTAACCTTTCGGGCAGCTGTAGTGTACCGATATGGTACAATTCGAAACTTTTGTATGAGAGGCACTCTTTAAATTACCGTTAAAGCACTCAGATATATTTTATTTTAGGTTTTTTTCCTGAAAAAACAAATACGATTCCTAAGGTTCAGATCGATCGGAGGTGATTTACGGATATTTGCCATACATTTTTGTTGAAAAAAAGCAGATTTTTCGCGAAGGGCGTGGTTCCCTGTACTTGGATTGAAGTAACTTCGAAGCCAAAACGACAACAAATCCAATAATCGGATGTTTTTGAGCTGTGGTACCTGAAAATTTACAGTGCTTCAATCAATGTGCAATCAAGGTGCTTTATTTTTCAACATACAATAATTTTGCAAGGGACATATTTTATATTTCATATTTCTTACGGAAAAAATACTGATTATCATGCCGTTAAACATTTTAAAAGTTCGCTCAACGTTGCCAAACGTTGCTTATTGAACGTATTAACTGATTGAGGATTTCGCAATAAACAACAAAGTTCAATATCGACACCAGGGAGAAATGCTGTGCGAGAACAGCAATTCAACGTAAATCAGCTAAAACTTTTCGTGATAATTCACCCCGATAAGAGTGGCAGTGAGACCGTTGAATGGTGATTGGGGATATAAATGAATATATAATTGTGATTTGGGTTTGGAATGTGCATGGAAAAAGCTGTTTTGAGATTCCCAATTGTTTTGGCGCACGCCATTTTATTGGCTTATAGGTGCAGCGAGGCGCACCGAGCTTCAGCTAATATATTATAAATCGAATATGTATTATTGCTTTCAACCTATAATAAGAACACAGAACACTTCAATTTTAACATTATGAAATTAACAATAAAACTACCAATACCATCCCAATTATATTCAAGGTAATGGAAACTTTTTGAGATCAATTACAAATTTTAAATTAATGCCGAGGTTTACGATATTCGACAAAATAAATTCTAAATAATTTAATTTTATTTTTATTTTAAATATCACACGGAAAGATTTATGAATAGAAATTGAGATTTAATTTAAGTTATTTATTTTTTATTTAAATGCATACTTGGAAACGATAATACTCAAGTTGAAAAATTAAATCATTTACTATAGGAAAAAATTGTTTTATTTGTTGTTTTTTTGCAAGCTCGAGTTTCATGTTCAATGATAAATTTTTGGAAGAATAAATTTTCAATGTACATTCACTAAATTATAGTTAATTTTACCAGGAACTTGATTAGGTGTGAATTTCATACAGTGGTACTGGCTCTGAAACTAGTTAGTAGTTTTCTAATAGTTTTACGAATTACTAACTGGATGCAAAATTACAGTGAATGGTACTGAATGAATGAATTTTTGTCGAACTGTTTAACATATTTCTATTTTTAGTTTACTATAAACATATGTTGTAGAAAATATATCTGAAAAAGAATTTGTGCTTTGATTCATTTTTATCTTCCTGCAAGTGTTTTAAATGCAGAAAAATTAATGACTAATAATAATATCAGAGAAGTAAAAACAAAAAAAATCCAATGTTTGTAGGAAAGAAAATGAACTTAATTAATAGTCGAATGTATAATTTTGCTCCGCCAGGACATGCTGCCGATTCATGAAGGAGCCTTAGGATGGGTCAATATCTAGTAAAATCTAAGAACCTAGTATAACTCAACCACCCATTCACACTAAATGTTAGGTTTACGGTTAAGAGTCTTCCATACAGTTTGGCGACATACATTTATGGAACAAAACGCAACAAGTTCAATGCAGCGATAACTTGTTCATCCTTCCTATTCCTTTTGCGCAACCGTACTGATCAGAATTACACAAAAAGTGGATACCACTTCATGACTTCGTAATTTTTCCCAAGCGCCAATTCTTTCAGATTTCAAACTAATAATCTCACCTTTTTCAAATTCACTAATACTGCGCAAGTTCGAGGAAATTGACGAATTTAACCTTAAAATAAACTCAGCTCGCATACAATTTACACATATTAAACTGAGGATAAAACAAATCAACTGGACTCGGAACTGAAGTTGAACGTAAAATCTCGCTCAAAAAAACGTAAAAGCTCGCTCAACTGAAATAGTAGAATGCCATCCCCATTTATTAAGTTGGTTTTTGTTTAAAAATCTTGCTATGCGTATTATATAAAGTGGTAGTCAGGTCGATGATATGACGGATTACTCGAAAGCGTTCGATAGAATAAATCATACTCTTCTTGTGGTTACATTAGAAGCATACAGTTTTTGTGGCAGTATGATGTTATTATTGGATTCGTATTTGAGAAATCGTTAACAAGCCGCTTTAATCCAGTATACTGTCTCCTCATATTTCGAGGCGCTTTCTGGGGTTCCTCAAGGAAGCCACTTTGGGCCTCTTTTGTTTATCCTTTTTGTATACCTACTCTGTTTCAAGTCTTTTTAAGCTTGCTTCAGTATTCCTTTTGCGGACGATATGAATTTTTTCACACCCATACTTTCTGAGTCGGACTGTGCCCTTCTTTAGAATGAACTTAATGTATTTCTTGAATGGTCTAAGGGCATTGATGTGGATCTAAGTAAATCTAAATGCAATGCATTTTCTTATGTTTGCTTGACGAATATTAGAGATCTTCTAGTTTACTTTGACCGCAAGTTCGACTCTACGGCACACATAGAAGTGGCATGCAATAAAGCCAATCAAATGCTTAAGAGAAAAGATCTCGCTTTTAAGAACCCCTTGACACTAAGGACTCTTTTCGTTTCCTTGGTCAGCCGATGCTTGAATATGCATCCGTTGTGTGGTCTCCATATAAGAAAGTGCATGAGGATCAAATCGAGGCTGCCCAGAGAAATTTTTCGAGATATGCTTTACTTGGTTAAATTGGGCATCGCATGTTTCAATTTACAGCGCTAGATGTCAAATTATTGGACTCTAAACACTTAAAGGCAGACGTATTTTGGCACATGTTATATTTGTGAGAGATACTCTTTGCTTTAAAGTTCAGTCTTCTTCGCTTCTCGCTTGGTGCAATATTTATGCACTTATGACACGCCTTAGATCTAGACCTTCGCTGTTTGTAAGTTTCATACTGTAGACTATATAAATAAATAAAAATGTAACAGTACAAAATTTCACTGTAATCGGGTAGAGAGTATTTTTTTAAATGTAGCTCTGTAGGTCCGATCGGTAACAAATTATCAAATAAATATAGCTCTTGAGGTCTTCCTTTTTCAATAGACAGCAGTAACGAATCGACATTCTAGTGTCTCAGAGCTTTATCCACATACATATGTAAATATGTGCATTTGTATGTAATAAATTTCAAGATTTTAAAATCTAAACAAAAAAATACATTTAAATTAAAATTGGCAAACATTAACAGGTTTTGTTCTAAGGAATTTTTTGTTTTACACACATTCGTTCATTTATTTTTACACAATATTTTTCGCAGGTCAAAGAAAGGTCATCGATCAAACAATTTGATTTATGAATGTTTAAATAATAATCGGAATTTTTTGCATTCGGTTTTTTGCTTTTAAATCGATTAAGATGACATTTTGTATGGAGAATAGTTAGTTTTGTTGTCATAGGTTATTACATTGAGTTATTTTAGTGTATGTGTCAAAACAGGTCGTTAATAATTATTATTTAGATTTTTGTTACTATCTTCACGCTTTTTTTTTAATTAAATCACAAAAGGCTTAAGGAATTTAGTTTGAGTAATTGCAGGTGTCGGAGTAGTTTTTGTTTTAAATATTCAATTTAATATATTTTTTGAGTGTTTGGTGATAAATTAGTGTAAGCTGGTGGAATTATAAAAAGATTGAGTTAGAGATAGAGTTTTTGTGTTGCAATAGTATTTTAAATTTATAATTGAACTTTGGCGTTTTCAGATTAATAATTCATTCATTATCTGAAATAAAAAGTGTGGGTGTGTGTGTGTGTTTTTTTTTCAATAATTATATGCAATTAAAATTTATTATAAATATTAACAACAAAAAAATAATGCGCCACATATGTACATACCCCTTTATGACTAGGTTCAACCCAGGCTCAACCCAGGTTCATATACGACGGTCGAGTTGAAACTTTATCCAACTCTACTCAACTCAGATTACCTATCTAGATCGGTGAGGATCAATACGACCGTCACGCAAGAAGCGGTTCTATCTAATGTATGCTTTTTTCCCTGTTGCAGGAAAGTTTCAAAATAAGCATACAAATTTCTGTGTGGTAAAAGCGCTTCAAAGTTCAATTTCGGATTGACTTTGGGATGTAAACGCTTCTTAATGCTACCAGGACTCTGCAATGGTACCAGACTTGCTATTAAGAATTTCATGCCGAATTTGATAGAAGTAAAACTTGTAAAAGAAAAATATTCGGGCGAAAATGTGTTCATTCCCCGCATTCCGTTGATTAAGACCGATACTCCTTTGGATTTCAAAAGATTACAATTTCCAGTCCGATTGGCATTCGCAACGACAATCAACAAATTTCAGGGACAATCCTTCATTGTTTGTGGCCTGAATTTGGAGAATCCATGTTTTTCGCATGGATAATTGTACATAGCGTGCACACGTGCATAGCCGGCGGATAATGTGGGTATTACGGTGGTCCTTAAAATTTTTTTTCTTAATTTTCTTTAGGGCACCCTGTGACTTTGTTCTACTATATAAAAAAGGATTACTGTAATTTTTGGGGAATTTTAGACTGTTTAGGGGTTGCTACCGCTAAGTATGAATTCAATATTTTTGGAATGACATCTGGATCTATTTGAGCCTTCTTCAATTGTTTTTCTTCATTTATCTGCACGAGCGCTTGTATTTTATCCATACACGAAATGTTAATGTGTATGGAATTATCATTTCCCCGGCTGCTTGTAAAATTCCCAATTGTTTTGGCGTACCCTATATAACTCACGCCGTATCGTTAGATATGGTCCTGTTCGCGCAGCACTCACGGAGTACGCTAAGTCTGTATGTGGTCATCCATTTTCTGCTGTTAGCCGTCCTGTTAAACAGTGGTACCCACAGTGGCGCTGCCTAAAGCAAGAATGAGGTAAACACACTTGCTTGCTCTAGGGCCTCCAAGTTGGAAAGTGTTCTTGTAAATGTTGCAAAAATAGCGGAAGCCTTACCCGTAATGCCCTCCAAGTGTGTTTAAAATTAGGCCTCCAATCCATCATCACTTTCTGGTACCTGATCTGTTCCCATACCTTGAACCTTACGGACACTTGTTTTCTCATTTTGCTGATCAGCAAAGCTTCAGTTTTCGGCTCACCAATCATGAGAACATCGGGGGACGTTTTAATCTCTTAAGCCGGCTCTACACCATGCGGTAAACGTTTCATTCGAATGTTGGCTTCCCAGCATCGCCTCTCGCATCCGCATCGAGTCTGCATCGACAAAAGCCCGAACATTGGACACTCGTACTTTGAGTATCGGCCACATGCGTCCTACCATCAAGCGTCCATAGAGTCGTGTAGGCTTCGTTCGCGCATAATTCGATCTCATGCTGTAAACATGATAAGGGCGACCGACGAATCGCTTTATACAGTGACTGCCAAAAACGAATAGAATACATGCCGATCGAATCAATCTAAATTCGTAGCCGATGCCTGTCAATGTTTCATGGGTGCTATGTCATGAAATTGTGTTTCTATTTCCGTGTGTTCCGCGTGTATGCGCGTGTAGCATAATCGGCTGTCGGGGTAGTTATCTTTGTCGACGCCGCTCCTAGTGTGTGTATACAACGAATTTTTTTCATCGGTACTTTCGCCTTTTCCGACGAAAATCGTTTCGCCATCGACTTTAGCGTGTTTACAGCATCATATAGGCGTCGTCTTACGAGCACTACACCGATGTCATCCGCAAAACGGGTCGAAACTGCTCCTTTCGGGAGGCGTAGCCTGAATACATTATGATCCACATGAGGGGATCCAGGATAGATCTCTACGGAACTCCACATGTTGTTCTGCACACCGTGGGCCCATCTTCCGCCTTACAATGAAGTGATCTACCTTCTAAGAAAGGTTGTTGTCAAATAACAATTTCGAAGGAGGTAAATTTGTTATACTACCCGCACGTGTCCGCAAAGCATCTGCTTTAATTGTTATTTGCTCCAGACATTAATCGTTACGATTACATTCCGTTTAACATCATCCTACATTTCTTCGATCATTGTGTTTTCTCATGTAGTAATCCCTGTATCATTCAACTCCAGGTGTGCCGTAATTCTTTCTTGTAGAGGCACCATCGAAATTACCAAATTTTTTACATATTGTTGTCTCGTATTTTATTGTGATATACATCTTCAAAGAAATACAATGGAAAACCTTCAGATAATATTTGCAAATCATGTGAATTTTCTTAAGCAATATTTTTCAATCTTCTGTTTCAAAATCAGTTTTAGAAATGTTCAACAGATGTCCTAATGGAATGGCATGACTACAAGAAGATATGTCTCTGAGTTACAATGTTTTTGCAATCTCTTCCTAAAAAAGTGTTCAAACAATTCTCGATATCCAAAATTTTAGTGGCTATGCTGCATAACAATATTGATGACGTTTGCTCGAAATAAAAATGTTGTATTCATTTTAAAGAACATTCTAGAATATATGGAAAAATTGTAATAGTTTTTAATAATTTCTGAGTTGTGTTGTGCCTTGTTTTTGTAAAATTTAATGTCGTGTGAGAGCGAAGAAGTGTAACTCTTTAGTAATTTTTTTTTTCAAGTATAACTCACAAAATCCATAAAATTAAAAACGTAACATCACATGAAACGAATTACTTCCATATAAAATACCATAAAAATGTATCTTGCCTCTCGTAATAGTTCAGGCGAAGTGCTGTTGCACAATCCGAAATACCATTACAACTGATTACGATACATATCGAAGGAAATGCCAGCTACTAAGAAAATGGCACTTCGAAAGGTTTCTACGAAAAGAGTCCCCATAATTGGCCAAGCAACTACTCCAATTTTCCGATTCCCATTAGCCACAAATCAGTACATCACAGTTTCCCTATTAAAAAGATCTTTACCTTGATTACAGGTAAAATAAAAAACGCAAGGAATAAATTAACCCGAAGTTCGTCAAGTACTTCACCTGTGGCTCTCTTTATTTTTAGCGGAGTTGCATAATTTGTTGAGAGGTGTTAAGACGACGACGAATGAAATTCCTGTAATCATCTTAAGAACATCACGATTGGGAACAAGTATTGCACGAATATTGCGAGTAATTTGAAGTCTTGAAATACCTGTTTGGGAGCGCAGTAAAAGCCGCCATGGCTTTGATCATGAACGAAATTCTCGCTTAGTCTGCTGCAACTAGATATACACTATTGACTATCTACCTGACTTTCTGACTTGAGTGTTCACCTTTCAATAATGATATTTTTTATGTCTGTACGAAATTGTTTCAATGAAGAGCGTGAAAGGAGTTTCGCTAGTGATGAATTAGACAATTCGTCGGCAGTTTGCGGGTTGAACACAGTGCAGGCGATTGTCGTATTTGTTTTTGGTTTGTTACATAACTCCGCAGAGAGGTACTAGAATAATTTCTTTATTTTAAATGTAATTGGATTTTATCTTTATTGCTTGGTTTATTGCCTTTCCATGAATGACTGCGAGTACTAAAGAAGATAATGGCATTTATTATGCAGTTGCAATACAATGCAGTGCTTGTACCATACCGCAGCTGAATAACTAATATATTGCGGCAGATGCGGACTGCCCTAACTTAATGCCAAACTATTAAACTCTGATGTTTGAACTTCAGGTGTTGTCGGTTCTCGCTGTAATTAAACGCGGTATTTACAATGTGCACTGTATATTTGCCGGCAAATTAGCTTGTTTTTATGCAGAAACTATGTTTAAAACATGCCTGATTTCTTACGGGCGGAATCATGGCAAGATTTTTGCCATCATGCTGAGATTAAAGTAACTTTTTCCAGGTACGAATGTATCCAATGAAGATAAAATATGCATTTTACGAGCTTTTAGGGTTGTTTGCGTAAATAATTATAGGAAATACATGGGTTTTATTAATTGCCCATTTCGTAGAAGTTGGAAATTGCCATTGATAGGTACTCGACCGTTTAAGATGCGTTCTGGAGTTGGTCACGAGTTCTAAAGCGGTTTTCTTTTTTGTTATTGTACCCATGCCGATTCTATGCTTGCAAAATATTATTACAGGTTTAGTCGTAGTATTTTAGTTGTGCTCCTTTTCTTTAATTAAGCGCTTCGGATCAACCAGAAAAGCAACACAAAATTGTTGATATGAGTAAAACCTTACCTACAAGTCTTGAGAAGAAGAAAAAACAATTCAAGGTACTAATAGTATGTATCAGAAACGAAATTGTTTTAGAGCTTGCTAGCTAGATTTTATAAAGAAAAGCCTTTAAAATTACAGTACGTTTAAAAAAAAAAAACGCCATCTATGGGTTTCCCCAGTAAAAATAAAGTATGGCCTTGCAACGGGCGAGCACCGACCGTGATTGAAACATAAGGTCAAACCTAAATGGGAATTGAAGTAAAGTGAACTTAGGTACTGTAGTGGCCGTATAGAACAGAAACACTATAAGTTCACACAAGCCACTACAATCGAATCCGATCAAATATCGACTAGATCGATTGACCAAAAACGACTAGATCGCCGATCGGTGATCCATCATGAAATTTGGTGTTAATATCTTCAAATTTGAACATTTCAAAATTTATATCAATCCACTGCAATTATTTTTTTTGATTGTTTTTTTTCTTCGAACGGTTTAATAACAAAATCTCCCACTAAAATAGAAATCAACACGCACCACACACAAACTCACCAACAAATCAACACGCACCACACGCACCCGAAAAACAAACCGACAACTGGCGAGCTTCTTTCTCTTGTACATTGATTATCTTTAAGTAGTATCTATAAATCGAAAGGACTATTGTACATAACGAAAATGATCAAGGCCCCATAAATTTGCCGTCGTATGCCCGTGTATATAGTTCAGAACTCGGCCGATTAAATCCTTTGATGAAGTTTTGCCTCGTAACGCCATATGCGCTCCCATTAAAAATGGTTAAAAACTCAACGGTCATCATATGCCACTTAAAAAGCCAAGCGGCCAGTGTTCGCCCGTTGTAGGGCCATCTTTTAATTTTACTCGGATTCTAAGTAAGTGAAAATTCATGTTTCCGCCCCTAAATAATGGGGTTTTCTCAAAAGAATGAACTAAAGGTCGATGGGGGAGGGATTAAACTACCTGCATCAACTTGTTATAAAACAGCTACAGATTGTGACAGTATGTACATTTCCGTTTCCCATTGTCTACGATGTCTAACTATCTGATTCTTTTCAGTTTAGAAAACTTTTAAGAGACAGATTGAAGTAGGCCGTAAACATCATCGAGAGGAATCTTTAACCAGGAGTTAAGCATTACCTTTACCCACAATCGGTGGTATGTAACTTTTCTAATATTTTCAAAAATCATGGAATTTTGTTTCGCAACTTTCCCCCAAGTTATCCCATATGGGTATCGCTCCTTCTTCTATCCGAATGTAAAACTCATTCTCAGTGAAAAGCCCCTCAAATATTGCTAATGCTTGGTGGTACGGAAAATAAGAGATTTCAGACGCGCGTTCAAAACCACCTCCTCTCATTTCAAACCATAGTTTTGTTGTTGTGTGTGTTGTGTAATTTAACAAAAAAACTCTCAGACTACGCTTTCAAAGTATCTCGGGTTTCGAGATTTTTCACATGCCGAATGCAGTGTAAGGTTATACTCCGGCTTCACCGACCGAACTGTGCAAATTCCAACAAATTGGCGAACTGAACTTTAAAATAACTTCATTTTGCATACAATTTCCACATAAAAGATAAAATAGATCTCAGTTCGGTCAACTGGATTCGAACTGAAGTTAAAGGTAAAAGCTAGTTTAACAACTGGAATAGTGGAATGCCATTCCAGTGAGTTTTTGCATCTTTGAATTCAATTTCAACAGCAATTTCTATCACGAACTGAACATGAACTATACTTTAGCTGATGAAGCAATTTATGGAGGTATATAACACCCACGATCCCTTTCCCAGCTTCACATTCCTATATTTCCAATAAACCGGGTCTATCGCTACACGGAAAAGAGGAAATAAAGGAGGCGCATCTTGAAATTACGGTCATGTGGATTAAACTGAACATTATTGAACTGAGATCGGTGAGCTGGGCATTATCAAAAAATTACGCTCAATACTTGATTTTATGCGGAGTTACTTAGGTTGATTTTCATGTAAAAACTTGCAATTAAGGGTTATCTTTGTTGAAATATACGGCCCTACATATCGCTCAATTTTTGCTGAACACATAAGTGGCGAATTTAGAAATTTGTGGGGGGCATCCCGATCCAGTAGCGCATATAAAAACAGTTGGGGAAGAGGACGGAGAGTTTGACAAATATATATTTTCAAGGATTCAGTTCCTTTCCAATGACGTGGCTTAGTTCACATCTTGATATCAGCAGGGCCGGAACTTGTGCTGAAAAGGCCGGGGGCAAAACAAAACGTGGGGGTGCCATTCAAAAATCAATTATGATGATAATATATAGTATCAATGAAGGATAAAAGTATTGTTTTATAAAAACGTTCTTAAGATATTTTTAACATACAATATAAACGCGAGAAATTACTTACTAAAAACTCTTTTTTTCTACAATTTACCGAAACGAATTCGTTCGGTTAAAAATATAATATGTATATCGTTAATTAATCAAAAAGTAGTGATAGTGATAGCGTCAATCACTCTTTGCTCTTGCAAAAACTCTCCACTCAAGTCTCTTTTTCTTCAACTGCTCTTAAGCTTTTGCATAGCTTTTTAAAGAACCGCTCGCAAAAAGTTAAACTCGAAGACTCTAGTTCCACCAGTTCGTTACTTACCTCGGGAGTTCCTCAAGGTTCTGTTCTTGGGCCACTTTTGTTTAGCGTTTTTATTAACGATCTTCCTCTAGTAATAAAGCATTCTAAGGTTCATATGTATGCAGATGATGTGCAGCTTTATTTCTCTGCGCCAAAAGATCAAATCCATAATTGTGTGGAGCTGATTGCGGCAGACTTGCATAATATCTCAAGTTGGTCAACACTGAACTTACTGCAGCTAAATCCATCGAAGTCACATTGCATTTTTTTCACTCACTCTCCAATTTCTCAATCCGACCTCCCAGTAATTTCCTTAAATGGGGTTCCTCTAGCTTGCGTTTTTAAAGTGAGGAATCTTGGAGTGGTCCTAAATAGTAGTATGACCTGCTGCGACCACGTTAATTTAATTGTTGGCAAAACATACGGGCTCCTTTCAAAACTTAGATACCACTGCGGTTTGCTTAAAAGGGCTATCCGCTTGTATTTGATGAAAGCCTTGCTCTTACCTCTTTTGATGCAGGGCCTCTCCATTTTCCCCTCCCTAGATTCTTTGTGCGCTCATAAGCTCGAAGTAGCCTTTAACGATTGTGTACGCTTTATTTATAACTTACGCCGGTTCGACCACATTTCGCCTTATTCAAACACCGTGTTAGGCTGCTCCTTTAGGGATTATCGTGAGTTTAGGCTTTTGCGCCTACTTCATGATATAATGCACCAACGCAAACCCGCGTACCTTAATCAGTTTGTTCAGTCGTCACAATCACTCAGAAACAACAATTTGATTATTCCGCGTTTCCGCACACTAGTTGGGCAGCGTTCTTTCTTTGTCTCCGCAGCTCTGTTATGGAACTCCCTCCCAGTGGGTTTACAACGTGTCGATTCAATGAGCGTTTTCAAGAGGCGGCTTTTCGATTTAATTACTAACAGGACAAATTAAAGCATGAATATATAACTTTTTTTTTCTTTTTCTCTGCATTTACTGTTATATTTTAATTTGTTTTAGCTAATTTTCTAATTAATTATCTTTAATAGCTACTTTCTTTTTTTATATATAGGTATATATTTTATATATTTTTTTTTCTCTAATTTATTTGTTAGTTTTGAATTTTTAATTAATTTTTTTTTCTTAAATTGTGTCACCGTACTTTTATGTATCGTTTTTTTAATGAATGTACTGAAATAAGATCTGTATCTTTGTACATATTTTTGCAAATAAACAATAACAATAACAATAACCGATCTAGATGAAATTTTTTGGACATTATCGGCCATTTTTAAGCCCTGTGTGATCAGCTGTTTTCGAGCAAAACAACATTATGAAAATAACGTGATTTGAAAGCTTTGGAAGGTATTTGCAAGCCCACAAATGCACCTAGCGACATCTATCGGTCAATCAATTTGTGGGTAAACCAATATGTGTTCAGCTACACCCTACAACGAAGCGATTCCAATAATAATCTCGCCTGTAGGCCAAAAATTCAATGAAAATACCTCATCGATTAGTCTAAACCGGAAAATGTTGGGACGATCTTAATAGTGCAAAACTATCTGACTGTCTTGTGAATCCAGTTCAAGCAGATGTATGGAACGTCATACTAGATTACATTAGTGTTAGTGGTCGGTAAGATCGATAAAGTTTATTGTCTCAGGTCACGCTAAGGTTTGAATCGAAATTTTATATATATGGAAGGGAGATCGAGATGTTTCAGTCTACGATTCGCGATCGTGTCACATATCATACAGGTACTATGATTTTTCAGAAGATTTTATACACTCGACACACGACACAACGAAACTTTGTCGTTATGACGAATACGACGAAGATTTAGCGTCGTTATAAAGATGATAAAATAGAATGTCATTTGTTGGTCGATAGATTGTTGTTTAAAGCCTTGTTTTAGGCGTTTTTTTCAGTGCATTGCGATTTTTATTGTAATTAGACGATTGCGAGACCAGTGGGTGGACAACATTGTAACAAGGAAATCATTTTTTTCTTTTCCATTCACTGACATTCTTCACTACACATATATTACCACTATCAATACACAATGACGAATTTTACTGATAACGACGAATTTTACTTTCTGTCACCTCCTAAAATGAAATTCGTCATTACGACGAAAATCCGTTATCGTGTGTCGAGGGTACAAATCGTCCCCTTCAAGTCATATAGACGTATCTCAGTTTTGGGAAACTTTTCAGGAGAGCCAAATAACGTAAAGTGCCTTCATGTTTCCTTTTGTTATGACGAAACCGTTACAGATAGGGACTTAATATTTGGTGTAGTTATGCTTTAAGAACTAAGCTAAACCGTGACGAAGAGATACGCCACTTGAGAGGACGTAGAGGGAGGTAAGACGAGATACGATATTTTTTGAGATACGTCTTTATGACTTGAAGGGGACGAAATGTAAGTGAAGCGAGACAATGGTCTCCGCCGTAAATCTAGATGAGCTATTATATACAAATGATATTACTCTGCTATGTCATGATTTCGATTATATATTTGATTGTTATGAACCACACCTGATTAAATTAGATGTTAATTACATAAATAATCCACATTTCTCTTTTCAACTTGGCAGGTGACAAGGACGGAAGTGTCAATGTCACAAATAAATTCAATGCACTTTATAAACAAACGTCGCAATATTCCAAGTGTGATATTAATCCAATTTCGATTCATTGATTCCATTCCGCAAAAAATATGTGTTGCATAAAAACTCTCTTTGATGACCAGGTAGAAATTGAATAAAAATGACGCAAATATTAAGAGACACTAATTAGGTATGAACGTTTTTGTTTAAATTATTTTCAAGATTTAATCTGCCATAATTATCCAACCCCCATCGATATTTCACAATTAAAATAAAAATCAATATCTAATTACGTGGTAGCGTCCATGTATGTATATCTAACAGAGAGACAGGTGAGTCGCAAAAATCCACCTTATGCCTACCCAACTTTTACCTATGAATTTTGCAACCTAAGTAATAATTTTCCAATGATCTGACTGTAATTAATTACCGATGGATCCTTCAAAAAGGCGATTCTCATCCCTCGTAACGATTATCGTGTGACAGCCTAGATTTGTTACGTAAAGCTTCGTTACAGAGTAATTGAATTATTCACCTGGAAAGAATGGAGAAGGTTCGCGGCAGATTATCGAAAATCATGATTTTTTCTCTTCTCTCGATTACAATGGATGAAATGACAAATGGGTTATTGCGCGTAAGACTGTCGCGTTTTGTTTTAGCACAAAAAAATTTGTATTGAATATTTTCTTGTTTGTATTTAATCAAAAAAAAAAAAAAAGTACGAAAACAAAATAATAATGAATACTTTTCACGCTATTAACTGAGAAAATCTTTTTCAGGTAAGGTCACCTTTTTGCGTCAAGTGCTAGGACTAATCTTCCCAACAAATTTTCATATTTCTGCACCTATTTACCATTCGAGTGAATTCGATTATCTCTTCTGGCTGGATAAAAAGTGAAAAATCACTCGTGCGTGTGTCGGTTTTTTTGTTAACAACAAAATATTAATTAGAGGCTGTCAAGGTCACTGCCATGGCAGGTGAGGCTTAAATTTCTATGGGTTCAAATATGGTCAGAAAAGTGAACTTTAAATTGTTATCAACGGAAAAAAATACTTTATTAATATTCATCGAATGAAATGCGTGTGTTTTTTGTTGTTGTTGTTGTAAAATGAATATGGACGAAAGGTTAAGAGCAGTACATGGTGGACCTTGGCTTGTAAACAATGGGAGATTGCATACTAATGTGTAAGCAATAAAGGTTACTGAAGGGTGGTTGAGATGCACTTGACTTGAAAGTGTTGATTCAGTTGACTTGATTGTTGCGTTTATTCGCATCATTGAAAAACTGAAAAAAATCTACTCTTTTTAATTCGAGTTTTTGAGCAAATTGGCGAGCTGAACTTCTAACCTCCGCTTAGTTCACATATAATTCCCACATAATCAACTGGGAATAAACAAACCTTAGTTCGCCCAACTGGTCTCGAACTGAAGCTGAACGTAAAAGCTCGCTCGAAAGATAATAATAAACTGGAATAGTGGCCTTTTGCATTGCTGACTTCTGACGAAAAATCAAACAAAAATTTCAAGAACAAACTAAACATGAACTGGAATTTAGCCGGTGAAGCCACTTATGTGAATTGAACTGAACATTATTGAATTGGTGTCGGTGAATCCGGGGCATTAGCTCATATAACACTTTAGTTTGAGTTATTAGCTGCGTTCCTTTTCTGCTAATTTTTACTATTTTTTACACTTGCGTACTAGCAACTACACTTGCTGTTATAAACGAGTAGATATCACTTGCAATTACGCAATTGAAATCCGCTAGGGGGAAAGCGGCCATTTCGAGTCTATTGTGAATTATTTTCACTTACGCCATTACCCGCTAGATGGCTTTTATTTGTGTCGAGCTGATTTACTCATATAAAAACGTCCATAAATAAAACTTCAGTCGTATAATTATCAAAAATTATTATCTTTCGTTTTACTTTAGAAATTATCGCATTAATTTCTCCATTGTGTCACAAATTCTTCTTTTAAGAATTTTTTATTTGTAAAGTTTAAAGTAACGTCAAAAATTTCAAGTGAGATTTTACTCAAATCAGAAAATTTTGCGTTCCTTTTCTGCTCTGCTCACAAGTACTAAATAGTAGAAAAGGAACGCAGCTATTGTATTGCTTCATATAGGATATCATTTAGCACACACAATACGCCAGTTCTGGTTCGATTACAGAGGTTAAGTAGCATTGGACGTAATTAGTACTCAGTTGGGAGACCGTATTGGAAAAACGACAGTCGCATTTAAAAATATTTAGTGTTCAACACCGGTGCAGCTATTACTCACATATCCATGCAGAAATTGTCAAATCTTTGGGAATTCCGGGTCCACTCGGAATTTGACAATGATTTTTTTGGAGAGCAAATAGCGTATTTTTTATGACGAGGCGTGAATAAGGCAAGGGGTTAGATAATTTGTGTGGACCTATCTACACCCCTTCCAAAATGCTAATCGGGCATAACTCCAAAGCCAAAGAATTTAAAACCATATATAACTCAACAGGCAGCTGATAATTAAATTAACTAATTAACTTTTTCATTTTAACGGTTACCTGTTCGCGTGTTACCTACCGACAATAATTATGCTCCGCCGCCCCTGGTAAAAACACAAGGTGAGTACAACCTGAAAGTTTCTGCTTCAGAAATCGCGCGGTTTGTAATTTCCTCAAAAAGTTTGTCTCCAAAATACTTACTTTCCTTCCTTACTTTGATCCGTTAGCTGGCTGGTACCTGTACCGCTGGGTCTCGAACTCCATTCACGATTCGTTTCCATTCTCGACGATTTTTGGCGACGTCTCGAGCCTCGATAACTGATAATCGTTTATTCTTTAAGACGACCTCGATATTCTTTAGCCAACTTAATTCTCCAGTCTGCCGGACGGTCTCGCCAGAGAAGTTTACGTGGCAAGCAAGCTATCACCCATTCAACAAACATGTCCAAACCACCGTAGTCGAGGTTTCTTCCTCCATCAGTGTCTGTTGATCGGATCTTTGTCTAACTGTCTCGTTCCGAAGGCGATTGAGGAGTGAGACACCGAGAATCTGCCTCAAGCATCGCATTGTTCACGTTTCCGATCCATAAAGAATAAAAAAAAAGGAAAAAAAAATTTTGTAAGAAACTCTTTTCTTTACCTAAATATATTGATCAGTTGTGAACACAAAATTAATATAAATATAAAAAAATCGACTAAAAGGCAAAAAATAAGAAGATTTTAAACAACATAAACTTTTAAATCAAAATGGAAAAAATCTCACACATTCCTTAAAGAAAAGCGTGGGGTGCGTTTTTATGAAACAAAATGCTCAATTAGTAAAAATTCGTAGCTGTCTGAAATGTTAAAATGTACTCGCGGCAGTCATGTTTTTTTTAAGTTCAGGTTGGTATGGGCGCCTTTTTTTTCCTTTTTTTTATTTTTTACTTTTTAGTAACGAATAGCGTTGTTACAATTTCCAAACTTTTAATTAGATTATCATGTTAAATAAGGAAACTTTTTTACATGTTTTGTATTTGTTTCTTTACAACAGTTCTAAAGTGCAGCCCAAAAATTTGATACCCCCTCCTTTCCATTTGATACCCATTCCGAGCGCGTTGTAAAGAAAAATTGATCCTATGTTTTGTATTGGCCGCCACTTTTATGCCGCCATTTTTCTACCGCCATTTTGAATTTAGGATGACGCTAATTGTATTCAACTTTTTATAACCTTTCATTTGATACCCATATCGAACGAGTGGCTTGTAAAGAAAAATGTAATCCGTCATATTTTGTTGCCCGCCATTTTTAATTTGGAATGACGCTGCACAGTGTGTTTTCGTCGGAAATACACATGTCTGTTAATTTTTACCAATTTTTATTGAAGGGAAGTGAATTTTAAGACTCTACATTGAGTAGAACGAATAATTCTAAGCATTTTTTATTAAAAATCGTTTTTTGTTACTCAACAACAAAATCAACAGCAAAAAATGTATCAAAATGTCATATTCGTGTATTGTCATCGGGAATATATATGCCTGCAAAGTTTCATCCATTTGCATTGAGTAAAAGGCGGTTAAATTAACGTTACAAGATTTGATGCTCCGAAGTGAAAGTAAAGAAAAGAGTTTAAAAATCGGAAGGATCAACGTTCGGTAAAGGCGTACTATCGTTTTGATGGAAATATTTGTTCGTTTCCATATGCACCACTTGAGCGAGACGAATTTTACTGTTGCCTGGACTTGGGACCAGACGACAACGAAGGTATCAAGTTGGTTACGGAGTTGTTGTCGTCGTATCGAACTCCGCGTCGTCCTTCGAATGTGCTTCACGCATAATCGCGTCAAACACAAGATTGAAGAGAAGTAGCGAAGCGACGTTTCCTTGTCGAGCACCTGTTTGAATCGGCAATTTCTCGGATAAGTCATTTCGAATACGAATTTCCAAGGCTCTCCACAAGCTGTTCCAATCGATGCAATCGAAAGCGGATTTGAAATGGATGAAAACGACGACAGCTCGTTTGCCGCAACGAATTCTTGCTTCAATATTATTAACTAAACATTAGTTGCTACTTTGTTTAATTTTAATGAGATAATTTACTTCAACTTTAGAAATCAACAAAAAACACTTGAGTAAGTTATTATAAATAATATTTCTTGCACTAACCTAAAATATAAATCTACAATAAAAGTCTTACGCAACCATTTACCTCTGATTTAAAAAAAAAACATCTAAAATCATTTAAACCGCAAAACACAATCAAAATATCTTAACATCTGCTTTCTGCACGCAAGATTGCACCTTGAAGGTGTCATTTTAATATCGTTAATAGTTTAAATCACCACGACCACAACCAAAAATTTACTAGAAAGGTAAAAAAATTGTTAAACTTAGGTGTGGTAGCTACATCAAGAAGTTCATTCACATCAATAAGATTAACCGCATCAGGTGGCATCGATTCACAAGCAGTGCCACTTCAGTAGATTTATCTAGCCATAAATAATTAAATCTTATTAAAAAATGGAGATGTCATTCGCGATAGACACTTTTTAAGAATTTTAATAATATTCATGCACAAAACTGTTTTAAATTTATACTAATAAAAAGCAGAACACGGTTTATTAATCTTCGTGATAACCAAAAAATACAGACCAACAAAAACATTCCCAAATTTATTAAACGAAATATGAATAAAATTGCAAAGGTGACACTACTGCCGAAAAGATAACGCATATAAAAGTTGAAACTTGAATCTTTTGTGGCATAATCTCAAAACACGGATTTTATGGAAGGTGTTTTTCCAAAAAGGGAATTCCCCAAAATCAGGAAAAACCCTTCTTGGTGCATTTCTTAATTTATTTCGCCTTACTTTGTCGCGATCGCTCCTAAATTAGCTTTTAGCCAAATTCCTTGCGATCTTTCTTTTGGGAAGAAAGAAGCTCGAATTTTTATATCAGTTCTGAGGGACTTTGCAGGGAAGAGTGGTCCAAGAAACGCAAGAGATTACTTCGTTTTTATCTCTTCAATTGTAGCATTAAGAACTTGAGGCACACATTATGATAAAACCCGGATTTCGACGTTCCGGGGTTTAACCAGTGAATTCGATTTTGTTGCCAGTAGATTGGGGCTGTCGTGGAGTGTTGTTTTGGGTTTGGTTAATTCTGGGTTACGACTTTATTCCAGAATCTGGAGCGATTACCGCCAATTTGTAATCAACGCATCCTCGTATTTTTTCGGCAATTTAAAACCAAGTAAAAAACTGCAAAACAATAGTAGAGGTTTTCTTGACTCCTTCATGCAGGTTACGTAGGTACACAAAGAATCCAAAAAAATTGTAGATAATTCAAAATTTCATCATTTTACCGCAATTGAATTTTTATTAACAAATCTCTTGGAAACACGGGTCTTCGAACCACAAACTCCACTCTGAATTCCTACCTTGCCTCACAGATATGAAACGGAAGGGGAATGACTTGACGGATGATGTTGGTAGGCTATAAATGTCAAATAATCTATTCGAAACTTCTTCTTCTTTGACGGCTGTACAGCCGAGATCCGGTCCTGGCCTTTCGAAACGTTTCTCTCCACCGATCATGATTCTGAGCCGATGGCATCCAGTTTGGCATCGCTAAGCTCTGAGCGTCCAGGTCCAATGAAGGTTGGGTTTCCCTCGCTGTCGCCCCCCATATGTCCTGCCGCAGAGAACTTTCTGAGCAGGCTCATCTTCGCTCATACGATGCCCTGCCCACCGGAGCCTACCGAGCTTTATTTTCTTCACAACATCTATGTCACGATAGCGCTCGTAGATCTCGTCATTGTAGAGTCTCCGGAATCGTCCTTCCTCACATACGGGGCCAACAATCCTCCGAAGTATTTTCCTCTCAAACACGCCCAAGAGGTTTGAGTGCTTTTTGCTAAGCACCCGCGTGAGCATCGGTAAGACCATCGTCTTATATAGTAAAAGTTTAGACTTACGAGTATGGTTAGATGCTTGGATTTAAAGAGCCTTGACAGACTATAGTAGGCTTTGTTGCTGGGAGGCCTTTGTTGTTTTTTAACCGGCTGATGGCTCGGCTAACTTCTTCTAAGCTTGGTGGCAGCATAACATTATCATCAGATGTTGGTGGAGCCTCCTAATTCTCAGTTAGCTCGCCATTTAGTAATTCATGAAAGTGCTCTTCTCATCGCTCCAAGATGCTTTGAGAATCGGTGATAAGATTCCCTTCTTTGTCCTTGCAGTATGTGCAACGTGGTGTGGATTGCGTCGTACTGCGGACTCTTCGGTAGAATTGTTGCGGCCGTCGCTTTCTGTACTGTTCTAGTTCACAGACGAGATTTTTTCCCAGGCTTCCTTTTTCGTCTGTGAATTCTCTTTTCTTCGTTTTTGAGCTCTTTATATTTCTCTTCGCGGCGCGTTAGAAAGGGGAGGGGGGGCTCAGCCCAAACCACTCCCCAATCTCAGGTGGGGAGAGAGGGGTCTTGACAAAAATCACGTAATTTATTTTTCTCAAGAGAAAGTGTAAAATTGCGAGAAAACTGGGTTAAATTAAGTAAACTATGTTTCTCCACTAAAGACCCCCATTCACTCACAGGCCGCCGGCAGGCAGTGGAATGTCAGACCAGGTCGACAGGCACGGCTCGATGATTACTCAGTCTGAATGAGGAATGAGGACTACAGGTCGTGGAATGCAGTTTACGTCATGATTACCTTCAGACGCAGGCGAAGGCGACTGGTTACATAGGTGGATGTTCATTCAACTGCAAAAAGTTAATGGCTTCAAGGAAATTTCAAGACTGCTTCAGACTCACGCCGTGAACACCTACGAACAAGCGTGAACGCGAGTGTGGGTGGTTTTCGCGCCTTGATTTCCGTTTCGAGCGTATACAGCGTGAATTCTTGCCGTAATTTCACGGTTTGAGACTGAATAGAAATTTAGATCTTCAGGCACGAACTGACGTGGGTTGCCACACACATAAAGGTTCTTGTCAGTTTTCTTGAACTGCATTAAAGTGAAAACTTTCAGGCCACGGCCTGCCGACGACCTGTGTGTTAATGGAGGCCTTAATATATGGCTAAATCCTACAAAAAAATGTACGCGGTTATGCGAACGCGATAAAGTAGCAGAGTAGCCCTTCGATTGTTTAGCCGCCACCGACCAGCGAAACGCGTGACTGGACGAATATTGTGGCTTACGAGCCAAGTATCACTGTCCCGCGAAAGGTCCTTAGAATATACGGGCCTTATTCTGAGAGTCATGTGACATTGTAAGTGACGTGACACTCAAGGAATGGTATTCCCCGAGTCGACTCAAGAGATATCTCTCATTTAAAATTGCTAACCGTCAGTTTCATGGGGCATTCCCAGAGTGGAATGAAGTGAATTAACTGTGTTTAAGTGGAAGTTTTTAGTCGTGATGCAATAGTCGTGCAAATGTCATGTGAGTGATTCGACTCTCAGAATAAGCCCCACAATTACAGGAAGGCACCTACCGAATTTTAGCGAAGTGAGATTCTCGTTGAGTGAGTCCTCATGTTTTGGTAGTTGTATGTCCACTACAAGCTGAAAAATCGAGTGAAATAAAAGAAGCAAGGTGTTCAAATTATCATATATCTCAATAAAATAATTTTTAATTAAATTTTGCACATTTATCGATTAAGCTAAAAACTTCTGTAGATAATGTTGACCTTCAAATTGCATTCAATGAAATATCCAGGGGCCGGTTCGTGTATGGCGAACGACGATAATCGAACGAAAAGAAATTGAAGTCGAAAAATTTTGTCGACGAAAATTTTAGCGTTCGCATAGGTCGAAAGAAAATTGTTCGTGTCCTAATGCAAAAACTCGATAACCCAAGAGCTTTCGAGTGCCTTTCGCCGGCTTCAGACGAAAATTTTCAATTTTTTCGACTTACGCGAACCCGAGACGAAAAAAAATTTTCGTTTTCGACATACACGAACCGGCCCCAGTATATTTTTATCTTTCTTTTCAAAGACTTTTTTTTTGTATTCCTACAAATATCTTCCGTATTTTTTCCCATTAAGGTCGAAAAGGCTCTGATGCAACACCATGATTCCTGTATGTGTTACGTTTTTCTTCTCAAGTTACCTCCCTGAACATTCTGCACGACTATTTATGACCACTTCATTGTTTTTCACGCTGTTCCTCGTCTCAGTAAGGTTTTCCTGTAATTAAAAAATAATTTATCCTCTTATTATTAATTATTGCTTCAAATTTGAATATTTCAGTGAATGAGAAGTACTTAATTATTTCAGAGAAAAACTGACCAAAAAAATATTCAATCGCTTTTTTCCTGAGATACCTATAACGAAGACATATTAGTGATCGAAATCGATGTTTCTTTTAATAGGATTAAGTCACGCATTATTTTTTGATAAATATGTCAATAAAAACCGTTTTTTGTTGTGTCGTTTTAATCTGTTCAAGCTGGGAGTGACTTGAGAAATAAAGTTTGTACTAGGCTTTGTCGTTACACTTAAATCCACACCTCCAGACAACCCATATACAGTGATGAACTATGTACGATGTTACATCCTACATGCATTAAACATCTCTTACTTTAATTATAAAAAACAAACTACTTGTTAAAAAGAAACATATACGGTACCGCCTCAGCCAGCTTTGTACTAGTACACATGTGTATGTCAATCAAACTTTCATTAAAAATATATCGAAGCACACTTAAGTAGTTATAAATAAATTAATCGTAGTTAATTTAATCAATGAGAACTAAGTAAATTAAACACATTTACACTGTAACAACACATACACTTAGTAAATAAATAAATAATTCACCTGAGCAAATATTTCTCCTCAGTACATTCCCCGTTCGCGTCACAAGGCTGTCAAGTACCAATCAATTACTGTCGATAGTAACTTCCGATAGAAAAGCCGATTCGGGCGATTAACCTTTTTCGTAGTGCTGCTAGACCTTTCGCCTGCGGAGCTTTTCTTGGCTTTGTTTACATTTACACGAGGAAAAATTCTGCTGACACACAGCAGCAAATTAGCGGCTAGTTAAGTCGACGCATACTAATCTCGCCTAGAATATACTCGAGAGGGAGTAATTAACTCATGAAAGATTGCAGAGAAGGCAGCACTATATGCAAATAACAAATTCACCCGGCATCTGGGAAAATTTATTAATTCTATATTTAACCTCGCGCTGCCATAAAACTCGACGGAATTCGATCCCCACGTACCTGACGGTGTGACCTTTAGAACTCTGAAGCTGTGTGCACGTGAACTCATCAAACTCTACCCAGAAAAATATGGTTATATAACCCAGGAAAAGATCAGCACGCACAGATTATATGCAAATCCGAGCGATTCAATGATTTCAGCAAACCGCATCATCATATTTCACTACCACCCAGCACCTCCTGGCGGGGCTGCTGCAAGCTCTAACTACTTTTGTGGGCAGATCATTGTCCATACTGCGAACGTGAACCGACGGCGTTATTTTTTTCGCTGTTTTTTATTTTTTTGCAACCAGGTAATTGAGAAAGAAATCGCCGGAGTACTTAAGGCTGAGGCTTACCATCATGAGGTTCTTCGAAGATTGTTATTACGTGGTTGTGGAAATTTTTAACGGCCCAGAGAGACTATTTTTCCGTTACGTCTTTCCGTTACTGCATATTATATAAATTCCTTGCAAATTTTTTGGCAGTGTGGTAATTACTGGAGACAAGTGATAAGGTTGTGCCTAAGTGCGGCTAATTAGGGACAAGACGTCTTTGCGGCTGATGGAGAAATATGAATACAGGCGGAGGGTATTGTAGTATTGTGTTCAAGGACAATGGTAACACTTGAAAGCATTGGTCGACCACAGAATGCATTGTTGGACGTAACACCTAATTTTGTAGTCTTTTGTATTTTCATTGGATGACTGACTGACTTAAATGTGTTTTTTTTAGATATTGGTGCACCTGGCTCTTGACGTTTGGATTCATGTGTTAACCATCAATATAGTTAGGGATGTACTATTTTCCATAAATTTACCAAATTTATATTCTCATACTTTCACGTGCAAGAAAAATCAGACATTTTTACCTTGGTAAAACCCTGAGGTATTGGGTCCCAAAGTACCTCAGTGACTGTCTAATCTATTATAGTACGTATTATGCAGGACCTTACAAGAGATTGTTTCAATATCAAAAACCATTGTCACTTGTCAGTTTGAAAAGACCCAAATAACATTTACGTGAACTTCGTACCCTCTGGATTTGCAAGAAATGGTCAAAAAATTGTTTCTTTACTATTCGAAATTCCCAAATTCCGCAATTTCTCCAACGATTTAAGTAAGGTATTGGCTTCAAAGTAACGCGTCCATTTCATTTGGTCTATTAGCCAAGGCGCGCACAGAAGTGGGGTGGTGGTGAAGTGGCGGTGGCATGGTGATTAAACTGCAAGTGGTGTGTCAGTGGGATGACCGCGGGATGGCATGGAATTGGTTTAATGCGCACCGAAGTAGCAGGCACCAGTTTGCGGCATCCTTTTACCGCAGGATTTTTTTAATTTAAATGTGATCGTCAAACCATGAGAATGCTCTTGAATGTGTGCAAATCATTAACCTGGGCATTGAAAAAAATGAATAAAGAAAAAAGTGCATTCGGCTCATCCACTGACAGCAAACTACGGCATTTATAATGTTTTCCCCCAAAATATAAACCCTAGGCATTTGCTACTCCAAAATTAAATTTGTCGAAGACTAGTGGCAACCAAGTGGTGCCAGTCCTCTTGCAAAACACTACACCATCTCGATGTGCGCTGCATCCCTTGATTCCGTATGATTAAAATATTTCACTTTACACCTACTCACCACGCCATCGCCACGCCAACTTCTCACCATCTCACCATCGACTGTTTGAACTATAGTGGGGCACTCATAGAGAACCTGAAGGACAGACTCATCCTCCTCAAGACAAAGCCTGCACGGGTCATTCGCCCTTTCTATTCTCCATAAGTGTTAATACAGAACGCAGGGTTCAATAATCATGCCAAGAAGTGTTCTGACATCCGCATTAATAGACAGCACAGGAAAGAACCATTTAGCAGTTGCCAATCCAGGAGCGGATCTGTGTGCTCCGAGAGTTCCGAGGTTTGAATCAAATCCGCGACATGATGGGGAGCTGGTGAAATAATCGAATCTCTAATTCTCATTCTGAAAAATTTACTATTAAAACAAAATTCCCAAAGCAACATTCTTAACATGACATGACATAACTTACCAAAAGCGACATATCAACAGGAAGTAAAGAAACGAGTATGCGAGGAGATACTTCTAAGCTTCGAGTCAAATACAAATCGAAATTTGCATTTGTGAGTAATGTTGGGTAGGACACTTTTAAAAAAGGGGTTGCGAGAGGTGCGTCTTTTTTCTTTTGATCCAGTACATTGTGATATTTCAAATGAGGCGAGGCGCTATTGTAATGCCAAATTGACAAAAACATGCAAATTTAAAAAAGAAAGAAAACAAAACCTTATGAAGGGTTACGTGTTTTATTCTAATATGCATTAAACTGCCTCTTATCTCCCCTCACCTCATTTGATACTGGAAACTCACTGCCCCCAAAAGAAGTAAAAAATATCTCTAATACAAAATTTCACTACATCAAATGTAAGAAATGCCCCTCCTTCGCCTCATTTCAAGTTGAAAATTTTATTACCGCAAACGAATTAAGAAATGTCTCTCCAGTCCAGTTCGTATTTACAATCACGCAATTATTTATCTAAATACACGCTCATATTGTACCAGTAGTTCATTATTTTTGAACCGGTACATTTCTAAAAATTGAGTCTTCAGTATTATTTACCATGCTGTAAGGTACAAATGTACTGACTCGGCGCTCAACTCTATTTGTGAGCCCGTGTGGATTGAATAATTGGGGATGATGTACGATTTCGGAAATAATGATTGCGAAACATTGTTTCGCAGTAGGCTTGAATGTAGGATGGACTTCTTTGGCCGGATAAGGGATCTATCTGCCAAATTTTAAGTCTGTATGCATTATAGTTTCTAGGCTTACATACATACCTTTATATGGAAATCCACTTCCATAAGTGCCTTGAGAGCAGATCTCATTGAACTGGCCTTATACAGTCAAAGGACATATCCTCAACGGTATCCTACTTATTGCATTTTGCCGCCTATCTGACCGCATGGTAGGTGAACTACGGTTCCAAAGGAAATTCAGGGCGATTATCCCGAATCGCTCATAGTCCAGTCAATGCACAATTCGCTGGAAATTCTACCAAACAGCACCGATTTGCACCAAAATTTGGCTGTAGGTTCTACTTACCCTCTTTTTCAAAGTTTTCAATATGCCGGGGGTTGCTTTTACCCTGGGGGTGGGCACTACGCCTTCTCGGGGGTGAAATTTTTTTTTATTAAAAATAAGTATGGGAATGGATAGAATGAGAAATTCTAAGCAACTTTTGTTATATAAAGCTATTACTGAAAGTCTATACTTTTCGACTTATTCGAAAGTGGAAATGTCAATTTTTTAACAAAAAAAAACCCCGTTCTAAGACGTTTTTTCATGAATAACTCTGAAAATAAGTATTTTATGAAAAAATCATTCAGAGTAAAAATGTAGCTTATAAAAAACAAAAACGAATACTGGGTTCAAAATATGTATCACTAGACCCAATACTAACGGAGTAATAGCTTGTTAAAGGTTGGTTCTTCTTCGGCAAACCCCAAAATCGTAAGTTTCAGGGTGAAATATCCCAAAAACAATGCATTTTTCGGAAAAAACTTATGGAACTTTTTTGAAGTGCTTAGAAAAATCTCGATTTTGATTTTTTATGGAAGTTCCTAGTATCGAAATTAAGCGAGTTATGACAAAAACAAAATTGGTCCTTATTTTTTTGGCGGCAAAAAATTGTGAAAATCACCCCCTAATTACCACCCCAATTGAAAATGAATCTTACCACTTTACAATTTACTTTATTTGTGCACTTGTAATATGCTCTATAAGTTTGGCCGGTTTACAGTGCTTAGCTTTTGAAAAATTTGAGCTCGAAGTGAAGAGAGTTTTTTTTTTGTTAGTTTGCAAAAAATTGTCTTTCTTTAAAAGTTGAAGTTGGTAGAGTGAAAAAAATTGTAGGGTCTTTTCTAAAACTTATGGTTTTTTTACTTTTTCTATACGATAAAAATTGAGTAAGATATGGCTGTTTCAAGCTCGCTTTGCTCGCAACCTTTTAAAAAATAAGAGCTTCATAAAAAATGTATTTACATCACATTATAGCTCTTGAAAAAAGAAATGGTTTTTGATTGAAATTGATAGCTCAAAAACTAAGCGAGTTATGGTAAAAATACCAATTTTTACAGCTATCAAAACACGTGTATTTTAGAAGATTTCTTCATCTTTTCAGACATTGTGAGACACACACGCATGCGCACACACAAAAATGATTTTTTGCAGCAGCAGAAAGAGTTGTGATTCAACCTGCGTTTGGCGTAGTGATGAGCAAAAAGGGTCTTGTTCTTGCAGTCTTGTCTTGTTCTTGCACATTTTGCAGGACCAAGAACAAGACTTAGTTATGCTTGCAAGAACAAGAACAATCAAAATAAACAAAGTATAACTCTTCTGCAATTCAAATTGTTTTAGCAGCGGAGACAATTGTCCGAATGCACCAATTATATATCAAGAGGAAAACGAGGAGGAAGAATGAGGCAGACTTAGAAAGGAGTAAAAATGATTTTTAATTATGTTTTTTGATTTTCTAAATTAAGATCCATAATATATAAAATTTTTATTTTTCCTATTTTTTAAATCAATTTTAATCAGTAGGGGTTGTTTTTATATGGGTTGTTTTCATAAGGGTTGCAACTAATAATTCATGATGCAATGATAATTTCTATCGATTAAACCCTTGAATTTACAATTCTACAACTATTTTCGAATAGGGGTAGTTTACACCCCCAAAAAATAAAAAGCAACCCTAGGCGCATTGACAACTTTGAAGTAGAGGGTAAGTAAAACCCAAATCCAAATTTTGTTGCAAATTGGTGCTGTTTGGCAGTATTTCCAGGTTTAGCCGTTTTTTCCGTGCATTGACTGGATTATCAGAGTGGAAGGAACTCATCCTTCCTGAAGGTCCGAAATCTCCATTAATTTAGCGAGGGGTCAAAGATGGAACCTGGATTAGTGTTGCAGGACCCTAACCTTTTTATCCTTTTCTATCTTTCAAGCTAAGCTAGCTTACTAGCAGACATTGCACCATGACGGCGGTTTTTCCGATGCCAATAACCAATATTTACACCAAAACAACTTTCAAGAGTCACTCCCAAGATGATCAAGCACGTCAAATGGAAAGTTTTACCTCCGTTGAAAAAAAAAACTTCTATTGCTCTGTTAGTCATTCTAGAAGCTACATAGGCAGATAAATGGTTTGAATCCAAGAAATAAATCGTCTCCCAGCGAGGAGGTGGAAAATTGGCCTAGCTAATGCTGGAAACTATATAATTAATTAATTATACTATGCACGCTAAAAAATGAAATGTATTTTGTTAAATAAATGATTGCTGATAAATAGTGTAATTTTTATGGAGTCACTCTTCATAAGTGACCTGACTAATAGAAATGCTAAACTGTGGGTTTCGATACCTTTGCATGAATAATGGTTAAAAAGGAATTAATTATTTAAAGGAAACACGGCTGCATTTAAATATGGCTTTTAGTTGTTTTGTCTGGCTCTTTGCTAATAATTTATGTTTAAAATAGCCATATGCTGATTTCTATTAAATTTATAAAAAGAAACAAGAAGATTTCAACACAAGAAAAGTAAATTTATTGATAAAAAAGTCAGTTATCAAAATGAATATTCAATAGTCTCGTTTTCAGTGCTTGTACACAGTCTATTAAACAGAAATATATCATATAACTTGTTGCAATTGTTTTCCGCTAGTTTATACTTATTTATTGACTTAATACCTTATCGACATTAATGTTATGTTCTACACAGTAAATTATTCCATAAAATATTCAACGAATTTCGTGCTACATAAATTATAAAACATCCATTATTAAATACACTGAATTTTTTATTTGTCATCAAGTCGAGTTGACAAAAATCATTTAATGCGATCTCGATCGGGGCGTGATTTATGCATGTATGTATGATGTGGTTATCTTTGACTATGGTCGTGCTTTATCAGTTGGGAAACAGTGAAGGTCATAGCAATTAACTTTGAGCCGTTCTATCAAGAATCAATAATCAAATTCAAAGTTTTCAATTGAAAAAATCATCACGCGAGCGGCATTTTCACGTCTTCTAGGCTCATGTGAATAAATATGAAAATGATATGAGTGTTCTGGGGCACGGATAGTCCTCGAATTATTCATGTGATGATAATATGTGAAGGTGAAAAAAGGTGTCACGAGTTTTTCTTTTGTTGTGTTTAAGGACGGTACAGATAATAATATTTTGTAGTACTTGAAATTAATATTATGCGACATGATTTTCGTTTCTGAACTGCATCAGTTTTGGAGGTTTTGTTGCCATTGGTTATGTGACGACCTCAGGAGAATATTGTTAGTTGATGAATATTATTTTATTCTATATCAAAACATTTCTTGTCGTAGCAATATTGAATGATGCGTAACAATCTATGCAGCGCCGGCCCTAACCCTTGTTGAGGGTGGAGCGAGATTGTCTTTCAGCGCCCTTTGTTCGAGGCTTTCACTTCACATAAATTGTATTTCCAGTTGTCCTAGATAAAACTTTTTTCGAGTACTGCCTACCTGCCATTTCCTTACGGGATTATATCTCCCATTTTGCAAGCCTTTATGGGCTGGGGGCCCCATAAGGTTTTCGATGGTGGTTTTAAGATCACAGTTCTGCCTGTAGCGGTAATAGAGGAAGTATGTTTTCTCAGACTTGCTTCCCCGACGTTTCGCCAACAACTCCACTTACTTTGGAGGCTATTTGGTTGTTTGTATTGCATGGTTGGGCATTAGGGCTTGCCCCAGCTTCTTTTTGACCCCTTATCTTTTAACATAATGCCAGTGGGGTGTTCTGTTGCTGCCGGAAAGTACCCGATTACAAAAAGGATGTGCGGCAGCTTGTTCCCGTCTACAGCAACAAAGCTTGCTCCTTCCAAGGCTTAAGGCGGTCCATCATAGAGGGCGCACCGACCCCTACTGACCTGGGCTGTTCTGAGAGCTGAGCCAATTCGGCTACCGCCTCCAGAAGACTTCCTTGCACAGTAACTAGTGGTTCTTCTGACTCATCAATGACTTGAAACCCGGGGGCTTAGATTAAGGTGTAATGTGACATCTTTCCACTCAAAATTTAAATTACGAAATTTAATTTAAAATAATCTTTTTTAAATCACGACCATTATTAATTTTACAAGATAAATTGTATGTTTTTTTGCTAACAATTTTTCTTTTTCTTTCAGGTAAGCTTCATTGGAAAGGAAGATCTTCAATTTTCACATTCAAGTATGATAGGAATTGAAATATGTATTCTGGTCATATTGCTCTAAAGGAAAAATGGTAACTCTTGGAACGCTAGTGGATTCATGGTCACAAAGAAATTTTGTTGACATGATTCGCTAGCGCAATTCTTTTATTTAATTTTACTGTTTTTTCAGTATCCTTTCCACCACAACTCTATTGTTCACCAAGTGGAAGAATTCCTCTATTGATTCTTTATATTTTAAGTATCCATAATAAAGTTTCATTTGGTTTGGCATTTGTATGCTGAATAGATCGGTTCTCATTCGATTACCGAAGTTAAGCAGCATGGGACGCTTTTAGTACTTACTTGGGGCCGCCTGCTTGTTAGTATCGTGTTAGTACTAGTTAGACGGACACAAATTAATTCGCTAAAGTGGTCGGAATCCGAGGTTGATGAATGCTAGCTGCACGGCAAATAAAGACCCAGAAGTTTGTAATGGCACAATGGCGCGACGGTGCTAAGAAAGCAATCTGAGGCACCATTGTGCTTGTTCATGCCCCAGAGCCAGAAGCCCTGAAGAACCCGACTCTAGGAACATGCACCTACATACATAAAAAAAATTCCACAAAAAAAATTCACTCTCCCTAAACCACCGAAATAACCGTTAGGGAGAGACATTATGCCGGCCACACGATGAACGCTAGTTCGCCGGTTGGGGTCGTGGGGTGTGTGGCCGGGCCGATACCTGTATGGTTCACCACTTACCTTAAATGTCGGTTCGACTGATTTCTTCCGTAAGCGACATCACGATTCGCGGACCTGGAAAACTCTAAAACAACATCAAAGCAAAAGAAAGAACCCCGGAGCGAAAACCCCCTTCAACCATCCTGGAAGAAATATAAACAAGTTAGGCCATCATGCCTATAAAAAAACTGGTGCCAATTTTGTGATACATTCAATTATATTTAACTCACACTAACAAAGGTGTTCAAGAAAAATGACAGAAAAGATTGTTTAAAAAAATGTAATAACAAGGTACTAAAGTAGTGCAGACAAAGTCGAATTAAAAAAAAAGACAAGCGTTTGCTAGAACCAACTCGTAAGGATAGGGTAAACACGTCGACCTGGCCAGTTCGATGTCTTTGTACATCATTAATTAATAACAAGTAAAATTATTTATGAAAAACAACCGCAAGTTAAAGTGTTCACAATCTCAAGGAATTAACGTGTATGAATGAATGGTGTAGTGTAAGTATCGTTAAAGTGGGTGCAACGTCAACATGAGTTAATATAATATCAATATACTAATATTAAAATTTCTATAATAAGGAAAAAATAAAAAGGTATAATTTAATATAATTCTAAGATTAAAATTACTTTAATAATGAAAAAAAAAAAAAAAAATAATAATAATGGGTTACGGCCAATAAAAAATAGTAGTTTATGATCTGCATATATCACTCGTGCTTGGTTATCCCCGGCAACTCATTAAGGATTGCGCTGGGGAAAGGACCCGGTTGTACATGGACTGTGAATTCTCTAATGTCCCTTCATTGGATCACCATTTGCTTATGGTGAATTCTCCGTGATAGGATACAGCCTACCCAAAGTTGTGTTACTAGTGCCGATTCCTGTAGTATTCTCCTGGCCTGACCCGTTTGGGCGTATGTTAATAAAAATGGTTGTACTTATCTAAAATTCCATGTGTATCTTCGGTTTCCCGGACCTTGGACTACCATCTCTCGGGCCTCCTACAATCGTACGTTCTGCGCAGCCTCTTGCTCAATATTGCATTCACATAAAGTTAATCGCAGTGCCATTTTCAAATATCTTCTCACTGTCTTCATATAAAATTACTCATATTGTAATTTCCAGCATCTACTTCCCATAATTTTTAGAAAAACATATCCTCTTCCCATAACATACATATATCTTCGGACATTTTCTTCAATTTACAAACATCTTCCTTCAACTTTACAATTATCTTCTTCTTCGCCCCTCAACTCTCAAATACATTCTTTTCCAGGCTTCTTTTTTTTCCTTCAAAACAGCAGCTTCTATGCTTTTGTAAGATTTTGCTACATTTTGCTAAAATATTTCCCACTTCCAAAAACTTATTAACTTATTCCTTTTTTTCGAACTCAATATTCAATACTTACATATATTTTTTGTTCCCACGGCTCAGCACTGACTCCTTACTGACTGACTAAAAAAAATTTTCTTTCATTTTCCTTTTTTTCCTAGGCCTAGTATGTTTAAATTTTCGGGTCGGATGCAAGGTGATTTCATAAAAATTTTCCAAATTCCCGCGAGGGGGATATACACGACCGTTACAAGTTTGTCAGACGAGAAGAGCATATATAATAGGCTAGGCGCATGACATTGTGTGCAGGAGGTCTCTTAAGCGTGTATTCTTCAGGGACTTTTTTTTGAAAAGTAATGTAATTGAAAAACGGTAAATAAAAAAGTTAAATCAGCGCCCTAATACACACTAATACCTTCTTATTGTTATTGTGTAGGCTGTGAGAACATTTTGCAACATGTGTGCAATAAGATCGCCTTTCTTGATAAGGAGCAGATGATACTTTCATTCCATTAAGTGGGCATTCGTTGCTTCCTCCAAGCTGCTACAACAAACGTATTCAGTTCTCTTTAATTGGTTTATATTCCTCAAAATACGAAGTGAATTTTCATGATATAACATATTTTTAAGGTCAGCAGATTTGTGGCTCAAAATCCGAAAAAAATATACTCATAAAGGAGAAAAGTCTAAAGCAACTAAGAGTCATGTATTAAACATGATTTTCAAGTTATTTGGGGATGGGGAACCCCCTTGGTTATCTCTAGCAATATGACACTTATTAATTCAGAAAATATTATTTTTATTTTTATTGATGGACAAAAAACTCTCAAAAAACGTTCGATTGTAGATATTCCACCAAAAAAGCCAACCAAAGATTAAACTCTCGAAAGATTCGTTGTTATTATGAGCATTTATTAACATCACTAAAAATTCCACCAAGTATGTCAATAACCGAATTTATAAACCATCAAAAAATTCTGAGGAAAAGTTTAAAAACAAAAACAAGACCCATTTTTTGTGGGTTTATTGGAAGGCGCCACTTGATCCCGGCGTGTTTCTTGTAATTCTACCAAATAAACCAAAATGACGCCTCAGGCACGTTGTACAAGCTTCGGAAGAAAAAACTCTACCAAGGATTTTCAATGGTAGACGATCATGAAAAACAAGCGTAGGATGACCAACAAATAGGTGGATGGATGATGTGCTAGAAGATATTCGAAAACGTCGTATAACAAACTGGAGAGACTAGCAAGACCTAGACACGACTGGAAGAAGAGACTTCAAAAGGCCCGAGTTCTACAAGGATTGCAGGTAGTGTCATTTAAGTTGAACAAGAACCAAAAACGCAATTTTATTTAATTTTAAAACTGGAATTTCTTTTATTCTATAATTACTGTGAATATGTCAATTCCGACAACTTCTTCAGTTTCTCTTGTGCTGGCGGTAGTGTCAACCTTACCTGTTTTTTTCCGCAAAAGAATATTCCAAGCACAATAAAGGCCTGTACGGACTTTGTGATAATTTTATGCAAATGTCGCTGTATTCAAGAAGTCTGTAAATCATTAATTAAATCTTCTGGGGGTACATTAAGGCAATCCTGTCATCACTTAATGGACTTCTCACGCCTTTATCTCACCTAATTAATTGGTCACTTTATATAAGTGATGAAACAGCATGTTCTGTTCCCCTCTCCGAGTATGAATTTTAAATTTTTGTTTTTTAATTATTTTTGTTTTTTGATTTTCGTGTTGGGGTAAGTTATGACTTTATAATATAAACATAACTAAGGTTATGTATGAGCGGAAGTGTGTCCAAAATCATAAGACAATAAGCGTGCAAACAAATTGTATCATTTTTCATTTTTAAAAGAATTGAGTCTTAAAACTCCTAATCACAAAACATTAGCTTATAGAGACTCTTAGAAACATGCTTGAACACGATAATGCAAATAACATTCATGAATTTTAATTTTTTTTTAGTTCTATCTTAATGAAGATGCAAGAAATTAATTATTCAGCGCTAGATATCATTAAGTTGATTACCTACATTTTGTTGCAGACTATTTGAGCCAGCTCTTTTGTGGTCGCTGATAGTAGTTTACAAAAAGTGTGTCACATGATCTCACCCGTGAAATAAAACATCTTTAGTTGTGCAATTATTCATTTTTATTTTTATTATCTGAAATCTAGAATTTACATATCTAAAGGCGTTGAATCCAATACACACTCCAGCTCGGCCGACGTTCCCCAAGGATCAATCCTCTCACCTGCTCTGTTTCTAATATTCATTAACGATCTGCTCTTAATCCGCTCCAAACAACTCCCCAGTTTGACCGATGACAGTACTCTACGTTATCCTTACGCCAATGTTAGACAAGCAAGTGCTAGACCTTGTCTCTACGACCGCGAACTCATGTCCACCTCTTTTAACGTGGACAACAAACTCATTCTTGACTGGAGCCGCAAGAATCGGGTTGAATTTAACTCTTCAAAAACAAAGTAGGTATTATCTTATCTCCGCTGAAAGCTGTACCGATCTTTCCTCTATTTCACATATTCTAGTCACATATTCCAAATAGCCACACAAGCGTGTCAATGCCTCGGATTCCATTCGTTGGGATCATCAAAATTTTCGGAACGAGAACTTCCGCACCTTTGAGCTCTCCTTTGAGTAGCGTCGCGTAAATCCATTCCTCATGAATTTTCTCAGCACCAAACGCATGGTGACTACCGAGCCAACCTTTAGTTGTGAATTGTGCGGTGGCAAGCCAATGAGTTTAAAACTTTAGTTGGTTAGTTAGTTGCTTCATCTTCGTTTGTTACACAGTCAGGGCCGGCCGCTTGGATATTTTGCGCCCGGTGCACTATGCCATATTGCGCCCCATAAGCTGTTCAATGGAAAAAGACAAACACTCGCTGGGCGGGAGAAATCATTTTCATAGTTTACGCAAAATTTAAGAGTGCACCATAATAATGCGTATAACATAAAAAAAATATTACATAGGAAGTTTCACATTGGATAACCTCCAGCTAACAAAATCTGCTGAAAACGTTGTTTACGAAAAAGAAAGTATTAGAGGATGATGGAGTGGCCAAATTTTTTGAGCCTCTGAATTCTTTCACTGAATTTCTTAATCAACTTTTTGACAGTTGTGTGGTTGTTGTTGTTTTTGCAAGGAGAAGAAAAGAAAAGGCAGAAGGGAGAATTGAAATTAAAAACAACAAGCTAAAGCGTTCTAACGTATACTTCGCTGCTTGGGTGTTTCCATTGGACTCTTCATCAAATTTCAAAAGGGAATTGACGATTGTAACCATTTTTATTGGTAGGCCGGTGTGAAACTGGCCATATTAATTTATTAGACAGTAAAAAAACAAACACCAAAAAGCAATTCTCGCCACGAAAAATTTTGTTCTCTTAATTTTGCTCATTTACTTCTTTTAACAATTCTTGGAAAATAATTTAAAAGTGCAGGAATAGCGCCCTGAAGTTTATATCAATCACGGTAAACAGCAATACACAATACAAAGCCATCGAAAGGTCTGTTCCTTCACTTTTTGAGTAAAATCTCGAGTAACATTTCATGAAAATCTCAGATCTCTAAAGAAGAGTAAAATTTTCTCGGGTTTTTCTTGGATGAGACAGTACAGAAACAGAAATTAGGTAAATTTGTGTATTTTCTGGCACTTGTTAGAATATTTTTTATTTTTCAGTTTTAAGTTTTTTTTTCAATTCTTAGTTTCTGAAATTGCGCCCCCGACAATGGCGCCCGGTGCAAGTGCACCATTCGCACCTATGAAAGCGCCGCCCCTGTACACAGTCGGTAGAGTTTAAGGAATGCAATGGACCAACGATTCAATTTTGAATTGTGAAGCTTAAGTGATCCATATCTTTGTCCTTTGCGGCAAGAATTGCTCGATTAGTCAACCAATTGTGATTTTTGTGGCCAGCAATGATGTTGGGGAACACTTCGTTCATGAGTTCGTTCTTCGTTGAGGCGAAATCAATCCGTTCGATTCGTCGGCAGAAATAATACGGCCTTTACCGATAGTCAGCGATTGCGTGGTAAAGTCTTCGGCGTATTGGATCGTTTAGCAAGACAACTCGAATGTTTGTCATCAGGTGAAGTTTCTTCATATAGCGTCGCCAAGTCGATGATTTGAGGCAAGTGTTCATTTCATCGACAGCGCGTGCACTTTATCGAACTCAACTCACCTCTTCAAAATCACCTTTCGCTGAAGAACTTCAGAAAAAATAGTTTGAAGAGAATTAATTGAATCGAATTCAAATGTAGTAACCGTCAAAAACTGAATGAAAATTTCTGCAAACTCGAAAAAATGCTGATAAATCGCGGCGCACTGCGATTTCTTTTTCATCAGCAGTCGATTGATTCAAAATATTCCGAAGTCTAATTGTATACGAACGAAAAAAAAAATTCATCGAAATCCATCAATCCGTTCTCGAGATATGATCAAAAAAGCCGTTCCACGGTTTTTTTCATGTATATTTCCGATATTTTAGTAGCTATTCTGCTATTCGGGACGGAGACAAATCCAACGAATCAAAAAAATCATAAAAATCGGTCCACCCGTTCATGAGTTATAAATGTTGCAACTAACCTCTTTGTTATGTAAATTGTATATATGTATGTATTGTACATAGATTAAAGGTTTTTACTGCGTTTGTCGAGCTTAAAATATGAATAACTCCAGCTCTGTAAGTCGGATCGGGGCAAACTTACTTGTATCGATGTCCTTGTTAATTGCCGTTCAGGTTGCCGCTTCCACCCACGTCTTCCCGCTTTTAATCACATAAGCATATTCCTGTGAACAGAAGTTGGCGATTCGGTTCCTTTGTTTGTACCTGATGTTTAAACGCATGGATGTTACAAAATCGGTAAATCTCGTTCAAAAAATACATAGATGGTTTTAAACAAATTACTTCCAATTCCTAAAAATCTTTTTAAAATAATAAAATAATATTTATTATATGTATTGTATATGTACTTGCATTGCCATATAGTATCTTCTGACCTTTTTCATAGACTTTCGTACAATATCTATAATCTATTTGGCAAGTTTTAAAAAATCAAAGTTACAAGTAAAGAAAAGCTTCTCAAAAAACTCACACTTAATAAAAATATATTTAATCTTCAACTAAAAAAACATACCTACAATTTCTTTCATCCTCCCATCTCATGACATCTGCAACAACTTCTTGAAGCCGCTTGAAAACTTCCCTTGACCTACAAAATTCAAATTGCAACTTGCAATCAATTTGCTGCATCGGCACAAGCCTATAGCAATTTGGCTCACACGACGACGGACTAAGCAATTGTCATTCATTTTTTTGGGGTTAAGTCTTCCATTGAACTACCTGTCAATTAGTGAAGAAGAAGCACCGTCTTTTTGCTAGCAGAATTTGCAATAATAATCGTCACTCTGTTGTATTTTTAACTCAAGGTAATTTTATGGCATATTATATTTGATCTTCTGCTGGAAGCTAGCCGTGCGAACACCACGCGAGTTAAAGTTTTTGATTAGAGTTCCAAGGCCGAGTTGGATTCTGAAGTCCAGTTTAAAAGTTTTTTTTTTTGTTGAGGAGATTGAAATTATTCTTCAGCACGTGAATTTTTTGATTGTAATAATTCGCATTTGCGAATTTAAGTAACTGTTCTTAGTCGAGATGATTCAACGTGTAGAGTTAAGGAAATAAGGAAGTGATTTTTAATTAGAAACTGATGGTGGTTTTGGCTTTAGTAGAAATCTAAATTTGTTATATGAACTTCTGGAAGTTGTTAAATAAAATGCACAATTTATTTTGTTTCATTCAAATCAACTTTTAGTATGGCCTTCAGTTCCTTCCTCGAACCTTACTTTGTTGCTTCTATCGAGTCAAAACAAAAGGGCAGCAAGTTTTGTTTAGGGAACATAAAGAAATCATACGGGGCAACATATGGTAAATATACGGCAGTTGATCCGTGGTATTTATCGGTGTTTTCATGCCTTAAATGGCCCATTATCGAATATTTAAGAAAAGTAAGGAGCCTTGACTTTCGAGTTACTTCGACGTTGTTTTTTCGGCTTCGTCTATTCTGATTTGTTGATTTGTTTCCATATCAAGCTCATAGAGCCGTGTCTTGTCAACAGTTATGATGGATTCCACGGCGTATTTCAGCTTCACCCAAAATCTCATCCGAAATTGAACCAACAGACCAACAGAGATATCAAGAACTCCCTCTCCTAAGATGGAATGGAGGAATTGTCCGAAGTCGAGACTTCCGAAAAACCAGTGCAGTTTGAGAATGCACCTTCTCAAACTGCACGGATTTTGCTTCGTGATTAAAAAACCAAGAGTTTTGTGGTCGCTTCTGAGGATCAAATCACTAAGTCTAGATTCTTATTTCACCTACGGTCCAATTTTCTAAAATATTTCTGCAAAATTCTGCATCATATAAATTGAGGTCTATTCAGGGTGAGTTTTATGTTCCAGGCCGATGTATGTACAATAATTTCCATCGTAGCACGGGGTATGTGTGATTTAGCAGTCTCCTGTTGGGACCATATTTAATGTAGGCCCGCCCAAATGGTTTAATTCGGCCACATGAAAGTTTGTCGTCATTAGCGATTCCCTGTAACTTTTACACCTAGCATTCTCGAAGAATGGCCCTATGCTGCCGCCGGCCCCAAAGCCATTTTACTAAAGTGTAATGGGTGTTGGTGTCAAGCCAAGTAGAATTATTATAGTATGTTCGCATTGAGCCGAAATTAGGTGATTTTGGAAAATGATTTCGAAATTATGTAGAACCGTTCGCACTAAATTGAAATAATTTCGTTTGACAGTTTTTTTCTAACACTACACATGTCTTCGATTTTTCTGCCAAAATTTCACTAGCAATTCCTGTTTTAGCAAAGCTCATGGCTTCTTTCTTTCATATTTCTTGGGTTTTTGCATTTTGAAGAATGTGAAGCTCGAATTCAAAGTCAAATCTGTTACTAAACTGTCCAACTGAAAATCTCAGCATCAAGAGTGACGTTCTGAATTTGACTGAATTCGGCTTTCAGGTTTGTGCATAGGCTTTCGACATGGTTTTGTCAAAATTACAAGATTTGACATAATTTCGAAATCGCCAGAATACATTGGAAATCATTTAGTTTTCAACGTGATTTTAGGCGAAATCACGAAAATAGCCGAAATCACGTAATTTCAGCTCAGTGCAAGTGATCGTCAAATATGAACTGACAAATTACCGCTTAGTTTTTGAAACTTTGAATATGGTTCATGTACTATCTTAATCCTTATTCCTAGTTGATTTTGAATTCTTTTTATAACTTTGTGTGCGTCATGTTTCTGGGTTGTTTTGCAATGTATCATTCATTTATAGTGTCAATGTGTTGTTGAAATTGAGAGTCGGAAATGTAATAAATGAAACGTCATGGTACCAGGGCGGGTTTTTTCAACCGTTCAGTAATTTTTTTTACAATGTAATGTTTTATCGCCATTTTTTTTCTTAATATAAATTATATTTGATCATATTTGAATTGATAATAGTAGAGTTGGATTAGATTTGAGTTGTATACATATGTGTGTTTGAATGACGGTTGATTTGATTTAGTGAATGCTAAAATGTTGTATTAGTAAGTGGTGTACTGAATTAAAATAATGAGAACAATCTTGAGAACAATTGAGTTTCTATTAGGGAAGGAGGTCTGTTTTGGTTGTTCTGCGATCTCTTTTTTATAGGTTGATGGGCTAAGATATACAGGATGGCATAGCTCCTGACGATCTTCCTCACCCATCCGCATTTTCCGGTACTTCTCCTGAATCCTCCGCCTCCATCCTGATGGAGATGCGCACAAGCACATAAGTGGTGGTGCACTATTTTAAGGTGGTGCCTCCGGTGTCTCACCCATCCTGGACCTCTCCAGCGAGCCAGCCCTCTTCTGTGAGGTAATGTTCTGACGGCTTTGTCGTACGTTAACCCGGGGTTGGCATCTCCGGCAACCAACTAAGGGGTCCGCGATAAGCTTACAACACTACTTGGAAGGCTCAAAGTGCTTAATCTCATGCGGTATCACTTAGGAGGAAACCCCTTATATCAACTTCTAAGTAGAACAAATACCTTTTCTGTTAGACCATATCAACTTGATGCAGTTCGAGATACACGACACACAAATACGCTATATTAAAATATGAGAAACAATTTTAGAAATTTAAGCAGGGTAAAAATTAGCGTGTAATCAAGTAAAAGAACAGTCCTTCTCTATCAATAATAAAAACAAAAAATTTTTTTTTTGTTTTTAAACTTACAATAAATTCTTTATCGACCCAAAAATTTAAAACTATTTTTAAACATTTCTGTTTGCCGTAGTTACTCGAGTAATCAGTGCATCAAATCTACCTGAAATCGCGACATTATCAAACTTATATAGCCTAAGGCTAAAACATGAAAAATTCATGTTTTTGACGCTTTTATTTATGACTCACAGATATTGATCCAAGATCATCTAAAAAATTACACGATGGCTAGCCCTAAGGCAGCATTGCACGTTTTCGTCAAAACTGGTTGTGAATTTATAATTTTATTTTGTTTACTGAAGATCGAAATGTTAAAAAGATAAAGTTTTACTAATAACAATGTAGAACAATGCAATGTCAGTAAAATTTGGTATATTTGTGTAAAAAGAACTATAGAGTTCAATTCCAATCCAATTCAATTTCAACTCAATCCGATAATGGTAAAAAATATTGACATTATGTCAAGGGCAGGTATTGTATATAAAAATCACAAAAAATGAGCTTTGTTAGCGGGTATTATTAATTAGGGGCAATTCATAAATGGGCACGAACTTGATAAACGAATCTTATTCATAAATTTGTGCATAAATTTGTGCAAAATTTTAAATTGCAAAAACTCCGAAATGTTCCCTGGGGTTCCCTTTGACAAGCACATATGTACTTAATTCAAATTTTAATCTTCACCATTTTTCTTTTTATGTAATTTTTATCAATTCAAAACAAATTACATAACTCCATTTAGAATTAGGTTACCACGCACACACCCCAGAAATTCATGTACATTCCAAACCCAAACAACTTCTCTTTTCGTGATTAATGGAATGAGTTTCAACCTGTAGATTACCCACGACTTTAACCCGTTCACCGTAGTACAGGAGGCATTTAAATTAATTAAAGCGCTAAAAAAATGAAAGATGGCTTAAAAAAAAACTATTTTGCCATTTTTTTGTTTTTTTTTTTTTTTTGAAAAACTTTCAATATTTTTCAAATTCACAATAAGCAAAAAGTTTCTTGACTCTCGCATTTTTTTGTGACGTTGTTGTTTTTAAAAATTATCGTTTTGCATAAAGTTATCTAATTAAGTAGAAACCAAGCGAAATTGATAAAAAAAAATTGATAAACACAAACTCGGGGCTCGGGGATTTTGTGGTATTTTTCGATTGTTAAAAGTATTTTTTTTTTATGTTTTATTTTTCTTCAAGTTAATACTCTTCTTATTAAGGTAACCGCGCAGGGATTATGAAATAAAAATGTATGGCATTTCAGGTAATAATTTACCCTCAAGGTAGTGTAAACTGTCGTCTATTTTTAGATGGATAAACATGAGATTTTATTATTACAGAATTTTTGTTTTCACGGTTTTTAGGGCGAAGTGTAGTGTACCCATATAATTTTTTTTAACACGTTGAATGCCACGCTAATATTACATGGCTTTCCCGTCTGGCCGACATAAGTTTTTCATTATGTGGTGCATATTTTGGAGAAATAATATTTGCAACACTTGCGACAAGTTAATTGGTGCCATCATTCGTGACGCATTAATTTTACTGAGGTCACCGGTGACCCCCACGGCCAGACCCGACGCATCCATCCAATGGCGCTACAGCCCAAATCGAGCCTTGGCCTCCTCTAGCGTCTTTCCCCAAGTTTTATGGTCCCTTGCAGCATGTCTCCAGTTCCGGATGTTGAGCATTACCTCTGCGTCAGCCGTCACAGAGTCTATCCATCTCCTCCTAGGTCTACCTACTGGCCTACTTCCCGAAATTTCTGAGGCTACAAGCCGTTTTGGGATACGATTATCCTCCATCGTGATTACGTGGCCGGATAGTCTCACAGTCTGTTAGTTTTTATTAAAGCTGAGAGTTGTGGGTCGTCAAAAATTTCATACAACTCGTTTAGTATGGGGATAGGATTCAATAGGTTCTGAAAATACTCTCTCCACCTTTCCTTTATCCTATCAGGATCTGCCAACAAGTTCCCATATATATCTTTGCAGATGTCCGTTCTTGGTTGAAACTTATTGGTGATCTGGCAAGTTCCTTTGTACGCTTGTCTAGTGCTCCCTTCATTGAAGTTTTCCTGTATCTGTAAGATTCTTCTGCTTAGATATTCCCTTTTCTTCTTTCTGCCAAGCTTGCCTGCGATTTTGCTTTTTTCCTTGAAGGCTTCCATCGATTCTCTTGTTGGCCTCGCGATTTACTCACAGTGGCGCTGGTTTTTTTCTTCCATTACGGCTCTACAGTCCTGGTCAAACCAATGAATTCTAGTCTGCCTGTGGGCCCAGCCTAGTGCCTCTTCTGCTGCCCTCTTTATGTTGCTTTTGATTTGCTCCCATTTGTCGTTGATGTTGGGCTGTTCTTCTACCGCGAGACCTGACGCATAACCTTTTTAACGTATGGAAGAACCAAATCCTAGAAATCACTCTTTGTATTACGTACTACGACCTTGCAAGGCCTAGAGTTAAAATATGAATGGGAATGATTAAATGAGATTTAAATTCACGTAGGCACGTAATTATCTGTTAGCGAAAACATTCCGCATATTGCGCATTGTCCGTCCGCACCGCACGCATGCGTGTTTCTGTTTTCATCTACGTGATACGTGAGTGCGTACAGTGCTTGCGGTGTATGCAGCGAATTTCGTATTAGACCCTTTGCCTTAAGGGGACATTCCGGTCAGTTGAGTCAAAAAATGGTCAATTTTTAGGAATTTTTTTCTACGAATCTACTAAAGCAATTGAAGTAAACTTTTTTTTATAGTTTTTATTGATCCTTCAAGTACACAATTTAATTTTGTCGGATCAAAAAAATAATTTTAAATCCCCCCTCCAAGCCATCAAAGGTCGCCGTTCTTGGCGAACACGTCCTGCTTGCGACCAACCTCTAGGTTACACAGGTGACCTGAAATCAAAAATTATGAAAGTTTCTTAAATTATATGATATGATGCTCAGTGTAATAGAACAGTTTTTCAAAATTCGAAAAATTAACAAAATGGTGGACAATTGAAAAAAAAGTGATTTTTTCGGTCTTTTTTTCACCTCTATTTTTGTTATAACTTTTGAATAAAAAAAGGAAAAAAAAAATTAGTCTATTAGACTGAAATGACATGTAAGACAAACAAGTAGAACGATTTTAGGGTATATTGCATTGACCGTTTGCTTAGAATTTTGGTCGCAGCGAACAAATTACTCGAACGGAGATACAAGCCTCTGAAGTTTTAAGTCATGGTTCGATGTTGCTGGAGGCACTCCTCTTTAATGAGGTGTAACTTTGTTTCTGTTCAAGATATCGTTTTGGGATTTCGGTATGTTATTTTTAAGGGTTATATCTATCGATTAAGCAAAAAAACAAAAAATCGATTTTTTCAATCCAGTTGACCGGAATGTCCCCTTAAGGGGCACTATCACTTTAAACAGAGCGGACCTAAAGCTAGTGGTGGGTTATCTCACTGGCCATGTAGGACCAGTAAATACCACCTCCACAATCTAGGACTGTCTCAAGAGACAGGATGCGGACTCTGATTGGAAGGCGACGAGACTTCCACACATATTCTTTGTGTATGTCCTGTTCTGATCTGGCTTAGAAGAAGAACGTTTATTAGAGAGTTTTCGAGCCCTGCTCAAGCCCGGTCTTCATCAATTAAAGACCTTCTTGCCTTCATCCGGAAGGCTGATAGGCTGTTCCGCTAGTGGGGTACGTACACAATAGGCCTGACTTGGTCGCAGTGTTCACAATGCGGGTTACCCCCTCATTGTTGAAATACCGAAGGTCTAGAAGTTCTCCTTTCAGCTAAAGGTGCCCTCTTAGGGGTCGAACCCCCTAGTTCAGAAACCGCTGCTGTAAGAATCTAAAAATTCAAATGTCAACACCCATTTTTTCTCACGGATTATGATTCTAAAAAGAGATATAACAAACTTTAAGCCGAAAATTTTGAGAGAAAAACGAGCGTTGACATTTCCTTGCGAGCGAGTAAGGAGGTGGGGTGCAAACGATTCCACCTTCCTAGTTGAGCACCTTTGGTGAATCTTCCCTTCAGGAAGTATCGGACAGTAATATCGGATCGTTGCCGGTTTTTTGCCGCACCCTGTTAAAATAAATCTATTTCCGTTTGCTCTATATTGCATTAGCTTCTTTACACTATTTCAATAACGATGATAAATTGAAAAAATTAAAATCATTTAATATTTACTCGAATTTTGGGTTTCTAATAATCTTGGCTTCGCCATCTCCGGTGACCCCCACCGCGCTACGAACAAACTTAGTGCCGGTCACCGGTGACCCCGTGGCATTAAACGTGTTAAAAAAATTAATTAGTCACATTAAATTAAATTTTTATTAGCGTTAACTAATCCCTGATTCTAATTAAGATGAGCTTAAGTACTGACAGGTTGTAACTCATCCACCGTGTAACTTACGTCACATGTATAATAGAGTAGAATGAAACCCCCTAATTCTAAATACTAAATTTTTATCAAAGGACAATTAAGTTTAATACGTTATGGTAAGAAGTCATCATTTCTGAGTCAGCTACCTGACATGATTTAATTAGCTGCGAACAATAAATCAACCTGAACGCAAATATTTCAACGCATTATCTGATAAAAAAAAAGAGTTATAAAGGAGATAAAGCGATAATTTTTGGCAATTTACAGCGATATACAGTGATGGCAATTATTTCTTTAATTTATGGTAATTGTGAAAAGAGATTATGTGGCAATAAACCAAAAATTAGATTTAGTGAATGGGGAATATTGTCACGTGCTAGTAGGTATTATTTTCTATTATTGTTATCAATTGGAAATGGAAGCTTTTGTAATTGATGAATGAGTTTTATTCATAGAGAGTTTTTCTAAATTTTTGTTTTGAATTGATCTTTCTTTTACTAAAAAAAATTCGGAATCTAATATATTTTGAGAAACAAATTTAGTTTTTGTATTTAGTTGAGAAATAGTGAGAATTCATGCTATTTTAGTTTTGATCTGGTTTCAATTATCATAGCATACTAAAATATACAAAGTTAAGGAAAGCAAAGATAAATTTGCCTTTTTCATCATGCCCTACAAGGATATCATATAGCAAATCTAATAAAGCAAGTATACCTATAACCTTACTTTCACTCAAGCAAAGATGATCGATCAATCAAGGAGACGAACCGCTGTCAGCAGCTATACACGAACTACTAAGCTGCATATGGAAAGTTCCTTTCAGTAATGCAATAATGTGCCTTTCTCATACATCACTTTTGTGACTCAATTTCAATTTGATCAATTAACTGAACTGATCGGTATGTATTTCAAATATGTTTCACATCAATTTCGAGTAGCATAAACTCTGTTGTAAATTTATAAGTCCACTCAATAAATGGAGATTTTTCCTATTTCTGAATTGATTTCTGTGAACCTTTTTTCTAGAGCGGGAATTCAATAGCGGTAAAATTTTTAACGTTTTCAGAGAATTTAAAATTTTGTGCTGTTGCATCATTATTATTAATCCACCAGTTGTGCTCCGTGTAAATTAAGTCTAGTGTTTTTCAAATAATTTTTTTTAAAATGCCAACAGGAAAAAGCTTATATCCGATCTCAGTTCAGTAATATTTTTGGATGGTAGCACGTAATTTGTTTCAATTGACCTCTTCATAAAAAATTTTTTTGTTACACTTGAATTTTTGTATGAAGAGGTCGATTGAAACAACTTACTTGCTACCACCCCAGTTCAATCCACATAATTAGTTTCACCGACTAAAGCCCAGTTCATGTGCAGTTCGTGCTTGAAATTGTTGTTGCTTTTTCGCCAGAAGTCAGAAATTTAAAGGACCACTGGAATAGCATTCCACTATTCCAGTTGATTATTCTCTTTTGAACTTTTACGTTCCACTTCAGTTCGAGTGCAGAGTCCTGCAGTGCTCTGTTTTTTGCAGTTACTCCCTGATTCCACCATTGTCTGTTCAATTCGACTATTGAATCCCGATTAGTGAATGTTGCTTTCGAACTATTTAAGAAGCCGAAAAAATGGTCCTAAATATCAAGAACTTAGAGAAATTTTCCTGAGAACTGCGACTTCTGTCTTCTGATTCTTTTTATCATTTATAGACAGCGCTAATAACGCATTCCGCCGGCTTATAGACCAGTGCAAATACGCTTTTGAAAAGCTAAAAAATAGAAAAACTCTTAGCAGTATATGGAAGGCGGGAACATTTAGGAGAATTGCTATATAAACAAGGAAAAATCGAGAGCACCGCAGCAGATGACCGGAAAGGGGGCGGGGGAGCCAAACTGTGGGTTTTGGGGGGTTAAACGTGTTTTTTACGATTTCTGAGAAAAGTAGACCTCCTACCGAAAAATGTTAAATGTAAACGTTGTAGATAATTAAAAGATCTAGAGCTTTTGTTCAAACCATTTTTCGACATAACCTCAAAAAATGGAGAAAAACGTCAAAAACCGAGTTTTTGGTTTATCATTTTTATCTTTCACAAAAATGATCCAATTTTGAACAAATTTGAGCAAAATGTAGATTTTCATGTTTCGAAAAGGCCCAATTTTTCTCAAAGCAATTGGTTGTTTCGTTTTGTTTTTATGACCTTAATTTAAAAGAAAAGGCCCCATTTTCATTCAAAAAAGTTGGCGAACGAATTTTTGATTTTTAAAATTTTGAAGACGCATTTTTTTCGTTGAATCCTCTACTTTTAGATGGCGTAAAAAATGATAGTGTCACAATAGAAAAACATCGATAAAAATTCGAAAAACCAAAAACATCCTTTTTCAAATATCAATTTTTCCGTAAACTTCACATATTCTTTATCTCTCTTTGATATAAAGCTTTTAGAGTCGTGCAAAACTGTAAATTTAATGTAATATATTATAAGGGAGCTTCATGTAACAGTTTCAGATGTGAAAAAATTTGTTTAAACAATTATTTCACCCACGAAATCAAGGAAAAAACTACAGTTTTAGTCAAAAAAAAAAAAAAAAATATTTCTACGTATTGTGATGGCTTATACATTGAAACTTACTAGTAGAACCCAGCACTCGACATTCGAGCACCATTTTCTAAGTTCATAAGCCTTCAATAACAAAATTTTTCGAGAAGAATAAAACAAAATTGAAAAATGAAACAAATTTTTTATAGTTGGAAAAACCAATGCCAAAAAACCAACTTTTATTATTTCCTACACTGATAAAAAAATTCTTGGCTTAAGAGACTTTTTCTTGAACCAAGCAAATAATGTTTTGGATATAACGAAAACAAAATTGTCTTTGGATAAGCAATACTCAAAGTCTTGGTTTTATTGTCTTGGATGAAGACAAAAGTTGACTAGAAGTAAGAAAAAAAAATTCTTGGTTTGAGATACTCATTTTTTTAATTTAAGCAACTCAAGGTAATAAAATAGTGAATTGCCTTAATAAATATTCTCGAATTAAAACTTCATCGTGTCTTTATTTAATACAAATTTTGTTTTGAATAAAAAATATTTAGTTTCTTGAGTAAAAAATTAAAAAATCTTATTTCGAAAAAGACATATCTTGGTCGAAAGGTATAAGTATTGAGCGAAAAAATACAATTGCTTGGCTCAAGATTTTCTAGTGTCTTACTCTGAGACAGCATTCTCATGTTAAGACTGCAAAATTTTTCTACTCAAGACAACGAAACGAAGACTATGGAATTGCTGGAATCAAGACAATTTTTCTATCAGTGTAATGTCACATATTACATTTTATTGTAATAAAATATTGCTGCTTAATACAATTGCCCATGAGAAAAGACTATGCCGTGTGTTCGAGCTCAAATGCTGTTATGTGATAAAACAATTATTCATACCTCATTTTTTTGGAGAGATGTTGTTCATCATGAAACTCAACACATTTTTGAATCTCTTGAGAATCTTCAATAAAGTCATCGACCTCGTGAAGCTCCTCAAGCTCATCACAATCTCCATTATTAATAATCTCCTCCGAATCGCTGAGATCTTCTATTGGTTGATTTTCAGAATTAGAACAGTTGCTGCTTCTGAAGGAATACTAGTATAGTTACTTGCAATGGTACTTCATTTTTTCATCATCAAATATGTAGTATCAGATCAATCTTCTAAATATACCTTCATAAACTCAAAAAATCATTTTAGGTAATAACCCAACAAGTACCCTATTGCAGAGTTAGCAACCATGTGTCTCGCGTGAACGCGTCAAATGTAAGGACAGGAGAGCAGCAAGCGAGTATTGTTCATACTGGAGAACTCCCAGAAGAACGCCGCGGTGGAGATAGATCAAAGGACAAAGATATTGAACTTACACACGCAGTGAAATCTAGCATAAAAAGTTATAAGCGTCGAGAAAGTCATTATAGTCGTAATAAAACATCAAGGCACAAGGCATTATCTACCGCCAGAACTCAGTATTAGTAAAATGTGGACAAGTTTTTGTGAGGCCAGAAAAATGGAAGGCAAGCCAACTTGTTCTCTGTCAAAATACAAGCATATATTTTATACATCTTTCAACATTGGCTTTGGGAGCCCCCATACTGATACCTGTTCACAATGTAAAAGATTCCAACTTGACAAACTGAACTTTTTAATGGAAAAGAAGAAGTTAAGGCGCTATTCAAATTGCATAGCTTAGAGCTCAGAAATTTCATTCAATTATGAAGGAAGAAGATCCTGCAATAATTAAAGTTGTTTTTGATCCAGTCTAGTGACTTCATTGGCAGTCTATTTTGTCGTTCTAGTTCGCCCATTCCAGAACCCCTGGAATGGTTTTAATGACCAATACAGTGTTGGATTAAACGTTAAACAGTGAACACACATTGTCATTTTTTGTAAACACCCATGATTTTAGTTACATAACTCCTAACAATTATAAATGTAAGTAATGTGGATTGGACATTAAGCTGCAATTGCATCAAAGATAATTTTTTTAATTGAGGGGGAAATATTGTAAAGGGATTATTATTATTTAGGATCGAGGCGTCAATTGATCGTCCACTCATATAAGATCTGCAATCCTTTATGTAGAATAATACATTTAGAAAGCCAATAGAAGACACCTCTTTCTGCTTCGCGTGTTGGTTTATACATAATAAGACAAAATTAAATTGGTTTCAATGGGTTTAGATAGGTTATAAGTTAATGGCAACATGTTCTTTTTCTGGATTCACGACTAAATGCACATACCTATCAATCTTAACCCCTGGTAATATAGCTAACAGTTAATGCGAATAAATAAATCATGCAAGTCAAAGATCTAACCAAAAACGGCGTTATTTTTTCACTCTGATTTAGGAATTATTTTCTATTGTAAAACCTCATCACTGCAATTAAAAATGAATTTAAATAATAACATTTAAAGAAGGGGACTGACTCAAACCAGCGAAATGCAATTCAAAGTTCTCATGTATCACAAAGTTCACCTTCTAAAATTTTTCCAAGTTGAAGCTTATAGGTGATTCAACGTTAATTGAGAAATAAAACTAACTCTAATTACGTCAGCCTTATGTAAGTAAATCACTTTTTTTCTCAAACTGATGAGCCAATATAACCTTATGGAATTCTCCCATTACTTGACGTGAAATTTCTTTTAAAGGCTTGAATAATTTCTAGGAATTAAGAAACGCGTGACCATCGAATAGCGCAATATCTTTTCCTGAAAACACGATCAATATTATTTCCTCAATAACAAAACTAAAATATTTTTTTATCACAAAATATATTTTTATTAACAAAATTTTGAAAATTCGTGCTAAAAAAAAATAAAAGAATAAAAGTAAAAATCGAAAGAAAAAAATTAATTTAATTAATTATAAATTAAGTATAATCACCAAACTCTACACTTGCTTATCGGATTGAGTCTGCTCCTTATCGGACAGTTAAAAACTTTGGCAAACTTCTCAAAATTCGCCAGCGGACCAATAACTCTGAACTTTTCCGGTGTATGCGGATCAACACTTATGATATGCCTCAAGGACTCCGGTCGTACAGTACTGCACCAATTCTGAGCGTAACTAATAAAGAAAAGTTGTAAGTTTGTGAAGTCGAATCCGGGAATACTTTCATTCTCTAAAATTTCCGGATCTGGATTCTCACGCAGCCAGTCTTTGTATGCGTAGTATGCTTGTCGTATACCGCCATTATCAGCAATGTCTTCACCTTGAGAAGCAACGCTGCGAAGGCGGGCATCACCGTACTCAAATTTTGAGTATTGCCGAACGATGCATTGGGCGCGTGTTTTGAAATTCGCTACTGATCGTGGCTGCCACCAGTCGATCAAGTTGCCAACCTCGTTGAATTGACGTCCTTTATCATCGAAACCATGAACCATTTCATGACCAATTATTGAACCGATTTGAGCGAAATTTATTGCTTTTGGTAGATGACGATTGAAGAAGGGATATTTTAGTATTCCAGCTGGAATATTGATCCGATTTCGTAAGGATTCATAAATGGCGTTTGCTTCCATTGGATCTAAGAACGTCTCGGACTTGTCCACTTTTTCACGCATTTTTCGCTTTTGCTTTTCGTTGTTCAATTTACGAATGTGTAAGTAATTGTTCAGGTATCTTTCTGGATGAACTTCAACATCTATATATTCCCTATTGATTCGAAGCTTCGACAGTAGATAATCCGCATATCCTATTATAGATTTCATGTTCTTAACTTTTCTCACCATGATATCCCGTGTTGCAAAATCAATCCAATCCGTTCGATTAATTGATACGATAAGGGCATGTCTTATGTGATTTGCAATCATTTCAACTTCTTTTGCATCTTTCTGATCATTTTCAGATTGAAAGTATGTTTTGATATATAAAGATCCAACTGGTTCTGGGAAGTTAGTTTTTGTTTTTTCAACGCACACCTTCCATCGTGGCGAATTTTCTGGCTGTCCATATGCTGTAATGCCGAACTTTTTAATAGCTTCGTCAAAACGATCATCGACATAACTTAGAAGGTTCTTAGCAATTCTCCACATCATATAGTTGGCGACTGTTCGTTTTGGTGTTACTTTTATTAAATAAAATAAATTTGGAAAGAACGGCTCGTTTACGATTGTTATTAGCTGGGTACGATTGACGTGATGTCCCAAACACTTCGATATGTAAAGTGCCCAATCAATTTCTGGATATTGTAGATGCAGCTCTTCGATTGTTGTTGTTAGTAGAATTTCACTTAAGTCAATACGTTTGTCTTTGTCTATTGTCTTTGCGGCGACTTGTTTGTCGAATTCAATTATATCCGAAACAGTATTTTTTGCTAAGTCACTTTTAACACCGAATTTTATTAGAACTTCTTCCATGTATTTTTTGTAGGCGTTTAAGTAGTATTTTTTGTCGGCAGCTTCGTAAAAATTTTTATTTGGTAGAATTGAACTTGATTCAAGAACATAAATTTGATTTTGGTCATTGTTCGTCATGTTGTCAGAGACATAGACTGAGAATAAGATTTTCATGTCGTAATCAGCCTCGACCTTTTCAAGTAAATCGAGCCAATCAAAAGCGGTTTCGTTCCAATTTTTATCTAGCAACACTGGCCAACCGCCGTAACTATTGAATAAGGCTAAAAGACGTGTCAATCCTTTCTGCTTCAGAACTTCGGTATTCATGCAGGACTTATAAAACATTTTCGCCTTTTTGTGTGCATCCCAATCTGATTCGTTGTTATCAATTTCCAACATTTCACGTATCTCTTCGAGCAATTGACTCTGCAAGCGTTGAAACTCGGTGTTTTTGATCTCATCATCCGGAATGGGATTGAACTTACTCCAATGTCCGCATGCGTATTTGTAGAAATTATCACAAGGATCTTCGGTTAGATCCATATAGTTTAGTACATCGTGCGATCTTTTCGCTCTAAAGTAGAACGTTAGGCCCGCATCGGTTTGTAAGTAAAAATAGAACATGACAACGGTCATGATAAGCGTTAAAACCGCCAACATTTTTAATATTAATATTTGTTTTGTTAAATCACACCTTTATTAAGTTTTTTCAAATAAATAAATCTACACTACACATTATATTCATGTTAATCCGAGGAATTATTTTGCAACGTTTTATTTCAACCAAAATACCGAAAAGACTAAAAAAGCTGCTCTAAATATACACAGAGCAATATGTTGTCTAGATGAGTAGTCGCGCTCGCGCTGATGATGAGGATGAGATTATTTAATAAAGACAACACACTTGAAAAAATTCAAGTTTTTCTATTAATTGCTCCGAACGTATTTTCTTCTTGTTCGTTTTCTCTTCGAGGCGACATCTGCCGGAATATTAAAGAAGGTATCAAGTGTCCTTCGTAGGATCATAATTCCATAAATTACACACGCGGAAGTGTACACTAAAAATGACTAAAGAGAGTGGAGAGAGCGCACATAATGTACGTAATCTTTTAACGTAAGAATATTCTCTGTGATGTCGACATATATTTGGCATTTTAGAAAGATTTTTTTTTTATTATACTTAAAGATTATTTTTAGAATTTAAATTAGTACTAAGCTAAAGCGCGAATCTCGCGTTCAGGTACACGGACTTATTGTTTTTGTTGTGCTTTTAGAGACGTAAACGAAACTTTATTATTGTGCATCGATCGTTTTTTGAGCATGTTTTGTTGTAGACGATCTGATCGACGACTACGACGACAACTACATTTGCGTATTTTCTACTTAGTCGAGCTTTTTTACTATAGTTTCTGTTGTTAAATCTGTCTGCGAGAGAATTTCGTTTCATATAGTTTTTTTGTATTTAGGGAAAAGTTATTTGAACATATGATAGATATTTGGCAGGTACATCAATGTGATAACAATATTCTCTTATGATAATTTATTATTGGAATAGAAATGTTTTGTGGTAGATCATTCATTTGAATATTTAAAGAAATTGTACAACTTAATTATTTTGTTTGATATTTAATATTTTTTATTCTTAGATAAATTAAATATACTCGAACAATAATTAGTACACATCGTCGAACTGCAGATGTTTGGGGATATCATATCTCCGTTTGACAGATGATTAGTAATTTTATAAGTGTCAATGTCAATGCAATTAATTTATTTATGTCTTTATTTTGTTTATTTTGTTTGTTTGTTCTTTACAAAATTAAAAGTCAACAGATCAATTATAACCACAAAAGTTGCACTTTTATCTCAATTAAAAAACAAGAAGGCTCTTTTAATTAAGTTTTAAACTGTATAAAAACAGCATAAAAACAACGTTTATAATAAATAAATCTCCCACTTGTACTAAGTGTAATAGGTAAACAAAACAAATATGACTCACAGAAAGTCATTAAGAAGTGATTACCCATGACTAATTTGCGGGATCACTAATTTTCCAAAATTCATGTTATTTTTATTTTGTTTGAATCATATTTTCAAACCTCGGTTAAGGTAAATAGGGCATAACATAGACGATTAGATTTAATTTAACCCTTTCACTATGGGAGGTTGTTACGCCACAGTACACCTATTGTTTTAGAGGACGGGCGAAAATTGTATGATTGTCAATCCATATTTATAAACAATGATAATAGTAGTGTCTTTTTTGTTTGTTTTAGCGTTAAAAAATATTGCGATTTAAGTCCAGGGATATTAGACATTATGCTTTAAAAGTATTCCGTGAAAGCTGAATTTTGATATTGTTGTTCTAAATAAAATGTAAAAACTCCTCATTGATTCGAGTGCTGCAAACAATTTTACGTGACAACGATTTTTCGTAAATAAGTATCTCAGTAGTATTTACTTTAACCTTAAAATTATGTATGATCAAATTTGTAGTTTAGGTACTTACTCTCTTGAAAGTAACATTTTTTAAGATATTTTGATCTACAGAGTTGTAGTAACATACAAAACACACTTTAACACCTAAGCCTGGGTTTCAGAGGCTTATTGCAGTTCGACTTAGTGATAACTTTAGTGTTACTTTGACATGATCATTGAACAGTCTCTAACGAGCTCAATGAAAACAAATGAAGGTGTTACCAGAAACTGTCTAAAACAAATGGCTTTATGGCATGTATGCAATGAATAGTAGTCCAAGAGGAAAATTATTGAATTACCTTTTTTTACAAAATTAGAAAGCTTGGACAATTTCCTATGAATAATTTTGTAAAAAAAAGTATTGGTTAATTACGTGTTTTTTGGAGAAAAGGGTGGTTTAAGTTGAAATTTTAGTGAAAAAACAAAAAAAAAATTTGACGACTCATAATTCTGGACGTTGGTGGGTTGGAACCTTGACTTCTACAGTTTTAGATAGGTGGGAGTATTCTGTGTAGATTGCTGCCTTATTCATGAAAATACCTAAAAGGGTTACAAAAATACAGGGTAATATGTAAACCTCTACCAAAAAAATTCAAAACTCCCTAGCGGCTAAACCGTTACAATTTCCCCTCACCCACCCATACGATTTTTTGTTCGTCTATCCAAGACCCCTACACCGCCAGGCGTTTCGACATTTTAACTGATACACCCTGTAGACCGTTGTTTCATTACCTTTTTATTCTAGCTAATTAAACTACACTTTTTTCCCCAACAACAAAATTGAAAACCGCAGAGATAAACTCCCCTTTTGGTAGTTTTTGTCGATAATTTTTTATGTACTTTAGATCCTTTTTTAGATCATTTACTCTTTTCCAATGCATCATACAGGGTTATTCATTTCGTGATTAGAAAATGCCATTTTACAATATGGATTGTTTCACCATCGAACAACGCGTTCAAATTGTTATACTGTTTTATCAAAATTGTGATAAATTTGATTGTGGTCATCATAATCGGCCTACCGAGCAATCAAAAACCAACATAATGCAGAAATTCGAAGAAACTGAATCGCTTGAAGACATCATAATTTCTCATCGTTTTGCCCTTTCGACCGAAAACATTGTCGCATTGTTGACGAAGACACGAATTTGTCTTTTACTCGGCGCGCACAGCTTTTGGACTTGTTATACAGTACATTGTGGCGCATTTTGCATTTGGATTTGCATATTCATTCGTACAAAGTCCAGATTTCTCCAGAATTGAAGCCGGCAGATCAATGTGTGCGCAGGGATTATGCCGATTGGGTTCTCGATCAACAGGCTATTGATCCTGATTTCTCGAAGAAAATTTTCTTCAGCGACGAATCTCATTTTACGCTTGATGGGTACGTCAATAAGCAGAATTGCCATATCTGGGCCATTGAATGCGAAGAAGCCATTGCATCCGCAAAAAGGGACTGTTTGGTGTGCATTGTGGTCGGGAGGTGATATCGGGCCCTATTTTTGTGAAAATGACGATGGCGTAACCGTCCATTCTCAGCGCTATGGCGCCATAATCTATGTATTTTTTTTATCCCGAGCTTGAAGGTCTTGATCTGAGCGATATGAGGCTTCAACAGGGCGACGCCACATGCCACACAACACACATGCCGGTTTGGATCTATTCCACGAGAAGTTCCCTGGACACGTAATGTCGATGTCAATTGGCCACCGAGATGGTGTGACAACGCCTTTAGATTGCTTTTTTGGAGCTACACAAAAGACCATGTTCATGTGAACAATCCTCAAACTTTGGAGCATCTGCGGAACGACATTCGACAAGTTATGGCCGAGCTACGACCCGAATTATGCGGAAAAGTGATCGAAAATTGCCTCGAACGGATCGAGCCCTGTAAAATGTTCCGTGGAGAATATAATCAAAATCTAAACGTCTTGTTGTGTTTTTTTAACTTTACTTTCTCACTCGTAGTCTACTCGTCTCACTCCCACTACCTGCAGCTCGTCTATTCGCGCACTCAACAACATAGCAATTCGTTTCTAAATAGATCTCGACTATAGAATAATCTTTCGCAGTCAGTATTTCCGAGCTCGTATAACATCCAAGAGTTCAAACTCAGGATTTATCGCCACCTTCTTCATCACCCTCCCCCACACCCGAGATGTCATTACCCTTATCCAATTCCCCTACTTGAAGCTCAACTACAAAATGTTAATTCAGTTATTCAGTGCAAGTTTTGTAACTTTATATGAAGAACTATGTAGCTGGGACCCGGTACGCCTCGCTGCACCCATTTTATTGGCTACTGCAATAGTAGCCAATAAAAACCATCCATTGACTTGATATTTTTCGAGATATGAATTTTACACAGATGAAGTGCTTCAAAGAACAGGTACATAGGTCTTGAGACGGCCGCCATGGATATAACGGTATATTGAGTATACTACATTGCATATTGTATTTCAGATTAGTTTCAATAGCGTCACGGCTTACCTATTGTTTGACAGCTGCGTAAATTTGAAATTATCATTAAATGGAATGATTCAATTTAATGACCATTTTACATTTCGAAGCTTTCAAACAATAGGTTAGCCGTGACGCTATTGAAACTAAATTGAAGTGGAAATTTCCAAAATTACCAATTTTTAGAATTTTCGGCTGTTTGATTGAAGGTATAAAAAATAGACTACGACCTATTCTCAGACCTACCAAATGTACACAAAATTCGTTCAACCCATTTCCGAGGAGTTCGATAACAAACACTGTGACACGAAATTTATGTATATACATAGATTTCAGGCTGATTAGGGATATCCCTCCCTATTGAAAATTTACAAAACCTCTTCTGAATAAAACTTCCAGTACTGTTTGGAAATTTTTGTACAGTGTGATCGGAAAATGGACCATCATTATTTTTACTCATAATAACATTAATTAAGATGTTGTAAATTATTAAATTAGCAGAGCTACAAGTTTAAAATTTTCCACTTAATTATCGTTCATGTAATCAGGAAAACACATGATACCGCAATTACCGCATTATACAACATTAGCGACACTATCCTACGATTTGAAATATATTGGCATTGCGGTTGCATAAAACCGTTTTAGATTATCATCATTTCCTGGCAGCCATATGCGAAATAATTTTTACATGCTATCACGTTCACGTATTTTAATTTAAACTTAATTCGCATCTTACATCTTGAATAATAAAATCAATTTTAATGAAAGATAAAAATGCTGATTAAACTTGGGCTTTTGTTGCAAGTGCGCGAGAAAAGTAATTTATTCAAGATCGTACGCGGTGCACCTTTCTAGCTTAAATTTAATTGTTTCAAACAAAAAAAAATGTTTTTGTAGACATGAAAAGAAGAAAAAGTCTACACACAAAAGAAGAAAGTAAACACACGAGAATTCTAGACAATATCGAAAAATTTATCAAAAATTGAGTAAAAAGTCTAAAAATACCGCAGCGGTGCCAAAGCATCATCGGCGACGGAACGTAAAGAAATTTTATAATCGTGAAGGTCAGATGTTGGAGGGATGTTTCTATATACATGCATACGTGCAAAAACGAAAATAGTGTTTTTGACTTTCAAAACGTCACAACACAAAATTCTAATTAGTAATTTTCAAAATAGAAATCAAAATGGACAAAAATATACCCGGAGTTTTTGTTGTTTAGTTTAGACGACGACCGACGCGACGCATGCCCATGCCGTCGTGTCGTCAACATTGCCTGAACTTTTCGCAACATGGATACAAATTTAGAGCAGCTTTTTTTAGTCTCTTCGAATTTTCGAATGAACATGTTGCAATGGTTGTCGCGTCTCCGCGTCTTCGGGCTCTAAAGGTGTAAATTCGTAATTAGAAAATAAAGGAAATATGTTGTCGATCTTGACATTAGTGGTGACGGTAATATTTATTTCTTGCTATTTGGAAAGTGATGAAGGTCAGACACTGTACTACCGATTGAAGCGAACCAATGACGTAAGAAAGTATATGGATGTTACAGTGGATCCGTGTGATGATTTTTACCAATACGCATGTGGACATTGGAGTGATTTTCATCCGATAGTAGATGACCAGGTGGAAAATAATGTTTTTGCGGTTTTGGAAGATAAATTGTATGCAGAGACTCGAATGTTGCTAGAGCATCCAGAAAGTACTTCTGATTGGCATGCGGAAAAACAAGCGAAAATATTTTATAAATCTTGCATGAACACTGACATACTCAAGGATTTAGGACTCAAACCGGTTTTTGAATTTGTCGAACTACTCGGCGGTTGGCCAGTGTTGAATCAAACTTGGAACGAACAAGATTTTGATTGGTTGAGTTTAATTTCGAAACTTGATTCGGAGTATGGATTTCATGCTTTGCTAACAGTTAGTATTTTTGAAAATTTTAAAAATAATAAAGAAAATCAAATTTATATGTATGAAGCTGAATCGATGTTCTTCAAGAAGAAATACAACTCGAATGGTGTTAGTAAATATTACTTAAACACCAACGTGGAATCGTTGATCGAAATTCTTGAGATGTTTGGTGTCACTAAAGGTGTAGCAAAAGCCACTCTAGGAAAAATGATAGACTTTGAGTATAATTTAATTTCAATTGGTACAAACCGCCAGAATGATGCTGAAGAGGAGTTAAACGAGTTTCTATCAGAAATAAAAATACAAGACTTAATAGATAAATATCCAGAAATTGATTGGACAATTTTTATATCAAATTCACTCGGATACAACGTTACCAGCTCACAATCAATCATAGTAGTAAATCCAAAATATATCCCTCATCTACTGGAAGTAGTTTCAACAACACCAAAAGTCACAGTTGCAAATTACATAATAACAAAAGTCGTTAAGAAATTGATAAATTTCGTTGATGATAGTGAAATTGGAAAGTTTAAACAATTCTCACCGCATTCGTCAAAGCGATGGAAGGAGTGCATTTACTTTGCCAAACAAAATTTTCAACATCCAATTGGTTCGATGTACATACGAGAGTTTTATGACTCAAGAAATGGAAACGAAGTTGCTGCTATGGCTAAGCATATCAAAAACGCTTTTATTTCCAACATTAGCAAGCTGTACTGGATTGATTTTAAAACAAAATCACGAATTAAAGTCAAGCTTAGGACTATGAAATCTATAATTGGACATCCTGACTATCTGTTGTTTAAAGACAGCGTTAACAAAAACTACGAAGGTATCAATCTGCATCCAGAAAAATATCTAGAAAACTTCCTCCAAATTCATAAAAATGAAAATAAAATCAGAAAAAATAAATTCAACGAAAATTTCGACAAGGAAGAAACATTTCTAAACCCTATAACACCCAGTCCAATTTACTCAACTCGAAGAAACCGACTGAATATCCCGGCTGGAGTGCTCCAATACCCAGTTTTCCATCGACGTCTACCAAAATCCATAAGCTACGCCCAAATAGGCGCAATTTTAACTCGTGAAATGACTCGAGCCTTCGATGAAAATGGACGACAGTTCAACGAATTAGGAAACCATGAAAACTGGTGGCATTCAGATGCTATTAGTAACTTTAAAACACGCAGTAAATGTCTTGGCGCTCAATACAACGACTTCAACACAAATAAAAAACAATTTCTTAGTGACTCCATTGAAGAAGAAATTGTTGCTGATAATGGTGCTGTTCGACTAGCCTTTGAAGGATACAAAAATTGGTTTAATTTTCAGACTGATGATGAAATTTTGCAGAATGAAAAATTACCAAATTGTGATTTTACAAATTTTGAATTGTTTTTTATTAGTTATGCACAGAATTGGTGTGGTGATGACAGAACTGACGTTGGAAAGCAGATTAGAAAAGTTGATGGACATAATTTAAGTAAATTTAGAGTTCTTGGAGCGTTGAAGAATTTTGAAGAGTTTTCGGGTGTGTTTAATTGTTCGATTGGTAGTAATCTTAATCCGGAAAAGAAATGTCGAGTTTGGTAGTATTTTTTTACGAAGATATTTTTTAAAATTCAATTCCGTCAATACTGTGTTGATAAAAAAAATTTACTAAAGTCATTTAAGAAAAAATGATATTTTTAATTACAGCATTTATAAATGAATGGTAGTGATTTTAGGCTTAATTAAGTCTAGTTGAATTAAAAAATAAAAAAATTATTTGTTCTGTGGTTTTTTTTGTGTGATATTCCTTTGTTTTCAAGTTGTTTCCACTCTTCATATTTTCTGGAAAACAAACTGTTTTTGAGAAAAGCGAATTTTTTATGGAGCTACACAAAAACTACTATACATACGATCATGCATCACAGGAGATGGACCCATGGACCTCCATTAGCATCCTGCACCACATGCCGTAGCTTTGAGGAGGCAAACGAGAGGAAAACCCTTATTAACTTCTTGTGGAAATGCCAGTTACGTTCTGGCAGACTTAAAAAAATATCTCCAGGCTGGATGTTAGATCATTGATAAACTTCATAAACTCCACACCCGCCACAGCCTGCTAAACAAGAGTCAAACCTTAGGTACACGAGGTTGCAACAATAAAACGCCGCGCCAAAGCGCCTTTTGGGATACTGGCTGCAATGGAGGAGCTCCTATGCCTAACCTAAACTAGCCTATCCTAACCTAACCAAAAATTAGATCAAATTTTCTCTTAAATATTTTCAAAGATTACAAGTTCCAAATCGCCAAAGAAGATTCCCAATGCCTTGATTTACGTTTTTCCTACAGCTAGCAGCTGCAATCTACAAGTGCCTCAAACCCGTTGTAGTTGTGGATTGACATATACCCCGTTTATGACCTAGGTTCAACCCAGGTTCAACCTAGGTTCAACCTAGGTTCAACCAAGTCATAAATGTGAATCGGGCTCAAATTGTGTTCATTCAACCCAACCCAGCTCTCCTACCTGAGTCGAGTTGATATATTTGATATACTCAGATTGAGTTGTAATTGGCTTGAAATGACATTTGTTTTGTTTGTTCATCATCCGTGAAGTCCGTCTACGGCGTTAGTTTTGGGTTCGATGTTTTTGCTTGCACAGGAATAAACAATTATTTCGTTCTGAGTTTTTACGTATTTATAAATGAGAATTTCACACAAAAATTTGAGGTTATGTTTTGAATTCAGTTCAACTCTATTTCAACCGAAAATGAACTCAACTCGACATCATATACGGTGTTCAAAATTTCAACTCAACCTTGACTTAACTTTTAAACCTAGTCATAAATGGGGTGATTTTCATCGGTGATGGCACTTTTAGCTGCACTACATATTAACTGCTTTAGCCACGATAGGACTGTGGCAGTCTTGACAACATTTTAACACTTTAACTATAGCGACTGTTTCATTGAAATTGCCGCTCTCCTGCTAGACCGATGAAGAAGAAATTGATAGACCGAACCAAACAAATTATTTTAAAGCAGATAGTTACAGGCGATAAATTTTTTTTACAATATTCATAAGCTTAATGATGCCCCTTTAACCAACTCAAAGATTTAAAGACAATTTTGCTATTTGATGAAACTACAAAGGATACATTTAATATGAGCGTTTACTTTAAAATCATATCATAGAATTTATTACAACTAATTAAATTAAGGTAAGGTCGCACAGATTCAGTTATAATTGATTCAAGAAAAATGGCATTAATCAAATTTTCCTCGTGCCTGCATCCAGGTGCTCCAACCTTAATAATACAGCATGAAACGTGAAGCTCTACTAACTTTTCAAACAACCTATATTAGTTCCCGTATAATATATCATCTATGTAGTTATACCAATAACATGTTAAATACAAAATTGTTTCTTATTAATTAAAAATCCATATACCACTAGTTAGGCACATAAAATCATTACACAATAAAAAAAATAAAAGCACGACCATCGCCCGGACGACCATATTAGAAACAATATTACTAGCCTTTAATTTCCCATCCATATTAAAAGTCTGAAAAAGAAAAAAAATACCTTTCACTCTCAAAAAAGTCATTCTACGGATTGTAATAAACTAAAAGTCTAAAGCAATACTCAACATTTCACAAAACAATTGGAATTGCACACAAACAAACCAAAAAAGAATAACCAGTTCACATCACGCGATTGTGATGAAATTTTGTATGTCGAATAAGAAACGTTTTTTAAAAGTAAATATAATAAATATATTTCTATTTCCGGCATTAAAAAAATTCGAGAAAATTTATATTTAGCTTTATTAAATATATAATAATAAATAAAGGAATGCGATCTGGCATAACAAATTAATTGGTCTTAAATTAAAAAAAAAAAGAGTTTTAATGTTATATAATTAATATTTTATTTACGGCCCAATTTACAATTAATTTTAAAGTAATTTTATATTAACTTGCAGATTAAAATTTTTAGCTTCTATCATAATTTGTATCCCCAACACATTATTGATATGTCACCTCGCTCCTAAAAAAAAAACTTTTCATTCTCTGCATTCTTGTCTCTAGAACTGCAGGTGAAACTGTGTCAAGTAGTGACTTTGTACAATCAAACACAAGGTGTTTTTAACTGACCCCCATTTACTATTATTAAATTCATAAATTTTCAAAAATTAGGTTTTCCCAGTAGATTCAAAGGCGTGCTTTTTTTCGTAAGTTTTAAGATAAAATCGAACCTTTTTACCACTAAAATTTATAAATGTCCTTCACAATTTTCGCATTAAGAGATCACTGACACTAGTACCCAAGACGCAGAAAATATCTTCCCCTTAAAGAAAAATTTATTTCTCTATCAAAACGATTTAGGGTGATAATAAATTATCTGGATATCTGACACTTCTTATAGGTCATTATTTAGGTCACTTTCATAACAATCTTGGAACAGCCCGAAATTTAGTAATCGCGCTTGTATCAGCACGAACAACAGTAATGGCAGGTAGCTTCAGAAACAGAAAATTTCTGTTTTTTTTTTCTTCAATTCAAGAAGGAAAATAAAAAACGTTTTTAGATAAAACCTGATCAAATACAAGTGCATTCGGATGTTGCAACGTGAAAGAGACCTAAAATAACGCCTAATCACTTCTCAGCTGGGTTTCGTGTGTTTATGTTGTTTCTTTTTTTCAATTTATTTCTCCATTTACAGGTAAAAAACACAAAATTACTTCGAAACTCTCTGAATGAGTGAAATATATAAAAAAAATTGAATTAGCCGCGATTTTATCTTGTTTTATTGCAATTTCTTGGCAGATGTTTCCCAACAAAGAGAGTCGACATTCCGCGATAATCAACTCCACTGTTATTTGTTTGAAAGTTTCATTACTTACGCAACGCTCAACTCCTTTTCCAGGTAAAGTGCATCAAACTTGACTCTCTCACGGTAATTTTTGGATAATCTTCTCGTATTAAAACAAAACAAAAAAAAAATACGCAACTTATTCGCGCAACGGTACAAGTGTGGGCAGCCAGGTAAGTACATATATAAGTACCTGTTGTGCGCCTAGTATGTATATTTTATCTAGATACACGAAGGCAGCCATTAAAGTATACAAAATGCCCCAGACGAACGAATGCACTGAGATTTTGGTTTTCTCGGTTTGTTGGATAAGATGGCTGCAAAAATTGAAAGGTAAAAAGCCAGAGAAGAAAAACAAAAAGAGGTTTTGTAGTTTCTACCTTGAACTTGAGACGAGTTTCAAGACGCGGTTTCACCACACATTTACCTGGTGTGTCTATCTGTAACCAGGTGTTGCAAGCGGCCGCTGGATGCCGTGTGTCTAGAGCTGCGCCGCCGCCGGTGTGTCTTTTTCCTTCGAAATCTAGTCGCGATTAAGAGAATGGCGGTGCGACTATGACTTGCAATTGAAATTTGTTACCTTGAGAGGCCCGCCGCCGGTGCGCACAGCTGTTATGGACTCCGCGGTATCAATTCAGAAAAGTGGTTTCTTCTGCTTCTTTTTCCATTCTTCTTGGCTCAATCAAATTGATTAAGGAGGAGAAAGTTCTTTAAGACCTGCTGACAGTTCGATTTATTTAAAAGTGATTGCTTGTTGCATTGTTTGCGTGTTTCGAAGATAAAACGAAATTTTTTGGAAAAATACCGGGATGAAAAAAACCAATTGCAAATTTAAGTGAATTTACCTGTAGCACGTATCTTCACTTGGCTAAATTTATACACATTATTGCAGATGAAACAGATTTAAATCGATAAGAGTTTAATACCCCCTATTTCCAGACACACAGAAACCCCGTTCAATTTTTCAATGTCTACCTTTTTGCAGAAAAACACCGGACGATAAAACATTTTTTTGTTGTACCTGTATCTATAAAATTTTTACACCTATTTACTTTTAATAAAAATCAGAACAAGTTTAAGTGAAAGAGCAAGAATAAATTATTCTAATTGCCTTGGTCTTAAAATTGGCGTGTGTCTTGAAACACCCAGCTGCTGCTAGCAATTTACGTCTTTTGACTTGATTTATTATTTGTAGAGTTTATGGAAATTACTATGATTGGTGGATTGGTGTAGTAAAATTTGCTGAATTATTTATAAAATTATATTAACTAGAAAGAGCAGCAGGATCTTTTGAAAAATTCTATCTAGAGTATTATCCTGGCAAGCAATCTTATATGATATTAAAGGACTTAAGTTCGTGCGATGGACATACAACTGTATAAATTTTTAGATTTAAACCCTGTTTAACAGAATGTTGTAGTTACAGCATGCACATGCACTTATAAATATATTCAAGACAATTTTATAATCATAGACATGCCACCTGATGAAATATTTATGTCACGTATAACTTTTGTCTTAAATACACGAGGATGCATGCTTCTGAAGCAAAATCTTTTTGGGTGTATGGGATGTATACTGAAGAGGCGATTGTTTTCATGTGGAAGATGAGCAGGACAGAGTAGATTTGGTGGGGGTATTCTGCTAGGAAGTCTACTAGATAAACAATAGTGCTCGACCGAATTTTGACTCGGAGAATCAAGCTCTGTTGAACCACTTCAACCTTCAGAACGAAACCAGAGTATAGAGATCTGAGAATCGACATTTAGTTGAATTCAATGAAGATTGTCAAGCGGACAACATCTCAGGGGTCACCGGATACTCAATTTTCGTAAAAAAGGATGAATTTCTGGGAATCTTTGAAATGCTGAACAATAAGAAACCGTCGGCATCCCTAATGTGACTCTGAAGCAACTAACTCCGTGTGCAATCAACATCTACCTCACGTTGTTCAGCAATTGCTTGAACAATGTCTATTTTCCTGAAAACTGGACAACGGCTGCAGTATATCCTATTTCTGAAGGAACCAAAGACAGATCATACCCCGCTAATATCCGGTCAATAAGCTTACTTCCAAACATCAGCAAAGTATTTGATGTCGTAATTAATCGTTTGCTGACAAGCTAGGTTGAGGAAAATAAAATATTTCCGGACAACCAGTTCGGATTTCGTGCGACACATGGCACTATGCATGCTTGCGCAAAATTGGTGTCCGATATACACTGTAACTTTGCTAAGAGACAGTGTACGGGAGCATGCTTGGTTGACTTGGAGAAGGTCTTTGACTCTTTATGGGTTGAAGAACTACTACTAAAGCTAAGCAGGTATGAGATGAACGATCCTCTGCTTCGCATAATCTACGACATGATAACGGCGAAAAAGTTTCTCGTTAATAGTGGGAACCTTATTTCACAGGTCTTAGAAATTAAAAACGGGTTGCAACAAGGAGCAGTGAATTAGCCGCTGCTCTTTAACATCTATATAAGCGATATAGTTGGATTTCTGCCGAATGCCCTGGCTTTCGCGGACGAACTTATTATTTACAGGACAGGACTGAAAATTGACGTAATCCAGACGCAACTACAACGACTGATGATTGGAAATTGAAAATCAATTTTGGGAAATGCGAAACGATTCTCTTTAGGATCCCTGCGTTTCATATTCGAAGCCATGAGGGACAAACGCTAGAGAAGAAAACCGAGGTTAAGTACCTAGGGATTTGGCTCGATCAGTACATGTATTACGAGAGTCATATACATGCTGTTATAGCCAAATTTCAAATGTCGAAGAGGCTCTTTTACAGTAATCACCTTAACTCACGGGCTAACGTTAATTGGTACAAGACCTTAGTCAGACCGGTACTCACCTACGGCTTCCCCGTATGGTGGAACATATACCCTTAAAAAGCCGACCAATGTTTGACTCAATCCAATTGCTGACGGACAATTGCAAAGATGAGAACCGATATTATTTTTTTTATGCGGCATGGTCAAGCTCAGGAATCACCTTTTATACCTACCTAGCTCGTCATGTCGTTCAAGTCTGTTATAAATTATTTGTCCTCCACTTAGCGAAAGTCCTAGTTTTGCTTCTTACGAACAACTTCATTAATTTCGTTAGAGAATGTTTTGAGAAGCTTTTTGAGACACCTATAAACTTCACGAGTTCTAAAGACAACTCCATTGAATGGGCGGAACACTCGACGGTTGGGGGTTGCATTTCAGTACCGGGTAAGGAAGAATTTGCGGCGAACACAGATGCAAGTAGATGGTTAGCTTAATGAGTCGATACAGGAGCTAATGGTGCGAAGTTGAAATCGGGTTGAATGTCTAGAAGTTTGATTGCAAAGTTTTGACCTTTGTCTGAGGCGAGGCGATTTTCGACCAAATAAAAGAAGTTTTTTCAAGACGAACCGAATGGGATGTAGATAACAGCTTCGATGTATATTGGTGGTCAGTCGATCGCAGGTTTTCAGTTAATGTCATACCCAGGAGATGGATAAGCCGTCCGATCCTATTCTTCTACTAAAACGGTAGTAGATTTTGGTTAGAGACTTGGTATTATTTGAATGCCCTTATCAATCAAGAACGGACTTGATGTGCCCGTTGATTAAATTGGACATGAGCTCAAAATGAAGACAATGGCTGTTACTTGCTTAACTTGCAATGGAGTAACACAAAGCGCCCTCATCGGCGAAGCTAGGAATAGGGTTTCAGGGAAATGAGATTTGGTTATATTGTAGAATTGAATGCCTCTGGGACATCGGCACAAATGGTATGGGGTTTAGATATGACGACATCGACATCCAATGTCTCTTTGATTGAACGGTCAAGACGAAATGTAGAAAATTCAACAAACCAATTTCAACTGAGTCGACATCAATCAATTAGAATAAAGTCAACAGAAAACGAGTGGAACAGGACTAGTACAAACCTTACCACGCTCACCAAAAAAATTAAAACTAGACGCATAAGAAGGTCGGCAGTAGAACTTTTTGTCATATATTTTGTGATCAGATGCAAAGTTTTAGTTGACGTCGTTTGTTATTTATCGTTCCTAAGTATCATTAAATTTTATAAAATAAAAGTACAGGAATGCTTCTCCAAAAGGTTTAAATCAGTATTTGCTAGCATATTTTCCAAATCCTGTACACTATTTAATAAAACTCAATAAAAACACTAAAAACCCGAATTTAGCTTAAATAATAATCATAAATATTTTATATGAATACAAATTCAGATAGAAGCCAAGGACAGATGTACAAAGTGCAAAAAAAAACTATTTGACCAAATTTTGTCGATTTAGGTTGACCAAATTTTGTACAATATAACAAATGGGGTGCGAATTAGTGTTTATTATTCAGCAAAAAACTCAAGAAAAAGTAAAAAAATGAAAGTCATTTTGAAATAAAGTGAAGAAAAACATAAATCAATGGACATTAAGGTGTTAAAAGTCAATAATAATAATAAAATAGATTTTTTCGGAGAAGACAAAAAATCGAAAGTCTGCAAAATGTCATAAAAACTAAATAATGGCTTTTTTACAAACAAGGGAAATAATTTTTGCAATAATATAGTGTTATTGAGGATTTGAGGTGTTCCATATATGAAAGAAATTAGCAAGAATCCTAAACAAATTTATAAATAAAAAAACCTAAGGAATATATCTATATAATAAACACCAAAGACTCCATTAATATATTCTTTTGTGACGTTGCTCATCTTCTTATTTACATTTTACGCCATTTTTAAGACACTTGTTTTTGCACCTATTCGTAGTATTTCAAGTCACCTGTTTAAGCTATTTTTAGCGACATTATTATCTTCCTAATGAAATACGAGACAAACTAAATTAATTTCTAATGAAGCTATCACACCCTTAATCGTGATGACATTTCAAATGCGCACAAACACGAGTTTGATCACGATTTTGAATGCAAATAGCACCTTTTGATAGCGCACGAATCAAGAGTGTTTTTTTTAAATGCCTCGGAATAAACGGGCTTAATTGCTTCTTCTTCTCCACCTGCGCTGGTTAAGCGGATTTTAGCGCCATCTTTTTAAGCTGCAATAAATATTGGCGTGTCGGAAGTGCCAGTGATTAAAAAAAAAACAATAATAACAGTGCAATTCACCGGCATCAAAGTCCGAATTCATGTGGAAAATTGCTGCAATGGGTTTTGAGGAAGTCTCAACATTGTTGGAACAACGAAAGAGGAAGGAAGTCAGATTTGTTATCGTTTCGTTTCGAGCTTTGCTTGTTAAGATAACAGAAGCTTCATAATTATTTAAATTTATAAATGTGAAAACTTTCCATATTGGGATATTTGTGCCGGGAGTTAGTAAGTCAGATAATGCTTCTCAATTTGGGTAAAGGTGACTCACAGTATAAGTGACTTGGGGTTTATCAATATTCGATGACCAGTGGCGTAGGAACCGAGGATGGGGGGGGGGGGGGTTCGGGGACAAACTGACATATAGCTACGTAAACGGAACGCACGCAAGGCAAAATTTGGTCTACTTCCAACTTTTTCTCATTGCTGCTTTCACCATAGTTTCAAATACCCAAACACAAGCACACACAACAGACACATGCACTCGTTGCTTAGATTTTTTGGCTATTTATAAAAGACCAGACGGAAGCACGCAATTATTTTGTCAGTGAAAATTTGCCGCATACGCCGCAGGCACTGTACGCATTCGTTTCCATTTTTGCCGGTTTTTGGCGACGTCTCGAGCCTCGGTAACTGATAATCGTTGATTCTTTAGGTCGCCCTCGATTGCTAATCGCATCTTTGTTCAACTGTCTCTTTTCGAAGGCGATCGCGGAGTGCGACACCGAGGATCTGCCTCAAGCATCGCATTTGGAAGACCTCGAGCTTCTTAACGTCTGGTTTGAGCAGTGTCCACGGTTCAGATCCATAAAGAAGAATCGGAAGGATCAATGTTCGCTAAAGGCGTACTTTCGTTTTGATGGAAATATCTGTTCGTTTCTATAGACACCACTTGAGCGAGGCGAAGGTTGTTGTTGCCTGGCCGATGCGGCTGTGAAAGTCGGCCGTCGATGCTACTTTAATTTCTTCAACCAATGATCCTAAATATTTGAACCTCGGAACCTGTTCGATTTGGGCTCCATCTAGGTGAACACTGACCCTCGATTCGTGTGAGCACTTTGGTCTTTTCCGCATTGATTTTTAACCCGTATGACTGGGCGATGCAGGAAATGTCGTATAAGATGTCCGTTGCTTCGGCATCCGTGTCGGCGAAGACGGCACTGTCGACGGCGAACATTAAGTCGTTTACGAAGTTGTCGTATCGAACTCCGCGTCGTCCATCAAATGCTTCACGCATAATCGCGTCGATCACGACGTTGAAGAGAAGTGGCGAAGCGACGTCTCCCTGTCGGACACCCGTTTGAATCGGGAACTCCTCAGATAAGTAGCTTCGAATACGAACGTTGCTGGTTGAGCAATCGTAACACGCTTGGAGAAATTGGATGATTCTCAATGGCACGTGTTCGGTTTCCAAGACCCTCCACAAGCTGTTCCAATCGTCTTTAAGCGTCGATCTAAATCTTGCGTTGATCAAAACGTAGTCTAACATCGCCGATTCGATGCCGAATGGATTTCGCCAAGTGAGTTGGTGTTTGAATGGATGGCGGAAAATACTGTTGCCAACGATCAAGTTGTTTGACGATGCGAATTAAAACGGGCGTAACCCATTGTCGTTAATTATTGCCTGTCCGAATTTGCCCATGGTTCCTTCCCAGTCGATTTAATCATCCCAGTCGATTTGATGTGCATTGAAGTCCCCCGTGAGTATTATTAATTGGGTTCGAGGTATCATATCCAGCGTCTGCTAAAGCTGTCGTAAAATTCATCCTTGTTTACGTCCGTGCTGGGCTCGGTTGGCGCATAAACGGATACGACATGGGTCTTGATCGTTCCAATGATGGTTATAAGCGCCAAATGCTCGGATATCGATTAGAATACGATAACGCTGCTAGCATCCCGTCGATCGACTATAAAGTCGACGCCGGCCTCTCACCTCTCACCACAGCGATAGAAAAGCGTCATGGTTTCGTCGATTGTTTGCTGGACGATCGTCAGTGTCTCGGATCTGGTAAGCCGTAGTTTCGATAGCCCAGCAACTGATATTTTGCATTTCAACAATGGATTGGCAAAGTAGGGCAACTGGAGAACAGCGGCTGAACGGTCTTGTGTTTTAAGTATTCACAGGGAAGTCGTCGTAACGGCTGAAACTGAGACTTTTTCACAAGCATTGCTCTGGAACCATTGATCATGTGTGTCAATAGTTAATAAACTGAGCTCCTCTAAAACACTCTTCTGGTATTATTTCTATTCAAACCTATCTAAAAGTTATTTTTAAAGTTCAAGACTCGACTTATAACTATTCAACCCCCCCTGAAAATATTTCTTGCTACGCCACTGGGTGATTCACAGTAAAAGTGACTTGGGATTTATCAATATTCGATGACTGCTGTTCGGCGGCTTACATTAAGCCTTGTTATTTGTTATTTAACCAAATTGATTTTTTCTGCTCAAGTGTCTGATAATTCTCTCTTTTTTGTGTCTCTAAACCAATTTATCATCTGAGATTATCTCTATTTTTACAGAAAAAGTTTCTTTTGTGCTATTTATGTCGAAGATTGTGTTCGAGTTAGATCGATTGGAATTTCCACGGACGCTGAAAGGGGATTTTTGTACTATCAACAAATTGAATCTAGCCTAAAAAAACAGAAGTCTCATCCAGATTCAACTTGTTACCACCAACCGGAAATATTTAAAAAAAAATAATAATTTTACTCCCAAACAGAACAAACTTTGAAAACTGAAAAATCTGATCTCGGAACAGATCACATTTTGCTAGTGAAAGTCCGGGGGAACTGTGCGAGCAATGATACACGCATTTCATGTTCAATTAGCACAAAACGCACGATCGTCATGACTCAATGAATTGCAGCTTGGCCACGAAACGTTTCCTGAACTGGTTACCCACCTGTGCTGTTGCGCTTGCAGCTTGATTAATGCAATAACCTTAACTTTTTTGGACTTTCGTATGATTTTGTGTGCAACTGCAATTATGATTTGAAGCGAGTAGTAGAGGTATGTTTTTGTTGCCATTTTGGCTCACACATATACACACGGTCAATACGCAACTTGCAAGTTTTTGCAAGTTTGATGGAATATTGGCAAAACGTGCTTCAACAATTCAATTTCGTATGTGATTTAGATTGCAGATCGTTTTTTTTAGATTTTGGCAACTAATTGATATTTTATCATTGTCTTAAATCTGTTTTTACATAGCAGGTGTTAGTAGGTCAAGGTGGGATGAAGACATCGAAGTAGTTCAGCTAGTTGTGCACTGTATTCCTCTTCGATTCTACTGGGGAATCTAACAACATACAGTAAAACTTGTTGAAATGATCACATACAAATCTAACTAAATTGAGATATACCATGTAGCAAACCAAAAAGCCATGACCGTGAACAATTGAAGTGATCAGCAGAAACGTTTCCAGCTGAGAAATAAGAAATGAAATAATTTTCTAGTAAAGTGAAAATTTTAACTTTTGACAGTGATTGATGAAATGATTTGACTACCACAACGTTAAAAGCAGTGATAAATTAATCGAACAAAAAATTTATTTGCAAAGACGATGTAACAGCCAGTGTTTGTTGAAGAAAGGTTTAGATGTACTTTTCACCTAAAGTTACCTCGATAATGGCCTCGTTTAGGGCGAAGCTAGTTAAGTTCACTAATACCCACGAGACCCGGCAAGATCATTATAGCAAAAATAAGCCGTTAGAACGAATGCCATTTTAGGGGGTAACACACGGTCAAATTCGTCGTTATGTTTTGACAGTTGTAAGAAGTGGATATGCAGTGAAGAATGTCAGTTAACGAAAATAAAAAAAGGCATTTCCTTGTTACGTTGTTGTCCTTCATCCAAATCGATAAAGCTAAAGCGGGCAAACTTTTAAATCTCAGGAGGTGGGAGCTAAATGTAATAACAGAGCTCCTGACAGGCCACTGTTTTCTTAATTACCATCTAAACAAAATAGGATTGGTAGTCGATTGTAGCTGTCGGTTCGGCGGAGCAGCTCCCGAAACTGCGGAGCACTTGCTGGGCGACTGTGAGGCTACAGCTAAGAAGAGATTGAGCCTCCCCCATCGCGACTTCCTTGTTCCCAGGGAGATTTGGGACGCGAACCCTAAAACAGTTAAGGCTATTTTAGAAGCCTTAACCTAGATGATTTTTAAAGACGAGTACGCCACAATAGAGCAAACAAAATAGGTCGCACTGCCCGCCAAGCCGCCCCAACAAGAAATAGAAATACGTTGTTGTCCACCCCTCAAAGCGAATTTTTTTGCAATAATCTATCGAACGACAAATAGTTCCCAATTTGAGTTTCCGCCGTAACGACGTAAAATTAGGGTCATTGGTTTTCGTCGTTAACAAAAAACAAATATTGCCGGAATTCACAGCACCGATCCTTGCAGGCAAAGCTATAGATTCTCACAAGCAAATATTTTTAGAGGTCACCTTAAACGCCAAACTCCGCTGGAATCATCTCGTGGATAATTTTATAAGCAAAACACGCAGGTCTCTGTGAGCCTGTTTGCCGCAGAGCCTTTGAATCCACTTAGGGTTCACAAATCAAAGCCATGTATAGGCAGAGTGTCTTGCTTAGTAGTTTCATGACCAAATTAACTAAGATTCTGTCTTTCTATCATCGGGACCATTCACCATGCACAGTGAACTGAAGATTTTATACTTTAAGTCCACATACAATCTACGCTATCCTATGAATTTACTGTGATCCTATAATTTGGGAGGTCCTATACAAGCGCATTTTTATTTTCTCTGTTAGCCAAAGGGCGATTAGAACGACAGGATTTTGTATCAAAGGTCTAATAAAGTGTGGTTAAATGTAACCAAACATTGAAAGTCAATCGAATTCCAAGTCAAGCCAAGCCGGGTTCTTCCTGTTTTTTTTTTTTTTTATGTGGCAGTGCTAAGCTCAGGAGTCACCCTTTGTACTACTAGTCCGTCATGTCATTTGTCACGTCATGGTGCAATGTCTAGCAGTAAGCTTAGTACGGGGGAGGGATGGGGGGGTATAGGTTAAGGGTTAAAAGGTACGGGGGGGGTATTGAAGAAGGTGGTGATGAACCCTGCGATTGAACTCTTGGATGTTGTAGGAGCTCGGAAATACTGACTGCGAGAGATTATTCCACAGTCGAGTTGTTCTATTTACAAACGAATTCATATCTTGTTGAGTGCGTGAAAGGGGTAGTTGCCGGTGAAGGGAATGAGACGAGTGGGCTAATCTGATGTTGCGGGTATAAGATTGCCGTGGAAACAGGAGAGAGTTTAACTCGGAGGAACAGTCACTATGGTAGTAGCGATAAAATTTTGTCAGTGCTGCTACATTGCTACGGTGGCTCAAGGGGTCGATGGTGGAGCAGGCGGTGTCGTCATCAATTAACTTAAGTGCCTTTTTTTGCACCTTATCTAACCATGCCAAGGTGGTTATTGGGGCGCCGCCCCAAACGAGGGAGTTATATTCGAGAAGAGGCCGAATGTAGGATTTATAAATAACAGCACGGGCCGATGGCTGGAGGAGGAACTTGCACCTCTTAAGAAATCCCAAGCACTGGGATCCTTGTTTGGCGATTTGGAATATATGGTCATTCCATCGCAAGTCTTTGGCTAATGTCACGCCTAAGATGTGTAGAGATGGGTCGGCCTTTAGTACCACGTCATCCACTTTCAAGGATGGTGAGGTGTTGATCTTTTTCTTTGAAATAAGACAGTACTTGGTTTTGGAGGGGTTGAATTCGACACGATTCTCTTTTCCCCACTCTAGAATAAGTTCAATGTCGTTATTAATAGAGTTGAACATTAGTTCACGATCATCAAGACAGGATCTGGCATGTGTCTGTCTTGTATCGAAGCTGTACGAGTAACGTAGAGTACCGTCATCAGCGAAGCTGAGAAGTGGTTTGGAGGGGATTGAAAGAAGGTCATTTATAAAGATGAGAAATAGGGCCGGTGATAAAATTGACCCCTTCGGGTGGGATGCGGATTTGACGCCATCCAATACTACTTTGATTAAACGGCCGGAAAGCAAACTCTCGATCCACTTCTGTAGAAGTGAGTCAACTCCAATAGCTTTGAGTTTAGCTAACAGGGCTGAGTTCCAAACTCTATCGAAAGCCTTGGAGATATCTAGAGCAACCAGACTAGACTCACCGGATCCATGCAGACTACGGCTGAGGTGTTCTGTAACACAGACTAAAAGATCGCCAGTGGATCTTTTTTGTCGGAAGCCATACTGTCTGTCGTTTATGAGTAGGTTGGATTCTAGATATCCCATAAGCTTTTTGTTGATTATCGTCTCCATGGTTTTGGAGAGAATAGAAGTTATTGCTATTGGGTGGTAATTGGAGGGATTGCTGGAATCACCTTTTTTCGGTATGGGCTGAACATGGGCAAGTTTCCAAGAGTCGGGATAAACTCCGGAGAAATATGACAGGGAAAATAATTTGCGCAGAGGTTTAGCCAAAGGTGAGGCACATTGTTTTAAGACGATAGGGGGTATATTATCGGGTCCAGTGGATTTGTTGGCATCGAGCTCTTTGAGGCACCTGTACACCTCGCGAGTCCTGAAAAAAACCCTGTCCATTGAATGGCCGTTACGCTCGGATACAGGGGGTAACACATCAGTTTCGGGTAAAGAAGAATTCGAAGCGAACATATGTAGATGCTAATAAATTGGCCTTGGATTTGCTGTCTGTTATTACCTTCCCATTGTGAATAAAGGAAGGGGTTGAACTTGGTCAGGGAATTGTATAGACAAACCCTCTTTGCCTTGATTGATTTAATTGTCAAGACACTTATTGGATTGATTAATCCACACTGCGCCTTTAATAACCTTCTATTGAGTATCGGTAGGGCAGAGATCTGTAATTGGTAGCTTTGCAGGAGTCAGCGTACATGTTCTATGTCACTTATTCTGAAGTAGTGTTGCGTAGGACACGATCAAAAAATGAGTTTGTAAGAGGTGCCTCTTTTTTCTTTTGAGCCAGTACAATGTCAATCTTCAAATGAGGCGAGGCGCAATTTAATTATTTTAAATCTCTCCTCACCTAATTTCAAGCTGGAGATTTTGCTGCCGCAAAAGAAATAAGAAATTTCTCTCCAGTACATATTTGGAATCTAGCCTCATCTCATTTCATGTTGAAAATTTCACTGCCTCAAAAATATATGTAGAAATACCTCTCCAGTTCGTATATACATATATCAGTAGAACATTATTTTTGAACCGGAACATTTAAAACAAATTGAGGCCCCACTACAATTTACCATGGTGTAAGGGACAAATATACTGCTTCGTGTAAATCACGCTCAACTTTAACTAGAAGTTCATGTATGTTTTCTTTAAGAAACAAAATAGAAATTGGAAATAATTTTCTCACCCAGACTATTATGTATCAATATCATAAACGTATGTATGTATCAGTATTATAACGTAATCATCCCCAACACCACAAGATAACTTTCATGTTTATAGAAGGCCAGGTTGGTTATGACCGTGCATAATGCTATTGTACTCTTTCTTACAATCCCTTGCCTTCATTGTCAATAAAACGATAAGGTATCCAGTTTTTACTAGGTGAGAATACATTTTTATAGCCTGTACTATCTATCCCGTTCCCATACCAATTCCACGTCTAGCCATAGTAGACTTGTAGTAAATCATCCTCTGCCCGGTACATAAAAAAGGAGTTATTACAACTTGCAGCAATTGTTACTGTTGTTAAATACCGCGTATAAGATATCCTCCGCTATCAAAGCAGGATAGCCCCATACGCTAGAAGCATCATAGGTCAGTGTGGCTTCAACCCAGGCAAATCAGCAACTGATCAGACTTTCACCCTGAAGAAGACGATGGAAAAATAGACTTCAAGACCGCCTATGATAGCATAGGCAGAGTAGAACTCTACAAAGCCATGAGAGAATTCGGCATGCCCAATAAGCTGAGAGAACTGTGTAGGTTGTCCATGACCAATGTGACAAGCCATGTAAAGGTATCCGACATCTTAATGGAATCTGACAAGTGTCTAATAAATTGTGGAATTGAAAACAAAAGGTCGATGAAGTTTAAAAAGCATCTACATCTAGGAAGGAACTTACTAGGAATCTATCCGATTTTTATGTTTATTTTTTATGTTTATGTTTTATTTATGATTTTGTTTTATTTCTATAAAATTCTCCCCAACAAACTCTCAAAGAAAACTAAATTTAAAAAAAGAAAAAGTTACTAATAAGTATTTTCAAAAGCATTTAATCATACTAGAAATTGGTTTCCGTTGACGTTTCGACTTTTGAATGGTTAATCGTAATCAACATGCAAACTTCACCTGTTCCATTGTTTTGAAAAGCACAACAAATGATTATCTTGAGTGGTTGTAAATCATTAAGAAACCAATTTATCTTTTCTAATTTGTTATATAATACTAAAATTGTTCCCAGAAATGTACAAAACATATGCCGGAAGCAGTCGAAACAGGGTTCAATATTCAAATTTCACTAAAACAATATTTTTGACGTCTTTAGTCGGTTTATTCATGACTCAACTCTCAATATAATTATTATTCGTTGGCAAAAGCTGTAACTCGATCAGCTTTGGGCGTTCCTCAAGCCAGCAATTACCATAGAGTCAGTCGCCCAACTGAGAATAATAAAAAGATAAAACTAAATCAAAAACTGTAACTTAAGTCACTTTGGAGCCTTTTATTAGCATATTTATTTTGACGGATGGAGATTGCCTAACGCTGGCCGCCCATAACGCCTGGACAAAAGCGCCGAGTAAAAGTGACCAGAATAAGTTCGATCCACACAATACTGACCTTCGCAAACGAGATCAATTGAATAATAACGCAGTGCGCAGAGAGGTCATCTACATGCGATTTCGGCTAGGTCGTTCGTGCTCGTGCTTTGACGCGGTCTCGCGAATATTAATAATTCCTCAATTACTCTCTAAGCCTTTGTTGCCCATTGACTCTGATGACTGGACAAAGCGGCCATTCGCGAACGTTCCTCGGTGTTGTTACATCATTTTGGAACATTGACGGCCTTTGGACTCACCCTGTTTTGGGTGACGTTTCTAGAGAGGATGCGTAAATTAACTGTGAACTGTGTTGATATGAGATGGCGCAAGTGGCCGACTTGAGGTTGATAAAATTTTGATTTTTATTTTTTGTTATCGTGGAAACTTTGTGCTGGAGACAATTGAGAAAAAATTGTGTAAAGTCGAAGTTTCCTGGAATTTGTGTCGTTGTCATGCATTATTTTGAGTTGGCTCAGGTCATTTTGACAGTTAGAAGGAGTTTAAAGTATAGTGGACAGCACTTGAGTTCAATGGGCTTCCGATGCTTGTTTTAGGTGGTGAAAGGTTTTGTTTGCAATCAGTTGCTTATCTTTGTTTGTTTATTAATAAAATATTACCTTTTAAAATAATGCCTATGTTCTCAATGCGAAAATAAATTGGGAAAGTCATTGCAGTGGCCAATGATGTTCTTTTTACTTGCTTTTTCATACAACTCATAGCAAAGTTTTATGATGGGATTTTAATCATATGTATTTAAAAATAAATAGTCATTTATTCAATATGGCAATACTGACCGGAATACTAATTTAACTTTTAGCGCAGAAACCAAATGACAATATTTTTTTTTTTTTTGAAAATTCTTGATAAAATCCAGTAATCGACATCAATTTTTGGCAATCTCTTCAAAGACAATTGCTCAAAGATAACAAGAATTTATTGTCGTTAACAATCGCAGCAGTTTACCTGATAATGGACTGATATGTGAAGAGCTAATTCAATCTTACATTAAATTCATTAAGTTTTATTATTAAAAACTAATATATCAAGCCAATAGGTTTAATTCATTCCATTTTTATACATTAAAACTCCCTCTCACTTTCAATGAACGTTCGACACGTGTTCCACAGTCGTCTAACTCGGCGCTTATCATGATGTAGTCGATAATTGTCTTTAATATTGCGGTCGTTGATTTAATTTACTTCTTGTGGAAAGATATGAAATAAATATTCGCAAAGAACTTTTATACGAGTATATCTAATATATAAAAATCTGGTGTCACAGTGTTTGTTATCGAACACCGCCGAAATGGGTTGACCGATTTTTATGAAATTTTTTGTGTATATTTGGAGATCTGAGAATATAGGTCGTAGGCTATTTTTTATACCCTCAACCAAAAATCTAAAACATTGGTCATTTTGGGACTTTTCACTTCAATTTAGTTTCAATAGCTTCATGGCCTACCTATTATTTGACAGCGGCGTAAATTTGAAATTGTCATTAACTGGAATGATTCCATTTAATGACAATTTTCCATTTAGGAGTTGTCAAAGAACACAATAAGCAATATAGTATACTCAATATAGTATTTTCAATAAACTAATATACCGTTAGATCCATGGCGGCCGTCTCAAGAGGGCGGATTACCACTTTTTCCACAACCCGATCGACATGGGTATCAAATGAAAAGGTATGTTAAGTAGAATACAATAAGCAATGTGTTATACTCAATATCCTGTTAGATCCATGGCGGCCGTCTCAAGACCCATGTACAAGTTTTTCAGGCACTTCATCTATGTAAAATGCATATCTCGAAAAATACCAAGTTAATGGATGGTTTTTATTGGTTACTATTGGCTTATGGGTGCGGCGAGGCGTACCGCGTCTCAGGTAGTATGTACATAATGTATATTTTATGTCGGATTTTTAATTATAACAAAAATGTCGGTAGTTTTTTCATTTTGCACGAGTAAGTCAAGAAGTTTATGTAATTTTACAATAAATTCGCATTCAAATTTAAATGCTCTGTAGAATCTCTAACGAAGATTGAGTATAAACTAGTTCTTTGTTATTTTGGTGATTCAAAAGATAAAGAATGAAAAATTCGAAGTTGACAAATAATAATTTTTGGTAGCAGTTGCTACAAGGAAGATAATTTTGATATTTTAGATAACCCTTGTCTTACGATTGAAAACCACTCTCCAAAACCTGTATCATTTTAGATCCACTCCATTACCTATTCTATGAATACATATTGTTTGGTAAACTTTTGATTTCTAGTGAAAACAAAAGTTCTTCATAAATACATATTTGGGATGTGCATCTCTTTCTGTCTGGAAAAAAATACTGCCTTTTTTTCAGCTTTATAGAAATTTGTTTGTCAAAGAAAAAAATTAAAAACCGAAAAACCGGTTTTCCGTCAATTTATTTCCTACAACTTTTACATTTAACTTTCTTCCATAGGATGCACAGTTTAACTAGGAATCGCGAAAATTGTTTTTTACAACATTAACCCAATCAGAATGAATTTAGAAAAAGAGAGAAAAAAGATAAAAAGTCGTTTTAGGCTACTTTTTCAATCGCATCCGACTATCGGTTCAGACGGTAAACTTCATCCGATAGTCGTAGGAAAACGAGGGGTAATTTTAGTCTTTTCATGGGATATTTCAGTATTTTCTTAGGCATGCTTAGGCTGATTTTTGACTCTGCTCCGACTTTCGGATTAGACCGAAAATATGACTCGATAATCGAAGGAACGCGAATGAAATGCTGTCACTTCGAGATATTGTTCTTTCAATTGGCGGAAATACTGCGGATCATTATGGTTCGCCATTTCCGCATATAATCGGATATGATGATAGAGTAAACAGACAATAAATTCGAACACAATGAACAATGGGGCAAGTTCTGCACATGGTGCCAGTGCCCCGGGAACGTCAAAATTTACGGGCACGAGACAACTTCTGAATTTATTTGCCTAGGTGTCTGTTTCGCACGTAGTAAAGTTGTAACATATTTTTTTCACTGCTTTTTTGATTATGTACCCAAAATCAAAGACTAAGAAAGAAGACCCAAAATCATGTTTTGGAGATTTGTTCTGTATTTATTAGTCGAAGCAAAAATGCCCCCGCTTTTACGAGCATGAAATTCTATTGGAACAGAAATTGGGAGAAGCTATGACAAGGAGAATCAGGAATGTAAAGAGGGAAAAGGGAAGAAGGAACTTTATCTAGGTGAGGAAAGTGAAAAGGCGAAGGACCGTGGCACTGCCGGGGTTCGAACCCGGACCTCTGGGATGGTAGCCAGGCGCCTTACTCCCTAGACTACCGAGGCACGAGTGTATCAGCAGTGATACTAGAGTTCTAGTAGAGGCTTGGCTTCCTATGAAAATACCAATGCTATGTCCTTGTGCTGTTTCGAGGTTCATTGGCTGGCTTGCTTTCAGGATCGTCAGCACTTCCACCTGAAAGACAATTGCGTGCACCGGAAGGTGCCAAGACAGTGAACTGTTAGTGGTCTTTATATAGCAATAGACACCCGCTGAAGGCCATTTTTCTGTTAGTTGTGAATTTTCTATTAGAAAAAATTTCCATTGGTTGAGCAAACTAAACTATATAATGTATAACTACATGAAACGGGTTCTTAAAAGTTTATTCTGCAAATAAAAAATTAAAAACCTTGGCTAAAATCAATAAAAATGTACTTAAGGACGTGCAAGGACAAATTTACTTCCTCGTACCTGTACCCGAAGTACAGTATTTTACATAACAATTGTCCATGCCACTCAATATTCAGAACCTGTTATATTTATGGCACAAATGAGTTTTTTGAATTCAAATGCGACTTTAGAGTAAATAATCTATTTTTGGCTAATAATACTGCACGACAGTTTTCCTTATTCTCTACTCTACTAATCCAAACAACTTTTTAATTGTCTTCAATTTTAATTTTGGGCAAATAATGTTCAAAAATACACAAAACAAAGATCAAGACAATAATTGCCTCTGTTTCACGTGATAACAATACAAAATTTCAATGAAAACGTTCTAAAATGTGTGAGCCACCTGTTGATAATATTCTGAATCTTAATGAGTTCTTTGATAATGAGATTATGTAAAATTAACACACAATTCACGAAAACACACACCTAGAAGATTGACAGCTTTTAGCCACTTTTCAAAACCGGCACAGTCAATTCCATCACAATAAGGGATTTTGAGAAAAAAGTAGTTCTTTGTGTTCTTACACTCTAACAAATTCTTGGCTTTATGTAATTTTAATATTTTGTAAATACGGAAATTTTCTGCACATTGTATGTGTACTACAACAAAAGTGTTCCAAAATCTTCAAAGATTCCCGCCTCATTAAACTACCGATACGTCAGCAGCTGGCTCAACTTTGTCGTGGGTTCAATGTTCTTTTCCGAAATAATTTAAAATAGGTGAGTGCGACACTGGTTTCAGGCGCTTTGAGGTGTGATAAAAATTAATTTTAAATTAAATAAAACGATTTCGTCTTGAATGGCGCGAAGTCAATCAACTTTCAATATTAACATTCATTAATATTAATTTGACGTTTTTGTTGTAAATTTGCCAATGAAAAATGTTGTCAAACTAAATTGTAAAAGTGTTAATATCAATAAAACTGAAATATAAAACAGCTTTAATAAAGCACTTACTATATTGTCAATATTGTTATTCACCAGTAATCGGAACTTATCTTCAAGGCGAATTTGTTTATTTATGTTTTTCATTATATAAACTATCCAGAAGCTGAAAAGTTGTTAAAATAATGTGAAATAGTAAACAAAGTACTTAACATTAAGATTAATTAATATTATTTAATAGTTTCAAACAAACCTCGTCGGGAATTAATAAAGAACAGCACTAAGCACAATCATATTACATATATTAGTGGTGTAATTACCATTATTCTACTAATATTACGCAGTTAAGGACGCCCTATAAAACTTAATCGAGAACAGCTTGAACATTGGTCTGGAAAAGCAATTTTTAACAGATATGGACAAAGAATTAAGAATTTATATAAAAAGTTCATCTAAGATTTGATGCACCGTAAGTTCGTCAAATAGGTTGGAGAACATAAATGATTAACGCTATGTCTCAAGAATGTCACCGAGAGATTGATAATGGTTAAAGGGAAAACTTAGCCTAGATCAGAGACGAATGAAAACGAGATACCTTTATGCTAGCCTGAAACCGATGTACACAGAGAGTTGGATCTACATCAACAGGCAGCAAATGGATGGTTGTGAGTGAGATCATAGATAATAAAGGACAGTACTGGAATATTCTGGAAAGATTATTATATTCGTGGTTAAAATAAAAATAAACTACTTCTAGTTCAAATTGTCTCGAGAAAATACAGTAGAAAATATAATACTGGACCCACCTTCTTTAGCATCTCGTCGACTAAGTGGTGAAACTAGGAAAAGACGAAAAACTAAATTTTAACAAAATTAGAATGGTTTGTTGATCACTTACTGGATAAAGCTTAGAGGTAGTTGAAATTCATTGTCATTGACCTGATGACCAGGAGGAGGGTGTGATTGTTTAACTCAACTCTTCGGAGAATTCAAGAATTACATAATACGTCATTGACTGAAGACAGCTGCGACAAAATCTACAGATTAGCCCGACGAACGGTTAACAAAGATCTCGGAAGGTGGTGGCATGCGATTTGTCACTTCTACCAAAACCCGAGCTCAGTTAGTAAGTCCTAATCCCACCTCCCGGTGGTGCCCCCAGGGCTACTACTTTGGAAGGAGTTAACGAGAGACGGTCGAATGGGTCGAGTTCTCTGCGCCACAAAGTAGAGTTTTAAGTCGGTTGGGCTGAGGGTTAGAAATCGGCTCGCATAAAAACACCATTGCTACATACTTATCGCTCCGCTCTATTTCCCATGAGGGATTAAGGAGCGTAAGTCTAGATATAACTATACACTTTATTAGCCAAGATTTATTTTATACTGGAACAAATGACGATGACCATCGGCCGTAAGCAATAAATGAAAGGCTATGCACCCTTCTTGTTTGAGCAAAATTTAAGAACTTAAGCCTCACGCATCTACTGAAGGAAATTCTTATTAATCAAAAAATTTGAGAATTTCGGCGTGGATATGCAAAAGTAATAACTGTGGTAGGTGCCGAGTTCCTTTATCCTAGCGGTCCCCCAACTAAGTACAAATCACGCCCAGTGCTACTTGACTTCAGCAATCGAACGATAACCGGTATATTGAGCATGCTAAAAGACACCCATCACGATCACCAACTAAACTAAAGCTTTGTATGGATAAACCTAAAGCTTAAGCTTAAAGCTTTTTAAAAAGCTTTCCAGTCCAGACACCCATCACGGTCACCAACTAAACTAAAGCTTTGTATGGATAAACCTAAAGCTTAAGCTTAAAGCTTTTTAAAAAGCTTTCCAGTTTCTTGCCAGGCAACAGCCAACCAACAAAAATTTGCTGTTATCGTCCATTCCCTTTTGAAATTCGATATAAAGTCGCATAGGTTTTCCCACGTGCTAAATTTTCCAACTAACTATGCGTCAGAAAACTTTAGTTTATTGTTGCTTTTAATCTCCCTTCTGCTATTTCTCTTTTTTTTCTGCCAGAGAGAAAAATCCAAGCAACCACACAGTCAAAAAGTTGTCTCGAAAATCCTGTGAAAGTGTTAGTTAAAAAAAATGCCCACACCTTTGTCATCTCTCATCGTCTTCTGCTCAAACGACGTTTTCACTCGATTTTTGTTGGTTGGCTGTTGGCTCGTGTGAAACTGGCCAAAGCAGATGTTGGATTTGCCTCATCTCATTTGTAATGGAAGCATACCTCATAGGGCCTTTATGATACATTACTGATAGGTCATACCTCGCTTCAGCCTACTATATTCTGTCAAGGCTCTTCAAATCCAAGCATCTAACCATAACGTCTAAACTTTTACTATATAAGACGATGATCTTACCTGTACATATGCATTTGAAATGTGGGTGCTTAGCAAAAAGCACTCAAACCTCTCAGCTGGGCTCAAGAGGAAAATACTTCGGAGGATTTTTGACCCCGATTCCGGAAACTCTACAATGATAAAATCTACGAGCGCTATCGCTACATAGATATTTTGAAGAAAATAAAGCTCGGCAGGCTTCGGTGAGCAGGGCATCTAGCTCGTATGAGTGAAGATGAGCCTGCTCGGAAAGTTCTCTGCGGTAGGACCTATGGGGTGCGACAGCTAAGGAGCCCCAACCTTTGCTGATAGGATGGCGTGGGCCAGGGTGCTCAGAGCTTAGGGTTGCCAAACTGGATGACATCAGCTAAGAATCGAGACAGTTGCGAGAAGCCAGGACCGGGTCCCGGTTGTCAAGCCGTTAAAAAAGAGAAGAAGAAGAAAATCCCTACGGGCATCATAGGCCCCTTAAAAAGCCAAGCGGCCGGTGTTCGCCCGTTGTGAATCCATTTTTTATTTTTACTCGGCTAGCGGCTAAAGAAAAAGAATGTTTGAAGGATGGTGCACCGACTATTTTTTTGTGTACGGCTTGGTCAGTAACTCAACTTAACGTGACTTGAGTGCCTCAATTACGGAGACGAGATGATTGATGTGTTTCCAGCTTGGGGTTAATTTACCATTACACTACCAGTTGCCATTTCGGAGTTTCGGAGTCAATTCCATGCAACGTCGTGGTATCTTTTGGATATCCTTTATCTTTTTAATGGTTTTTGTTGCATTTAATATAACATCAGCAAAAATCCACATTCGTGTTTTCAGAGAAAACTTTGTTAAGTCTCAAAAAGTTCCATTCGACCAGTTATAATTCTGTACAAATATGAAGACTTATGATGCAGTGTTTTATTATCCGGAAACTCACAAGGCCTTCAAGATCGATTGTTTCCAAGAAATCGTTTAAAAAACATGCAAAGAAAATGTGCATTAAATTGACCCTGGATTATGAATCTAAAATTTTTTATAAGAAAGATGCCTTATGTACCAACATATAATTATAAACTGATTTAACTGCGATCGCCGTAAGATCGCAATTATCCACCGGCATAGTCCGTCTGCCTAAGCGGATTTTGCATTTAGGAAGAAAAATTTGCAAGAACGTGTCAACAACTCTGATAGCACTCCCACAACTGATATTAAAATTGTTTCCGGCGATTTTACTGTCTAAGATAGTTCAGGAAATGCCAGCTTAGAACACGTCACGGGTAAGTTTAGGATTTTAGATTTTTATGTGATAAATTGTGCATATTTTTCCGTGAAGTTAGATTTCTAGTAGAATTAATGTAGCTGTTAAAAATTATAGTAGGTTTCTGTTATGTACAGAAGAAACCAACCATAAAAACATTTCAATTTTGCAAAGCTATTTCTCTGGAATTTATTTTTACTTAATCTTTACACACCAAAATCCATTTCTTTATTCTAAAAACAGATTTTCCTAGTGATAATAATCCAGGTTAAACTTATGCAACACTTGGAAACAGTAATTCGTGAAAAATGCGAGAAAAACATTTTATTAATATTAGCAAGACTTCAATGTTCACTTTGACAACAACCCAACCATTTGTGTAAACCATATCAAAACACTTTGTGAAAAACAAAAAAAAAATAACTAAAATTTCACACCTCCAGAGCCGGCTTGATTCGGTTTTTAGAGTATCTAATTATCATAGTTATATAGGCGCTTTCTTCTGAAGCTCAGCAAACACGTGCTTTTTATCACAAGTCGTATAAAAAACTTAACTTAATTTTTAGAATCTACGTGCACGAAGGCGCAAATAATATATAGCCACTTTGAGATTACGATTGGCAATTTGTATTATCAGGAGAGCAGCTCAAATCAGCCTAGACAGGGATAGAGGTATAACAATTATTCGACAATATAACAATCAGTGGCAGACTATATCTCGGCTGGATAAAAGTATTCAGTACGAATCTGACACCTCAAGAAATTGTTGCGATCGTGATAACCGGCTTTTAGCAATTGCCGTCTTTCGCGCGTATGTGAAGATCTCACGGGCGGTCATATCTAGTGATCGATATATACAAGTGCACTTTGTGAGACGAGAGATAAAATATCGTTGCTAAACTTGTGTGTGAAAAATAAACCGAATTAGTTTTGGTGTATATGAAGTGTGAAGAAACCTTAACCAGGAACAAGATCTCTACGATCGCAGCAAATGATAACATCCGCGCTAATCCAGCCCTCAGTGCATCATCATTCGTATATCTTAAGATTGTTCCGCACAAGTGATAACGTTAATCAAAGTAAATAGCATTAAGCTGGTTAAAGCTCATATAGACTTGTTCAAGAGTCGTTCCACCCCTCATTACATTCAGCTTAAACTTAAACCACGTTTTAAGACTAATTTCACCCGCTAACGCATGCGCGCACACAATTATAAAAATCTAATTGGCTGTTTACTATCACAATATGTATCAAAACGAAAGGATTCTAATTTTGGACACAGTTCTTTCTTCATCCCCAAGATTTTTAATGCGAAAATATCTGTTTATCACGGCAATTATCATTCATGGCTACTAGACGTTCGTGATATTGAACTTTGTCATTCACAGACAAAATTGACGTTAATTTATTTATCATAACTTCAGTTTGGGGTGGGGTAACTGAACATGATAAAAGGCTTTAGGGTAATTTTACCGGGTTAATAAAATATTTACTTTCACGTGACAAAATTAGTATTTATGATAGACGACGACGACGACGACACAATCGTGGTTATCTAATATGGATGGAATATACACGGATCAGCGGTGTACACTAAGGTGCTTCTGAAGGGAGATCATTGCTCCGATTGAAGTACCTATACCTGATTTTGTGTCAATATTAAAAATTTGTTGATGGTTTAATATTTGTTTAACTACTTATAAATGCCCTGAAGATACAGTTATTATTCGAGTATCGGTGTTGATTTTATTCGTTTTAAAGTCATTGGAAGGGCCTTCCGGATAGTAAACATGTTGTTATTATGTTGTTTTCAGGCATCTGATTAATTTGGGATCAAAATTTCTGCCATTAGTATTTTTGTTGAATTACGCTCTTTCACGGCACACTTTCAGATGAATATCAAATACCGACTAGCTGGTAAACATAGTTTAAAGTAATATTTATTTCCAATATCTGGAATTTTTAGGTTTTACATTATTCTACAAAAAATATGTGTAATACAATTTCTTTCAATATATTAAGACCAGTGGTAATAAAAGGGTAATAAAACAGGGTAATGAAAATATGCTTGAAAAACACGTTTAATGTGGAGGCTTCATAATAACCGCGCTTGCTTGTCTGTGAGAATGTTGAGAATAAGAAGGATTACAGTGAGAATAGAATATAATTGGCCGGCCTCGGCAACCTAGGCGCTAAGGCGCTCAACTACTATTCTAGAGTTCCGTGATTTGAATCCACTCCGCGTCATGGTCCTTCGTCTTTCCATTTCTCCAATCTAGATAAGATAGCGAGGGAGACCGAACCTCCGCTGGAAGGATGACATATACCAAAACGATCAGAGCTTAGAGATACCAAACATCGGCCTCAGAATCGGGACCACCGAGAGAACAGTTGAGAGAAGCTAAGGCCGGATCCCGGTTGTTGAGCCGTTAAAGACGAAGAGAAGATAAATTTGCTTCTTGCGTTTTTTCTTTACAAAATGTCCGGTCCTCTCTGCTGCCATTGCATCTAAGCATAATAAGCGAGGAAGCTATATTTTGTCACGGTTGTAGATATTGGTTGGGGAAATGATGGTATAAAACCAAGTGTTGGTATTTACTGTTGTTTTAATCTTCTCTGTGAAGCGTATACCACAAAGCCTACTTGTCCGAGTTCCGTGTATCCGTTTCCGTCTCTCCGTCTTTTGCTGTTCCGATATCTAACCGAATTATGTATTTTGGTGAAAACGTCAAAAGAACAAAGTTGTAGAGCTGTTACTGCTTTTTCGAATTCCGTATAGTTTCGACGCCGAATAATAGAAGTTTATATGGAATTTGTAGGTGTCCACCTTACCGAAAATCGGGGTTGCCAATTGATGAGTTCGATTTTAAAAGGAGATGTAGTTGTGTCACTCCTTTACGAGTCGTATAAACAAATTGGGATATAGGACGTGCCTTTACAGTTGTTTCGAAGATAATAGTACAGTTGTTTCGAAGATAATAGTATAACTCAGACGGATGCCTTTATATAAGTTTTTTGTATTTCAGTAGAACGTCTAAAATTGTATTCAGGTATTTACCTAAAAATTTGAAAAAGGCGCAAACCTACTGCCAAATTTTTACTAAAATTTTATATGAATCTTTTATAATCAGACAAACAGATAGTCCAGTAAATATTTAACCTAGTTGGGATGTGGGTTTGACCACTTCGGTCCACACGATTAACTTCCCAGTATGATGAACGAAGATGGAATAAACTGACTTCTTACAAAATAATTATACGTTTAGCACTAGTGGAAAATTGGCTAGTATCAGAACTGATGACAAAGCAATCCCGAGAGAAGCTAGTTCAAATAACTATAATAGTAGTAAATCCACATGATCTTTCTAGAGAATTTGTTTTTCCTGAACTTTAGCAAACAAACATTTCCTCCGTATTTCGTTCGCTGCACTAAAGCGGGTGTTCAAATTCGTATTGAGCGTGCTGAAGCGCCGTTGACGAGCTGAGAAGCGAATGACTTCATTTGGAAATTCCAAAGCTTTCCGGAGATATTAGCAAAACTGTAACTGTTAAGTACTTGTCAGACTTGACCAAAACGATCAAATTTTACGGTAACTACCGGAAATCCCGGGATGAACCGCAATTTCCTGAAACTGTATCACGCGCAGAAAATAATTCCCCGTCAAAAAGTGCTAATCCAAGGTTTGAAAATTCGCGCTGTTTGTAAATGGTAACGAAATTTTTGCACGATTTTGAAAGGTTGTCGGATTTTGACAAGCGATGTTTTGTTCGAAGGCTATCGCTGTGCAGAACCCAAAAAAGAGCACTTCGTTTAGAACGGGTCTCATTCCATCGAGTTTATTAGATATTAGCAAAACTTGTCAATTTAAGGTCTTTCTGACAATTAGCCGAAGTTTTTCTATTTAAACAAAAAAGGCCCGACCGAATATTATGAAATTTTTTTCAGAGCATTTCTTCGTTAATATTATTTTTTCGGCACCTCAATGAAGTCGACATAGTTTTTAGTTCGTGCGGTATCGTGCAGGTACAAAAATCATAAACGTCGTTTAAACAAAAACAAAAACGGTTCGACCGAATTTTATGAAAATCTTTTCAGATCATATTTCGGTTAATACGCTTCGAACGACACCTCAACGAAGTCGATATCTTTTTTGGTTCGCGCGATATCGTGCAGGAAAAAATGACCACATCCGTACGCACACACACACACACATACTTCCTCCCAATTTTTTGCTTAAATTGCTCCTGGGACCTTGAAATATGAAAATACGTCGAAATTTTCGATTTCGATTTTCGGACCGATTACAATAAGTTCCTATACTGGGAAGTTAAAAAAGAACAATAGTCCTAGTCATCCTTATCCTTATGGTAAAGATGTACTGAATATAACAGATCCATACTGGGCCAAGTCCAAAGAATGGCTTGCCTCGGAATTACGAATGCCATTGTACCACCTCGACGAAAGCGCTCTACTATTCTCGAACTGCTGCCACCTATACATTAGGCAGTCTGCAAGGCCCTTCGGCTCTATGAAACGGCTTGCTGGGTCGAGAAGACCTACGGGCACAGAAATATACTGCACACAGTCGCAAAATTAAATTTCGGTAGAGACCTCAATAATAGGATCCCTACCAGAGAGAATTGGGAAGGAAGGACCATGTCGTTTGCCTATACGCAGATAGATCCAAAGCAGAGTCGGATATAGAGGCTGGAATGTTGTCTCACTTAATTTCCGAAAATTCTACCGCTTGCTTAACACCGCCAGAGCTTTCAGGGAGAATTTCAATATTTCAGGCTTGCCTACCAATACAGCCATACCCAAGACTGGAAGCCAATGAAATAACCAGCCATTAAGGCATTATGGTTAAACCCGTGTACTGTACGCCTACTTGCTTTGCTTGTTTTGCTTATCAAAGTTTTTCAGATTTTATATGTGAAAGAGCTGTGCCTTTCCGCTTTGGCATTTGGTTTTGACTCATAAAGTTAATATGTATGGCCCGTAGGTGAAGAGTCACTCTTTAGTAGGTGGATCCCAGGTCAAGGTCACAGGAACTTTTAAGGCAACAAGAGGATGGATTGGCCAGATAGGGGTAATTTTTCAGGCACATAGTGGAGGAGGTATAGAAGCAGCGCACGCGCTAAAGGAGACATCCCATCTACTTCCATTCATTAGCTTTTTCCAGATGGAAGAGCTTATCATCATGCTTCAAAGCTAGGAAGGCTTGACCTTGTTACAGCAACCAGAAATCTCGAATTCGCGAGCATCTGCGGCGGGCCAATGAGACATCCGAACCCTTTTTCGCGGATGTTCGGCTCTGGCCCATATCAGGCACCAAGTCTTCTTAAAAGATTTGGGACATGTTTAGAAGCTCAAAATAGTAAATTTCATTCGGTACCCAAATATGACGGCCTGGATCTAAAATCTCTTCTAGCTTACTGTGGGAAAATGGGAAAACTCAGCTCAATTGTGTCGCAGCGTCCGACGTTGATGGCATTGCCCCTCATACATACCTTCCCTGTTTCCGAAAAAGTGAACCGAAGATATTAATTTAAGTAATATAATTATCTGTTGTTTGTTTTCTTTGTAAATGAGGAAAATTGATTGGAATTTTTTAAAGACGAATCAATGTTTAAACCAATTTTACAAAACTTCTTTTGTCATTCATTGAGAATATTTAGACACAAATTTAAAACTACGCAAAACAAGTGATAATTGAATAAATCTCTGACTCGACAGACGTCCTAGTTAACATTATGGTGAGATCTGCCGTATACCGATGGGCGATTATGTTGAAATGAAAGATTTGCATCACTTGAACGGGTTGAAATGATGTAGTTTTACTAAACGTCGTAAGTTATTGACGTCAATGTCGACTTCCTTCCAATTACCATTGAATAATTCCCTTGATATGAGGCGTATTTGGCTTTGTCCAACTTTTTGTGTACCAAAAACATATCTTTTAATGCAAATCGGTTTGAAAAATCTCACTGTTTGTGTTATCTATAATGCAATATGTACATCGTTTTATTAGAGCCAAAGTACATTTGTGATGTGATGTTTAATAACTAAAAAATAAGGAAATACGAAAAACAGAAATATTTCCGTATTCATTTTTTCGTGTTATTTTTTTAAATTTGATAAAAATGCGAATTTTATGACGTCATTTATTCTTTCTCTTAATGCATAAGAACTAAGAAATTTTCAATAACAAAACAAACCCATTTGTTTCTTTTTTATTGATCATAAACTGAACGCTTCCGATAATTAGGTGCAATTTGTATGCCAAGAATGCGATCCCATGAAAACGTCAGACTGCATTCAATTCGTAATCAATCAAACAAATTTTATCTCGGAAATAATAAAAAAAGTGTTAATATCACTTCGACTTCTCCTAGTTTTTATTTTAACACTTTTCTTATGGCTATAGATTGGGTTTTTAATATTTTATATAACCTGAAACACCATTTAGGCCTTTTAGGATGATTCACCGAAGTGGTCTGTAATTTCTAGCTATGTTTAATGAAACCGAAAAAGGCAGAGCAGCAGAGAGTAGATCGTAGATCGAGGCCTTCTGCACACATATAGATTCATTGGGCTGGCATACACGGATCTTAAAATCAACACTAAAAAACCGGTTTTCAGGACAGAGGGGCAAAAGGAAAAGGAAGAGAGAGAGTTGTAACTTTTTGATCAGACATTTTTGGCGTGAAAACCAAAACATGCACAAACTATTTATCAAACTCTACTGAACATGGGGTTGTCAATCCAGATTCCGGTGTCCACACCTGTCTCTGTTTTGGAGTCTTCCGTGTACCATACTAGTTCCCACTGCGGTACTTTAGGAATATTCTAGGATAGTCTCAATAAAACGCTCAACATCGTTAAATGTTGCTTGGAGCGAATAGTCTAGGCTGGAACCTTTTGTTTTCTTTAACAACCCTTGCGGTGTACGTTAGTAGATCAGACCGGGTTTTCCACTAACTAGTATTCACTTATTGGTTGTATTTGCAATGTGTCGATGAAGAACGACTTGATTGAGGATATGCAGCTCATCAAAAACGTATTGTTAGCTTATTTGAACAGAGTACTACGTAACTTTTGTATTCCAGCACACCTTTTCTTTGAAGATGTGAAATAGAGTCCCCAAGCTGAACGCTCTGCTAAGCCCATTACTAATGTAGTGGTTCGAGCGGAGCTTGATACTAATGCCACCCCCATGTATTTAGTTTGTTTTGTCTATGACCACCGATTCTGATGTCATTCCTCGTAAATGATATCAGAGCCGTTTTAATAAGATTGGCACTAAGTCTTACGCTATCGCACTAGCTGGCGATAAAATGAAGTGCGTGCTTTGAATTCCTGTTTCACTGCTTAGCGCAATTTCATTCCTTAATCGATTATTTTTCACCTTTAACAGGAAACGGAAACTTGGTCCCACGTGAAAGAACGAAAACATTTCTTCTTCTACCATAGTGTTTGTAGCCAAGGAACCTAGTCGACTCGTTCGAGGTTGAATATTTTCATCTACTTCTTCGAAGCGTACTCTAGACCGTTTCGCGTAATTTTCAGGAATACAGAAATAATGATGTTGGAAGTGTTTACTTTTAAAACATAAGAAGGCATTAATGGACTAAAGTGTTTTATTCTTAAACACTTAAAGTGGTCAACATAAATTGAACATTTAAGTTGTTTACCAAATTATTTTAACCTAACCACAAAACGATAAATTTTTTTAAAAGTAAAACACTTATTGATCAATTAAACATTTGTGATAGTAAACGCGTAGTTATGATAAAAACTTATGGAAAGATAAATATTTTGAATGGTTTATATTATTAATTCAAATTTTTACCCATAAAATTAAAACTCTCTTTACGTATAAAATAAAAACTGGTCGAAAAAAAAAACAGATTTTAAAAATCGAATTTCTTTTTACTTTCTAATCTACAATTAATTGACTTTTAGAATTGTGTGCAGCGTTGTAAATTTTGCGATATTTGTTCCTATATTATTGTACTAGTACGACTTCACTCTTGAATGTTTATATTGCATGCTTATATCCAATCATCATAGCCTTTATATGACAAGTATTTTTGTTTTTGAATACCTGGCGAAAACATAATCATGTAACTATGTATATACAGTGAGGGACAAAAGTTTTCACACAAGGTCATTTTCAAAGTAAAACAAGTGATAAAATAAAATCAAAAAAATGTATTTATTTCAGTCTTTCACAAAATTAAACTTCATAACTATGCACTTAAAAACCGCAAAAATAAAATATATAAAAAATAACATGCAAATTGAAAAAATATAGCAATGGGACATTTTTGGGTGGACAAAAGTTTTCACACAGTACTTACATATTATTAAGGAAATTATGCTAACAGTATTACGTTTAATATTGGGTTGAAAGCCTTTTTTGTTTTATTACTGCTTTTAATCTTCTTGGCATTGAATGGACAAGCTTTCGTGTAAAAATTTCACAAATATTTTGCCATTCTAGTTGGAGCACTTGTGGTAACTGCGTCTTATTGCAGATGGCATGTTTTCGTAAGCGCCTTTTCAGTTCATCCCAAACATGTTCGATTAGATACATGTAGGGTGACTGTGGTGGGGTTGGTAAAACAAGGGCCACATTGCAGACTATCCAATTTCGGACATTATAAGATGTATGTTTAGGATCATTGTCCTGCTGGAAATAAAACTTTCGTTCTAAGCCCAACTTCTCGGCGCTTTTTTTAAACTATCTTTTAGAATTTCAGAGTAAATTTTAAGATTCATTGTTTGGTCTATAAAAACAAGTTTAACGACACCTGATGCTGCCATGCAGCCCGAAACCATAACACTCCCACTTCTAATAAATACCTTCTTTTGATTTGATTTTATCACTTGTTTTACTTAGAAAATGACCTTGTGTGAAAACTTTTGTCCCTCACTGTACATATATTGTAAATTTAAATATAACTGGGACAAGTGTTTTATATCTATTGAGCATAGTCCATGTTAAAATCCAACGGTGGGCAAATGCGGCTCTTCGTTGAATCAAGTTCGGCTCCAAACGTATCTCTTTAAATTATTGAATATTCCAGACGGGTGTGGAAATGCTCTTAATTTTTGATTTTTGAAATTACATAATACATATAACATATAATGCGGCTCTTTACAATTATGAAAAACCCACATGCGGCTCTCATTAGCCTCATGCGTGCCCACCCCTGAATCTATACTGAAGCTTCTAGAGTTATTGAAAAAAATATACCTTTCTTGGCAAGAAATTTCGAAGACAAAAATATTTATTCCCAGGCAATCTGTATTAACAACAATACACTAATTGTATACCCATCATTTTATAACTAATCCTTTATCATCAATAATCAATTACTTCTCCACCCCCTTTCCCCAATCACCCAAACTCCTTAACTCACTCAATTACACATTTTACTAAAAAAACCCAAATAATTTTGCATAACCTTCTAATCCATACTTTAACACTTCTGTTTATAGTTTATCGACCTAATTTCTGCATGACCATCCATAAAATGATAAATAACACGCACACTAACAAACAAACCAAGGAAATTGAATTTCTTATTGTGGTATTTTTATGATATCAGTAAACAATAAAAGAAATTTTTTGATTAACGTTTTAAAGAGTTACGATAAATCGCTGTGTTATCGCTTTCATTCTATTCAAAATTGCATTTTTTTTTATTAAATCAATAAATAAAATTGCTGAGTGAGTGAAAGGGACAAAATTAATAAAACAGTGTGAAAGAGAGAAAGAAAAATAGAGAGAGAAATATAAAAGACTGAAATTTTTCAAAATGAAGCTGCGCATGTTCCTTGGCATTATATTGGAGAAATTCCATCATAATCGATATAATTCAACACATTTCAAAGGTAATTTACAAATAATTTTTTTTGTTTTAGTTGGTTTTTATCAGGTGTTTACTTGGCATTTACAATATTGTTGTGTTTTGTTATTGCACATTCTATAAAGTAGTGATAAAACTTAATCAAGCTGTGTCACGTTAATTGAATTTACCATCGATTATAAAGTTTTTAATTGTGCAGTAGTAATAAAGACTTGAATTTGAAAAATAATGTAATTTCGATAAATCAAGTGGACAGCCCTTAATGGGGAATTTACAAATTTTCATTCATTTAATTTCGGTCTGTTATCAGGAATAACGGGAAATTGCATAATTCATCAATATTGATATTAAATGGGCCGTGTTTATCCGAACATATTTGGAGAAATAATATTCAGTATTTACTGCAAGATAACAATCAATGCACAATTTAAAAAAAGGGGGCCTCGGTAGCCTGGAAGTAAGACATTTGGCTACCATACCAGAGGTCCCGGGTTCGAATCCCTGCCAGCCCCACGGTTCTTCGCCTTTTCCACTTTCCCACCTACATAGCTTTCCTTCTCTCTTCTTCTGATTCCTCCTGTCATAGCCTTCCTTAGTCCTTCCCCGCTCCGCTACAGCGCATGTCATCGGTTGGTTGATGAGGTTCAACTCGTTACAGGAGGCATAACACTCCAGCGAGGTGATTCTTAATGCCCCGATGTCAAAGTCGCGATAGTAATGGGAGTAGTTGGACTAAAAATATCGCGGTTAGGTTGTAGCAGTTCCTCCCTTCTAGAGCTGCTGTTCGACATTGCACTCTATACGAAGAAAATAGATTGTCAACAGTATAAAGGGCCTTTCCTGAGACTCTAGTCTTTCACATAAAAAAAATTAAAAAATATACTACATAAATAATGATTCCGAAAGGGCTATTCCGAATTTTCGGACACGTAATTTTTTTTATCTCCAGGTGATATTTGATGCTCTTGAATTTTTTCGTAATATGTCTCAAGTATTTCAATTGCGGTTAAAGTCCAGATTTATAAATCACTGTTCATGACGTGTTTTTCGGCATTCTATTATGACTAAGAAGAAGTCAATCTTTGGAACGATTCGGACGGTGATTACAATCGGCTCGTTTATCAGCTAATTTATGAAGTTCAAAAGTTTGGGGCTTTCCAAATATTTTGATTGTTATTTGTTTCTTACCAAAGAAATACATAAATAAGATAAATATATACGACAATCGTTTGCACAGTATTTTTTATTTAGTTAAATGTTTTTTTTTTTTACTACACACCATCACTTTACTTTACGATCCTCCAATGCAGTTCCAGGGTTTCTTAATGACCGAGCTCTAACATCTGCGAATTTTAATATTCCATCTAATACATCATCTCTATTCTTTTGCGAATTGTTCGGGTAATGGCGGTAGTTAACTCTTCTAGAGAAGAAAATCAGCGTTTACCCAGAGGTTTTTGGTTCAATTTTAGGAATAGGTCAAACCGGTTCATGGCCGAAATATATAGGAGGTCGGAAGTGACGCTTACCAACCGTATATCAACATTTTTTTTATTTACTCAAGAAAAGTGCCTGTATGCAGGTGAACATTCGGCTGTTGTGACCTTTCCAGTCAGCTTGTGTGACCTTTTCTATTCAGTTTTTCAATGAAATCACGATGAATACATTTTTCTATGACACATCGTCCAATCTATTGTATCTAGGTGATCATAGCCAAATATCATTATTTATTAGATTTTTAATTAAGCCTGTCGAGATTTCTTTTGTGGACGTAGTGAAGATGGCTCTCTTCACTCGGCTGTCGTGTTATTACAACTCCGAATTAAAGTCTCGTTTTTACGTCCATGTTTCATAAATCGCGATAGTTCGATATAACTTGGCAATCAGCATCAAATCTTCGTTTCATCAGAAATAGGAATGTCCATGGCTGTTCAACACTAAAGTAGTGAACCATTGTGCACTGATTTTTTTCGTTTTTAAATCATATGTCAAAACTGGGAATACTAAGGTTAGTAGATACTTTGATAGGCTTCGTAGCCATCGCAGTGGTCTGCAGATCGTGTACCTTCATACAAAGGCCGAGTCTTCTATTCGTTTTTGACAATCACTGTGGAAAGCGATTTTTCGGTCGCCCTTAGTATGTTTACAGCATTAAGACTTAAACATATTGGCGCGGAGGCGTTGACAATGGCCGCCTGCAAGAGAATTTCCCATACATTCAATTTCTCCATGCCGCCTGCACATTGTGTTAGCAAATATGGTAGTCCCTGTGTGTGCCTTGAAAGTTTTCGTTGTGGCCATGAACATTTTTGCACTTGAATTAACAATCTTCTATACTAAACTGTCGTCTTCGCCGGTATGTCTGTAGGGAATCATGATGTCACGTGCATGCCACGGCCTGTCAGGCGGATATCTAAAGTCCTCATCCCTCAGTCAGACTGAGTATTGTGTGGCCGTTTGGGGCCGTGCCTGTCGACCTGGCATGCAGGCGCCCTGCAAGTGAGTGGGGGTCTTTAGTTGAGAAATAGGTTTTACTTAATTTAACCCAGTTTTATAGCAATTTTATACTGTTTCTTGTGGAACAAAAATTATGTGATATTTGCCGAGACCCCCCTCCCCACACGTGAGATTGGTTGAGAATCGGCTCGATCCCCTCCCCCTCTCCACCTAAAAACCTCACGCAATTAATGGACGACCCCTTTCGTAAACATACTACTACCTAATCCGACCGAAAAGTGAATACAATATTCGGAAAAAGTATATACCTGATAGAGTGAAAACTCTTTTTATTGTTCCAATTAAATTCCTCAAAGAGCTCTATTTAAATATCCAGGGCTGCGTACACTATAGCCAACCCTATCTGCGAAAATCTGCCCAAAAAGAAAATTAGGACCATTAATAAAAAAATACATTCCCTTTCCTTCGACTATTGTTTTCGGTCTGATCCGATAATCAGACAGAATGAAAAAGTTGCTTAAAACACCCCTTAGAAAATAATGAATCTTCGTGTGATGGTGTCAAAACTGTATTACGTTTCTAAGGTCTAAAAATGAAATGATAAAAAAAGTTTCCATTGGCTTTCCTTCGACTACCTTATCGGATAGTCGGATACGATAAGCGGAACCGATAGTCGGGACAGAATGAAAACTGAACAAATTCCGTTCGACAACTGCAATTTTTTTTAAATATAATATTTGAAAATTTTTAGCCTAGAAAAATTACAAACACAGAATTATGAAACAACAAAACAGTAATTTGTGAAATAAAGCCCCCTCTTTTGGCTTACCAACTAACAATTGATGTAGGAATTGAGTCAATGAATGGAATCGTGTAATCGCCTTGGATTTGAATTTGACAAAACTTGGATTGAAACCAAAATACTAAAAACACGGTTTGATAGAGAAACGGAAGCAAACGTTCCAAAGAAATATCCCTTAAACGACTAGGTTCAGCTTGGGTTTAACACATGCTCCATCTAGTCATATACCCTGGTTAACTTGAAATAAGGCCATAGAACAAACTCAACTTTTCCACCCGGATTGTTTTGCATAATCGCTTCTATACGCGGGTTGAGGTTAAGTTGAAATGACATTTATTTTGTTTACTTTCTTTGCAGTAGTATGGTTATTTATTGCTCACTAAAATTTTTGGTTATTTATTTGAAAGTTTTGCGATATTTTCCATATTTTTTTTTTATAAAATATTAATTCACTTAAAATTTTGAAGTTATGTTTTGATGTCACGTCAACTCGACCTAATAAGTTATGTATGGTGGTTGAAATTATAACCCAGCATCGATTCTACCTCGACTCAACATTTCAAGCTAGTTATATTGTATAGGGGTAAAAGTTGAAGAAGGCTAATCATAATGAAGGACATGCTACACGTGTGTAAATTATAGAATACAACGTCGTCAGTTTTTGGTAGTTTTTTGACAAAATTTATAGTCCGTATCGCTGAAACTTAGTTTTGCATTTATAAATAATGGAAAAGAAGTAATTGACTCATAACGTCGATACATCACATAACTGGCTATAAATCAAAAATTTGTTATTATTATAATTTTGTTTCATTTTCATAACCAAAGCCTATTCGTAATCAAAGATGTGTCAAAATACTAGACAATTCCATTGTAATTATAGATATTCTGTCTACTATCAAATTAAGCCCCTACAACATATTCAAAATATAATAAATAATATTCACCTTCTGCTACAAAATGATATAAATTTTATCATCAGGTGCATTTATACTAGGAAAAAGTGCACAGAAAATAGGAACAACGTCACAAAGATCGACTGACTTGAATTACATTAACATACAAAGTGCAGCTGGATGATAGATAAACTGTTTAATCTCGCATTCTACAACTGCATTCATTGATGGCAATCAAATATTGCAGATGCGCTACCATAACAAAATCGCAGCTATTTATGAAAAATACTAAAACCGGTCGCCATAAATCACTTGAGTATTATTTAAAATGATGACGAAGATGAGATTTTATTGAAGATGAATATTAATTATTTTTAATTAATTAATGCGATTTAATTAAGTATTTTGCTATTCGAAGGGTATGCATGAGAAGAGACAGATAAGATCTTTTGACATATTGCATGAAGTGAAAACTTTGACTTTAAACATTCCTCTAGTCTCTACCGGATTCTTGGAATATGAATATTACTTTGTAATATGCTTTTATTTTTGTAAAGTTTCTAATTAAATATAAAATAAACTTTCTTCTGAAATCAGCCACAAAAACTCAGCATCAACACTCTGCGGATATGCAAAAATAAATTTGACTTGCAAATGCATTCGATTTCCGAGTTGAGTAGAAATTTTTGTTTTTCAAAATATTTTGACAATGACTTAAAAAAGTTCAAAGAAATCTACCATTGCAAAGGCTCGTGGTTCAATTCCACAACGCATGGTCTTTCGCATTTCCATCTGTCGCTGGGATGAAATTGACCCTGTTCGCAGAATCCTACTCCTTGTTCTTTCCGTTGTAGCTCTTGGTCTCCCTAGTATCGGTTTTCTTCCATAACTTTTGATGTCCGAAGCTAGTGATGACTTGGCCTGTTAAAGTAACCTTGTTCTTTCAACGTTTTGATTCGCTCGATTAGATCAATTTAAGTTTATTGTTCTGTATCATTGGTCTGAGACTTCCACTAATATAGAGATGACAGGCACGCCATGCCTATAGAGATAGCACGCACGCCATGCCACATATTCGTTTAGTGGACTAATCAACTCTCATCTAAATTTTTGTTGGACCTATACATTCGTAGTTGTTGCGCCAATTGCCGTAATTATGAAGAAAATTCATTCTACGAATATGAACCTCATAATTAGGAAAACTTATTATTATGCAAATTATTAAAATATTACTTGTTTCCAAATTAGTTGAGCGACGGACCTCATTGCGACGAACTTTCAGCATGGTAACGACGTTAATCAATTACACAATACACATTACTTCTTACGACGAAAACTCAAATGGAGGGTCATCTGTCGACCAAAAGATTGTTGCAAAAAGCTCGCTTTTAAGATTTTTACAGTTAATATAATGAAATATAAAAATATACTACTTGTTTTTAGATTAGTGGATAGAGACACTGGCGCGGTGGCTGGACAACAACGTAATAAGAAAATTATTTTATTTTAATTTCCGTTCATTGACATTCCTATTACACATCCACTTTTTCAACTTCTTCAAACCATAACGACGAATTTTATCGAAACGACAAATTTTACCGTGTATCACCCACTAAAAAGGCCTCTTCGTAACGACGCACGTGGTTCAAAATCCCGAAAACCTGGTTAAAGTTTTTTTGCATCTAAAACTATTTTTTTTTTAAATGAAATTTCATAATTTTTTTGGGTTTTGAGGGCGCTGATTAAGAATTCGCTATTCATTTTGCAAAAAATAAGATGGCCGTTCCAAAATGGCGGACGTATTTGCTTAATTATCAGCCGAATTGCATGAAACTTATTATATGGCGGTTTTCGAGGGCACTCATCCTCAATAATACTAAATTTATCTATAAAATTGTTCTTTATGAGAAAAACAGTATAATTTCTTTGAAAAAAGATGTCCGGCTTCAGATTTCTTGTAAAATGAAATTACTTAATTAATAACAAAAAGTTTCTGTATGTATATATGTATGCGTGTATGTGTGCGCTATAGCGGGCGCACCAGTCATCATAGAGGCTTAAAATTTTACACAAAGGTCCGTGGGACTCTCCTATGATGCACCTCGAAGCCTGCATGACTGAAATTCAAAATGGCTGCTGAAATATAAATTTTCCAATTATTTTCCGATTCCAATGAAAATCGGTATGTGGGTTTTTTAAGGTACCAAGTCTTTCTCTAATATTTATTTTTGGTGGGTGGTTACCTTTTTAAGGGTATTTCAGGTATGTTTATTTTACCAAAAAGTCCCATAGTCTTATCATGGGCAACACCGTGCGGATCTTATCTATATTCCACAGCGCTTTGATGCGGAGTACTTTTTCTTACTTAGAGGAGACGACATTTCGGCCGCGAGCGCCAATTTGCAGAATGAAATATAACGGATTCCTGGAAAATCTGCTTACTTTTAATAGCTCCAAATGATACTAAAGGTTGGTTTACACGCAATAATTTGCTTGTACCAGCTGACTGGAGCAAGTCAATTACTGCAAATAAACTAAGTGAGGGCATTTGGCTCTATTGATTATGATAAGGTCGGAATAGCAGGTGGTCTAACGTCACCATTCTCCCAAGAGTATGCTGAGCGCTGTAACTGAGGCTTGAACATCATTTAGACGCTCGTATAAATACATATTTTGCTCAAGGCAAACGTTTTGGCTTGCGCAAGCCAAAAAGTTGCGGGCACACGCAACAATTGAGTTGTGCAAATTGACTTGTGCAAGCCAGTTGGAACAAGCAAATGGTTGTGTGTAAGCCGACCTTAAGGGCTGCACTAGAAATATTTGGCGAGTCGAAAGTTCTTCATTTTGGGTACTTTTGACCAGGTTTTCGAGATTCTGAGTAGTCAAAAATCACTGGACATAGGTACATAGATGGAAATGAGAAAGCCGAATACCTAGCGAACGGGCTGTTCGACAGGCCAATAGGCGGATTAAAAACCTGCTGCTGCCAAAAATGGAGCGTTCTGAAGACCAGTACTATCTCCAGGTCGATTTGGCTCACTTACGATGAGCTACTGCCACAGTTACGACAATTACCACAGGACATTTGCCTATAGGGGACCATAGTGTAAAGATAGGTATCTAGCACAATTTTTACCCAGAGCCAGCCAGGATGCAATAGGCAATTACATTCTGGAAGACTTAAAAGATATATTCTGACTGGTGTTGAAACCACTGATAAGTTTCCTTAACCCCACAGGATAGCTTTAACAACAGCCTAATTTTAAATACACGAGGTTTTGGCATCATAACCCTGCACCAATGCGCTAATTGGTGCTCCGGTCGCGCTGGAAGTAGCCATACACCTAACCTAGAGCGATCCGCCGGTGCAAACAAATATAAGTGGCAACATCACGCAGTCTAACCCGGAAATTGTATGCACTGCCTAATGCAACTACTATTTATTACCTGCATTCGCATTTTCAAAAACAAATTAACTTCCCTTATCAATTTTATGTAGTTGGCAATTCGCTTAAATATTGCAAATTTAAATATAAGCGATAATTAATTAATGTGGAATCTTTAAATACGTTGAACCATCTGCAATAATTATATGACAAACAGCGCTAATTTCCGTCAACACAGTCAATTAATTATGGAAAACATTGAATATGTTAAGCAAATGACACCCCAGGAAATAAATTATAACCCACACATCAAAGAACGAACACACAATCAATTATTTAATAACAATAAAAAAAGACGCCATCAATGATGTAACAAATTACGCAAATATTTCTGAATTATTTTTCAATGCAATGCGGTGTGGAAATAGTATCGCAACTTGTGATGATTCTATAACAAAAAACCCACAACAAATTAATTTTAATGTTTCTTTTTCATTATACTAATTGCATTAATGACAATTTACTTGAAAAACAAATATTTCCAGAAAGATCAACAATGATTTTGTTTATTTTAGACCAGTTTCATTCGACAATTGGTCTAATAAATATTATAAACTAGACAAACTATGATTTTAATTAAACGAGTTGAATTTCAGACCTTCAAATAAAAAATACGAAGAATTCTAACAAAACTTGATTAATGGCTGTTAATGTTTTAATAAAGTCAACATTTCTCACTATTATTAACATAATTATTACGATGTGCAAAACTAAGCGCAATTCAAGACGATTAAAGTCGTTACTAAAGCCTAACTATGTTGTTATGCAGACGAGGAAGACGAGTCTAGGTTTTCCCGCGCCTCAATGTTAACCACATTGAAATGGAATTGAAACAAGGGAGTTTAGAAAAATCAATTCGTTAATTGCAACTAGACTTGAACTGGACTTGACTGGATGCAGAAACTGCAAATTCTTAACTTGGCGAATTCTTAGTAACATTTTCGAGATTCCCAACTATTTCTTGTTTTTAAAACCGCCACACATAATAAATTTATCTCAAAATTATATTCTGTTAAAAAATCACGAGGCCGGAAGATAATAATCAAGCGAAATTTTATTATTGGCGGCAATTTATTTGTTTTTTAGAAATAAACTCGCATATTTTGAATTTTTAATGCCCATATTTACACAAATCACCTAAAAATTAGTGACGAAAAATATTTATTTTTTTCTCGTATTTTTTTGCAGCTCTGGGAGATGGGAGTGACGTAGATAACGACAATACCCAAGGCCTTCTAAATGATACAGGTGAGTGTGAACCAAGTGCGACATACATATATGCCAATAAGGTACTACTATAAGTCAAATGAGGGGCTCTTAAAGATTTATATCGGATTAAATATCGTCAGCACGAACCATTTTATTGGTTTTTTAATCGACGGGGGTTTTTTCATCGTTTTTAACATACATTCTACTTTAAACGTATGATTTTCAAGCCGCGTCTAGACGAGAAGGTCTCGCTTGACAACTTCCATGATTATTATTATTGTTTTCTTTTAATGTGGAAAACAAGGGATTTTTTTCAATAAAAATTATGCAAGTTTGTTATATTAATCTAATTTATTATCCTTGTAAATTTTTTTTAACAGTGTAAAAAGTTAAATTACTTTATTTTTTCATGCAATCTCATATTTTGCTTTATTTTCCCATAACAATCATAACTCCATATATTAAGTGTAATAATAATTAGCCATTATTTTGCCGGTTTTAATAAGATATCGATCGGTCAATATTGTTATTGTTATCAGCTAAAAAGAAGCAAAAATATAAATTTTCAAAAATTGATAAAAGCCACCAAGAAATGTTTAAAAATTGCATATCTCGTTGATTTCTTAAATCTAACACTCAAAATATTGCATATGTTACGGCTGACTGTTTATAAAAATTACAATAGATGGCGCGCGCTTCCGCGCCTAAAAGTAGGTAGTATAGAAGACAATTTAAATTCTATTAGTGTTACCAGTGTTTATTAATCATTGATTATCTGACTATAATTTCAAATGTACTTTCCTGTGGCGGATAGAGCACATAGACTTTTTCTCATTCCATTCCAAATTCAAGAAAAATAAGAGACCAATGAACCATTAGTTGGTAGTAAAGGAAATCGTAACTGCAGTATTGGGTGTGCTCCATGGGTTCCCCAATTCCGCTCTGCCCCGTCCTGCCGTGGCCCTTCAGTGGGTCTAGAAACTTAACGTAGAGTGGCGACTGCTTTGGTCTGCCTCTTGGTTTCTCAGGCTCCTGCCGACGTCCTGCCTGCTTCCCAAACAACTCTTCGTCCATCCTTGGCTTGGCCCTCTCCAGCTTAATTTGTCCATAAAAGTGAAAGGAGAAAGTATCAACCTGACATCTGAGAACCAACTACAGGGCCTTCATATCAGAATAAGGCATTGGTGCGCAGAGGAGATCGTGTAGGCCGAGACCGTTTTTTTCGGTGGAACAGTCGCTATGATAGTAGCAATAAAATTTTGCCAGTGCTGCTACATTCCTACGGTGGCTCAAGGGTCGATGGTGGAGCAAACGACATTGTCCCTGATAAGTTTGAGGGCTCTTTTTGGTACTTTATCTAACTACGTTAAGGTAGTTTTCGAAGCGCCGCCCAAATGAGAGAGCTGTATTCGTGATAAGGATGAATGTTCGATTTTTATATTACAGCACTAGCCGAAGGCTGGAGGAGGAACTTGCATCTCATAAGAAATCCCAAGCACTTACTTGCTTGTCGATTAGGAATATGTGGTCATTCCATCGCGTCTTTGGATAATGTAAAGCCTAAGATGTGTAGATATGGTTTACGATAGAGAGCTGTTGTAACTTTTTAAGCAAATAAGACAGTACTTGGTTTTAGTGGGGTTGAATGCGACACGGTTCATGCGGCCCCATTCTGCGGTCTTTGTTTATTGTGTTAGACATTAGTTCGTGATCATCAAGACAGGATCTGGCATCTGCTTGTCTTGCATTGCATCAAAGCCGTAAGAGTAACCTAGAGTACCGTCGTCATCTAAGCTGGGTTAGACGGAATTGAAAGTAAATCATTTATCCCCCACAGGGATCAGATAGGATTCGGATTTAACGCCATCCAAATACTACCTTGATTGAACGGCCGGATAAAAAAATCTCAATCCAGTTCTGTATAAGTGAGTCAACACATTGGTACTTTGAGTTTAGCTTACAGGGCTAAGTGCCATACTCTATCAAAAGCCTTGGAGATATCTAGAGCCATCAGACTGCACTCACCAAATATCGCCAGTGGATCTTTTTTTGTCAGAAGCCGTACTATTTGTCGTCTATAAGTATGTAGGATATTAGATCTGCCATAAGCTTTTGTTGATTATCGTCTACATGATTTTGGAGAGAATAAACGACAGTGCAAAACCTATCCAGTGCCATGCGGCCCTCGACACGATAACTTTAGATTTTGGCTTAGTAGGCCTTATTATTCTATCCCTTTCAGGACAACTTCCAGTAGCCCCCACGAGGAGATTATGATCGCACTTCCGCCAGTCTGACATATTTACGGCACACTAGTATTTAAATACATTACATATTGCTTCCCCTATCTCGTTGGTGACTAACACCCGAGTCTTAGTCCCATCGCCTTGGCTCCAATATGGTAATAGTGAGCATTTGAGTCTTGGAGTAGTTAAATTCGCTATTATCGCTGCACCAAGGCGCAAGATCGAATTGCTATTAGATTCCATACCCGCTGAAATTTTAAAGCTTAAGCCTCCTTCCTCAAAAATACAAGAGAATCTACCCCAGTTTAGTGAGAATCTTTTATCAGTCGAGTAGCAGGAGGATGTATGCTCGACTGTCACACTCGCAATCAGACGGTAGTGTCAGTTTCCTACTGAATAAACTTACTAACCCTTTTCAATGACTGTAACAAGCCTTAAAAGCATTACTTCCTTAAAAACTACCCTTAAAACGGTCCCTAAGTGAAACTCACCAGAGCCGGGACTGTTGGCCATACGAATCAGTGACATTCCGTTTTCTTTGTAAGAAAAGTGACTGCGACGACCAATTATTGCTGCCTGAATTTGTTGCTGTGAGTCTCTAACTCGACCTAAAAACCACCTCCTTATCTTCCATTATCTCCGCGTGGCCGGTTTAGGACATTGCGCCACTGATTCAGATCAGCTATCTAGCTACTATCTCTCCTAACATTTCTTTGCCTTTCTCTGATTCTGTGAGCTTCTTATTACTTCACTTCCTTCAATATGTTTTCCACCTTTCTCTATTCATCCTGCGACTATTTGTTCGCCGGTGTTAGCTGCATCTCCGCCGTTGTTTCCAGCCCAGCTTTATCCTCTTTATCGTCTGGATATTCTGGAAAGAATGGTGAATCCTTCAATCCAATTCACTTCCGCATATTCCTCCATAACCTATTTCTCTGCATTTCGTATGAGTTTATGTCCATCGCCCCATAGTACACTCGTCCCATCTCCTCTATCAGGCTGTAATGGACTAGAAGAGAGGCACTGCTGTGGATCTAGGAAGTGGAGCGAAAGCTTCCGGTTCAGTAGGCCACTCAGTTTTTGCTTTCCTTTAACCAAAGGTGTTCCCTTGAAAACTTATGTAAGTAGGGCCTACGCTAACTAGGAAATTTTTATCATACAGGGAGCCAAACGCAATCGAAACTACAAAATCATGTAAGAACAAGTCAAAACAAGTTTGGGATTGCCAACTTTTTGTTGATGAGATTAGGTACTCTCTATTGGATCATGCTTGTATTGTAGTCCCGGCCATCAAGACCTCGTAGGCAATGAAAAAGCAGACGCCTCGACGAGATAATGGCTTTGACACTGTTTTCATGGGTCCGAAACCGGCTATTGATGTATAGTTGTTTTCAAACCTCGTGACATCCCGCGCATATTCCCCAGCTAAGCTCTTAAAAATGTTTAAAAGTTCAGACAAAAGCTTCAGTTAACTCCTCCTATCAAATCACTTGTTGCCATGTAATCAGTCGCGACTGCGTATTGCTACCGGGAGGTGTATCTTTCTGGGACTTCAATGATTATTTTAAAAATTTACAAATTATGACTGAAAAACACCCGTTTTTATATATTTTTTTATTTTGAGGTTTTTATATTTTACACATATGCCACAGAAATAATTTGTAGTAATTTCTACTAAAAAATACGATATTTGTGTTTTTATCACTTTGATTACTAGATTTTTGACATTTTCCGCCAGTCGCAAGCGCGCTTCTGCCTGGGGAGGTTGTGTTGCTTGCGGCTGCGGAGAACTCTCAATTTATGAATGAAAATGCTCATATCTTTAAAAGAAATTTTTCCAGCAATTCTTTTAATTTATTTTAAATTTAGGGATGAGAAATATTTAGCATAAATATAGTAAAATTATGCTTATTACGATGTATAAACTGCCTTTGTTGAACAGGAGTTTTACATGTATTTAAAAACTCTGCTCAATACATATAAAGATTACTTAACTTTCTTCATCCGGCATGCGCACATCCCTTCTCAAATTATTTTGTTGAGTTTTTTCTGCGTTTGTTGCCTTTTTAAGTTAAAAGAGGGGAAATGATAGAACAAAATTTATGAAATTGGGCAACGAGGTGCGCAGAACCCTTCAAATTATTTGTGTCACGGCGTTTGAAAACTTCTATACATACCTGGCAGTTTGATGCAAATCGAAATCTGATTAAATACAGCACTTAAATACAGTGCATTTCGGTCGGTTCTATTCTTAGGACGTCTCGCAAAGCCGTTAGAGAATTTCTGGGGTACAATATGTAGAATTCCAAGGCGGTAGTTAGATTGGTTAACGGATATTACGCCTTAAATTACCACATGTCGAAGATCGGAATACCCCCTGTAGGCTCTGCGTCGAGGAGGATAGGCCTACCCCTCCTTCACATTCGCTGCCGCTATCCCGCGAAAGTGAGGTGCAAGTTCTTGTTGTTCTTGACCAAAAAAGTCCGAAATCTTCGGGCCCTCTGATTCCGAAAAAAAATTCTGGCAGATAACAGAATAAATATTCCAACAATTTTTTTTGAACTTAATTATAAAGTTGAAGAAACTTTGTTAAAAGCTTTTAGCTGGGTTTACACAAAATACTCCACAATCCTGTACAACAACGAAAGCTTAAATGAAGTCTTCTGTTACAGTTGATACTACCACCTAAGAAAGCTTTCCGGCGTTTTCCTATAAAATATCAAACCGCAGACACCTTTACGAGCTTTTAGAAATGAAACTAAAACTTTTAGTACAAGTTTGAGTTTGAGTTTTAGTACAAAAGCTTCTCATATTAATTGAAACTCACAAAAGCATGCAATACAGTACATAACACAAAAGTATGCAATAACTTAAACATAAAAACTTTTCTATTGATTAATCGTCGCGGCTTTCTTTGAAATCGATAGTTAAGGTGTGCAAACAGGTAGATTAAAATCCTCACGATGAAAATAGCGCACATGAGCAATTAGAAATTTCGTGCCGGGCAAAATGTACCTTAATTACCACAACGACTCTCCCGCGGGGTATTAATAAATAATAAATGCCCGCCAACAAAGGCCAATGCAAAGGACGCGACTATTAATAAAATTGAAATTAATTAATTACTTAACATTGTTGCTTTTTCGGTTTCTATATTTTCTTATTGTTTATTTTCTTTCATTTCTTTCTGTTTTACTTTCAGATTCGGAGCTTTCTTCTCTGTCACATGTTGGTAAGTAACTGTGTTTTTTGGGGCTCTAGCTGTTATGTTTGAAAATATTTGTGTTTCAGTTATGAAAAATTGGTTTAAATATTAAAATTATTAAGTACATACATAGATACTTAGTACGGAGTCATATTTTTTTATTTACTAATTTTAGAGTAAGCGTTTAAGTTATAGTTTTTAAAAATTCGTGTCATGAATGGTGAGTCTTAATAACTCATTATAATGAGTTTCAATTTACTAGAAAAAATTTAAATAAAAGGTAGTGAACAACGCTTAGATAGACAGTGTAAAGCCGCAAATGCAATTAAAAAAAAGGTGGAAAATAAATTTTCTAGTGCAATGTCGTCCTTGAAATCTTTCACGACAAACCGGCATTAGTAATATTGTGTATCTCACTTCTGAACTCTTAAAACTGTGGCAGTCATGCTACTTTGACAATTAATTTAAGCATTCTTTAAAAGCATTTTTATTTTTATTTACCTTCTGTATGAAATGTACACGGTATGGTTAAAAAAAAAAAAAACTAAACTATTCACCAAATCTCTTACGGCTGATGTAAGTGGTATCCAGATCCTTCAGTGAATTTTCTTTTATGGCCTCAATTGACTTAAAGCCTCTTCTTCGAAGAAGTATTTGCTGGTTCGGGAACAGTATAAAGATACACGGGGCCAGATCATTCGAAGTATGATGCTTGGTTGATGACATTGATGGAGTTTTTAGCCAACAACTCTTATGCAACAATGGCTTTGTGCGATAATGCATTATCATGCTGCAAAATACATGATTATGCCTTCCACAAACGCACAAACGCTTCATGGTTCATGGCCTAAATGTTCCTTCTTTACTTTTTGTCTCTTTGGAAAGAATTCTGAGAGCACCATACCATAATCCGCGACACTGTTACCACGACCTTGATTTTAATGTGATTTTTACCCGTTTTTTTGGAGTTTCAAGTCTCTTCGAGGCGCCATTGACATACGCAAGATAAACTACAACCAACATTTAGTTTAAAACACAAAATTTGTCAAAACCGAGGAGCACTTAAAAGTAAGAATAGCATAAACAGCTTCTGTGTAACCAGCAGGAAATGGAGTGCTCCAATAGTCATGTTTCAGTACTCCTTAAAAAGATTACAGCGCTCCCGTTCCGTACCAATTCCATATACTTTTTGACATTGCATGGAAGCATATGTTTTTATGCTTTTTCAGAAGCGTTCTGGGAGCATTATAAAAAAGCTTTTTAATAAATAATGTTAATAAATGATTGTATGAATAAGCTCGAAAGTCGAAACGTTTTTATTTTTTTCGCCCTTTGCAATTGTTTTTTTGTCTTTTTTCCAGCGCGAGTGTCGTTTTTTTTTCAAGTGGTCCCCGTGCTAAGTACTAACCAAAGTCTAATGCTGCTTAAATTCTGTAATCGAACGAGAACCGGTCTACCGAGTATGCTAGTTGCACGGTAATTAAGATAATTGCCAGTTTTTCTCGTTCTATAAAACTTCTGAAAACTCCAGTAATGCTTCCTTGGAAGCATAATTTGCAGCGCTCCAAATAAACCCCCTGAAAAGCGCTCAGGTTAGGTACAGCGTTTCTATTATGTGCGTATAGGAGTAACCCATATTGCGAATACCGCGGATAACGCAAAAGACCGTCGGCTCTTTGGACAAAGATAAGAAGATATTGAGTTGAAAGATATCGGACTTTAACGTTGCTCAAAAGATCTCTTCTAAGCCAGATCAGAACAGCACATTGATAAACTACTTGTGGTGAAGTCTCGTCGCCATCCAGTCAGAGCCAGCATTCTGTCTCCTGACACAGTCCTAGGTTGTAGAAATGGCACCGCAGCTCTAAATAGCTGGTCAAATATCTCACCAATACCTTAAGGCCCGCGTTGTTTAGAGTGATCTTTAGGGTGTGTAAGATCTGGGACTGATTCCAAATAGCATAGTTTCAGTCTCTTAACCCAGTCCATTATCAGGAGGTGAACCGTTGGAGTTGAACCTTGAGATTCAACAGAAGGGTTCTGTCCGCATCCTCATTGCCCTGCATAACCCAGTGTCCGGGGATAACAGAGCGAGACCCTATTTTTCCTAACCGGGCTTTGTAGTACTTCAAAACATCCTGCAACTATGACTCCTGTCAATTTTTTCTCAAAGTTGTGTTTAGCGCTGGTCTCATTGCCATTTACTTCAGTCTAAAAAACAGAGGGCCACCTACTTTGCAATCGAGACCTAGGATTGGGTCCCGCGAGAACAGCCTCTGTACCATGCCCCATCGATGACACGTCGGTTAATCAGTGCAAGTTTCTGGACCCCCGGAAGGGTGAGTTCCTCCCACTAAGAGTCATCCAGAATAATCTCCATGAATTTCCATTCGAACGGCAGTTCACCAACCATTCAATTATATACGAGGCAAATTGAAGTGTATATTTCCTTTAACTGTATAGGACCAGGCCGAGCTCTAAAGTCTCACGGTGCTTATAGTGGGGGATATTCAAGTACATTAATTATGGTGTCAGACTTTTACAGGTGCCTATAGCTCTATGGGCTTTACTGATGACATAGTCAAGTTGAGCGGTCTAGTTCAGTCCTTTATCTACCATTACTGCCAGATTTCTGTTTGATTCTGGGTACTAAAGTTTCGTTCCCCTGGATATAAATAAGACCTCTCGAGTTTTTACGAGCGAGGGCCTTACAACGGGCGAACACCGACCGTGAGTGAAACACCGACCGTGAGTGAAACAGAATTCTCGGCTATTTGACAGGCATCAGAAGGTTGTTTGCAGGACTATACGGCCGCACACACACACAAGGCCGACACCCGACGGTCATTATATGCCCATTAAAAGGCCAAGCGGCTGGTATTCGCCCGTTGTAAAGCAATTTTTAATTTTTACTCGGGCTACGTTTAACTCCTTCTTTATTTGGGTTGATAGTTAAGCCCTCTGTGCTACGTCATCTATGGACTTCTCTGAATGCTGTTCTCATGACTTCTGTAATAGCCAAGCTAAATTTTCGGGAAACAATTATGGCAGTTATGACATCGAAACCAGTGAGCATAGTAATGGGGACAGATCTACATCTTGAGGACATCCCTTGATAGCCATGACACTAATGGTGGAGACACCCAGACACCCAGGGTAGAACAAATGTCAAGCATATCAACTAAACTGTGCAGGGATCCAGGGATCCTTTCTGAAGGCCAGTGCTCTAGAAATAGAGTCATAGAATCATCGGTGCAACGTTATGACCATACAGAAATTTTCTTTAATAATATCTTCGAGTCGCGCCTTACAAATTACAAACTTTACTTTTACACAGTGTATTTTCTTCTATCTTCTGACTAAGAACTAAGATGTGGTACGTTTTTGTGCTTCTATTATCAAGAAATAAAATCGTTCAAAATAATCATATAAATACTTATTTATGAAAACTGAGATTTCGTCTTTCGATCTGCCACAAAATCTTTTCCTTAATAAAGCTGTGTAAATATTTTGTTAAGTTTTTTGGGGGTTTCAGCTGCCAATTAAAATGCTGGCTTCAGTAAATTTATCTCGAGTCTCTTCTTTTAACTAATAAACATAAAAAAGTTTTAAAATTTAAGATTTTGTATAAACATTTCTTAAATGATTTTTAACTCTCTCTTTTAGACAATGTCTATATCAAATTTCTTAACATCTCTACAGATTCTAGAACAAACAAAAACCCGTCTGCTATGTCTGGACTCGGCGAATCCAGTCCAATAACAAAATATTACATAATATAGCACCCGCCACGCTTAAGTAATTCAGTATTTTTTTTCGCTTATTCATCGCAAAACTACATAAGAAAACCTTGGTACTGATCGTCAAGCAATGAGCATTTGTCTACTCGTGCATTTTAATATAAAATTCATATTTCTACCTCTTAATAAATAAACCGAAAAATGACAATAATTAAAAATATATTTTCTTCTAATTCTATATTTTTTTTTCTGTGTTATTTTTAGAAAGTTTTTTTCTAAAAAAATATTAAAACTGGTTTCATAAATTTATCGCCAGACAAAAATATCAGAAGTCAATGTGTGATTGGAGCGATCACACCCAGCACCAATCGAGATTTGAAAATTGTTATCTCTGCACTATGTGGTATGACTGCGCGCGCAGCTTAAGTAAGCGCAAAGTGGATGTGCCCGTTGAAAGCATAATTCGTGCGAAATTAATAAAAAATCGAATATATGATGAAATGAAAATGGGAGTATCTACATAGTCAAAACACAAACAGTACTCGGCGCCTGGCAACTGCACTCTGTCAAACAAAAGTGTCCTCAAACCGAACACCGATGGCTTGTTATCAATGATCGAGCAAACATTTGACGACTTGACAGTTCAAGCGTGGTTTTTTGTTTGCCAGTAGCACCGATACTATTTACGATTTCATTTTTCGCGCTCCTTAATCTGGAGTTTGATTGTATTTATAGAAACCGGAGATGACTCGAGATTGGCACTAGAACTCCTCAGGTTGCTTATCTCCCGGCATAAAAAGTTGTGAACTTCAAATTTCACTGATTTTTTATGCTGCCACTTTTTTCACATCACGGATTTTTTATCTCATAATAAAAATCGTGAGATTCTCATTTCCTGGCACGAAACTTAGAACCTATTTTTAAGAGTTTGTTTTATGTGTTCTTAATTTTTTCTGGTGGTCAATAAAATAAGATCTTGGAGGCTTCTCTGCCGGCGAAACTGATCCATGGCAACAATTGTAGAAGAAGATGATGATTCAAGATCAAGGAAATCGTGTATATTTTTGAAGGTTTCGATGAAGCATGTGCTTTGAAGGGTGGGTATTTATATTTTAATATTCTCAAAATGTGTGGGATATAAATTAGATATGAATAATGCACATTATACCATGATGAATATACCAAAAAAAATCCACAAAGGTATTTTATGGGCTGGTCGAGTTAATTTCGTCTAACGCTGGGGTACCATACCGATTAATTAAAACCCGTCTGACTTGCAAAATGTCTCGAAACAAATTAAAATTTTGAATATCTCGATTTTTTTTTGTTTTACTTTAGAATATTATGTTGGAAAGATGCCACGGAAACGAGAAATAACTTGTTGGAGCCTAGACCTACACAATACTTTTGGATTTTGTGTGCTATTATAAAGTAGACATGGAACCGAATTGATGCTGTTTCAATGTACGCTAATTTTAGAAGTAAGACAACATCGACAGGGTAAATAAACGTGGATATGTGTATGCATATTATTTTAAGATACAATGTTATAATTTGGAAGGTGCAACCAACAGAAATTATTTATAGAGGAACGTGTTAGTCTAGTTTTGAGAGAGTGTTTAGTTCTGAAATTGATAACTACGAGTTTTTGTAGCTGGATTTCTGTGGATGGGCCGGTAGCCAGTTGCTTATAGACTTGTAATAGATCTTTGGCGTGTGTCCTATAATATATACTTATTATCAATGCTTAGAGCTGGATTTTGGCTACTAATCACTTTTTTTAGATGGCTCTTAAATTAATGTTCCACGCTTGTTTAGACGTTTATCATGGTTTGTAGGGAACGTGTTCTGTAGTTTTGGTTTCTACCTGACACTAAACTCATTTGTTGTCGCTACAATTTTTTGCAAGATGTCGGCCAAGAAGGCTTGTTGAGACTCTGGTGAAATTCGTATATATTAAGCTTGAAGACCTTCATAGATTTGATTCTAGCTTGCCTAATGAATTTCTTGGCTAGTCTCGGAATTGTGAGAAAAGCCATTTTCCCTCATATCAGAATTGTCTTTCGTGAATTAACTGGCTTCCAGACAGAAATGCGGACCTGGACAATTAAACGGGATGACACCACATTTCTGGCCTATCCAGCATCGAATCCTTTATGGTAATTTTGCAAAGGGATTCAAGAGTGCGAGTGAAATCGAACATTCATACAATGGGTGGTGGGAATAAAAACTGAGTGAACACTTCATTATCTGAGAAGAGTGTTTTGTACAGAGTGAACACTCAATTCGGCGTGAATAAAAATTCCCTCATTTCCTCGTTGTACCGATTGGAATTCGATAATGTGCAATGGTTAAGCAATCATTTCGTACCCGATGATGCTGGAGAAAGTCGTGGTGGTATGTAGGAGACCCGGGATTGTCGCAGAAGTTTTGAAAGCTAGGGAATGGATTATTTTTCTAATGACCTTGAGGAAATGAGAGAATCAAAAGAAGAGTGGCAATCTAAATATAACTTTCCTGGCGCAATAGGTTCTTTATATTTCACTCATATTGATATATTAAAGTCACGCTTTCACGGGAATGAATACCTATATCGTTAAGGTATTTTCCAGTAAATATGCAGGCGACGGTAAATGCCCAAACACAAATTACAATTTACTGAAAGGTGGCCGGGATCTACTAATCTGGGGAAACTCTACAATGAAAATTCTGCTTTTAATGAAAATTCTGTAAGAGTCATTTTGCTCGAAGATGAGAATTATGGCATGACACCTTTTAAAAATGAAACAACCAATGAGAAAAGGAGTACAACAAATTACATATGGACAATTAAAGAGATTTCTTTTATTTGAACAATTAAAAAGAAAATTTTCAATACTGAGTTCTACAGTCAGATTTTCTACCAAAATGGCTCCTTAGACAGTTATGCTGCGTTTTGTATATTGTAGAAAACTTCAAAACGATCCAGGGGCCGTATTTGGTTTCTCGAGTCGACATTGTCGTCAGTCGATAAATAAAAATTGGCATTTGGCGACACGATATCGTCTCTTTACGTGTCGATAAAAACGTTTGACGATTATTAAAAAGCTCAATTTATCCATACAATAAACTTTTAACAATTTCTATTTTAATTAAATATACGTGGTTTGCTGCCTTGAAGTAATACCACCCAATTTGATGGTTTTGTATGGCTTCGCTTAGCAGTCGATTTGGTCGTGAAACCAAATATGAAACTTAAAGAGAATCGAGAAGCTTTTTTTGTCGAGTCGATCCATCGACTCGAGAAACCAAATACGGCCCCTGATTTTGTCGCTAGTGATGACGTTAATGAAGGGATGTTCGAAGAAGAATCAGTTCCTGAGAATTCGGAACAACATGATACCATTTGCAAATGTCGTAAAGCAAGACGAAACCAAATCGATGAAATTATTCAAGGTTTTATTATTTAAAATATTTTAATACAGAATTAATACTGAAAAGTTTGACAAGTCTTCTTTTTTTTTGTTGGATATGTTTTCGTTTTGAAAAATTTATTTGTCTTTTACTTTTTTTGAACACAAACAACACTTTGAGGCTAGTAACCACCACACCCTTTACTTTACTTGAGTATTCACTCAAAAAGAGATTTCAAACTTTATACACGACAAAGTAGAGAGCATTCTCAAATGTTAAAACTTAGGGAGTGTATTGGTTGAGTTTAGCGAAAGTAGATTTTATTCATCTCAAGTTGAGTGTTCTCTCAAAAATTTTAAGTGAGCACTCGAACTCAACTTTTGAGTGTTCACTCGACGCTTTTGCGTTTTTTTCAGTATGGAAGCTCCAGTTGTGTACATACAAAGATCCATTTTGCTATTTTAAATATATTTCAACTCGAGGTATTTGACTTTTCCTATTGTTATAAGCAGTTGTTGCAACAACCTTCACTGCAACAAGTGTACACATTCCATTTGGCATCTTGTTTACCATACATTCGACGCTCAAATTTATGATATGACACTGAATTTAATTTTAAATTAGACATGGTAACAATCATTTTGTAGAAAACGACAAAATAACCGACTTCATATTTTTAGCACCTATACTCAATATGGAAAACCACAATTATAATCAAACTGACTTTTCTCGGTAACCAACTAAACTGAAATATCGACACTTAACTTAAAAATTAAATAAACTCCCTTCCAAAAAATGTTTTAGCAAAGGTCGACAATAAAATTTGATGTTCGATAATTATTTGTACTTTGACACTGTGAACATAGTAAAATTTGCACTTTGATATTGTGAACGAGGCATAACTGATCGTCTGTTTTGGACTCGTACTGTATTTTTCCGTTTACAGGATTACGTAAGTTTACAAAAAAATATATGCATTATAAAATATCTGCAAATCTGTACTTGATTTGACATTCTACCTTTTAACGTAGAACTTTTTAACAAAGAAGATATTGTAGCCCCTATTGATACTCTCTGTTCATCTGTTAAAATCTTTTTGAATAGCATACATATTAAAATAGCAAAGTTTAAAAATAGGGAATGGAAAGGTTTTTAAGAAATGAATCATTTATTTTTATTTAGAAAGCCTAAAAATTTCGCAATTTATTGTAAAAACTTCGCACTTTAGTTTATTGTGTGGAATTGGATTGTGTGAAATTTTCTCAAAATTAAATCTTAAATTTTATAAGCAAATTGATATGATTTTTTAGCAACATGATGATATTTTAAGTAGAATCCGAAAGAGCGTCAATTTAGGTGTAAAAATGAATTGTAAATTCAATAAAAAACATTTATAGAATTTTCTGGAATTAAGTATACGTCATTACAATGTTATACTGTTAATTAACGGTGAAAAGGCGAGTTTAAATATGCTTAAAGGTGATAATATAATTTCATAATAATTATACAATTTTGATATGCATCTTTATGTGATATGATTTATGTAAGTTAAAGAAATGATTTCGCTGAAACTGTATGTTATCGTAAAAATATGAAAAGAAAAAAATCTCAACAATGAGCAGCCAATATGAATTACCACCCGTTCCCCATCCAAGATAGCAGTAGTAGTCGCAGTTCATGCAATGGCTAATGTTAAAGCTGCTGGAAAATCAGATCAGATCACAGATGCTATTGAACATTGAGCACTGATACGGAAAAGGCGGTGAATGCCAGCGAAAAATTTATCACGGAAGCCACTTACACGGACAAGCAATAGTGCCGTGCCGTCGTGAATATATGTATGTTGATCGACCTTAATAGCTTCATTTTACGCTCGATTTGACGCAAGAAGATGGAACTCGATTAAACATGTTTGTTTTCCTGTCGTCTCCATCAGACTCAATTTTTGGATTCTTACCGAGAAAATATACAGCCCTAACGGGAACTCCGCATGGAATCGAATTTCAACATAGAAAATATTCAATCCGAATTAGTAACGCATCGAGAACTTCGCTGGTGTGACAAATATGTTTTCTCATGTATTAACCCGCTTTCGGTTTTCGAAATTAGCTGCTGTATGTCAAAATGACATTTCAATATATGTCAAAACGACATTTCAGAAGAAAGAATATAATTTTTCAATTTAAGAAATAGAATAGAAATGAAAAAAATGGGATCGAAACAGAATCGAGTTAAAACCGAGTTCCTGATTGGGCTGATCGAAAGATTTTTTACTTCATTTTTGGCTTTCTATGGGGCAACACTAAAAAGGTTGAGAAACGATGTGCTACAGCAGCGGTCGGCAACATATGGCAGGCCGTGGCCTGGAGGTTACTCGGCTTGAGGCCAAATATAACCACCCATTCTGCCAACTGGATAGGGTCTGCAGCCCAAGAAAACTGACAAAAATCTTTGTCTGTGGGTATTCATCGTCAGTCCGGGCCTGAAGATCTGAACTTTTATTCAGACTGAAAATTTCGCTCTAGGAACATTTTTGAACTTGAATTAACCACCTGCTACGCTAAACTTTCGTCTTCGCCTGTGTGTATGTAGTGAGTCATGAGTTCGGTCACTTGCAATACACGGTCTGTCAAGCGGATGCCTCAAATCCTACTCTCTCAGTCAGACTGAGCTATGTATGGTCTTCACCGGTCCGTGCCTAGCGGCCTGTGAGTGAATGGCGGCCTTAAAATGTGACCTTCATAGTACTCTACCTGCTGACCTGTCCTGAAAGCCAACAGGCTGCCGGCGCACAGTGGGGGAAAAGACCGAAATCCTGGCCAAAAGTCGAATTATGAACTTTTGATTTGAAGCCTATGGTTGGTAGGGATCGTTTAGGGACTGACCTTTCTACACAAAACCGTTAGGCCGAGCCCCCTGCTACTTGTGGTTGTCGAAATATTTCAGTCTCAAGTTGACCTCCGACGACAGATTTTCGACGACGCGCGCGTGAACGGATCGCAGTGAAAAGTTTACATTTGTATAACTTGAAAGTTTTCATCAAAAAAGAAAGTCGAAAAAATGGATGCGGTTCCTGGAGGTATGTAGAATATTACGATTATTTTACTTTTCCAAAAAAAAACGTTGCTCTGTTTGTTTATTACATATAATTATACATCGAAAAAGTGACTACTCTTTTGAAATAAAGCTGATGATATGTATACCAAAAGTACCAAATCCCGCTGAATCCCGCGTTCATTCTGCGATGAGCTTGAAGTATAAACTATTATGAACTCATTGTGCAAAAATCAGCTCCTAATTTTGCCTAGCCTTGATGTGAGGTATTTTTTTCATATAGCGCGTTTTCTTGTTTTTTAGCCTTTTGGGGAGCTCCCTGGCCCCCTTAGAGGCAAGGTGGGATTTTTCTGGTATTTTTTCCTAATAGTAGGGACTGTTACGCAAATTTTAAGGGGTCATAGAGCCCCCTACGATTTTTTTTGAGGCCGTGGGAGGCAAAAGTAAGGTAAATTTTAGTGCATTTTTAGTGCATTTTATGATGCACCTATAAATCGATGTGAACTATGTGATGTGCCATTTTTTTAAAATAATTTGGATTTCGGATTCGTAATCAGCGACCTTGAAAATCCGCAGATACCAATTTTTGTCAAGGTCTGACACCTTTTTAACATCCATGTCCGCCATATTGGATCGGCCATTTTGTTTACAATAATTTGGCTTTCGGATTCGTAATCAGCGACCTTCAAAACCCCTGTATGCCAATTTGTATTCCCATCAGAAGTCATTTGAGGTTTTGGCCACGATTTCGGTCTTTTCCCCCACTGTGCGGCGGCCTGTATTTAATTGGATGCCTTTAGCTTCCAAAGTTGATCCCCACGGTAGTCATTAATGTTTAATTAATGTGCGGTAGCTTTCACTGTCTAGTATGTAGCACGCCAATGCATTTGAGTTGACAACTGCTGTGCTAAGGCACATCACTGAATAACCTTGACTTGGAATTAGTGTAGATTAATCCTGTTACCTAGGTAGCTTTATTATCGAAAATGACGGAACAAAAAAGATACACGTATCAGTTCCAGAATAAATAAAGCAAGAAGCGCATGTGCGCATCAAAGGAGATCTCAACCAAAATCAAATTTTGGCACAGGAAGCATTAAAGGAGCATAAGAGGAACTAGAAAGAGAAGGAATAGAATAAATAAAACAAGAAATGCATGTGCAGGCCTGTCTCGCTTATGGAGATCGAAGCAGATCTCAACTAAAACCAAATTTTAGCCCAGGAAGCACTAAAGGAGCATAAAATGAGCTATATTTTACATTAATCTGAGATTAGTAATCTCCGTTGAAAGATATCAGTAAATTAAGGCAAACTAAACATAAATCTTGTCATTGTTTATTTTTTACATCACGTATTAGCGACTGTATTCACAACGATTATTACCAAGGAACTTTTCCCCCTTTATAACTGTCACCACAATTTCGTTCAATTTCCCAAAAATCACGACTAAAATCTTTTTTTTTTATTTTGAAAACAAAATTTATTTGCTTACTCAACAAATCGCTGAAGCAAACAAACTTTCCTATCTGCCATCATTCGCACCTAATTACAATCCAGATAGCAACTGGGCAACATCCTCTTGAAGTCGCTGCGGTACCATTTGGCTCCTCTTCGATCCGAAGTGATCATATAAAGACGTTGGGACGACACACAGGGAATATCGAATCGATCACAAGCACAGCAAGCAATTATTATTCGACGTTATCAAAATATACAAGCTATGCTCGAGAGTCAATAAAGCGATTCGGTATGATCTGGAAATATCCATTCGGAACGGTCGGACGCCGCCGTACGCCCATGGAGCCACCCAGCCCTTGAGCGGGGTTAGATTAGCCTTAAGCCCTGCAATGGTGCGGGTTATAATATTTCATCGGGAATCGAGTAGTTCTGCTGAAGTGCGCCACGATCGAATTTGTTTGCATTTTGATAAGGACTGTACGATATTGCATGGAGGTCAGACCTGTAGTCGGAGTGCGATGAGAAAAAAAGGCAGATGGTACCGCGGAGGAGTGCGAAGGAGGGTGTCGTCTGTGCATGGGCAAAGTTTACTCTTTAGAAGCCGAACTGTCATATCTCACCTGTCTGTCTGCTATCTGTTATCTCCGGGAGAAGAGCTACTTAATACTCTTGATTAGATACCGCGTATCTAGCAGGTAAGCTATCTGATACTGCCTAGATTTACTCCCATGATGATGATGATGATGGGGCATCGCTGCTGGATTTACATTTTGCTGTTCAAACACGCGGCGAAGGTTAATAAGACTTTAACGAGCACTTGAGCGAGTTTCCGCGCGCCGCGAAATCCGAGAGTCACACCACTTTGCATCGGCCGAAGCCTACCCAAGCATGAAACTAGCGAATGATCGAGTAGGAATCTAGATAACTAGCGACCAGATGTCTGCCACTATAGAGCACAGCCAGTAAATCGTGGAATTTTCCCCTCTCCGACAAATTCAAACTCTGATAAATCAATGCTCCGATTTTCGGGCTGAAGGTTGACCTGGGTGACAATAGCCATCGATTTTCGATTCTGCATAGCACTAGCCGAGATCTTTCTCCATAAAAAATCGGTTGTTAAGGTAGAGCTCAATAAAAACTCGACAAGATTTACTGCAAACAAGATTTAAAATTCAAATCTAACGAGGAAACGATTTAACGCGAATTTACTCACCAAATTTACTACAGAAATCGTAGAAGCGTGATCTGATTGTTACTTAAGTCATTCATTAATAACGTTTAGAACTTCATTAGACCAGTTTCGGGTGTTATGTCGGATCACCTTTTTTGCTGAATGATAAGAACCGGTCCGCGAAATCCTCAGGTGGTTGGTACGGGCCGCTTTCGAATTTTTTTTGGCAATAATTTATTATTATTGTTTTTTCGTATGAATTTATTTATTAACGAAAATTAATTTCTGATGAATATTATTATTTTTCAATTGATTATGAATCAATTAATGTGGTGTTAACCTTTATGGAATCGGCCGCAGTTGGTTGGTAACTGGAGTAGAAAGTTTTTAGTTATTTGTCGGACGTCGGTGTTATGTAATATTAGTTTAAGGTCAACATACTTTTTTAGAAAAGAATGTTCTAGTCCATAGTTTTATGAATTATATAGAGCAATGGAAAATTTAGGGAGTTACAAAAATATTTTTGGTGTTTTGTTGTAAATGAAAACAACATTTTCTTATTGTTTGAAAAAATTATTTGAACGAAACAAAAACGGATCTACAGCAAGTCATTTTCATGATATCTATATTGTTTTTATACAGCTGTACAGAATTTTATGACAAAGCTGAATTGTTTGAGAATTCGTTTTAATTAGATCTTACAAAAATTTTCCATGACAAACACAGTAGTTTGAATTTGAGTATTTCAATCATATCGAAAGCTTGTCGAAATTTTAACTTGACCGGAAAACCTTGAGGAAATTTTTATACTGTAACGCACTTAAGTTTGACCATAGGCCCTTTTAGCTGTCCAAATAGACAAACAGGGTCTAAATCTGGAAAAAAATCGAAAAGAGAGGAAAATTGGAAAAAATTTCCATTGATAAGGCTCGTGCTAAAAATTTTATTCAAGGTCAAAGGGTCAAAATGCCAGTTTTTGCAAATAAATTTTGATAGAGGCCGCACCATAAAAGAAGGGAATTTTAAAATCGCTGTTTACATGCGCAGGGAGAGTTTCAACTAAGTTTCTACCAGCAAGCAACGTCACTCTGTTTGTTTAAAAATGCTCATTGCCGGGTCATTTATGTTTTCAACATGTGCCATCATTTCCCTGTTTTTTTTAATGCGGGCTCTAGTATTGTATTGAAATTTTTTGGTCAAATGATCACTCTGATGATCACTCTTACATTCGTGAAATTTCGCGATTTTTCAAAAATTAAAAATACTGATGTGTACATACTTGAAATTGGAAGGTCTGCATAAATTTTCGTCTCTGTGCGAATTTGTCCGCGATTGATGGTTTGCTTTGAGTTGGGTATGCAGACATATTTTTTAGTAATGTTTGTTAGTTTGAAAAATATTTTTTTAAAGGGAATAGAAAAAATTAAATGCTCGTAAGTGGCTGCTGATAATATGTCAGTCTAGAATCGAGTCTTGTTGTAAACCAGTTGCTGGGCGATGATTGCTTTTGGAGTAAGAACTTTGTTAACAATCATAAATGTAAATGGTGAAAATAAGAAATATGGCGATTCAGGTTTTTGTGCTATAAATATCATTTCCAAGGGTCTACAAAAAATATTGTGCCTTGAAGGATATAAATGTTGAGCCTATACATGTAGTTTAGCTCAGTTTGACCAATAGAAATTTTGCTCAAATCTTGCGACAACCTTTTCAACTTCATCTACTTAACCGATTCTTATGAAACTTTGCACACATATTGAGTTCCCGTGACGATGACAATTTTAAAAAAAAAATCAAGATGGCGCTTTCCAAGATGGCGGACGAATTGGCTATTGGGTTCCGATTCTATAGAAGCAATGACGATTCTGTGGTCAACAAATGACGATTCTGTGGTGAAAATTTGAAAATTCAGAATGGCGGCGCCAATATAGGGAAAGAATTATGCAAATGTGTTCTGAATCCATTGAAAATCGGTATGGCGGAGACGAATGACGAGTCTGTGGTAAAAATAAAAAAAAAAATAAAAAAAAACAAAGTGGGAATGCACCTAAGTTAAGGTTTCTGTATTGTGCCCAGAACTGTGTGGCGTTAAGGTGGGTAAAAATGATAGTCGTTAGCGATACACTACCCAAGTCAACGTTAGAAACTTCCAGCCTCAAGGCTGGGTACACTTTTGATGTATAAGAGCCTTGCCCCTCTACATGAACCTTTGGAAAGGTCGACTGCTATTTGTCCAATACTCGTGGAAACAATATGAAAGAAATATTAATAAAAAAAATTGCAACTACAACACAGCGAAAAAGGATCCTAGAAAAAGCCAGCAAATCACCCTAAAATGAGTGAAGACGACAGGCATGCTGAAGTACAAAGTAGACGGGAACATCTGGCATCACACACACCTGACCAACGCGAGCGAGGTTGTCGAAGCAACGGGAGCGTTTTCATAGCTACATGGCATTACAAACGCCTGATCATATAAAGGAGCGTTCCCTTAGCTGCGTTGCATTTTCGTCGAATGAGACAGACATACCATCTCTTCAAATTTTCAAAGGGATGGTGACCTTATCCACCCTAAAGCCATACAATTTCCAGCAAAGTTTAATTATGGAACGGCCGGGAGAAGGATGTTGCCAATAATTTTGTCATGGGCCTCCACTGTCCATAAAATGCAGGGTAGTAGATACTGTTAACCATGCTGTAGTGAATTTAGATCCGATTCTTCATAACTTCATAATTCTCGATCCGGTTCGTCATTACTGAGTCAATACTATAGTAATAGTTTCGAGTTTAGTTAAAAGAGCAATGTGCCAAACTCGATCAAAAGTCTTGGAGATATCCAGAGCAAGCAAACGAAACTCTTAAAATCGATGCATACTTTGGTTGGGGAGTTCTGTCAGACAGACTAACAGGTTCCCAGTTCACCTTTTTGGTATGAAGCAGTACTGCCTGTTAAGTTAGACTCTAGATACCCCATAAAGCTTTTTCTAATAATCGCCTCCTTGGTTTTTGGAGAGAGCACAAGTAGTTTCTATTGGGCAGTAATTGTCGGGATTACTTGAGACATCTTTATGCGGTTAAGTTAAACATGAGAAAGTTTTCAAAGGTCTTGATAAACTCAGAAGAATTAGAATAGCACAAAGATTTTTCGTAGATGTTTGAATAAAGTTGGGGCTCATGTGTTTAGGAAGATAGGGGGTACACCGTCAGGGCCAGTTGATTTGTGAACATCAAGCTCCTTGAGTTACTTATATATACCTCTTCCGTCCTGAGTACGTCGGCAATGTCGTCATAAAAGTATTCGAGGTCTTGGATTTGCTATTTAATATCTCCCTTTGCAGATAGAAGAAGATTAAGTGAACGTAGTTCTTCTTGATGGACGTTACTAAGAACCAAAAGTCTGCTGCTAGAGATTGCATTGTCAACCTATTACCAATGTTTGATGATTTGATTTGATGTACTATCCACGAGAAGATTTCCACTGGGAAATCTTGTACGTTCTAAAGGCAACACTTTTTCGCTTTTACTTCTTTTAGTTCTGCAGCTCTGCCAAGGCTCAAGGCTCTGCCAATTTGGTTGAAAGGGAAACGAACAAATTGCTGCCTGTATGAACCTGGTAACACAGATAACGGCAGAGTTGGCGTTTTTGCTACAAAAACACATGTCCCAGTCAGTAAAACAATTGGCTTTTCCATCCATACTGCCAGAAAGTTCTCTTGGTTGATATAGTTGGGGTTGGAAATTGTTGAAGTTGAGGCTTCGTTAGTTATGTTGGGACTCCTGTATTGAAAGTAAAAAAATATTACGGTGTTTTGAATGATGATTGTAAGCCAGAGATGTTAAAAATCAAAGAACTGCTTTTATATACTTAATACATAGTAACCCATGGCACTCATACTTTTTTATAGGAAATTTTGTGGGCTACAATGCACAATGCTACAGCTGTAAGTTTAACTTTTAAATATTTGGAATTAGTGCTGAGATTGTTAATTCGACTGATCAATGCCATTTCAATTGTTATCCATATAAAAACACAACTAGTTAGGATGTTGTATAATATTATCTATTCCAGTTTCAAAACAGTTCAATTGCTAAAAAAAATTATAAAATACAAATAGAAAATATGTGTTTTGATTAAATATTAATTGATTTTAATCCTTCCTAAGATCCCAAACTATTTCAAAACTACTATTTGGCTATTTCTGAACTAATCCTGTAAAAATCACAAGTTATGATTTATTAGTTCTTATTCTACAAAAAAAATCTCGTTTTCTTGAGTAGGATTAGCCAACAACAAAAGAACTGTTTCATTTTACCTGTACTAAATCAAAAATTGGAGATTAAGCCGAAAAAATAAAAACAAAAAATCCTTGTTTTTCAAAAACGACATGATTAATGGTATTCTTCCCATTTAAAAAACCATATATACTAATTTTAGAACAAGATTTTTTTTCATTAAATTTAAACTTTAATCCAAACAAAGTTTAGGGTTCAAACATATTATAAAGACATTCCAATAAATCAATTGGAGAATACTTTACAAGTCATAAGAACATCTGTGCGCCATTTTTTATATTTTGAAAATCTTCACCATTTTTCATCGGATTTAACTGTTAAAATGGCTTTTTTCTGTTCGGGTCAATAATACAAGTTGCTCCGAAAAAAAAACGCCTATATTCTGTGTGGTTGGTGTCTTGTCGCCAACGTGTCTGGCTGTTATTTTATCAGAAAAAAGTGAAAAACTGGATAAATTATTATCGCAAAAAATTATAATGCCAATCCAGCTGAAACCGATCCGCACCAGAATTAAATTATGTGAAATTCAAGTCTGCTCAAGTCAGACAGACCGACTATATTATAATATCGAAATTTTAATATCGGATTTAGGAAAGAAAAAGTGTTATTTTGCTTCTTTCTAGAATGATATAATCGAATGATAACATTGAATCAGAAATCATCAGAATTGATGAAACGCGCATTTTCATTCTTCAATTTGTTTCATTGCTGATTTAAGCAATTTCAACGTTTTTATCACAAATACGAAATTATATTGTAAAAATCAATTCATATTAACCATAAAAACATCTCGTAATTACTAATTTATTTTCATGAATATTATTCCAAAAAAACAAAGCTGTATTCAATAATTTAGAGATTATTTAAATTATTGACAGCACTATCAGGATTTTGTTTTAGTGAAACAGCAATAAAAATAACGATAAAAAATTTGCTTAAAGTGATTTGTCCAATTTTATGCGATGTTTTTGAGTTTTTATATTTTGTTAAAATGTTAATTGGGAAGAATTAATTTAGTAAATTTTCAATTGGAAACAATGAAAACTTAGAAGCTACATAGTGAGAAAATCTAGATTTAATAAAATATTATTGTGCTTCCATAAATTTTTTAATGGTATAGAAAAACATTTAACTTGTAGCGTGGTAAATTGTGGATCGTGTTGTAAATTAATTACAATTTTTTTTTTTTTTAAATACTAAAAATAAGTTTTGTTATATTTTCAAGGATAAACCTAAGTTTTTTTTGTCGCGTGCTTATTTTCTATTATGCAACTACGTTTTGTAATAATAGAAGTTGAAAAACTGCTTTGGTTTTACTATTACTAAATAAAATTTATTCAAAAATCGTGATTTAAGATATTACTAGTTTTGATTCTAACCTAACTTTTTTATTTTTAGTTTTGTTTTTAAAGTCAGGAATTTTTTTGAGTTATAGTATCTATGCAAGTAAATAAAATAGTTATATTATTTCTGGTTTTAGAAAATTTTACCGGCAATACAAAGATTTTTAGCAATTTTATCGACATTGCACATTGCATAAACAATTTTCAATTAAGCCCAATTGAAATCAAAATAGGTTCTTTAATATGGACAAGATTATGTTTTTTTCTATTTAGGATAAATATACCATTGTTAAAGATGTACCCATAGTATTTTTTCAGAGTAATATTTTTAGTTTGCACAAAATTGAACAATTATTACAAGGAGAACATAAGCTAATTAAACCGACAGATGCAGCTGGATTGAAAAAAATCCATTTGATGTACCCCTAAAGGTACGTTTCCACTTATACACTTTTGAGTGGAAGTGTAAGGTTCCACTGGCGAAATGTAAAATGACACAAGTTGCACCTGCTATATTCGAGTGTATAAACACTTTTAAGTCTACATTTCCACTAATAACTGGAGCTGTGTAAACTCGTTAAATTTAAAAGTGTAGTTCCACTTTACGAGTGTATCCATTTTTTTTAGCGAACAAAACATTTCTGTCCCCTTTGCGAGTGAAGCGAATGAAAGTTACGTATTTATGCGGCGTTTTAAATGGCTCTGGTTCTTATCTTGTAGTAACTCGTAAAATTGTTTACCCTTAAGCATATAAAGCTAATACTTCCTCTAAATATTCATTTCGTAAAACTATATTACTTTGGAACAGTTTTCTAAATGGTGCAGGTAGGAATTCTAAATAAATACGTTAACAACTTGTATCTGTCCCCTAAGATTGATATTAATTTAGAAAAATTCACGAATAAATGGTATACAAATAATAACCCGTGGCCAAGGGCATTAAAAAATCTAAAATTATTTTTGATGGATTAAATATTATACAAGATCCGTAATCTCGTTATAAAGTTCAAGCCAACGAATTCAACAACCAATCAGAATTCGAATAAAACTTATTAACGTGAACTTTTCTCCTATAAGAGGACTCACTTTATTGACTAAATTTTTCTATAGCTCGGCTCATTTCTCAATTCAAGCTCTCGCCCTAGATTTTCGCAAATTTTCTCGTTTTGTAATCCACTCGCGAACCCAGCATGTCATTTTACTCACTTTGTTTTTAATTTTTCTTCGTCTACGTAAAATAATACAACGACATTTTCCATAAGAAGTCCAGATCTGCGGAAAAAGTGTGTAACTTCACTTCACACTTTCCATTAAATGTATAAAAGACATTTTCCATTTGAATGTATACATCTCAAAAAATGGAGCAATTGGCGGAGGCAATAAACAAAACTGTTCTTCTCGTTCTCCGGATTCAACGGCTCTAGGCAAAAATTTAATTTGTTTAAAATCTTAAATTCTGACATTGTACCCCTAACCAATTGCGCCGGGTGCAAATACACAATTCGCATCTACAAAAGCCTGCGAGCCTGTTTTTAGAAGTTCTACTATTTATTTTTGAATAAACAGTGCTCCAAAATACGTGAAAATATCGCTTTATTGCGTACAATATTCAATTGTCCCCACGCTAGAAAACATCAATTGGTCCGCGATAACATTTGATTTAACACCTGTAGTTTCTTTGGAGTAATTTAAAAACGCAGCTTACCGCAATAAATATAGAAATAGTTAGACCATTTAACAAAAACATTCGAGCCTCTAGAATCGATGCTTGTTAACATTTCTGCCGTAGTAATTGAAACAATAGCTCAAATTGAGCGAAATTTCAAATTTGTGTGTGCTTTGTTCTATAAAAAATCTCAGGACGCCTGTTATCGAATACTCTATACCCTTTTGATTGTGACAAGGATTTCAATATCTGATAGTTAGATTAACTTTTAACAAAATTAAGAAAAGTGAAAGACCTACAACACACAATTTTGGTGATATGCCACTTAGATAAGGATTTAAATATAACCAAAAACTTATTAAAATCGAAGTAACGTGGACAAGAGTAAAAGAAAAGAGTTGTAAATGTGTTCCGATTAGAAATAAACTCACCGCTCTGTTAAATACAATAAAAAATACAATAGCCATAATTGATAATATTGTCAATTATAAAGTAATATCCCGAGTATAAATAAAAAATTGCCTTACAGCGGGCGAACACCGGCCGTGATTGAAACATAGTCCTTGGCCATCTGCCAAGCAACAGAAGGTTATATGCAGGAGTGGATGGCCTTATACCACACACACAACAAAACTCACCGCGTATTTATTGCAGAAAACATCGTGAAATCCGGAGCTCGAAACATTTCAAAATTTTTATGGGCGCACTGCAATCATTTTTCTTTAATTTTTTTTTCGATTGTTTTTTTTTTCTTTAAGCAGTTAAGTAACAAAATTTCCCACTAAACACACCAGATTGTTTCTTTTGTGCATCGGTAGTCTTTTAGTATGATAATCCAAAAGCTGATTGTACTTAACCAAAATGTTATGCACTTGGCCTGTGTATGCCAAAGCCCGTGTGTAAACCTCAGTACTCAGCCATTTAAATCATTTGATCAAGTTTGATCGTCCTGGGGACGTATGTGAACTTCCGTTAAAATGGCTAAGAACTGTACGGCCGTGTCCCTTAAAACCCAAAGCGGCCGGTGTTCGCCCGTTGTAAGACAATTTTTTTTTACTCGGGATAATAATTTTTAAGATATTTTTTGTAAGGACTAAAACTAAGCATTTGATGTAAGACTTCCTTTCTAAAGTCTTATTGACAAATATTAGCTTGAACTTAATTTAGCAGCTCAATTTGAAAAAATGTATTATTTGATTTAAACTTTTTTAGAAATACCTACTTATAAATATAATAATTTTAAAAATTTAAAGTCATTATAAAAATTATTATAATTCGTAAAGCACTATCAGAGTACAGATTTCTAAGTTTCAATTTAAATGATAAATTGTAATATAAAAATAACAAATTCCAAATGCATCAAAACAAATAATTCCTATGACTGATTACTTCATCTTGTGACGGTATACTTTATCTTTCTTTGAAATACTCATCTATCAACAATATTATAGTTCACTGAATAGAATTTTTATTCTAATTCCTACCATATAATAAGCCTACCCATCACCAAGTGAATTATTTATTCCCATAAAAATCGGGTAAGATTCGTGTAAAATTGGTGTATGCCTCACAAAACCAGCACGATCTAGTAAATAGACTCGCACTATACCTACTCCCATCGGTTGCAAAACCGGATTATTTATCTTTATTTTACGTACAGAAGTAAGGTTAATAAACGAGGATTTCATGATTGATTGATGGCATTTTATTTATGTTTTATTTTCGGGGTTCTACGAAAGAGATAAGAGGTAATGCAGTAATTGAACAACATTCCCTAAACATCGGTATCAATAAGCAACAAAAATTCAATGCAGTTTATTTTTTTCAATGTATTTTTAATACCATTAAAATTTATCGATTTCTAATCCCTAGTAACAAAAAATACAATATCCTCTTAAAACTAACTCCAAAAATATCCCAAAATTAAATCAGAATATTTTCATCCACCTCTTCACACTCGGCGTTATAAGTAGATAACATTTCCACCCCCTCCTCTAATATATACATACAATGAAATTATTCCTGTTAAGTGGATGAGCCCCAAAAATAATAACAACACTTAAGTGCTAAAGGATTATCAATCTTTACGCTCAACTCCATTAGCAACAGAAACTGCCATCGAAATATTTTCCATGTTCGATACTGTGCACTCGCCTATACAGACCCCCATGAACCCTAGATCCACCATAATTTTTCCATTACACTTTTATTGATAACAAGGGTGGACTCTGACGAAATCGATTACGACTGACACTCTTGCCCTACCCCCCGGGGGTGAGTGTTTGCTCTTTCTTTTCAATATTGTTGTTAAAAATAAAGTCTCATGAGATGAGTGTGCTCTGTGTGTTATCGCTAGTTTTATATTTAAACTTAAGACCCGATTTTTTACAATTTGCCGAGGAATATATGTGTGAAGGCTGAAGTGTTTGTGACGTGAATTGTTGTTTGCTGTATGACCGGGTTCTTAACGTTTTTCTGGGCAATTGAAAGTGGAAGAATCGAGGAAGAGATTATTTTAATATTTTGTTATTGTGGGATTTTGAGTGGAAATTTTGGAAAAATTATTTTGATATTTTGTTATTAGCTAGAAACAATATCGACTGACGCAACTACATACTTAAAATGAAATGCAACTTCCAAATTCTTGTTATTGTTTTGAATAATTTCTATCTTAATTTTTTATTACACTAAGAAAATATTGCCTTGAACTAGAAAGATCCATCACACAGAATCAAAACTAATGGGTATCCTGGATTCGGTCTAGCTTATACCCTTGACACACTGCAAAAACGAATGAGCATTCTTCCAACTTCATTGGCTTTCAATGATCATTCATTTTAGAAGCGACACACTGCATTTCTCAATGTTCATTGGAACTGTCAAAATAGAAACTTTGCACAAACTGCTAAATATATGAACTCAAAGTGATTACATAGTGATTTATACTTTTAAATTTAATAAAAATTATTAATTGAGGCCCAGCAACAGTTATTTACAATGGAACGTACTACTTTTTAAAAAATTCTGAAATCTGAATGACAGTTTGACAGTTAGGTGTTTCAGTTGGAAATTTTACTGGAATTTCATGGAAAGTTGTTCGATAATTTCCCAATTTCACTTCCATCTTCATTGAATGAAGTTATTTTGACTTCATTCGATTGAATGACGAATGAAGCTGTTGAATGGACATTGGACATGACATACTTGGCGCGAATGATCATTCATAGCCGAATGATACTGCAATGTTCATTCGATGCTGCAGTGTGTCAAGGGTATTAGACTCTCGATCTTCTAGTTGTTTTGATATATTAACATTATTTTACCTGTTTTGTGAAATATACTGTTTTTCGGTGAGAGAGATGAGCTTACGAATACCCTTTTGTCATACCAGCACATCACTTTGCATATAACAGGATGTAATCACTGTAAACTCAAGTGTTTAGTTTTCAAACACTTAAGCGTTTAAATCGCTGCAGACGAATTTTAAACACTTAGCGTTGTTTAATGATAAAACACTTATTTAATTAGTAAACTTTTGTAGCTTGTTTTTGGTTAAATAGAAATTATAGGGATAGAACTAATAAAATAACATTATATTAATACTTAATACTACATATCTATCATTGCAAAAAATAAAAAAATAAAAGAAAAAAAAGCGTAAATGCGAGTACCGGGTTTTTCAAAGCGGTCCCCCGACTAAGTACAAACCACTTCCAATGCTGCTTGACCTCCTCAGAAAAAGAAAAATAAGGTCTACTATGTTTAGCTAAAATTTTGTTGGGCGATAAGGCCATTTTTTGCTTAATGGCAATGTAAATTAGCAAAATTTTCGAATTTCGGCTGAAAAGTGGTTCAAGAGCTGTCATTACATTCAGACAAGCAATGGTTTGATGTGGTTGGCGGCAGGTGGAATCTTCGGTACATACTTTCCCAAAAGTTAGACAAGCCGAAACATAACTGCAATTTGTGCCTGTTATCATGCCATAATAACGAACTATTTGTTTGCTGCTTAAAATTGAAGCCCGTGATTTCGACGAAATTTGGTTCCGCGGCTACTTGTCGTATAGCCTGTGTAATCATGGCTTTATCGTAAGAAGAATTCTGCCAGCAGTTGATTTCGTGCTTCAGCCTGGCGAATTAGCGTCCTATATCATGTGATAGACCTTTTCCTTTGGAACTATGTTAAATCCAAAATCAAGATGCGCCGTCTTAGTCTCGTAAGTCGCCGTCTTAGAAGTTCGTCAGATCTCTTTCGGGCATTTTCAGTTACACAAATTCAGCATTTTTGGCTACACTCACATCCAACAATAGCGTGTGCCGTTGACGGTTTTTCCAACTTTAAAGAGAAATGGTCCGATGATATTTTTGGAGCACACTCCAGCCCAAATAGTGGCTTTCTCGACGTGTGGCTTTTCTATTCCCAAATTCGACAGTTTTGTTTATTGACTTCGTCAGAGAGTGTTCAGTGAGTTTTCGGTGTATATTGACTCATAGCTAAAATGGCACTCAATGACGTTTCAGAATCGTGTACATTTGTCGAATACGGTGAAAAAATGTCAGAGTTGTTCAATGTTGAAATACCGAAGGTCTATATGGCGCCCCTGTCTGTGTAAACAAAGATGTGAACTATAATGTCAAAATCAATTTTGACGAAAATTTATTAAAAAATTGATTTTAAAAACAAGGACAGAACCACTCGCCCCCTCTCTCCCGGCGCAATTTTACATACGTTTTGAATATTTTTGCCCCCCTAATTCTTTGTTCCGCTTAGTCAGAAATTAGAGGGAACATTGGCGCCGTGTACGAACGTAGCTAAGTAAAGTAACAGAACCGCCTATAGAGTAAACGGAAATTATCTGAGTGAATCATTTGGACGTGAGTACATCAACTTGAGAAACTCCTGTAAATCCACCATCAGGAAAATCAAATCATCATTCCATGAGAGATTTCGAGGTTGACTCATTAACACCGCTGTTGGCATTACAAACTTCTGGAAAATTCCTTCTTTTATTTGACAGCTGCTAACAGAAAACGGAGGTTTCTTCGGAGCTCGTGAAGTATATATGTATAAGTGTCTTAAAGACTCCAATTAATGCACTGGCCCTGATACCGTCTCTTTAAAAATGTACTTCCCAAACTCTACGCTCTTTCATACTTATCCAGAGTTTATCCTGACACTCAAAGATAGAACCACCGACAGTTCAAAGGGTCATTACTTCGGAAGGAGGGGTATAGGGCCGAAACCTGGTTTTAAAGCCGAGTAATTACTTAAATGAGATCATGAAGCAATGTCTACGTATCTAAGGATATGGATAACTACTGGCTAGATTTCTCATTTTAAGCTTCAGATCGATTGTCTTAACTTTTTTTTTAAAATGGAACTATCCATAATATTACTACTTAAATTACCAAAAACAGAATATTAATTTATTCAGTATAAGAAACGTAACATCAGGAAAAAATTAAAATAAAATAAAATAAACGCCAATTAATTTTAGCACTACATGCGATAGTTTCTTTGGACGTTGCCCAAATTTCTTTCAGGTCGTTCAACAAGCAGCCAACTCTCCCTGGCAAAAATAATTGATTATGTTCTATCTATATCTACATATATATCTAGTTTCTTTCTCTTACTCTTTATTAAATTATAATTTGATAAATGTTAACAGATGCTTAGTTGAAAGGAAGGTGGTGATATCCTTTGTAATGATACTTGAAGGAAAGATGGACTTATTGTAGGGTTGGAGGTTTGAAGACAAATTTAAATAAAACCGGCCAAATAACATTTTATTTATATTAAACTTTTTAATTTAGAATCGTTAAGATATTTAAAAAAAAGTCAAGTTTAAAAGAAAATAGAAAATAAACGATTTTATTTATTTTATTTTTTATTATTTAAATTGTGAAAGTGACTTTTTCTGTGGATTTTATTTACGATCACAATTTTGTATATCTTAGAAATTTGGGCAATGCTTCGAGAGAATATTGCACAGGGTGTATTCCTTAAGTTTACAAAACCGCCGGCTGTGGATGAGTTATTAATAGACGAACAAAAAATCGTAGCACGGTGGAGAATCGTAACGGTTTAGCCGCTAAAGGGTTTTGAGGTATGTTTTGGTGTAGGTTTACATATCACCCTATATTTTTGAAACCCTCATCGAAAAATCCAAAAGCCACAAGTTCTTCCGACAAGTACCAGAAGAGTCCAAAGAATTTCGGAAGAGCAACCCTGGAAATATCTTTATTTTTTTTCTTGTAGTTGTCAAGTTTTTTGAGTAGTCCAAGTGGAGCAGACGTAGAAACGGGCGCAGTCATCCAAATTCAAACCAGAATTCAGTGTTCTTCCTTCCTTGTTAATTTGAACTGACTCCTGAACATTCATATATTGAGTGATTAGATAGATTTTTAACCTCCATCTAGCAGGGCGTAGTTCAGCCGTTACCTTGAATGAAATACTTTTCTGAAGAACTCTAAGAACGCAATCATCTGTTCCAGAGCTCTAACTTGAGGTTGAACTCTAGCAGCTGAAATTTGAAAAAAAAAAAAAAAAAAAAAAATCGTTTCCTCAGAAATTTTAATAGCCACGTTCCATTGGGAGATTTTTTCTACTCCCGAGTAAATGGTCAATGGAACGCGATTTTTAATATAAGAAGTAAACAAGGGCATAATAAAAAAATTTATTTTATCTTACCGTATCATATCTATCAATATTACCCATTTTATAACTTTTTAAATTCCACTGTTATTTATTTTATTCATTTTGAACTGTTACTTGTTTTGTTTACTTTAAAAATGCACCATATAATAATTAATCTGACAGTTTATTTTACTGAAAAAACAAAAAGCCATCTACCTTGAAGTAGCTAAAGCTTGAAAACCTGGCGGAAATTTTATGCGTTTCTACTAGGAGTGAAATCCCCCAAAACAATAGCAGGGTAGTTGGAGGTCCTCGGGAGTACTCCGGAGTAGCAAATATCGCCCAATGGAACGCACGTAATAGCTGCAGCTGTGGCAAATTCATTGGACAAGGCTGTTTGGTTGCTTTCTGCGGTCAATGTTAGTCCAGGATTTCTTAAACCATTTGAAAATCACAACATCTGAGCCTGCCAGAGAAGTTTACGTGGCAAGCGGTTATCATCTATTCGGCAAACATGTTGAAACCACTGTAGTCCACGTTTTTGTATTTCTTCTTCGATTAGTGTCTGCTGATCGCATCTTTGTCTAACATTATTTAACATATAAAACCTTGCAATGTAAGAAGGCTTATGTAAGCCTTGGTCTTGCAGACGAATAGGTCGCCTTGATTTTGCGCAAGAAAAAGACCAAGAATGCAAGAGCAGGACCATTTTTGATCATCATTCAATAAAACCTGAATATGGTTCACTTGTATGGTTCGACACATATCCGTGAGGTGATGGCGACTGCAGTGCAGTACCGGGAGCATTGTAAATTATTGTTACGATATAATCCAACGCAAACAATTTAAGGAAGCCGCGACATTCCATGCAGTGGGGCACCGACGATCTCAGTACTCAGCGTCCGTGAAAACACAAAAAATACTTTGCCACCGGTATTTTTTTTTTAATTTATCCCGTGAAACCAATATTTTTTTAAATTTAACGGAAAATTTTATAAGAATTAGACAGGAATTTAGTTGTAGGTTATTTGAAATACATACGCTTAAACCTGTTTCTGTACAACGACTTTCCGAAGAGTCCACCTGGGTCAAACTCGATCTCTCCACACTAAATTCCATGATGCATTTGTGATCACTATCCAAATTTAAAAACTAAAATATCTGTTGTCATTGAACATTGATCTCCGATACGAAAAAAGGCGGTGCTTTCTGAATGTCAGTGAAAAATCCATCACGGAAGCCACTGACATGAAAAGTATCGGCGCCGTGCTGTTACGGATAAGTGTCTTAGACTTTTTGGCGCATGTAATGAACGCTGGCCAGTCACGGCCCTGATCTTACCAATCACATAGCATCATCTTAATTTGGTAATGACCTGCTTTAGCCTAAAGCTCCGGGAAAGAACTAATAATCTAAAATTGTGTAAAGGTATATTTTTCTAAAATGAATTTTTCCTAATATAAACTGACAGTCCATGTCATATGTTACCAATTGTCACTTACACAATTTACTATCCAAGTAAACAGAAACCAACTAAAATGGTAAACAATTACAATTCTATAAATAAGATAAAACAAAATTATTTTAAACTTTTTTTCAGTCTGTGCTGTTTTATTTCATACAATTTCCACCTGTTAGTAAAGCAAAAAATCATTTAAGAAAATATTAAATTTTTTAAAATAAATCATAATATTGCGAAGGCGCCACGCAGTGTGTCTACTTCATCCACCACATCCTTAGTGTTTAATATGACTGATATTTTTTTTAAATAAAAACACCTTGCATGTGTACTTTATATACAACAAGACAAATAAGGATCGTCTTAAAAAAATATTAAATATGCGCAGTCTTCAATAAAATATTTTCGACTATCCTAAATCATATCTATTAATCACAACTCCAAATTTTTCGTGATGAGATAACACACTTTCGAACAAAATGTTTTTTTTTATTGTTTTTGCAAATCCTCAAACACATAAAATTAATTTGAATCGTCCTCGTAAATCTAAGGCCGAATTCATCTGTTCCTTATTATAAAATCTACTTTTAGACACGAACGAAAAAAACTTTGGCGAAATGCTCATTAAATCTATTAAATAAATTTTGCAAAAAAACAAATTACAAATATTAAAATAAAAACGTCTGTGTTGGACGTTAAGTAGAAGTGTGACAAAATTTGGCACTTGGTAGAATTTTTATAAGATATGTTTTGACAGAGCCACCAGAAAAAATAAATACGTCACATTGCGAAATAAACATTCTCCACACAAACACACCGTCATGTGGTTGGTGACGTCAAAAATATACTTTTATCTTTTTTTTTTATCATAATGCACGTAGATTATTATTATTTTTGTTTTTGGGTAATAAATTATGATCCTTCAATAAATCCGGCCACCAATGCCAGTTTACACGATGGTGGATTATCGAAATTCGAAAGTGTGATAAAACTAAGCACGTTTTTGCTGAAAATTCGGCATCCACCCCCGCGGCCCTCGCTGCTCCTTTTTGCTAGACAAGATTAATTGGGCGAAAGCTGCAATAAATACGTTGACCCCCGCCGGGAGCGTAATGTACTCTAATAATAAACATCTTAAAAAATCGCAATTATTTGTTTGTTATGTAAATAATCTCGTTGGAATAATCGCCGCGAGGTAAGAGTTTGTTAATAACACGATAAAGTAGCAGCGCCGCCGCTTAATGGATCCTGGGCTTAGTTAATGGCTGATCCTCCACCGACTACTTCAAGTCTAATTTTGTTTAGTCGGTCAACTTTGACGTCATCGATCGACTCTGGCTGGTTGCGGCAATTTAGGAAGAAAGCGAAAGTGGAGTGCTCGCCCCGTGGAGAAAAACAAATGTCATGAAGGTCTCCACTTATGCGGGGGATATGTGTGGCCTCATGGATTTCAGCAGGAGCAGGGGATGCAGGATTTTAAAATAGCTCTCGAGCCACAGAACTTCGGCCCTCGTACGTGTAAACATAGACGCAGTAGTGGATTTTGTTGTGGGTTTGAGTTGATTGGAAGCACTAGGTGGCAAGTCCATGGACAGCCGCCAGGGTTGTTAATTACAGTCCTGCTTTTCTTTACTGAAAGGTCATACTTGCCTACACACTGTTTACTCAAACTGGGCAGAGTTTTGGCATATTTATGAACTCAACTGCCATAGAACTATAAAAGTATCTTCAAGCATTTCCTATGATGAATCTCAAATAAAACGAGAATGTCACACCATACTCATCTCTTGCAGCATTTATAGAGTTCAATTTTTATATGGCTTACAAACTTAACAAAAAAAAATGAAAACAAAAAAAGACACATCAAAACACCCTCCCAGAATTATAATTCTATCTTATCTTCATAAAATTTTTAGTTAATTAAAATAGATGAAGCAATCCCATTATTTGTCTTACAAATCTATAAATTTTTCCTAGTGATCATCATTTTCTCTAGGGACCTCCCATGATAACCTTTAATCGTTTCCGTCTAGTTTTATTACTCTGAAAGCTGATTTTGTACTTTCTTCTTATGAAATTTTTATTTTTTATTGTTAGATTTATTCATTAATATATTTTAACAAAGCAATTTATAATTACCGTCTATGTTTAGCGGAAGTTATATAAAATTGTAGATTAGACAAGTTTAGATTGAGTAATATATTTCACCATTTTTTGTTTATTAGAAAAGCCAAACATTTTATATCATTTTAAAAATAAATTAAATAATTATGCATTCTCTGGTTAAGATAACTGCAAATCCAAGTGTTTAGCAGGTGTTTAGAAATAAAACACTCTAGTGTTTTATTTCTAAACGATAAAATGATTAATGGTGGGAAATGTTTACTTCTAAAGCAGAAGAAGCGAATAATGGACAAAATTTAAACGCTAAAGTGTTTTATTCTTAAACACTTAAAGTGTTTAACAGAAATTAAACAAGTGTTCAAGTGTACAAGTGTTTTTTTTATGTGGAAGACTAGACGCTTAGGAAAAGGTTTTTTATACTGTCGGCAATCTATTTTCTTCATATAGAGTGCAATGCTGAACAGCAGCTCTTGTCAGGAAGGAAGGAACTCTCACAACCTAGCCGCGATATTTTTATTCCTCATAACTTCCTATACTCCCAACCATTACTATCGCGACTGTGACATCGGAGCATCGAACAACAACTCGCCGTAGTGTTATGTTATGCCTTCAGAAACCAGTTGAATCCCATCCAAACAACCCAAAATTTTCTACCATATATGATAAAAAATTTTAAATTGTAGTTTTGGCCCAAATAATGCAGTTATGTTTATGTGTATGTCAGAGTACACAGATGTAGAAACTACGTAAGGAATACAGGTTACTGCAGCCACTGGAGATATAGTTCACTCGACCGTTGATATAAAGGTCTTCTTTCACATACAAGCCGCCGGCAGGCCGTGGCCTGAAGGTTTCTCACCTCGTAGCCAAGTATAACCACACACTCAACGGCCGCCAACTCGATGGCGCCTGCAGTACAGGAAAACTGGCAAACATCTTTATTTCTATGCGTAATTATCGGTCAGTGCGGGCCTGAAGGTCTGGGCCCGGTTCGTAAAATTCGACAGCGAATTTTTTTTTCGTTTCCAGTTCACATAGTTCTGAAATTTTCATAGAACTGTCTTCGCCTGTGTGTATGTAGGTAATCATGAGGTCCTCTGCAGTCCACGGCCTGTCAGTTGGTACTTCAACTCCTCATTGGGCCTTACCTGCCGTCCTGGCCTTAAAGCCGGCGGCCTGAAGGTGAATGGGGGGGCTTTAAGTTGCATTGTGAAAAGTTTTTACTACACAAATAAAATGATCTGCATATACAATTTTTTTGGTGGCACGTTTAATGTGCAGTAGTTTTAATTATCTGGTTTGTGGCATGTCAATATTTTTGATTGATGAAATGTTCGATGGCTCTACAGCCCAATTGAGCCTTGGCCTCCATCAGCTTCTTCCTCCACAGCTTGCTTCCAGTTGCTGATGTTGAGGAGCTTTACTTCATCAGTCTAAATTCTGCGTTCCCGCCTTTACCGAGGTTTGCTAATTGGTCTTTTGCTATCTGGTGGTAAATACAGGCCTTTTTTGGTATACTTGAGTTATTCATTATTTGGACATGGCCATTCCAAAGTAATTGCAATAGCTTCGCATGGGTTGAAAGTTTACACTCTTTGTATATGTCGTACAATTCGTTACTTTAGGGTACTATCTATGGATTGTCTTCATTGATTGGGCCTTATAACCTTCAACAGGTATTACACGATATACTAGTATTTCTACATCCTTTTCATATACCAATTGTAATGCATATGTAGTTGTGCAAACAACGCGATGGGAAAGATTAGTCCTCATAGCTTTCGCAGACCTGTGAGTATAATGCTACGTTTGGGTTAGTGTAAGTGTAGTCTAGATCAACCAGATCAAACTCAAGGAAAAAGGTCATATAAGGACTTTTCAAAAGCCTCTACGGACTTTCAAACGAATTTTGTTTTTATCTATAGTAGTGAAAAGTCTATTTAATCCACGAACGAACGATTATCTTGTTCATAAAATGCTTCAGAAGCATGCGTCCTCGTGTGTTTATACGCAAATAAATTTAATAATCAATGCAGTTCTTACCTTAAATGTTATGTTGCGAAATTTTAATTTGCTTACTTATAGCTGGAAAAAAGACATGATTGATCCATAGTTTTCCCAATAAACAGCTTAAAATGTATCAGTCCCCCGGCGCTTACTTAATTAAGAATATTGTGTAAGAATTGCACATCCATAATAAAAAACACAATTTTATTCGCTCTGAATTTTCCATTTAGTCTTTTTTGTTCCATGTTAAAAATAAATTTAATTTTAGGGCATTTAATTATTAATAGAAAACTAAAGCTAAATTTTCCACAAGGTTTGTAGGGCATCCACGTACGAAAATAGTGTCAGACGAAAGCAATAAATTTCAATCTAAAAATAAGATGCGCTTGTCAACGTCTTCCTCAGTAAAAAGCCAAAGAAACAAATCTCTCATCCGAAACTGTCAAATTTCGAAACTTGATAAATTATCGCACGTTAATCTGGCGATGAGAACATATGTTATCAATTCAATTTCAATTTCAGCAGACTTGAAGACGCTCCAAGAGGCACTCGTGGTCGTGGGGGATCCTAGACGGACCACCTTGTGACTGAATTCAATCAAATTCGAAATGTTAATGGCCGCGAATCCATCATTTCAGTACTTTTCGAGGTCTTTGGCTCTAAGAATATAAAATTCTGATTTTTCATACGAAATGGGAAACAGGCTTTGTCCAAGCTACTTGAAGGTCATCCTAGAACTTCTCGGGGGGAGTGGAGTGGATTATGCAGTAGTGCGGCTTGGTGTCCGAAAATACCTGATTGTAATATTTTCACTTGGAAACAATGCGAGAGTAAAATTTATACAGAATTAGTTGCTACGACCAGGTGGACTTAGTGGCGGCGACTTAGAATGTGCTTTGGCAGATATTGTGAGGAATTAGAAGTTCACCTGCCAACATCAGAAATTGAATTAATTTCAGTTTTTTTTACTCCACAATTTTAATGCGTGCATAAAGTAATATGTTCCCATATCTGCATCGCGCACACTTTGTGCCTAAAAATATCATCAACATTTCAAAGTGGTGGAAATAATAAAACAAAATAATTTATTTCATATCACGTAAAATCTTGCTCCTTGGCTTGGAGTGGGAGGGAAAAACAAAAACATCTGTGATATTTCCCGAGAAATTGTTTTATTTTATTTTTAGAGCGCCATAGTTAATAACAATTAAAATTGTGAACAGGAGGATAAAAAGTCTCCTGCTTGGGGAAAAATAAATAAATAAAAACAAGCGTTTTACGTCATAAACTGACGTTTCTGGGTAGAGTTTCCCAGAAGTTAAGATAATAAAAAGATCATTTTCGGGACGCGATAAACAAAATGCGAAATTGTGATGAATCTAGGTGAAAATTTTGTGCTTAGACGTCATCGAAAGGCTTTTATGAGGTGATAAATGTTTGTACAGGGAATTGTTATTTTTTTCGAAATAAATAAATTTATGAGAAAAGGAAATATAAATTTTTGAGAGAAAATAATAAAAATGCACTTCGGAAGGAAAAACAGATGGAAAACCACAATATTTTTTGCAATATTTATGTCATTCTGTAAAGCTGCGCGAACGAGTTAAACTTTATTGATATAATTATATATGCACTCTTTGTTTTATGATAGCAGCTGGTCGATATTAAATAATTTAGAAATAATAGCACATTTTTTATAGTTAGTTTATTTTAATACTAGCTGGATCCCGGTGCGCCTCGCTGCACCCATCAATGTGGTGGATGGTTGTTTCACCTCTTCCCGCAGCATTATCCGTTGTAAAATATATACGCTGGCCATTTTCGAGATGGCCTACCAAATGAACCACAGTTGGATATCTCTTATGAACGTCAAATGAGAAAAATTGCCATACCGCTTCATTATTTCTAACATAACGTCCCATTTAATATTGTGCTATTTCGTCGATGGTATTTGCATTACCAGCACCGAAAACAGCCATATCACTCCCCTTCGTGATATATTTGAATATGTATTTGATTGATTTGACGGAATTGCAAAGTTCAACATTTATGTGAGCATTGAACGTCTTGGACAATAATGGCGAATAGAGTACATTGTCATCTTCACAATCATAACCATTAACCTTCCGAGTTATCTCTTTGCCATTGACCTTAGTTGGTCGACGATGATACAACGGGTAACCAGACCATCGTTCCCGATTACATTTTCAGAAATCAATGCTCTTGGATACCGCCTGGAACATTTCAAACATGCATCATGATTCAATCTCCTCCCATTATGGATTGCCAGTAAAAGTTATGAACAAATCTGACCATATTGATATTGGACATATCCTTTTCGGCACACAATGCATCAACGGTTATATCGATTTTCCAACTTTCGTTTCGAATTGTATTGATTTTCTTTGCTGAACTTAACTAAAATTGTTAAAGGGACCGCTCGGCTGCGCCAAATTTGTTATTTTTCTGTTCTTTTTCACGGTTTTAAATCTCCAACCGTTCCTGTAGAAATTCAATACCACACTTTCACTTTTTGCAAATCCTACGACATCTCACTTTATTACCTCTAAAAATAACCAATGCAAAACCAGGGCTCACTAAGTCATAAAACCATTCCGAATCATTATAAAGAGGTGTCTAATGCAAGTTACAATTTTCAAAGGGGTCTTCGCCAGTGACACAATATTTCAATTTATTTTTTAAATTTTGGTTGCTACAAATTAAACTGAAAAACGAAATGTGCGCCTACAGCGCCACCAGTGGAGAATTTTTTCAGTTTTTTTTCCTAAACCTTCACATAGCAATTACGAAAAAAACCTGCAAAGAAAGTATACAATTTGGTCCAGCCGTTTTCAAGTTTTAAGCATCCGAACACAAATCATGTTCCATTTTTATGTATATAGATGAATTTATAAAAAATTGCAAAGTTGAACGATTCTATGAGATTTTCTACACGTTAATATCAATACAGCATTAAAAATATTACTTATATCCTCCATGTGCAGTTGTTTTCGAGTAAAAAAATAATGAAAATAACGTGATTTGAAAATTTTGGAAGCTGTTTGCAAGATCACACTTACACCTAGCGACGTCTACACGAGTAAAAATAATACATGGACTTGTAGCGGGCGAACACCAGCCGCCTGGCTTTTTAAGGGAGATATAATGGCCATAAAATTTTTAACCATTTTAAATTTGAGCCAAAAACAAATCTGCACCAAATGTATTGTTACATTTGTTTTATGGGAAGTTGTACATTTTCATTATGTACAATGAATGGCCCTTTAGGCAAGAGGACCGACCATTGGGAAGGAAAGTCTCCACGAAACATCAAACGACAACGGAAAACGTGTTGTCGTTTTTGCAATGAGCAAAAATTTGATCCCAAGAAAGGATATTCATAAAAACACATGGCAATCTCCCAGCGAAAGATACTGCAATCAAATAGACCATATACTGATAGGCAGAAGGGCAGCTTCCAGTATCTTACAAGTAAGATCCTGAAGAGGTGTGAATTGTGAATCGGACCACTCCCTAGTTAAAGCCAGATTCAGATGTCTACTGTCCACTCAAGTAAAAAGAAAAAAACAAACTAAAGAAATTCGACATTCATCGCCTCCAAAAATAGACCGTATTGGAAAGATATCAGTCCACTCTAGCAGAGAAGATAGGTCCAAGTCAAAACATAAATAATGCGGATACAATTGAGAGAAAATGGACAAGACCTTGAAGACGCTACTGATAGATGTCACAAAGGAAACTGTAGGCCATAAACGCATAGTCAGATCCTGTGAATGGTACGACGAGAATGGTACAACAGCTATAGAAGCCAGAAATAGAAAGAGAAAAATATACATGGAGAGACCGACGAGCAGCTAGAAATTTAAATACAGGAAACAAGAAGAACCACAAAAACATCTGCAGGGAGAAGAAAAGCCAATTCCTCAATAATTACATCTTGAGAGCAGAGGGAAACTTTGCACAAAACAAAACACGGAAGCATACATGGGAGTAATTTTCTTCAAGAAGACTTCAAACTCGCCTTCGGTATATGTAGAACAAAAGAAGGCACTATAGGCACAGGCAGCGAAGTTATAAAGAAAAGATGGAAGGAATTTTTTAGCGAGCTGCTGAACGGAAATCCGAGCGTCAGACATGTACGAAAACCCCGTCTACAACATAACAATGACACCAGAGAAACAAATGTATTCACTCTGGAAGAAGTAAAAACTGCTATACGATCCTTAAAAAACAACAAATCTCCAGGAATCCATAACATCCCAGCAGAGTTGATCAAACAAAGAGGCGAAGCGGTTTCAGCAGCTATACATAATTAACTAGGCTGCATATGGAGGACGGAAACAATGTCTGAAGATTAAGAGCATTATCTGCCCAATATACAAGAAAGGAGGTAAATACAATTGTGGAAACTATAGAGGCATATTTCTTTTAAGCACAGTATATAAAATAATGACAAATATAATTAAGGCCACAACCTTATGCAGAAGCCGCAAAAAATGGATACCAAGCTGGATTCAGAAGAAATAGGTCAACAATGGACCAATTTTTTCAATAAAGCAAATCCTCCGAAAATGCTGGGAATACAACATCGACGTGTATCAATTTTTCAACGACTTTAAACAAGCATACGACAGCATCGACAGGGAGCAAATGTATACGACAATGCTGACCTAAACATCCCCCTAAAGATAGTAAAATTAACAAAAATGACAATAGAAAGCACAAGGTGGGGCCACAGCTCAAAAAGTAAAAGCGATGGACATCCGATTATTGAATTTATTGTATTTTTGGCTACGAGACCTTTTATTTAAGCCATAGATTGCACATGCATCCGAATTTATTTCAATCCAAGTTCAAGGAACCACACCCTTCGCGAAAAATCTGCGAAATTGTATGGCAACCTCTGATCGATCTGAAACTTTGGGAATCGTATTTTTACGAAAAAAAAAATCGGAAATAAAATGGACTACGCTACATTACAGCTACCCGAAAGGTTCGATATAAAGCAAAATAGTAGTAGGAATACTTGACGTAGCCGATAACCGCTGTATACAAAATTTCTTACCATTCGGATGAGCAGTTTCGGAGTTTATAAAACATTTACACAGAGACACACAGATAAACTTTCAGTTTTATTTATACAGGGGGTATACGTTAAATGTACAAAGTGGCCGACTGTAGATAGGTTTGGGATAGACGAACAAAACATCGCATGGGAGGAGCTGGGTAAATCGTAGCGGTTTAGCCGCTGGGCTATAACCTCACCTATCACATCCTTCTTGTATCCTTCGAAATTAGCCTACTACTAGACATTGCATCATGACATGAACGATAGGATGGACTGGTAGTACATTGAGTGATTCCTAAGCTTAGTTTATCCACATAAAACAAAATGCTTGACTATATGTTACACTATCAACACTACTTTCTATTGTTCGATGTCAAAACCTAAGCATATAAAACTGAAGGGATGACATTGTAAAACCATTAAAGAAATGCAATTCAATTATTCAGCTCAGGCCATTATTATTTTTATTATTAATTTTTAATAAATGTTTTTGTGCTCCAAATAACATTTTCATTATTCACAGTATGTTTATTTTTCTTTTTTTAGTTTGACCCATTTCCTATGTTTTTTTAAAAATCAACTACACCAACGCTTGTCAGAATTACCAAAATAAATTATTTTCCGGCTCATAAGCGAAACTATATGTACTTAAAAATACGTTTCCTTTCATAATCTTTACATCTTTGTCGTATATTTAACTTCCTTGGTTATCCATCACTCCTGTCCAATGTATCTGATAACAAAGGAAGTATCTTACTTTATTTTTTTTTTCTTTTAAGCTCTTTAATAATTTCGATCATTGTTTCTTAGTTCTTTCTGCTTCTACGTGATAAAAATGTTAATGCCAATTGACACATGCCATGCAACTTGGCTACTTCTGGATTGCCAATGCCACTGCAGTGTAAGAACAGATTATTTTCTTATTTATAGAAATGTACCCTCTATTTTTTTTCAACAATTTTTAATTAATAACTGAAAATTTAAAATTTTTATAATCTATTTTTGTTATAGTTAGAAGTTGGTCAATTTAAATTAAATTCAGTTTTAAACAATACTTTATACGATCGACCTCTGAACTATCCAAAAGCTGAAGTGTAGAATAGGTGTTGGTTTTCGCATATTATTAGACAATTGAATTTTTTAACAAAAACAAATTAAAGGGTTTTTAAAACGACAAACAATTCTGCCCTAGACTGTTCGATAACAATAAATAAAGTCCACAAAAATCTGGATATATCCAGTCTACCTGAACCGGAATCCGAAGCTTACTCGGACTTTGCTCAACAAAACTCAAAATTTTGCAGCGTATTTCTCGATAAGTATCTGCAAATCTCGGCGTGTGCTACTATTTTTATCATATTTATCAAATCAACTACTGCGACACAGTACCATGCTCGTTTCTTGGTCCTGACAAATGATTGTTTACAAATTAGAGATTGCCAAAAATCCGCATTTAGTGGCGCTTAAAGCGAGTGGACAATGAAAGCGATGGAAACTTCTACAAGTCGTAGTCGAGTCGTACTTTCTAGGTCGATCCAGTAGACGGATCTAGCCACAAACCGACTACGAACTACTTTGTTTTCTAAATTTTTTTAAAGAAAATTTAATGTAAAAGAACGACTTGTGTCAATCAGCATAAATCAAAAGCAGCGATTGGAACTACATAATAATTTTTTTTTGTCACAAGATGTCACTCGAGCGTAAAGGATATCTCCTAGCTGCTGGACAAAGATCAGAAATTTGCTAAAAATACCCAAAGATTTTTTTTTGGTTTCTAATTGACTAGAAACAATCGATCATGATTTCGTTGACAATTACTTACTTATCACTCCGTGCCGGTAATTGACTTGCAAATTTATGCCTTTTATCCGACTCGAGGAACAGAACGGACCCAAGTAAAAATGGCCACTCAGAAATTTTGATTCACTGCAGGCGCAAACGTGCAGTAAATAATAATGACTGCAGATTTTCAGTAGAGCGATAAATTAGTTTGCGGAAGTAAGAATATAAAGAAACCATGTGACTTGTAACTTTGGGCTACTGCGGCTGCGTGCTTGACTTACGCATAAACTTGTTTCTTGTGTCTTTTTTGTGTAATTTATGTCCAGCTGGTGGCTAGACTCTATCGGTTGGGATTAATCCGGTTTAAATCACCTGTAGCCAGATTTGTCAGTTTTTTTCTTTATTTTTATTTTTTTTGTTTTAAATTTAAAATCCCCTGAATACAAAAGAGCTCACCGCGCCGCAAATCGAACAACAATGCCGTGAGATGATCGCATTTATGACGTTTTAGTGGATAGTTTTTCGTCATAAGCCAGTTTTATTTACATACTATTTTTTTAGGTGTTTTTACAACTTTGGGGAAACACCTTTGTCGACGTAATGGATTTTTTTTAATTTTATTTTTATTGTTTTATGTGTGTAATTTTCAGTTTTCTAATATTAAAATAAAAAAAAAGAAAGCTTTAATCATCTTTAATTTTTTTACAGCATCTATGACGAACTCATGTGATGTTTAAAAATAAATATGGACTTGGCTTTGTATTCATTCTTCGAAATCACTCGGATAAATATTATTTAATAATTGCGTATTTATTGTGTTAGGGGTGTACGTGACTATCCTGAGAAATGCCATTTCACAAAAATATGTTATTTTTCACGAATGTTAATACCAGTTATAATCTTTTTGGAAATTTTATTGGGCAGGTAATTTTTTTGATACCTACTAGAAAATAGCAGTTTGAATTTCTTAAAAAAAATATCAACTTTTGAGTGAAAGTTTATATTCACGTCGAACGAGCTGTGGAAATGTCAAACAAGTCGTAATTTTCCCAGGAGTTTTGGAAATCCAGATGATGGATTTTTAATTTGTATTCACAGTTAGAGGTTTCTTGATTTATTTTTAACTAGAACTGAATACTTGGTTTGGGAAATCATTTAGGTATAGTCTACCTACTAATAACTCATGACTGCTTTTCAAGGTCGCCTTTATTTAATTTATCAAATGTTTTAGTATTTAAATATAAATTACATTTTCGCATTGTTTTGATTTTGTTTTTGTTTTATTTACTTAGCCCCTATCAAAAATTATCACATCATGATGTTAGGTCTGGAAGTAAGCTTAGTATGGGAATCGAATAGATTTGGGGTTATGAGGGCATGGAATGAGGTCGGTATAAACCCTGCTTTTGAGATCTTTGATGTTATTAGGAATTCGTAAATACTGATTGCAAAGGATTATTCCACAAACGTGTTGCTCTATTTAGAAATGAATTCCCAGATTGTAGAGTGCGTGAAAAGGGGGGCTAAAACTTGTCTTTCTTCAATATCTTTAAAACTTGTCGTACAACGCAATCCTTAATACTTGTAACATATAGATACTGAATCTATTGTCAGCAAGTCAGTCTTTTATTGATCTTGACACATTGTACGCCAAATCGAATGGGATTTTTCTGCAAGTTTCTTAAGTGTTGCAAATTTCTCCTACCTTCTTCCGGGCAACAATCTATATCTAATCTTAAGTCCTACATTCGGTGCTGTCAATAGCTGCACAGACTGTTATTGGTATTGACTTCCTCCAACATTCTCCTCCAGAACTGTCGGTTTCTGGCTACAAGTCCTCAAATTGTATAACTTGGGTTTGTAGATCTTGTTCTACGCCATCTGTATATCGTCCATATTTTGCAAGAAGGGGCTAACCTATATTTTCATTTATTTCCAATAAACGCTAAGAACCAGATTGTGTAGGCTTTGTTTTACTGTAAAATTTTCAGTTATGGAACGATATATCTCGCTAAATATGAGACGTACAGTTGTATTATTTTTACATATCACCCTCTTCTTGCATAATAAGGGCGATGTAAATTTTTTGATGTCCAGCGCGATCATTCCGTCTTTTAGGGAAGCACATATATTTCGTTTTTTATCTTCATTGGATAGTAATATGATATCGTATTCATACAACCCGTAAGTCGTAAGATTCTTTTTGGAGGTAACTGATAATTTGAGTTCCTTCTTGCTCCTCCTATTCCACTTGCATTTTCCGCTTGCACAGTGAGCGCTCACTCAACAAGATTTTCATTATGCTAAAATTCGGCGAGGGCCTTCCTATAGTTCTATATTCTAAGGGCCCGAAGCAGTGCGCTGCAGCATTCGTTGAGTCGCGTGTTTGGCTGGCTGGGGGCCGCTAAGCAATTGAGGGGCTACTATGCTACTTTCTGGCGTTCACATAATAGCGTAAAATATTTTGTGTAGGATTTAAGCCTACACCAAATATGTAGTGCCGTACCATAACCATACATACCCTAACGTACGAAAATGAGTGTTCATAGGAAAACGACTAAAATTAACTTAATGAACTTGAATATTTTCTATCGTTATGGTACGTAAGTCTATGGTACGGACGTCATATTTGGTTCAAGCTTAAGCCATATTTCAGGCCGCCATTCGCATACAGCTTACCGGCTGGCCGTGGCCTAAAATTTTTTGCCTTGAGGCCAAGTATCACCCGCTATTAACTGGATGGGGCCTGCAGTCCAAGAAAACCGAAAAATCCTTATGTGTGTGGGTACTCATCGTTAGTTCGTGTCGTAAGATCTAAACTTATATTCAGTATCAAGCAGTGAATTTATGTCCTCACATCTCAGTCACACTGAGTAATCTGTGGACTTCATCGGGCCGTGCCTGCCGACTTGGTCTGAAAGGCCACTGCCTTCCGGCGGCCTGTAAGTGAATGGGGGTCTTTAGTGGAGAAACAGGCTTTACTTAATTCAACTCAGTTTTCTCGCAATTTTACACTGGCTCTTGAGGGAAAAATATACGTAATATTTGCCGAGACCCCTCTCTCCCACGTGAGATTGGGTGAGATTCGGCTCGACCCCCTCTTCCCCCCAACATGCCTCACGTAATCGATAGACGACCCCGAAAATAATTATTGAAACAAGTGTATTTCATTAGATTATTTTCGATTATTATATTTAAATTATCGCGAAGACCCCTTAGAAAGTGTTTTTCTCATATTTCAGGGTGACGCCCATATTTTAGCACTAGAGGTAGAAACACGATAAAATACGTCGTCAGCGGATAAATTCGTCATTATGTTTTGATAGTTGTAATAAGTCGATGGATGTGCCCCTTGGTGTTCATCGTTACTGTATGACGAATATTCGTCCAAACGAAGTCGGTGTTTCGAGAGTATAAAACATGTAGGTATGTATCTATATTTGAAACTTGGGGATGTATTTTATTTGGTTTCAATATTTCCAATAAGTGATCTTCAAATGTGCCAGCCTTTTCTTTATTATGTCCAAACCAAGTACCATTTATTGTTCTTATTGGTGGAGTTCCTGTGATTGTCTCTTGAATTTTTGTTAACTTCTCCAATGTCTGTTGCTCATAATTCTAATTGAATTCGTTAAAATTTGTTATTTTTCAGTCATTTGTCAGTTTTCTCGATTTTTAGTTATACGTAGCTTCTTTTGGTAAAGAGATTAATTAATATCATAAAACGTTTAAAGTGTTTATTGCTGCATAAGTGTTTATCACAACTAAGTGTTTTAATTTTAGACACTTATATTATTTGGTTAATAACTTCAGTCCAAGTCAAAGTTGTCTGCAACCTTGATAAAGGGTTTTTTCCTTTCTTTTTATTATTAAGAAGTCAAAAATGTCTGGGAATTTACTAATATATGAGGATCAATATATTGGCTCAACATATAAAGTGGTAAAAGGTCATAAATGGTCATAAAACATGAAAGTAATAATATGCTTGAAGGAGATTATCGGTAATAAAATTGTAACTCTTAATAAACCAGACTTTAGATCAAATGGATGGTAAGTGTCGATAGTAAATAATAAAGTGGTATTATATAACAGCCTGTTCATACTGAAATGATCGCTCCACACTTCACCATAGGAATTTAGGTGAAGGGTATGTGAAGTATAAGGAATAAGGTACATGGAAAAAATGTGTGCACGACGTTACATCTCTTGTCTGAGTGGGTAATTTAATTTAATATATTCAGGTAATTCGTCTTGGTAGATACCATATACAAGTTTGGGGTTAAGTGGCATTCCATTCCCTACTAATAGTCCATTCAAAACGCGGGGGGGAGGGTGTTCCAAAATAACACCGTTAAGAAAATCGAACCCTAAAGGTTTTTGGGGTCGCTGATCACGAAAATCGAGGTCCCGCGGTCCTAAAATTAGGGCGTCACCCCTAAAAATGCAAAAAACACCCCTTTTTAGGGGTTTTTCGCGATTATTTCAATAATAATGAAAACGAATGCGATGAAATGCACTTTTTTTAATATTTATTTGCGAAGGTGGTTGATTTGTACTAAATTAAGGCGAACTTTATGATAAGGGGTAGTCCTAAAGGGTTGAAACTACCCCTAAATTGGCCAAAAATGGGAAAAATAGTAAAAAAAATTTTTTTTCAAGTTTATGCTTCAAATTCGATTGTGGGCGTGCTGTCAGGCAAAAATAAATTATTTTCAACCCTTAAGGGGTTAAAACTACCCCTACATTAAAATTGTAATTGAAACAAATTAAAATTTATAGTTTTGCATTTAAATTTTATTTTTCATTTTTAATCATTAAAACATTTGGAAAATTTCACTATAAACCCATTTGTACAGAGGTATAAAGTTTTAACCCCTTAAGTGTTGAAAATAATTTATTTTTGCCTGACAGTACGCCCACAATCGAATTTGAAGCATAAACTTAAAAAAAAATTTTTTTTTACAATTTTTGGCATTTTTGGCCGATTTAGAGGTAGTTTCATCCCCTTAGGACTACCCCTTATCATAAAGTTCGCGTTAATTTAGTACAAATCAACCACCTTCGCAAATAAATATTAAAAAAAGTGCATTTCATCGCATTCGTTTTCATTATTATTGAAATAATCGCGAAAAACCCCTAAAAAGGGGTGTTTTTTGCATTTTTGGGGGTGACGCCCATGTTTTAGGACCGCGGAACCTCGATTTTCGTGATCAGCGACCCCAAAAACGTTTAGGGTTCGATTTTCTTAACGGTGTTATTTTGGAACACCCTAACGCGCGTTTTGAATGGACTATAAATATAATCACCTAATATGATGCCAGACGTGAAAAGACCAGTTATATCAGGTAAATCACGAGTAAGTTGGAAATACAGCATTAAGAGTTATGCAGAATAAGTACCACATTACAAAAAAATTCTGACAAATGTAGACAAGATAAATGATTGAAAGAAGAACCTGTTGAGCCACCTTTCAGATCCATAAAGTTACTACGAGCACTAACTACAGTTTTTATAATTTCTAATAGAAAATGATCATAATGCAGTATCAAAGCATTTTTCATTTTTTATAAGTAAATATGTACCTAGTAAATTTGTGTTAATTGCAAGCCACAAAGTCACATGAAAGTAATTAATAAGTGATTGTGAGCAATTGAAGTAAATTTACTATAAAATTTTTTATCTGACTCATTGATAATTACCGGCAAGCTCCAAGTTTTTTAATCTTGATTCAACTACAAACCAAAATGATAATAAAGTTCAAAAGTTGAATTATGTGCAGTCATCTTGGCACCAACAGAGTTTGTGTGCACGGAATACTACTAAAATTTGGACATGAATCACAGCCCCAAGGTGATTCATTGCACCAACCTATAAAAAAATCCCATACATCACCAAACCCTCCCTGCTAATGATTAAAGTGAGTTGAAAATGTTTTATAAAAAATCTTACCACTCTTAAGTATGTTTTTAATCACAATAACTACCTGTAATGATTATAATTAGTGAATAAATCTGAGGTAAGATCTATTTTTACCTGTTCACACTTTATCAATCCCCACCTGTAGCCAGTACTATTTTTCCTGCTGTCTTCACTGTTATCTTAACAATAAATTCTCTACAACGCAATTGGTGTAAAATCATCCAAAAGAAATTTTTGTATACAACAATAAATCCAGGTGAGATTCCCTCTACCGCCAGCCAGGTCCAGGTGATTCATCGCAAAGCACAAAATTTAAATCATATCGAAATTTCGCGAGGCTGCTGCAAAATAGAAGTTCGAGGAATTAAAGACTTCTTGTTGTGGCGGGTTGATTTCATTCTTGGGATACTTGGGGCTTGGGGGTAAAACTGCAATGTTTTTGTTATTCCCCAAGTTTTATGAACTTGTAAAGTTTACGAAATGTTTTATCGCTTTTCTTGGATAACCATTGGCCGCCGTGTGCCCGCCGACTGGGACACGTCACTCTGTTGGGCCACTTTCTTCGATTTCGCCCGGTAATTTACTAATTCATTTTTGAGGCGAAAAAAAAGAAAGAAAGAAGAAAACAGCGAAGAAAATACTTATGCATACATAATACATACATAACACATAAATAAATACATATGTGCATATATGCGAAACTCACTTCGGAAGAATATAGTAAAAACAAAACATTTTCCCGGAAGATAATTTTGGAGCAAAATTATGGGCAGTTGAGGAAGATTTATGCCAAAAGAATTGCCGCCACATGCTGGAAATACACAATCTGTTCTCTGGATGCACACGATTATGTACACACAGAATTGGAGTGCAACGAACGCGGCGCGATCTGCATGCAGGAGATGCACTCCGCTGCAAGCTTCAATTTTAATTGCAAATCTTGATCAACATTGGACAGTCGAGACCAGTGGCGGTTTCAGAGGGGGGTAATTGGGTAATTACCCCCCCCCCCCAAGATTTGCGTTCCCTTATTTATTTTTATTCTTAAAAATTACTAATATTACAAACAAAAAAGTTAAGTGTATGGTGAATCTAGTCGGCGATCTATGACTGTGAATTTTTTCTCCTGGAGAGTCGTGGAAGGGACCGATACCCGTGACTTAAGCTAATATGGCACGCTATGTAAACAAACCGAAGTTAACTGCTCAAGCGCCCAAAGAGAAGTGATGAACTTCTTCCTTTGCACGGGTTCCCTTTTCTAAATATACGCGACATACGTTGATACTATTAGTCTCTTTAATATTAGGTGCGTTTTTTAAACCTGTTCTGTCCTGGAACATTAAAAAAAACGCAAGGAACATTTTAATTTTCATTTGCATAAATTACGGCTGTGGACTTTTTAATTCTTTTACTATTTTATAAAAATCTCTATCAATTTTTCGCGTTTTTTATTCAGTAAACAAAGAATTTATTTTATTTGTCAACTGCCAATTTAAAAAACGTATAAGGGAAAAGGGAAAGGACCCCGCACGTTTCTTATGGAAAATGACTTTCGGGTCAAATTGAACGAGTCTATGCTTTTTGGATAGAGGAAGTCTCCCTGAACAAAAGTCTAGAAAAAAAAATTAAAAATAATTAAATGAACACTAGCATTACTTAAATAATGCGACGTTATTTCTTTGCTATACCGCAAAAAACATCAACAGACCGAAAAATGAAAAACTTCAGATGTCTAAAAGTACCAAAAATCTTAAGTTTTGGGTTTCGTGCCCATTGAGACTTTTGTTCAGGGAGACTTCCTCTATCCAAAGAACATAGACTCGTTCAATTTGACCGAAAGTCATTTTCCATAAGAAACGTGCGGGGTCCTTTAATTTAAATTTAATTTCTCTTTGGCCTGGATACGGTTCTCAGTAATTGTCGGGGACAAGAATTTGTGTGGAAGCTGTACCAGGAAAGAACAGAACAGATTAAAAAACGCAGCAATTGTTAATCGTTATATCGTGTTACATTAAGAGAGCGCGAATCGCATTTCTTAGTTCAATATACAGGGTGTCTCAGACCACCCGTACCACCCCATTATTTCGAAGAGTTTTGAAAAAAAAAAATTAAAACTAAAAAAACACGTATCAAATATTTTTTCAAACTCTATCCAGCCATACCAAAAACGCCCCCGGGGTAGGGGGTGCAGCTTCAAAAACTTAAATGGAAACCCTCAGATTCAGAATCTTCATAAAAAAATATGAAGATTTTGTCCCAAACATTTTTTGCGATTCGCCATAGATGGCGCTGTAATCGGAGGAAAAAGTTTTTTATGATTTATTAATTTCCGCCGATTACAGCGCCATCTAAGGCGAGTCACAAAAAATGATAAGAATAAAATCTTCATATTTTTTCAAGAAGAATCTAAATCTGCAAAAAAATAGGGGTTTTGTACTTTTTTTTTCAATTCTGCATCCTTCCTCCCACAAAAAAGTAGGGGGTAGAAAGAGATTTTCTAAACAAAATAAAAACCGCTATTTTTTATTTTATTATTATATAAATTCCTTTTTATACAAATTATATTTTTTGATCTCGATTGTTTTGTCTTTATGGAATAAAAAAAATATTTCAGTTTTTTTCTTTTTTTTTAATTACCCCCCTAAGCTAGTTGGCTGGAAACGCCCTTGGTCGAGACCTTTGCTCTTGTTCAACATTCGTCGGTTGACCTCAATAAAAGGCTTTAATTGCGAGGTTAACGATTTATTTTCGTATTTCTCCTCTTCTAACCGCGAATTATTAAGAAACGAACTGCATTACCGACCGACTGGACTTATGCGCATATGAGGGCATGGCCGCAAATAAACAAACTTGTTATGATGTCATAAAATGAAAATGTCACAACAAGAACGTTTCAAATGGATTATTTCCCCTTGTTGAAAAACATCCCCGATGTATTTGTTGGATATGCTAGAATTCGCAGTGGTTCTAAAAGCAGCCAAGTCTCGCCTAAAATTAGCGACCAAGACGTCTATTTCGGGACATGTCCCGTCCCAACCGATTGGAGTAAGGTAGCCGCATTTCGTACGTAATAAAAACTTGGATCCTAGCCTCTGCTAAATTCTATCGAGCGCCAACTTTCTTCTGTCTCTTTCGCCTCTGGCTAAAAGTGTGACCTGGTGGAGCGAAAAAAATTTCGCGAAAATGACGACAAATGTGAAAACTTTATTTTCGCCACTTTTTCGGACCACAAACATTTTGCAAATTTCCGATCTTGAATTTTTTCTTCGCCGGTTTTTGTTTTTAATTTGTTGTTATTTTTTTTTGCTCAAGGTGTGTGGCTTTAATAATGGCAGGGATATCTGCAAGGCAATGAGGCATTTACATGGCATTTGATTTGGCCAGGCTGGTGTGTCAAGGCACAAATTTTGTCTGCCTCTATGACCACAACGACTAAAGAAACCGTGCCAAGGATACTTATTTAAATTTCCACCATTTTAGGGAATTTATTACCGCAGCCAGATCCACTTCTCTCTAACGAAAGTCTAATTGTTTTTAATATTAATGCTGCTTGTTCCAATTTTTACCAACCACCGGATATTTGTTGTATAATACATTTGTACCGGGTTGTTTAATACATTTGTACCGGGACAAATGATATGTGGCGAAAAAAAACCAGAAATGTGCCAATTTCAACGAAATTTTGTTTTCCTGACTATTGTGAATTTGAATGAATTTTTTATGAAGGAAAAGTGAAGGTTAAAAACAATTCACTTTACTCATATTTTAGTCGATTTTAAATGCCAATTTTATTTTATTCTAGCAGGATTTGTTGACTTAACAATGAATTTTTTTCATTAGAGAAATTTGTAAATTGGGAGAAATTTCAAGGATGATGAATGATGCAATGAAATTGTCGGAATTTTTTAAAACAAAATTTGTAAAATTGTTTCATAATATTGTTTGCCAAATTCTTAGCGTATTTTTATTTTTATAACTCGTATAGTAAAAAAACTGCCATATTCGTCTATAAATAAATAAAAACAACTTTCTTTTTTTATAACATTATGTATTTAGTATGTATATTGAAATCCTTATGTGTATGCTTTTTTTTGCTTTTTGCAAATTTCGCAATTCTGGAGACAGTCTGAATTTTCTGTTTATCCATAACCCAAAATAGTTTTAGATCACAGCGATTTATTTGAACCCATATGTTTCTGGCAAAAAAATTTTATTTTTAGATGTGAAATTTAATGCTTTTAGAGGTATACGCCTGGAAATAAGTTTACCAGTTACTCATGAACCTAAATGGTCTTTCAACATTTAGTGTCATTTCGCGCCGTTTTTGAACTGTCAAAATACAACTATCATTACGATGACATTAGACAAGCAAAAACTAGGAAGTTTCCATATTTGGGTCAATACCCGCTCGTGAAACGAAAAAGTCCCGGACAAGGTAGAGATGGGAAAACTTCAACTGGTGCTCGTGCAGCCAGGTCAGTTGTAAATATAGTCACGCTGTAGCGGAAGGTGTGGTCGAAAATCGAGGTTTGTTTATTTCGAGACGATCACAAGGAATTGAGGATAAGCCAGTTTGTACCGCATTCGATGGTTCTGTTTTAAATAGAACAACTGTCTTCCGCAGTCGGATTCAAACGCTTGGTTCATCGACATCTTTTCAAACAACTTCCAAACCCCTGACCTATCCTTTCTCTTCTATCTTGGTGAGCAAGCTTAATACTAGACATTGAACCATGTCTTGAACGAAAAGATTGACTAGAAAGGTGATTCCTAAGCCTGATTGTATCAAACAAAATTACATAAAAATGTTGGCCTACATGCTTATAAGTTGGAACTAACACAATTCGCTATTCAGATTTTAAAGCAAAATTATGTAGGATGATGAGGTTCATTTTCATCTGACTGGGTACAAGCAACTGTTACAGTTGCATCTGAGACTCCGCACACCTAAAAGTCGAAATACCTCTCCATACTCAGCGCATGATAGTTTGGTGCGGTTTTTGGACTGGCGGTGTAATCAGGCCATACTTTTTTTTTTTTTTTTTTTTTTTTTTCAAATTAGCTAATCGGCCTTAGTGTGGTTGTCACCTCAATACAGTGAGAAATGTCGAATCCATTGTTTGGGGACCTCGGTAGCCTAGGGAGTAAGGCGTCTGGCTACCATCCAAGAGGTCCCGGGTTCAAGTCCCGGCCAGCCCCACGGTCCTTCACCTTTTCTACTTTCCCACCTGCACAACTTTCCCTCTTTACATTCCTGATTCCTCCTGCCATAGCCTTCCTTAGCCCTTCCCCGCTCCACTAACGCGCATGTCATCGGTTGGTTGATGAGATTTCAACTCGTTTCAGGAGGCATAACACTCCAGCGAGTTGTTTCTCGATGTTCCGATGTCAAAGTCGCAACAGTACTGGTTGAGAGTAGGTGGACTAAAAAATATCGCGGGTAGTTTGTGGCAGTTCGTTCCTTCCCCGACTAGAGCTGCTATTCGACATTGCACTCTATATGAGGAAAATAGATTGTCGAAATCTTAGATTTTACCTTTTTTTGAAGTAAAGTACTTTTTAACATTGCTTCCATAAAGCCAAAAGTTCTCTTACTAAACGCAATTCATTTGTCGGTAAAAATTAAGGCACTTAGCGAAATGGATCCATCTTTTCTATTCGATTCGGTATGGATCAAAATGACTCAGTAATGAAAGCCCGAACCTACCTACCTACCAAACGGTCTAGGCCAATACCTCTATTACAGTTACTTCCGACGACTTCTAATTTCTCAGTAACACTTCCCTAAAATCAGCAAAAAGCAAAGCGTCAGCAGGCGATAATATTTCACCTATTTTTGGGCCTTATATATTTTTACTGACAAATTATATTTTTACTATCATATTAATTTTTCTTGATTTCTCTAAGGCTAGCGTCACACGATTAGGATTTTCCCGGCCCGGTTTTTTCGTGGCAAATGAAGCTCAAGCAATTAAGTTAGCCCCGACATACGTTAAGGTCAAAACCGGAACGGGTTCAGAATCAAAAACCATGTAGTCACGGCCACGGGAAAATTGGGCACGGTTAGCCGTACGGGAAAAACCTAATCGTATGACTATAGCCTAAGGCGTTTGATTCCGTGGGTCACTCTCTTTTGATTTCCAAACTTAGCTAGTTCTACATCATTTCCTCTTTCGCTGCTCGTCTTTTTTCTCCTCTTCTTTCTAATAGATACCAGTGCGTTCGCCATATCTCTGATCTATCATCATTCCTACCTATACCCTTGGGTGTTCCACAAGGTTCAATCCTAGGCCCTCTCCTTTTCTCTTTGTATGTTACGGTATACCGTAAGACTGTATTTTAGTTCTGACGTCACCGCTTTGCATATAAAATTGTAGCTGTTGTTATTCTGTATTACTGCTGACGTCATTCGGTAACCGTTTTCCTCAGAATCTGAACCTGTCAGTCTCTTTTATATTACCTTGTTTCTGTATACCGTGTGTATTGCCATTAATTCTTAACTATCTTGCTGCAGACATATCTCAATCATGCTTTCCGAAATCTATGCCACGTTACCTAAACTTAGGCTCTATGGTATCTAGTCTTTTATCATCGTCTATTCGTCTCAAGCTTGTTCCACACTTCCTCTATGGCTCCCTTGTATATATGTATATCCCTCGATGCATCTTGCAGTCAACGTGTCTCTTAATGGCATTTAATGATTGTTTAAGGTTCACTTACGAAGATCAGATCATGTGTCTGATGTACAAACCATCCTATTAAGTTGGAACCTTTTGTTGATATCTCTGCATTGCTTCTAGTGCATAAAATTCTCCACACGAAAAGTCCTTTTTACCTGTTATGACTTCCATGTGTTCGATTAAATTTCTCATTCCTGTACTTTATTCCCTAATGGGTAGCCCCGTTCCTTCTTTCTGCATTCGTTTAGACTTTCGTACTTTAAAAATGCAAGTCTTGTGTACTTCCTCTTTTTACATATAATAAATAATAATAATAATTAATATCTAAGATTCCTGAATCTTGGAAACATGTCTTAATTATTGCTATCACCAAATGACTTTTTCCTGTTAGTCATTCGGATTTCCATTCTATTAGTATTCTTCCATTCCCGGCTAAGGAGAAACTGATAGCAAGCTGTACACTTGAGTATTATGAACGACATCAACTTATACATTTATGGCAATCTGACTTCCGGGCAAAATTGTTGTCGATGCTTCAGGTCTTGTTTGTTGATCGGATGGTCCAGGTCTCTGTTTATGAACATCACATCTATTGATTATAGCTACTTCATTTCTATCAAGTCTTTGGACAGCGTTAATTACATCTTGCTTCTACTAATCTCTCCTCCAAGGTCCATTCCTCTTTATCTGTTTGTAAACTTTTACCTAGCTTTCAAACAAACCAAATGACATGTGGACTCACCATAACAAAAAGAAATAAACAATCACAACTATTTTAAAAGAAAATTCATATTCAATCATAATCAAAGAAAATCTATTTTTGAAGAAATTTAATCCAGAAACATTTCCAACAAACCCAACCCCACTATCGTTTTCGTCCAAGTGCAATAATATTCTAATTTCGAAATCACACAATTTTTTTTTACCTCTGAAAAAGATGTATTTTCGGAACCGCCTCTATTTTTATAACAATCTCGAATGAATGTTTTTATTTTCTTTGCTTAATCAAAGTTTGCATGAATCACAATCAAACAGGCCGCAGTCGACCCAGTTTTCCACAAAATTTCCTGGACTGATTTCTGGTGTTTCGTGGAAGCTTCGCTTTTGTCTGTTTATTAAAAGCCACTAAAAATACAAATTATGAAAAAGCACCATTTTCCTCGGAAAAAGGCAGGAAAAGTGTTTTTTTTTTAAAGCATGTCACTAAAAATACATTATACAACATTTCGCCCCAACTCGACGAAATTACAAGCAGTTTCATCGAGTTTTATTTATTACACCTGAAATAGGTAAAGTCACATCACGGCTGGACACCTTTTGGGCTAATTTCTACGGATTAGTCATGGCCACTGGGGTCGTGGTGCCTTTAATTGCAGGTGGGAATTATTTCGCGGCCTTTAAAACAGTCTAGAAGCGTTGTACGGTTGCTGTGAGCTTGTTTCATTTTAATGAGGTATTGATGTAATTATCGTCTGCCCGTTGGCCATTAACTTTTGGTGTACATGACGTCACTTAAGGGAATTCAGGTGAATTTTACAGGTGAAACAGATTTTAAGGTGTGAGTAATTGCACGCTTTGTGGGCATGGAATTTTTTGATGTTTATATTCATTACTAGCTCAAAAAACCACCGAACCATTGCAATGACTTTATATGGCGGCGCGATGATGCTGTTCAGGTAAAAATTGTGAAGTTTTGATGGTTAATTAAAAATATCGATTATTATTGCCTGGTTGCAGTGTCAGCGGCCTTGTAAAATGTCAACATTCAATGCCTGTGTTGAATACCGGTCAATAAAGGCATCGCTAGTTTCTCTTAAGGAAATTGCTCAGGTAAGTACTGGTTTACGCAGCCGGTATTCTGGGGATCTACAATGACGGCATACGCACTTGCTTGAACCACTCGCAGCCAGTTATATTGATTAAATCTGGGCAGTTGCTTCTTAGAATGCACTCTTACCTTTTTTGCGGCGTGTGCAATAGCAAAGCAGTAATTTATGGTAAATAGTCACGGAGAAAATCAATTCTTAATTTTTCGTGGAAATAATGGATTTTGCCACCGGAAAAGTGGTTTTTGCTAATTTGTGTATATAATTTGGAACGACAACTTTGAATTTGTTTTACTCGTTAGAGGATGATAGGATATTAAAGATATTACAAACAAACAAACTTGCCTACATCATCTTACTTTTCTGGTGAAACAAAAATCTGTGGATAAGATCGGGATTTAACATTTTCCATACACGCGGAAGCAATCATTCATTCGGAAATTGAGTTCATATCCCACTTTTCTATAGAAAGATTCCAAGAATTGTGCATTTCGTTTCATTGAAATTGATTCAACGGAGGATGTTTGTGATTCCCCAACAGTATCTATAATTTGAAGGGAAATGGGGATTATATTTGTACGGTTAGCAAGGTAAATGTTACTTATTTGGTTAACAGAATTTTAGTGTCAAATTTTGTGGTATGAAAATGAAACTGAAAACGAAGTTATTTACAAATCAAGTGTGGATATGATAACATCATTGTTTAAACCTCTATAACACACCCGCACCATAAAATAAGGGAAATGCGCGCCCAAGTGAAATTGTGATTGAGAATAAAATTGATCCAGTTATGATCCAGTTATTTGCGTTTTCAAACAAACAGAGTGAAGTTTCTCGCTGGTGGCGACTTGAGCCTCTCATTGCGCATGGAAACTGCGATTTAGGGATTCCCTTCTTTTATGGCGCGGAATCTAGAATTTGACGGTTCGGTGAAATGTCGAACTATATTCGGAAAAATAGTAGACCTAAGAATGCTGTTTACCTAACCAAGCGGTTTACCCTTTGTCGCAACAACTACAAAGGTATCGGGGGTCCAAAAACAAAGAATTTTTTTTATGTTGTTTATGTGTTCCAAGCTCAGCGTAATCACCCTTTGTACTAGAAGTATGAGGGATAGAATAAGCTAAGGGTCGTGAGAGTACTGAGGGTGTTGGAGAAGGTAGGGGAGAAGTGGTATGAAAGAGCCAGGTTTTGAAAGAGCCACTTTCATCATTCCGGTATACCGAAATAATGCAAGTGGGTCTTTCAAAACCTGGCTCCTTCATACCACTTCTCCCCTAGTATATCACAGCACGGTCCGATGGCTGGAGGTGGAGCTTGCACCTGTTAATAAATCCCAAGTACTGGGGTGCTTGTTTGGCGACATTGAATATGTAGTCATCCCATCGCAAGTCTCTGGCTAATGTTCAACATGACCAATCAATCGTAGTCTGTTTATTTTGATCACTTTGGCAACATTTGGAATTTCACTGATTTCATATAACTCTTAGTTGTATCTTTTCCTCCAAATGCCATCAGCCTGTATTTCTTTAGAAATCGAACGAAGGATTCTTCTTTCAAATCCTCCTACAATGCGTTTGTGTTTTTCAATAGCCACACTCCCGAACCAAATAGTAATACAAGTTTTGGTAGTGTTGTGTAAAGTGTCCTTGAAGTATTTCTGTAGGTCAGGTGCTTGCGTAGAACAAAGTAGCGTTTATTAGCCAGAGCTATTCGTCTTTTGGTCGAAATTGGATGTATCATTACCTTTTTAACCTTTTGTTATAATCGTGCCTAGGTATACAAATTCACCTACTGCTTGTAGATAGTATTTGGTTTTGGTGGGTTGAGTTCGAAACTATTCTTGCTTCCCCAATCTACGGGTGAGTTCGCGATTATCTGGCACATGCTTGTCTTGCATTATCGAAGCCGTAATAGTAAAGCAGGGTACCGTCGTCGGCGAAGCTGAAAAGTGGATTGATTGAACGAGCGGAGAGAGAAAAATTCAATCCAGTTCTGTAGAGAGAAGTGAGTCGACTCACATAGCTTTGAGTTAGCTAACAGGGCTGGGTGGGTACCTTATTCTATGAAAAAAAGCCTTGGACGTATCTAGAGCAACAAGCCGGACTCACCAAATCAATGCAAACTTCAGTTTAGGTGTACCTTTTGTTGAATTTCGAAAATAGAAGTACATAATTCCAACTCCAGAGAAATATGGTAGGGTTAAAGGCTTGCGCGGAGGTTTAGCCAAAGGTGAGGCGCATTTTTTAAGACGATAGGGGCATGTTATCAGGTCCGGTGGATTTGTTGTCACCGGGCTACTTGAAGCAGTTATATATCTCGTGAGTTTCATGTTTCGGCGGTCTGTTTGCGAATAGTGGTCTTAAAGTCGTTCTCCCATACTATTGGTGAGCAAGACTAGTCTTTCAGTCTTACCTGGCCTTGCACATTTAGCAAGACCAAAGCAAAATCAAGAAAGTCTAAAAGATGAAGATAGCAAGACTTTTTTCTCATCAGTAAGTTCCAAAAATCTTGCAATGATGAGCAAAAAGATCATGCAGTCTTGTCTTGGTTTTGCTTTGGTCTTGCTAGACTCTTTCTACACGTTCAACACGGCAAGACTGGTGCCAGCTTTTGAATTTATTTTTTCTTGAGCTGAAACAAAAAGGTTGAATCATGTTGACTGGGGTTCGTCAAAAAATCAAAAGTGTTGAACGGAAATTTGAAAGTATAGAAGAGGTATAGTACGACATTCAGGTCAAGTTCTTTCTGGAGCCATTATTGTTGCTATAGAAGATGGTAGCGTCTTTTCGTTCTTGAAATATTTGACCATCATAATTCAGCAGTCCAACGGAGTTTTGTCTACATCGTCTTAATTCGACTACCATTTCTGCCATTACGCCGGGTCTTTCGTGTGTCGTCCTTTTAATTGTTACAACTCAACTCCTGTGCAATCTTCGCGAATCGTGTGTTATATGTGTACATTTTATTAAAGAAAATTTATGACCGCTGCTTATTTAAAATCATAACTTTTTCAAGATATTCAAAATTAATAAAAAATTTGTTACTGTTTATATCCAAAACGTAAAACTTGACAAATGTTTTTAAATCCTTATCATTTTTTTACAGATGCGCCCAATGATGTTATCTATATGGTATGTGGAGTTGTTATTGCTATGCTACTGGTTGGCATTATCATAGTATTGGTTGCAGTCACAATTAAGTAAGTACTTAAATAATAATAGTAATAAGTTATTAAGCCAAACTTTAAATAAATAGATTATAAATATATCACAGTTCAGTTCTAAAAAAGTTCACACCGTAATAAATAACTTAAAATAACATAAGGAGCAACGTTTGCTGTTTTCTATCAAGGACTTTGTTATTATTGTAGTCTAGAAATTATTTTACAATCAAAATGTGGAAATTAAAAAAAAAAAAAAAACACTTCAAAACTAAAACAATCCAAAGGCGGCACTATTAAAATTTATCTAACTTTTATGAAGTCAATTAAGGCGGTTAAAGAGTATACTTTGAGCGGGTGACATTAAAGTGTTTATTTATAATAAACAAAAAAAATAATTCTTTTTTATAAACTATCGAAATATGAAGAAGAGTCTCCATCAAGGCTCCACCGTATACTGGCTGAGTCCAGTTTGAGTCACATTCACTTTAAAAAACATCTTTTCAGCGGCAATAAAATTCCCATCAATTGAATCCTAAAATGATATTCGTAAGTCATCTACAGAATTTCGTCACCTTGGAAAATTTAACTGTGGAGAGATGGATGGCAACAAAAAGTTGAAAGTAAGCGTGTAGTTGTATCTAGTTAACACCAGTGGAATTGCGCGTTATGCAGAGCAATTAGCAGCGCTCTTAAGGTACTAATTAAGAAGACTTTATATAGATGGCGGAACAGTTCACACGTTTTTCATATAATGATGTTTTGCGCAAACGTAAGTATGGCAGACATAATGCCACTGAAGGAAGAATTTTGTTTGTTATTAATTAATTTTAGAGAATATTATTGTCTTATGTCTCTTAGCTTGGGTTATTGTTTGCTAGTAATTCTGGCACGGTAATGAGGGGATTTGATCTAAAAACAGATAGATTTGTGCTTTGTGAGTATATTTACATATTTACATAGCTTTTTGGGAAATTCTCAAATTAGTACGTAAATAGTTGTGCAAATAGAATCACACGTCGTATGCATGCAATTAAATCGAATACAGTAAAAAAATATAGGGAGTGATTTTTGGTCTAAATCAGATTGTCATCGTTTAAAAGACTAGCATTTTTTATTTGCTTGACTTTGTAGACTTTAGCTTGATCCAAGTTATGTTGAATCGATCTAAAGTGATCTATTAATATGTCACAAGTTCTATCTACACAGAGTCTGCACCTTTTGTTGGAGAGACAGTCCACTATATCTGGTTATTTTGACGATCCTTGTGCTCTGGTATTCATTTCATAATAACAACATTGTTCCTGGAGGACTTTAAGCGCTCATATGGATACAATTCTCGATAGTCTTGAAGCTGTTTGGTCATGACGGTGTCTTTGGAAAATAATTGCAGGTCCATTTATGCTTCTGGAGATATAGAGTTCGGTGTAGAGTTGAACCAGACTTACAGGAGGCAGTACATTTTTCCCTTACACGATAGCAAATTGTACTGAGGCCAAGCTTTTTAAATGCCCCGGTTCAAAATGCAAAATTTCAATTTTTCCAATTTGAAATTAGATGTTGTGAGATTGGAAAATATGAATACACATTGTGGAGACATTGATTTCTTACCCCCCCTGCATATTAGATACAAACTGCAAAAAGGCCCTTTAGTGGTATTTGTTTTCTTTCATTTTGGGTTTGCTTGTTTTGTCATTTTGTTCCTCGCCTCATTTGAAGTATGACATTGTAATGACTCAAAAGCAAAAAGAGCCACCTCTTACAAAGCGATTTTATAATCGTGTCCTACCCAACACTCCTTCGGTGCAAACTTTTAGGCACCACTTGGAATATATTTGGATAAATAACCCATTGCCCATATACGACATCTCGGCCCACAACGGTCTAATCCAACTCATTAACTGGGTTTTCTTTATACTAAGCCGTTAACCGTAGGCTTAATACTTGGCCATCTTTTGGTGAAGTTTGACCGTCGTGAAGCCGCATGTGCTCCCATTAAAAACTCTACGGCCATCATATGCCCGTTGAAAGGGTATTTTTTTATTTTTACTCGAGAGACTGAACTATATCTAATTCTTGATATTGGCGACCAGAATCGCATCCAATCTAATACTTCTAAAACGAAGTACTGCCTTATCTAACATAAAACGTAAAGGACTTCCGCATCAGTTGCAGTAAACTATTTTAAAACCAATGACTGATTGCACGTTTGGCTCAGTTTCTTTTTTCATGCTCACTACAATCAAGCTATTCGTTTGTAAATAGAACAACTGGACTATGGAAGAATATTCTGCAGTCAATATTTCTGAACTCATGCAACTCTTCAAAGTTCGTAAGGTACGTAAGGTTCATTGACATCCCTGAATCCATAATTTACTAGCTTTTCTGTTTTTTAGCTATACTAACTACTAGATGGACAGGTAGTGTTTTATGTAGGTCAGTCATCTAGAATAAGCCGTTCGACATCCTTCGTCATCGCTCGAACTGATTGGTTCAAGGCATTTCGATCGTATTCACGTGCACGTTCCATTGTCTAATGAAACCATCGTTCATTACACGATAAGGCGTTGGTATTATTAACTTGACTAATAAACTGCCGTACATGAGGTAACACATGTCTTCCTTCGATCAAAAGACAAGCCTGGTTATATATCTACTCATTGGCCTCGATATCGGGATTCCCTGAACTGACACGAATTCGATGTAAAATATCTTCTGACATGTTATCCTTGTACATGCACAGATGAGAAGCATGTCGAAATAACGATAGCAAATAATGGCTTGGAGATGCAGAAACAATTACTTCAGCGATTGTCATGTTCCAATGAGTATCGTTTTAAATCAAATTGAGCTGTAGATATGCAGCACGAAATGTTGGGTACGCCACACCATTGACAGTTCGAAATGATTCAAAGGATGTCGGCTCACGAACATTCAACAACAACAATCACAAGTAGAAGCATTCGTCATTTTTCGTATGAACTGTGTAGAACGTACATACGTTCGGATGATCAGGAACTGCATGACCTTGCTTCCGACGTTGAAACGACGTAATCACGTGACATCTCAGAGTAGACCAAAGTTCGTGCAAACGGATCGCTCTGGTAAATCGAAAAGAAATTGGCCAATGTTGTCTTTGGAGGGCTATCAGCACGTTGAGAAACATTCGATGCGTTGAAATAAGTTCGCTGGCCATTCTCCATATGCAACGCCAAATGCACAACAGTAGTATGACGTTCATGAATGGGAATGAAACGAACAAAAAAAAAACACAAAATTCTTCGAAATCAGTAAATTCGTTCTCGAGATATCTTCAAAATACTATTTCCAAATGTGTATTTTTTCGGTGTTTGAATAATTACTCTACTGCTATTCGGGGCGGAAACTAATCGAACAATCAAAAATCATAAAAATCGGTCCAGCCGTTATAAATAGTGTAACTAACCCGACTTTTTTCTTTAAATAGCAGCTGCTATTTGGAAAATGGGCATGATTAAAATTACCCAGTCTTCATTTCAAAAACAAATGTTATGGCAAAAAGCTACTATGTTCTAATAAAGCACTGAATAGCTCTAATAAGTCATCTTGCTGCCTTAACCGGTTAATATTAGGGTACCAAAGTTCGCTTAGGTCGAGCTACTCCTCATTCTTTAGCGGGATTCACATGTTTCAGGAGGCATAAACTCCAACGAGACTATCTCCCGCTAACCCCGATAGTTACGCGTCTGGCTCAATTGGCTGGTATTGAGGATATCGCATATACCGAAATCGAGGCCCCATTTTTGTTATAGTGGGCTTCGTGCCAATTTTCTTTGGTATGACCTCCTACTCCTGGCCATCGCCTCCTCTTTTAGCATCCTCCAGACTCCTATTAATTTACACTATTCTCTATTCTTTCTTTCGAACCAATCTTACTTCTAGATTTTATATGGTCTTTGACTTACATCAGAAGATCTATTATCAAATGTGGTGCCGTTTCTAATATGTACTGTGGTGACTAATGATTTGTAACTCACATTATACAAGCTAAGCCATAGTCAAGAATTTTTTTTTTAATAATTGAGCTACAGCACTGAACATGCATAAAACAACCATAAGAATAAAAAAATAATAAATATTTTAACAATATGGAAATTTATTAATGAATATAATAATCAGGAAGGAAGTCGCTGCTACATATTCATGCTGCATGCAAACTTGCAGTTGCATAAAATTATTTCACGAAAAACTACAAAACTCCTCCTAGAAAGCTAACATAGTATTCAATAATTAATTTCCTTTCCAAAAGCCCACAACTGAAGTGTTGCATGTGACAGAAGCGTGCAACTCATAAATAAGTGCCATTAAGCCGCACTCACTACTCACATAAAACTTTATTAATCGAATCAACTCGTAATTAACTCTCCCCGATGAATCGACAAACAAAACAAACCCAGAATCAAAACAATGCGCATATTGAGCTAGAATTGTAGCAGAGTGAATGACGTATTTATTGCCCTTAACTATGTCAATATCCAAATTAGACAAACCCAAAAAATCGAAGCTTATCCCCTTATCAGAGGAACAAATCCATGTCTAATTTAGGATATTAAAGAGCTGCACCATTCTGGATGGACTAAAGGACTTTCACCTTCCACCTTCCCTAGTTTTGTTTAGTTAATTTTTGTGTGATAACGTGTTATCAGAATTAGCCCCAAAACACACCATAAAAAGTGCGGTGGGTTCTAAGAAATTAGGTTTTATAATAGACGGTGCTAGACTGATCGATATTAATAGCAACGCGCGGTTTACGATACGATTTTATTGCTACTTTTCTATCGATTTATTATTTCCCTAAGGTGAGGCACAAGCACCATATTGAAAATTTTCTAGCCTTGAAACTAGCGCAGTGGAAATTAGTCCACGAGAGGAAAAATGATGATTGTTGATTGATATTATTCTCGTAAAGTGCATCACAGGTGAAGTCAAGGTGAGTTGGAAGATAATTATGGATAAACTCGAGCTGGTAATTTACTATTCGGAAGTATTCTCCACAACTTATAAACAACAACGGAAGGAAATTGAAGTGAGAAAGGAGAATAAAATAATTGTACACGTTGAAAGGAAAATTGGTTTTAGAGGGGTCTAGGGAAATTCGCCAAGATGTAATTAAATCAGTCTAGAATTATTCTGGCTGATTTGTAATTGACTACTTGCTTTTAGTTGTAATAAGAAGTCGCAATAGATTCCCACCAGAATGTAAACATTTCAAGCTAATTTTCAAACAGAAACCAGTTGAGAATGCGCAGATCTCTTGTACTATTGACCTTATCCTTGAATCGTTTTGTGTTTTGTGCATAGAACTTCCCTTGATATATTTTGAATTTCGGTGTTCATAATTTCTCAGTTTCTGTCTCTTTCATTGTATATTAGTAAGCAAAAAGCTGTAAATATTTTCCCAGACGTATAACAACACTAAGTGCTATTTTAAGTCACTTAATTACTAACTAATTTGCTATAAACATAAAATTGCACGATATCAATCAATAATAATAACAATTCTAAAGTGGCTTTCATGAAATATGGATTAACACTTACTGCAGTGTTAAATAATAGTTGTTTGCGATGAGGTGACAAACATGTTGATGTTTAATATTCCCCCTGAGAAAATTGCATTAAACACCTTAATGAAATTAGAAATACGAGATTATTGTATTGAAAATTCAGATAAACATTCCATAGCATATTACGAAGTTTATTTAAACAAAGTGTATTTTTCCATTTTCCATAGTAAAATAAATAATTTTGGAATTTGAAGTTATAGATGACGTCAATGTATTGGAAAATTCTGTAGAAATAAGAATAATATTATTTGATCTAGTCGGTTTTTTCTGTGAAAGTCGACATGACGGAAAAAGCAATGAATTCCTGTAAAGACCAAAAAGGTGAAATACCATGTCACTAAATGAAAGCGAACCACAAGCCTTTGGAATGGTGGTCGTGTGCTTTAATATCGCAGCCCGAAAAGAAGTGCAGAAATAGCCATCTTTGATCACTCCTTAAAAAGCTTATAGCACTCCTGTACCAGTTCTATATAATTTTTAACATTACATGTCATTGCAGTGAGTATACCTTTTAATGCTCCTCCAAGAAAAGGGGGTGAAAGCATTATAAATAGTCTTTTTAAAACAATATTCATGGAAGCCTGTTGATATGTGAATATGCTCCGGTGCCGACAAACTTTTATTTTTGTTCATCTTTTGCAATTGCCTTTTCCTCGGTTTTTACCAAAGCGGTCCCGCATCTAACTATACTAACCACGTCCAATACTACTTGTCCCCCGTATCGAGCGAAACACGATCCATTGCGTATGCTAATGTTACCCTTTATGGTCACCGAACTAACCGCCCGTTTTCTTCATTCTATAAAATTTCTGAAAACTCCAGTAGTGCTTCCTAGGGAGCATATTTGGTAGCAATCAAAATTAGCTACCCTGAGCAGTGTTCCCAATTTTTCCCGCTGGGATACTAATGTTGAGTCAGTTCGATGCTTAATTCTGATATTTCATTTTTTTTTTCTAAAAGAAAAAGTGTTATAATATATTAAATATTATCGTTATAAGAACAAAGTCTATCCCGATAATACTGAATAACACTTTATTCAGTTACAAATATCTTCCTGAAGCAATGTTACAAAAGATTCCAAAAAATTGATTGATCGAGAGTAGTGATGAGCAAGACTGGTCTTGCAGTTTTGCGCACATTTGGCAAGACCAAAGCAAAACCCAGGCAAAACAGGACAAAACAAGACTGCTACATCAAGATAGTAAGAGTTTTTGCTCATCACTAAGTACCAAAAGTCTTGCACTGATGAGCAAAAAGTCTTGCAGTCTTGGCTTGCAGAAACCCTTGCAGTCTTGTCTTGGTCTTGCTAATTGTGTAAGACAAGACTTTTTGCTCATCACTGCAAGACTTTTGGCACTTAGTGTTGAACAAAAAGTCTTGCTATCTTTATTTTGCAGTCTTGTCTTGTCCTTATCCTGTCTCGTCTTGGTCTTGCCTTCACTAATCGAGAGTATCTCACTTCTATGGTATCATTGCTGTAAGGGTCTTAAAATTTTAAAAACCCTCTTATTGCACTCCCAAGGACTATACTTTCTCGAGTTTCATTACAAAATTGTTTTGTTTGTAGTAAAAGATAAGAGCATCGAAGTTGTTTTGCAATAAGCTCTTAATTTGACTGGCATAATACAAAATATTCAAGATGGGGTCAATACTTTCGAAACACTATGTACACGGCGTATAAGGCATCCTGTCCAGTAAGATAGAGCAAGAAAACTTTTGCCCGTGCTGGAATCATTATATCTCGGAACTCGAGGCAATAAAGGATCCTCTCTAAAACAAACTCCAGATAGCACACTTTATACATAGATAGGCAAGCCTTTAGAAAAGCTTTGAAATCAGTAATGAAGTGATGCAGAGCTGGGCTATATAGGCTTGGTAGCCCGAAGCCAGGAGCTAAAGGAATCTAAAGCAGACGCTGTACACTAGGCAGTTACGTTAGACTTAAAAAAGATCTCCGGTCCTTTCTTATGTAAAAGTTTAAGCTTAGGTCTTACCCTTTATACTACCAAGCCGTCGTGTCGTTCACGTCAAGATGCAATGCTTAGTAGTAAGCTTAGATCGAAAGATAGGAAAAGGATATGATAAGTTAAGGCTGTAGTCTTGAGATAAGACCACTGATAAGCTTCCTAAGCTCCATAGGATGGCTTTATACTTCCTGTCGCAGCCGACCAAACAACCTATGAACATGGGTACAAAGTACCTTGCCAAAGTACCAATTGGGACTCCGCCCGCACTTGAGACAGCCCTACCCCTAACCTAACCTAATCTAACTCCTATTATGCATAGCGGTGGTTGGACTATAATTAAGATCTGCGTGCTTCACTTTTGATTTAACGATTCATACAGCTTTTCATTATAAACGTTAGTAGTAGATGCATTTTTTCTAATTTGAGATTCTTGAAAGACCTTTGTCTGCACGGCAGCAACCTAAGACAACGCCTGAACTTCTTGTTAGGTCAATTTCTGATGTAGTTAGTAGTTCAGTTTACATAACATAATTTGAGCTAAACACTTTGTAGGATTCTTGGAGATACCAGGTGAGACCTAACTATAACTAGAGACTTAGAACAACGGAAAACCCTACGAATGCTCATGGAAATCATTTTTCAGATTCTCTACTCCTTAATGATTTAAATCCCTAGAGTAAAATAATTTCGACTCGACGAGCAAAACATTTAAATAGAAGTGTGGATCATCGCACGTTCACTACAAACAAAAAATTCAAGACGCTACTAAGTGGAGCGAATTTGGAATTCTGTCAATATGCTCCGAATAGGACAAAATTGGAATTTTAAGAAATTCCAAGGACGAAGAAAACGAGCAATTAACTTGCTGACCACAAAGAATGACATTTACATGCTCAATAGAGTGGTTGTCGCTCGATTACACTAGCCAAGCAGCATTGGACGTGGTCAGTACTCTGTTGGGGGACCATTTAGAAAAACCACCTTCGATACTCGCGTTTGGAAGGAAAAGCCATTCGAAAAAGATAAACAATAGACAAAGCTTTTCGGCACCGGAGCTTATAACACTATTCAGGGCCAGTATGATTAAGTTATCTGTGTTTTAATACAAACTGCCCTTATTTTGAGTTATAAATGATGAACGAAGCCTTAACCCGACAAAACAATACCTTTTAGTACAGGAATACATCTTGCACATTTAGGGCCCTATACATCATCGAGGAATACCTTTAACCGAGAGTCAAGGATTACCTTTACCCACAATCGGTGGTATGCTTAAAATACTTAAATATCAAGTAACTGTAAAAAAATAGGAATTTTTAGTTTTGGAAATTATTTTCTAATATTTTTGAAAATCAGTGGGATGTTGTATCATCGAGGCTTTTGCACGAGTTTTCGTATAAAGATCTATCGCTCCTGCTTTATTGCGATTAATCTCAGTGTAAAGCTCACTCCAATATGGTTAAGACTTGTTGGTATGCAAAATGAATTGTTGGTATGCAATTAAATTATTAAATTAACCCCATTCTTGCATTTTATGCGGTGTTAACTAGGTTGATGTTCACGTTAAACTTACACTTTAGGATTATCTTCGTTAATGCATACGACCGGTTCTGTCGTCACCATAGTGATTTGAAGTGAAGCAAATTATTTATTATTCGAAATTTAGAGATCAAGATTAAATATCACATGAAACTAAGATAATTTACATGAACATGAAACATGAAATTAGGCAAATTATCGCAATTTTCTTCCGCTTTTACAACAAAAATAATAATTTCTAACTTTTTACGACGGGAAGTTCCAAAATTGATCATAATCTTCTGTGCGATTGCATGAAAATCCCAATTATTAAAGCGTGTGCCTATAATAAATTAAATAATTTCAAAATCATACTGTTATAAAAATGGTAATACCCCACTATAATTATTTGGAAAATCATACTAAAAAATTGTTAATTGTGCTTGAACTTTGAATCTTACTAGACATTAATAAATTAACGCGGCTAAGCACTTATACTTTTTCAAGGCAGACTTATCAGACTTGATTTTTATCATTAATTAAAATGTCTTCTTCTCCCGTGTGTCTTCTTTTTATCTTAAGTTAATTTTAATGAACGAAAAAAAAAGAAATTATCTTTCAGGAAAAAAATAATTAAAAAATAATAAAAAAATTATTCAACGTATACTAATAATGAGGCATGTGCTGCAGCAGTACACACGCTTATTCATTTCAGAAGAAAATTTGTTTAAATAAAGCCAACAATTTCATAACAGCCAAAGCACGTGCAATTTATGAGCATCTCTTCTTCACATATGAAACCAATTTAAAAACCCCAGCAATAATTTTTCGATTTGTTTATTTGCATTTTGTAAGATGTTTGGTTTTTTTTTGTTTTTTTGAAAAAGTTTTGCAGTCAATTTTTCGAAGTTTATGAAATTCAAATAACAAAATTTTTACTACTTTTACACCAAATAGAATAATTTGTGGATTTTGTTTTAGTAGTAAAAAGAAAATAGTAATAAAACATTTTTATGGTCGAATTGTTCCTAAAAGTACGTCAGTCGTGAAATTAGTGGTATTCAAAATGTGCATGAAGAATACATGCTGAATACATTTAGTTTAAAGATCGTCATTATTTTTTGCCAAATATTGACTGACGTAAAACCGCAGGTGTCTTTTATTCTGATTATCTAGTTAACACAAGTTATTTTCGGTTTTATCTAGATTTAACCAAATATATCTGATTTTGGCATAGCTTTGTCAAATAATTAAAAGACACATTTGTTCTATTGTCTCAATTAAGCCATTGTATCCTATTATTTTTCCTTTCCTTTTTTTTTTGTGGATAAAACACACAAAGTATGTATCCGTATATTTTATCATTGTTCTAAAATAAAGTCTATTGTTCTTTTGTATAATTGGTATCTTCTTGCCGGATAAAAAATTGTTATATCAAATGTAAACTGTCTCAAAATACCCCCAGTGATATCGACACGTTCCAGGTATTTACCCAGTTACGCGAAGGAATACGCCATTATTCTTAAAATACGACTGACAACAACTAGTTGCAAGAAGGTACTCCACGTGAACTTTCATTCGATTGATTGATAATAATTTGCAATTATTAGAAAATCTCCAAGCTGACATTCAAAAATTTCTAGTCATAGTCCACATTTCTGCCCGGACTGACTCCACCGATTAGCACTGATAAGTACTAAATTACTTGCAATACTTACATTGAACTTTAGAAATTCCTGATTAGTTAGAAATATTTTCATAATCCCAGACTGTTTTTTATTACTATCGCAAGTATTAATTTTAATTTATTTTTAAATGCCTGGATTATACCGTATATTTTATCTAAAGAGGATAAGATTCAAGAGTATTGAAAAAAACCTTGAACCAATGCAATTAGTTTATCATTATTTTAAACGCATGCATTTTATTGAGTTTTTCATTTAGATAGAGTCAGGTTAGAAAATGGAAAGTCCAGAAAGTTCAATTGAGAGTTTAATTAATGTAAAATCATCTTTGATTGATAACATTGCGTTAGGGAACTTGATTTTCATTGATAGTGCATCAGTTCAAGCTATTTTATTAATATTGAAATGATTTATATAAAATTGGGGATCACATTTCCTATTAATAGAAAACGTGTGATAGAAATTAAATTAAGTAATTTGATTTAGTCATGAAAAATGTTTTTCCAACTTAAACTTCTACCCAAATCTTTTACACCAACATCAGATTAGCTCATTTGGCTTATCCCCTATACCTTCAGACTCACTTTTCACGCACAATCTTTCACAGTCTGTATTCCCGAACTCCTACAACATTCCAGAGTTCAAACGCAAAGTTCATCGCCATTTTCTCCGACTAGTAGTACAAAGGGTGATTCAGCTTCGCATCACTACAAAAAACATCTTCCGGACTCTAATCTCAAACCTAATCAAACTATCAAAATAAGCTTGCTTACGAACTGGCAGTACAAAGTGTTATTCCTGACCTTAAAACTGTCACATCATGTCCCCTTCTCTATCAAGAATCAAATATTTTGAAGACGCCATACCTCTTGGTGAAAAATGTTCGTTTAATGATATTATTAAGTACTAGCTGGAACCCGGTGCGCCTCGCTGCACAACTAAGCCAATAGTATGGCGTGCGCCAAAACAATTGGGAATCTCAAAATCGATGGGCACTGAGAGTCTCAAATCCCGGGATGCAAGTACATTCGTAAAGAAAAGTGTAACTCCGTTCGTTTAAAAACCCAAATCACTTGCTCATTTATATCCCTAATCACAATTCAGCGGTCTCACTGCCACACTTGTCGTGGTCAGATGCTATGAGGGAGTGTTTTTGCCCGTAAATGAATTTCGAAGAAGAAATTACAATGCACGTCCGCTTGAACTTTATCCATACACGAAATTTTAATGGGTGTGAAATTGTCAGTTCGCCGCCTGTGCTTATATTTCCAATTCTTTTGGTACGCGCTATAGCTTCCGTTTATTTTGCAGTTGAGGTGATAAGAATTTTAATATACAGTAGGAGCCATTTTCGTATTTTTGATTCCGAATAATATCGATGCTATCGATTGAAATTTCGCTATTTGAAACGACCAAAAGTTGGTTTTTTCAATACTGTTCCATAGATGTGATGCTTTCAAGCATGCATCCGTTCAGCTCATTTGCAGGCTTTGATCGAAGTATACCAGGCAAAGTTGAGCAAGTAGTGTCAGAGCGCCTACCATGGATTAGGTTTCCCTCGGAAATCTTGAAAAGCCCTGTCATGCGCTTCGACCTATTTTTTATAGGCCATGGTGCATTCGCTCCAAAATAATAATTTTGCACGGATGTGGCAATACGGGAGTTTTTACTGATGTTACATGTAGGTGTTTCTCTCTGGTTCAAATTCAATAGGAACTTGGGTGCTCAATACACTAAACATCCACCATCAAGTAGCGTTGATGCAATTCCCGATGATGTCACACTTCACACTATGAATGGAGACAGTTAATACGTTCAATAAGCAACGTTTGGCAACATTTGGCGAACTTTTCAAACATTTAACGGCATGATAAAGAGTAATTTTTCCGTAAGAAATATGAAAAAAAAATATGTCCCATGCAAAATTATTGTATGTTGAAAAATCAAGCACCTTGAAATCTATGCAAATTTCCAGGTACCATAGCTCAAAAAGAAAAAGCGACGAACATCTGATTATTGAATTTGTCGTCTTTTTGGTTTCGAGACCTTTCATTTAAGCCATACATTGCTAAAATCAGGCACATGCAGGCGAAGTTACTTCAATCCAAGTTCAGAGAACCGCGTCCTTCGCGATAAATCTGATTTTTTCAACAAAATTGTACGGCAACTATCCGTAAATAAACTCCGATCGATCTGAAACTTTGGAAATCGTATTTTTTTCGGAAAAAAACCAAAACAAAATGGATCTGACTTCCTTAGCAGAAATTTGAAGAGTACCTCCCATACAAAAGTTTCGGATTTTTCTATATCAGTACACTACAGCTACCCGAAGGTTTCGAGATAGCCTATATGTTATTCTGAAGTATGAGCTACATTATTGTAAAGTTTCATTAAAATCTATTCAGTAGTTTTTGCGTGAAAGAGTAACAAACATCCATACAAACATTCGCGTTTATAATATTAGTAAGATAGCCTATAGCAAAAAACCTGTGTGCGTTGCAAGTAGTGATGAGCAAAAGTGGTCTTGTTCTTGCAGTCTTGTCTTGTTCTTGCACATTTTGCAAGAACAAGAACAAGAACAAGACTTAGTTATGCTTGCAAGAACAAGAACAAGACTAACTGTGCAAGAACAAGACCCAGAGCAAGATTTCTTGCAAGATTCTTGCAAAAATTCCACCTAAATTCATTCTATTAAAAACATTTTCTAGGTGAGAAACCGCAAATATTTTGAAGCAAAATCAAACCTTAGATGTCAGTATTCAGTAGTTCAAGTAGTTTATTAGAAAAGAAAAAATGCTCTAAAAAATTCTTTTTTGAGTAACCTCTTTTGCTTTTTGGATGTCAAGGAAACTCGGACTTCTCAATGTATGTAATATTTTCCAGGCCTCCACATTGGTTACATCGCATCGTAAGAACGACAGGAGCGTGGGCGGGCCAGTTTTTGTATTGATGCAAAGGGATTTAATAATTTCAGGGGCGCAAACATAATAACGTCACCAAGAGCAGTCGTGAAACTGATTTGTTTAATAAAAAAGCCATGTGGAATTCTCACCTCAAAGGTAGTAAATTTTCGGTGTATACAAACTTTTGACGCTGACTGACTGACGCTAAAATTATAATAGTTTTAAAATCAATTTTTTGCATTTTGTTGTTTGGATATATTTTTTTTATTAAAGTCTAGGTTTTTTTCAATAACCATTTTATAAAATCAACATACAATACCTACTACATGCGAGAAAATACCTTGGCCTTGCAGTTTTGTCTTGCCTTGTCTTGGTCTTGCACATTTAGTAAGAACAAGAACAAGCCGTAGGTATATTTGCAAGAACAAGAACAAGCCTTAGGTATGTTTGCAAGAACAAGAACAAGACTTAGCTATGCTTGCAAGAACAAGAACAAGACAGACTGAACAAGAACAAGACAACAACAAGACTAGATTAGTCTTGTCTTGTTCTTGCGTTTGCTCATCACTAGTTGCAAGGCTTTTAAATAAAAAAAAAAATTATGTGTGCGTTGTACGCGGTAGGAAAAAAACAATAAATCTGGAAAAAAATTCCCTCTTCCCAATCTTATCGGTGATTCAATTAGAACAGCGTTATGTATTCAAGTAGATGCATCTAAACATGTAACTTCTCGGTGAATTGGAATTTTAACTTTCTCTTTTCGGTTAGCCGTTACACTGCTCCCTTCTTACTCAGTATTCGTCCCGAACACAGCTTCCTCCAGGTCCCGTTTTTTCCGATCGAACTTTTTGGAAGCGATAGATGACATCGTTTAACCTCGTGATGACAATGTAGGGGCGCCCAAATTAGCAAACTTCGACTCTTTCTACCGTTTTTACTGTTTCTATACTGGTTAGAGGGAATTTTAAAAATTTACTACATTTCAGAATGTGGCTTGGGAAAATTCGTGCGTCATATTGGACCCGCAATTTTGAATTTATAAGCTTTGATCATAAATTCGTTGTTTGCCCTAAAAGCCCCCAGATACCGATTTTCATTGCAATCGGAATACAATTGGAAAAATTCGTCGGCCATATTGGCGTGGCCATTTTGAATTTATAAGTTTTGATCATAAATTCGTTATTTGCAACCTTAGAAACCCCTAGATATTCACTTTCATTGGAATCGGAATACAATTGGAAAAATTCGTCCGCCATTTTGAATTTATAAGTTTTGATCATAAATTCGTTATTTGCAACCTTAAAATCCGCCAGATTTCGATTTTCATTGGAATCGGAACACAATTGGCAAATTCGTCGGCCATATTGGCACGGCCATTTTGAATTTATAAGTTTTGACCACAAATTCGTTATTAGCGACCTTAAAAACCTCTATATACCAACTTTCATTGAAATCGGAACACAATTTGCGTGGCCATTTTGAGTTTTCGGCGGCCATGTTGAATTTTTTTATAAATTATAGCCTATATGTTATTCTGATATATGAGCTATATTATTGTAAAGTTTCATTAAAATCCATTCAGTAGTTTTTGCGTGAAAGAGTAACAAACATACATACAAACATTCACGTTTATAATATTAGTAAGATAAGATTTTCGATCACTCGACTGCACTTTCTTCACTATCGTTTTTCGATCGATCGTTCTGATCGTGTGGAAGTTTGTAACTGTGCCTTTGCGTAAACTTCTAAATGAAGGTCGCCATATTCGCTAGGATCGCAGTGGGAAAACGTCAAACTAACCTTTAAATTCACCAAACAATTGCGTTTATTCTTCACTGAGAGCAATTGCGGCTTTGTTGCCGAACAGTTTTTCTTACCGAATTTTTCGTGCAAAATTGAAAACATTGTAGCTTGTGATATGCCTGTGGTCTCAACTATACCACGCACTTTCAATCTTCGATCACTTAAAACTAAATCAGTGGTGGCGAACCTTTTTCAGTTAGCATGTCCAAAAAATAACAGTCTCACTTTTCACAGTCTCACCAAATGCTCGTATGAGTAAAGGATCAAGTATTCCGACCTTAAACCTTTGTTTATTAATGAAACACAAAAATAAAAGGTAGTCTACCAGACACTTGTTTCCCGCACAGATACGGAAGATCTGGGTTTTCTAGTATAAAAATGTCCAAACTTTAATTTGGTTGTTGTTTGAAACTCTTACTCGAAACTCTTACGTTGCGGGTACAAAACTACAACGAATAAAATGGTGTGCCAAGGCATTAGCACCTAATTTGACCAGGCAGAGCATCATATTATTTTTACTCTGTAAGTACTGCATTTTCAGAGTAATTCCAAGTTCTTACTCAATAGGTCATTTTGCCTTCTCAAAAATTTTACGGAAAACGCACTTACCAAACTTGGGCACCACTTCCGCCCAAATAGACCAAGATATTTCTCATGGTCACTGTGAGTGATTACATTTCAAAAAATTACATCCTCTTACTGGATAGGTCACGTTTTTTACAGCCAGTTCTTGGACTATGTGGATTGCCCAATAAGGCCCGCATAAAGCATCTAACGCCTTGCCCTATCGCAAGTGGAAAATGGAGCCTAAACAATTTGAGAAATTCGGATATGCCAGTGGCAGCTACAGGGGTGTCGAAAGCTTCATATTTTTAATCACGAGTGTCGTTTTTTCAAACAGTCCCCCAACTGAGTACTAATCGCTTCCAACGCTTCTTGACCTCCGCAATTGAACGAGAAGTGGTCGATTGAGTATGCTAAATGACCATCAATATAGTCGGTTGAAACATAAAGCAAGGACCAACAAAAACTAAAACTTTGTATGAGTAAAATTGAAGCTTAATACCCAGGCTTCATCAGTCGAACTGCGCAAGTTTGAGCAAATTGGTCTACTGAATTCCAATTTTTGCCTGAGTTCACATATTGAAAACAGGAAAAATAAAGCCTAAGATCGCCCAACAGAACATGAAATTGAGGTTAAAAGTAAAAGCTCGCTCAAAAGAGACTAATCTACTGGAATAATGGAATGTCATTTCATTTGCATTTCTAACTTCTGCCGAAAAGCAACAACAGTTTCAGGCTCGAACTGAACATGCCAGCCAATAAAACCACTTATGACACTTGAATGAAACTGAGGCCGGTGAAACCGGGGTATAAGCTTAAAGCTTTTTAAAAACGTTCCGAGCTCGTACGGCAGATGTTTTCATTGACCCAATTCATTTGTAATGAGGTTTAGCTCATAGAGCCGTTATGATAAACTGATAGGACATACCTCACTTCAGTATCGTAGATTTTTCTTTGTGTGGTGCTAATGAGCAATCAAAGGGAAATCCCCTCATTCGACATGCCCCTTTAAATACTATTCAGCTAACATGAAGTGAGAGGTATTGTACAATTTATTCGATATAAGACAATACTTTGTTTTGGAGGCTTTGAATTCGACACGATTGTTGCGACCGTAATCGAAAATGAGTTCAATCCCTCTATAGATTGAGTATGACATAATGTATGTCTGCGATCGCCAAGCCAACATCTGACACGTGCTGGTCTTGCATTATAGAAGGCGTATGAGTAATGCAGAGTAACATAATCATGCAAAGCTGTGAAGTGTGTATTGAGGGGGATTGAGAGAGCAGATCATTTACAAAGATTAGAAATATAACAGGTCCCAGGTTTGACCCTTGTGGGACTCCGGCAGAGATGGGATTGGGTTTGGATTTGACGCCATCCAGTATTTCAATAATAATTGCTACGACAATTAGCTACGAGTTTAGTTAACAGGAACTGTTTACTATGGGATGGAAACAAATCAGGGTCAGGGTCAACCCGAGGGTAAATATTCTATTCGACTTTTATCTTAAAGGTTCGGGTTCGATTCTTCTGAGCGCCGTGGTATTTGGTCTTTCCATTGTTTCTGAAGAATAGCATTTCCCTACACTCTCTTTTGATATTGCCTGTAAAGTAAAACTAGGGACCCATTTCTTTTCGCCGGAATCAGCGTTCTCTTGCGGTAGTATTGATTGGTAGCGCATTAAAACTGCGGGTTGTGGCTGGCCTTTCGAAAAATGAGATGTGTTTAATGCATGTGTTAAAATATAACACTTTTTGATGTAGATTAAAAAACAAAAACAATGTTCAAAGGGGGAGAATAAGTACCCCAGGAACCGGCTAGAATTGTCTGAAAATTGTCACGTAGTCTATACAATTTTCATTTCTTTGAGACTATTTTTTTTCCTTTAACGTCAAAATCCTCGATATCCTTGTTTTTTGTCACAGTGCCACATGCTAGCTAGTAAACGAAACTATTTTCACATATTTATGCTCAATTATTAATAAAAAAAGCCCATAACTGTCTATACTATCCAAATTACGTTCTTGCGTGACAAAACGTCTACGTGTGTGCCCCCCATCAATGACAATGTCAAAGTCAAGAACGTTCGACCATTCTTAATAATAAATAATTAAGGTTGGGGAAATTATATGCAGACCAGCACAAGCCTTTTATCAGCTTAATTCCCTGTTCCTAGTCGTATACACTTTTCCAATCAATCAATATCGATCATTCCGACTTCTGACCAACCACAACCGCGACGACATTCTTTCACTGGCTTTCTTCTTCTTTTTTTATTAATATTACTATCCGCGATGGCGGTAATTATACTGTAGAAGGTTCCGGAGGTTAATTGATATTAAAACGTATTAGTGGATATGGAAATTATATCTTTACGATCAGGTGAAAGCTTAACTGTCTTAATTAAGTAATGAGGTAGAAACGGTTATGGTCAAGGAATATGGTGCAAAGAAAGGGCTATCTGTGCATTTTATGGAAACAGCAATTTTTTTTCCTTGTGGAGGGGGGTTTGTTGGGAGTTTAAAACCGAATTTTCGAGATCCGGAGGGGAGTCCTTCGGCCGCCATCTTGTTTTTAGTGTGAAAAATGGTTTGCCGTATATCTCGGAAACCGTGAGACCTACAGAATTTTGGTTAAAGCATTTTTATAGATAATCAAATTATCTACAACTTTCGTTAATAATGTTTTGCCGTAATATTAATGATAAAAAAAAGATGGGCTAAAAATGATAAAAATTTTGGGGGTGATGAGTTTTAAAGCGATCTATTCTGATCAAACCATTGACCAGACACTTATGAGGATGATGAAAACGTCGGGTGGACTAACCCGAGGGCGTGGGATTTTTGCAGTATACTTGTTTCCTGGAAGCAAGTAGAAAATTTCTGTGATTTTTCTATAGAAACCTCATACCAACATGTCGATCACAGAGTTACAGAGTCGATCGCAGATTCATAGAAAAATTAGACCATTGGCTTGCATCGCATGAATCATTTTTGGAGAGATCGGAATTAATTTCAATATTTACCGGTGTCGTTGTTCATGATCGCATTAATTACTACCGCGCGATCGAGATTGGGGATGCTGTAATGTCTCAAAATATTGGAGCAAATTTTCAAGACTTATCATACAAGAGAAAGAACAAAGTGCTTCCTTTGAGTGCACTCTCGAGTTCGATTGAGGTGGTCGTTTTAAATTCCTTGCTTCTCTTTCAACGAATGTGTTGCTTACCTAGGCCGCGATCACCCGAATGTTTTTTTCTTAAAACCCGCAAAAGGACGTTTGCCTTATATGGTGGTGAAAAGCAAGAAACATCATTAAATATACTACGGTATAGGCGATTCACAAAATGCAAATTTAATATCTCTATGCTCCCTCCTACACAAGATGCAGCTCGTATGCATATATTTAGACTATATCAAGCACAAACGTGGCTAGGACAATATAAAGATCCCAAATGCTGGGACTGGAAAAAAAATGCCGCGAATGTTTGTACCAATTAAATGGACGATGGTGCCGGGGCGTCTCCAGATCTGTTGAAATTAATTTTTTGTAGGTGCAAAACCAAGTGTGGTGCAGCCTGCGGGTGCCACAAGGCCTAAAATGCTCTGCGATTTGTTAGAATTTCAATGGTGAAACTTGTAAGAACCTGGTAGAAGTCTCAAAGTTGTTAGACGAGGATTAGGTAAGGTTAGGTTAGATATGGCTGAGCTGTTGGTTTAAGCTCATACATTTAGGCCAAAAGGATAGGCCCATTGTGATGCCATATTAATCCCACTTTAAAACTGATGTTAAAGTGTCGTTTCTTCGCTAAAACCATCTCGAGGAAGTAATGAATCTTCTAAGTTGCGGAATCCCAATCTGACAAATTTCCGCAAGGGTGTTTAGAAAGGGTTTCCCCAAATATGGTTAACCTTATTCTGCTTAGGACCGGGCAGTGACAGAGGAGATGTAGTACCTACACTTTTCGCCTCGTCCAGATTCTTACAGCTTCTGCAGAAATCGTAGGTCTCAAGACCTAAGCGGGTCGCATGCGTCCCTATCAGGCAGTGTCCGGTCGGCACTTCCACTATAACTGAGAGGTCTTGTCTCCCGAGTCTCGAGGTGGTCCGCCTGAGATCATAAGAGGGCTAATTTGGCCAAAGTGAATTTATTAAGATCCCTCCAATGCTTTTTCGCTTGTTGCATTGTGTGTTGCTTGCATTGGAGTTTAAAGGCGGCCCAAGGTATAGGGCCTTGCTGTTTGATTTGTTGAACAGCCTCTTGCATGGCTAGAACCTTAGCTTGGCATACACTGCAGTAATCGGGTAGTCGGAAGGAGATTTCAATCCCAAGTTCTGGGGTAAATTCTCCTTCTCCCACCCGACCCTCGAGCTTAGAGCCATCAGTATAGAAGTTTATGGCACCCTGAAAACTATGTGGTCTATTTATTCATTCACGACGTGAAGGGATGTGGACTCCGTAGTTCCTCGTGAAGGTAATTTCGGGAATGCAGAAGTCGGTTTTTGTGGGGATAGTAACAGAGTTCTGCACCCTCGTTCTTTTTTTGACGAGGACACTGAAACTCCCACGGATAATAACTGTTTTATTATTATAGAAGATGACAACGCTTCAATAAATGACCCACAACCTGGCCCTTCAAAAACAAAGAAATAATAATCTCACCAGTAGCTATCGGTGGATTAGGCCTACAGGAGAACCACTTTGTTTGGTGTGGAAATTAGTCCAATTTAAAATAGACCATTTTTCACCACTCAAACCAAAATGGCGGTCGAACGTCACGCCTCTGGATTCCGAAAACTCGGTTTTATACTCTTAACAAACCCAATGAAAAAATAAAATTGCACAGCGGTTATGATTTTTTTGAAATACAATTACAGAATCCTAGTAAAATGTAATCTAAGAATTTAATCGAAATTTTTTTCTGATTAGTTTCAAGTAATTGCGATAAAGTTCGCGTGTCACCGAGCAGCACGTTTTTCGTTATCATCATATTCATTGATGTGAAAAATTCCAAGTGTTGCTAAGAAAATTTCGGCACTTAGATTCCAATTATCGACTTTAAATTCCGGCGATAAAAAGTTTCCACTTTCTTAATGTGTACTACACTAGCGACTCTCTCGAGAGAAAGGGGAAAGCACCATTTCTTCAATTTAATAACAAAAAAAATCGCGCTGTTGTTTGATTTAAAAATAACTTAATCCAAAAATATTGTTATAAAAGAGAATGAATGATTTCGATGTCAGGTGTTAAAGTCCCGCTCAGATAAGCGGATTTACACACGATTTCTTTCCGCAACACAAAATCTTTACGTTAGCCTCACAATCAATGATGATTGATCGTGAGGGAAATATTGAAAGTCAGCTGGGGATTTTCTTTATTTTTAAGCGCTCGACTCAATTAACTCCCGCCAGTGTTGACATACTTGTAAACAGTTATCGTGGCTCAATTAATCTGGTTTTCCGTTGGGTTAATGATTGTATAAACTTAAGTAGTTTCTATTTATAACTGCATCACGCGGCTCCCAAGTGCAATGCTAATAAAACGCGACGCTGTCTGTGCCAATGGCTGCGAGGTATCCACCACACTATTGAGGCTATTGGAAAAACCTGACTCATTCAAAAGAGCATGGAGTTATCTAAAAGACTCTCAATTTCGTGCTAAGTTTACTTTCAACAACTGGAAACTTATCCAACGGATTCCCCTTACCGGGTCAGGTGATCGCGAGCTTTTTACAACCTATAAAACACATTCGACTCGACTCGAGGCTATACCCAATGAATCATTCATCTGAGGAAAAACTACTGACTACTTCCCAGAACTAAGTTTTGTGAAACTGGTTTTTAAAGTGGGACCCGCTGATGGCGGTCTATTAACATACAATAACGAAAATGAGCAATCCATGTTGCATAATTGATGTTTGCCGCAAATGAATATCGCCAGCCGCCTTCAGCCACATCCAGCTGATCAACGGGTGCGCTTAGTCAGCTTCAGTCTATCTGCTGGACAACAATAGACCAAATGAGATCTTGGATAACCACAGTATTGCAAATGCCGACCCGTTTTTTTTGTGCCATGTTGAAACATTTGCTAATTGGTGCAATTAGCTTCAATTTAGTAACATAGAAGCCGTCGGTAGTTTTTTCAGGTCTTTTTAGCAACAGCATGAATTTTAGAAGATGACTCAAACCGATCCCACGATAGGAATTTCCACGAAAAAGTGATCAAGCGACTTTTCGATATAGTTCATCCACGACAAATACTGTTTTTATAGTATGTACAAAACGGCGAGAATGTTTAGTCATAATTCTCCAAGTGGAAAAGCTTGCTAATGTAGACTCTACATCGTCCATAGTTTATTGTCTAGACATACACGATGCGTGGGAGTTAGTAGATGCTTAGTCTTATGAAATTCTGCCTTAGCCATTTTAGATATATGTACATATGTAGATTCGTTGATCTGCCATAAGAGAGAAAGTTTTGTTTCTATATTATTACATCTTTCACATTTTATGAAATATTTAATATTATTGAACGATATAATATATATATATATATAGTAAAGTAGTTTTGAAGAACAGATTTATGCAATAATAAAATTGTCATCTCACAGTGCTGGTTTCTGAGTAGAATTATTTCTAGCGATCGAAATAAGAAGAGACTAAAATTTCTAAACTATATAATAAAAATGTCAGAATTTTATGAGCTGGTTACAAGGATAATTTTGCAGTAAAACAATAACAAATTGGCAATTTTAAAGGCGGAAAATTTTATTATTTAAGAGTAATAAAGATGAAAGAGCATTTTATAGTTTCCGGTCTACCAGTATAACATGTCCAGAAAGCAGCAATGAAATATCAATTGCTGGTATTTTAAAAATTTGTTGTGGGCTTCCATTTTTTTAAACATCTAGTTTAGAAATTTTTCTTTATATCAACGGTGTTGTAGCTGGAATTTTTACATAGGCGTACTGTTTACATCTAGTATTAAATTTCCTGAACAGATAATCCAAATTTAAATTTTACTACTTAATTTCGATGCAATCCTTGACAAAAGAGTAGAAAGGGGGCGGAAAGGGATTTTTCTAGCAGTTTTGAATCTATCTTGTTTTACTATTAAGCAGTTGGAGAACTAGAACGAGAATCTAGCCAAACAGGCCCGACCGAGAACAATGAAGAGGAGCAGGCCCGCCATTAATTGGGGCCGCTGGGACGAATTGCCCCGGCTCCAAGGGCAAAAAGGGGCCCCGTGGATAAATTGAAACCCAAAAATTGAAAACCCCACATCCCTGCGGACTAATCGTCTATCGGCCCCGAAACTACCTTGCCAAAAAGTCAAAACCGCCATAATCCTGCGTATCTGTATGTTGGGACATTTGGCTTGCCCAAGTAGTCTCTTTAATACATACCACTGAAGTAGTAGTAGTATTAAGGAAAAAGAGAAAACTTACCCATCGGGAAATGGGCCAAAAGGCTTAGTTCGTTCTCCTTCCCATTCCAGTTCTATATGTTTTTTAACAGCGTGCAGCACTCCTCTTACTTCTGCTTTCTTTAGAGGCGTTTTTGTAGCAGTCGCAAAAGTAGAAAAAACTTTCTAATCCTCCAATTTATGTTATAGCGCTTGTGAATGTGTGAAACAACTGCGGTGTCGAAAAGCCTTATATTTTTGTTCACTTTTTACAATTGCCTTTCCACCGTTCGCAAGGCGAACGTCGACAACGGTTTTACCAAGCGGTCCCCCAACTAAGTACCAAACACATCCAAAATGCTGCTTAACCACCTCATCGAACAAAAATCCCTCTATATTTGCTCGTTTTCTTCGTCCCATACAATTCCTTAAAATCCAAACGAAGGCTATTAAGGTCGCTCCAAATTAGCTCCTCTTAGTAGCACTTTTTCCCGCTAAGATAGCTTCTGGACTGATTCTGCCAGAAGAAATATAAGTACCAAGCCCTAGAGCTAAGCACAAGGGCCTGTTCCATTCTAGGCTGCACTAAGTAACGTAGGTTTATCCTAAATTCTTTTAATTGTAATGGAAATACATTCGTTTGTTGCTAGGAAGGTTAAAGCGATAAGGTACGTCAAAAACCACTATCAGAATGGAAATTAGTGCTGAAAAACTTTTGCGTACATATCTGGAGATATATGATCTTCTGCTTAAACGGACGATCATAACAAAGGCTCCAAATGAAGAACCAAGCACTTCGCCAGCTGATGTGTCAACATATCTCCTCAAATGTGCACCAGTACCAGCAGAACCATCCTAGGTGCACAACTTTTTCAAAAATAAACTCTCTGTAAATCTGTGAACCCGTTCTGAACTTCAAGCTGATTATGCCGACAAAATATGAAAACAGCCAATCTCCATCAAATCCGCAGGCTACGGTCGCTATAAACTGACTAATACCGACCGTTTCTTCTGAGAGCCGAATCAACAACCTCACAGTCAAATCACCTTTCTTGAACCCATTACAGCCCCCGATTGTAAAAAATATCTTAATATCGGCAGATTCATCTGAGAATCGATATTTACTTTCGCGTTTGAGAGAAAGAAAGGTCTTCGATAATTTTTGACTTTTCCTTGCTCACATGTATAACAAACATCTTACCCACCAGCGATGAGGATAACCTTTTTTCACACACACGCTTCACCATTCCGTGTGGATATTAGCACTCAACTCAACTTATAAAATGTATGATCATATCTCCTAGTTGACATTGGGTGGTGTGAAATACTAATTGACATTGGGGTCGTGTGAATAAAAACTGAGTGTGAGTGTTCACTCAATATTTTTGAGAGATCTCTCAACTTAGGGTGACTATTCCATAGCCTATTCCATAGCCCATTCAAAACGTGGGTTTGGGTTTTGAAACAAAACACCGTTTTGAAACTCATTTCCTATATATGTTTTTTGGATCGCTAATTACGAAAATCTCAGTCGTGAAATATGGGCTTAAAAATACAAAAAACACCCTGCTAAGGGATTTTCGCGATAATTTCAATAATATTAAAAAAATTCAAGTGAAATGCATTTTTTCATTATTTATTTGCGAAGGTGGTTGATTTACATATACCAAATCAAGCAACATTTAATGATAATTGATAATACTAGAGGGCTAAAATCACAAATTATTTTTCCAACTTTATGCTTAAAATTTGGTTGACTGCGAATGCGTCAGAAAGAAAAAATTATTTTCCACCCTTAACTAGCCCTCAACTACCCCTAGATTAAAGTTAAATTTGAAAAAAAAAAATGATATTCTTTTTTTGGATTTAAAATTTATTTTAAAATCTAAGAAAACAATTGTTTTTCAATGCATTTTTATTTTGTTTCGATTCCTAGGTGGTTCCATTAAATTTCCGAAATTTTTTGTTAATATTTCATGAAAAATAAAATTTAAATTCAAAAACAAATTCAAAATCGACATTTCTCATTTCATGGTGGTTGAGTGAGTGTAAGTAATTTGATGGAATTTTAATTCTCACCGAGTGAGTGTTCACTCTGGTCAAAACACTCTTCTCAAGAGAATCCGCTCAAAATGTTCACTTAGTTTTTCTTAACACCACCCACTGTCTATCCCTACGAAGCCTATAGCTACATAGAAAATAATCGTTTGATTTGTTTCTCCCAGAGCAGTGGGAGTGTTTTGGTTGCCATCAATTTTAGTAGCTTCTGCCTATTTTAATTGCACTCAACTTTTATTTTAGATATTGCATTAAGAAGTTTACTAAATAGTTACAGACATTTACATTTCTAACAAACAGCCATTGGTATAAAACAAATTTGTTCTTTGTCTATTGTAAAAAAAAAAACAATTTTTAAAAATCACAATTTGGTCATCTTTTGTTTAACTTATATCTTATATACGCAATACAACAAAGCCATCATAAAACGTTCTTTAATCCGAGCTAAGACATTTTGCGGCAATTGGGCATGCTTCGATTAATAGGTAAACTTTGATAACAAAAGAAAAATTCAAACAAATTTATTTACAATCTCCTTTCAAATCTAAGCCGCTACACAATCTCAAAATTCAATCAATTTCATTTTCTTGCTAAGCAAATATTTTTGGATTAATTGCAGCAGCACCCTTAGCAATAAAGTCACAATATCTTTATTGTCGCTAGTAAAACCACCACCTTACACTTTTCCTGCGATAACATCGAAACGATTATGTGCGCCGTAAAATTCGGTGTTAATAAAAATAATGATGTCAAATGTGAAATATTATCATAACTTTTGAATATGTGGATACAAAATTAATAACAATTGCGAAATTAACAAAAGGACTTTCTTTTGATGTAATTCCAGTAAATAAACCTAAAAATAACCACTTCTATCCAGTAAAAATAGGTTAAATCAGGTTACGGGGAATTTTTTTAACAATATCTGATCGAAGTATCATACGATAAACCCAATAAATAATTATGGTACGTGCCATAAAGATTCATAACTTCACATTTTGGAAATTCAGTAAATTGTTAAATGAAATTGATAACAAAAATTTAAAAATACTTCTTACGGTAGCCTTTATATGGTGGGATTCCAAAATAAACAACAATTCCCTTTTGAAAATGCAATAAAAATTGCGGTGGTATTTTCTATTTTTAAAAAATGATCGCGTTATTTTTAAATATTTAATAGTCCTAAAGAAAATTAATCTAGAAAATCGTGTGAAGAACCCAACTTAAAATTAACCGACATTTTTGTAATTTGGACTCGAATTTAGTAGGTTTATATGAAGATTAATTCAAAACACCGGAGGTTTTTAACGATAGGATTATAAAAAGCTTCCAAACCAGTTCATCAAACCTATAAGAGATTCAAACCACTAAGAGATTCTCAAAATAATTGTGAAAATATTGGAGCAAGAAGCGATGCCAAAGGACTGAAAAATATACATCTTTTGCTCTGCGCATAGGAAAAGGATAGTCTTTGCCCCAGATTGTGTAAGATAGTCTTTGCCCCATACCATACTCCAAACTTAGGTCACTATAGCTATGCTCTAGGTTAATAAACAGCTGCTCAAATTTTCTATCTATATCTATATTTGATAGAAAAGGCATAATCCCCCACACACTCCCACCCAAATACTGGTTTACGTAGATGACATAGTCATCATTGGACAAAGTGAATCGCTGTACAGGACATTTTCTTACAGATTGAGTGAGCGACACGAAAGCAGGAGCTGCACATCGATGAAAGGTAAACGAAGAACATGGTAGCCCCGTCAGTGAAGCAATTTTGAACATTGGTGCCCCAATAATGGTGACAAACTGTATCACATCGGCCTGAAATCGGTAGCAGTTGCAACAGGCCATGGCCAGTGTCGAAACTAAGCCCTACACCATTTTGGCCGGTATTCCTTAGGGGTCAATTCTGTCACCCGGACTTTTCATAATTTTCATTAACTACTCCTGATTTGCTCCAACTCACTTCACAGCTTCGCTGATGATGATACTCTTTGTTACTCCTACGCCGACGCTAATATAAGACAAGCACACGCCAGCCCTTGTCTATTGGTTTTTTCTACCACTTAGTTTTTATTCGATGCGGTTAAGCTTAAGTATGCGAACTGGTCAACTAGTTCTAACATATGCTCATCTATAGTAGTTTCTTTCTCTGGATGGAGCTGTATGCCTGTTGGAAGTCCTCAAAGATCTGTTATACATTAACATTATATTCTTTAGTGACTGTTCCACTGAAATTATCGGCCTTTTGTTTGTATTTTTCTGGCAACGCAAGACTATCCCGCTCCGCTTTCTTTCATATTCTGCAGTGTCTATTCTCGACCACACTACAATCTATAAGTTCATCTAAAAAAAGAACAACTCGACTGTGGAATAATCTACCGCAATTAGTATTTCCGAACTCGTATAACATTTTAGAGTTCAAACTTGAAGTTCAGATCTCGATAAGCCCTCCGAGCCTTTTCTTACCTATCCTATTCTTCTCTATCTTTTAAACTAAGATTACAAGAGGCCGCACCATAAGGGAATATCAAAATCCCTGTTTCCATGCGCAGGGAGAGTCTCAAGTCCTCACAAACGAGGAACGGCACTCTATTTGATTAAAAACGCAAGCACATTTCCCTTCTTTTATGGTGTGGGCTCTAGTAGACATTGCAACCACATAAAAAATGTTCAATTTCAAATAAATCGGTGAAATTGGCAGGGTACGTAAATGCTCACTAATGAGCAACTCGTAAGTGAGAACTTATAAATTCACTCTCATGCATGAGGGAAGAAAAGGTTTCAACCTCGACTTGCTCGCACTCATGAGTGAGGCTATGTACATAGACTGCTCATGCACGCATAAGTGAGGAAAAACATTTTTGTCATTTTGCCCAGGGGCGTGAGTGAGCGTATAATAAGTATACCCATCGCTCACTCAGGTCAGGTTAGGCTTCCAAAAAGAAAAGCACTTGGATATCTCTATAAGATTAGCTTTAACTATAATGAGCTTAAACTGCTTTATTCTTTGACATCTAAGTCTAGTTATGCACTAATCTAATTTCAAGTTATGTATTATGGTATTATAATCTCAGAAGCAATGTAGTTTTTTTAACAGATATTGTTCAGTATTTCCATTATGAAAACATCTCAAAAAGAAATCAGAAATTCCTCAACTATAAAATTGTAAACCAGTTTCTCGATTTTAGAAAAAATAAGTTTATTTGGTGGGCCATTTTTCAAAACCAAATTAATGCTCTTTTAGAATGCAGAAATCCAATTAAGACAAAAAGCGCCTTTAAACGTTTCCTTCACTTTCTTTTCTGTTGTTCCACTTTAAGTGTTTATCTCATTTAAATCTACTATTTATATGAAAACAAAAAACAAAAAACTCTTGATTCATCAAGCGTGTGCCCTTATTTACTACAATGATTAAACAACACACTCGCCTCAACCTCATACTGTTACCATCTGTGATTAATTCTTACACAGTTGGATTTCATTCAATGCGCCTCCATTGAAAAGTGTGTCAAGAAAAACCATTTCAAGAATGTTCCAAATAACGTTCATGGACTTTGTACAATGATTTTCTAAACTAAATTAAAGCTTGGGAGTAAGAAGACAATAAAATAAAAAAAAAACATACTGTTTCGTCACAGTGCAATACCCCTTCCCTGCTGCTCTGGCTGGCTAACAAGCACACTTCCCTGCCGATTAGCCAGCGCAGCCACACCTGATTAAGTGGCAGTTTTACAATACCTTAAACGTGACCAATTATATCATTTTAAATACGCGAAATGTGAAACTGTGATTGAGCCAGCGTTATGCCTCCCCTCAAATGAGTCGACTCAATTTCGAGGGGCATTTATTGATCAGCAATTTTTATTTTTGTTACCGTGTGCTGGGGCTGAAGGTAAAGGTACAGCAGTCCGATACGATAACCTTTTTATGTCGAATGTACCCAGCTAAATATAGGTTGTTATGAAACTCGAGTTTTGCCATATTTTTTCACACATACACTCACATTTCGAAACATCGTTTTTCTTTGCAAAAGTCGTTCAATGTCCCGGCTTTTCTCATAGTTTTCTGTTACCAGACAAATTCGAGATCAACTATTTTTTTTTTTCTGCATGTCGAATATGAGAAGTGATCTTCATCAGACATAGACGAACTTGAGATCGTCTTGTGAATCTAAACAAACTATAAAATAAACATGAAAGTATCCCAGTTCACACAATATGAACACAATCCAAGCTACGAACGAGCAAAAAAAAATGGCATGAGTATAAAATTTTTGCTGGCGCAACTGTCTGCACGCGCAAGCGACTTGGGCAAGTTATCGCCGCGCGTCTAGTATTACGGTGTCCACGCGTCTCGGATCAAAAATTAATCAAAAATTCTTGTCAATTTATTACGGACTTCCCACACACAGGCGCATACCTGCATGCAATTTTAGACTCTCGGATCTACTTTTAGATAGGACAAAAGAATACCTGAAATACGAAGACGGGGGCCACTGCAGTTTTTGGCCACCGTCCAACGGATAGACTTTGGACTTGAGCGCAGCCGCAACTGGGTCTGTGTAAAATTGGGGTTTTTAGACCTCGGAAGTCGTCTGCGCTGCGCGCGTTAATTTTTGTCAAATTGTGCGCGATGCTTCCGCAATAATTAATAAATATTATTAGAGCACGTTTTGAACTGGCTAGTCGCTTATATGGGGTGATTATTGCCAGCCTTTTGTGCTAAATATAGTGTAAATCTGCACCATGCACTCGGGGAATAATTCACACAATAAAGGTGCACAACAACGTGACAAAAACTCATTAATATCAAAAACGTGTACCTCGAACTTGGCATTAAAATTTAACTAAAACAATTTAGACGTAATTTTTATGTTTAACTTTATTATTTAGACATTTTCACATGGCATTCGTGTAAATGCTTTAAGACTTGATTTTATGGCGTAGATTTAACAACGAAATTCGAATGAAGAAAATTTGCTTAAATTTTAATTAGAACAAATTTTTGGTGCTGTTTTGGTTTTGTTTCTTGGTGAAGATTCTAGATGGTCATGCGGAGATGAAATTATTTCAATTATTTTCGAATTTTTCTCCTCCAACTTTTTGGCTATGAAGAGAATTTTTTTAATTGCACTTTTTGCATAAAGTTGAGATGCGCTTTTTTCTTGTTTTAGCGATGTTGGCTGCATATTTGGACAGCAAGAGAAAAGGGGATGATAAACAAAATTTTGTTTTTGGCGTTTTGCTGAGTTTTGTTGTATGTGTTTCCTTTGTAAAAAAAATTTGTAGAAGCTGACTTGTACAAATTTTATCTTTAAAAGTAGATACACATAATACCTGGATGATTTCCTCATGTTGTTGGTGAGTCCAAATTCTGAAATTCAAATGAAGCAAAATGTCCAAAGCATTTCCTTAAGGATGAAAAAACAGTTCTGCGAGTAAGCTTCCAAAATCTGCACATAAAAAGCGTAAAATATTGTGAATTCGTCTTCAACCTTGAAAGCACTCTGTCTAAGAATGAAGGTAGAATTATTAATTCTCATAGTAAAAATGCTAATGACCCTAGTGTTCCAAAAATTAACTAGCGTCACCTTTCAACAAAAATGCGCCATGACTGCTGACAAACGAAAGTGAAGTCACAATGATATCGCTCCTCCTTTCTGAGAGTACACCCTAAAATTTAGGAATCTCCGTGTATCAGCAAAAACGCAATGGAGGAGACTCAATCTCCTCGTGCAATCGCACAACAATTGCTTGGCTATTTCGGGAACTGCCCCACAGAACAACAGCTACAATCAACTACCAGCCTTATTCTGCTTAAATATGGGAGCCTTTGTAGATCTGCCAGGCGGCCTGAAGGCAAAGATTGCAATTATTGGACTTGGTTCATGTCCTATAACCTTCTCTATTGTTTTTAGGACTGGTGGATCGAGCGGATTTTGCTTCCTGGAATGATCTTTTCCGGCTTTGGAAATAAAGACCATCCTAGCCTCTCTTCAGGGAAAGGACAGTTAAACCGGTGGTAGCTGGAGTCTATCATTAGTAGTACACATTCACGCAATACCATTCATCTCATCAAAACGATTGTTTACACCGTGGTATGGCGGCCTTGTCGAGAATGTCCTTATTAGACTCGTCGTATTCAGTTTATTCCCCTCATCTGGCCATGCAGGGCCTCGTAGGCTTTGACCTGACAAAGCACAACCAAGCCCACAATTCCTGTTAATAATACTTCGTCCCCTAATACATCATAGATTGCTATATTATTCTTCAGTGTAATGTCTAGTGGGGAAAAACGGAAGAGCTACCTAAAAAAATTCCCGCTGACCTCATGAGCTCACATCCAATTTTACCGCGGAAGATTGACCAGGCGATCGTCGATGACCGAACATAATATCGTTTCCTGTCGTAGTGAAGATGTATTACAGGGTAAATAGATTAAGTTCAGAAATATGGTGTAAGAACTTCCGGTGTTAACAGTCTCCAGGAATCTTTGATGCCGTATTTCAGCTCTTTGATGGTATTAAATTGTCTGGTATCAACATATCAGCCACCTTGCGAACAAGCCAACACCAGATGTTTTCCATCGGATTTAGATATGGGAGAACAAGTAAGCCAGTCTATAAATGTTATAAAGAGAAAACTATTCTCGTGTGGATCGAGACCCCTGGATTCAACCATTGCCCTGTTGGAGCACAGGGTTTTCTTCAGCATAACTGTGGACAAATGGTAGCAGATAGTTTTCCAGTATTTCCTGATAGTATATAGTACATTGTGCATGCTAGTGGATGTAAACGCTAGTACTAGGATACCACGCTTATTAAAGTTTCTTCAACAATCAACAATCCACCGCCGAATTTCGTTTTGAAGCAAATGCGGCTTTTTTCTTAAATTTCACCAGTATCCATTTAAATCATCTGGACCATCTTTGCTGAACTTCTTTTCGTCAGAAAAGATCACCTGTAAGAAGGTAGGGTTTGTAAATGGGTTTCCTGTTGACAAGATACCTATGACCGCAGTCGTTCCATATTCTCATGAGCAAAAGCAATCCTAGCTTCCTTATGGCATCAAAGGACGGCTTTACAACCGGGATTCGATTCTGGCATCTCGCAACTGTTCTCTCTTGAGCTCAGTTCATGTTGAGTGTGTCATGCAACCTCGGTAATATACTACTTAAACATATCAGCCACTTGTTTCTAACGGCACGCGAAAGTCACTATAGACTACTTCGAAAGAACTAAAGTGGCCGGAGAAAAATACTATACAAGACCACACCATAAACCTTATAGTTTGAAGCTTTAGAGGAACACTTTGTCCTATCGCCATCTGATCTTAATCGAATCTACTCGACGGATAATTTTTAAAGGCACTAATCGCTGTTCATTTTGTATCAACCAATTGTAAATCAATTGATATCTATAAATATGGAAAATAAAAACCTATTTATGACATCATTTCGAAAATTGTACTAAAAAGTTCGCGTAAATATTATTCCCATAACTAAGCCAAAATTCCAATAATCTCTTCTTATCTATGTAATTTCATAATTGTTCTTACTAATAACAAATAATAATAATTAAATAATTGTTCTTACTAATAACAAAAAATAAATCTTATTTTGGTCATAAATGACCACTTCTTTTCTGTATGTGTCAACAGTTTGGAAATATGGAACACGCTATGACGGTGTCTAATATCATGTTTCATTTTTCCTTAGATTAAACTATCAATAATTTCTAATTTACACTCAACTTAAGACACAAATTTGATTCATATTCCCCACTAAGTGACGTTTTTATCGATATATCCTCTTCAAATTAGCAAGCTACTCCAAAAATATACTTAGTATCATCATCAATGAAAATTATTGCGTGACACACAGTCATTGATTATCCATTATCCTATATGACAACAATACAGTAGTAGTTGAAGTACTCCTCAATCTCCCTGATTAGTAGCTCTTTCTAGAAGACAATTATGAAATAATATTTAAAAATAAAAATTCAATCAACACGGCACGATATCGTAGGTATTCTGTAGAGATACTATGGAGTGGCTTCTTTAAGAATAGCATAAGAAAAATAATTGACAGATAATGGAGAATCGTCACGAAACTCTCAACGCGAAGAAAATTGAAAAGTGTTTTTTATCAAATTCCACTAATTTGAGTAATTCATGTAAGAATGGGGAAGACTCAGGTGTTTACTGGGTTAGTCAGTCACACTCGAAGGAAGATTCACAATCTTTAAGTGTTTTGTGTTGATTCTAATTGTACATCTGCCGTGTTGATGATTACCTTGAATCATCAACTCAATCAAATGGTGACACTCTTGAAGAAAATTTCCATTATGATTTTAATACTCCAGACAAGTTGTTTTTGGGAAATTTATCTAAATGTAGAAGACTCCAGAATTTTTCTTTATTAAATTAGTTGTTATTTGAGAAGTATCATTTGGTTGTCGTTGCTAAGTCCATAATTATGTGATTTAGTAGAACTTTAATCAACTGATTACTAACCTAAGTTTAGTGATAGGTGTGTCAATCAAATAGGACAGTGGAATGTGAGATCCATGTTGGAGACTGAAAGAATGTTTGAAGTAGCCAAACGAGACTGAGAGGTATGAAATAACAATTGTAGCACTACACGAGATAAGATGGAAAGATAGGGAAATACTTTGACTATATCCATGGAGATGATAATGACAGATCAAGTCGCAATCGAATAAGAATCCTTGTAGACGATGAAATTGGGAGCTCTAATAAAGGGCTTTTGAGGGTAAGCGACGGCCGAATTAGATTTTAAGAGTCAAAAGACGCTTTATTAACGAAGCAATATGTAACAACCAAAACTGGTTATAATAATGTAAAAATTACAAAAAACCAATTACAAAATACAAATACAGGATTGAAACAGAGCATCAAGATGCCCACGAAACAGTTGACAAAGAATGAAGAATTATAGAAAAGCAATCATTAGAGCTGTTGAAAATTCGATTAAATGATTACAAAATAGACAAATAGATGAATGGTTTGATCCAGAATTCTTGAGTGCAGTAAAATTAAAGAAGGAAACCACATTAAAGATCTTACAAAAAATTACAAATAGAAAGAGATATCATCATCATCATTGGCGCTACAGCACTATGTGACCCTTGGCCCCCTCAAGAAGTTTCTTCCAACGTTCTAGGCCCTGCGTCTCTATCTTCCAGTTGGTAATCCTAATCTTGCGTAAATCCTTTTTGATGTCATCCTTATATCTCTTTCTAAGTTGTCCTTGTGACCTTCGGGCCTTTGGAGGAACAGGATTTACAATGAAATGGTGGACCGTGCCTGAGCACATAGCCGCCTGCGTACCAACGTATGTGGCCGCCTCCGAGATAACATCATGTTAAGAAAAGGAAAATGTTTAGAATTGGTACTGCACACCAACACCGCACCAACAAATTATTAGGCATTTAAAGTGATTTTTGAGTGCTGACAAATTGAATGGTTTTCCTCCTCCGCCAGCCGCCAATCCAAAATTTATAAATCACTCTGATCTTAGCCTAGAGCCCAAATTCGCAACATCCCTTGCTTTGATAAGAAAAATATGTTTCCCGGCTTGAAATTACTATTGGAGCACTCAAAAATCACTCTGAATACTTCCAAAAAATTTTTAATCGTTTTGATCTGGAGCCCTAATTCTAAACATTTACCAATGCATAATATGCACATGTATTGGTAAATGTTTAGAATATAGAACATAACAAAACGTATAAAACCATACAATATATGGCGAGCTTATGTAAGTCTTGATCTTGCAAACGAATAGGAGGTCTTGGTTTTGCGCAGCCTGAATGTTCTGCTCTTGACGGTATTTGACATACTTTCAGTGGCAATTAGCCGCATTTTATTTTGGCCGCCTACGTGCTGTGCCCGCAATGAACACAGCCCAGACACTGCCCTGGGTCGACGGCTGAATCAAACAGGGCCTTCGCACTATTTTCATCAATTCGGAACCAGCTATTGAGGTATCCACCAATTTGGTCAAAAGGTCCAGCGATGCCATACTTGGCTTGGTGAAGTTCAATGAGTTTCTTTTTGGTTGTGTTGCCTAGACTAAGAGACGTTGTGTGTGACTAAGAGAAATATCATCATGCATTTCCTTTCTTGCTTCAGTTGGAGGACTGGAAATATTTGGTGTGAACTGCATCAGGCAGAAATTATGCGACCTATTTTTGATATCGCGCAACGTCGTCGCCAAAATTGTATCGATTTTTGTACATTTTGAAACTAGATCCAGTTAATCCAAAAATATTGTAAAACTACGTCTTTCTAACTCTCTCCAGTTTGTTGTACGAAATTTTCGTATATCTCTAGCATGTACTCCATCCACATATTTCTTAGTCGTGCTATGCTTTATTTTCCTGTTGATCTGCTATTAAAAATCCGGGCTTGCATCCCGAGTAAAAATAAAAATCGCCCGCACCTAGCATGCACACTCCCGACACAGGCATGCACGCTCAAACCACAGGCGTACAAGAAATCGCCTGTACGGCTTTAAAAAATTATATAGGACGAAGAAAAAGGGCAATTATCTTGGTGACCATAAAGGGTGTCAATAGCATACTCAATAGAATGGTTTTCTTTCGATTGCGTAAGTCAAGCAGCATTAGACGTGGTTAGTGCTTAGCTGGGGGACCACTTGGTAAACAAATCTTACGTTCGTAATGGTCTATGCCGATGCGGATGCATTTATAAATGTTTATGCCTTAATTTTTAGATGTTCATGCCTGTGGCAGGATCGTGCATGCCTGTGGCCTCTAGCGAACAAATTATTAGATTTTCTTGCCTATGGCAAAGCGTGCGTACTTTTGTGGCATGTTTATTTGTTGCTATGCGTGCTAGCTGCGGGCGCATGCATGCTAGTAAGAAATTGAATCACTAAATTATTTTTAGTCGGGATTGTTTCTTTAAAGGTTTATTGAATCGCAATTTCTGGTGAACCAAATATATATAGTCTTCTATCGAAGTACCTATAATGGTGAATGGGTTGCTCAAAAATTAAACTAAAATGGTCGGGGTGATGATTTTGCATCAAAATCGTCATGTTTTAGACGGATGGAGAATTAGTTAGAGTCAAAACAAAATGACATTTGACGTCATTTACAAAAGTTATGGCTCATTCACATTATGACATTACCTTTCCCCACCTCGTATTTTAACACTTTTTGATACGGAACATTAGTTCCGTAATCAGCATGCGAGACTTTAAGATCTTTTGGAGTCCGTTAACCTCCTAATATCTTTATATGGACTAATTTTAATGTTGATAAAAAGGAGATTGTGTGGCCAGAATTTTATTATATTTTGTGAATCTATACAGAGTTTGTTATTTGTGTGATCTTTTATATTTTAATCAAAAAAATACAATTTTGTTGATATAGCTTCTGTTTACTTTCAATATCAAATTAAAGTCTCGAGCCGAGTTCAGGGATTTTTTTTATTTTCTATAGAACGATCACCATGAGCCAATGAAGTAAATGTAAACTAATCTTTTTCTTTTTTAGGAACTTTGATGATTTTATTTTATTTTTAAAAGTCATGCTTTTTTTATTCTATCTAAACATAAATTCTAATTTGCAATGGTAATATTCAAACCGTGTAAATTCAAGGCCATTTAATTATGACATGACACAATCTATCCACCCACACACAAAGGGAATCCCTTATGTTTTTTGGCATGACTAAACAAATTTAATAACTCTTTGTTTTTTCTATCTTTAATCTTTTCATTATAGCGTCGTCGTGAAGTGCCGCCGCCGCCGCCGACACCTTCATGAGTGTCTGTTTTTCTTTAATTCGCCTTTGAAATACAACACCTTTTCATAAATCCTAGGTTGTAAACAATAAGTGGAAATGTTTTTTTTTTTTGTATATTTTCCCACGTTCTTTCAATCGTTGTTGTCAAAATCCAGCACCACCAGCCTTCTTATATCAAATGGATTTCACGTGTTAATTTACCCTAAGCCAAGGTGGCAATTATTACGGAAAACGCAAATATTTTTATTTACTGATAATATCAAGTTATTACACCAAGCGCGACTGTCACCTTGTTGATGAGCAGCCGAACAAAAAAAGGTAATCTCGCGATAGATTCATCAATTATTGTAATTTGGATGTGATTGCTGCTGCAAAAGCATATTTTTTTTTTTGGGTAATTGTAGAGAAAAACAATTTTGTTTTTGTATTGTGTAAATATTTTTCCAATTTCTACTTTCACACAAAAAAAAAAATAAAAATAAATTATAGAATTTTTATTCAAACACAAAACTCGAAATTGGTTTTATCACGAACCGGAAACCAAAGTGTGGAATTGTTTAATTAACATTGAGAGCCAGGCTTGCGGCCAATTAATTTTTTAAGCTCTTACGGAAATTACTTTCGAATTAAGGCACACCTGACGTCATAGTTTCTGTCTGAGCTGATTGTTTGGACCGGAGTTTTCTATGGCAACTATGTATCTATGGAAGTCGATAGGTAGCGGCAATTATTGCTGGTGTCCATGATGTAATGTTTATGCTGCTGCTCGTGACTACATTACTGCATGCGCTTGAAGATTATAAAACGTATACGTGCACAGCCCACAGCTAAGTGGTAAACACGACTTTTATGTTTATAATCTTTAAGCCACGAAAATAAGCGGGTTTATGGCTCTTAAAGGATTATAATTGCACGTGGTGAAGTATTAAAAAAAATATTCTATACCCTAACAAAAAATTATATAACACCCTTGAAATTTCACAATTTTGCCTTCTCAAAACAAAAATTAAAAAATAAAAATTTTGATAAAAATAAATTTTTTTGAATTTAATCTTGTTAAATTTTCTTCCAACTTTTTTATGCAACGCCGGAAGTTTAATTTCGGTTTCAGAAAATATTAGTAAACAAAAACATTAAAAATTACGGAAAATCGATTCGAATTATTGACGTACGTGCGTGCGCAGCTCTCGCTGTTTACGTGAAAGATGCTATCTTAAACATTTGATCTCTAATTTAAGCAATATTTACTTTAAGCCGAGATTTTAACGATTTGCCAGGAGAAGGATTGTGAATATAGTGAAGTAAATAGTATTAGGTGATCTATGTCTCTTAAACTCTAACTACGTAAAGCAAAATTTATAGAGTAACATTTGCAAATAGCAACATTAAAATATTGAACGAGAGAATTGACGAATGCCATACACGAATTTGGTGGATTTATATTTACGAATATTTTGAATTGTTGTCTGGGTAAAGTCATCTTAAAGAATGCTTGTTGTTGCGTCTTTGTTAATCAAAGTTTTAGAGGTTTAGATTTTGACTAATTAAAAGGAGTTTAGATAGGAATGAATCTAAGAAATTTATCTGAATTAATATTTCTCACCTATTTTGTTTATAAGATCTCATTTCAACAACCTTAGTATGAAGTTTAGGTGTTAAAAGGCCGGCTACCATCCCAGAGGTCTATGGTTCGAAATACACTCCAGGGCATAGTTCTTGGTCTTGCCATTTTTCAACTTTCCTTCTTTCTTGTCTTTCCACTTTTAAAAAAATGGCCTACTCTCTACTGATATTGCCTTTAAGCATAATAAGCGAGGAAGCTAACTCTTACCCACTAGAGCTAGCTGTCTGGCATTACCCTCAATGATAGACCCTTAGACAGATACAAATTGACGTTAGTATGAAAACGGATCTTTGAGAGCAATTTTGTAGGTTACGATTACCTAGTGTTGGTATTAATATTTTTCCAAACCCAGCGTTCTCCTCCAGTCCATTTTTTGGATAACTACTAACGGGGGGATCCATTTCGAGATCCTTTTTTCAGTGGGGATTTCATGACAGATAACGAGTGAGTTGTGTCAAACTGTCATGGCATTTTTGTTCAGTGTTGTTTGACAATTTATTACAGTAAAAGATTTAACCAATACAGCGTTCCGCCCCAATGAAATATGTAAACTTGTATACTAAGTGGGGTGCGCCATCTAGACCTTCGGTAATTCAACACTGAATAACTTCTAAATTTTTTAGCCGATTTTGACAAACGAACAAGATTTATTTAGGATATTCTCTACCATTTATTTCAAGTCAGTTTTTGAGTACAATGTCGTTTAAATTACCTGTTTTCGTGCGTTATAGCTGCTACTCAACGCCGGCGCTTCGATTTTTTGCGCCCGGTGCACTATGTCATATTGCGCCCCATAAGCTGTTCGTTTTTGAACCCAGTGAAGGACTATTTAAAGGGGCACAAACACTCGCTGGATGGGAGAAAAAACGCACTGTAATAATGGAATAATGCACCATCATAATGAGTATAACATAAAAAGGATTCCATAGGAAGTTTCACATAGGTCAACATCCATCCAACCAACAACAGCATCTAATCTGAGAAGAGAGTAGGAGAGGACGATGGGGTAGACATATTTTTAAACCTCGGATGAAAAAGTACTAGAAAAGATATTGGGTAAATTTGTGTTATTTCTTGCACGGGTGAGAATAATTTCCATTTTTTTTCTAGTTTTATATTTTTGTAAATTCTTAATTTCTGAAATTGCGCCCCCAACAAATTGCGCCCGGTGCAAGTGCACCATTCGCACCTATAGAAGCGCCGCCTCTGCTGCTACTTCGGCTCGTATGTTAGCTTTGAGTTCGTCAATGGTCGGCTTTTGGGCATAACTTCTGGTAGTGGCTGCCCTGTTGGAAGGAGCGCCGCCTTGTTGAAAATAGGTCCGTCAGACATATCCATATGTACGAACCAGCATAATTTACAAAAAGTATGGTCTTATTACAAAAACTGCACCAAACTGTCACTGTTTTGGTTGCAGAGGCTGTTCGACTATTTCTCTTGTGGTGTCAGATACCTAGAAGTTCAGTTTTGCCTGTTTACGTACGCAGACAGATGAAAATGACCCTAATTACTAATGCATTTCCAGCACATATCGATCCATATCTAAAAACCTCTTAGTTTATGCCGCAAAGTTTAAAATAACACCACTTATTGAATGACCCTACATACATAAACTAGACGTGCCTATACTCTACAATGTAAAAACGGTCATTTCTTTGCCCTTGAAGTAGTTGAAGTGTAACACACGTTTTGATTACTCTTGACATCAATTGGTGCCCGATTTCCTAACGTTTGAACCATTTCTATAATTGCCAAACTTCGAAATGTCACGCTAATTATAATACGATAATTATCGTCCTATAATCATGTTATGTTCCGTAGGCGAAGTACTGGAAAAACTAATGTTATGGCAAATCGAAGGGCATATGGTGCTTGTTGTCGCATGGACAGTCTGGTGTCCTCAAAAAGAGTAGTTGTTAAACTGCACAGCTGAAGATGACATGCAGATGGCTCTTGATTCTCATGACATTAACTTTTTTGTACTTCTTGACTTCGATGTGGAATTTGACAGTTAGCCATAAGCTTCTAAAAATTAAGCTTGCAGGTAGGATAGGATTTCCATCCTTCTCTGCCTCCTTAATTCGGGACTGTTTACACAATCGTTTTCAAATAGTATATGGCTTAAAAATTCAGTTTGAATTTCTTTGCCAATTACGCATGGTGTTCCGCAAGGATCCATACTAAGGGCCGTTACTTTTCTGCATCTAAATAAATGACCTCAGCAGTGACGTGACAAATTGTAAACTGGACATGTATGCAGATGATGTCCAAATTTATTTAAATAGTCCTATTGCAATGGTAATAGTCCTATTGCAATTTTGTGTACTCAAAATTAATGCCGATCTTCTATCAATGGTGTCTATCTAACCACCTATTAGTGAGTTTCCATGACAGCTTGAAGCTTACTTGAAGCGTACTTCAAGTACAAATGTAAACGCAAGCAGCTCGACTGGAGTCGATCAAAAAGATTTTTGTGATCGGCTCGAGTGCTTGTCATGTAAACCGAGCTTGAAAGCTTGAGTGCTCGAAATTGCGAAAGTTAGGCCTGTGTGTCTAAAGGTAATGTGTGGGAATATGAGGAGACAAAAATATTAATGAAGAAATAAAAGCACGATAAAAGGAAGAAATAAAAGAAATATAATAGTAACTTCAAATGACAGCTAAAGAACTCAAGCTCAGTTTAAGCTAATATGCCGCTTCAAGTAGGCAGAGCATATACGCGCTCGAGTTCTTGAGATTTTCAAGCCTTCGAGTACTCAAGCTGTCATGGAAACGTAGTATATGTCCTTAAAATCGGTTGCATTCCATTATAATCGGAAAGCAAATGAAATCTTTTAGCTGTTTTTGACATTTCTTTGAAATGGAAACAAGAATGAAATTGAGTATAAAACACAATGTACTCAATCCGTTAAGGTTGTTTACACTTCGACCAAACGACATGTACGATTTTAGATAAAAAAAAAGTAGAACCATATTTATGCTGGTCACATGAACAGAACTTATCGCTCAGTTTTTTCTCTCCATTCTTAATTTTGATGCCGCTACTCAGGCTTCCCATTTCTGGGCCTGAAAGTAGGGCTTTAATTTGAAGTGTGCCTCAATTTGGAAATATGTTATTAGGTCCTCGTCTCACCATATCTTTTCTAAACTATTTTAAGTTAACAAGTTTAGTATTCGGTAAAACGTAAATGATCTAAATCCTTACCTTTTGATAATATGAAATTCATCCAAATCTGTACCAGAAAGCTCACAATGTTCTACTTTGGACTTTGCTAGATCTTTTATTTTGTGACATAATTCGAGTGATGAATTTTATTTACTAAAGAAAAGAAAATTCGTATTTGATGGAAAATTTTGGCTATTGGTTAATCAAGAGCTATTTTTGAGTATTGCAGGCTTTCTAAAAACATTCAATTTTATTTTGGTGAAATTTAGTTAGCAGTGTTTTTGTTTTCCTTGAATTAATATAAACATTCGATTATTGTATAAAAATTGTTAATTGCGAGTATAAATTTTCATCTTCTTCCGGCAAGCTTACATCCATATATCATAGCATGCTCTACTTTCCTCATCGAAAAAACTCTCTTTTTATTCCTCCTCAATGCTAATAATAAAAATGTTTGAAAATAGATCATAAATCCTTGCATATTTATTTCTACATACAACCAAAACAAAAAAGCAAAGAAGTGGGACAAGGAGCCATGAAATGATATTTAGGACAAAATTTTTATTGATCAATGACGGCACATAATTAAACCTTTTTTTTTTGTATGGAAACCGTATATATGATGATAAAGACCCATCAATGACATCAATTTAGCACGAGTCTGATTAATTACGCCATAATCGCTTAAGGAAATCAGCAATGAAAAAACTTCCAGACAATTTCACACAAAAAATTCCATCAATACAGCGGCAGACATTTGTGCATTTGTTGAAGATGGATCAATTAGGACCAAAAATAAAAGTGATGAAAACGCCAAAATTTGTTAATAAACAATGTTAAAGGTTGTTTATGAATTTCTTTTCCTTTTTTCCCGACTTTTTTTGTTATTAATACAAATTGGGATTTTATTGATTTATGCCTGGAGGAAGAATTTTACGTGCCGAAATTGAATTCAAATTTTTATTGTAAAAAACCTTGCAGAAATTGTAATCAAAATTACAAAGTTCAAAACAAATTTTAAAAGTCATGGTATTTTTTTTATTATTCTAAAATTTTATAATATTTAGCTTAATCTTAAATAATATGACGAACATACAAGTGGTCCCACAGTCGGCGTTCTAGAAAAGCTTAAAGAAAAGCTTTAGGATTATTCTTTTCAGAAAAAGAGACGAGAAAATGTTGACAGTGAATTAGATTTATTTTTATGGGGGTGCAATTGTCTCCACCGCAGAAGAAAAAATTTTGAATGCGTGAATTTCATGATGATTCATCCGAGTGTTTTCTCTGGTCCGTGACTTTCAAAATCGGTTATGTTTTTGGTGAACTATATTTAATTTTCAGAAAGGAAATACTTTTCACATCACAACTTTTGTGATATTTTTGATTATTACTAATTTTTAATTTTTTGGGAAAATTCTTTTTATCATAAAAATTGAGTTTTTAAAAATATATATTTTATCAGAATTTTTTCAAAGCAGTATATTTTTTACTGAAACAATGTAGACAGATCGAAAATCTAATACGAGGTTTTTATGGAAATTTATCTTTACAAGAAAAGAAATGACTTCTCAGAGGGGTTTCAACCAATACAAAATCCGATAATCAAATAAGGATGGAAAAATGCTAATAGAAGATGAAAATATATTAAAATATCGCATGTACCCTGTGCGCGATCTTTATCTTTCTTTAAATTTAATAATAAGTAAGAATAAAGGCCAGTTTACATGCCAAACGCAAAGTGGAACGGCAGCTCTGGAGCTCTTTCATCTCACAAACATTTGGCGTTTGGGACGTACTCACCGATTTGTGTTGTAAATGTAGCATTGCCGTTGATGACCTTCGCGCATGATTAAAGGTAAAGGTTGAGGAATAAAAACTAGAAAAAATGAGTAGTAAAAAAATTAAAGGATTTCTGTAGAAACAGGGCTCCCAGTCGTGAATTGATGCTTTAGTCGCACCCCATTTGTTTTTTAGGCGCGGAAACAAAATTTCAAAACAAAACTTTTCGTGGGGCTGCGTGTTATCAGTCCTCAACCTTGTGGACTAAGTCAGAGTCATAATAATTGTAATCTAGTTTTCTCGATAACATCGTTATACTTCCTATCTTCGTGGGAGGAAAGAATGTAAAGGCGGCTGCACACTCACGCCGTGAATTCATGGCGAGAATTTACACCGTATCCACTTAAAACGGAAAACAAGGAGCGAACTAGACGAGAAAATCATCCACACTCGCGTTCACGGGTGCTCGCGGTTGCTCACGGCGTGAATCTGGAACAGGTTTTACGGTTGACTCAGTTCTTAACATCCTAGGGGTAACTTAAAGGCATCCATTACACGTTCATGGAAGCCTCAATCAAGTCCATTAGTCGCGATTGATGGAAATCAAAATATTCAGATAATTACATCAATCATCGCCTTCCTTAGACGGTGGGCTTTCCGTCAGTCATAGCAGTAATTGTGGCAAAACTGACAGCAAAATCTATTGTCTAATGGACCCATAACGGAGGATCTGCAATGAAATAATCACATATTCCAAATCGCCAAACAACTCTCCCTATGCCTTGGATTACTTTAGAGATTCTAGTTCCCCCTCCAGCCAGCTAACCGGGCAATAATCTACAAATCCCACATTCGACCCCACCTTGAATACAATTCATATATCTGGGCAGGCGCCCCAAAAACCACTTTGGCTTGCCTCAACAAGATGCAAAGTCGTTCCATCAAATTTATTGGTTATGGGACCTTTCACGCCTCTTTAGACCCTTTAACTCACCGTTGGAATGTATCAACCATCTCTATACTTTATTGCTACTATCACAGCGACTATTCCACTGAAATTCGGAACCTCCTGCCCGCATGGAAATATTTTTCCTGCAACACAAGACTGGCCATCTCGACTCACCCCCACATCCTACAGCCTAACCTCTCACAATACACAATACAATCTAAAAGTTCGTTTATGCATTGAACAACTCGTCTGTGCAATAATATCCTATAATCAGTATTTCCGAACTCGTACAACATCTTAGAGTTCAAACGTAAAGTTCATCGACTTTTCCTTGAGCACCCCCAACTAGATTTTTTAACATAAAAAAGGGTACACTGTTTCCTGCGGAAAAAAATTACGTGATATTTGCTCTGGTTCAGTTTATGACTAGGCTTCATCCGAAGTTCAACCCACTCATAAATGGCGGTCGAGTTGAAACTGGGTCCCTCAACTCAACTCAGCTCTCCTATCTGTGTCGTCTTGATATTTCGCCGTATATACGCGGTGAGTTGTAAGTGGGTTGAAGTTACATTTGTTTTGTTTGTTTACCATCCGTGAATTCTGCCTTTTGTATCTACATAAATGAGAATAAAAACTTGAGGGTGTTTTTGATGTCAGTTTAACTATATTTCAACCTAAAGTGAACTCAACTTGACATTATATACAGTGGCCGAAATTTCAACTCCACCTCAACTCAACTTTTTACTCTAGTCATAAACGGGATAATAGTCTTGGTCTTGGTCTTACACAGCTAGTCTTGGTCTTGGTCTTACACAGTTAGTCTTGGTCTTGGTCTAGCAAGCTTGGCTAAGTCTTGGTCTTGGTCTTGCTAAGTGTACAAGACAAAGATAATACTGCTAGACCAAAACCATTTTTGCTCATCACTACTCTGGTTATAGTATGTAGTATATTAAAAGTGAACCTAATCTACTGGACTAACGAAATAATTTTTAGTGAAGTACTCGTTAGTCCGTTTTTGTCGATGATTACGCTATGCAATAAGCAAATACATTTTACTATAATGTGTACTTTTTGGATTCTTTTGCAATACCGTTTTTTCACATCTCCACTTTTCTGTTAGGATTCCAAAAGCTAATTCAACTCTGGACTATCTGTAATTATAAATACGTTCCGCCAGAGTAAGTTTTAGTCTTAAATATGACTTCAATAAATGTCTCTCTGGAGAATAGTCATCATCACCCAACCAAATATTTTTCATTATTTCGTGATATGATGGAAGTATTCATTTCTAATCGTTTTCAAATTAAAATAACTACAAAATTGCAATGCAACGACTATTTAATTTTCTATAATTATATTTTAAAATTATCAGCAAACAACAGCAGACAAAGCAATTTTACAAAATTCAATAGAATTTGCCCCTCCATAAAAAAAGGAAATCATACCTTTGTTTATCAATTCTAATAATGCAAGTAGACGCAATTATATCCATAAATAGCAATAATAAAAAATTTATCATTACACGAAATTTTTTATGAATATTATCAGATATACTTGCTACTGCTACTGTAACGCCTATTTTTCACCAGAAATAAATTTATCTGTTGCAATGGCGTTTTATTCAATTATGGCAATTAATAACAAATAAAATTTAATTATCAGGTATTCTACGTATTACATTTTTTTATAGCTAAATTTATATATTTTGTCCTTGATAAAAATGCATACGATTGTGGACCCATTCTATCTCATCCTGCCCATCTAAGTCAAAAAATTAGATTATGTAGGTATAATAAATTTTTCTTTCTGTTTTTATTTCTGTTTTTATTTTTAAACCCAAAGTTTCTTTTTGTCGACCAACTTCTATTTTTCTATTGTCAAAATAAAAACCATTCAATGTTATTATTTAATTTCTTGACTTTTGAAGGTGAAATAGTTTTCTACTGTAATATAAGCACTATCAAAATAAGCGACAACTTGCCTTAGGGTGCAATATCAAGTGATCATGTAGACCGAGATAAAGTTTATCTTCTTTCTAGACGGATTTCCGTATCAGAAACTGTCTAGCCTGGTCATGATGAAATATTACACCCTTTCTGAAAGGTGCTGAATAGTTTTGTTTCGATGCAGAACTGTTTCTAGTATATAATTATTTGTATATGATTGTTTGTAAACATGATTTTATATACTATTCGCTTTTGTTCTACTTACTAGCAGTACTTGACAGAAAAGAAAACTTTTATTATGCTTCCAGGTAGTCAAGGAAGGAACGGATCCTCTGCAATTTTTTGGTGGTATTTCTCTAGATTTTTATAAAACAATTTATTTAAGCCAAAAGAAATTTACTTCAGCCACAAGAATTCAGTAATGTCAACGATACCAAAAATTTATAGAAATTGATGAAAAAAAATCCATAATTCATCAGTTATTAATTACTTTATCAACTCAAGTGTTTTCTCAGTCTAATGAAAATGCTTACCCAAATACCGACAAAATCACATATCCAAAAACATAATACCATGTTTCCATCGCACTCGAAATCTTCCGATTTCGGCAAAAATGAGGATTTCGGACGAAATCTCGTTTGAAATCTCATGTTTTAGCATATAAAATGAAATCGCCTTTCGGAAGAGATTTCAATGAAATCTCGATCGAAATCTTGGTAATGACTATTCAGCCTATTCAGCAAGTGGGAAATTTTGGGGAAATTTCTCAGCTGTAAAAAATTTTGACAGTAGATACGAATTTGTCATTTTTAAATTTTCTATCTTTAACGTTTAAAATGGAGCTTAAATGAATGTTTATATTTTTTCCTTATTTTACAGCCTATTTTTTCCAAATTCCTCAGTTTTGTTGATATAATTAGGTTTTTAAAATTTGATGTGCAAGTTTGTTATGACAAGCGAAAACTGCCTGGTGCGATGGAAACACATTTGGATTTCGCCAAATCGTTTTATCAAAACCTGCGGATTTCGAGTGCGATGGAAACATGGTATAACTTTCCTTTACTCATTGGGTATCACAGTTTTGTAATTTTTAAATCACCAAATCTTTCGCAATACCAGATTTTCTAAAGAAAGTTATAGGGTGGGTCACCTAGGCAAAATGTTGAATGAGCTTGAGAGCAGAGTTATGAACCAAATAGTTCGTGTGAGTGTGTGCACCATTCTACTTGAAACTATATGATATTTTGGACGGTAAATGCCACGGATTCACCACATTCTCTAGATTGCATTGTTGATCTCCTGAAATCTTTCGTCGAAATTGCAGCGATCCTCAGTCCTTTTGAGTGACTCTTACTTCCTCACCTCTCCTGACGTTTCCCATACAGTTCTAAACCACTAAAATTATTCTGCGACTGAACGCCCATTAAGAAGAACGTCAATTTTGTTTTAAAATCACGCTAATTTTTTAGGTTAAGTGAGTTTACATGGAAGGCAATGCGAGTTCAAATTGGTATCAAGCAAAACTTGCTATATTTTTTGTTAATCGCGTGTTTCACGAACACTAAAAATTGGCTAATGTTGGCCTATTTTGGAACTAACATTGAATTCATTTAATGTTCAAACAACATTTTTTCCAAAATTACTTTTTTACTGCCATTTAATGATCCAAAGTGAAAAATTATTGATTGAATTTTTGTTGTAAATTTTTGGTGCATAATCCGTGTATGGGAAAAAGAAACTAAACTATGTATATTTAAAAATAATTTTCTTCTAAGCCGATTTGCATAATTTGAAAACTTCTATATCTATTCTTAAAATCTTAACTAATTTAAATCTGCCCATTGTATTCTTAGAGTGAGACATTGTTAGACCTTCTCACACCAGCATATATGTACATATTTATTCAGCACGAGCTTATACACTTTTTACTCGAATATCTTCTCACGAGGTTGAAATTTGATTTTGAGGAAAAAACCACGTATATAAAATATTTTTTTAGGAAATGGCATATTGTGTTTACTTGCAATATTATACGAAAGGCGCTTTTTTATTATTTGTAAAATAAGACACCAGGCAACGGGCAGTTTTGTGCTGTTTTATTTTATTTTCAATGTGAATTGCGACTTGACCCCATTACTGAAATTTTAAATTTTCTATAGTTCTGAAATTACGAAAATTCTAATATAAGAAAATTTGGTTTAGGACTACAGAAACCGACGACGTCTCTATAATGACTGCAAGACTGCAACCTGTATAGTTTATTTTATTACGCTGTCTAGTACCTACTATTCGTAGATCATATTAAGGCTTTTTATGTGAAAGATTAGAGCTGAGAGTTGAGCCCATATAAGTATCTTTAGAGCTTGCCGGATTCTGTATGGATAATGATGGGTATAGAAATTTTTTCCTTTGAGATACAAACCTCGGCGCGTTCTTCTAAGTTCATTAGCTTAGTTTTAGTGAGGGAATCACCCAGTGCTTTGGGGCAAGTAAACAACCCTCCCTTCCGACCTCAGGCACATGACCCAACTTCCGAATCGGCTTAATCCGTGTGTATTTTGCGGGCACCGATATCTATTACAAATGGTTTTTCAAAGTCGGATTTGCGCTTTAAGTATGCCAGTTAAGATGGCCATCGATTCTAAGTTACCATCGTTTAGTATTCGTAGATGAATAATCAGGTCGCCTGGCTTAGTCATTGATCCAGACATAGTCTAACCATGGTGCTATAGATCGTGGGTCTAACCACGGTCATCTAGATCCGATGCATCTTTCGATGTTCGTGAAGATTCCTCAGGTTTTACCAGCATTTTGACAGCAATAAGTTGTAAGATGTAAATGATATAAAAGTTCTAAGCCAGCTTGTTATCTAGAACTACACCAATGTAGATATTTAGTTTCACTTGAAAACTTTAGGTCTCGCAACTTTCACGACGTTTTCATGTTTAGTTCCTTTTCTATGCACTTGTTGTGACTCAGATTGAGGGTACTTTGCATTAAGTCCTAGATGAATATATCGTGTTGCAGCTAATTGCCATAACTATGTCATCAGTGATTCAATGTGATTCAGAATTTCTCTGAATCACATTGAGGTGAGTTTGAGCCTATAACCATTGCGGTAGTAGTTGATCTTTCCGTCGATACCCCCAGACCAATAACTTACTCTATACTTCAACGCAGTCACAAGTCACAATGCAACCACAAATGCGAGGTGAGTCTCAACTTCAGACAATTTGCTATTTTAATTTCAGTTCAGTCACAATTTTTACAATCCACCAACAATCACTATGATTATCAAAATGTGACTGTATGAAGAGCAAAGAGGTTCTCGGGTAATCTCATATACTCTGTGTCAATTCATAAATTATTTCTGTTGTACCCGGCCTTTACACGGGACAGTATTACTGTTACTGTCACTGTCACTGTCTCATGTAAACGTCTACAATCCCCACTTTATTACTGTCGCGACAGTACTGGCAAGATTATAATCTCGACAATACTGTCTAGAAAGTAATTTGACAATTTGTGAAATCAAGTTGGCGAAAAGTGATTTTAAAGTGGTAACTACATGCAGGAGCTTGCCTATCGGTACGATGCGAAGTGCTCGTTGAATATTTTATTTTATTATTTCAGTTTAATAAATAAAAATTTATTTTCAAGCCAAAATGGCAACTTTTATTTTACCAATTCATACAACAAGGATTTACCCAATATTTTATCTTCCTGTGTCTCCTTTTTTCATCCTTTTCGATATCCTCAAGCACTTTTAAGCACTTTAAAGCGATTACTGCAACACCACAACGTGTGAAAACAGTTTTAGAATGAACTGTCTGTCAGTTTATCGAACGCTAATCGGCTGGCTGGACAGTATTTGACAGTTCCAGACAGAACTGTGCGTCAGTAGAACTGTCCCGTGTAAAGGCCGGGGTACGTTTTCTACCTTGTCGCCCAGATTCCTTACACGATTACAAATTCACCATGAGAGGTGAATTTTTTATATTTTTTTCTTGTGGCTGGCCAGTTTTAATACCAACGCAATAGTCATAACCAATAGTCATAATCATAAACTATATTAATGACAAGCATGAGTCACAAAAGCTTGTGACTGGTCACAATTTAGAACAAGGTGCTCATAAGTTGCTGCCGATGGGATGTCTAAACGATTGAAATAGATAATCATGATATTGAATTGATTATCTAAAGCCCAAAAAACTTTTTTTAATAGCTGTCGAGACAATTTGGATTTGTAATTAAAGAATATTCAAATATCTAGAAAGCAATTGTAGAATTCAATAGAACTGATTGGCTATAGAATATCATAGTCATGGCAAAAAAAATTCTCTGCTCTAACTAATTGTTTATGTGAAAGGCTGCTAGAGAGTATTATGGTCGCAGCTGCTCTAACGGACATATTATGTTCCCCCACAATCTTGAAGTTATTGAAACTGAAGCAAAATATTATCACGATCGTACTTAAGTCTTGAATAGAAAAAAATTGTCTATGCCAGCAAGATTTTCCATTCCAATTCTACTAGAGCAGCTTGTACATATTTAACTAGCAATGATTCATTACTGGAATTTGTATCTATTGATATCGCGAATTTTGTTGAAGAAGTGATCAGTTGTGGAAAAGAATAATAAAAAATAATGAATATATAGGAAGTTTATTAAAAACATTCATTTTACATTCAATACCTCTATGTTCCTCAAAACAATCTTTTCAAGCATTATTAACAATAGCTTCATAATATCACTAATTTTCTGTATTTGTTTATTGTTGAAACTAAGCTTTTCAAAAATACATACCTAACAAACTTAAAAATGTTCTTTTTACAATAGAACAGAATTGAAAGCATGACTCAATCGTCATGTCATTGACTGGGTCTTGACTCAATATTCTTAAATGAAAAGTTTCATTCTGAAATTGATAACATTTTGACCTGAAACTTAAAACTAGAATTTTCCAATCATAAAATTAAAAACTATTTCATAAAAAAATATTACATTTGCCTATCTACTGTTCAAGTACACCAGTTGAAACCAATTCTGATAGATAGCAAAGGTTTTTTGGTTTAAACCAGTTACATTAAATATACATATGTAAAAATAAGGAAATCGATGTGCCTCTTTCTGGCCGGGTACTACCCGCCCCAATACTGAATTAAAACGCTCCACACGATTCTCTTGAAAAAATCATAAAAATAACTGCGGTAAAATGAAATCCAAACGGGCAACCCCCAATTACGTTCATGTTTATGCAATTTTGCCTTCGCAAAGCAATATAATCAACAGGTGATAAGGAAGTGGCCACGTTCCATCAAAATACAATGATTAAAGTTCAATTTCTCTATGGAGTAAGATCCCACCCAGTGTCGCTTCTTTAGCATCGATCGTTCCAAAGATCAAGCAACAAAAACACGATCACTTTGTTATTTACGCACAACAATTGCACTGCAATTATACTGACTGACAAACAACTTGTTGACACGCCACAGCGCGGCATATCTAACGAAGAGATGCGATGTGGCTAATTCACCCGCACACGCATCATGAACTGCGCAAACCCGTGTGCGGCAAGTGCGCGAAAAGCTTTCCACGCTTCTGAAAAACTTATCTTGACAAAAACACTCGAAGGCGGATGTCAACAATGACTCTTGTCCCCGCAGAAAAAAAGGTCTACATCTAGTGCGCAGGATTAGTAGCATTAACTTGTGCATTACTTTGTCGAACGTGGAAACGAAGTTTATTTTTTGTTTTTGTTATTGTCTACAACCAAGCTTTGATGAATTTTGCGCAAAAACCCCAAGGAGCGTGTTAACAACCTCTACTCAACAAGCACCTGCGCAAAAATTGTGATAGACGTTCAAGTCGGCGACCCGAGCTTGAGTCCGTTCAATCGCAAGTTCACTGTCCAGAATTGGTGGCTTGTGCACCCCAGCTCGACTTGCACAAGTGAATTGCGGCAAGTTTTTAATTGTGCTCGGTCATTATCAAAAAAGATATTCGAGGCGGACGCGTGCCAAGTCGGAAATTTAATTCTATTTCGGGGGGGAACTCACGTGAAAATGGATCTTCCTCGTGGCGCTTTGTACTTTCAACCTGGTCCAAAGTATTTTTTTTCCTTTATTTCCTCGCATTAAAAATTTCCGTCACGTTGACAGTGCGATCTTTTGTTGGTCGGCGTTTTGCTTAATTTTCTAGAGAAATGGCATTAAACCCGTAACCCTCAGGAGATGTTTGCATATAAAACGAACAGAGTCAGCTGCCACCAGGAAATTCTATACAGTTCTAGAATTTTCAATTCTTGTCAAGGAACCCCAGTGCTGCTGAAAGGTGGTGGCGGACTATCTCTAGACTCTAATCCATTTGAAAATGATTTCGTCTAACGTTTTGACAATGAGAAATGACGCAGTTCCTGATAGCATCTCGCTCATGCGGGTGCAAAGGAAGTCGAGTTGAGGAAGTTTACGGTCTGCTCATGAATGAATTTCCTTTACTATAATTACGAATTCTGCTTGAATTGGTAATTTGTGAAAGAAAGCGTTTTTTTGTGTTTTGACTCTTTGAGGTAAAGAACCTCAAGACTGACGGCTTCTAAAATGGGAAGGTCGAGCTTTAAAAATAGAAGAGTCTTAAAGAAAAGTACTAAATTGGGGACTTTTTGTTATTTTTAGAGTTGCGTTTTTATTTTAACATTATTTCAAATTAAATTTAAATGATTTTTTTAAATAACAAAAAAATATGTTCGTTTATTGAAATTACTCTAAAAATACAAAGTCATGAAAGGAGTTCGAGTTCGATGGTAAACCAAAATTGTATCTGTCATCGGTACATCTTTCGGGTGACTAGTTTCAAAAGAGTTGTGATAACGAATTGCAAATAAGGTCGAATGACAAAAGATTTCCGAAGTATTTCTCAAAACTGAAATCTTTATCTTTCATTCACTTTCTGAACACTCGTAGCCACCAGAAGACGAAGTTATAGTCTAGTTATTTTGGGCCACAGTAAATTAATCTCAGAATTTCGCAAATTATCTCCATTTTTTACACTTTTTACGTAGTTTTGTTTTTAATTCAACAAAGTGCATAAAGCTTGATTTGTATAAATTGATGAAAACTGGTGCTGCCTGCAACTGTGCCAATATTGCTGTGAGCAAGGTTCTTGCTGACATTCAGGAACAGTTTTTGTGACGTTGTTGATGAATAAAGCAAATTATTTATTATACCGCACATGGTTTGCTTTTAAATGAAAGTCATACGAAAATATATTCATGAAATTGAGAAAAAGTTTAATAATTCATTAATTTTCACCATTTACTGATGACTTTTAGTAGCACCACCACACCATTGTACGGAAAATGATGTACCCGTCAGGGCAGCATTGTCCGTATGTGCGTCGTTCTTATCCCTACTAATATTATAAATGCGAAAGTAGCTCGTATCTGTTATGCTTTAAGGCAAGTACACATTGGGCGTTTTGAAACGCGCGTTTTTGAAATGAGCGTTTTACGAATCAAAGAGCTCCTATTAGGTGTACACATGCAAACGCGCGCTTTTGACCAAACGCCCGTGAACCGCGCGCTTCGAGATTTTCGTTAGAACGCGCGTTTCACGGACGCTTGCCGGGCGTTTTGAGATACATACGTCGCCTACTTGTTGTACATTCTAACGCGCGTTTTTATACAGAAAACACGTATTTAGAAGAGGAAAATTAAAAAATGGAAAGCGAACATTTTGATACGGATTTGTTTATATATGAAATCAACAACAGACCCGGTATTGGGAGGAAATAGTAGACATTTTTAGTGCTCACATGCACCCAATATCTTCTTTGCCTTTGGCGTTCTTTTAAAGCGACGGTAGAGCAGCCACAGACAAGCTATCACTTCGACTTCCATTTCTTTTTTTTTTTTTTTAAGCATTTTTATTTTCATATCTTATATTAACATACTAAAAATGTAGCTAATGCTTAAAGCTACTTATTCTATCCTATTCTAAACTATCTAACTTACTGACCCTCAGCAGGCGCTCTAAATTACTCACTATCTTATCTAGCTTATGCCTTTCGGCTAAAAACTTATAATTTTTTTTTTTCCTTTAAGGATCTTTATTTTATTTTTTGCTTACTTCTAAGAAAATTTAGTGGAAAGTAAAAACTTAGAAACTATGTATATATATTTTTTTGTATAAAATAAAACTTAGACTACTTAACTTACTTAGCCTAACTAGCCTAGTTATCTGGGCAGGAGCTAGCAGAAGCAGTGTTGAATCAGCTGGCCCCCGTCCAGGCGATGGGGTTCCATGGACTCGAAGTGTGATAAGCGTTAAGAGTTCATGGAAGCCCACCCTACTCCCCTAATAAAACATAAATCTTAAGCTATTTTAATGCTAAAAAGAGACTATCTGGGCGGGGACAGCGGAGGTGTTACTTCCATTTCTAAACTGCACACTGTGACCAGCGAGCAATAACAATTATTAATGCTCGCTGCTGCGATGTCCTGCAAACGCTCGTTAAACGCCGAGCTTAACGCTTAGTGTGTACACTACCAACGCCCGCTAAACGCAACGCCGAACGCCCAATGTGTACTTGGCCTTAAGGCCTAAACCGCTGAACCGATTTTGATGAAACTTTGTACAAAGATAGATTAGACCTTGGCCCTTTTTGGGGATAAAAATTATCATAGAACTAGTCTCAGGCTTCCTTTTTCGTCTGTAAACTGGTTTTTTCGTTAGGTCTTTTTATTCTATTCTATGTGCTCGTGTTCTATCGGGTTTCCAATAGGGACATAGCAATTTTGTGTTATAATACGAATGCACCCTTACCTGAAAACATTGCAGCGGTAAGTGCTTCAGTTCGAAATAAGCCAAATCAGTCGATTCACGCCGCCGTTCACACGAATTGGGAATCCCTCAAACATTACTGTGGCAAATGCTGCGAAAAAAGCTTAACCTTACCTTAAAGGATCAAATTAACTCAAGAACTAAAGCCTCTTGATTATTTGAAGCACCGAAACTTCTCCGATTGGGCGCTGGTGTTTGAAGAAAATCCTGAATTTCATCGAAAAATTATCTTCAGCGGTGATGGTCATTTTTGGCTTAATGGCTTTGTGAATGAGCGAAATATACGTTATTGGACAGCAACAAACCCGCATTTGCTTCAAGAGACTTCATCGATCGTGTAGTGGGGATTTCATGCCGCAGATGTGATTAGACTATATCTTTTTGTCGATGAAAACGATCCCTATGTTACGGCCAATGGAGTTTGCTATCGTGGCATGTTGAAAGGCAATTTTGGCCCAGAATTGGAAGGACTTGACATCAGTGATATGTGGTTTCAACATGTGGGCCACATCCCACAAACTAAATTGATCTATTGAAGGATAAGTTCGGTAACTGTCTAATCTCGCGAAATGGTCCCGTCGAGGGCCAATATCTAACACGGACGGTATATGTGAAAGAGTGGTGGAAAATTCTTTCCCAAGAATCGATCGCTGCAAACGTGCTCGCTGTTGTGATATGAACGAGATGAAATTTCATAGTTAAATTTAACATGTAGACTTAAATTTCAGCGCAATATCTCAATTCTCTCTATTTAAATACAAAATTGTCCTTTATAACACTGTTTTATTGCCTTGTACTCAGCATTCTTTTGGTCAATGCTCAGCTTGCATTCATCATCGAACCAGTCATTCCTGTCTACGAGTTCTGCCTAAGATGTAATCGGCAGTACAAATGACGTATTTATTCACGTCCAACTCCGTTTATCGGTATCTGGTCTCCGTAACTTACTATATCCTCACTGAGGTCGAATTCTATCGCTGATACAAAGATTCTCTACCATGTAATTTACTTTCGTTGCGCAACAACTACAAGATAGTGAATCAAGTCATGGTCAATACCACGGTTGATATCATAATCGTGTCTGAAAAGAAGCTTCGGTCTATCAACACGTGGTCTACTTGATTGCTCCATCATGAGGCACCCTGATGGCTTTATGAATATACTTACACCCTAAACTCAAACTCTAACGGCCAAGTAATCATCCTTACCATCTTTCGTATAATTCTATCTAACTACGCAGCCCTTAAGCCCGCCATATACATATTGCAAGGTTTTAGGCGTTCATTCATGTTCTAGATTACAGGTATCAATAATAATAAAAATTAAACATGGTAACTTGATGTATAAATTTTATTTCCAAATTTTTTTCCGGTATTCAGAGTAGTTTTTGAGTGCTCCAATAGCAATTTCAAGTCAGGGTTACATAATTTTGTTCCACAACGAGCGCTGGAGGGGAAATTAAGAATTAGGAATCCAGACCAAGCTTCGCGTAATTTTTGAGGTCTTCAGAGAGAGCACCACCTGGGCGCAACACCAAAATTGATAAACATTCAATTTGTCAGCACTCAAAAATCACTCTAAATACCTGATTTTTTTGGAACTATTGAGTCAGAAGCCCCAATTGTAAACATTTACATATACTTTTTCCTTGGAAGCGGCCATATACCTTAGCAGCCTTCACAATAATTGTCCATCTGCGGCCTTCGACCACGTGATCTATCTGATTTCTGCCTTTCGGCAATACCCAGGTCTCTTTGTTTTGTTTTCTTGTGTATAAAGCAATTTCCATTTACCAGTGTTAATTGGTGTAACTTGGCTTATGCCTCGATATCCATTTGTGTGTCTATGGCCGGTGTTGCTAGTGCGTTTAAGTCAGCCATTAAAATAATGATGTCTTCCTCTTGGAATTCAGGAAAATCTCTCAATAAGTCTCATACAGTCGTCCCTGATCTCATCGTCTCCGTCTTCAGTCTTGGCGTATCGTAGTACTTACTTCTTAGTCTGGTACCCAGACTCGCGTTAATAATCCTCTCAGAAACTGGTGACCTGACTTCCTTGGTGAGTATTACGCCAACGCCACTCCTACAGCTTTAACTTTCGTTCCTGCCAGGAACGAATTACCACTTGGCCAGATATACTGCCCTGCATAGTGCCATCTGCTGTAGATAAGTCCCATGATATTGATATTACATAGATCGATTCATCTCATTCATCCGTCTATCAAAAGACAGCGATCTTACATTTAATGTTCCAATTCGGCTTGAAAAGCAAAAGACGTCGTTGTTTGAATAGAAGTAATAAATCCGATTCTGTCCAAACAGCTTCTATCAGATGTTTTGTAATATAACTGGTTGTCTCTACCACTTTCAAATTATCGAGTAATAATTACCATTTCAGCAGGTTTCACTAAATATTTATCTAAACAATTCATAAATGAATCTGCCATAGATTCTGAAGCATAGAACTCAAGTAGGACCAACGCTGTTAATCTGTATGTCTAGCGATAACTTAGTTATTAAACATCAAATATTTTACTTTGGATAATGGATGGAAAGTTTTTTTGTTCAATACTCTTTCTTGACTTTTTGTGGAATTTCGTCCTAAAATCAATCAATGAATAGTGGCATCACCTCTGAAATTATTGAACTTATCCAGTTGTGCCTTAAAAAATGAGGACTCTGGTGCTCGTTAAATTTCGCTCTAGTTTGAAATTACACAAATTATTTCCCAGCTAAAAGTACCGACATTAACTTAAAATTCCTTAGTGAAAAAGATACATAAAACTCTAAGGAATATTGATAAAAGATAGATATCACGGCCAGAAGCTTAAACGTAGGTATTCGCTCCATTTTCCGGCCTTTGAATTGTACTGGGTTTTGTATAATCAAGACTTAAGAGAATTTCCTATAAAATTTTCCACAGGTCATGCTTCTACGAAGCGAAGTGTTGTGTGGATTTGACCTAGATTTGCACAGGTAAAGTGTTCTATTTACCTTCAGTTAAGTGAAGCATTGAAGTACTGTGTAGGAAAGTATTTGCGGAAGTTCGTACTTTTCACGTACTCGGATAAGGGTTAGATTAGACTTCAACAAAGACGTGGAGCTTATGCTAATGTTGATTTATTTATACTCGTTTTTGTTTTGATGGGTTATTGATATCAGTGAACAACAACGGTATGGAAACCCCCTAGTTTGTCCCAAATTCTGTCTTATCTTGCAAATCGACTACAAAATCCTATAAATTTCATGTCCATACAATTATCAAACACCTTAACTTGTAAAAACCCCCTATTCTACCTCCAGGATCTCATACATAAAACATAGCCGCGCTAATAAATCATAAAAACGCAAAAAAAACAACGAATTAGACTCTCTCTCTCGACCAACAGCCACCAAGACCAAGTAGTAACAAAATCCATTTACCTGAAATTGTAAACAATTACGACTGCCTTCTGCACCAAGCACTCGTGTGCACTGGAAAACGTCGTTAACTTAGCAACGCTGCCAACCAAAACTCTCGAACAGTAACCACCTGGGCAGGTGCTCTATTTGACCACGGAGCCGAAGTGGATCAATTCTGCAAACACAGAATCGAAATCAATGAACTTCAGAAAAACAAATTTTTTATCGCCCGTTGAAAGACGGCCGCGAGGCTGTGAATTGGGGCTCCTGGTGGAGCTGTTGCTGGGAAATCTGGTGTCAGGTCGTCAATTTGGGGCGAATTGTGGTGCGCTATTTGCAAATCCAATGAGTGTCCACGCTTCGTCCAATCAATCAATATTTTGCATGGAGCCGTTTCTGTTTACTCTAGTGCTTAGATGTCGATGATGGTTGATAAATTCGTTTCAGTTGACATTGTCATGTGACGATTGTGTTTTGACTTAATTCCGCCTGAATTTGTTTATTTATTATTGGCCACCACCAAAAGAAATGTGGAAGTTTATGCCATAGTCTTTGAGTGCGAGACCAAACAATTTTTTTCTATTGATTTTCGGCTTCTTTCTAAACAATTTTTTTTTTCTTGATGACAACATTTGAATCATCTGACAGCATTTCTTCATCCACCAAAATATCGAAAAGTCAAAGGGTAATTAGTAGCTGACCTTTACCATTTCTAAAATACGTTTTGGACACAATCTCCGGTCTATTTTCAATCGCAATTGCGTTTCCTTTCTAATGCTGCACACGCGAAAGTAATTACGTAATCCTTTCATTATAACCCACTCGTGGCTGTTTTATCGGTCGAATATTATTTATGAACACCTGAAGCCATTATTTGACTAAATGAGAATTCTGAATTGCCACATTCATTACAAAAAGAAACATCTTCGCGCAATTTTAGACTTTTTAAATAGTTCATTACCGACTAATTGAATATTTACGAGAGGCAACTACGCGATTGTAAAATATAAATATTGCTATTACTTAAGATTTTCGTCACAGATTTTTCTTTGATGGTGGGATGTTGGAGTGAAATATGTAAAATTTTGCAAGGTTATGATCTTTTGTTGTAAAGTATGACCACGTCAGTAAAATGAGGGAAATACTTAAAATTCTTGAGAGAGAGAGAAAAATTAAATTCACATGATATCGTCTGAATGACAAATTTTAATAAATTATATTTATTCAAAAGCATTGTTTTGCCTTAACACGAGCGATCGTTAAACGTGTGTAGACAAAAGAATTTAAAACAATGTACGTACTTTATCTTTCTAAAGTACTAACTAAAAATTTTAGTGGGAAATAAAAAGTTGTTTCAAGTGTTAAGATCGAAGAGAAGAAATCTTTCATTACTCTTCGGTGCATAATTGATTGTTAAAATTAAAACATCAGGTTCTGCCCTGAAATGGTTAAAATCATATCTGAAAAGAAGAACACAGGTTATAAGGTTCCAAGGATTTCTTTCTAAAGAAATCGAAGCAACCTCTGGTGTTCCACAGGGTTGTCGTCTTTGCCCTGTTCTTTTCAATATTTTCTTCTCCGATCTATCGGAAAAACTAATGAATATTCCGAATTTCTTCTACGCAGATGATCTTAAAATTTATAGTGTCATTAATACCCAAACTGATGTGTCCTTCATGCAGACGAAACTCAATGCCTTATACAAGACTGGTGTACTGGTGAGACAACCCCCATGACTACCAAACCCTACCGCACTACTTGGACAGGCTCAAAGTGCTTGATCTCATGCCGTTAACTAGCAGGAGAAAACTGCTCATATCTTGCGTTGCCTTTTCCTAAGTGGAAAACTTCAAGTGCAGTTTCTGTTGGACAAGATCAAATTCAGTGATGTATTCCGGCATACACGACACACTAAATTACTTAGGGAACGCCCACACGGTACCGATTACACTAGGAACGAACCCGTTGACAGATGCTGTATGGGTTTCAATAGTCATAGATCCTGTTTCTCCCTTCAATCAACAACTATACGAAATTACTTAGATCTCTACTAACATAACTCCCACGTCTCTTGACAATTATAGGTAGCTGTCAATAGTTATATAATGTTATAAAAGACTGTTGTACTACGATGCTTTTTTAATTTAAGTGTCATTTTTGTTGTACTTAGTTTATAAGTGTGCATTGTTTGGTGAATAAATATATAAATAAATAGATACCATGTTAGACCGAACTCCCAAATCGAGTCCTGGCCTCTTGTAGGGTATTTCTTTAAGAGTTTGTCGGTCCCTTGGAGCATGACTTCAACTCCGGATGTTAAACATTGCCTCTGCCTCAGCCATCACAGATTCTATCTGACTGGATCGCTTGTATACACAAAAATTGCAGTATACACAAAAATTTGAAATAATATCATCGAGAGACTTGATGCGACCAGGCAATATTTGCAAAGTTTAGCGATGGTATTCAATACCGCTATCAAACCGACCTTCAAGTCGTAGTTCGAGTCGAGTCGGGATTTGTTCGAACCGTATGAAAATAAATGACGAAGACTGAAAACTACGAATTGAATTCGGGAGTTCAAAAAACAAACGTACGAAAGCAGCCAGTCGGGTACCAAAAAACCATGTGCCCCAGCTCCAGCCTAGCCACCAAGAAATAAACTTTAACTTTATCACAAAGAATCTTTCCAAAGGTTCAGATTTTTTGATGATCTTAAAACAATTATAACTAAAGAGTTGAATGGAAAAGCAAAAAATCTTGTTGATTGTTACCCAGAAGGATTCTTGGTAATGAATTGATTAGTCTTACCGAATTTTCAAAGCTCTATGAACAGTCAGTCGGAGTATGCAAGGGAAGATTTGCATTGTCCTTTCATTGAATTTAATGTGAACGTATGGTAAAGGACTCCACCATCCACCAATTGCCTTCAGGGCTCCCACCAACTTAAATTATGATCCTGCCTCTTTCCTGGACTTTCTGCTACGTGCCGTTTTTGGACACGGTCTGTTAATTTTTATAACAATTTGGAATTTCGGGTCGTCAAAAATTTCATACAAATCATAACTCTTCTTCTTCAAACTGCTGTTCTATAGCAAAATTGTCTTTTCAGCACTCCCATATGAATTCGAGATATACCGACAAATGGAGTGCTCCATTAGCCATATTTGAGCACTCCTTAAAAAGCTTACAGTGCTCCCGTTCCCATATCAGTTCCATGTACTTTTTAACATTGTATATCATTGCAGGTGACCATACATTCTATTTATGCTTCTTTAAAAGCGTTCTAGGAGCATTATAAAAAAGCTTGTTAATAAATAATATTCATGGACACCTGTGCTGCGGATATGTGAATAAGCTCCGGGTCTCGAATAGCTTTTGTTGTTGTTCGCCTGTTGCAATTGTTTTTCCGTCTTTTTCCAAGCGCGAGTGTCGATTTTCCAAGCGGTTCCCGTGCTTAGTACTGGGTATGCTAGTGGAACAATTTATGGTCATTAAGATAATTGCCAGGTTTGCTCGTTATAAAAAGTTTCTGAAAAATCCAGCAATGCTCTTTTGGGATCAAAATTTCCAGCGCTCAAAATAAGCTCCCCTAAGCAGCGCTCCCAATTTTTCCCATTGGGAGGTGCTCAGTAAAAACACTTTTCACTAGTAGCCGTGCTCGGTTCGAGAAGAAAGTCCTTCGAAGGCAATTTTCTATCCAATTTGTACGGAGATCGATTTTCGAGAATCTGCAATGATGTAATCTTTAACCGCTTTTTCGCCATAGATATCGTGAAGAGAATAAAACTTCGTTAGCTTTGTTGGGAAGTACATAAACCTTTTAAGAGTAAAGAGTAACAAGTACGGAAAGTCTTTTGTGGTATTTTTGGTTATGTGCAGGAAATCACTGTATCGTTTTAATTAAAGACATGTTAACAAATGCAATCAAATAATATGAATGGAAGTCCTTTTCATGAATGGAAGTCCTTTTCGTTCAAAAATAACCTTCCTTTTAAGAAAAATTTTACCAACCCAAAACCGTCTTATAAGATTTCAACGACCTACAAAAAATTATGTAAATTTACTAAAGAATAATTTACTGTCTAGTATATATTCAAGCAAAAAAAAACAATCGAAGGAAAAAGAAACCTTCAATGAAGAACGTCAATTCGAATTAAACTCTTGATTTATGGCGTGCAAATTCTTATTGATTTTAACAAGACGCAATGATTGCTAAGCCCATAAATCTAGCAATTGTCATTTAATTTGAGCAATTAGAAAAGTTATGGATTATCGGAAGTCATTCGATGATGTTATTTATGCATGTGCCTTACTCACCAATGAATCGATTGCTTCTAGTTCACGTTGCCAAACTGCGTGAATTTTCTTTCAGATTTCTCTTTTTTAGAATAGAAAATCCTGTGTGATAATGTGCGTATATTATACATACATAAAGGATCTCAATTAATTGACACAAGGAATTCCCCAGAACATTCGACATAAATTCTTTCGTCAACAAATCACAATTTCGAAATTCACCAAACATTCACCATATAATATTATTACGACATGTCTCCGCGGCCACAGCATCTCCCCGTGTATGTAATTGACTCAATTCCGAACAAATTGATCGTTAAAGAGTCAAGCCATTTGTCGTTAAAAAAACTATTTACGTCAGATTTTTTTTGCAATCGCGTACAATCAGCAATTGTTATAGATTTTGATTATTTCTGTTGTTTTTTTTCGGTGTGGTTGTAACCGACAGTAATTTCGAGAGCGTGGTATTGTTTTTGTCTGATGAGAGATGATGCCATATGATTTTCAAATTGTGTTTCTATGGTGAATCAATCCAGAAGCGCTGGAGGAGTCATGGACGGTCATAATCTGATTAAATATCGCCTAAATTGTTTGCTGTGTTTTTCAGATGATTTGATCGTGATTTTTAATGATCTTCTAAATGCCGCTGTGCCTTTGGGGGGTATCAACACCCGGACCTTGGTGTTTAATTTGTACTTAGATGCTGGGTGTTAAGTATTGCTATAACCTTGAATTTTATATAATTGTAGTAATTACAAATCTTTTATGCAATTAAAATTGAGTTATAATATAATTAAATGTTTTGGGTGGACTTGGTAAACGATTGTAATCTTTCACCGGTGCTGTAAGGTATAAAAATTTGCGAGCCATTCTTTTTAATTCGGACATTTCAATTAATTTTACTTAGACTTATAACATCACGAAATTTTAAAATTCCAAATCTGTATGTAATGACCAAATCCTGGGTGAGAAACGAATCCACGATTTCTAGGCTGGCAGCCTCGAGTAAAAGTAAAATAAGGTCTTGCAACGGGCGAACACCGGCCGTGATTGAAACATAGTCTATAGGTTGCTTGCCGCGCTGCGGCGCTCATATCTTTGAATTCAAACATTTCAAACACACTGCAATTAAATGTTTTATTTTATTTTCTTCGAGCGGCTTTCTCCAAAACTATCACGCACTACACAAGCCCATCCAACAACAAATATGGTCATTTTGTGCAGATTCTTTTCTTGGTTAAAATTTGCCGTCCTATGCTCGTGTGTTCAGCCATTTATTCTTTTGGTCAAACTTTGCCGTCGTGAACCGGTATGTGCTCCCATTAAAAATGATTAAAAACTCTACGGCCATCATATGCCCCTTAAAAAGCCAAGTGGCCGGTGTTCGCCCATTGTAAAGCCATGTTTTATTATTACTCGAGAGCCAGACGCATTAAAATTGGGCTACAAGAATTTTTTTATTTATATTTTTTTAAAGCAGCTACAAGGACAATGATAATCATTTTACGTGGACGACTCGAGTGTCGTTTTGCAAGCGGTCCCCCAACTAAGTATTAATCACGTCCAATGCTGCTTAACCTCCGTAATCAAACGAGAACCGATACGTAAGGCAGGTTCTCCATTTCATTTGCAACACGGTTTGCCTCAATAACTGTCGGACTGTTCTCCTTGCAGCCACCTCTGAATCTTGGTTCACTTTCTCCAACGCCAGGTTGAAAAGCAGGCAAGCCAGACCGCCCTCTTGTCGGAATCTATTATAGATGTTATATAGAACTATGACAACTGACTGTATTCGGCCCATTTAAAATAACAATTGTGAAAAGTGATGATTTATGAAGGCCAATTTATATTCCCAGCATGATCCACGAGGATCAGCCAGACATAAACCACCTGATCGTCTGCCCTAATTTTAATTTCTGGCTTATATTATTCTCATTTTTATTTTTATCCTCGATATTACCAAAAAAAAAAAAAAACTTGGGACTGAATCCTGTGGTCGCCCCCAGAATGATATTCATCTGTCCTAGTTATGCACTTGCAGATTGCATTAGGAAGAGTCACTTCAATCTCTCTGTACGGTTGCAATGAAAAATTTTCTACTATTTTTGTAAATTACATAAAATGTCACGCCAGCAATCAAATACAAACTATATGTATAAAGTATATACCGCTCGCTCCTCGCAAACATCTCGCAACTTCTACTCTCGACAAGACTTCTTAGTTAGCTAGAAGCTTGCCAGAAATACTTTCGATCACAAGTGCAGTCTGTCTAGCCAAACATATGCCATCGTGTAACGCTCGCCTTGCATTTAGTCACGTCAAAGACATCTAAACAGCTCATCTCTGTAAGTGAACCAAGGCGAGTCTTTTCTACTAAATGAACATTTTCCAATTACACAAATGAGACGAAAACAATTTTTTTTGTAACATCCAAAATTGCTTTCACTTTCTTATAAACAAAACAAAAAAAGAAGCAACAAAAACGATTGGAAAGCTTCAATTAAAAGTTTTGTGCTGGTGTTGTTGAAAAATTAAAGACTATATCGCGCCGCCTCACGGCCGATGATTTATTCGAAGGTTTTCAATCACTGCACCTGTTTACCTGCGCTGCTAATTAATTACAGTGCGCAATAGAGGGAGAAAATAATTTTGCAGGCCAGGTCGTCAATATGCAGTCTGAGATAATTATTTTTTTATAGATTATAGTTATTAAGTAAACAATAATATTATTGCCGATCGCCGCCGCGATCACTATTACGAACTCTAATAAAATCCCAGCAATTTCCGCGTAAACAAAAAAGGTTTCGTTTAGGTGATCGACTCGGTTAGCCTTGATCCCGTCTATACAATCCGCGCCATAAAAATAGGTACGCTTAACTACTGGCTGTTCTGGTGGAACGATAATTCCTCTTTTTTATGTCTTTTCGCAACGTTTTTCGCTTAATTCTCGAAGCGGTTCAACGTCTCAAACCTTGATCGTGAATGCTGTTGACCCGGCGACATTTTTTCTCATTGGAATTAAACTGGTAGGAATCTGTCGGAAAGGAGGGTTCGTTGCTGTCGGCTGTTAAAATAACTGCCAAAAATATAGAGTTACCCTAAGCCAGCCGTAGAAGCGACCGGCGACGACTGGTTATGTGTGGATCTTCTTTTTTGGGTTATGGCACTCTCCCCAGACTCGAGATGTTCTGTTCATTCTGAGAAGTAGAATGACCCTTTTTGCATCATCGCCGTCTGGACGATCGCCTCAAAGTTTTTCTTTCGTCTTTCTTATTTGTTTTGTTCTGTCGCTCCCTTTTATTAGTTATTCTAAACAGACCCGCAGAGATAATTTGGAAGCGGACGACGACGAAAAAAACAATAATAAACAAAGAGTTTGGCGCAAGTTTTTGGCGGTTAAACGGTTGCGATCAATTGAATGATGGTTTTGGACTGATCGTGGTTTGAGGAGTCGGTCATTAGTTCATTACTGATTCAGGGGAGGCAGGAAATGCTAATATGCGAATGCGGGCTTTGGTTTTAGTCTTTTTATTATCAGGTTTTGATTACTAATTGGTGTTTGCTAATAAGGATCCAATTAATGCCAGTAATCGGTTTAAAAGCCGTTCATTTGCATAAAGAGTAGAAAAATATAGATTTGTTTGACTTTCACTGGAATTGCGAACTTGAACTTTTCCGATTGATACATATATTAAATGGCACGATCAACTTGAATAGAATTATCAACAAATAAGAGGCATAACCAAAAGCGATCAGGCAAACGATCAACGATCGACGAATTGGATGCACGAGTAAAACTTAAATATATCTTTACTTAAAACTAAGAAAAACATAGCCACAAGAACTAAAAGTCCATGTTTTCTACAAAAATATTACAAATCAGAATTACAAAGAATTTTAACAGAAAACAATCGCCAAAATTAAGAACGACTTTAAAAAAACAACTCCTGTTAAAATATAATTCAACTAAGAACTTCCTTTTCCACGAATCCCCTTAAAAAATTTATAGCGACTCTACTCCTGAAAACAAAGAAAATCCAGACCCAGATCCTTCATCAACCCAAATTGATTATTGTTTTTCTTAGATACAAATCTTCCTCGATCACCTGTTGTTCCTCAGTTGGTAGGTTGGTATCTCGGTTTCGTGAAATTGATGATGATTAAGATGCAGAACCAGATTTTATTTTAAAGAAAACATTTTCGATTCTTTTGATAGTTTGGCTGCTGGTTTAACTGTTACCTGTAATTTTTTTTAGAAGTGCACCTTTTGAATTCAAATGAACGTTTGGGTTGTTTTTTAAATTGAGGTTTTTTTTAGGTATTATATAAAATGTTTTCGATTAAATTTAAATGGATGTTTTTGTTTAAATCTAACACTACTTGCAACCAGATTTCTAGGATCTAGTTTCTTTTTATAACAACATTAATGATCATTTTGATGAATTTCTTTCATATTTTTGTTCAGCTTACTGATCTGCAATTTCATTCAAACTATAAGCAAGCTTTAAAATATTTTGTACCTAATAAGAACACGATACGTTCAGCATTTAAAAATCACGATCTAGCTGACGATCTACAGTAATATTTTATTTCCGTTGCAAACGAATGACTTCTGAAGATCAATTTTTGGAGGATTCGTCAATGTTTTTAACATTTCTTTCATATTGTATAACATCACTCAAAGTATTTTTCGATTAAATGGTCATTTGTCTTGATATCTTGGACCAAGAGGAAATAAAATCTGATTGTGCAAGAGACCAAGGCAAATAACCAATTAAAGTATCATAGATCTGTTTATTTGGATTTAAACAATTTATGAGTCAGTAATAAAGAACATTTTTGGTTATATGGTTAGGTTAATAGTGAAACCGTAAACATACAAGATAAGGTATCCTTGATTTTGCCAAAGATTTCATAGGATAGTATAGTTTCATGAAAAACGCTCTAGATATTCGAATTCTGATTACACTGAACACTGGAAACCCGCATGAAGTTCAATATTTTATTTTTAGACCCACCAGAGAATTACTAGCGTGCAGTAGATATGATTTTAGGACATTAGTTGACTTGGTCACCGGAAATTGCATCCTAAGGATCGTAAGGGTGGTTTCGAGTAAAAATTCTACTCTTCCAAATACGTAGTGGACACGGCACGTATCTACCAATAAAAGAAAAGATGCACGAAATAGTTCAAACGAACCACGATACGCTCACACTTTTTTTAGACTAAAGGGAACAAAATTGAAGCTTTAAGAAATTTATATAGGACGAAGAAAACTGGCATTTATCTTGGTAATCATTAAAAGTGCGGTTAGCATACTCAATAGACTTAAGGTTAGGTTTACTTAAGATTTCGTATGTCAAGCAGCATTGGTTGTGGTTAGTACTTAGTTGGGGGACCGCTTAGGAAAATCACATAATTGCGTTTGGAGCGGTCGATTACGAGTACATTCATATATGTAACATTTTTAGATTCTTGTTCCTGCAGCGTGTCATAATAGTACCGGGCGCATTTATTCGCGTGCGTGCTAGGAACTAGCACATACATATATGCTTCTTAAAACATAAGTACGTCGTACTTGTTTTGCGCTTTAATATACCAAATAAATATTTTTATTCGGGAAAGACCTTCCTTGCAGGCTCTGCCTTAAGGAGGACGAGTCTCGTTATCAATTACTGGGATATCAAGGAGTAGGGTCTCGTTTTCTTCGCTTGACCTAACAGATATAAAGATCCCATAAACGAGCGATTCATTAGTGTAAACGGCCCAGAGTCAAATCAAAAGCTCGTCTTATGTAGGAGAACTCGGATGGAGTCGTGGTTTTGAGCTGCCCAGTTAGATTTCTATCGCTTCAAAAGTCGTTGGAGGCCCTTCGCTGGACTCGCCGTTTGTGTGCAATGCCCGATTCAAACTAAGTCAGACCCGATTCACAATGCAGGCTTCAAGGTAGAAGATTCAAAAATTATGTCTAAAAGATTTATGTACAATAGGGTTTCTACAAAACCAAAGAGCTTGCATAACATATGAATAGGAAGCGCAACATTCTTGCTACTTTTGGCAGCGCTTCATAAATTTCCCGCTAGGTTTTTACTGAACATATACCAACGGCGACACAATTTAAAATTAATTGTCTGTCATATTGACCCCGAACCGAAAACTCTACCTCGCCTCATAGAAACACAGTATAATGTATATGTAGCTGTCAAAAATTTTAACACTGATCGGATAATTTGTTTCAGTCAGCTAATGCACCTGGATGCAATTTCTTTCCTACTAAATTTTTTTTAAATATTCACAATGTTAACAACAATATTTCTAATTTGTATAAGTGCGTGCTTTCCCTGCTTCAAAAGTCTCTACCCAAATTCTAATTTCTCCCCTCATTGCACCTTTGCATGCCTTGCTTGCTCTAAAAAAAGCTTTTGATGCAGAAGCATGGCTCCTCGTGTATGAATGGCCTTTTCAGATGCATGTTTCGATGATTCGTCCGCTTTTATATCATGGCTCATGGATGCTCCTCTGTTTTTATGCTGAATATAAATTTTTATTTAATGTTATTATTTTTTAATCAAATCAATTCAGTGTCCTAAAAATATTGAATTCGTCTCACTCGCACTTTATAAACGATAATCTACATGAATCCCACAAGCATTAAGAAGGCTTAAAAGAATAATATTTAAAAGTGCGGTTAAATAATTTCTGATAAGGGGTTATGATTGAAATATACACTATTACCATATAAACTAACCTTAAATTAATTGACACAACAGAGATGCCATGGAAGCATTTTTTTACATTTCCCCAAGGTTGGTCTGCATAATCCCTCCGCAAAAAAATCAAATATTTGCTCTCGTCATTGAACGAAAGTTATTATATTTCGTTGAATCATTATTCTCCATTAAAGAAAATCCTTGAAAATTATTTATTCTAAAAATGATTTGTAAATTTTCGCCTGCTCGAATGATACTCTATATTTGACGTTCTTCAACAGATAACATTTCTCCTTAACTCATCTTCCGTTTATTTATTTTTTTGTTTGGTTTTTCTCATGCCGCAAAACGTTATAAATTATGATGTAATTAAATTAAACGTATTTTCTCTAGATTTTATTCACTAATGCTCATAATAACAAAGAATAATCCCGACATATTCTTATCACTGCAAAAAAAAATATGCGACAAAAAACGAGTGCAGACTATTTTTTTTTCTGGGAAGATTCATACATCAAACATCTGCGGGTTATCAGCGGTCTTGTCTTCTTCATGCGCTTGCGTCGACGGCTTTAAGAAAAATAATTCCGGAAATCGTTAAAACTTTTTGGGAATTCCTCGTTAAGACGTTTTTTCAACGGAATGTCTTAGACGATACACATCCCGTGCTTTTTTTGATATAATTTTTTTTTTGTGTAAATAAATATTTAAAATTTATTAAAATTTATACCAAAAACTGTTTTTCCACCTGAATGCAGGTATTTCTCATACACAAGTAAAAATTTTTGAAAAATTTCACATAGTCCTCATCGGGGTTTTCCAAATGTTGGCCTAGAAGCGCAAGCTTGAATGAGAAAGAATGTTTGTTGTTGTTGTTATTTTTGTTGTTGTTATTATTATTAGTCAGACGCATGTCGGGAGTACCGCGCCGTGTGTAGACACGTTGTAACTTCTGTAACGACTACGAAAGTTACCTGGCATCTTAATGATTTTGTAATTCCCCAATGCATTTGTGGAGATGTTATAAAAGTTTACTTCTATGCCGATTGCTCCCCAGTTGAGAGGATTTATTTGAACTAACCGCGCGTGCGCGTATCTTAATTTTCGATAAATTCGTTTACGATCGCCGCGCAACTGGATTTCTGAACACACCATAATTCTCATTCGTGTCGATTGTGATCTAGTTTGATTAATAATTTGCCGAAGAACAGAATATCACGGATATATAACTCAGTGTGTATATCGTGTTCAATTCTGATAATAAAAAATAAACAAACCAATTAAAATCACCCTTGGTAACTAGATATTATCAAAAGTGTGATATAGGATATTAGTGGAAATCAAGAGATCTGTTTTTGAAATGGAGGAAATCTTAATGTATTTATACATCGAAAGGTAACCTTCTAGTCTTTATAATATAAAAATTAATAACCAAAAACTTTTTTTTAATTATAAAATTAAAATTAAATTTAAAACGCGTGGATTTTTTTTTTGTTTTAATAAATATTAAATTCGCTTCACGTGTTCAGTTGAAATTAAATGTGATATTTTCTATCAAGTTCAGTGCATGTTACGTGCTTTAACCGGAAAATCTAGATCAGCTGTTGTCTATATTGGGTGGGATTTATATCTAAGTGTGGGGATTTGTTACAGTCTTGTTGTGATTGTAAAGAGACTATGTTTTTTTTTTTTTGTTATGGATACCTTCGCATTCTTGTGCGGTAGACTAAATATAGAACAAATACCGTGAAGATTCTGAATATACATACATAGGTACAGTAGACAGACAGCGTGTTAAAACTAAAATTTTATTACAAGGTTAACTTTAGTTTAGATTTAAATATTTGTAATTATTGAAAGTCGGTGTATTTTGATTTATTTTGGAGATATGGAATTATGTTTCCGCGTTATTAGTTTGTAAACAAAGAATTTAATTTTGAAATATATTAGAAAAATTTTGCGTCTTATTAAGTATCTGCTATGTAAAAGCACCTTTTCCTTAGTCGCTCTTCTCTCTCTCTCTCAATAAAGAAGTACTTTCACACTGTCAATTATTTCTCTAAATTTAGAGTACAATCCAATTGCAAATAGAATTCTTTATTTGGCATTATCACAAATTTCACATCTTTCACCACTTGAAAGTAAATAAACAATCATTTCAGTTCTATGCCAACTAGATGACCTTCTAAAATTGTACTGACCACTTACATAAAGAATTCTGGCACACCTTTTTACGTTATAAAAACTACTAAAGAACACGTGCTACTTTAAGAACTATCGAAGTATTTTGTTCCCCATCTAATTAATCCTAAGAAATTTTTGGGGGATGGTCTTTAAAAATTTCGTTTTGACGAACTTATTGAAACGTTTTGCCACACAAGGAAATACGACTGTCGAAATGCGATATGTGTCGATTATTGTCTTTGTATCTTAAGTTAAAAACCATTGTTATATAACGTTGTAGCGCCTTTTGAAAATTTTGAATAAATTTTGTTGTTTTGACTGTTTAGAAAGACTGGGTTGTTGCAAAAGTGAAAGATGAAATTTTTTTGTTCAAATCATTACTCGATACCATCGTTTCTCAACCTTTTTAGTGCTCCGATCCCTGAAAAGCCAAAATATTAATTAAAAATATTTAAGACTCCTTACTATAATATTGGTTGCAACATAATAACCCAAATGATTTTCTTTGGTAAGAAACCAAAAATTTAGTCTGTTGGAGACGACAGGAAAAGCACACATGTTTGATCGGGTTCCATTTTCTTTAAATCTGTCCTACAATTGAGTTATTAAGGTCCATAAACACATCCGTGTCAGCACGGCACAGATTCTTTCCGTATCAGTGATTTCCGTGATGAATTTTTCACTGATATTCACACAATACCACCATTTCCCTATCAGTGCTCAATGTTCAATAACATCCGAAAATATTTTTTAGTTTTAAAATTTGGACCGTGATCTCAAAAGGATCATGGAATTTAGCGTGAAATATCTTGCTGAAATAGCATTGCTCTTAGAAGAAGGGAAAAGAATAAAAAAAAATAGTGGTATTTAGGCTCTTCGGGAAGTGGATGGAGAGTTCACAACTCTGGATGAAGGATTGGCGGACGACTTAACTAGATTTTACGAATATATTAGAATGAGCCAAAACGCTCTAAATTTACTAAAAAAAAATCAAGATTCACACGAGTCTCTACATATGTAGTAGGAGAAAGTTATACATTTGATCATTCAAGCAACCTTACATCAAAGAAATCTTTACCTAAATTTGTGTTGAATTCTTACAAAATTGTCCGTTGAATTTAAAAAAACGGGTCCGGGATAAATTTAAAAAAAAAATCGGTAGCAACGTATCTTTTTCGGTTTTTACTTACGCCTGAAGGGTACTGAGAACATCAGTACCCCACTGCGTCGGATGTGTATATGATCGATCGATAGTCGTCGAATTTATTTTGTTTTTTGTTTCTTTTTACTTCCGTTTACAGCGAACATCTAAACCTAGCTTTAACTAGGAAGTGGGCTAATTCGCAATTCGCACCTCTTCAGGATCTTGCTTGGAGAATACTGGAAGCTGCCTTACTGTCTATAAGTATATGGTATATTTAACCCTGTCGACACCAATTTATTCGACAATGAATGTGTCCCTGTGCCCCCCATAAGATTCGTGGATTGGATTTGGATTGTTGATTTTGGAGGTTTACACGGTCATACCAAGAATAGTAGGACATTATGAAGCGGGACATTTTTAAAAAATTGAGGCCTCAGTACAATTTACGGTTGCAGGGACAAATGCACTGCCTCGCATAAGTCCTGCTTAACGCTAATTGCAGGGAATGTGTTATTGAAGTAGCTCATAGATGTAGACCTATTTTGATAGATAGCATTTCAAACTAAGCACACAGCTACAAGTGCATTTTGCAAAACTAAGCATATTTCTGAGAAAGTGATTTTCGGACTTTTGGGAAATTATTTGTGACACCAAAATAAAGAGAATTCCGCTGGAAAAATTCAGATGTTTATGTTTAACATGCAGAACGCAGAATAGCAGGTTTACAATGTTCCCTTGCGTATTGCTCTTGTCGGGGCCTTCTGTGTTTAAATTCGATATCCGAGGATACAACCAATGAACCTGAGCTGGACGATGATAGTGCCCTCATTCAAGTTTTGAATAATTTTCAAGTTTTTCAAACGAATATAATGACATTTTTTGGAGCAAATGAAGAAAGTTGGATGCACTTCCCGCACTACGAGTCAATTCATACTGATACAGCCGAATGAAAAAAATTTACCAAATCTACGACTAAATTAATCGCAGCCTTTGGCTAAGCTATTATTACTTTTTTTTTGTCCTGTCATATTTCTCCGGAGTATATACAGACTCCTGGAAAAAAAGTAGCTCACGTTCACCACATACCGAAGAGAGGTGATCTAACATCCCGACGAACAAAAGGGCTTCAGACCCAGAATAACTACTGGTGGATATCTAAAAAAACAGATTTAGCGAGTCTGGTATCGTTTGACTAAAGATCTCAAGGCTTTTGACAGAGTATGGCACCCGGTACTACAGACTAAACCCCAAGCTGTTGGTATCGACTCAGGTCTAAAGAACTAAATTGAGAGTTTTCTCTCTGGCCGTTCAATCAATGTACTATTGAATGGCGTTGGCACTGTTCCTCAAGGGTCAATTCTATCACCTTCAATTCTGTCTTTTAGTTCGTGAGCTTATGTCCAACTCGACAGTGGCATTGAACTTGTTCTTGATTAGAGCTATAAGAATCATGTCGAATTCAACGCAACCACACAAAATTATTGTCTCATCTCTGATAAAAAACCTGCACCGACTCTTCTTTTGCTTCAATGGACCGTGTAAATCTAACGATTAACCTATCCTTAATATCCTAGAGATATTAAACGTAAGATAGTAGCAGCCTTTTCCAAATTTCATCGCTACTACCTATTACAATTACTATAGCGTTCATAGCACTTAAATTCAAATCGACTATAGATTCAAATTTTTGAACCATCTTTTAAAAGAGGCATTTTAATAATGGTAAAATCTTGTCATATCGACAATGTATTTCGATCTGTTACTTCACTCGATCATGTTACTTGACGCGATCATCTTTTCTGTAATCTACAATTTACTACATCCAGATTCATCTAAGAATTTAGCACAAAGCTCTTTTCCCATTAACCAGAAAACAATTTACTATATTTACTACTGACATTTTACAAGCGAACACCATAATCATTTTTACTGGTGTGTATGCTAGCTCTTGCTCTCGTAATTTATCGAAACAATTCCAAGATCATTAAAAACAAAAAGAAAACACACCAATGGAGAAATGAAAATTACGATATTCCGGTTTAAGGTGCAATTACCTTGATTTAAAGTCTGGCGCCATTGATACCGTTTTTCATCCGTATATCTACTTTATTTTCTTTTATTTCAAAAAATACTCGCGTATGTGTGTAGGTATAGTAGTTGTACTACTATGTAGAACATACATGCTGCAGGTATTTACATATGAGATTAAAGTAGTTAAGGAAGATCAGATAAATCTCGGATATTTTGCAATGTACTTGGTGACAACAACACCACTATCAACAGCAACAAAAAATATTGTATTACATCAAAACTTGTATATACTCTGCGCGAATTTATTTTTAGATCGTGTGGATCAATGGAAAATAATTTTATTTTTTTAGTGGAAAAAGAGAGGAAATTAAAAAATTGTTTAATGTGAAATTAAAATTATTTTGGTTTCTGAGAAAATAATTAATTTCACGAATTAAATTCTTGTTTTCACTTTATTAAGTGTTTATCAAATAATTGTAAATTCCTTCTTTAAAAATTTTAATAACTGAGACAAATATGTATATAATATTTGCCTTTTCACAATTGACAATACCCACTTATAAGACACTTCACGTAAAATTTCAGTGAAATTTTCATATAAACAGGAAATTAATAATTATAAATTTTGAGTGACATTTACATTTCCTCGTCCTACTGGTAGATCTTACCTGTGCACTTAAATTTCGCTAAATCAATTCGCAATTTTATTTATCTTATCTTAGATATTACCTTTTTATTAAACTTGTATTTTTTTCGTGTCTTCCTAAGCTTATAATCGATTCAATCTGTTAAAGGCTTCAAGGCCAATAACGAAAGTAGTTCAAGTCAATTGAAGTAATTTTGGAAAACGTTTTCCGGTTCTGACGCAGTTCATTTTTATACATCTGGGAAGCTTCTTGAGGGAATGGTTCAAAATACCTTTTATATATTTTTTTTATTTCATGATATTATGTAGAAACTAAAAATATCAAATTAATGAGGAATTAATATATCTTGCCATGTTTAGTTTATTGAATTAAAATCGCTTATACTATTTGTTTACAAAAAAAAGAATATCATATCATACCCCTACCTTGAAAAATTCACTAAAATCACTTGTAAAAATTATCAGCCGGTAAGAACAACTGATAATAACAAGAATTTTTCGATACCTTATTATGAGCTTTTTCACCTTAGTGATATCGAACCCATGACGCACGCGCAACTATGTGACAGTTGTACAGAGCATGCATTCACGCACTGATAACGAAATTTCTTTAGAATTATTTAGTTAAAATTTTCATGGAAACTATAAACTTTGTACAGTGGGAATTATTAGAACATACCGTGTAACATAGTCCCATATATGCGAAGCATTAAGAATTGCAAAATTAGACCAGGCAAGTTATTATTTCAGTCGCGCTTCAAATACAACTTGATTTTCTTGGGCTGGGAAATACTTGAAGCTAATTACCTACACTATTTTATTCTTACCTAATGCTCTCATCAGATAGGTACTTCTAATTAACACTTTATGGTACAACAACGAGTCTAGCTCGTGCTGATTTTTTCATACTAAATCGCACAAATAACAAATTATTATTAGGCTATTGATTCCTTCAGCTGATAATAGTCAATATTTTGTTTCTTTAGCTAAAGCAGATTCTTTGTGCGCTTTGTCTAACTTCGATTCGATCTATGACTCGTAACTAAGAGGGGCCAGGTTCATCGCGTTCGAAATGCAAAGTACTACTATGTCAAGGAAGTAGCGGGAATTGGTCAATAAAGCACATACATAGAATGTGTATTATACATCTAAATTTATTGTATCACCTTCATAGTACGGTACTTCCCAAATAATACACTAACAGTATGCTTATATCTACAGGCATCGAGCGTGCCTGACACGCGCCGCACCAGACACCAACAGACGCCCTTTATTCACATCTAGGTGCCGTATTAGACGACAGACACTGGTTGTATTTTTGTTGAAAATGTTCACACCCTTCTCAGTGGAAGATTTCTAAGAAAAAATGTCTGCGCGTTCCCTATGCTCTAGCCATACTTCCCGGCAGACACCCACAGACACGTGCAGACATAAACCGCGCAGACAAAATATTATTTCCGTGGATACTGGCCAGGTAGGCTACGATGTAAATAAATGTATAAAATGTAATTTGACTGGCGCTGCGCGTATCTGGCACGGTCGATGTCTGTATGAATGAACAGACCTTAACCCAACATTTTTAATCGCATTTTTTGGAATAGACTCCAGTACTCGCCGCGAATTCTCTTTTATGTCATCTATCGACTGATGCCTCGAAGTAGTAATATTAGTTTTAGAAAAAGAACGATATCGGTCGGAGCCCAGCCATATCAGGAGAATTCGGTGACTGTGCGATTCTCGATTTCGTTCAATTTCAACACTTTTTCTCTTTCGTTCGCATGCAACTTGCGTAAAGGATAGTCTTTTATGCCCCGGCTTTGCCGACCTAATTTCAATAAAGCTCACTTCAATCCGCATAAGTGGCGTGCCAGTTCAATCCGCATCTTGATGTTGAACTTGAACGTGTAGAACCCATGCGGTCGAAGACCGAAATGGGCAATGACAATGTTTATTCTTCGCTGTCTAGCCTGAACTATATTTAAACTTAGTGCAGTGCAGCACTGCGAAGTGAAATTTAGACTTCTTTTACCTGAACGTGACAACTCACATTAACTTCACTGCCTTGCACTACAATGCACTGCGCTGCCTGGTCTTAAGCTAATTTCTAAAAAACTGCTTCGCACTACATTCCAATTTCTAAAAAAAACAACATAAGAAGCTGTCATTTCAAAATGACAAAATGGATAGATAAAAATTGATAGAATTAGTGAGAAATATGGACTTTCTATACAACACAAGCTACAGCGACTACAAAAAAAAAATTACAAAAAACAAAATATATGAACAGTCAATGTCAGAAAACTTCTTATTAATTTGTTTTACCATGCGTTCTCTAATAAACCACAGCAACATACTTCACAGTACTGCACTGCACTGCTCAATTTAATTCAATGGATTATTTTAAAACTATTATTGCATAAATCAAAGCTAATTGATTTTTTTTCAAGACCCAGATGTCGGTCACAGATACTCTTAAACAAAAAAAAAATAGAACATTCAAGAGCAAAACTTTGAAATGCGTCATGTATAATGAAACGTGCACTTTATGAAAAGTAACGAATTGATTCGTTACACTTAATATGGAACTTATGTATAGCAGATTTCTAATTTCCAATGAGTAAAAATAATTTACAAAACTGAAACGAATCGAAATTATGCAACTAGCAAAAATATTATGTGATTTCCATTATTATCTAGTACATATAGCTCCTCATCTCATTGCTGTGGTGTAAAATCTATAACATATTAGAACCTTATGTTGCAAAAGGTATATTCCCATCGAGTCATCCAGGCCCGCCACATAACCTTGAGGGGCCCGGAGCTAAAATATGATTGAAGGCGCTCTAAGGAGATTGCAATTCTAAAAAATCTTTAACTAAAAAAATGTTTAATAATTTTTAAAACTTGTGGTAAGAATAAGTTCATTCCCAACTTCAGAATCTAAAGTTACACAGTGGCTACTGGCTGGCAACTGGCTACTAGGGATAAACAAAATAGGTTATATTATAGAATCATGGAATCAATACTTGATTCTTTACTCATATGAGTATTTGGCTTTCGATTCTACTCATATCAGAATTCGATACTTTTGACCGAGTCCTTTTACGCATACCATTATTTATAGGGTAGAATCGAGTACAGAGGGCAATTTGCATTCAAGTCAGAATTTAAGCTAACTGCAAGTTTATCTCCGTCGTGAGTATTTTTCATAAAAACGCATTACACATATGTATATGCATTTTTCTGCCTTAAATTAAGGTGAGTTTAGGGCCGTTTACATTCCAAACGCAAATCAGAATTGTTTTATCGCATAGAAGTTTGTATGCTTCGCTGTCTTTTCATCAATGTTCATGTAACAAAGCGAAAAGCATACAAATTGCTGTGCGATAAAACAGCTTCAATTTGCTTTTCCACTTTGCGTTTGGGATATAAACGGGTTTGAGTTTATATCCCATGTAATCTGCATAAGTATTCGAAATCGAGCATACGTAGCGGAAATCGAGCAATGCATACGATAAGGCAGAATGAATGTATAGAACAACCCTTCGTTGAAAGTTACCAGTAATGCAAAAGCAAGGACTAGCAGATGTGCCCAAAATTTTTATTCTATGTACCCGAAACACATTCTCTCGTAAGAGAATAAATATACTACTACGCATACATGATGAATTGAATAGTTGAGTTGAGATTGAGTTGAAAATAAAAAAAAACACTACACGTTACAAAAATTCACAAACAAAACACAGCGATGCTGCTAGTAACTAAATTCAACTACTCAATTACTGAACTCGCGTCTTTATGCATAATTACAACTCAGTCGAAGTAGCGGAGCTGAATCGAGTTGAGTTAGGATCGACATGTTGTTGGACTCGGGTTCAACGTACTATATGTCAGAAGAAGTACTCATCGATTCTGAAGGAGTCGAGTACTTTTGAACGTGTAAAAATTATTAAGTAATGTTCTTTTGATTCTACTCATGAGTATTTACTCGAGTACTTTCTTGGCTTTCAATCTTTTTCCGGGGCTTCCTCTGATCTGAGGCCCGGGGCAATTCGTCCCCTAGCCCCCATTGTGTGGAAACATCAGCGAAACAACATCTTATCTAGTCAAACTAACCCCGAAAGCATCAAGAAATATTTTTAATATCACGAATCGAGAATTACCTTTTTCTGCAATTCGAAATATTTTTAACACGTTTCAACATCAACTAATGCAAAATATGAGAGTTTTCATATTTAGCAAATATTTTTGAAAATCAGTGGGTTATATTTCGTAATATGGGCCTTTCGCGCCTGCCTTCTAAATCCACGCACGCAACCATCTTCTAACACATTCTTCTCAGAATTTGCATTTTTACAGATGGCAGATCATCTATCGATAATCTAGCTAGATTGATGTATAAGATAAAATCAAGAATAAGAATAATCTCGTTGATGTTTACCGCCAAATAAGATCAAATCACTGGCTTTGCTTGCATAGCTTGCTTTGGCATACTCGTATCTTTGACAAAATGCTTTGAGACACACCTTCCACATACAGCTCTTGGGCTTTGATTTGTAATCTGTTTTCTAAGCCATCCTGTCCAGATAAACGTATTGTGTTGGAGGTGCGCCCAACCGCGGAACTTGTAGATTATACCTAGTTGCTAACTTGTTATTTACGATGAAAATATTTTTCACAAAATTTCCCTCGAAAGAAAAACAATAACAATACGTAACAATCTACAAAAAATAATGACGTAAAATACAACAATTTCCGGAAACTTACCCAATTTCCGTTCTTACCTTTTATAGATTTATTGACGATGACTAAAAATTTGTTATCAACCAAAAATTGTCAATATTTACATCAAAAATTCTAAACAAACAAAATATTTCACGATTCTGTACAATTTCCTTGATATACGCGCGCAATGTATGTATTTTAGGCTAGCCAATAACAAAGCGCAATTTTCTACGAAATATAAATAACATCATACACCGATACCTCTACACACAAAATTTTATCATAACAACCATTGGACCCCCAAAAACGTAGCATAAAAAGCACCAAGTTATCGCGTTTCTGCGAAATTTCAAATCATTTTAAAAACGGCAACATTAACGTAGAGAGTTGATATTATGACTTGACTCTACCACGGCAAGATAAAAATTTTTATCTAGTTTTGCGCCTATAAATCATGGTTGATAAGCAGAGAACCAACACTGCAGGAAATTTCTATTTTTTTTATACAGTTTTATTTTTTTTTTTATAATATCTTAAACTTGGGTTTCATATGCTACGTGGTCTACAATAATCACCTGAATGACATTTATAAGTTACCAATTAATATACACCTTAATTTATGATGTCACAACGGAAACCCGAAAATTTGGTATGAAAGAAAGCGTAATTTTTTAATATTTATTTAATCAAATAAATTTCCTTGTCTACTAGAAAAAAACTATTGCTGTTGGCGGTATAAATAATGAATTTTGACAATTACGAAGCGTTTTCCAGCTTTAAATAAAATAAAAATGACATCGGAACTTTCTGATTACATATCTGAAGCCGCAATCGCGACTTAACGTACCGAACCCGCCTAATCACACCCAATTAATTTATTAACTCTGACACCTTTATAATCCGGGAATCTCATTTCCTGGAAGGGGGCAGTGCAAAGAAATTACAAAAATTTTAATAAAAATAATATTAAAATAAAAAAAAATTAAATTCCACCGGTTTCAACCGATTCATACAAGTTTTGTTTAGTTATGCAAGACGCCACCACATTTGAAACAATGAAACGAAAGTTTAAAAATGGCTCAGAAACACCTGAATAAAATCCAATAACTGGCAGTAGAACAACCTGTGCTAATGCTCTGTCTAAACACCCCACCGTGTTATGCAATTGATCAGAAGAAAAAAAAACAAGGACGATTTGAGGTAATTTATTATCGCGGGTACTTTTTAATGAAAATGTTTTTAAAAGTGGACATTGATTGTGAATTAATTGATTTTCGCTGATGATAATGCAGCGTCGTCGTGTCGTCGGGTGACTGGATAAAGGCGGTCAACTACCACGTCTGGGACGGTTTTTATTGCCCTTTCGGTGGTGGTAACTTAATCCTTCCAGTCGGGGTCTCAGACAGGATTTTTGTGATAGTCTTTTTTTATTTTCTTGTTCTTTGCTCGGGTTAAGGGCCCTGCTATTGAGAGATTAGAATTATGCACACGAGCAGAAAAATTTGTTCGTAGAAATTCGTAAACAAAAGGATAGACGCAGACTGTAAGGAATTTCATGGACGTTGGTATAGGGTTAAAGAGTATGAATGAGGATACGCGTGTTTTGCACATGATTTTTGAATATAAGTAGCTTTGTTATTACGTTTCTTGTTTGTTTATGATTGTCTGATTTCATTAGGGGTCTGCTTATTTCATTGAACTGCCTTTTCAATAGTAGTAGCCTTATCTTTTGATAACAAAGTACAGAACACTAACCTTATATTCCTTAATCTTACCCGAATGTTTCTGTCTCCTCTGCAAATCCAAGCTCTAGAAGCCCTTGTGTTCGAACCTTTTTGAAAATGTACGAGCTTGGAACTATCGCATGGTTTCTCCCCACAAGTGATGTTCAGTTGATGAATATGCTGTTTTAATGTAGTGGGTGGTTTTCCAGGCTTTGGAGGTGAAGGCGCCAGACTACTATCCCAGAGGTCCGCGGTTCGAATCCACTCAGCAGCATTGTCCTTCGTCTTTCCATTTTTCCGTCACAGATAACTTTCCTTCTCTATTGTCTTCCCCTTTTACAAAAAAATCGCTGCTTCAGCCCTGTTATCTTCTATAAAGGCATAACAACGAGAAAACGATCTTCTATTCAATCATCGAAGTCAGCCTTCGAATTGGATGGGGACTTGGTCCATTTTATGTGAAAACCTAGTTTTTACCGTTGAAAACTGAAAAAATACTATGGATTATTTGCCACTCCTAGGCTGTTTTCAGAAAAATCGATTTTATGATCTCAAATTCGAAATTCGAAATTGCCGGTTTCACCGACCTCAGTTCAATAATGTTCAGTTCAATCCACAAAAGTGGCTTCACCGGCTAAAGTCCAGTTCATGTTCAGTTCATGCTCGAAATTGTTGTTGTTTTTCGCCAGAAGTTAGAAAGGCAAGAGCTCACTGGAATGGAACTCCACTCTTTTGAGCGAGCTTTTAAGTTTTGCGTCAGTTCGAGTCCAGTCCGGCGAACTGAGGTCTGCTTTATCCTCAGTGAATATGTGGCAATTGAATGCAAACTGAGGTTATTTTAAAGTTTAGTTCACCAATATGTTCGAACTGGTTCCCGAACAGTTCGTCCGGTATTTTATCTGACTAGAGCAACTTTAACCTAACTTCTTCTGTTTAAAGGAAAACTACAATCTTTTCTGTTTTCACTTTCTTCTTGTTATTTTTTTTTCTTTATTATTTTACTTTTTTTTAAATTAATTAAAATTTAACTGCTGAGTGAAATTATTTTAGATATGTTACTTGAAACCTGAAGTGAATGTACATAATTTCAATCTCTATGCTACGTTTACATGGAAAATACTCAATTTCACGATAATTTCTCAATAATAATGCAAATTTATGTCTTATATTTGGTCGACAAATTCCAAAGCCTGTAGATTTATTTATTCCACGTGGACATAAAACTATTGAATATGAAGTTTTTAAGCTCGTGTAAAGTATTTTGCGCACTTGTGTTCATAATGAAAATTTTTAATTTACTTTTGAACCGATTGTTCCAATATTGTTGTAGAGTTAACAAACCGTTAATTTGTTGATTTTTCTATTGGCAGATGTTTTATAATTTCTGATAATTAGTTAAAATTGCAAAATCGAACATGTTTAATGGAGAAATACATAAATAACTTTATTAAAAATGAAAAACACACGCGAATTATTCATTGTGTTAATAATAATGATTGGTTAAGGCTAAAGCAGTTTATGTGCTTTATCAATAGTTCAACCTACATTTTCGATTTAATTATTTTCAGTTTATATCAAATTGTTTGAAATGGAAAATTTTAATTAAAAATTTCGATAGAATCAAAACAGCCGTATTTGGTCATTTTTTTATCCAAAAAATAAATCAACAATCGATTGAAGCAAATAAAAGAACAGTACGTACCTATGTCCATAATGTGGAAATTCAAAACAATTTGTTGGCATTGCAAATAATACGTTGAGAAATACACTGTTTAGTGCAACTACTTGCAGCAAAAACTTCTGGTCCTTGGTAATGTTCATCAAACACAATTTAACTACATCTACCCTTTATCTACAAGGGGAAAATAATAACAGATACAATTACATAATGTCTCTTCCAAATCGTTCGGATACTTATTGATTAGCTTATTTGCTGGATTTGCTAACACATTGGTATAAATTTAATATAAATATTGAGGAAATTGTTTATCTTTCAAATCTTGAAGTGAAGAAGGCAATGAACCATAAATATGAACAACGGATAATAAATCAATTTGCGATATCTGAATTTTTTTACTAGCAGCAGTCGAACGATTTAAAATTGGTGGTTTTCATAAAATACGGCCGTTTTTTTGTTTAAACGACTTATGTAATTTTTTTACCTGGGAACCAACATTGAAAACGACTTCGTTGAAATGCCGATAGTAGCGCAGTAACGAAGTTATACTTTGAAAAGTTTTTCATAAAATTTGGACGAGTGGTTTAGTTTTTTTTACCGCAGAACGTGCTTTTTGTACCTGCATGATGTCGCGGACATTAAAATAAATACCGACTTCGTTGAGGTACCGGCGCGTATTAACGAAAATATGATCTAAAAAGATTTTCATAAAAATAGGTCGAGCCGTTTTTTATTTAAGCGACGTACGTGACCAACAAGACATCACTTGTCAAAATCCGAGCACTCTGTAAAAATCGTGCAAAACAAACTTTAGAAACGTCAAGCAAATTTTCAAAACTTAGGCTGTGTGCGAAACCGGCTAATTCCTTGCTAAACTTCCAGATTTTTTGGAAGCTTCTCAGTCTAATTCCAGTACTGTGCGAAACCACACCAGTAGCAACTCCTGCACAAATATTTCAAATATTAAGCAAGAGAAGAAGAAGAATTAGCAAGCTCGAAAATTTACTAAATGAAATCGTACTAGAATTACAAGGAATTACCCGGTTTCGCACACAGCCTTAGATCAGCACTTTTTGGACAGGGAATTGTTTTCCAAGTCCTACAGTTTCTGGAAATTCAATCTTATTCCGCAATTTCCGAAAGATTTAGCCCTTTTGGTCAAGTCTGACAAGTCCTTTATACTAATTAAGTTTTGGTAATATTATTATTATCGTTATTTGAACTAGCTTCCCTCAAAATTACTTTGGCAGCAGTTTTTGTAATAGCCGGAAACAAGCCGGAAATTTTTATCACTTTTAGACTATTCTAAGGGAGGAGGACTCTGCAATTCTTGGACTTAGAAATTTTTCTGAATTTTTCTAATTGTCACTCCTTTCATTCAAATGTCGAAATGTTTCCATCTAAATACCGCCTGATTTCGGTCTACGTCCACAGTCTTCAGTCGAATTTACCCAATTTTCAGTACATTTTCAGTTCCGTGGTTCCGTCTGTTGTTCACTACTAAGTAAGGTTTCCGTTCGTTTTCCGACTGCTCTTAACCATTGAAAAATTCATTTAATTTTCACCCTGTTTGCAGTCTTATATTTTCACCCGCGACAAGGAGTTGTGAGCTTTCTTTTGATTAATGAGACGCAATCAAATGTACCCCAAAAAACATGGTCGATTATATTCATCCGGTTCATTGCCAAGCTCGCTAATTAAGCTATTTTATGTTTACGCCTAACTTGAAAAACCGGCTTCTTATTTGGATTTCTATAGATGTGATTATTCGTATTTAACCAATTTATGGATTTTCCAGTGAATTTTTATTAATTTCCAATGAATTTTTTTTGCATTGCTCCATTTCGACTGACTTTATTTTGAACAAATCGTCGAAATGGGACAAGTTCAGCTAGGGGGTAACATCTGTGGCCAAAAATGAACTAATGGTTTAGTTTTTTCTGCCAATCCATATTTCCTGTCACTTTCCCCACAATATTTTGTATTCCTTGTATAGTTTTCATGTTTGTTCAGCTCTTTGTCGTGACGGCAAGATATCGCAAAGATGTTTTCCTATTATTCGAAAAAACAGCGGCACGACAGAAAAACGTCTGATATGTAAATCCACCTTTAGTCCCATAGGAAGACTCACAGCGCGTTTATGTGCAGGACCGAACCGGTCCAAAGTACCAAAAACGGGCAAAAAAAAACGCCGTATAAACGAGGACGGGACCGAATCATTTTCGGTACTTTGGCTCTTGATTTTCGGGTGGATTATAGCGGACCGAACCATTTCGGTACCGACACATAAACTGTTTTGGACCAAAACATAACCTTATTTATTCCAATAAATTAAAAAAAAAGTTCGAAATAAGTTTAAAATAAGTGAACTTTAATATTATTATTCAAATAGGTGAACATTGGACATAGGAAGAAGTAATAATAACACTTCCTGACTTGTGTACTGAGCATAATATAACGGCACTAATGGATGGGGGAAAAGCGAAGCAACTACATTTTTAATAAAATTGGTTTCGAGAAATGTTAGCTCGCAACATTACTTCACACATTGTTCAAATAAATTATGTTTTTATAAGATTGCTAAAATGTTTCATTTTGACTTCGTTGTCTCAGCTCAGAGCGAGGTTATATTCGAATGCGCACATAAACTCAAGATCGGATCGATCCAATAGACTGGTTCGGTCCTGCACATAAACGCGCTGTCAAAGACCCATTGGAAATTGGAATGATCTTAAAAATCAGCTTTCTAAACTTTATACAAATACGTTTTATTTTCTAAAGCTGCTCAAATCGTTAGAAAACTGACTACACTTAGTGAAACTACTCAATGCTGAGAACAAATCGATGTTCCTAGCCGATACATAGAAAAATAGTGATGAAAAATCTCGAAGTATTGCATCGAAATAAAACATCGAGGTATTTTCTGAGTCGACACCCTTCATACTAGACCTACAGCGCCCTCCAGTTCAACCCACGAAGTGATGAGGTTAGAGTAACTGATTGCAGATAGTAAGAGTTGATTTGACCGAAGTTTGGACAATGCCAATGTAATGAAAAAACATAAAAATATTCATTTTTTCATATGCGCTGTTTGAACAAAACTTTCAATAATTTGTTTTGCAATATCAAATTTTTACATAATCAAGTCTAACAAATTTTCCAAAAACAAAACTCTGACCCTTTATTTATTAAAATCTTTTTAATCAACTTCAAAAAAGGAGAATTGACGTGTAGATATTTTTTTGTTGGTCCTGTGCTCTATTTTACATTGTGCAGTTGAAATACTTGAAACGACGTGGCGTGCAATATCGAACCTTAAATAATATTATAAATTTCAAACCTCAGGATATTTTAATCTGAAAATTTTTATAAAACTGCTTCAAGCATTCGACAACAATGTAGAATATAAAATAAGTCAAATTCTAAGAATTTATAACACAAGATTTTAATCAAAAATATAAATATAGCACTTGCACATTCAGTCAATCGTACGCACATAATATAAATGATTAAACAAACAATTTTATTAATAGTTTTGTTAGAATAACAATTTATTTATAAACAAATTCTAACATACAAAATAACTTCAATTTGCGTAGAAACTATTTTAATAGTGCGTTATTATCACTATCACTATCTTTATAAAAATCAAAACAAATATAATAATTTTACTAAGTCAAAGCGTTACTTCACTAAATAAAACTCCAGATTCCCACTATTTATCTAAAACACAAACATATTAAATCTCACTTTATAAATAAATAAACAAATATCAGATCTCAACGTTTTTAATTACTATCCATAAAACCACAATAAATAAACAAACAATAACAAAAAAAAATAAAAAAAAAACAAACCATTTCACAAATCAATAATAATAAATAAATAAAATACGAAACCATATTTAGAATAAACCCCGATTAAAAACAAACCAAACCCCCCGTCGATGGAGTATACGATTAAAAATCTCCTTACGTAAATATTGTCCCTACGTAGTAATCATCAAATCATTCATAATCGCAAGTAAATATAAATATGAAAATACGAGAGCCCCCAGTGCAATAATTTTGAAAACAACAAAAACAAGAACAAGTTTTGTGATCGCATTTATTATTATTTGTTATGAAGATATTAAGTAAAAAAATGCATCATACAAAAAAAATACTTCATTAATATGTAGTAAGTTAAGTAAATTCTCGGAAAGTACGATGATTTCCCATTTAAAAGTTGTTTTTAATCATATATTCCACTGAAAGTAAAGAAAGCCCCCCATTCAGCAAAATTGCAGTGGTTATAAAAATGTTTTTCCTGTATTTTTTCGAGATTACGAAAAAATGATAATAATGAACAATTTTTTAAAAATACAAAAACCCAATCATCCAAGTTTTTTTATTGCATTAAAAGCCGGAAAACATGAATTTCCAACCCCATCATGGCCGGAAAAATGACAACAAATGTTTTTACAAAAAATCCCCGCAATTCGTTGTAATTTTTGTGTTCTATCAAAAGAAGCGCCACAAAAACCTCACCCCCATGTGAGTGTGACTCGTGTTACAGATGGGAGATACCGCATCATGCGACATTGAATAAAAACTGATGATGTCCCGCCGCAAGAAATTCGCGGAACCCCCAAAATGCGCGAAATATTCGTAAGAATATTTTAATAAGAATTCTCTGAAAGCTCTCCTCAAAAACACCGTTGCGAATTAGCCATGTTTTTCTTTTTTTCTTATTAAGTAAGCGGTCACAAGTGTCGTGTTCCAACGGCTGGAGACTGGCCTGCTTCCTATTTCTGTCTTTATCGGTTACTACTATCGCACACCTCTCTAGGCGATTTGATTGACCATCTTACCTGTTTAGAGGCAATTAAGATTGTACCAGCTGATCCAGGTGTAAATGTGGCGTGTAGCATAGGGAGACTATTGATTGGTAGTACATAGAAGGTGTTTGCTGCATTGTTAATTGTATGGTAAAACTACCAGAAAGTCCCCCTTGTTGTTTTTATGACCTTAAAAAACACAATACTTCTCTAGTATTGTAGAAAACCCGTCACCAAAACACACCTTATTTCACCCGCGCCTACCCGCCCCTACCCGCTCGTTTCTCTTTAACTTCAAACAAACTAATCGAAAAATCATAGAAAAAAGCTTTTTCATTGCAAGTCAGCTGTGGAATCGATTATATAGCTTTATGTAGAGCGAATACAATCGCGCAAATTTTATATGCGCATAAACACATTCACAAACGTGACGTCACATCTGGCAAACTTTCATATAAAAGCAAGTCGTGTGCCCATGGAGCTCTCAGAAACTGAAGAAACGGCGGCGGTCGTGGAAGTAAAGTTTTTCTTTAGAGAAAGTTTCTGAAGAAAAAAAGAAAAAAATAAATAAGAATAATAAAAGAGAGTTTTGTTTTTTGTTCGTCGTGATTCTTGTAGTAGAAGAAATAAAACAAAAAATAAATAAAGTTTTATTAAAAAAAATAAATAGAAAGAGGAGAAAAGATTTTCTTCAAGTTCTTTTCTTCTAATTATTAAAAAAAAATAAATAAAATTAATAAAGCGACGAAAGTTAAATAAAATAATAAAGAAAAGAAATTGTTATTTTGTGAATGGTTATAAAAAAAAGAAAGAAGTTTAATAATAAATAATATTTCTGGTTTTTCATTGTTTTGTGAAGTAAAAACATAAATGAACCAAGAACTTTAAATAATAATAAATAACAAAAGCAAAAAAGTGAAGACTATTAATTAAAAAAATAAAAGAGCCGGTTTCTGAAAATTTTTTTTTGTAATAGTGAAATTTATCTAAATATTAAAATTCTAGTCAGAGACTAAAACAATTTTTTTGTTTTGGAAATTTTGAAAAAAAAAAAACAATCTTGTATGTGATACTTTTTAAAAGAGAATAACAGAGTTAAAGTGAACTACTTGCACTGAACTGAACTGTGATATTATAAAAATTAAATTATATCTTAAAATTAAACAAAAACAAAAATGGTCGGAAGTACAGGCACATTAATGACAATGCGTCTTGTTCGCAGCAAATTAAGGAAACGAGAGGAGACATCTGTTAGTCCAGTTAATGTTGAATCACAAACAACAAATGGCCCTACACAAATACCATCTCAAGTCTTATCCGCTGATCATACTGGACAACAATTAAATGGTACAACACCAATTGCATATAGGCAAAATCCATCAAGTGTTTGGGTATTCCCACCTTTACCACCGCAACCAAATATATATAATTGCACAAATCATCATGTAAGTATAATTATAAATTTTTTTAAATTTAATTTTTAAGTAATTTTTTTAACGTAAAATGACGGTTGAAAATCATTTAAAAACAAAAAAGTCAGAAGTATTAGCGCTTTTTTTCGTGTTATTTTGTATTGGTATTAAAACAAAAACAAAAAAGTTTAAAATTTGTTCTTGTTGTTAAGCTTACATAAAAATCCCCAAAAAGAAAACCTTGGATTATTTTGATTGCGGCTGCACTCGTGCTTAGTTTAAATTTATAAAAAAAAAATACATCAGCTGTTTTTAGTATATACATATATATTTAATTGCATTGTTTTGTACTTCTTCTTCTTATTATTTTTTTAAATTTTATTTAACAAACAAGAATTGTTTTATTTTTTTTTTCTGTATTTAGTACAGTTGTATCAAAAAGCAAGGCTTCTTTCTAAAAATGACCTCCGTAAAAATACATTTTGTATTTGTATTTCTTCGTTTTGTACAAATTCAGACGAGAGTCAGAGTATGAAATGCAGTGCTGCAACTTTCAAACAAAAATAAACACAACAAAAACAGAAGCCAAGCCTTCTCTATATCTCTTTCTATACATGCAATATATGTTGCAAGTGTTGTGCATTTGCACCAAGTATAGCAACAACAATACCAAGTACCCCTTAATGCTTGTAGTAAGGTATGGTATAGAATATTTTGTTGCTATAAACGTCCCTTTTTTTATTTCATTCTATACATTACTGCCCTACCATAATATTTTTTCATATAAGGAAAACTCTAAACTGAACTGAAAATACATTCAAAAACACACACAAAACTCCACTCTCCAAGAAAAGGTTCATTGATCCGTTTTGGTGGATTTTTAATTCCTACAGCCGCATGCACCTAAAGTGTAGTTGGTTCATAAGGGTTCTTGCCCTTATCCATGAGAGTTCAGTTCCCTTTCTGCAGTTGGAAGTTTTTTGCGCCCTTGTTTGGTTGGTGTATAAAATGTGAATGCCATACACGCACACCAACCACAGACAGTTGTTATAAGTATAGGCCCCAGACATGAGAAACTAACAAAGATGAAGAAATTTTTAGCCTTTTTTAAAATGGGTATATTATGAAAACGAAAACCAAGGAAAAAGAAAAATGGAAGAGAAGAAAAATGTATGCATCCGATGTGAATTGTTGTAAAAGAAACAGAAAAAAATAATACACCTTGAGTAAACTGCCTTCTTTAAAAGGTTGTTTGCCTGCCTGCATATATGCCGAACTGGTGGTGATGGTACAGTCATGATGAAAGGCGAATTCTCTTTTTATTTTATTTTTATATTTAAAATGAAATTTTAAAAGATTGATTTCGATTTGTTTTTATATATGTATATAAATAAAAACAAGCCCCACAATAATTCAAACCGATCAGACAAAAGTCCTTCTGATCGATTTTTATTGCTTCTATACTCTACCTTCAGCCACAAAAATTCAATTTGTATAAAAGCAAGAAATTTCGCGAAAATTTTATCAAATTCGGTTCAAGCGTTTTTTTTATTTAACAGCCCAAAAATTGCATAATTTAAATAAAGGCCAAACAATTTAAGTATAAAAATCAAAAACAAATCATGCGCTTAATAAATTTACACCCCAGTCTTCGTTCACCAATTTATTTCACCATTGGTAACTTCCTACATTGCTTGTCTAATTAATTTCAATTTAAACAACATTAAATGGAAATCACGGTATTTATTTATTAATATTGTTTTTTTCTGTTTGTTGTTTGGTTGTTGTCTCAGTCTGTCTTCACAATACGTTTATCCTTCAATTACAATCAAAACTAAAAAAAACGAAAAAAAAAATTGTTTAACCGAAAAAGCAAGCAGAACAACAAAGACTATCTGTTACTAACTAACTAACTAAAAAAAGAACCAGACAAGGAAGCAATAATAATAATAATTATTAATCAAACAAATACAAATTGATTAAAAATGGGTACATAACAATTGAAAGTCTGAATTGACAATCAATTTCAATTAATGTCTTATGTGTGTCTTATGTATTATGTGTTATGTATTTTTTGTATCGATTTGGTTTTTATTTATTATTATTCACAAGCGCACGAATACACGACTGCAGAAAACTAAAAAAGAAGTTAAACAACTATTAGAGAAGTTGTATTTTTTGTTGTTATTCGTTTCACTTTTATATGTGTAGTTTGGCACAGTCAAATTGCCTTGAAATTGCATTTTAAAAAAAAATCGACAATCACTTTAAAAATTGCATGTATAAGGTAGTTGTGTACGCGTGCGCACAATACTTAATACAAAAAAAACAACAAATAATAAAAATAATAATAAACAGAAAAATAAAGAAAATTCGATATGTAATATTTTACGGTGTAGATAGTGGGTGGTACAGGAGCTTAACAAAGTCCACTCACTTTTTTTTAAATATCTGAAAGTCTCGAATCGTTATTTTTTTTATTAAGTAGGGTGCGGTTTGACAGATGTCCTTAATTTCATATTTTTTCTCCTTCTGTATTCAACGGTTTAACAACAATTTGAATACATCATACATATATAACTTTGTGGCGTTGTTTTTTATTTATCGATAAAAAAAATGAGAAAGGTGGCGCCAATTTTGAATATACATATATTCATAGTGGCCCAAGGCAGACACAAATAAAAGCGCTACTGGTTTTCTCTTTAAAAATTATAAAACCAAGCAAGTTTTAAAAAAATAAAAAAAAAAACCTCACTACGTTATTCCAAGAATAATAGACACACCGTTGGATAGTTACAATTATTTTTTAGTTTAGCCTTAAACAAATCTCTTAACACAAAAAAAAACGACATCACCAACTGTCAGTTTTCCTTCTACAAAACTGCAAAACTCTACTACTACCATCTACCATACTTCCCATAAATGTATAAAATTGCATTTCTGGTTATAACTAGACTGTAAAAACCTGCATTTGTATGTTTGTATCGAAGATATTTATAATAAAGTCTCTCCTTATCACCGCCGAGGTTGTTGCATACATTATCTCTCTCATTGCAATCCAGTTTTCAACATTTTTAGTTTTGTGTATGCGCATGTATAACAGTTCCTATAATATAAAAATTGATCGATACACACTCATACACCAAAAAATTTCAAACTGTTATACCATGTCATGATCGCGTATTTATAATATCGTAATAACAACCACGTGTGTTCTTGAAACCGTAGAAACCGGAAAGCTCGTTTTTATACCGAAATTCGCTTGCGCACATCTGTGACGGTACAAAATGTATGCGCATTAGACTTTTACTTCATGATAATATACGTTTATTGAGGTTATACTCGCTTTAAAAGCTATTTAATCTGGTAATGCTGTAGTTTTCTTGTTATATCTAGTTTACGGCAAAGTAGCAACACGTATTTCTTTACATTTTTACGTGGAGATTGTAGATAAGAAGTAATAATAATGAAGTTGAGAGACAGTTTTTTTTAAAATTGAGAAAAGTTTTTGTGAGTAATTGATTATGGCAAAAATTTCTCCATTTTTGTAATACAGTTTTAACTGTGTATGCGCGATCGGTGATTAGAAAAAGTGATCGGCTTTAACTGTTAGATATATATGTATATGTATGTATCTTAAAATGGATTGTATCTATAAAAGTTAAAAGCTATTGAACTCTTTCGTTTTTAATGTTGAAAGCATATTGTGAAATTCAGTTTATCATCATAAGAGGCACAAGCCGCACTGACCTTTGTTCCTTTTACTTATAGTTTTGAACTATGTAGGTCAGAGTTTTTCCTCTCTCTCGTTATATTACTCTTTGAAGAAGAAAAAACGCTGTTAACTGTACAGTATTTTTGCATGTACTTGCCATAGCAACAGTGTATATATAAATATAAATAATCAGTATACCGTAACTTTTGCCATAAAAAAATATGGTATGTAAGAGTATCGAGGGTGAGAGAAACGACAGACGAACTAACAACGGTCCACAGATCAAGACAAAAACATGAGATGAATGCATGAAGAAAACCGGTAGTATAAAAATTGATAAAAATGCCACCAAACCACAATTCCCACTTCTGTTTTTTTTTATTATTATTAATTATTATTTATTAAAAAAGCAAAGAAGGATTTAAAAAAAAAACATTAATATGAAAGCTTGTGCTTCGGACTTTCATGGTTAGTAATTATTAACTCTGAGTTTGTGATCACATGTTCCGAACGTAATTCTTTTAAAATGTGCATCTTCTCATGACACAGTTTCCACCATATTGTATTTTGTTTTTTTCTTTCTGACTCAAAAAAAATGATCTTTACGGGAATGGAAAGAAATTTTTCATTTGTAGTGAAAATTTTTAGTAATTGATGCCAAGCTGCCATGAAAAAAACAAGGCTATATGAAACAAGCAAAAAAATACAGAGAGGAATGACACCCATTTCATTAATAAAGCTCGTTGAACTTAAATTTACACTTATCGTACGACGCTCAATACAAAAATCGCATGATTACAAAGCGCACCTTCTTCTACCAAGCAAATATTAAGGCTGAGCTTGATTAACTGATAAAAAACCATGAAATATGACTAATAACATATTTACTACGAGTTTAGGTTCAATGAATGAATGATATTTAGAGAGTTTTATGACTCGATTCAACTATTAGGGAAGCAAGAATCTTTATTATCAATATATATACATAGTTGCTCCATCGATTGATATTATTAAAAGATGAATGAACTTACTTTGAATTAGCTAATCAATTTCATGGCTTTTATATTTTAGTAAACAAAATATTTCAATAACACACAAAAAATAACAAAAATTTACGTTTTAGTTGCTTAGTTTCGTTTTTAACACGAAGTTCCTCAAGGTTGTTAGTAAGGGCCTTTACTATTTATGATATTTTAAATTGCTTAGAAAAGTACTTCTACTTCTGACTTTTTTTACTGCCGTGTTTTTTAATTTTATTTTTATTATTTAATTTATAAAATAAAAATAAAACAACAATAACTAACGAACTATTTTTCTTTTTTTCTTTTAAGGATGCACTAGACCATGTGAACGGTAAATCTGGATTCAAAGGATTCAGAAAACAGTTCAGTGGACGCTTTAAGCGTTTGGTTGCGAAAAAGGCACAAGAACCAGCCCCAGCAATACCACCTGAGTTGAAGCCACAATTGAAAACGATATATGTCTATTAAGAGAATAATTTTTTTATAAGTATAATAAAACTAAGAAAAACGGAAAACTTAAAGAAAAGGGAAGAAAATGACAAAGTAAATACTGCTTAAAAAAGATATGCATACTGGAACAATTTATATTTCAATAAGGAGTTGATTTTTTTTAATTTAACAAAACACAAAAAATTAAAAACAATATGTAAAAGAAAATTAAAAAAAAATAACATCGAATAGAATTTTGTAAGCCTTAAAATTTTTTTTGTGTAAGATATTAAATGGAAAAGAGAGAAGGATTTTGTTCTCATCAAAAAAAAAATACAGAAATCAGTCCAATTTTTTATACAATATTATATAAATAAATATAAATTAATTATAAATTATTGAATAAGAATTATAATTATTAAGTTCCAAAGAGAGAACATCAATCACTCTTAACAAAAAAAAATATATTAAAGAAACAAGTGCCTACAAAATAAAAATTTCCTTAAATTAAAAAATGTTAAAAAAATCAACAAATTATGAAATAATCAAAATTTTCCAAATTGCAGTTTTGTTTGTAAATTTTATTTTCTTTTTTGATAACTTTTCAAAAAGTTTTCTCCTTACTTAAAAAACACACAAAAAATATTATTATTGTTATGATAGACATAAAAAAAAAACAAAAAAACGTTTTCTAATGAAAATATTATTATTAAAAAAAGACTGAGATGTACCAGATGTATTGGGGCGATTATTAATTTTGTTTTTAGCTTTTAAGTTTTTTCAAAAAAATAATAAAAGAAAGGAAAAGAATAAAAATAAAACAAAATATAAAAATAAAATTAATTTACAAAATAAAAAAAAGAAAATATTCACAAAAAATTAAAATAGAAAAGAAGAAGAAATACAATTCTAGAAAGAATGTTTTTTTTATTTTTTAAAAGATAAAAAAACAGCTTTCCCAATTCCATTTGTTGTTGTTAGAGTTTGAGTGTGTTTTTAAAAAATATGTTAATATGTAATTGTTTGTTAGTCCAAGCATTAAAAGAAAAGATTTAATTTAAGAAAATCAACAACAAAAAAACAACAATTTAATATTTGTTTATAGCGAAAAGAAAATCATTTTACTAAAAAAAAGTCCAAAGTCACCTAAATTTTTATTTATAAATAGAAAACAAAAATGTGTAAAAAAAATAAAAATACTCTAATTTTGACTTAAGATTTATGAAAAAAGAAACTGATAATTTTCTAGTGCGAACACATAAACACGAAAAACTAAAATCTTTAAAATAAAAAAAAACCAAAAAAACGAATATCGTAGATAAAATTCTAAAGTTTATAAAACTTAATTTTTTTTTTGAAAAATTTCTCTTTAACAAGAAAAAAACAAGTCCATCATAGATCCGCATAAAGCCGTACAATAATTCAGAAAAAATAATTGCAATAATTTTTATATATATAAAAATAAAAATAAAAAAAAAATAATAAATTTAGGTTCTTTGGAAATATCCAAAATAAAAAAAACACGCATATGCACACACACAAACCTATAAATAACAAAAAACAAAAACAAAAAATCAAAAAAATGCTATAAAATCACAAAACAATAAAGTAAAAAAAATATGTTTAATTAATTAAAAAAAAGCACAATTTTGTAATAATTAAGATAAATAAAAAAATTAATTAAAATCCATGTAATTCACTCACATTGAGTGGAGATATTATATTCCTTTGTAAATTGTAAAAAGAAAATACAAAAAAAAAATTACGAAAATCCATTAAAATCTTAAATAATCTTAATTATAATTTTGTGTTATTTTTTATTTTTTTTTTTTTTTAATTTTTTATTTCATTTTTTTTAATTTACTTTTTTCTCTATGTATAAATAATTTGCATTGAAACCAGTTAATTCTATTTAGAACAGAACAGAAGAACAAACAAATCCGCTTAAAACAATTTTAATTAGTTCTTTTTTTTTAATTTATAATTTTTTTTAAACTTAAAAAAAACAACACTGTATTTTTGTTCCATCTTTTATTATAGAAAAACTATTATTATTATTATTATATTATTATTTTTCTTAATTTATATATTTGTATTATGTTCATAAAATATGAAAACTCGAAAGAAAAAATTACAAAAAAAAAATATTTTAAAAAAATAAAACAAAACAATTAATTTTAAATTTTTGGTATTTTATTTCACAAAAAAGGCGCAAAACTCGAAATTTTTTTTTAGCTTTTGCTCTCTCCAATGTTCTTGCAAATTATTTGATTCTTTCCCCGTCCTTTTTATTTTGTTTTTAGTGGTTTCACATCGATTTTGATTTTATTTATTTGTTTATAGATTGTGTTTTTTTTTTTGTTCTTTTAAATTTTGTTTTATTTTTTAGGTTTTATATTCTTTGATCCTTTCCAAGAAAAAACTATATTATTTTTAATTTTTAATTTCTTTTAAGTGTATAATTTTTGTTGTTATGAATTCCATGAGAATACAGTATTTTATTTTTTTAAAAATAAAAAAAATTTTTGATTTAAAAAAAAAGATTGAATTATTTTTATTTATTACTTTATATTTATTTACAACGATTGCGGAGCAGATTGTAGTAGATGGTATGTTTTGGACAACTTAAATATTTTACAGAATTGAATATTTCATAGTTGGTGATATTATAGATGAGTAGAAGAGATTGAATTAGAAATGAAGACACACTAATTAGATGTTTTTTGTAAAAGAAAAACACTTCTTAATTTAGTGGAAGAGCAATTATAAACAAGTTAGAATTGTTAATAAAATGTTATGTGAGAATGAGTTTTACTGCATTTTGTTTCTTTTATCCTAAACAATTTTTAAGAATAATTAAATATTTTTTCATGTGGAAGTTCAAGATAAGCAATCACTCTTTGGCCCCTGCGCTGAAAGTCGAGTCATATGACAGTCGCAAGTCGATGTTGTCTCGTTTTTAAGTTGGTGTGCTGAGATTCGGGTGGCGTGACAGGTCGTTTGAGTCAAAGAAATTGTCGTTTTCGTAAAATTACGACTGTCAGCACAGGGGTCTTTGTGCTTAGTAAAAGCTACACTGGAGACGGTAGAGGTAGGTGGACTAGACCTAGACTCATCTTATGTTGTGAAAATGACATTGACGTAGGTCCATTCAATGAGATATTGAGTTTAAGGGTACGAATTTACACATTGTCTGGCTACTTTAAGGTAGATTGTGAGAACCCTGCCCAAATAAACAAGTTATAATTGAATGAAGCAGGAATATGCTCCTCTTGAGGCACTAGGATGCATTTTTAAAGATGTTAAGAAATAGATGAGCTATTAACTACGTCCACCGAAGGTAAACTTAAATAAAAGGTAGAATGGACCATTTAAATCACACAGGGTGTCATCAACGACTGTCCTGGATTGTCTCCACTCTTTGAAATTCCTCAGCAGGAACAACAGTGTCACGCTGATGTGAATTCCGGGCCACGAACCTTTCTGTAGCTTAGCAAGCTGTCACGTAACGGCCATAAAAAATTGGTTCGACCAGATGTTTCTTCATAGCTGGATAAGGACCCAAAGTGCTCGTCAAGCTAAAAGATTCATCCAAATCGATAAAGCTAAAGCGGGCAAACTTTTAAATCTCAAGAGGTGGGAGCTAAAAATAATAACAGAGCTCCTGACGGGCCACTGTTCGCTTAACTACCATCTTAACAAAATAGGTCTGGTGACAGACTCTGGCTGTCGGTTCTGCGGGGCAGCTCCCTAAATCAGTTTTTAGGCTACCTTAGAAGCTTTAACCTTGACGGATGGAGGGCGCAATAGACCAAACAAATAGGTCGCAGTGCTCACCAAGGCGCCTCTCAACAAGAAATGAAATGAGAATGGACCAATTCGATACGGATTTTTAGTGTCGATTTTGCAACCAACTCTACAATACTTTGAAGTTGATCCATGTCTCAACAATAGTTCCCGCTCAGTGCCCAGTCAACGATAGCTTTTATTTGATGACACCTAGCAAAATCAGCTGTTGAAAGAACTATCTAGAATTAAGTAAAGGGAATTGGCTGGAGATTGTTCGTTTATACAATGGGCTGATTGAACCCTGTGAACGGAAAGATGCAGTAAAAATCTATGCTTTAGCATCATTTCAAGTAAAGAATTAGAAAGGTGCGCAAAAGACAGAGGCGGAGTTTAGGCTAACAACCTTCAGCTCGGTGCCATAAGAAAAAAAGGAATGATTAAAACATTGCCATATCTTATATGGTTCATTTGAAAAGTATGAATTTATATTAATATTTAAAAAGACAGACAAGAGCATCGACTCAAAAACGACATCATAAATAACAATGTAAATGCGACTTACTACCGTATTTACTAAATATGGTCGTAGTAAATCTTCTGGAAATTATAATAAAAAGCCTTGAATTGAAGTAAACCAGGAATCAAATTAAATTGAAAAGATAAAGGTCAAGCGAATTTCGAGAATAACTCAATGCCGATTGGTTTTAGGCCTACAATAAATTTAAGTTAAATTATACATAGTTTTTCTAGAATAATACTGAACCAGTAATTATTATGGTCTACACAATGGTCTAGATCATTTCGTGTGTTAAATGGAAGGGATTAGCGTGACTTGGCTAATACATTTTTATGGAATGACTTAAATGACATTGGCATGGGAGCAGGGCCGGTGTTTGACTTTTTTGCGCCCGGTGCAGTATCCTACATTGCGCCACCGGCTGTTCATTTTTTTTATCGCAGTGAAGGATAATGCAAAAAAACACAAACACTCTGTGGAGTTCCTTTAACATATGAAAATGAAGGCACTGTAGGATCTTGCATAAAAAACATTCCACCTTCCTTTACATTGAAGGGGCTTTCAATAACTTCAGAACAGAGGCAGTCCCGGTGCTTTTCACCGAATTAGGGATTCATGAGACGAGACTACTACGAATTAAAAATCAAGAACTATGATACCGCGCCGGCGAAAAAGGAACGAAATGGTATTGCAATGGCTACAACTAACGAAAGGCAATGGAAAAATGTCTGTACAGTACAATTTTTTTGAAATCTTAGTTTCTGAAATTGTGCCCGGTGCAAGTGCACCATTTGCACCTATGAATGCGCCACCCCTGCATGGAAGAAGATTTCTCTCATCACTAAATGTAAAGTTCATAGTATCAACAATTTAAAGAAAAATTCAATATTAATCAAGAGGTCAGTTACGAGTGGAGTTATGAATCAAAGACTGTAGAGTCAAAACCGCAGTAATAATTCAAGCAGTTAGGTGAGATATTGTTTATACATACATACATAGTTAAAATTTCGAAAAGGAAATAGAAAAACCGCGTTGTTTTGTTAACAAGGTTTATAGAAGAATTTAAACACATCGTTAATTCTTTTATTCTTTAAAGGCCATTTTAGTGAGCCCAGCGACTGCGACTAATGTGCCAACCCGATCGTTGGAAGCCTTCCGTTTTTGTTTGTTTGTTTTAGTTTGACATAGCCTAATATTGATTTGGTCACAACTAAAAATCTTCCTTGCCTCGCAGTCGTACAGCAAGTACAGTTTGGAGTGCTGCTCGGCAAACCCGACAACTGCAACCAACTACCAGCCCTATTCTGCTTAGATAATATTTGAGCCAACAGTGGCCCGTCTGATAACCTGGAAAAGATATGTAGATATGTACATATATACCAGATATTTGTCGAGTCTCAACAGATATATGACTGTATAAAAAGAGAGAGGCTCTACAAGATCTTAGGCGGTATTTGACAAACACAATATTACTCGACAAACCACTTATAATAAATTTAAATAAAAACAGTTAAAAATTTATTGTATGCATAAATTGAGCCTTTTAATAAACGCCAAACGCCTTTATAGACACGTAAAAAAACGATAAGGTTGTTGATATCGTGTTGCCAAATGCCAATTTTTATTTATCGACAAGAATCGGTATCGACTCGACAAATCAAATACGGCAACTTATTGAAATTAGATCTCCCTTCAAATCTGGTAGCTCACTGACGAAAGTGAGAATGCTCTATCAGAAAAGTTGGAAATACGACAAATACTCAGATAAGGCAAGGTCCTAGACTGGCCCCAATAAATGATGCCAATTACTTTCCTCTTTTTGTCTCTGGGTTGAAATCTTTCGTCTTCAGTTTTCATCCAAGAATATTTATTGTTTCCTTCGTCATCGATTCTCCAGTAGAGAATTATTTTCCTTGTTCTTAGGAGAATGACTTTGAAATTGCCTGCCTAAAATGCTGGGTACACACCGGCCCAACGAAGGCCAACAGCGACATTCGACGTTGGCTACCGAACGTTCGTTCGCGTTCGGAGATACGTCCATAAGCATTTGTTGGTTTAACAAACGTTCGTTGAGACGGGTATTCGGTTTACGTTCAATTCTTAAAATTTCGGCCTTCGAGCCTGTCAATCGTTGGTTAAACATCGATGCCCGTCCACACCACATTCGCTCAAATGGCTTGTTTCCTTTGATGTTACCGCCACGCTACGGGTTGCAAGCGAACGCCAACGAATCTTCGTTGGCTTTCGCTAAACCGTCCACACAGAACCAACGAACGTCAGCGAATCCCATTCGTTGGCCTTCGTTGGGCCGGTGTGTACGCGGCATAACTTAGTAGCAATAAAAAAATCTTTTCTCCTTTGACATTTAAAAAAAACTGATTCACTTAAACTATTTAGATTCTGATAACAATAAATTTAAAAACAAATAAAATCAGTCTCAGTTTTCCAGCATATTTTCACCATCATTTTTAAGAGGCTATTGATCCATATCTAAAATCCTCCTAGCTTTAACTTGCGTTATCGTAATGGCGGTTGTGTATTGACAGTTAAAAATGGCGGGAAATTTAAAATCACACCCTTTGTTGAAAGATCATTTACAAAAAAATATGTGCCATATTTGCACCATAAGATATGTGTCTTTAATAAACAAAAACCAAGGCTATCAATCATAACGAAAACTACATATCTAGGATTCGAATCCAGAATGACATGTGCCAACGATGTGCCAAATATGGCACACATCGGGGACACAAATCTGAAGTTCTCATATAGCCTGGTTATAAACCATCTAGCAATAGCACCAATCAATTTTTAAAATCAGTTAAAAGCTTGTAGGCGATAAGCTTTTAGTTGGAAGATTTTCGAAAGCAACACAAACTTTTATAGGAAAATATTTGTGGATGTTGTCTTTGTTAGTTCTTTAACCGATTTCGAAAACTTAGCGGATATTCCTCTCGTTTTCTTCAGGTTTGCTGAAAAGGGTGGTTCGAATACATCATAATGTCTTCTTTTGCAACAGATGGCGAAACAATTATAACAATTCGGTAAGCTACGTGATTTAGCGGTTATTTATTTATTGTGGGCGTTGCTTGTTTCTTTTTTATTATTTTGAATTTTCTTTTACTTTTAAATAAATATTTTATTATTTATTTCTGCAACAAATTCAGAAAATAAAATAATAAACATAACCTGTCATTCTTCAACTAACTTTAGTCATTAATGACCATTCTATTAATTTTCTTTTTAAAAAATTTATGAGGAATATAAGATAGATTACCATCGTAAGCAGCTGCTTTCGTTATTTTTTCTAAGTAATTCTGAAGCTCTTGAAGTGCTTCATTTATTTAAAACCCAAGAATCCTTTTATTATTCATCTGAATAAAAACCAAAACGGGGCGTGTAAAATAAGCCATTTTTTCGAATTCAATGTAATTAGCAAAAGCAATTCCTACACCGAAAACGAGAAGCCACACCATCAGCAGAAACTCTGTGGATAAAAAATTATCTGCGGTTATTCCGATTCTAAATGAGTTCAAGATAAGCGGCGGTTTCAGACTTCATCGGAGCTGCCGCACTCAAAAAATATAACAGAAATCAGTGATCAAATGCTTCTCTTTTCCATTTGCCGACATGAAAACCGCCTTTGAATATAAACGTTAATTGGAAAATGCCAGGGAAAATATAAAACCTGGCCCCAGCTTCGATTATGGGCAAACAAAGACAAAACGAAAAATGTTGCAGCAACCAAGAAACCGCTGAAGCGCAATGCGCAATGATCAGCGCAGGCGCGCACTGATCGCTTTGCGTCGATGATTGCCCTGCGCGGCCCCCCAAAGACCCCTTTGGGCACATCAAGCGCTCCCAGCGCCCTCTCATATCACATCTTGCGGTCGCTGTAATTGTCGGCAAAGTTGATTTCTGTAACGAGATAAATGCCGGGTGCAGATCATCAAGCCCCAGATTGAATCGTTTGTTGATTTATTGTTGCAACAATTATGATTTTTTTATTGTAATTCTATTTTGCGGAAGAGTAATTGGCCAGTTAGTTTTGCTGTATCGGGCGGTGGGGGAGGGGAAGGCGGGAATTTATTAACCTTAAACTATGGTGAATTGCGCAATTGAAACGAGTCTGAAGTGAAAGTTTCTCACTAATTTTTATTTACTGATGCTCAAATTGAAAGTAAATTGAATTAATTTTGGTGGAATTTGCAACAATTATTTTTTTTTCTTTTTGTTGCTTTTATATTTATGGAATTGTTAAGTTTTTACGATGCTTTCACATTGTGGTCAAAATTACTTACTCCTGTTGGTGGTGAAAATCGAAATTAAGAGATTAAAGATGAAGAAGATTGTTACACAAAAAGAAGCCTCAGGTATTTTTTAGATGTTACAATAAAAGCGAAGGTCTGTGTTAATTTCAGCAGGACAGTGGCATTTTGCTTTAAATAAATTTAATTTTTATGGCAAATGTTCGTAATCCTTTAAGCAAAACTACTCAAATTTACAATCATCAGATAAAGAACAAACCAATCAGGTATGGCGTAAACTGGTTATTAGTCACCCTAATGGTTAACGTGAATCAGATTATGCATGAAAGTTCCTATATACTAATGAAATCAGTTATTGTACGTCAAGATCATACTGATTAGCTGATTAACTAAAACTAAAAATAGATAGCGTGATATAATAATTAACCGTAATCCCACAATCAATATCGACATGCATACCTGGACTAAAAACTTCATAGATGCAACATGATCTAAAAATATATAAGTACGTGCCTAATTACTGGATTATACTTGATGAGAAAATCTAAGCCTTCGAGGAGGCTCATTATAAATTGAGTCTGCTTTTGTTAATACTGTACAAATGCGCAGAGTTGTTTGACTATGTGTTCGAGCCGATCACGCAATACCAGAAATCTTCGTCAGGATTTGTGAAGTATACAAATACCTCAAGGAACTTGAAATTTAATTCAAATGGTCCTAAAGACATGTATCTCAGAGTCTAGGCTCTTAGGTGTCTACTTTCATACCACGGTATACAGAAAACGAAGGTAATGTAAAAGCGACGGCAGCTTCGAATACCGTAAAAAATGGGCGCCTGGTGACGTCAGCCGTAATGCTGAAACAACAACAACAGCTTCGATTTTATATGGGAAGTGTCCCCCACGTGACATCAGCACTAAAATACCGTATACGGTATACAGTCTTTTACATTACCTTGTTTCTGAATACCGTGCTTTCATACTACTTGTCCGTCATGTCGTTCAAGTCATGGTGCAATGCCTAGCGGTACTATGCAGCACACTAACTGGTCAAGTAGTGATTCTTCCTCGATTTGCAACATGTTTGCTTCATTCTTTCATCAATCTTTCACCCCTTCTAACTTTCAGCCTAATGACAATAATTTTCGTCATATAACTCCACACAGAGAGGCTACTAGTTTATCTCTGTCAATTTCCACTGACGATATCATGAAACATATTGATGAACTCCCATACGATTTCGCTTCCGGCCCTGACGGTATCCCTCCTGCTCTCCTTAAATCCTGTGTGGAGGTTCTCCCACTTAAAACCCTTTTTAAAAAATCCTTAGAAAAAGGGTATTTCCCTACTCTTTGGAAGAATTCGTTCATAATTCCTATTCACAAAAGTGGTAGCAAGAACGAAATATCGAATTACAGACCAATCGCCAAGCTGTCTGTCATACCAAGGCTTTTTGAGTCAATCATTTATTCTGCAATCGTGCCCATCTGCAAAAAACTTATTTCTACAAACCAACATGGTTTTCTTCCAGCTCGTTCCACTACCACCAATCTCCTTGAATTCACTTCCCACGCTGTTGAAGGCTTCGTTTCCGGTTGCCAAACTGATTGTGTTTACACTGATTTCAGTAAGGCATTTGACAAGCTTTCCCAATCCATTATACTTTTCAAACTAAAAAAGTTAGGTTTCCCTGTAGCCCTTCTATTATGGTTCCAGTCCTACTTAGCTGACAGGACCTACCAAGTCCTTTTCCGTGGATCCAAATCCGCGACCATTGAGGCGTCATCCGGTGTCCCTCAAGGCAGTCATCTTGGCCCTATCCTCTTTATTCTTTCTATTGATGATATTGTTACCTTGCTAAGACACTGCAGAATCCTGATTTATGCTGATGACATCAAATTGTACCGTCACGTAAAGAGTATGGAGGACTGCAAACTTTTGCAGGTCGACCTCGACACCTTTTTCTCTTGGTGCGCCAACAACAACCTGGTTCTTAATATTAGTAAATGCGAAGTCATGACTTTTTGTAGGCGACGTGATCCTATAATTTATAACTACTCATTCTCTGGTGAGGGTGTCCCCCGTGTTAATTTTGTCAAAGATCTCGGGATTAGATTTGACACCAAGCTAGACTTCTCTACTCATATCAACTATATTTCTTCCAAGAGCAGCTTAGTCTTGGGTTTTATAAAAAGGTGGTCCAAAGAATTTAACAGCACCCTGATCACTAAACACCTCTACATTTCCCTTGTCAGACCTTTACTTGAATATGCGTCCCAGGTTTGGTCTCCTTACTATTCTTCGCATGTTGGAAAAATTGAGTCGGTTCAACGTAGGTCCGTTCGATTCGCATTGAATCACCTTCCTTGGGAAGACCCTTTGATTCTTCCACCATATGAATACCGACTTAAGTTACTCAACTTAAACACTCTCCACAAGCGTCGTGAGGTGGCCGATGTTGTTTTCGTTCACCAGCTTCTTAATGGACGTGTCGACTCAGGTTTTCTAAGGCGCCGTGCGTCGTTTAGAGAGAGCTGATACAATCTGAGAGGACCACCGCTCTTACACATCAACTCCTCTAACACCAATTATGGCCGATTTGAGCCTGTTAATCGCATGTTCATTAATGTAAATAAAAATATTAATGTTTTTAGCGTGAGCACTAACAAAGACCTGCTTAAAAGGAGTCTATTTGTTGTCTCATGACTGTTTATGTGTTTCGCATGCAATTTTTATTGGTACTTAATCTTTTATGTTTGCATGTCTCAGCTGAGCCACGGCAGTGGTAAATATTTCTCAGCCCTGCTGGGAAGTGCGCCTTCTGTGTTAGAAGGGAAACTCTATATATGTATATACCGGGTGTTTTTTTTAAAACTTGACACGCAATTCTTGAACAAAGGAGGGGTGACAGAGAACTTTGATTGAAATCGTCATTAAGGGGAGCTTTCGGTGGATTTTTTCCAAAAAATCCAATTTTTTTTTGTTACTTTGAACATCTAAGAATACAGCAAACTCTTGAAACTATTTTTGCTAAAATATAAAAGATAAAAATGCTTGGGATAAAAGATGTTTAAAAAATAGGGGTTGCCATTTAAAAAAAAAAGTTACCCCCCCCGGGTCAGGGGGTGGAAGAGAGGGGGTGCGCACTATACCCAATCGATGTCCCCCTCCATATCAGACATCTTTTGTACAACAGGTTTCCCTCTGTCACCCCTCCTTTGTTCAAGAATTGCGTGTCAAGTTTTAAAAAAAACACCCGGTATATACATATATATTTATATATATATGTATGTATGTATGTGTATATATATATAAATTTTCATGCTTAGCTGAAAAGTGCGCCTTCTGTGCTAGAAGGGTTAACTCTTGATTAAGCATTAAGCTTCTCAAAGTTCCTAGGCCAATCATGGCGAACCTATGACCCGCGGATTATACCGGAGACAGATAGCACCCTTAATCCGGATTATGACGTCAAAATGTATAATAAAATATATGAAAATAAAATGGAGTCTACGTCATTCTGACATCATAATCCGGATTAAGGGTGCTAGGGAGTGTGAAAAGAAATGTTTGGAATGTCCAGACTGTGGTGGACAGATCTAGAACTTGGATAAAGGAGGGGCTTGGATATATAAACGTACTGGCAATTGTCTCCAGGGTGTTTGACAAAGTATGCCACTTGCTCTGCTTAGTTTAAAGAAGTAGATAGGGCTGGATAGGGAAGCATACAAACTTCCAGGTCATAAAATAGCTCCAATTTGCATTTCCACTTTGGGTTTGGAACGTAAACGGCCTCTAAATATTAAATATATTTAATTGAGGCAGAAAAATACATATGTATGTGTTTATATGAAAGGCATTCAAAACCGCAACTTGCAGTTAGTTTGAATTCTGACTTGAATGCAAATTTTACTCGGTACCCCATTCTTCCCCATAAATAATAGGGAGTCGAGTATGGAGTACTAATATGAATAAAATCGAAAGCCATATACTCATATGAGTAGGGACTCGAGTACCGATTCCGTATCCCTGCCCACGAGTTCAAACGTAAGATTAATCGCCATCTGTTCCAACATCCCCAGACTTCTCCTGACCTATCATATTCTCTTCTAACCTTCAAACCTAGGTTGCAACTAAACATTGCAAAATGATTGGAACAGCCTAACTAACTGGAAATGTTAAGGGTGATTCCTAAACTTGGGGCTTTCTTCGTAAAAAATGATCAATTTTATCCCTCGCCCTCTTACATTTCATTATAAATCATCTTATCTTCTCCTCTAATGCAATTCACATTTCACATTACGATAAACTGCATTAGTCTTTCGCTTTCGTAAAGGGGTCGTCCATAAATTACGTGAGGTGTTTTTGCGATTTTTCGACCCCCCCTCCCCCTCGGTGAGATATCGTAAGATTTGTCCCGACCCTCCCCCCCCCCCCCTAATCTCACGTGAGATTTTTCAAATTTTATAAAATCCATAGTATTTACATTAAAAATACAAAATTACGGTCGTAACCACAGAGTTTGAATGTAGAACTGCAGGAAAGGCCCTCGCGGATAAAATCCGTGTACGTAACCGTAGTGAAATCTAGTGAAAGGTGTGTAAAAAAATCATCTATGTGAATGGGGGGGTTTGGGTACAAGATTTTATTTGAGATAATTGATAATGCGGACTGCTTGCCCTCCTCGCTTTTCTGTTTGTGGTGGACACACAACTACCAAAACGTGAGCACTCACCCAACATTTCATTATGCTAAAATTCGGCATGTGCTTTCTTGTAGCACTTAATTCTAATGGCCTTTTCGCGGTTCAGTATTACTTGGGTCGTACTCTGCAAAATTCGACGAGTTGCGCGTTTGACTAGCCTTTAGCGGCTAAACAATCGAGTAATTTTTTTGTGTGTCCTACCTTACCCACGTCTTAAGGGCCCAATTTACACACACTTCGCCGGCAGGCCGTGGCCTGAAAGTTTTAGCCTTGAGGCCAAGTATTACCATACAATCACCGGCCGCCAACTGTATGGCCTGAAGTTCAAGAATGCCTACAGCTCAAGAAAGCTGATAAAAATCGGATTTATCGTCAGTTCGGGCCTGAAGATCTGAGCTCCTAGTCACTCTCGAGCCGTGAATTGAGGTGAAGAATTCACGCTGTATCCACTCGTAACAGAAAGCAAGGCGCGAGCTAAGCGTGAAAACCATCCACACTCGCGTTTGCGCTTGTTTGCGTGTGTTCACGGCGCGACGTGAGGCTGGAGCCGCCTTGAAGCTTTCGTTGAGACCATGAACATTTTTTCGCTTGAATTAATAACCTGCTATGTTTAGCAGTCGTTTTCACCTGTGTGTGTAGAGAATCATGATTTCATCTGCATGCCACGGCCTGTCTGGCGGGTACCTGAAGTATCATCCCTCAGTTGGACTGAGTCAAGCTTAGTCGTGCTGGTCGACCTGGTCTGACAGGCCACTGCCTACCGGCAGCCTGTAAGTGAATGGAGGTCTTTAGTGGAGAAACATGTTCGACTTAATTTAACCCAGTTTTCTCGGCATTTTACACTGTTTCTTTAAAACAAAAAAAATTACGTGATATTTGCCGAGACCCCCCCTCTCCCCCACGTGAGATTTGGTGAGATTCGGCTCGACCCCCTCCCTCCCCTCAACGCCTCACGTAATTTATGGACGACCCCAAAGGCAAATGCATGCCAGACATTGTATTTATAATCGGCAATTCATATCCGACTGAATCAACGACATCGGGGCCTTAAGAATCGTGTTGAATTTAACGAATCGAAAACGAAGTGCTGTCTAATATCCAATAAAGCCTGCAGATTGCTTCCCTTGTTTCAAAGAACGGTTTAGAACTAGCATCTGGTTCACATTTAAGAACCTCGCGTTAGACTTACAGAGCAGCTGAAATGGAACAACCATATTGTTATGGTTTTCCTAGATTGTCGGATTATCTATATGCTTTATAAATGCTTATCCAAAACTTCTTTATTAACACTCCAGTGACTACAAAAAGTGCACTAATTATCACTTGAAATTTAGTAGCTTTCCCTAATAACTCGTATTTATTATCGCTTTCACTTCACTACACTTTTATTATTCACGCCACTTTGATCGTCTTGAAAACTGTTATCACCTTTCTAATCAAAACTGACTCAAAACTATCGCTATGCTTGTATTTATATCTCAAATATCCTTTCTATGTAACTTCTACATCTTTCTACATTTTATCACATTGGCCTCGATTCCCAGATCCGACGGGAGGGAAGTGAGTGAGGATTTGACACTTTGCGATTCTCAAATCCGCAGTCCCGGATTGGTTTAAATCGAAAATTCGGAGTGAAGACTCACGCGATAATGAAATATACGATGTCGGATTATCTTAGGCGCATTTGTTGTTCAAATCCGCAGAAAATTTGTTGCGGATCACACTTTTACAGCGCGGAAAATGTCAAAAAGAAATTCGGGATTGCGGATTTGAGAATCGCAAAGTGTCAAATCCGCAACTCACTTCCCTCCCGTCGGATCTGGGAATCGAGGCCATTATTTGTTTCTCAAACATCCGCTCCACACTATTCTGGAAACTTCGAAAGCTTTTCTAAATTTTAAACTGCATTATTCCTAATAGATGGCGCTATATTACTGCATAAATCGTCGCAGTGAATTCGAATGAGCTGAAGATTCGTAAATGTTGAAGAAGGAACATCAATCAATGATATAATTGCCAGTTTTCCTTGGTCATATTCAGCAGAACAACCTGTTTTTATTAACGAAAAACTGAACAAGGTACATATTTACAGCCTCGTGGATTGAAACTTATACAAGCCAAGAAAGTCTATGGTGAGTATGGTGTGCATGTCAACTTATCCCATCCAAGTCCTACAATCCGTTTGTGTGCTTTTTCAGAACTCCTTTTCGATTAACAATCGCTGTACGTAAGAATCCGAATTGATCGATTGTATGATTTCATGGTAGATCCTGAAAAATAGCAATTGAACCAAATTTGGAATATATTATTTTTACAAAATCAAGACTTTTTCACAATATTCAAAATCATACCAAAGATTTTTGCTTTCCTGAAATTACGAGTATAGATACGAATAAATTGTTTTGTTCTTTTTAAAATTACCAAATTTCCATTTTAATTTCATTTCAACAATGAAACCCTCTCGCGCACAATTCTTACAAAATTCTGAACGATGAACAATAAAGTTGAGGCAAGAGCCAAGACCAAACACATGTCATCGTATATTTCATTTCACCCGAAGACCATTGGCTTAGCCCCAAGGGCAAAATGTCGACAGCAATTGAAACATTGTATGCAAATCGAAACTGAAAACCAGCCAATCCCAAATTTATACAAAAGCAACAAGACGCAGCCGTGCAGAAGTGTGCGCAGAATAGCCGACAACATTTGGTACCACCCCCGAGGCTCCAATCAATTTATCAATCAATCACATGTTCTCGATCGATTGCGAGAGATTCGATTAGTCCAGGAGTATCCAAAGTCGACATGATGTAAACTCGGTGAGCTCCATACAATGAAAGCCAGCTGGACATCGATTTCACTGGGGTTTGCGGGTCCCACAGTTTCTGACATGGCGATTGCTGCCATTGCCAAACTCATTTTGGTTCGTGTGCTACAAAAAGAGGCGCATTGCAAAAATGTGTAATTGTTATGAAATGAAAATTGGTATGAAGATCTTGGATTCGTGATTGTGTGCATTTGTCACTGGGTAAACAACATGTTTCGGAGTTGTCAAGACCCACTCGTGTATGGTGGAGGATGACAGGTAATAGGACACTGGGTGTCAATCAAAAGGCACGACATTCGCTGGATTGTGGGTATGTTTGTAAGTAAGTGGACATTTTAAAGTAATAAAGAAATTTTGTACTGGAGGGAAGATGTTTATCAAATATTTTGTGTAATGGAAATCCCAGGAGCCAGGAGGAGCCCAAAATAAAGTCAAAATGTTTAAAAACTTTAAAGCGGTTTGTCAATTTCATAAGCGTTTTATATGAAGGCATTGTACATTAGGTTAAGCTCATATTTCTTTATTCAAAACGTCTAATAAAATATAAAAATCAACTTTTAGATGTTCGTTGAAGACGATTCGTTCTCACCTCAGTGCAGCTTCATTTCGAGGTAGAGTAGTGCTAAATTTTGCCGAGTGTCCGTTCGAGCAACCAGTAAGTAACCATGGACAGTATACCACAAAAACTATAATAGATTACCTAGTGATAAAGGTGTCCGGAATATTTCCAACAGTGATTATTGAAATCGTGCAAGGATGACTACATCAAGTTGGCAGCTGGGCAACAGGCTGCGGTCTGGCAGTCGATCCGGGAAAAACTGACTTGATGCTTTTCACAGGGAAAACGAAAATTCTCAATTTCAATCTCCCCAGGTTGGAGAGGGATACTCTCGCCTTATCCTCCAGAGTGAAATTTCTGCGACTAATACTGGGCCCTAAACGCAATTGGAAGTCGAATATCGAAGAATTCTCATGCATGGGTCGCTAGTGTGGTGACCAGCGCTGAGCAGGACACATAACTTCATAAAGATGAAAAGGGTCCCCAGAGGAAAGGCAACAGGGGCCATGAAGACATGTCCTTCAAAAGCCCTCGTTATTTTCTTGCACCTCTATCCTTTTTACCCATAATGTTAAAAAATTGAAAAAATTCTTATCAAGAGACTGCAACCACTTATTGAAAACGAAAATATGATACCAACTCAACAGCTTGGATTCATAAAGAAGCATTCTACCAAGTTCACAGAATCGTCCACGTTATTGAAAGAGCTCTGGAAGGGAAAATGGTATTCTCAGCTATATTTTTAGAGGTTACTCAAAGAAGGACTGCATGAAGGACTACTATATAAGCTGAGATTACTCTTTCCAAAAGAACATGCCACAATTTTGGAATCTTATCTCTCAAAAAGATTCTTTCGCATCAAGCAAGAAGATGCTTACTTCCACCTAAAAGAAATGAGCAGGAGTACCTCAAGGTAGTATATTAGGTCCAATGCTATACTATTGCACCAATGATCTTCCAGTCCCCTCAAATAGTATAATAGGGACTTTCGCCGACGATACAGTCGAGAAAAGTGAAATAGAATCAACTCGTATCCTCCAAAACGCTGTAGATGCTGTGGTCAGTTGGACTAAGAGGTGGCGTAGACATCTTAATAGCACTAAACAACATCAAACTTAGAAAACTATATTGGCTTATTGATAGAAGATGAGCCGGGGTGTTATCAGAAGGTCCTGGTCTTTATATCAGATTAGTTTTGAAATTGAGAGTTTCAATGTAAAATGCAATCATATTTCGAAGTCGGATTGTGATCCCTTTCCGGGATTTACTTTACATTTGATTTTTCAATGGAATATTACATTTTTCTTCCCTAGACTGTGTTAAAGAGCTGCTGAGTCTCTAATGCCTTCGAGCTCTTTCTTTTTGCTCGTTTGATCGCCCTGTTATAGGTAGTTAGCTAGTTTTTATAACTCTCGCAGTTGCTCTTCTTGGCTGCGTTGAATGTCTTCCTCGTACCAGATCTCAACTTGGAGAGCTCGTTATTCCACCATAGAGTTTGCCTACTACGCGTCCTCATCAGAACGAGGCAGCCATTGTTGTAAGCAGCAGTAACCGCTTCCATAAGGAAGTACGCGGAAAGTTCTACATCCATCGTAGATTTGATTGAGTGCATGAAACTCTTCAATACGTTACTGAGTTCGTCAGATTCCTACATGCAATTACTCATTCCACAGACGCAGGCTCCATAAAGTGAATGTGTCCGTGGTCTGAGCACGATGGCTCATCTGAGACCCGCCAATCACTCACGTAAGTGGCAACGTGTTGAGTGGCCAGCGTGATGTCTATAACCTCACGTCTCCTGCTGTTCTCGAAGGTAGGATCCATGCCGCGATTTAATATGCCCAGGTTAGTAGTTAAGAGGTAATCAAAAAGTATGTATTTACCCCTCTTCTTCACTTCACTGATCATGATGGGGGTTCATATCCCATCCTACGATGATCTGGAGAACACTCCTATTAAAGTGAACAATATCCTTCCCCGCCTGGATAAACTGTATCTTTACCACTCCCAGATCTCTTCACGATTTATCTGAGAGAGGAAAGCAGTTAGTGTTTTTATTGTAAACTATACAGGTCCGAGGGTCGCCGTCCACATCTGGTCCTGGACCTGGAGTCTCCTTTATTGAACCAAGTTTGACTTCAATTCGACCGAAGTCGTAAAATAGGGATATGCCATACTTTTTTAGCTACATGAGCGACCTCCCGTCCATGCTAAGGACAAGAGTTTGACCACTCTGGTCCACCTTCCTACTCATCACTTGCCAAAGGTTACTTCAACTGGCTGGTTTTGTATTGGCATCCTGCAGAGCACCTGTTCCGAATTCCTAACATCAAAGGAACCCAGAATTCGATGCTTGAATTTGGGAAGGTCCTTCTCCTTGATTACTTTGATGTTGCACCTTCCCCAAATCTGCAGCCTGGCGACAGCATTCCTCAGTCATTGGCTGATAGGTTCGTTGGGGCAGGTGGTCTTAATGAGACTCTCTGCCGCCCTTACACCCAAAAATTGTGATGGGTAATCGCCTTTAAGACTTTTTCCCACCTCAGCCAAGATAGAATCGCAAATAGAGGAGGATTACTCCTCCGTCAATTTGCCTTCGGGATAGTTGTCCAGGACTACTGGTGAACCTAGCCAGCTTGTCCCGGTATGCGGGTTCTTTCGACACCCCCTTTTTTTCTTCTGAGGTCCCTGCTCCGGCGGAGAATTCTCTGACCGTCGACGTTTTGGCTGTGCATCAGTTGGATCCGGCATGTAACATTGTCCCCTAGAGGGGTGGTGGCTTCCTTGCCTTGGCCCTCATTCTCTTGGTAGGACCAGATCCATAAATGTGGGTTCTATTTTACTCCCTCACGCCAACCTTACTTGGAAGGGATTAGTCCGATTATATTAGCCTATACTCTCTCACCAGTTCGGAATGCGGCACGTGCATATTTGCATATACTATATGTTATTAGCCTGCTTCTTTTGCGTGCTGACCATTAGGAGGAGTTGAGGAGCTGAGAGCTATACCTAAATCAGCATACTGAAAATTAATGAAGAATTGCGTCATGTACTGGCATAGTTGCGTTACACTCGATGGAACCTACTTTGAAGCCTTCAAAATAAATTTTGATAAACAAACTAATTTTTCTTGTTTTATCTAACAATTCCTGATAGTTTTACGTAACTTTTAAAATATTATAAAAAGCAAAAACCTTACACTAAAAATTTATACCATCCATAAATGAATTATTACCCAGAAAATTTTTATCTAAAAATCTTTAAAGCCGATCTACTAAAACAAAAAAAAATTTTAAAGTGTCGAAACACCTGATATGATCAACTGTTAAGCAGCACCTTCAGCTGTCGGAAATAGCACCTCGTCAATTATGAAAATTGCCCTTCAGATCTCGAAAGATCATAGGCTAATATTCCAACCCCAATGGAGTTAACAAATGCCTCTCTTCCTGGCCATTAAATCTACAAAGCGGACCCAAAACACTTCACACATGTTATCGGCATCGCCCTTCATCAATATATGTAGTTTTGCAGAGAGCGGTCTCCTACGATCGCGTCGGGCCGAGAGCAATCACAAAGGTGCGCTAGGAGTTGGTCTTTTTTTTTTGTTGTTAATATCTCTAGCACAGGTAGAGGTAACCGATATCATTAATAACCGATCACCCTTAAAGAATCCTAACAAAAGGACTGCTAATAACTGTGCTCTGTTGGTTATTTAGCCTTAGCGCCTTTTGAGTACTCGGATGACCCGTTTGCCCTTAAGGTGTAAAAGACAACGTGTGAGACTCGATCGAGATTGTTTTTTTGTTTAGGCAAAAAAATTTGCCCGCAACACTGACGTTATTTTGCTAAAATCATTGGGTCAGGTTTTGTAAAAATTGCTCCTTAAGCCGACAAAGGTGAGAGAATCCTTGGCAGATTGGCTATAATTTAGAAAAAAATTATTTTGACAAGCGAAACGGCTGATATGGCGTGCCTTCCTTTGTGTGCTGCCAACGAATTCAGGGAAATAGGTTTTATATCTTGCTGACTTTCAAGACCGCCCCAAATGCAATTATCCATTATCTAGCGCTCATCAATAACACTTACCTGTGTATATTCCCGTTTGTAATTGGAAACTTTCAATTTTAATTGCATAAATGGAAAACGATTTAATAAATGTGCTTATGATTCGCGTGTTTTAAAATGAAACCAAACTGAAACAAAAAAACCGGAAAGAATTCCTTGGAAGCATTCCTCTCAATTTGCATATCAGGTAAAACACAACAAAAAAAAACAACAAAATAGAGAAAATTTCCCTACAATGTAAAAAAGCATGCGCAGGTGAGTTAATAACAAAGCGCATTTGCATGCCAGCGGCGCGGGGCGATCCGAGGGAGGAAAATGCAAAAATTTACAAAATAATAAAAATCAGAACTTTTATGTCTCAGTTTCTCAACATCAATTTTTCGGGCGATGCAGCAGCTACACACCGCGCGCTCACAGCTACCGCAACACGGCGGCCAGGTGGTTTTAATTAAACAAAATTAAAATGCAATTAAAATGAATACCGGCAGCTTGGGTAGAACAACAATTTTATGCTAATAGCAAGCTGCTAAGAAGTTATAACAATTAAATTAATCAAATTTATTTGCTTTCATCGCGTGCAGACCCCGTTCATGTTCGGGCCGTGCAACACGAAATCGCGGTGTAATAATCTTTTCGATGATAAGATGATTATTGAAGATTGGCGGCTGCTGGTGGCTAGATATGGCCGTATTTGAATTTAAACTGGTTTTTAATGAAAATTAGATTTTATTGTCTGCTAAAAGGGGGAAGCGTTTTACGTTGCAGTAAATGCGTAACAGCCTTTAACTGCATCATTGCTACACATTGTTGGAAGCTGGTTATTTTCAGCATGGAGTGAGTCAGGTAGGTACAAATTTATTGTTCAGAAATTCACTTTTTAAGAACCGTGAGAGAATAATTTTGAAACACACACGCAGCTATTCTACAAAATAAAGTGTCATCCATCAAGTGTCATCTAGATCTCAGCACTGTATAATGTTGTGACGTCTTTCCAAATGACACAAGTCATTTTGTTTTAGTAGATGATAGGACAATTTATGCAAACCATATCATATTGGTGTGTCTGATGTCTATTTCCAGCAAGACGGAGCTTTTTACATTTCGAAAGGTAAGTTTCGGCCTAGAGCAATAAAAACTTTACATTCAAAATTATTTTTTACTTTTTAGTTCATTAAAAGCATATTTTTTAGCTTTTTTTAAACTATATTTTTTATTTTCTACTTTTAAGTCTATTATATGTCTTCCGCCAATTGGTAGTGACCGCCATATTAGATTTAATGTAATATACTCATCGTACACTTTCATTTGATTCCCATGTCGAATGGGTTGTAAAGAAAAAGATAGTCTGGCATTTTGTGTTCTCCGCCATTTTGAATTTTGGAAGACGCCTCATAGCTAATTGTATTGTACTTGTCATAACCTTTCATTTGGTACCCATATCGAGGGTCGCGGAGCACAAGCAAAATTCGGTTGCTATCTTGAAACCGCCATCTTGATTTTTTTTAAAATGCGCGAACTATATGTGCAAAATTTGAAGTTGATCGGTGATATGGAAGTGGGGCAAAATCAAGCTGCAAGTTTTGTTTACATTCTACATAGAACACAATATAAAGCGCATAAAAAGACAAAGATTCATGGCGATCCTGCAAATTTTTCTCTTTTTACAAACACATTTGAACCCGCTTCATGTGATGGTTCGACACAATATGCCATGCAAAACCAAGGGTGGGATATGTTAGCATTAGGTACGATGGGCAGGAAGGATCCGATTTTGGGGATGGATTGTTATGTTGTCCTCTTTATAAGAACAAGTAAATGAAGTTTGGCTGAACCTTGTTTGCTTTGCTACTTGTGTATATATTTCGTGCTCTATAGATGCCATAACTGCTCATGCATGTTTTCGACCATTTACCATACGACTTGTTTAGTCTATTTTGGAACTTATGTTGAGTGCTTGGGGTAGGCCCACTCACAAGAGGTTCGTCAGCCAATTACCTGGAGTGGGATGGGGAGGTGGGGGGTTGGATGAAGGAGGAATTGAGTTGGAGGGAATTGAGTTCAGTTACCTGAACCAGTTAGGTGAGCATTTCCCACGACGCAAGTGTGTGGGGTCTGACGATGCCCCTGAAGTAATGCTTAAAGGCTTTGACGCGTGCTTCCCATAGTCCCTCGAAATGTGGCGAGGTAGTGGAAATGAGGCATCGTCCATATCGACGCACAAAACGTCGAAATGTAGCTGAACTCATTTTCATACATAGCTAGTTCAAGGTGTATGGCTCGAGTAGTGACAAGGCAAGTCCAGGGTGTGAAAGGAGGAGGGTGATCGAACCGCCGAATTGACCAGAATTTGAAGAAATTAGCCAAGAAACCGCTACCGGATATACGAACTAACCATTAACGAAATAATGCTACTATATCCGGGCAGCCGATGCGTCAGCACTGGGGAACAGGAATGCTGGTGAGAAGTGGATTACTGGCCGAAGACCCTAACTTTTTTCGATAGGATACACAGTTTAGCCAGAAATCGCGAAAAACTGTCTTCAACCCCTAAAGAACCCCCCAATTCCACCCCGGAGAGCCACTAGCGGTTCGATTTATTTTTCCCTCTTTTACAAGAGCTTCTTCGACAATATCCGGCTGCCACGTTGCTATAACCAATTTTTTACTCATTTTTATACCTATTTCTACTGGACTATGTCCGCACCGCGTCAAATTACTTCAGTTGAGTTTTTACGAGGACATGGTTCGGACGCGTTGCGGATGTGTGTTCCGGCCTTAATACGAAATCAATGCGGAAAAGACCAAAGTGCTCATATCGGACGGATCGAGCCAGTGTTCACCTCGATGGCACCCCAATCGAACAGGTTCCGATGTTCAAATATTTGGGATCATTGGTTGAGGGAATGAAAGGGGTCATCGACGACTGAAGTTCACAGCCGCCAGTCAACAGCAACATTCACCAAGCTCAAGTGGTGCATATAGAGGTGAACAAATATTACTATCAAAACGAAAGTACGCCTTTATCGAACGTTACTCCTTCTGATTATTTTTTTGGATCGAAAACTTGGGCACTGCTCAAGCCGGGCCTCAAAAAGCTCGAGATTTTCCAAATGCGATGCTTGCCTCACTCCGCGATCTCCTTCGAAACGAGACAATTAGACAAAGATGTGATCAACACACGCTGATATAATAAGAAAAACAAAAACGTCGACTACGGTGGTTTAGACATGTTTGCCGAATGGATAAAAACCGCTTGCCACGTAAACTTTTCTGACGAGATCGTCCGGCAGCTATGGGTACCGAAGAAAATCTGGCTAAAGAATATAGAGGGCGACTTAAAGAATTAACGATATCAGCTATCGAGGTTTGAGACGTTTCCAAAAGTCGTCGAGAATGGAAACGAATCGTGAATGGAGTTCGAGGTCCAGCAGCACAGCACCGACAGCAGCGTATGCATTCCGGCGACGTCCCGCTCAAACCGCCAGCTAAAGGATCAAAGAAAAAAAAAGATTGACATAGTCTAGAATGGGGACATTTTTGGACGAATCTTAACATAGCAAATTGTGAAAACCTGCACTTGACCACAATAACATAAGGTACTTGACATAAAATGAATTACTTTTTCTATGGGCACTATGTCAACTTCGCTTCAAACCGAATTTTTTTATTTCGTTAAAGTTTGATGAAAAAATCAGTGGAGAACTTTTGATCACATATGTATATATGCTTGCTATGTCAGTATAGGTGGCAAGAACCCTCGAATCGCAGGGACGTAAGCTCTTCAACGTCTATTATAGTTCCGGCTTAATACCTGCATCAGATGGTAACCAGAATTGACTGCTAAGCAGAAAATGTTCATGGCACCAATTGGTTCCATAGGTGGCAAGCCTTTTTACACTGGTATGTATAGGTATACGTCAGTGACTTATTTTTTATATTCGTATTTGGAAGATCTAAAATGCATTTTTTATGTTTTACAATTACAAATCTTTAAGTTAAAAAATGCGAGGTTCTCTACCCCTGTTTCAACAAATTAAGGGGTTTATGGGGGAAAGAGAAAGAAACAACAAAAATCACTATACCCATCTATTTTTTGAAAATTTTCTGACATTATTTTAAAGGAAAAAAATGAAATTAGGAATGACAACTTTAATACGGCACAACCGTTGTGGCGGTTTTTTTAAATGGCGCTTAAAATCATTCCAGAATTGTATATTTACTTTCCTTCTTTTACCCCATAGATAAAACAGTTGTTGTTTTATGTAGCTTATTGATAGTGAGGAGTAAAAATATATTGTTGAAATGGCGCTTGTGACAATTTAACTTTCCAATATCGATATATAATCTGAAATTATTAAAAAGAGTTCCTTTTGCGGCCTCTGCAAAAAAAATTTAATTTGTCAACCAAAACTGGCACCCATATCCACATACCCCTAAAAATTTGTCCACTGAGCCCCATTGAAATAATTGGGAACCTCCTTTAAAAAATATCAATAATAAAAATGCTAAGCCCCACAGAATCCACAATATCACAAGAATGGAACAATCTTTTTTATTAAATCATTGAATAAAAAAAAAAAAAATGGCTTGTAACAATCAAGGAACGGCACGTCCTAACTACCTGCCTTCGCCTTAATCATAATCGTCCACTTTAATTCCACGAAATAAGTTTCCCATCGTAAATCGAATACCAATAATTCTGTGAAGAGCCCGACGAATATTGGTTTTCATTCCTTCCAATCATTCGTGCCTTGTGCATATAAAATTAGTTTTTTTCCTCGGAGCACCTGGCGGAAAAAAGGCCGGTAGACGTCGTATTTTTAATTAATTTTTGACATTAATTTGCTGTAAAATCAATAAAAAGCGGCTTTCAAAAGATCTTGTGGAAACAGAATTAGCCAAAGGTAGCCCTCGGGATTAGCTTCCATGTTGCGGCCAGCGCGAAACAATGCCCGGGCGGCCCCACCGGGGCTCCTGCCGGTCCGGGGATGTTGTTTTTGCGGCGATATGTGACGGAGTTTTTAATTTTTCCGCAAGTAACGTTCGCAATTTATGAACATTTGAATTAATTTGACGCGAGTTCCATTACTGGCTGCGAGTGGAGAAATGATTTTGCGAAACTTACGGCCATTGTCTGCGCGTTTTGCTGTCGTGGATTCAGTGATTTATCGAAGTTGTATTAATTAATCTCAGCGTGTTTTGTTCAAACAACTTCACACGGAACGCGGCGAATTTTCGGAATTACGTGCAATTAAGAATCTTGGCCAAACTCTAACAATAATCCTATAACCTCTATTAAAATAGGAATCACGAAAATCGAATGCTACTAGACATTCTCTCACTGGTCGATCTGTTGTTTTGCATTGGTTGCATGCGAATGGCGAATGTTGAGTGCCCATCAACTAGCAAGTCGCTACCTTAAGATATGCAAATTCGATTTTCTTAATTTTATGATGCAATAAAATTATTCAATTAAGTTTAACAACGAGCCAAAGTCACTAAGCATGTGTGTAATTGCATTCGCGATACAATGGCGGATGATATTCGCCGTGCTATAATCCATGGGATGAACAAAGCAATTTAATGTGCGTTTGACGTGCGGAAAACGCATCTACGTGTTCAACAGGCGGGGGGTATATGGCAGCGTTAAGGTTGTGTTATATAAAGTGTTTGAATTGCCAGTTTTAAATTGGAATTAGTTAATCTTGATCGTCAATTAACTTTATCCACAGCGAATTTAATTCAATTGTGCAGCTAACAAGGCTTTTGGGCAAATCTTTACCATAAGGCTTGACTAGCGCTTTTGCTTTCCCACCATAAATCACTGTTTTAATTGCTAAATGATTTTATGGTGATGTTAAAATTGCTATTTACGATTATTTACACATTAGACATGGTTGAATATAAGCGAATATTGCAATTGCAGTCATTTATCCTTACGAAAATCATAGAAATAACGACTTCTCTTTGGCTTCACTCTTTGTTTTAAAAATGCACTTTTCAGCAGACAAAGGTCAATAGACCAAGTGATTTTTTTACTCATGCACGACTCTATACTCTATTGCTGTCTCAACAGTTCAAACTGAAGCCAGCTTTTAATAAAAGAATAGACATTATCTGTTAATAATCAGTATAGGTCATTAGGACCAAGTGTAAATCATATATTTTTCAGTGCATTGAATATGTCGAGCCTTGTACCAGCAAAAAATCTTAGTGCAAGCCTGCCCAACCAAGAATAGCTTGAGCTGAATATCCATAGTTCAAAAGTTTTTTTAACGTTTCTACAGCCGGGATCTGGACCTGGCCTCTCGCAACTGTTCTCTCTGCCGGTCTCAATGCTGAGTCGATGTCCAGTTTGGCATCCCTAAGCTCTAGGGTCCTGGCCTACATCATCCTTCCAGCGGAGGTTGGATCTCCCTTGCTGTCGCACTCATAGTTTGAAAGTAATGATCTAGATTTGGTGTATTCCAATAGACCAATTGTGGTCTATTATGTCCTCCTAAAACCTTGTGATAGTATTGCTGAGGATACTGTTACTGGGAACAAATAAAGCAGCTGAATCGAGAATTGACTGAAAAATGGCCTGAATACGACAAAAGCAATAAAAAGGTGATTTTTCAACATAACAACGCTCAGCCTTATGTCGCTTAATCAGTGATAGAAACCAGTGCTTTTGCACCAGACGTCCCAAGTAAAAATAATTTATCTGGTTAATTTTTTTAAAAGCATACATATATACGTGCCGACAAGTAGCTTACAATGCGCCTGCCACACGGGTATGCACGCTCCCGCTACAGGCATTGGAATCTAAAAATGCGTCCGACTTAGGTATGCATCGACCATTCCAAGAGCGAGATTTGTTTTACCAAGCGGTCCCCAACTATATACTTACTACATCAAATGCTTCTTGACTTAGGCAAATGAACGAGAACCGGCCTACCGAGTATGCTAATGGCAACCTTTACGGCCACCAAGATAATTGACCGTTTGCTTCGATCTATACAATTTTTAAAAGTTCCAATTTTACACCTTTTAGCCTGGAAAAAGTGTTAGCGTACCGGGCCCGTTTTTTGGTATGTGCCTGTGGCAGGTTTCATTTGGAAAAGTAGAATTTTTATTCAGGCGTGCCTATTTGTCTACCGTACGGCCGTGTGCGTGCTTGTTTTAGGCTAACTACGGGCGAGACTTACTTCCATTTATTTCGGTCGATTTATAAACATGGAAGCAGAAAGTGACGCAGGCACATATCCAATTTGGATAGTTTCGCCATTGATGATGATAAGCTTAGGTTAGGTTAGGTTATATATGGCTGAGCTTCTGGCACCTGAAACACGTAAGCCAAAGGAGTAGGCTCATTGTAATGCCGTAGTGATTCCACTTTAAAATTGATGTTAAGTATCGTTTCTTCCCTAAACCACCTCGAGGACGTAGTGAATCTTCTTAGTCGCAGGAACCCAATCTACGTGATTTCCGCAAGCGTGCTTACCAAGGGTTCACCAAAAGTGATTAGTTTCCTTCTGCTTAGAGCTGAGCAGTGACAGAGAAGGTGTTGTACACTTTCCCCACCTTCCAGATTCTTACAGCTTCTGCGGAAGAAATGTAGGTCTCGAGATCTAAGTGGGTCACTTGCGTCCCTATCAGACAGTGCCCGGGAAGCACTCCCACTATAAATGACTCCCACTATAAATGTAGTGGTCCATCTGAGATCGTAAAAGGGCCAAGGTATTTTGGCTGAGGTGCATTTGTTGAGATTTCTGAAATGCTTCTCTGATTGTTGCATTGGGCGCTGATGGCATCGGAGTTCGCAAGTGGCCCAAGGCATACCAAACCTTTCCTTTCCCGTATGGTTTTACCGTGCCTTTCCTAGCCAGTTCGTCAACTTTACTTTATTTGATTTTGGGTCCAGAATAAGACCCTAAAACTTAGCAGGCTGGGATAGACTCAAACTCGACCTTAAATTAAAGGTAGGGCATTTTAGTTGTGTCCAAGAGCCATTTCCATAATCTCAATTATTGTGCCATAGCTTAGAGTTTTTTTTCATTTACTATGAATAAAAGTTTTAAACTATTGACATAGAGAGAGAAATCAAAGCCTACAAAGTTTTGCAACATTTCTTTCTAAGAAAGTAGACCAATCTTCTTATCAATGACTTCTCTCCTGTAATTATTTAACTTAAGGAACACTATAGATTTAACTTGCATTAATTTTGTAAATATGTGAAATTGTCAACACCCTCCTATTACAAAAAAAAAAATATTGTTCATTGTTCAAACGGCACTATTCATTGATTTGTTTACTAAACTCAAATTAAACATTACTCTCTTGTCCCAACAAGTTCGATCAACAACGACCAGCACGCGATTGTCCATTCGTGAATACCGCGTTATCATTGTCGACAGGGGTCCCAACCTCCCATTACACTGTAATTGAATAACACAAATTAACCAATAATTGGACTCAATTTTCGGCGGCATACCTGTTGTCATTGCCGCAGTATTTTGACACGGCCTATGAGTATGACAACCTGTTATTTCGTCCTACAGTCCCAATTCTTTCAGCCTTTTGTGTCCGAGCGAATCGACGACGCCTGGACTCCACGTACATATGATATCGCCAGACACCTTAAGAGGCAGCAGATGAGCACAAAATGAATCCTTATCTGCCTTGTATCTGTTCAAGTTGAAGGCTTTGTGCAGTTTTTCATGAATTTTCGGTTTGACACTATAATTTTTTCCTGGGTCCAACCGAAAGGATCCTGTTGACATGATTACTACATACAGGCGACCAGGCTTCATCCCAGCTTGGGACATATGCATGAAGAAATTCGCTGTGGCAATTAATTAAGGGTTATCCTAAATGGATAACGCAGATATGAATCTGCCTAAGTGTAGTTGCGTAGGCTTAAAGGGAAAATGTATTTAAGATATTTTAAAAGTGTAATATCTGAACTGGATGTCGATTTGAACTGTAATTTTATTTAATTTCGCCGCAATTTGCGATCTTGATGCATTATGTTGTAATTTCTCGTGTATTCATCAGCCATTAAAAGGTGATGCAGCTGTTTTCTGTGCAATTAGAGAGTAGTGCAATTAAAATCAAGTGTTTGTAGTAAAATATGCAGGTTTTGTATGTGTAATACTAGTATATGTAGTAATTACGGTTAAGGTAATGTAATTTAAAAGGAATACAAAGGAATTTTTTATGGTTTAGACGACGCACATAAGCGTCATTGACAGCTTCAAACTACATAATTAAAACAATTGAACACAACGTTATACTTACTAAGCAAGAATCGCAAAAACAGAATAGATCAGGAAGCAAGATAGGAGATGAATTTTGCAGATAGAAGGAAGAGAGGGAATTTATTTTTATCAGAAAGTGAAAAAAGAGCTGGCCATAAGAGTGAGTGTAAGTCGTCAAGAAATCTGCCCATACCATCGAGTCAAGTATCTGTGAGCTCTGATTGACCAGAGCTATTAGAGTATTTGGTGTTTATAGCAAATAGAGCATCCGGCGTCAGGACCGCAATTGCTTGAATCCTGCATAATATAGTGGACAAAGACGAAGTCGTGAACTCTGTGAGGCAAGAGTACTTAGCTTACTCTTGCTCTATGTAGCACCACGGTAGGCAACAGCAATGGACAAGACGACTAACAAAGTAAGGGTGCCATGTCGGTTAAAGGTTTTGCGGGTATGTTGTGCCCATAGGACTATAACCGATAACGCCAGCATGTTTGGATGTAAGAATGATTACTATCAACCTCTTGGTAAATAAACACAAACACCTTCACGGATCACGATCCGGAGAATATCAATGTGGAAGTGAAAATCTGTACAGCGGGAGTTAGTGCTAGTTACGACATATCGAGATCGACACACTGCCGTATACTGCGCTGGAAGAAGTGGTTTATGAAGAAGTCAGTTATGGCCTCATGCAATTCATGAGAGGCCATGGTGATTCAAGGCATAGCTCTATCGATTCAGGCGTTGCGATTCACTATACTGCATGCTGCGGAGTACAACGTGAAACGCGTTCTCTCTTAGTTCCCAAGATTCACCCAGGATAGGGGTAATCTAGCGAGAGATACTACAGTCAAATAGACCATAAAGTCAGCTTCCAGTATCCTGCAAGTAAGATCCTGTAGAGGTGCGAATTGTGAATCAACAAACAAAACAAATTCGACATTGATCGCCTCTCCACTGTATTGGAGAGATATCACAGGCAATTCTATTAGAAAGAATAGGTCCAAACCCTAGAAGGAGTAATTCGCAAAGTAAACATTCATGCGAACGCGACCCTGCGTTAAAAATCAAAACATTTGGAGGATGATATAAACCTCCTTGCATGATCACTGTCATACCTTAGAGAAATATTCATGCAATTTAAAGAAGGAGCAAAACATATAGGGCTGCAAATAAACGCAGATAAGAGCAAGATTCTAATTCAGTCGAGGGTGAAAATAATAAGAAGAAACCACAACACCACCTGTGAGATAAAACTTCGAAAGGGCAAACCGATGAATGGATAGAGGGGCAAAGAAAAACATACTTCTTGGTGCTGGCAGTACTGAAATCCAGAGACATCCACAAAAAACTCAAAATAAGAATCTACAAAACCATCATATGTACAGAGCTAAGTATGGGTGTGAAACATGGAATATCTCCCAGAAATCCGCGGACAAGATGGATATATTTGAAGGGCAGGTTCTCCGAAGGATATACGGGCCAGTCAATGAACAAAAAGCATGGAGAATACGCTACAATCACGAATTGTACGACCGTTACAAAGGTTTTGTTTTCAAATAGAATTTTTTACTGATATCTTCTAGCTCTCCGTTTTTATTTGCTACGGTTGAGCACACCGCACACTTAATTCAAGTAGGATCTGAAGCAGCTTCTTTCCTTGGTTTACATTCCTCTTCCAGCATATTTCAAGGAGCTCTTTTACTTTTAGTATGAAATGTTGGGCGGTGCGGGTCCACGGGACATTTTGTATACATAACATATGCCTTAATGTGAAAAATGTCCAGTGGAAACTGTGGATAAGTCCCTCCGTTTGCAATTAATTTATTCATTCATAGCCCACCGATGGCGGTAGAAACAGAAAAACGAACATGATTGTATCACGACTAACAAAGTCTGTTTCTGTAAGAGCCCGCACCATAACAGAAGGGAATCTCAAAATCACTGGTTCCTTGTTAGTCGATAATCTCAACTGCCCACAAGCGATCAACATCACACTTTTTTATGGTGCGAACTCTAGCTTCTCTAGCCTTGTCAAAACGTTGTTGTAATGGCATAGTGTCATGTTTGCTAGCTACATTGCCCGAGCCCTCTTCAATCGATGTGTTGAAAGAAAGCGTAAAAAAGCCTGGCAACTTTGCAATGTGCCCACAAAGCCATTAAAGTAATCTCCACCGAAGCAAACTTGGTTCAGTGGTTTAAGATTTAGGCAGGGCACAAATTCGGCATGAGCACCAAAAACATTCTCGCATTCGTCGCTTTCTTGGCAATATTTTCGGTGACTGACTCTAACTGAACATGAACCGTACGTGGTTTTCACGACTCGTCAGAAAAATCTGCATTATTGTGTTGAACGACTTCGGACCCCGCTGATAGCTAAATAGTACATAATCGCATTTTCAGGGCATTTTCCAATATCGTCCAGCCTGACCCAGTATCATCAATCGCACAGTTGACAAACTCTTGGTGAACAAACAATGGGGACCATGTTGTGTTTGGATTGGTTTTAGTCATACCCGTGTTTCATGGCAATTAGCTGATGCTGCAGACAGAGTAACCAGTTTTAAAGGGTACCAGCTATAGACCCTATAGGGCAGTGATTCCCAGAGTGGGTTCCGCGGAACCTTACGGTTCCACGAAAAAATTTTAGGGTTCCGTGTCACCAGCGCCGAGGTGTAAATACATTCGCAGGATCACTGGCGCTGCGCCAGCCATTTAACGCGTTGTTGCTAATCAGAAAGTGCGAGTGGCCCTTCTTCCATTTCTTTGAAATTTGGTCTACGTCAGGCCGCGTAACATTTTGGCCGCCATTACATATTCCCATGTCGAGGGAGTTGTGAAGAAAATTGTAATCCGCCCTCATGAGATAGTCGCCATGGGCCAAACGATATATTGAGTAGGTATACTATATTGCTTATGATGTTCTACTTATCATACCCTTTCATTGGATACCCATGTCGAAGGGGTTGTGAAGAATATTTCAATCCGCCCTCCTGAGACTGCCGCCATGGATCTAAAGGTATATTGAGTATACCATATTGCATTGCCATCGGAGGTAAAGCTGAGTGCAATTCAGCATGATAGGATATCCGGAAGTATTTGAAAATCGATTGCAAAATTTGTTCCGTGAAGAAAACAGTAATCCGTCCTCTTGAGACGGCCACCATGGATCTAACGGTATAATGAGTACACCATATTGCATTGTCATCGGAGCTGAAGTTGTGTGCAAAATTTCAGGGTGATCGGGTAACCGGAAGTATTCAAAACATCGATTGCAAGATATCTACCGGACACACAGACAGACAAGAAAGTGAGCTAATAAAAAAGTTTTAAAATATATTAAAGGATAAATATATGGGTCAATCCAGCCAAGTACGAAAAATCGGTGCGCAGTAGGTTCACCAATTTGGCTGAAATTTTTTTTACATAAAGTACAAACATATTGAAGATTACCTGTGAAATTCCCATATTTTTTCATTAAACCTGGCTCGAGTTATGAATTTTTTAAAATTTTGACTTTTCCTAAAAAGGGCCTTATTAAGCAGTTTTGAATCCATTTTTCACGGCCACAAAAACACGCAAACAGACATGTTCGACACATGTTTTCTATCGAAAAAAACTGATCTTTCACGTGGAAGCAAAATCAAAGTCGCTTTTTCAAACCTGATTGAAGAAAAACGACTTTTTAAATGATGATTTTTCAATAAATGTTGATAACTCAAAAACCGCATTTTAAAAAAAGCTGAAATTTTCAGGATAGCTTCTCTCTATCATCGAGAAACTACCCTGAAAATTTTGTCTTGGGTATTTGAAATTACTTGTGATAAACTAAAAAATCAAAATTCTGTTTTTTTATTTTTCATTTTTCCCGTTTTTGAACGAACTTAAGTATGTACATTTATTTGTTGTTAAATGTTTGTTTCGAGTATACAACGGGTATTTTAATCTAATTATATAAAAACAATTTCTTGATAAGGATCATTTTTGATTTTACGTACAAACTGGCGAGATTAAATATTATAGTTCACTGATTTTACTGTAATTTAAATCTGTTCAAGTGCTACTAATTTCTGATGACTTCGACCTTCTTACTGTCAGCTTCGACAGAAAATCTCTTCAGTAGAAGATGTCGTTGGTCGCCACAAGGTGAAAAAGAATGATACTTTCGAGTACCAGTTATTGTTTTTGCTGATTTAAATCTTTCGGACAATACTTCTGTATGATGTTGAATGTCTGCTTTCGACGCCCAAATGGAACTAAAACAAAATTGAAGTCAGCAGATGTAACATCATTTTGCACAATGTATTTCTAATTTTTATTTATATTTATACCGAACGTTTTCCCCATTAGTTTCCATGAACTCGTGGATTTGACGAGGCGTCAGAATTTGCTCACTGGGTGGGTTTTGTAAATTAGCTCGCGTGATCTTTCGTTTCACAGTTGCACCTATGCCGTCACATGGGCTTTTTCCATGGCTTGTTGCAAAAAAATTGTGCGATATCACCTTGATCCCAAAATCTTCTTGGTGGAAACACAAATTTGCAAAGTTGCTTCTGCAAGATAACATTTCATTTTTTTTTTAAATTACCAAAAGTAAAAAGTTGACATTTTCATGGGTCAATTCATGCCGTACTTACTTGTTTTTGTATTGTGTAGGAGCACCGTCCGAGAAGTACAAAACATTTTTGATGTGCGGATGTTCTTCCTTAATTATGGGCCAGAGTTGAGACAAAAAGTAGTGCACAGTTACTGCAACATGATTCAAGTCATCGCTTACCATACAGAAACTTCGTTTTTCTGTTTTTTCTGTTTCCACGTCGACATAGTACATAACAATCGGGTGCAAGGTCGCTTGAATGTTGCTAAAATAAAATGACTGTATCGATTCCTGTGCGATGAAAGTGTAATTCTCGGCAAAATCAAGTAAAATGATGCACGTGTCTGTTTTTAGACTTTTTTTCAGGTTGTAGAGGCAGTCAGTCTGAGCTTTTGCGGTAAAATGGTGTATCGTCAAGTTCCAGATTTCTTCTGATAAATAATCCAGAAAGTCGTTGGAATCTTCTGTGATTGTTACAAGAGTAACACGTTTTTTTGCAGAACATGTTTCTTCGCTGTTTTTTGTCGGAGAAGTCCAGTTTGGATAACTTATTTTTTCCTTCAGCTGATCCCAAAACTTATCCTCGAGATATGTTCGAACACCATCTACACCAGGACAGTCAGGGCAATCATGGAGCATGCAGTCAGTTCGTTCGGTTGAACAAACAGCTTTTGAAATAAGATCCTTGTAAGTTACAGCCTGCGATAAAGCTTTTGTTTTCAACTTGATATTTACATGCTGGGCACAGACGCAAACAGTATGAGTACCAGGAGAACCAGCTAAGACGCACTCTTTTGGTCGCTCGGCAGCGAATGTCGTGAAACCACACTTAATGTCTGGATTTTCTGCTTTCCATTCTTCATACAAATCCTTCAGGTTGAAGAGCAACATTTGTTTTTGAAGTTTTTCCTTCTTTCCAGTTTCTGGATTCTCAACGGAAACGTACTCCTTAGAGCCTGGACAAATTCGAGTATTTTTTTCGTCCCGATAGAATGTTTTGATATTTTCTCTGACAGCATCTGGAATAATTACTTTTTTCCGTTTCTGACGATGAGCCAAGATTCCTGTTAAATTAAAAAAGCGAATTAATTAATTTAATAGTTTATTTTTAAATTATTAATAAAATAAAAAAGTAACTACCGTCTTCGTTTTTCAGTTTTTTAACTAGATCAAATGCGTATCGAGAGCAGCCAAAATATTCCGTTGCCTGGTTGAAAGTCCAGTGTTCAGGAAGTAATGTCAACAGTGATAATTTATTATCAAATGAAGTTTCACTATCGTACTTGACTTTCAGTCTTTCCATTAACAGTTCAAGTGAGTCACTGTTCTTTAATTTTTCTTCATTTAGATTAGGTAACTTCAAATCGTACGTCTTCTCTATGTCTTTTTCAGAGAATCGTGGACTTGGAACACACTGTGTACTGCTTTTTTGAGAAATCGGTCATCCGTTAGTCTTGCACGTTTTAAAGGGGGGCAATCAAACATTTTTAGTTTTTCATTGATTTTATTTTGACGAATCTCCACAGGAACATATCCAGATGACTGTTGACAAGAAGCTGTGTCGTCCCTCGGAGGGTCAGTTGATTCCGATTCGCTATTTCCATGAGTTTGTGATACTGATAGCCCTTGAAATGACTGTGTCGTTTGCGTTTTTTCAAATGACTCTGTTGAATGTGTTTTGCAATCAGCTTCTTCTTCTGCAATGCGTTTGTCTATGTCTCGACGGCAGTTCGAACAAATTTTTTGTCCTGGTATCAGTGATACGTTGAGAAGCAACGTATTTTGACGCATGTAAGGTGTTATAGGCCGCAAGTCAGTTGTGACCACTTTTTTGTGTTTTGAAAATGGATCACAACATTTCTTTTGCCTTATTTCGTAAAACTTCAAGAATTTATTAAAATGGAAGGAACACACAGTTTTCTGAAAAAAAAAAAAATAAAAGAAATGAGAAAACCAGAAACGAAAACTTTTAATAGAATCTTCTAAAATACCTTTCCGTCATCTTTTTGTTCGAGAATTTGCAAACTCGTTTCATCAGGTGCTTCGATCCGAAGCTGCAACAATTCTTTTTGTTCAGACAGCAAGTCGTCATAATTGATAAACTCATCCTTCGATCCAGACTCTTTTTGATGACAATCTTCATTCAGGATTAGTCCAATTGAACAGAAATGATAAAAGCACATTTTTTGTCGCACTCTGTACTTCACTCACTACGTTCAATCCTACTCACCATCTATCCTTAATCTTTAGTTTCTTTTATCCGCTTTTCTCTTCGTATTACCATCTGTTACAATGCCAACGCTGACTCCGCCTCTCATTTCTTGTTTACTTCAACCTCCAACTGGAGAAGCTGACAGGAAACCCTTAAGAACTACGAACTCACTTTCGCTCGATATTGCCATTCTATTATTACTTTGGACTCCATTGCTCCATTGGGCGTGCCCTTTTAATTTAACCGAAACCCCGAAACTCGTCACCCGTGTTTCCCTACTATTCATTGTTTTTTCTACGTATTCTAAACTATTGCTAGTGTTGCTTAACCAGCTTCGAGGGCATCATCTTTAGTAAGGCACTCGCATGCAGTCACAACACAACTTGTATACTCGAAAAAAAAAAACATTTAACAACAAATAAATATACTTAAGTTCGTTCAGAAACGGAAAAAATGAAAAATAAAAAAACAGAATTTTGATTTTTTAGTTTATCACAAGTAATTTCAAATACCCAAGACAAAATTTTCAGGGTAGTTTCTCGATGATAGAGAGAAGCTATCCTGAAAATTTCAGCTTTTTTTAAAATGCGGTTTTTGAGTTATCAACATTTATTGAAAAATCATCATTTAAAAAGTCGTTTTTCTTCAATCAGGTTTGAAAAAGCGACTTTGATTTTGCTTCCACGTGAAAGATCAGTTTTTTTCGATAGAAAACATGTGTCGAACATGTCTGTTTGCGTGTTTTTGTGGCCGTGAAAAATGGATTCAAAACTGCTTAATAAGGCCCTTTTTAGGAAAAGTCAAAATTTTAAAAAATTCATAACTCGAGCCAGGTTCAATGAAAAAATATGGGAATTTCACAGGTAATCTTCAATATGTTTGTACTTTATGTAAAAAAAATTTCAGCCAAATTGGTGAACCTACTGCGCACCGATTTTTCGTACTTGGCTGGAATGACCCATATACATATATCATATATTATTTTATTTTTTCATCGTTGGGTTTCGCCAAATTTTATACATTGTAGAAAGGTTCCGTACGAAATAAAGTTTGGGAACCACTGCTATAGGGTATCCATTGGAAATATACAAGTCATTATCACCGAAATCATATTACAAGGTTTTCTCGCAAGATATACTGAATGGATAAAACCCAAAACTATAAACTTTAAATATTTGAAGATTAAATATGGACTATACTACAACAATATTACAGACTTCTTTAATAATCTTGAATCCAAAAATGTTTAATTCGTCAACCAACAACCTTCTACCGAAACTAAACTAATTTATTAGCAATTGTTACAAGCACCTGCTTTGCTATGAGAATATTCCTAATCCTGGGAGGTAAATTGTAATTTGGTTTAATAGCGTTTTATTACCTTTTAAGAAGCTATAAAATCACGCATAAAAGAAATTACTTCACACGCATGCTGTGACACCTTTAACGTATTACAACCTGCAATCCGCTGATTGTGATCACCCATAAATAAATTATGTGTCTGGCGGTCCGTTTTTGAATACTGTCGCTGAGTACTGTGATGTTATTTGATATAATCCCATAAAAGTGTGTCTTTTATCCAGTATCAAAAAAATATTACCAATGACGTGTTCTTAAACACCATCTGCAAAGTGACCGACCGCGCATCAGTCATAAAATCAGTGATGAGTTTCTATTTTTTCTCACCGTCGAGTGAACGAATCGACCACCACTGTCGTTCGTTGGGATTAAAAAAATAAACCGATCGACAACAACAAAAATTAAAAGTCGTATCCAATGAACTCTGTCCAGCAGAAGATATCCTAGAAATCCACTCTGTTCACGGTCTTTTGTTGTCAATTTCTTCAAATAGTTCAAAGAAGTTCGCGATCAGTCAGGTGTGGCTGGCCGGAGCTGGGATGATCAGCACCAAGATCGATTATGTCCGACAGGCATCAGATGATGGGAAATTTCATCGAAAAAGTTTAATAGACAAGAACGAGACTTTCGACGCTACTACAACAAATTTTCAATTTTCACGTTAAGTGAGGATCAATTTATCCAGCCATTGATCGTGTAATTGAATTATAAATTGACGAGGATCGGGCAGTGTCCGGAATGTATACTTCTGGCAAACAGTAGCCGGTCCATCATATATGGGGGCACTTGAAGGGGGCACTCTAAATGGCCTGAAACTGCTAGTTATGATCTCTGCATCATACAAGATCGTGATTAGGTAACGGAGTTTGGACTTCAGAAGGTAGTGATTGCTTTTCGTACAAAGATTGGACTGTTTAAATTATGCAATTCATACGATGAACGATGTGGATTGATTTATTGAGGGAATTACGAAATCGGCTATATGAAATGGAATCGTGTTATTTTAATTGGATTTTAATAAAAGTTATTGGATTTTTGTATTGTTGAATTTCACTGGCGAAACTCCTCGGATTCATTGCTTGGATTTAAAAATAAGTTGTCACGAAACATAATTGAAGGAAAGTTCATTAATTATTTGTTGACGTGAAAGCGGTTGATTCATATTTGTTATGACTGCTGTTGTTGAGTTTTTGAGCAGAATTAATGTTTCAGGCAACCTTCAACTGATATACGACAATATACATATTTATTGCTTTTGAGGTTCGTGGTTACCGAAATTTCAACAATTTTAAACACGGTGTGGTGGGCTGGAGGTTTTACTTTACATGTGACGGAATCTTAATTCTTTTTGATAAAAAAAACAAAACAACAAAAATGAAAAAGAACCCCTGAAGAAGGCATCTATTTGGGCCAGATGCCATTCCTAAAATATTAAATTTATGTATACTTTGAGGTAGTGACCCCTAAACTGAAGTCTAAAATTCCCAAATTACAGTAATTCTTTTTTATATAGTAGAACAAAATAACAGGGTGCCCCAAAATAAATTAAAAAAACAAATTTTTATAGACCACCCTAAGAAGATAGCCGCCGAGCATCAATTTTACGATTAAAATTTTTTCGGGGTTCTGGCCCGGCTGTATACCAAAGCTTCACTTGCTTATTAGCGATATTTCATACTTTTTTATAGATACTCACATGCCGTTTTGCTACATTTATCTCCATACAAAAAGTGTCCCGGCTTATTTTGTCAAGACTAACTCACCGTCTTTTGACTTTGTAGCAACAGAATACAAGTTCGTTTATAACAAATATGCCACATTTCCTTTAGACATCTAGTTCTTGCGAAAATGTAAGCTTCAAAATAAAGGCGTCTGCCCACATAATCGGAGCATACCATGATATGAACGTAGCAGGCACGAAATAAAAAACGAAATGCCCACTGCAACGGCTCGACAGCAACGGATATGTCACTTTTGCATACGTATCAGTGTCAGAACGTATCGCCACCAGCAAAATATTCTAAACGCGGATTTTTCGATGGACGGACGGTCATGATACGCTACGGTGTTGGTCGGTGATGGGCATAATGGGCGATGTTCTATCTTAATTCATAGAAAGAATCTCATGGCAAAAGTTGCAGTTGGCAGCAAAATTCCCTCTAAGCTGCGCAGGTGCGCGGCCTCGCACTAGAGTTGCGTAGCCGTTTTTGTATTCTGCGCTCAACGGGCCTGTTCACAAGTTTTTATTTCATTTTATAAAAGAACTGCATCTAAAAATGACAAAATCAAAATTTCACAAAAAAAAGTTAAAGCCTGGTTTGTTTTATGTTAAGACAGAGGAGTTCGTTATTGCAGTCACATAGTTGTTAACGTCACCGAGCGTAACACATGACTAGCCTCTTTTTGTATACTCCTCTTGTTTTATAGCTTGTCGTTCAAACATAGTAGATCTTGACATTAATAAAGAAAGAATATAGAGTGCGTCATCTAGACTTTCGGTATTTCAACATTGAATAATTCTGACAGTTTTATGCCGATTTTGACAAATGAGCAAGATTTATTTGAGATATACTCTACCATTTATTTCAATTCAGATTATGGGACATCCTGCATAACTTTGGCCAGCATTTCGGGTGTTGTAAAAGCTATTTCGGTTCGTATGCTAGTTAGCTTTGAGTTCGTCAATAACTTGCATAAACCCGAAAGAAAAAAATCGGTTGCCGGAGAATGGGGAAACGATTTTTCGATACAATGGCCTCGATTCCCAGATCCGACGGGAGGGAAGTGAGTGCGGATTTGACACTTTGCGATTCTCAAATCCGCAGTCCCGGATTGGTTTAAATCGAAAATTCTGAATGAAAACTCACGCGATAATGACATATACGATGTCGGATTATCTTAGGCGCATTTGTCGTTCAAATCCGCAGAAAATTTGTTGCGGATCACACTTTTACAGCGCGGAAAATGTCAAAAAGAAATTCGGGGTTGCGGATTTGAGAATCGCAAAGTGTCAAATCCGCAACTCACTTCCCTCCCGTCGGATCTGGGAATCGAGGCCAATATTAATGTCTCGGGAACTTACGCTGCAAGATAGAAGCCCGTCAGACCTTTTTCACGCATCTTCGGACACAGAAAGTGCGCCAACATCCAACGATAGCATGCGCCGTCGAGGCTTTTTTCCAACTTTGAAGAAGAATGGTCCGATGATAGTTTTTGGGCACACTCTGGCCCAAACGATGACTTTTTCGTCGTACAGTGGTGTTTCGTGGATAAAGTGTAGGCTCTCTCTTCCTCAACTTTGACAACTTCGTTTATAGTCAATAACTGACGCGAAATAACAAACTTCTCGGACTCGGATTTAAAAAAAACGATTTTATATTAATACTTTAATTACAATACAATATCTGAACGTCTTTACAATTTAAAGTTCTATACAAGACTGACTTAAAAATCTAAAATCTAAATTAATAGCTTTTCCCAGGTTTTCCATAAGGTTTTCCATAATTCTGAGAATGCTCTATCAGCGTCTGGAGCACCGGACGTTGCTGCAATATTATCTTGGGAAAAAGGTTGCTGGACATGGGGTCATCGTATGCACATGGGGTCATCGTAGGCACGAGGTCATCGTAGGCACATGGGGTTGTTAGGCGGCGTTGGTAACTCCTCCCCCCAAAGTGTGAAGTGTCGGCCATAGGAGTTGAGACACTGGTGGTACAGGTGTGCTGGCTTCCTGGGTATCCGTGATGCGGACTGTTACTGCGAATCTGCGGCATAACCATATAATGATGCAGATCAGTATTGCGGCTAAGGTGATTATGGATCCGGTAGTATATGCTTCTTTTTCCCTTGTTTTCCTTTGCCAGGTTTCTAAGGTTTCCTTGTTTTGGAAGTGGTATTCTTTCAATCTTTGCAGGTTTAAGATCTCTATAGTGGCTTCTGGATGAAGATTGTTGTGGGATAATGGGAATATGTGGACTTCATCCCAAAAGACGTTTGCGTCATCTCGGTAGATTACATTGTTGATCTGGATCTCACAGTCTTTGAAGTGGAGCAGGATGGTTCCTTTTAGTGTTGGGTGGCTTCCTCCGCAGGTTGAAGTTACTGATGTTTCTGGGATGTTCACCAGAAGTATATAATTTGGTTCTGGCTGGAAGATTGCTTCTATTTTCCCAACTTCGTTCAACGTACAATTAGCTGCTTCATTGTTGAGTAGTGGTGCTATGCATTTGCTTTGGTCCGGTTTCTCTTGGTGCCTGGATTCTTCGCAGTAGAAGATACCTACTATCTTAGGACAGATTTCGTCCAAATACTGAACACTCTCTTTATTAAGAAGGATATAAGGTTTTGTGGGTATTTCTTTTGTTTGGTTAATTGGAAGTGGCAGGACATGGAATAAGTTATATTCTTTGGATAACATGGGGATGCGGACGTTAAAAACAATGTTTGAGTCGTTATGGTAAGCTTGTAGCCCTAGTAGCTCATATATGTGCTCATTTGATCTGATCTCTACTGATTGATTTTTTAGCATACTTTGGATTAATCCAAGTTCATTCGGGTTTAAAATTAATTTTGGTATGATATTAAGTCTTGCCAGTATAATCGCTTCGGCTATGTTGGTAATATGGTTACTAAGTAAATCGATATTGTAATTTATATGATTAAGGTATTGTAGGTATATGTGAAAGAGAATTTTCATTAGTACGAATTTTATTTCTAATTTGATCCTGGTAATGATTTAAAAAGTTTTCTATTTTAGCTTGCTCTTTATTAACATGGTTGGTGATATTTTCGAATCTATTGATCATTAGTGTATTTAGTTTTGTTTGTCGATCGAATTCATTATCAAACTCCTTTTGTACCGAGTTTAGTTTTTCAATTTCTTTATTTAAAAATTGCGCATCATTTGCGTCCATATTCCCTGTTATGAATTTTATTGCCGTGCCTAGGCCATTTATTAAACCTCTCTTAGTCCTCTGTTTAGGAGTAAGTGTTTCTAGTTTGTTTTCCAGTTCTTTGAGTTTAAGTTTTGTCACTGTAATCAAGTCTTTAACATCGTCAGTATTGTCGAGAGCCTTAAGTGAGTCCGTAACCTTATTTATACTAATCCTATACGATTCTAATTTTATGATATGCACTAGGTTGTAATAACTCTGAATTGTGCGAGCTGTTCCTAGCTTTAGGGGTAAAATGCCTTGATTGTCCCTTAAGTAATTTATTTCTAACTTTTGACTTAATACTAGAGATAATCTGAAAAGAAAAGTAAGAATAATATTTATTTTATCCTACGTTATTGTCAGTGGTTATTTATTATGTTATTACTTAGTATATTCTATTCTTGCTATTGTTTAATTCTAGGATAACAATTTCCCTTGGTATATTTCCAAGATCATTTTGCGGCGGAAATATGGCATATGTTGTTGTGAGAAGGTTATTTCTCGATTTCTAGTAATGTATTCTGCGAACATGCAGCTAAATATTCCGCAATCGCTACTATTCGTTTGCTTGGGGATTTCTTTAACGCTTTCCTTAACAAAGTCGGTTGTATCAAATTCCTTGTTTCGTTTATCTAATGATTCCTCCTTAATATAATTTTCAAGGGCTTGTAGTACCTTTGGGTTTGGTGTACCCATTGAGTCATAGTATTTAAAATACTTATCTCTTAGGTTAATGATTGCTATACACCAATGCACACCGCCAACGTGGACAGGTACTAAGATAATGTCGTAAGAGAATAAGTCGATCTTGCGAGTCCAACGACTCACGGAACTATAGCCTGAGTTCATTAGCTTTATGGTAAAGAACGTGTTCATTGCATAGACACGTGGAAGTCCTTCTGAGTGACGTTGTTTCGAACGTTCAACTAATAGATTCATATAGAAGTTGATTATCGTGTCGTTCACCCAGTTCCCGTCGTTAAGAGTAGCAATGTCACTTCGTGTTATTTGCAAATTAAATTTTCTAATTAGTACTACGTCTCCGGGTTCCTCGCAAGTAGCTTTTCTAATCAAAGCGTGTTGCTCTGGAGTAAATTCCGGGTATTCGCTTTCCTCTTCTGGCTCAGGCTTGGTCAAAGCAACTTTAGGTTTACGTTTCCCTTTTATCCTTGCTTTGTGTACCTTTTGGTTACTCTCAGTCAACAGCGTATATTCATTATTTTCCTTAACTTTTTGCTTGCGAAAGCGCGCTGTAAGTTTGTTTCTTTTGCATTCTTTCCTAAATACTACTTCGCCTATTTCCCTTTGTTCGGGATCGTTCCTAGACTTGTTTAACCTATCTATTTTATTATTACTTAAATCTTCTAGTCGACGCTGAATAGAGGGGTATAATTCTAACTGGTATGCATTTAACTTCCTTAGGTACTCGTGTTCGTTGTTGAAGCTTATATTTTCGTTAAATTTATAGGTTCGACCATAGAATAACTCGAACGGAGTGAGTTTGGTAGCAGAATGAATTGCGTTATTGTAGGTTGTAATACATTCTGATAGAATTTCGTCATGGTCTTGGTCTACGCTATTCTTTATCTTATTTAATACTATTCTGTAGATTTCCGTTAGTGTAGAGTGAAAACGCTCTACAGGGGAATTGCTGGTGGTCTGTTGGAATGAGGTGAAGTGCAAATTAATGGTATATTGCCTACAGAAGTCTTTGAATAAGTTCGCCGTGAATTCGGAACCTTGATCACAGACTAATTTTTTCGGTATGCCATGGTGGCTCATAAAATGTTTGAGGTTTTTAACTATTGCAACGCTGTTACGAGTAGGAAGAGTGTACGCGGAGGCAAATTTGGAAAATTTGTCGACTATTGTCAAAATTTGTTTATTGTTTATGCTATATATATCGATGTGTACTATGTCTAATGGCTTTGTAGGGATTTCAGGTTTCAAAAACTTTATTTTCTGTGGGTGCCTATCATATTTAAGGGTTTGGCAGTTTTCACAGTTATTAATTGTTTGGATTATTTTGTTTTTCATACGAGGGAAATAATATTCTCTTTTCAAGTGGTTTAACGTTTCTTCTATACCTCTGTGATTATTGTTCTTATGATATTCGTCTATTAATCTATCTTGATCATCATTTTCCTTGATGTCAATTAGAATCTCCTTACATCTTACTATTCGAAAAATTTTATTATTTGAAAAATGTCTAGAATATATTGATTGTATTAGTCTAAACGTCTCATTGTCGGTAGCTATAGCTGTTAGCTTCCGAGGTATCAAAAATTTTTTTAATATGTCTAGAATAATTTCTTCCGTGTACTCTGGCTTGATAATTATTCTACGCTGTTTATCCCTAAATGGTACTTCTAAAGATATTTTCGGGTTTTTGTCCGATTTTTCTAATATGAGTTGCAGATTAAACTCGTTTAGTGGTTTCTCCGAAATGGGAATGCCGTCGTTCAGGTTTTCCTGTGCGGAGTGCACTGTGGTTCCTACAGTTCCTTGGACTGAGGTTGAGTCGTCATTGACGTTAACATCGATAGATTTACTGCTATCTTCGATTTTGATTCTACTGAGCGCATCTGCGTTCGTGTTAAGTTTTCCCTTTTTATAGACTATTTCATAGTCATATTCCTCCAATTTCAGCCTCCATCTAACAAGCTTGGAATTCGGCTCTTTAAGACTCATGAGCCAAGTTAGTGGTTTATGGTCAGTTATGATTTTGAATTTACGGCCAAAGAGATACGGCCGAAAATATTTTGTGGCCCAAACTATAGCAAGCAACTCCTTCTCAATGGTAGAGTAATTTATTTCAGAATCTGTGAGGGTTCTGCTTGCATAACAGACGGGCTTGTCGCCACCAATAGGGCCTTGGGAGAGCACGGCGCCTATTGCAAAATTGCTGGCGTCGGTGGTAAGATTGAAGGGTTTTGTGAAGTCCGGATATTGGAGTAGTGGATCGTTCATTAGAATTTCCTTACTAGTGTTGAAACTTTGGATATAATTTGCTGTTAGTTCAACAGTTCTTCCCTTTTTTAAGCACTCGGTTAGAGGTTTAACCAACTTGGCGAAATCTTTGACGAATTTCCTATAGTAACCCAATAATCCTAGAAAGGATTTTATTTGTTTCTGGGTGCGGGGTATAGGAAATTGCTGAATTGCGCGGATTTTGTCTGGATTGGGTCTAATACCCTCGGTAGAAACTATGTGGCCAAGGAAAGCTATTTCCTTGTGGAGAAATTCGCACTTATCCGGTTGGATCTTTAAGTTAGCTTCGCTAATTTTTCCAAACACTTTTCTCAGGTTCTGAACGTGCTCTTGTAGAGAGGTAGAAAATATAATTATGTCGTCCAGATAGACCAGACAAATCTTGCCCTGGAGTTCTTTAAGGACATTGTCCATGACTCTTTGGAAAGTCGAAGGTGCATTTTTAAGTCCGAAGGGCATACGGACGTATTCATAATGTCCTCCTTCTACCGTGAAGGCTGTCTTGGGGACATCTTTTGGGTTCATCTCTATTTGGTGAAACCCGCTGGCCAGATCGAGCGTGGAAAAGTATAAACACTTGCCAAGTTTATCCAGAATTTCATTTATATTAGGGATTGGATAACGATCCGTAATGGTTTTTTCATTCAGTTTTCTGTAATCGACTACCAGACGCCATTTCTGTCTACCACTAGCGTCCTTTTTCTTGGGGACCACCCAAATAGGGGAACTCCATGGGGAGTAACTGGGGCGTATTATGCCCTGTTTAAGCATACCGTCGATTTGTTTCTTTACTTCGTCCTTATGTATATAAGGATATCTATACGATTTAGTAAATATCGGGGTATCATCCGTGGTTGGGATATTATGTTTTACCTGATTAGTAAAACTAAGAGATTCCTTTTCGTTGTAGAAAATATGTTCATACTCTTTACATGTCTTTAGGATTGCTTTTTTCTCTTCGGAATTCAGATGAGATGTACGGATTGACTGAATTGGATCGCTGTTGTCAATTATTTCGTTATATTCAAAGCTAACGTTGTTTATTTCGACAAATTCGGAGGATATATAGCTTTCTGTTTTTAGGGGTTGGTCCAGGTAAAGGATTCTTTCTTGATCGGATTCATTGTTAATCTCAACCGTGCTGTACCAATTGACTGCTTTGTATAATCCTTCGGAAATAAATAACTGCGGACTTAATTCAACGTTTTTAAGGTAGATATCTCCGTTGTTTATATCTACCGGTAGTTTAGCTACAACTTTCGTATGGGGCGGAATAATGTGTTTGCCGGAACTGAAATTAGGTTTGTATTTTAAGGGGATTTTTGCATTTCTGGTTATGAGGGCCTTTTCTACTAGGTCAATTTTACCGCCTAGCTTGGTAAGATCGCCAAGTCCTAACAGACCGTCGAAGTACGCATGAAATTTGAAAATATAAAATCGTATTTCGCCGGAGTCATTGAATTCCGTAAATGTTGGAAGGGTAACTATTTTATCAATTTGATATTTGCCTAATACAGTGATTATTGTTTTGGGTTCGCATTTTTCTACGTCAGTGGGATGAACAAATTCTGGGTTGATGAACGACGATGAAGCCCCTGTATCTATCAAGAACTTCAGCGGTCGTCCGAATGGGCTTGCTATGTTGATGTAAGCAAGTGTTGTACCATGCGTATTGATGTCTAGGTAACCTGTTGGTCCCTCAAGGCATCTATAGGAAAATTTTGGGCATCTCGACTTTCTGTTTCTGGACTAGCAAAATCCGTATTATGATATTCATCTAATCGCTGACGATAAGAACTACTTTGAAGTGGAATACTACTAGTCTCGGCTTCACATTCATCTAAGTTATGGATTTCTTCAGCAAAATATTTTGGGAATCTTGTATTATGGAAGGGCCTATTAGTATGAGAATTATTTAGAGAATTTCTAAATTGGTTGGATGGAGCTCGATGTTTCATTTGTGTATTACCAGAACTAGTGTCCATGGGTTCCGGTGGAGGTAGTCTTGGTGCGTTTATTCTTCTGTCGAACACGTTTTGATTTGTGTTAGCGTTGTTGAAATTGTTGAAATTTGGTTTAAAGTTCCAGAATTTATTTGGATTAGTTTGGGGTCTAAAGAAGGGTCTTTGGTTTTGATTTGGAATTCCTTGGGTGTGACCATATTGTCTAAAGTTAAAGGATGGATTCCTAAAGTTAGTAACTTGTAAGTTTTATCTTTTATTTCCATTTAATTTGTGGTGATTTGACGAGGGATCTGATCTCATATAGGATATGTTTTGTTCCTTTATGCAGTATGATAGAGCTATTGGTAAGGAATCGGGCCTCATAGCTCTAATTATCGAACCAAGTGGTTCCCTAAGACCGCTTAAGAACGCGTTTAAGCACATTTCACTAAACAATTCCTTTTTGGCTTTGATAACACTATTCTCAATTTCGTGAATTAAAATATTATTGTTTAGAGTTGCCTGTATCTCAACTATTTCACTGTAAAATACTTCTATAGTTTTATTATTTTGCCTAACTGAATGTAAATCTTTTATTAGAGAAGTTTCCGTCCTTTTGTCGGAGTAATGTAAAGTCAGGTTATTTTTAATTTCTTCCCACACAAGAGGTGTACCGTAGAGGTTTAATACTTCATTTGCTTGCCCTTCGATTTTATTTCGAATTGCACGCAAGAGAATCAGAGAATATGGATGACCGTCAACTACTTTTACGTATTTTAAAATTTCTTCCACGTTATTTAAGAAGTCATGAAGCAATCTAGGATTTCCGTCAAATTTCGGGAGATCCTTGATTACGTCAGGAATTCTCAGGGAATTGAATATATCCGTGGGAGAAACTGGTACATTTGGAGGTGGAACTGAATAAGATGTATTTGTATTACCAGTAGCCATCGCGATTACACTTTCAGACACACTTTCGAAATTTACGTTAGGATCACTATTATTTATATTAGAACTTAAATCTTCTTCACTGTTTGTAATTTCGGGGATTGAGCTTAAGCTTTTGAATAACCTAGTGACTTTTTGCGGGTAGGGTAATGAGGAAGATTTCTTTGTGGATTTTTTCATATAGGAAATATATATATATATAAAGAGAATAATCCAATACTTGACTTACATCTGTCCCAATATCAACAGGTATTTCATCGTCCTGAGTCCTGAGTTCTGAGTTCTTCTTGAATAGGTGATTTTAGAGTTGATACTCTCCAGTCCAATGGGGTGTTGCAGCGACTGGTTTTCCGCCAGAATATGATGCTAATTGAGGAAACCGCTCAACTCACTTCAAAAACACTCCCGATTGTCTTTAATTTTCACTAAATAATTACAAGGAAATTTTCGGTAAACCGCCGTATTGTTTCCTTTATAATATTTCCACTTTCCTATCGGTGAACCGCCGTTAGTTAAAAGTTGAAAAATTTTTTTTTGAAAATTAAAGGGATAGGACCGTCACCTATCCTACCGACTGCGCCAAATAACAAACTTCTCGGACTCGGATTTAAAAAAAACGATTTTATATTAATACTTTAATTACAATACAATATCTGAACGTCTTTACAATTTAAAGTTCTATACAAGACTGACTTAAAAATCTAAAATCTAAATTAATAGCTTTTCCCAGGTTTTCCATAAGGTTTTCCATAATTCTGAGAATGCTCTATCAGCGTCTGGAGCACCGGACGTTGCTGCAATATTATCTTGGGAAAAAGGTTGCTGGACATGGGGTCATCGTATGCACATGGGGTCATCGTAGGCACGAGGTCATCGTAGGCACATGGGGTTGTTAGGCGGCGTTGGTAACTCGCGCCTGACTCCGTGTAAAATGAGCTTTCGGTGTGAATTAACTAATGGCTAAAATGGTACTCAATAACCTTTCAGAATCGTGCACATTTGTTGAAATCGGCTAAAACATGTCAGAGTTATTTAAGGGGGGGGGGGGGGGGGGTAAGGGATAATTTGAATCAAAAACCACTTTTTTCGCTAATTTTTTACGGAGATGCAGCTGAAGCAAATCTATTGAAATTTTTTTTAAATTATAAAGCATCATTTAGAGAATATTTCGTGAAATTTTCGTAACAAAATATTGAAAAATAAGCCGGTGACAGCGGGTTTCCCCAGAACGTCTTTTTGAAAACACGTTGTGCGGTGAACACGATAAGTCGGCGTAGAATTATCTGAAATCAAAAAAGTTGGCCAATTTACTTAGAGTATGAGTTAATCCTCCCCCCCCCCCCCAATCGTTGAAAAGTTATTATTTGCGTTTTTCAACAATTCGTGGGCTACTGAAGCAAAAAACGCGATTTTCCACTAAATTTTCCGCCATTTTTTAAATAAAAAACTACCTAAAAATAAAAATGGAAAAATTTAAAAAGTGTAGGGGGGAAGCATTTTATACCAAGAAAGTATGTTCCAAGTTTGAAAAGAATCCATTTAATAGATTTTGCAGGATCGTGTTCACCGACTTTGAAAAAATGATTTTCAGAAAAACGCGTTTAAAGTTTTTTTTTTCTCTTTTCTTTCTCTTTTTCTGTAAAAAAAAATAAATTTTCCGAAACTGCTCATCCCTTACCCCCCCCTTAAGGTTGAAATAGTGAAGGTCTAGATGGCGCCACCCGTATAAACAAAGATGTGAACTATAATGTCAAAAACAATTTTAAAGAATATTTATTAAAAAAATTGACTTCAAATACAAGCATAATACTTTGTATCGCATAGTCAGTGAAAAAATTAGAGAGGACATTCAACCAAGCAGACTCCTTAAGGGTACCCTACCCATTCTCGGTTTCAAAAAATCGATTTTTTTTTATTGTCTTATTCGAATCTATAACTCTTCAAAAACATTTCCTGAAAGTTTCAAGTCGAAATTTGGAATACTCTTGGAGTTCCAGCAGATTGATGGTGGGCGCGTCAAATCGCAAATGCTTAGTTTCGCCGTGGCGCGGAAAATTACTTCAAAAACTTTAAACGCATTTTTCTCGAAACTATGTTTTTATGATTGGCGGGCATTGTAAGTCAAAAACTATAAAAGCGATCGTTCTGAAATTTTGATATGTTTTTCTAAACACCAAAAGCTATAACTTAGACTATTTGTAAAAAGATTGATGATGATCTTCTATTATTACAGCCTAATAGTTTACAAAAAAAACTCGGATTTTGAAAAAAAAAATTCATAAGTCCACCATTTTGTAAATTTTTGCACTAAACAAATAATAATAGTCTATTCCCTAGCCAAACATGAACTCTTTAAAATTCCGTTAGATTTTTTGGTTTCAGACGTTCCAGTCAATTACAATCATGCCCGCCATCCAAAAAGAGGACCTTTAGTTGACCGCAAAAAGAGGCTATAAAATGTTCATACACAACTATGTTACATTTTTTTCTTGTTCTTAAGGTTTTCAATTACATGTATAAATATATCCGTACCTCATAAGTCGATTTTTCATCATTTACCGGCCCAATGAAAATCACAAAAATCAGAAATCGAGAATGGGTAAGGTACCCTTAAGGCATACAGCTATCGTCACCGACACCGACAGTTATTACTTTTATAACAACAATAACAAAAGAAACATAGAGATGCACTATAAACTGCCCGTATATTGTCAACTACGAATAGATGGTACATTTATAAGTGGCGAGTTAGCGAAAAAATAAGGGGTTAACTGTTTAATTAAATTTAATTCACCGTCACCGACAGAAAAACTACTTATATGGAAAATACGGTAAAGGCCTCATTGTTAATCAGAGCGGGTTTTCGCATTTCGATCATCAATTTTGTACTATTCTCTGCAAATCGTTTACAGTCTCTACCTATGTATACATTTTCTGATCCTTCTGCTTGTCTGATCTTTCCTTGAAGTCTTATTAATTGTCTCGAAAGCACTTTCTTTGGTTTCGGTATCCTTCTCACGCATCGATTCTGTCTTAGGCTTACCTTTATAAATATATTTAAATAGCTGGCGTCTTTAAAAATTATGTAGGGGAAAGTTGGGTATTGTGGGAAGGTCGGGTAATGTGGGAAATGGCTATTTGAAAGGGTTTACAATAATTTAGGTTGGTACTTTGTGATTTTTCATGCTTATACTGAAAAATGACCATATTCTATGGCAGTTCAATTTATTTTCGAGCAGTGTTCACGTGGTAGGGACTCAGTACCGGCTTTAGGGGTGGGCGAACCCGGGCGATCGCCCGAGGGCGCCATGTCCTAGGGGCGCCGCCGCGATCCAATAATGTGTTCATTCATTCCCGTGACGATAGCTCAGAGCCTTCAAATAATTACCAAAAAGGAAAAAGCTCTCAAGACCAACAATAGTTCGGGATGCTTCTACTGCAGGAATCCAACAATCAGGCTCAACGGGTAACAGGACAATGAGCGAAGTAGTGAAGAACCACCTTCTAGTGGCACTAACCTATGCCAATTCTAGTAGCAGCACACTCCCGGACCTTCTCCGACATCAAGACCAAAATATCAGGGATATTCATGGAGTTCGTGATGAGGTAAGAGTCGTCAGAAGTGCCGCTGCTGCCTTTTGATTCCGGGGGAGAGATATAACCAAAAGGGAGGGATGAAAGGGGAGAGACATTACCAAAATACCAAGGGCGAGGATCTGGCTCCCAAAAATTGGTAGGTTGAAAACAGTATAGAAGAAATTTCTCCTCTTCGCTCTGAGAAACCTACACGACCCGCGCGATTTTAGCACCTTCATGGACAGATTCGAGAAAATGGATTCGAGAAAATGCCGCTGTCACAAAGGAGGGAAGTGCTTATTTCGTGCTTGTTCGTGTCCGATAGAATCAAGTTCGATGCCATAGGCAGAATATGCAAAGAACGAGTCCGTCATCAAATGTTGTATATGCTTCTCACCCAACAAAAAAAAATCCTTTAAACAAAAAATTCTATACGCCTCTCACAAAAAGCACATTCAACAATATATTAGGTGCATATTCTTTTTTAGTTCAAATTTGCCGTCGTATGCCCGTGTGAATAGCTCAGTCCTCGGCCATTTAAACCTTACGTATGGCCGTCCCAAACCCTTATGTACTCCCAAGTGGCCAGTGTTTGGTCGTTGTTATGCCATCTTTTATTTTTACTCGGGTTATTGTATAATTTGTGCATTATAATATATGTATGTAATCTACCGAAAAGAAATGTCTAAAAAGTTAAGGGCGCATAAAAATATCTCGCCCGGGGCGCCAAAATACCTAAAGCCGGCTCTAAGGGACTGTTAATAGAAATCACAAACGCTCCAAGTTTTATTTTCTCAGTATTCAACGGCACTAAATTTCATAGTTTTTAAGAAAAAATAAAAGGTAGGTTAATGATAAGTATTCGTTAGGATGTCCTTTATTAGGGTGGAAAAGGATTTTATGATTATTCAAAAATTCTTGTTAAACCACGTGTTTGTTTATAAAAGTAGCCATGTCGGGTAATGTGGGAATCTTTTTCCGCCTCAACGAAGAAATATGATGACATGCTATTTAGCTTTTTTATCGATGAAAATTGATTGTAAATTATCAAATTTACGAATTTACTTTTATAGAGTCTAATATTTTAAAATAAACGTCAGTTTCATGTATGGCTGCATTTTGTTCATTATTTTACCTTATTTGTTGCTAAAAATAAAATAAAAACAATTGATATCATTCAATATTGTTTATATTAATGTTACAAACTATTATTTGTGCAAATGAACAATTAATCTTTTTGTATTATGAGGTTTGGTTCAGTTTTACCCACTGAGGTGACCATTTCCCACATTACCCGACCATTTTTGAAACATCCAATTTTACACTTTTTTTTAAAACGGCTATAAAAGTTTATAAAAACTTAGTAATAAAAAAAACCGACTTGCATAATTATAGTTAATTGTACCAAATAGAAGATAAAATTTTGATATACGAACAAAAAATTGTTTATTTAGGATTTCTGAGATGTTAACAAAACTGTTCCCATATTACCCGACTTTCCCCTACATTTTTCATGATGAACAAAATCCATATTGTGAGAACTGAAGTATAAATGATGTTTATTGAGAAACGATTGCAACCAGTAAACAATTAATTGAAACAGAAAAAAATCTAACAAAACGTAATTGTTATTATATTGGCTGGGATGTGCCGTGAATTGGGCCTTAGGAAAAAATATCAATGAAACCTAGAAAATGCACACTGAAACTGTGTCGAATGTCTAATTTTCAAATCAAACTTACATTTGGGCAAAAAAAAATAATTTTCCAACAAAACAAGGAAAAAATATAGCGTTGATGAAGCATATCATTGCCTTCATTCCCAGTAATAAATCATCCTTCAAACGAAATCGTATAATGCCACAGTTTTATACCCCAAAGGGCACACATAGTCTACATAATCACTGTGACTTTCGTTTAGGGTTGTTAAATCAAAATATTTAACCACTATTCAAAGGCGATGTACCGCTGGGTGCCATGTCTAATTGATGACATGTAGTACGCAGTAAAAATACGTGCGTTTACTCTCTGGCACAAATGCACATAAAACAGTCACAGGACTGACATCCGGAATGAAATATTGGCGAACATAATGGAATGGCTACGAACGGGCGAGGAGAGATACGGCGGAGTAGTATGTGGATACGGGCTCCGTGGCAGGCAGCCCATCTAGCGAGCGGACTGTGCGAATTTTGACATATGGACTCGTTAAAAACCGACAAGCAAACTTTTATTGGATGACTTGTGACTTACGAATTGGGTTGACGGCAGTGTGTGGATACTTGTAGTAGCTTTCCTGTATAAACGTAATAATCGTAAAAAAAATTGTGTGGAGAATGGAACGTGTTCGGGAGTTGTGGAGAAAGTTTTTAATCTGTTAGAGAAGGGGAGGTTTGAAAGGGAGTTGGGGCTTTATGTTTCAATTCCATTGGCTATCGGGATTGGGTCTTTTGGGAATGCAAATTATTTGTGGAAATGCTGTTCTTTGGGTTGAAATTGTTTAACTACTAAAAATGGCAAAGAAAAAAGTATATAAAATAACTAAAATGGATTGCTTAACAATTCTAGTTTTTACATTGTACTGATCGAAATTTTTGGATGCGACATGACATGACATAGTTAAACCTCATAATGACAATGGAGGGTCATTTCTATTTTCTTTGTAGTTTTGGCGATTTACGTTTTATTTGTCAAGAGTTTTATGGGTAGACTCGATCGCCTTTCTTAAATCCAAATCCGTTTGCTCTTTGATCGCAGTGGGATATCCTGAGGCTGCCACATTGCAGAATTTCCCGAAACGTTTCGTGGATTTCCGTTAATTTCGCCCTTAGTACAGAGAAGTATTCGCCAGTGGTTGATGTGTTTCTGGCGCGATTCCAAACTTTAAATCACCTGGCTGCCTAATATTTTCCCCGAAGATCACCCTTGCAGGCATGTGACCGAAAGAACTGTGGATAGCTGAGATCGGGTGTCTTCGAAAATGCATCACTGCGGTATCACTGCAATATTCAGCCACAGAGTTCTAATTGCTGAATATTGCAGTAATACCGCAGTGATGCATTTTCGAAGACACCCATCTTCATAAAAATTGGAAAACTTATTTCTATCATTTCTACCGTTTTTAATGTTTCAATACTGGTTAGAGGAAACTTGACGACAATAGGGTAACCGTGAAATAACACTTATTTGACGAAATTCATCCGCCATATTGAACCCGAAATTTTAAATTTATAAGTTTTTATCATAAATTCGTTATTTGCTACCTTAAAACCCCTCAGATACTGATTTGCGTTGGAATCGGAATACAATTGGAAAACTCATCGGCCACATTGCCGTGACCATTTTGAATTTATAACTTCTGATCATAGATTCGTTATTTCCTACCTTTAAAATCTTCAGATACCGATTTTTATGGAAATCCGGACACAATTGGCAAATTCATATTTGGGTGGCCATTTTGAATTTCGGTCATATTTCGGCGGCCATTTTGAATTTCGGTCATATTTCGGCGGGGATTTTGAATTTCAAAAATCGGGCTTCGAGGTGCTTCATGGGAGACCCCACGGACGTTCGGTGGTGTGTGTCCGCTATAACATTGGTGTGTCCGCTATAGCTCACACATATACATACACGCATACAGAAACTTTCTTTTATTAATGTAGATCCCCACAAATTTCAGCTTAAATGGCAATTAAATCAACGAAAAATTGATTTTGTTTTAGCTTCAAACCCGAGTAAGAATAAAACTCTCCCGTTCTTATCTTGCACTTGGTACGCACAGAGTGAAAACCCTTCATGGCACACGAAACAGTCACGACACGCCTGATCAAAAACAAGACTCGCCCGCTCTTAGCATAAAACAGGCTCGGTACGCCTGACTAAAACTAAAGACCCCCATACACGGTCAAATTGGATGTACATCGAAGGGCGGATGTACAACCAAAACTATCGATTGTGATCCGGTCGGCCGATTAAAAATCGGTGCGCGCATGGAGTTGATGAAAATCTGGAAGTACATCCAATTTGACCATGTATGGGGCATTTAGACTCTCCTGTTCTTAGCCTGCAACAGGAACACCCAACAGCAAAACGTCCAAAAGAGTCACGGTACGCCTGAGTAAAAAACCTACTTTTCCAAATGCAGCTAGCTATAGGCTTCATTTTCATTGTAAACTGCTTGTGCTCGTGATTATTGTGAAACAAATTTGAAATATGGATTGCAAATCGGTCCACTCGTGTGCGGGGGCCCTTACACTCCAAAAAATATTTAAATTCGTTAGTTGAAGATAATCTGCTTAATCAGCAATACAGAAATACACAAAATCATCTAAGTATATTAATGTGCTTGTACCCGAACTTGATCAATTACTACTGAGTTACCATGCAGACTTTACCCTGGGTTAACTTAGAGTAAGCACCTTTAGAAACACGGGTTAAGTAAAGTTTCGTTAAATCCAAGAAAACTCCACAAAACACCTCGAATTAAGCTGGGTTTTGCATATATGTTTGTTTAGGTGTAAGTGTACCTAAATGTTAGCTTACCCTACGCCTCCGACAAGAGATTCCCCACGTGCATTACTGTGTTTCCATGAGCGGAGGTGGAGTTTTCGTTAAGTAAACAGAAAGCTTTTCCCTTCAATTTTATTCGATACTGTTTCCATGATGGCCCCTGAGTTAAAGCTAACAGATAATTATTTTTACATTACGTCGCCGTTGGTATATGCGCAGTAAAGGATATTCAATCACATATGCAAAACTCGGCTTAGGTGGACTGGTTCCGTTGAGTTTACTTAGATTTAACGAAACTTTATACAACCCCCCGTTTCCATGGGCGCTTACTCTTAGAAAACCCAGGGTATACTCTGCATGGGGACACAGTACATATGAGCGGACGGGGTTTAACCTCGCGGCTAATTGTTTTGTATGTCAAACGACCTACTGAGTCAGTCAAACAAAGTATCCAGGCCAATTCTAAACTACGCTGGAATTGATTTCGCTCGAATTGTCTTACATCTTTTCTTAAAATTTATGCGGATCCGCGGGATTGTTGCCTGGATCTCGCAGGCTTGTGGAATTTAGATTTTGATGTAGGATTGGTCCCTTGACGTGACCAACGACATGACAGACTGGTAGTACAAAGAGCTATTCCCGAACTTAGAACTGCCACATAAAAATGGCGTAAAACTCTTTTAAGCAGCTTATTAAATCATTACATCATCTTGTCGCACCAGGGACCCGGTTTGTTCTTTCTTTATCCTTTCTATTTATTTCAGCATATTTTTACATTTTCTGTATCCGGGATGGAAAGAATCCTAGCAATATCGCCAAGGCTTCTTGATGAGTGTAAAATCAGAATCATGGATTCGCGCATTTTCGGCTTGTATCACCTGAAATCAATTGAAGCCCACCAACATCATCTAAAAATGTCCAAGATCCACCTAAAAACGGTTTCACATACATGAAAAACCCTAAACTGAAACAATGAAGGAACAAGCTGTGAAATCATAAATCATATTTGTTGTTTATGCAAGAACTTCTCTTGCTACACACGATAAAAAGAAAACTGTAGAGAAAACTGTTTACTCCATTCACCACTAAAAGCAAGCAAAACTAAAAAGTTTAACAAAATGTTGCGAAATAACGAACCAAGGAAAATGTTACAACAGCCAACAGTGGTCTAGTCCACATACCCCCGATGAAAACATAAAGGTTCAAGTAATGTACCGCAAAACATAATAAGAAGAAACATAACAATAACAACACAATGAAAACCATGAGAAGGAATAAATACTGGAGCTGTTATGGGGCATGGCTGGCACCACATAGCACTGGTGCAGCCACAGCGAGTACGAGGCATGCCCCGATAACGTATTGATTTTAAATTCACCGTGAAATGGTGAAATAATGCTCGTTGATTGGACACACTGTCTAAACGTGATCAGAGCATCATTAAAGCACCGAGATAATCACATCATGATGAAACTCACCCAAAGGCTCCAATCTGTTGTACCTACATTTTTACAACAGTTCCGAACGTTCAATCGAGCATGTGAAAAGCTGCTTTAATGCCTTTTCTACAATATGGAAGAAGACTATAAAAATGTGAAAAAATAATTTCCTCAAAAAGAGTTTTATGTAGATTATAGTGATTTATGACGTGGACCAACTGCCGACTACAGGACGCACTCAACTCAGAGGAATCTCTGCCCTTGGGAGTGGGCTTGTCGTCCTTTGGAGTTCTGAATTTGGAGGGAAAAAAATCTAGAACTGCCGAACTTTATTTTAATAATTCAGATGAGGTGATTTTGGATAAATTTTCAAAAACTTCACTTAATAGAAAAATTGGAATCAAAAGTTTTAGTTTCTTTGTCAGCATTCTTCAACTTCTTAGGTAGTATCGATTGGAGTATGGTTTCCCGCCTGCCTTATTGAAGGTCTTATGTCACTTTGGATCAGTTCCACGGTTTTGAAGAAATTGAATTCGATCTTCGATAGTAGTTCCAATTAAAGGATTTTAAAGAGATGTAATTTCACACTGTATTTGGATTGAGCAACATAGTTTTAGCATACATACACTTTTATCGATTTAATTGAGCAATTTTGGATTAACATTAGCTTAATTTAAATGTTAAAGCTTGTTGTCCAAACAACTTTTCCGCCGTGACTATATTTTAACCTGCTTCTGTAAAATCTTTAATTCTAAAATTGTAAAATCTGTGGGTTAAAACTGTCGAATTTAGGTAAATTAGGGTAAACCGCGAAGCATTTCTTTACTACTTTTGATCTTCACTCTTTTTTAGATCATCCATTATCAGGCTCAAATAGAAACTTTTCTTTTAAAATTGTCTAGCAAAGTGAAGATAAGGATTTAATACGCTTCAACTGTAGCTGTGCCTATGTAAAAAAAATCTAGGAAGTTCAATTTGACCCTCTTTTCGGTTTCCAATTGAGCTGAAATGTATAGTTCGCGTGTCAATACAATCTAATCATTTTGAAAAAAATCAAGATGGCGGCCGAATATTGCAATTGTTCCCCGACCCCCAACATGGGTATTAAAGTAAAGGGTGTGATAAATAGAATACACTTAGCCGTGTGGCGTCATTCCAAATCCAAAATAGCGACCAACAGAACATCGAGGATTATCTTTTTCTTCACAACACACGGTGTATGGGTATCAGGAAAGGATATGATGAGATTAGTACAGTAAGCTGTGTGAGGTCGTTTCATATCTAATATGTCGTCTACCACAAAATGGCCGAAGACATACATATAATAGACTAAAATATATAAAATAAAAAATATGGTTTAAAATATCTAAAAATTCGCTTTTATTTTAAAATGAAAAAAAAAAAGTAAAAAATAACTTCGAATGTAAAGATTTTATCGCCCCAGCTAGTACTTATATGGGAACAACTTACTTTTCGAAATGTAAAAAAAAACGTGTGGTGCTAACGAAAAGTTCCAGTGTTAATAAAATAAGAATATAGGTAAAAAGTTCGACGCTTTTTTACATTTCGAAAGGTAGGTTGTTTCCATATACTGGTTGGAGCGATAAAAACTTTAAATTCAAAATTATTTTTTACTTTTTAGTTCATTTTAAAATGAAAGCGTATTTTTTAGCTGTGTTAAACTATGTTTTTTTTAGCCTGCTCGGAAAGTTCTCTGCGGTAAGACCTATGGGGTGCGACAGCGAGGGAGGCCCAACCTTCGCTGGAAGGATGGCGTGGACCAGGACGCTCAGAGTTTAGGGATGCCAAACTGGATGACATCGGCTCAGAATCGGGACCAGTGGAGAGAACAGTTGCGCGAGGCCAGGACCGGATCCCGGTTGTAGAGCCGTTAAAGAAGAAGAAGAAACTATGTTTTTTAGGTAAAGTTTGGACCGGTGCATTTCCTGACTCAAATCTGAAAGTCTCAAAAGCTTGGACACTGCAACGTGTTCTTTTTCATTGTAATTCTCTTGAAAGTCTGAATAGCTGGCAGTTTTTTATAATGGTTTTCTAATCCCTAATGTTTACTAATTTTCTAAGGTCTAAGGTCTAAAAGGGACCAGTCACTTCCAACTTTCTTCAAATAACCATGCTTTTCATAATTTGAATAGTATCCTTCCTTTACAGTAATGACGTGAGTCCATTTAATTTCCTTCTCCAATCTGGCAAACACTCGATCAGCAGGCAAGAAGCTAAGACCTCTGGCAGGATAAAACAGGCAGATCTCTTTGATATTCTATGGACGCGTTTATGTGCAGAACCGAACCGATCCGAGGTCAAAAAAATACCAGAAAACACCCGCATAAACGAGGACAGGACCGAACCATTTTCGATCTTCTTGGTTTTGAATTTGGGGTGGACCATAGCGGATCGACCCAGTTCGGTACAGACACCAAAACATAACCATTTTTACTGCAATTATCAAAAAAAGAGTCGAACTCAGCGGCATTTGGTTCGCCTCCAATATAATATTGGGTCATAGAAAAGCATACCTCGCCAGTATGTCTCTGGAGATCGTTTCTGCACATGCGCGCCGCATCGTTGGACGTGGTCCTGTATTCCCAGCACGCACGGAAACCGCTTAGGCTATATGCGGTCCTCTATTTTCTGCTGTTAGCCGTCCTCTTCAACGTTGCTGCCTACATTGCTGTGTACAGCACGACTGATATAATCAATTTTGCCATCAGGAGGCAACGCCTTGGTATGGCACCCCTATTCACCAAGTCTGCAAAATTTAGCCTCCGGTCGACCATCACTCCCAGCTTTCTTAGGACGAGCTGTGAGTGTAGTGATCTGTTCCCATTCCTTGATCCTTAGTTTTTAGGTCATCAAGCGTCGGATCAGCGCTTTCAGACACGCTTTAAGCTCCAAGATTGTTTCGTTTACACACAATTCAATCTCATCGAGGTCATAAGACGACCAGTTCCCTAATGTAGTCCACGAGCCCAAGCGCAACTGCTCCTTTTGGGAGGTGTAGTCCCAACATAACGTTATACATTGTGGTTCACAGGAGAGAGCCCAGACAAGATCCCTGAGGAACTCCTCACGTTTTCCTATACACCGTCGACCCATCCATCTGCCGATTCACAATGAAGTGCCTTACCTTCTTTCCTTACCAAAACGGTTTTTGCAAGGTTATCTGGCTTCCAACCCGCGCCTACAACGATCCACCGGCACTGATTGGTCGAGTCTTCTTACTGCTCCCCAATAATCCTTATGATGGAGTTTTGAAAGACCTTCATTTTGCACACGCTCAAAATTCCTACTTAGTACCTATGACAGTCAGGCGAACATTCGGCAATCTCTTTGTACGTCGGCTTTATCTGGCTGCCTAAGTGAAACTCTTAATGAAGTAATAAATTTATATCAAAGCAGTTTTATGTGGTAGTTCTTCTCTTCAGTTTAACATTCATGAAATTTGAAAAGAATCTCAAAATATTCAAAGATTTTATTGTGTTTATTCAAAGAGCAAATTTGTCTTAAATACGTTTATCAATTTTACAAGCACAGATTTTATAGTCCTTAGTCCTTCAATTAAAAGTACAGGGTGAAGACGGTTCCGGCGCCCACACTCCAAAATCAAATACCTTATATAAAAACGTTCCATTGATCCCTGGTAATACCCAATACTCCTGAAAAAAAATTCAAAGAAAACTGCAACAAAGGAAGCATAAACCATTTCTGTGACAATTTTTAAATAACAGCGAAAAAATGTTTCCACAAAACCCGCTTTATTTATGAACAAAAAGTGCTTACCATCCACTTACTAAACAATAAAAACACATTTTGGTAAAAATGAGCGTGGAGAATTGATGATTTGCATATTTTCCTCCTTTTGTGCCTTTCCGTAGTATCACGTCGCCACAATGCCGCGGGGGAAGAATAACAAAAAGAAAATTTCCTTTTTCTCCATTTTTTTCCAACAAGAAAATTAAATTAACGGATCATAAACCGTAGACGAAAAGTTTTCTTATCCCCCACTCCCCGTTGGGGGTCATGCTAGCGAAATTTTTCATGCCATACCCCCGAAAAAAACCACCCTTAATATTTTTCCCAAAAACAGCACCCTTGTCAGTTTTTAAGGAAAATGGAAAATGGACCGCTTCCTCGAGTGTCAGCCCATCGCTGGAAGCTAATCTTTACGTAATAAAGGGCCCCTGGAAGGAGACCATCTCGGATCGGGAAGAGCCCCGTCAAACACAGTTACGCCATCATCACTTTGTGGTGCGTAATCAACATTAATCACGGCGTAAATGCGTCAGTTCTTTGTGGAGTTGATGTGGGCCTTGTTTATTGGATTTTGTGACTTTATAAATGAAATAATCGCGGTCGGCTGTGCACCCTGCTGCTGTTTGATGAGCACCGAACAAAACCGCACTAATCATGGTCAGAAGATTTTCTACAAAAAGAACACATAGCCAACCTGCAAGGTAACATGCGGCTCAGTTGCGGTTTTCCACGTAGTGCGGCCCTTCTGATGTTCACAAAACCACCGCAAGAGCAAACTCAAAATGTTCTGCGCTAGACACGGGGACGCATGTGTAATCGCGCTCAAATATGGCGTCCAGGATGAAATATTTCTGCCCACCTAAATAAACAAAGTGCCTTTAATAAATCAGAGGCCGCCCTCCCCAGGAGCATTTATTCATCGATATTTTGCTTGAAGTTACCTCAATATTTTTCGATTGTGAATTTTTGTGGTTTTTATAACTAAAAATTTTGGATTTTATATAATCAGAAATGGCATTCCATTCTCTTGCCTTTCTTTTTCTAATAGGAAGCGTTTTCTGCATCAATAGACGGTTACGTGTGCTGCGCATGCTCTTCTGTAATGGGAGTTCATCTACTTTAATAATAGCAGTTTTCGATCAATGGTGACTTAATTGTGCGTTTGACTAAAGGTAATCATTTGAAAAATGCAGCCGACAGGTGAGGAAAGCTTTAATTGGATTTACTTGCTGGTGAAAGTAAACAATCTATAGTAAAAATGTAACCAGTAATAACAAAAGCAAATGCGATCCTTTCAACTATATTTCATTATTATAGCAAATTTTAATCGAATATTGGAATGTTAATATCTGCGAAGAGTTTTGATGAGGATATCGAATTTATTGGGAAAGCTTTGATAAGCTTCGCTGTGAGAACTATAGCGGGATTTCACTACTGGCTATAGCAGAGGTGGCCAACTTTTGTATACCTACATAAGATCTACTTTTATCACAAAATTTGGACTTATTGTCATACCCGCCATAATGGGTGCAACAGTACCTCAAGCTTCAGTTTTTTCCTCTAAAGTTAACAACCATTAAAAACATTATAGCATGTATGATAGAGAGCATCTGGAGTTGCATAAAGAAGTGAAACACTTCAGTCATTTTTTGGATTTAATATATTCCACAAACCGCTTACTTTCGCCTTTAAACAAAAATCCGAAAAACTATCACCACGTCAACTTCTACAACTATGTAGGCTTCATCGGCCAGTTCTCAACGTACCTACGATACATTGGAGGAAAGCCCAATAATATATGTAACAACAGTGACAAGAGATTCCCAGAGGCCCAGATTTAGAGGATTTGTTACGAGACCTAAAACGAAGCTTGCGTCCTTGCTACTCAAGGAGTGTGCTGCCCCCAATAGCCCGTGGACATTACATTCCTGAACCACTTCGATCACTGATCTCTAAAGGCAGCGATCATATGCTTCCAAACAAAAGACTGGTACGCAATCTTGCAATTAATACTATTACGCTGGAAACAGATACATGCTGGGGTGCGGCCGATCTGCAGAGCTTTCGCTGACAGATCGTTGCGTGCTTGCGTTCTGTCTCATCTTTCACATATAACAAAGAAAGTTACGAGTGAATTTGTTTGTTGTGTGTGCGGTGCTTGTGTTTTTGGTTTTTCAGGCTATAAAATATGTCCTGTGGAGACACATTCATCCGTGTGCTCAGGCAATAAGCACCTTACAGACAGTATTGGAAGAGAAATGGAGGAATCCATGACTCATGACTATTCGTCATTGGTTGTAATCCAAATGCTCACCACTCTATTTTCGGGATTACCGGGGTAAACTAGAGAGGTGAGCATTTCCTAGAAATTCTTGTTATGAATAACACAGATTTTGAAAATAGGGCATATAAGCCCACTTTTGTCAATAGCAAGGTACTCTCTGACAAAAACTGGTATGTTCTGGATGAGGGCTCACTATCGGACCATTTGCACATAAGGTTCCCACATATACACTCCTCTTCCTGGTTTCTAAAAAAAAACAACTGGTCTAACTTTCAGGGTCTTGTGGCCTAGAAGTCAGACCTTACCCGCCGCCTCTAGCAGCTCAATGCTTGAACTAAAGATTGCTGAGCTCACTGAGGTGCTGATCTCATCCTACTATCACAGCAACACTTTTTCTTCCTCTCATCCGTCGCGTAAAGTGCCCTTGTGGAAGACGGACTGGCTGCAATGCGGAGGACAGTTAGGAGATTGTTTAATAAGGCACAACATGCTGCGCAAAAGGAAGAATACAGGTTTTTTTTTTTTTTTTTTTTTTTTTTTTTTTTTGTGATAAGATGAAGCTTAGGAGTCACCCTTTGTACTACTAGTCCGTCATGTCTTACAAGTCATGGTGCAGCGTATAGTAGTAAGCTTGATCTGAAGGAAAGATAATAGGATAGGTTAGGGGTCTGGAGGGTGCATGAGTAAATGTCGATGAACCTTGCGTTTGAACTCTGAGATGTTATATGAGTTCGGAAATACCGACTGCGGGAGACAGTTCCACAATCGAGTTGTTCTATTTATAAACGAACTGCTAAACCGTAATGTGCGTGAAGGGGAGGGCTGCAGGGTGAAGGGGTGAGCCGAGTTGGCTAGTCTTGTGTTGCGGGAAAAAAATTGCCGTGAAGGCAGGAGGTTTTTGATTTCAGTGGAGCAGTCGCTATTGTAGTAGCGGTAAAACTTGCTGAGCGCTGCTACATTCCTACGGTGGCTTAAAGGATCGATGGAGGAGCAAAGAGTGCTATCACCAATGAGTTTGATGGCGCGGTTTTGCACCTTTTCTAGCCAAGCCAGGGTGGTTTTAGGGGCGCCCGCCCAGATATACGAGTTGTATTCAAGGCGAGGCCGAATGTAGGACTTGTAGATTGTAGCCAAGGCAGCTGGATGAAGAAGGAACTTGCATCTCTTGAGGAAGCCAAGGCATTGATACGCTTGTTTGGTGACTTGGAGTATGTGATTATTCCAACGCAGATCATTGGATAAAGTCACGCCGAGGATATTAAGGAATGGGTCAGCTGTAATATTATCCTCGCCCACTGAAATGGAGGGAAAGTTGGTGCAGGTTTTAGTGGAGAATAGACAGTACTTGGTTTTGGTTTCATTGAACTCGACACCATTCTTGCGGCCCCAATCAAGAATGAGTTTAATGTCCGCGTTAAGAGAGTTGGACATGAGTTCACGTTCTAAGAGACAAGGTCTGGCACTTGCTTGTCCTATGTTGTCGGAGGGGTAGGAGTAACTCAGAGTACCGTCATCGGCAAAACTATGAAGTGGATTTGAGGGGATTGAGAGCAGATCATTAATGAATATGAGAAAGAGAGTAGGGGAGAGGATCGCCCCTTGGGGAACGCCGGCCGAGATGGAGTGAGGGTTGGATTCAACGCCATCCAATACTACCTTGATTGAACGGCCAGAAAGAAAGCTCTCAATCCAGTTCCTTAGAACTGAGTCAATACCAATAGCTTGGAGTTTAGACAGCAGAGCGGGATGCCATACTCTGTCAAAGGCCTTGGAGATATCCAGAGCAACTAGACCAGATTCACCAGAGCCATGGATGCTTTGGTTGATGTGTTCAGTCAGACACACAAGAAGGTCGCCAGTAGACCTTTCCGGTCTAAAGCCGTATTGCCTGTCGTGAATAATTTGGTTAGATTCTAGATATTTCATCAGCCTTCTATTGATTATTGTCTCCATGATTTTGGAGAGAACAGAAGTTATTGCTATTGGGCGGTAGTTTAAGGGGTCGCTGGCTTCACCTTTTTTGGGAATGGGCTGAACATGAGCTAGTTTCCAAGAGTTTGGATAAACTCCGGAGAAAAATGACAAGGCAAAAAGTTTGCGCAGAGGTTTAGCCAAAGGTGAGGCACATTTATTGAGTACCATAGGGGGGATATTATCAGGGCCAGTGGATTTATTTACGACAAGCTCTTTGAGACATTTAAACACCTCACGTGTCCTGAAGAAGATTCCGTCCATTGAATGGGCGTTGCGATCGAGAACCGGTGGTGACGTATCAGCTTCGGATAGAGAAGAATTTGAGGCGAACAGAGATGCTAATAAATTGGCCTTGGATTTGCTTTCTGTTATCACCTCCTTTCCATTAATAAATGGAGGGGTTGAAGAGGGGTTAAGGTTAACAATAAGGAGTTGAGACGTTGCAAAAGGAATGCATGGAAGCAGAGGCAGCATTGTGATAGCCTGCACGAAGTGGGGTTAATCCACCAGACCGTTTATTCCCGGTATGCTAGGCACAGTCATGGAACCATTCTAGAGTGTTATTCCCGAGCTATTTTGGGAACACTTTTGACCGGGCTAGGTTAAATGAGCATTTACCTCTTTTCAAAACGAAGGAGATAACACTTTCCCGCACTGGTTCAGAAGTTCCTCGATTTAATTCTCGACAATCTTGTCTGTCTTTTTAGTGCCAGCTCCAATTGGAGATACATTCCATCCTTAGACCGTTGTGGGATATATGACTGACCATGTATGGCTACGGTATCACCTCCAAAACCTATGGCTGTCTCAGAAGAGACAGAGTGCCGTCTCTGCATGGAAGGCGAAAAGGCTTCTACCAGAGATAACATAATACTCCGTATAAAGATGCGACATCTAGAATAAAAAACCCGAACGCTTTTCGCATCGGCAGACCTCTGAGATTGCCTCCACCTTAGCAACATGCAACATATTACAATTTCCAGCTGCACAAGGAAGCGAAAGTGGTCATGGTCCGCAGCACAAGACATGCGGTGAGTTTGTCGATAAGGAAGATAAGGAAGCTAGAATTTTAGAGGGGCAAGGAAAGGAACTGACAACAGAATGTTTCTCGCAACATTGTCATCTTTCAAACCTTTGCCTCTAGCGCTACATTGAAGGATTTCCTTGATGTTTTGTATTTTAACTGTTTCTTAGAACATTCAGTGTATTTTTTTAATGACTGTCTGAGATTCACTATCAATTTAATTTGATTTCAAATTCTTGGTGAGAGGATTTGCGATATTTTTAAAATAGGTGCTTGGTTCAGGTTTTGGTTACGACTTTTTTTTCTGGTATTTCGGTATTGACTAACTCGATTGATTTTAGAAACGAATTTAAGTCTTTATCTGAATTTTCGCTATTGGCTTAAAATGTTGGGTTTTGGCTTTATGTTAGTCTTTTGTTGTAGGTATATTGTGGGTGTAGATTTTTGAACACATTTTTTATAAAAAATACCACAAAGTCGCACAACCTGGAGAGTTGTTTGCATCACCCAAACTTGCAAAGCGCATTAACGTGCTCAGCTAAATCTGAAATTCTTTCGATTTCCAAAATCTGGGACAAGTGCTTTTCATAATTGCTTGTAAAGTTAAATCCCCGTCCACAATAAAAAATCGTACGTCTGCTCGAAACAATTCGATCGTAATTGTTTTGGTAAAATTAAATTAAAGGTTTAATACTTTCCTTGTTATTTGTAAACTCTTCAATTAATGAAGATGAGGAAAGGTTTCATGTCAAGTCAATTTTCAGGGGAAACGTATGACAGAAGGAATTCAGTCTCGGACTTGCAATTACAGGATTTATCCGTTTTAGAGTTCCCTTATCAACAGTTAAATATTGAGCCCGTAAATATATACTGCAAACAATGTTTGGAAGATGAAAAAAAAAGTATATTACAACCGGGTCATTCCATATCAAATCAACCAATGGTTTGGACTTCACCACCTCCGATTGTTATAATTTTTTTATATTTGTTCTTCTGGTGGAAACTAAAAAAATCTAGTATCAAATTTTTGGCCTTCTATTTTTTTAGTTATACATTTTCAAAAAGTCGAAAATCTTAAAATTTTAACAAATTTTAAACCTTTAAATTGATCGAGTTCAAAAACTATTTGACATAGAAAGCTGAAAGTAGCACCAATTTCTTCTGCTTTACTAAGGCTTTAATTTGATATACAACATAGTATTATTAGCAAGAATAAAACTTTTCCGGCATTTTGAAAATTTTGTTTTTGGAATATCTCAAAATAATGTTTTTTCTTTCAAATTTTTGAAAAAATTATATTTTGTACATACAATTTTAACTTACATATAATGCCAAAATTTAGGATGGGACGACATTGGGATCATATAGAAATAAATATTTTTAGGTACTTGAAAAATTTAACGTTCAATGAACGCAATATAAGAAAACATTTAGCGGCGGAAGAGCTGATACCACCGCTAATAATGTCGCCATTTACTAATTTGGGTATGACGAATTCAATAGAAATAAAGTCAACCCTCTAACTTGATCGAAAACTACCCCCAGGACAGGACCAGATGTCGAGTTCTAACGGATGACAGGGTTTATAGTAGGTGTGTCGTCTGGCCGTTTTGTTGCGAAGAGCAGTTATATTGATTCGGAAACAAAGTTTTTCAAAATTTAAGCTAAAGCATACTTTGTCCTTGATTGATCGAATTAATTGAAATGTAGTCTGGAGAAAACTCCAGCACCTACGCTCGCCCAACTTTGATTTGTGACTGTCTGAGTGTACGACAGTAGTCCAACTTAGGGTAGCCTCAGAACGGTGCAGGTAAGCCATTTTCACAGTGGAAAAGAAAGTGAAATTAGAACTAAACAACTTTTTACGGAGTTTGTTGATACTGCAGCAACAAAGAATCGCGGGACAGTTACGTAAGCATATTCCGAAATCTTTATAAAGTTTTCAATGTCATCTTTTTATGATAATATGCACGAACAAATGACGACTTTAACACTTTCTAATATCAATAATCTCCAATATGGCACGTTCTACATAAATTTTATACATCGGCTCGTCTCTAGCCATAAATAACCGAAAAGAATTCCCTTGTCCTATTCAAGCTAGAAACTGTTACAACGAATTTTATTTGTCGCTTCTGAATGCCTTTACCAAGAAAATTATGCCTGCAAAAAATCCATTCAACATTCCTCCCTTTTTTTACCTATTCACCAAAACCAAAAAAGCACCAAAAATTTAATCTATTTCATAATTTCAAAATTATCTCAGCGCGCTATTCTAGAGCTATTCAAATTCCAGACTGTTTAACGACGGTCCAAAAGCGAAGGAACGGTCCAGCAACGGCGCAGGCGCAGTCCACCTCTTCAGGTAGTGCCAACTTCAAAGTAAACTATAAAAGTTGGGGATTACGTTTTAATCCCAAAATTTACAGCAACATCGACTATATATATTTATTTTTTTTGTCTTCGCCCAAGATGCCACATAATTTGAAATTTACGAGAAATTTTTGTGGTAATTTAATTAAAAAAAAATTAAAATATGACGGTTTTGTGTCCTGATCGTGCATGCGCAATGATCGTATGCGCGGCGCAGCTCGGTAGGTTGGGGATGATGTGAGACTGGTGGTACTGAAATAACTCGCCGGGATATGTTTACTTAACAGTTTTACGACTCTTTCTGGAACTGCCAATAAGTAAATATTACTCGGAAGATATTTATAGTCGAGGATCAATAAAACAGATCGTTTCGGCGAGATTATCGTAAAACGAATGCGAATATGGAGATTAGGAGGCAGATTCATAACTGGGATTACTGGAATTCTTCGCCCAGGTTCATGGTAAATTTGTTATTAGTCATTGATCAGATTTTGTTACAATATTATTTAATAACAAATTGCTATTTTGTATAAATCGTTGACTTATTTAGGAGCATCTGGGTTCATTTCAACGGCAATGCATCACAAAGAGAAAACATTGTGAGTGGGAGTTTGATGTATTGTTAGTCCTTGTTTGGGCAAAGCCATAAATTCAACGATCAAATTTTGTATTTTAAAACACTAAAAATTTATGATTGAATGATTATTATCGTCATATTTTACAAAATCATGCCTTTCAAGAAGCTTAGGAACCAATGACGGCGAACCTTCATTCATTCTTTAAAGGGGCGTCTTAGCGGGCACTGGGACCAATTTTATTTGGTGTATTATGCAAACCCCGTCGTTGAAACCCTTCCAAGTTATCGCATTTGATATAGCTTAAAATTGATTTGGGATTCATATCGCAAATCTCCCTAGGAGCTGGCAAGACGCAATGCTTAAACTCCTACTCGCTGAAGCCTGTGGGATTTTATAACCAATAGGGCAACTTGACTGTCCAAAAATATGACGATGTTTAATTATTCAAGCCCGGTCACACACCTATATGGCGAGTACTTCATCTTGAAACACTGGGTGTAGTACCAAGAACCATGGAAATTTAACTTCTTCCACTATATAGGTACGCCTGTCCCATAATAGAGTTTTGAACCGTCTACATACCGAAATGCCGTGCTTCCTCTAAAGGCGCATAACTTGCTATCATTCTGACCGACTTCCATTAACCAACAACATGGCTTGTCTAAGTCGAGAGTGACAGGAATGGTATTGGATAATTGTAGCAATGGCACCAGGTAATCGATAGGTGATCCACCACAAGGTTTTAAAGGAAAATAGCCTCTCGTAGTCTGAGAGCTCCCGACAAAGCCGCCTTCTTCACTATTAGGTGGGGCGGAAGAAGGTCAAGTAGAGCATTCGTAGCCGCAGTCGGACAGGTTAGCTCAGCTTCCTTGTTACCGAGGCAGGCTAGCCTTTGCACCTTAGTCAGCCTAATCACAGCCACCAAGCCTTGATTTATCAAGCAATGGATGCATATGTGACCATGGGCGTCGGTTATAGCCAAAACATTTACCTCAGTTTGAGAGTTTGACTACAATTTGACAACATATATCGAGAGATGTAATTGCAATCTGTGGTTTGCAGAAGCGATTTTGAATCTTTCAGTAGTAAATGCTACAATGACAATTTATAATGGGTTAATACAAATGTTTTTACTTGAATGAAGTCTGAGATGGGGACATGTCTGCCGCTGGTCGTTAACACGATATCATCTAAATAGCCCTGTGCGCTTAGGCCTGGGGTATTCAGTTCAGCAAGAAGCTCACCTCACCAGTTATCAATCTAGGGCTGAGAAACGACGTGATCCACTAAAGGGGGAAGGTTCCATGCCTTTTACTGCTGTGGCTTCATTGATCTCGTCAAAGGTAACGTTGTCAAACATACCCTCGATACCTTCAAAAGCGCAGAGAGAGATCGATCTTTCACTTGAGAACAATTAGCTCCGTAGTATCGCAGGTGTTCTCTGTAAAGGACCGTCCAGTAGTTTTGAGGGAGACAATGTCATTTGAGCTATCCTAAGACAAGGCTTTGTATGGAGGCTGGAAGCTTGTCTATCTCCTCGCAATAAGTTTTCTATGAACTTCTTGTAATCCATAAGGGCTTTCTTGTAGAAATCCTCGTTACCTGAACTTAGCCCTCGCGGTGAACCGGCACTGGCTGGGAACAAATGTTTCACAGTGGAGGTAATCTATTTAGAAACCAATTAGTTTGTAGAATGCGCTAAAGGGAGTCTGAGGTAGAGGAAATTACTCGAGTGGGCTAATTGGAGATTAGAGGAAAAAATTGCCGTGGAGGCTTTAACGAAACAGATACCGCTATAAACGAAAAACCCAACTGCAACACCACTGTTAACAAAAGACAAAACTGCTGAAAAATTATGACTAGACGGAACCCTAAGAGCTTTGGTCGTATATTAGGCAGACTAACAAAACCGACAAGCCACGGAGAGTTGATCCAGTGGTACCGACCAACCGATAAACCGACAAGGCCTGGAGAGTTGATCCGTGAGTACACCGACATAAATGAACAATAGACCAAAAGGGCTGCCGCGGGAGCATTGATCATTTGCTCTCCCCTCCTCGATAGTTTTACTCGTATAAAATAAAATTGCTAGTAATAAAATTAACAAAAACGTTACAATAGTTTTTATTTGAACCTTGGGCATCTCAGAATTGACCGGCCACACCCGACGTTACAAGGCGGAAAAATCGTTTATTTCGATGAACCAATCGGTATAGATTTTTGTCAGTCTACTATATGTTTAAAGAGTCTCAAAGCGTCGAGCAAACGGTATTATCTCCTAAAAGTTTGAGGGCTCTTTTGGTTTTTAAATAAAGTTGCTGTTTCGATAAGAAGCTAACTCCTAGTTTAGACTTATATAGAATCGAAGGCGAAAGGATTATGCAGATAACTGTCATCAGCAAAACTGTGAAATTGGTTGGAAGAGATAGAGAGTGTGTCATTTATTAAAACTATAAAAAGAGCGGGTGGTAAAATTGATCCTTGGGGACCCCCACAGAGATGGAGTGGGATTGATATTTAACGTCGTCCATCCGTGAACGACCGAAAAGAAAAATCTCATTTAGTTCCTCAAAACTGAGTTAATACCAATAGCTTGGAGTTCAGCTAATAGAGCAGGGCTCCAAACTCTTTCAAAGGTCTTTGAGATATCCACAGCAACCGAACTGGACCTTTGCGGTCTTTAGCAATACAGTTTGTCATTTAGAGGTTAGGTAGACTCTAAATACCCCATTAGCCTTTTATTGATAATCGTCTCCACGGTTTTGTAGATATGTAATAGAAGTATTTGCTTTTGGGTGATAGTTGGGAGGGGGATTGCTTGAGTTAACTTTGTTCAGTATGGGATGAACATAAGAAAGTTTTGATAGACCCCTCAGAAGTAGGACGGTGCAGATGTCTTTAGGGCAATGGGGCTACATAATCAGGGCCAATAGATCTGGCAACAAAAAGCTCCTGAAGCATATCTTGTGAGACCTAAGGAAAATCCTGACCATTGGACGAGAGAAATACTTAGGACAGGGGGTGGTTTAACTGTGCACTTAATGGTAGAATTTACGACAGGATGGAGGATGGAGGCAGGCTACGCAGAGGTCTTTACTTAAAAAAGGGACAATTATGGTATTGTGTTATCCGTAGATGTTTACACTCTGCTTAGAGCTCTTAAATGGGTGCCACAAAAACCTCCTATGTACCATTACAAGGACCATATTGGTATTGATAGCATGGTACTGTATAAATACTATGTGTATCTCCATAGCATATGCAAAGAAAAGGGTGAAGGTCCCATTACAAAGTCCCAGTTTAGATTTTTTTGTCCAAGCTACCATTGTAAATGGTTCTTAATTCAGCTTAACTCTGATCTTATGTTTTTAGTGCAATTAATGGCTTTTAAAGCCAAGGTGCGAGTGAATTCGACTGCTCGGTTTTCCACACAATTGTCTTCGCTATCTTAGTGGAATAAACGATTTAAATTAGTCTTTCAATTGACGACCCGAAGTTCGCATACCCAACAAACGGTTAAACGTCAACTCACCCTTCATTCAGTCATCCCAAAAGCATCGCTCTTCACTAATAAAGATTTTGAATAACTTCTACGAATTGAATAACTTTCGAATCCTCAAGCGACGAATGAATTTGCGATGAATCAATCCGAAATCAATTACGGCGATTGTCGCGATTACAACCACCGGAACGCATGCCGTGTCGAAAAGAGTAAAAAATTAATTTAAAAACTTTAAAAATTTCCGCCGCTTCCCAAACCACACCCCGAGCATTCGTCATTAGTGTAAATAATCGGGGAAACATGTAACAACCCTGATTCGGTTTGACAGCATTGGCCACGGCTCGCCATTATCTAAGGATCTTCCCTTCGGCCCTGGCAGGGTTGGGAACTGGAAGGCCGCCAGCCCGGACTGCAACGAGGCAGCAGAAGGGTTTTGTCTTGTTCGGCAATCAGCAGGAGCCCCATTAAGAGCCCATAAGGGTTATTGTCGGCCGGGGAGGGTCGGGGCTGGAATCGAGTAAATATTAATTTAATGATCGTGTAAACGACGGCTCGCAACACAAAGGGGCAGCGGAAGCACTCTGTGGCAACAAGGAAAGTTGCGAAACATTCATTCGACATGTCCCGGGGTCATGTGGCAATGCGGAACTAATCCGTGTGACATTCGGGTGACATGTTGTCCGTACACAAAACAGGATGAATGTGGGCTGAATGTTGGTTGAATGGCGGTAATTTATGCTGCAGCTGAGCGCTGTTTTAGGGCATGAGAACGAAGTTTTTGGGCTGTTGTTGATACGAAATCCGAGCGCTGATTTTTTCCTGGGCTCATTCCGAGGAACAATTCTTCTTAAACAAAGATTATGTAAATGGCCGGCGTGTTTTGTGGCCGACTAACGGAGAGTACGGCGTCTTCAACACCTAACAAGGTGCTAATGAACCTGGGTGTAATTTAATTTTAATGAAATGACATCCACTTCCCGTCCACGGTGAGTCAATCCACAATGGAGCTAGTGGTCGGCCGCCTTGCCATGGGCATCACCGCTCCGGGATTATTATTTCATAAACCGTGAAGGAGGCTGCCGTCTACTGTCGGCTGGTGCGGCTGCGTGGCTGGTCACCGAGTCTTAAGATTGCTTATCTCACTTAATAGCGGCTCAGTGGCACTTCTATTTACGTTTCGAGATGTTAATCGTATTAGTCGTGTCCTCACTTGCTGTTCTCAGGTGATTCGGATTGGGGCTTAAGGAAAATACAAATTACGGTCGAGATGAGTTGTCGGATAATTTTTTTTCAACAAAAAGTGGAAAATATGTTTTGTGTGTCGAAAGAGGGGCAATAATGCAATCAAATTATTTGTGGATTGTGTTTGGGTATATAGCTGGAAAATGTGGAGAGGATGTGGAGCAGGGAAATAGCAACAAAAACGCTGAAATTAACTTTTTAAAGTTGTAAAAATCTTTGTTTTCAGTTTCCAGTGTTGATTTGGCGCAGATAAGCTTTAGCGTAATAGCCCAAATGGGCCACGATGGCTAAATTTAATGAAGACAATGGGCATTTTCAATAATGCAGGTTGCGTGCGCAATTGACTTATTCAGCTACACACTCTCAATTGCTGAATAAGTCAATTGCGCACGCAACCTGCATTATTGAAAAGGCCCAATTTTGAAAAATAACATTTTGAAATAAAAAGAAAGAACAATATCTGGAAACAAACTTGCAAACTTACAATAACACTCGTAAATGATAAATTAAGAGCGCATTAGGGAATAGTTGAGCATATTTAAAATATTTCCCATGATGTTTTAATAATTATGCCAGATGGTCGTAACAAATTAAATTTATCTTATATAACATATACCTAAGACTTAAAATAATGCTTGTACAGAATGAGCTACTAGAATTGATGGTCGCATAAAAAAATACCAAAAGCTTAGTTGCATAATATATGTACCTATATAGCAATAATCTACTTTTGGAATTTTTTGAACAAATACTTATTCTAAATCATTGTATTTTCTAAATGAAAGAAAAGATTAGAAATAAGGACATTAATTTTAGACTGTTGTTGGCCGGGCGATACCCAGGTCACCCTGTGTATCTTCTTGTGACAAAAGTTAGTTCCAACTACCATCAGTTGGTGGGAGCTACAAAACTCAAAGAAGAGCTCACCGTTACTGTTAGTGAGTGACTTGGCCTTGGCAGATATGTTCCCCTCGTCGGATCATCTGGTCTCGCTGAGTCCCATGATCTTGATTTTATATCGATTCATCTCGTTGAGAACTTCATTCAGCCGTCCATTAGCAAGCAGTGTTCTCACATTCCATGATCCGATTCGGGTCCTGGTTCGAAAAGCAAAGGTCGTCGTCGTGTTGCCCATTCGGTACCGAGGCATTGTTTGCTGATTCGTAGCAATGGAATGTTTATGGGAGCGGGTTGCTAACGCTCAGCCCAACCGACTTAAAACTCTGTTTTATGGCGCAGAGAAGGGCATTTTCATAAACGCAAGACTGCCGCAACGCTGCAGAATTCAGCAATTGGAAGTCTGTAGCTGAATTCTGCAGTATTGCGGAAGTCTTGCGTTTATGAAAATGCCCGAACTCGCCATTCGGCCGTCTCCTGTTAGCTCCTTCCGAAAAAGTACCCTAGGGGGCAGCGCAGGGAGATGGGATTAAGACTTGCTAACAGAGCTGCTAGGTGTTTGTCTGCAGCGAATCTTCTCGGATTTTAATAGAAGTGACAAATCGGGTGTCACCACCTTCTAAGTTCTTTGTTAGCCGTTCGCCCCCCGAAATTGTACGGGGCGAAATTAACAAACGTAGCTGGTTAGCCGGCTCTCTTTCGATGCAGCAGTTAAGCAGCATATTGGACGTGGTTGATACTCAGTTGGGGGACTGCTCGGTGAAACTGCTGTCGACACTCGCGAAAAGGCAATTGCAAAAGGTGAAAAAAAATTAAAAATGATAAAAAATTATCTAAGATCATGTATGAGTCACGTTTAAATCATTGCATGATGCTATCAATAGAACGAGAGCTGGCAGAAAATATAGACTATGATGATGTCATCGATTACTTTGCGGAAATGGATGAAAGAAAAATAGTTTGTACTACATAAATGTAATGAGTAGAAGCCCAACGGAAAAAATTGGGAGCACTCCCAAAGGAGGGAAGTTGGAGGGCTCTCAACATACTGTAGTATTGGAGATATTTAAGAAATTGAATAGGCCAAGCTCAAAACTTAAAATTGTATTGATGCGATGACTCACCATAATACTGAAAACGTAAAATGACGGAAAATTTCATCAGATCATAAATTGCGTTTGACTGAAATACAGAAATTTTGATTAGAGAGTGAAAATTGTGAAAATTACCAAAATAAAAACTAATTTGTGAATCGTTTTTAAAAGCAAACGTAAGAACCTTTCTCTCAATATATTTATAAATAGTCGTAGATTGAATAGGCCGACAAGCTCCTTAGATTTAAATATTAAATTTTTCTTATGGTAACTACTTTAATGTTGACCTCTACTGTAGATAATTAAAAAAGTTCTAAATGCTCCTTTTTGTTTCCAACTACATCGTTCCAGGAGTGTTCCTATGGGAGCTCAAAGGGAGTGCAGCACTCCGAGTGCTAGCCTAGGCGGACATCTAATGTTAAAAAATATATGGAGAGGGAGCGGAAAGGGGGCACTCCATGCTTCCAAGGGAGTACTCCTTCATTGTCTTCAGAGCACTCCATTTCCCACTGGGAGAATCCATACCAATACACAAACATAACATAGCGTGCTTGTGTTTCAGGTTTTAGATTACTTTTGTTTGACAATTATAACGCAGGGATATGGCGGTTTTAACTTTTTGGGTTTCAAGCAAGTTACGGGGCGCCTTGATATGGGCTTTCACGCAGGGATATGGGCTTTCACTTTTTGAGTTTCACTCTATTCTTGGGGATCCATTTGTCCTAGCGCTAACCCTGACGGTTGCGGTATAGCCGGCTGTTAAGAAAATAAACTTATACAAGATCTAAGAGTTCAACTGCTAGGCTCACTGCCTTTTCAAGGCTACCCTTAACCTATCATATCCTTTTTATATCTTCAAGCTAAGCTTGTTATTAAACATTGCAAGGGGTAATTCCGGGATATATTTAAAAGAAATTGTTCCAAAGAGGGGGGCTAACCCCACTATCCACTATAATACAGGGTATTTACGGAAAAGAGAAACTTGGGTGACTCCATTTAGAAAATATGTAGCTTCTAAGAACAAGAAAAATGCCAATATTCTTCATTTTTTTAGGGTTTTGCAATTTACAATGTTTTTTTAGTTATTTTATTCTAGTGGTGTCAAGTTTATTACTATAATTTTTACTGTACACCAAATACTATTTCAGATAACATCATCTCCAGATTTTGAGTAAAATTTACGTGAAACTTTTTTAACTCTACAATTTGAGGAAAAACAGCTTCAACAAATTAAGGGTTTTGTCTTCTGGAGGTCGGATCATGTTTTTGCAAAGTATTAGGTACCTACTGCTTTTACAGTAAAACTTTTGTTAGTTAGAGTCCTAATTTAGGAGCCGCTCTTTATACTACCAGTTCGTCAAGTCGTACTCGTACTCGTCATGGTTAGTGGCGTATTTTAAGATTTGCCGCCCTATAAATTAACAGAAAAATTCAAATAAGTTTTAATAATGAAAGGAAGCCAAAATAATAAAAAGCATTTACTACCTAAATATTTCTATTTTGGGAAATATACAAATTGGTTAACAAATTCGGCAATTTAGGTAGGTACTGATTCAACAGTAATTCACTGAGGTCCTTTTTTCAAAACAATTTAAACATCCTCAAAAGTTGCTCAGAAAATTCTTACAACATATTCTTTCCAGCTAGCTTGGCTTTTTTGCTATTTGCAGTGGAATTTTTCTGATATTGCAGTGGAATTTGAGGAAGAATGTATTTTTTCATATTTTTCTACAAATAAGACTCTTTATTTCTGTTTTTACACATCATATAATACCATTGCTGTTATTAATCAAATGAAAGCCCCATTTTTGACGATAAAAAGATACATGGATATAGACCGTTGTTTCATTACCTTTTATTCCAACTTACTAAACTATACTTTTTTCTCCAACAACAAAATTGGAAACGTCCTATCTCAAAAACGGGCACACATAACCCTCCCCCTCCCTTTTTATCGTTCAGGGTTCTCAAAAAAGCGCCACTCAAAATAGGGGGACCTTTTTGACTTGATCATATTTAGGGGCCAAGTCAACATATTAAACCGTAAAAACCCAAGAACGTAATTTTTCCTTTCTACCCCTTAATTTTGGGCATACATATTCAATATCCTATATCATCTCACAGGGAAGTGATAATTTGGACTACTTTTGACTATTTGGAGCTAATTTTGAGCTATAAATAATTTGTTTGAGATAAACGATTTTGGATGCCGAATTAGAAACCTATGTAAGCTTTTATTTGAATCTAATTTTAAGGACATAACTTCAAAAATGGAGAATCCACCACCCGGGGCCCACTAAAATACCTTCATTTGCAGAATTGCCCACATATGTTTTTCGTTTTAGAAAAAATCAATTTCACACAACATACATATAAGTCTTCTTCTTCGATGGCTCTACGGCCCAATTCGAGCCTTGGCCTCCTTCAGCTTCTTCCTCCAGACGTCTCTCTGCTCCGCAGCTTGTCTCCAGTTTCTCGTGTTGAGCAGTTTCGCTGCATCGGTCTTAACATTATCTTCCCATCTTGACCGTGGTTTGCCAACTGGTCTTTTGCCATCTGGTAGTAGATACAGGGATTTTTTTGGTATCCTTGAGTCATCCATTCTTTGGACATGACCGGCCCAACGTAAACGCAGTAGCTTGGCATGGGTCGAAAGTTTACATTCTTTGTATAAGTCGTACAATTCGTGATTGTAGCGTATTCTCCATGCATTGTCTTCATTAATTGGGCCGTATATCCTTCGGAGAACCTTCCTCTCAAATATATCCAACTTGTCGGCGGATTTTTGGGAGATACTCCATGCTTCACAACCATACGTAGCTACTGTACGTATGATGGTTTTGTAGACTCTTATTTTAGTTTTTCTGTGGATGTCTCTGGATTTCATTACTGGCAGTAGTGAGAAGTATGTTCTGTTTGCGGCGTTTATTCTTCTTTGTACGTCTATCGTTTCATCGTTGTCTTCACTGACTGTGGACCCCAGGTAGTTAAATTGGCTTACCCGTTCGAAGTTATATTCCCCCCAGGTGGTGTTGTGGCTTCTTCTTCTTCTTTCCACCCTTGACTGAATTAGAATCTTGCTCTTCTCTGCATTTATTTGCAGCCCTATATGTTTAGCTCCATCTTCTAATTCTGTGAATACTTCTCTGAGGTATGACAGTGATCTGGCAAGGCAGTTTATGTCGTCGGCATATCCTGCCAACTGTTTTGATTTGTTAAGCAGGGTTGCGTTCGCATCAATGTTTACTTTGCGAATTACTCCTTCAAGGCAGAGATTAAATAGCATGGGTGCCAGCCCATCGCCCTGCTTTAAGCCTTGCTTGACTGGGAAGGACTCCGTCAATTCTCCTTGTATTCTGACTGCACACCTTGTATTTTCCATTGTCATTTTAGTCAGTTTCACTATCTTTAGGGGTATGTTTAGGTCCAGCATTGTCGCATACATTTTTTCCCTGTCGATGCTGTCGTATGCTTGTTTAAAGTCGATGAAAAGTTGATACACGTCGATGTTGTATTCCCAGCATTTTCGGAGGATTTGCCTTGTTGAAAAAAGTTGATCCATCGTTGACCTATTTCTTCTGAATCCAGCTTGGTATTCACTTATTACGGCTTCTGCATAAGGTTCCAGTCTGGCCTTAATTATATTGGTCATTATTTTATACACTGTGCTTAAAAGAGATATGCCTCTGTAATTTGCACAGTTGAATCTATCTCCTTTTTTGTGTATTGGGCAGATAATGCTTTGCTCCCAATCTTCAGGCATTTTTTCGTTCCTCCATATGCAGCATAGTAATTCATGTATAGCTGCTGAAAGCGGTTCGCCTCCTTGCTTGATCAGCTCTGCTGGGATGTTATCAATTCCTGGAGATTTGTTATTTCTTAAGAGTCGTATGGCACTTTGTACTTCTTCCAGAGTGGGTTCGTTTGTTTCTCTGGTGTCATCGTTATGTTGTGGACGGGGTTCTGGTACGTGTCGGATGCTCTCGTTTGCGTTCAACAGCTCGCTAAAAAATTCCTTCCATCTTTTCTTTACATCTTCGCTGCCTGTAACTATAGTGCCTTCTTTCGTTCTACATATACCGGAGGAGGGTTTGAAGCCTTTCTTGAAGAAGTTTACTTCCTTATATGCTTCCCTGGTTTTGTTTCGGGCAAAGTTTTCCTCTGCTCTCAGGATGTAATTGTTGAGGAATTGCCTTTTCTTCTTCCTGCAGATGTTTTTTGCGGTTCTTCTTGTTTCCTCATATTTCAGTTTCTTGCTCCTCGTCGGTCTCTCTAGGTAAATTTTCCTATTTCTGTTTCTGACCTCTATAGCTGTTTTACATTCCTCGTCGTACCAATCATTGGCTCTGGCAGTGCGTTTGTAGCCTACAGTTTCCTTCGTGACATCTGTCAGTATCGTCCTCAGTCTTGTCCATTTTCCCTCAATTGTGTCTTCATTATTTATGTTTAGGCTTGGACCTATCCTCTCTGCTAACGTTGCCTGGTATCTCTCCAATACGGTCTGTTCCTGGAGGCGGTCAACGTCGAATTTCTTTACTTTGTTGCTTCTTTGTTCTTGAGTGGACAGCCGACATCTGAATCTAGCTTTAACTAGGAAGTGGTCCGATTCACAATTCGCACCTCTGTAGGATCTTACTTGAAGGATACTGGAAGCTGCCCTTCTGTCTATAAGTATATGGTCTATTTGATTGCAGTACCTTTCGCTGGGAGATTGCCATGTGTATTTGTGAATGTCCTTTCTTGGAAAATATGTTGAGCTGACGATCATATTTTTGCTCATTGCAAAATCGATAACACGTTGTCCGTTATCATTTGATGTTTCGTGGAGACTTTCTTTTCCAATGGTTGGTCTGTACCAGTTCTCTCTTCCAATTTTGGCGTTGAGGTCTCCTATCACCATCTTGATGTCATTGGAAGGGGCCGTGTCATATGCGTGTTCAAGCTTGTAGTAGAAAGTGTCCTTTGTCGTGTCCGCTTTCTCCTCCGTCTCCGCATGTACATTTATGATTGTGAGGGTGAAGAATTTCGTTCGGAGTCGTATTGAACATAGACGTTCACTGATTGGCTTGAACTCTACGACATTATCTATGATTGACTTGTGTATTACGAAGCCTACTCCTAAGTGGTGTTCCCTTCCGCAGCTGTAGAATATCCTGTAGTTGCCAAGGTCCATTGTCCCGTTTCCTATCCATCTGATCTCTTGTAACGCGAGTAATTTGATTTTATATCTGCTCACTTCGTCTAGTAGTGACTTAACTGATGCAGTTCGGTACATACTTCGCGTGTTCCATGTTCCAAAAATCATTTCCAGGTGCTGTTGCCGTAGTCGTTGCCGTTTTTTCCGTCCGTTCCGAGGCTTTGCATCGGGTTTCTTAACTGATGTGTTTTTACAGGGTCCGGTAGTTAGCCCAACGCCCAACCCCACTACCAGGAGGACCGGATCCGTGAATTATACCCCATCGGATAGGGTGGCCCAGCTATACCCCCGGGCACTGGGTACGTCCGTCGTCGGTTGGTTATCCAGGAGGCACCAGCGAGGAGGTGACGGTACGATTTTGCCCCCCCATACATATAAGTCATACATTGTCATTTGCATATAGTGTACGAATTCTGAAGTTTAGTCATTTTTAATGGCAGAACAAACGATAAACTCGATATGTTAACTAATCATGGCTGCCCGACTGGAACTTTTTGCTTTGGCTCGAATGGTCTAACTCGATGACCACAAATTTGAAAGTTGCTCAAATTGAATGTATGTATGTAGTAAGGAAGTGTAATAAAATTCAATTTATCAAGCCGTGTAAAGTGTTGCCAACTATCTCCAATTTATCTAGTTTCATAAAATAGTTCAGATTTTAATTTCTTTTTTCCCCTTCTTCATATGTTTTCAAAAAATGATCTTTAATACCATTTTGTTATATGTATATAAGAAACATGTCATGTATATGCCCCGTCTCCTTTAAATTGAACAGTCATAAAAAACACATATACATATAATTCCTATATTGCTAAAATCATCGAATTGATAGACGATATGTTGCAAACCTAGAATCAAAACGAACAAGTAAAGGATAAGCATGGCCTTTCTGCATCGTTTCCCCATATTGAGAGCCACAGTATTCTGGTAGTTTTTTTTATTTTGGTTTGAGATAACTTTAAATAGCATAAATGAAAATGAAAAAACCACCCTAGCATGCTTTTAACTAAGTTAGATCTCTATTCGAACCAAAGTATTAGGCATAAAAAAATTAGAAACCAAATTCTGGAATGCCCTGCTATATCTCCAAAGAAAACTACATTCTATTTATTATAATAATAACATAATTTGTAATATTGTTACCAATTCGGGAATCAAATAGTAGAACACGATCTTTTATGAAATTTAATTTAAATTAAGAATTTAGAAAAACAAATTAAATTTTTGCATACAAATAGAGCATAAAAATTCGAAAATACCACAAATTAATAGCTCGTAAAAGTTGAGAACAAGTCTCCTTTTCCTCTAGCGAACCTCTTTATCTAGTAAAGGGTAGTAAATTTTTTAAAAAGGATAAATTGCAATATTTCTTTTTTTTTTATTTTAAATTTTCTCATTCTCTTTTTTCCTCCTTTCTTACAAAATCCTTAGACTATAATATGAAAATAATCAATAACCCACTTGAAAAACTAACGACAACCCGAAAGAACAAACATAAAACCACTCGCATGCACCTAGCCTAATCCCAATCGCATTATCCACTCGGGTATAACCCTTCGCCAACCGCCATTGCATCAGCTGCAATTCCACCACTTAATCATAACCGAACCAGCCACGCCACTCCTCACTCACGTCGCCAGTTACTAGCCTCCACTCACGGCCCGCTGCTCTTTACATAAAGCTAACTCCCCGAATGTGGATGCCCGGGTGCAGGGTAGAGCCCTGCGGAGGAATCGGCCGTCATACATACGTTATACATATACATACATAGGGCCACGTGCGCAATGCAAGCAACAGAAAACATGTTTGCCTTAAAGAAGGGCAAACAACACTTTTGAAGGCTCTTTTAGGCGCGCCTCGACCAATCGGCCGGCGTCACTCGAGGGGCTCCAACTCCGCCTCCAGTTCGAGCCGGGCTCTCTCTCTGTGCCCTGCCTGTACTCGGTGCCAGCAGCCTGCCATCTCACGGTCAGTTTGTTTTGGCAACCATTGTGCCGCATAGTATACCTGAGAACCTGACATGTAAGCAAACACCGAATACATAAGCATAAGAAATATGCTGCGGTGGCTCCGAGTGGAATAGAGGCGGTGTTTGTCGTTGCTCGAACGAGAGCATAAAAGCTGCCTTAAGTCAAGCTTCTGCTTTTCTGTTTGGATATGCGGATTACCCACGCGGGCCAGGAGGGTATATGCCTAGGTATAGAGCCTGGGCTAATCCAGCGCCCTTCTACTTTCCTTCGGGTGACGGGCTTCTATGGCGCGCGGGAACCCGCTCGGTCGGTGCTATTCGCGGGCAAAATGTAACGGGCACATAACCCCCGACCGACTGCCATTTCGGTCGTTGCTTGGCTTCGTTTGCTTTGGAGCTTTTCACCACACATAAAGAAAACCAATGTTTTGCTTGTGTATTGACAATGTTTACGATCAAGTCCGGAGATGTTTTCTCTGATTTTGCTTTTATTTGCGCTGTGCCACGCCCACTGTGTGCTTTAGACCTGAAATATGCGCCAGAGCCAGAGCGTTGTTGTTGTTCTTGTAGCCGTCTTAACTGGATCCAGCGCTCCGGCAGAGATTCATTGGAGTCTGTAATCGTATTGTTGTCCGGGCATCGGATTTGGCGTGTTATATACCAACGAGAGCATGGTGAATGGCCCGGCATTGCTTCGTTTACTTACGGCCGTATACATGGGAGCTTTGGCAGTGCTCTCGCGGGACGGGATTTAGAGGAATTAAAATCGACGACCGTAATTCTGTATTTCAACACCTCTACTGTTCGGTGTTTACACGTTAAACCAGTCTTTAGCAAACAAGGGAAGGTATCGGTTGGTTTTTTGCATTGTGTAACGTCATCATCATAATTTCGAATTTTATATGTGAGAGTAGAAAACCGGTGCCGAAAGTGTTTGTTTTTTTAAACAATTTGTCGTATTCAATCCACACGAAAATCGAAAATAAAAAAAACGTTTCAACCGATTTTTTCGGGGATTTGAATATTGTGTGATTTATGGTGTTTGGCTAAAGTGAATAATTATGCAAAATAACTGGAATTTTTAATTAGTGAATATTTTTTATTTAATTGAACTATGCCGAGACCGTCTCGAGAGTCGTATGGTGACCAGAAGCCACCTTATTCGTATATTTCACTGACAGCAATGGCGATATGGAGTTCACCGGAGAAGATGTTGCCGTTGAGTGAGATTTACAAGTTCATTACTGACAGATTTCCGTACTATCGAAAAAACACACAAAGATGGCAGAACTCGCTGCGGCATAACCTTAGTTTTAATGATTGCTTCATAAAAGTACCCCGACGTCCGGATCGACCTGGAAAAGGTGCATACTGGGCCCTGCATCCTCAAGCTTTTGATATGTTTGAAAACGGAAGCTTGCTAAGAAGACGAAAGCGGTTTAAGCTGCACAAATCGGATAAGGATCTGCTAAACGAGGAATTGGCAGCATTGGCCAACTTGAACCGGTTCTTCTTTACGAATTCGTCCCCTTCTGTTCAGCAGATGGAGCAACCCTGCAATGCACTGCCAGATCCCAGCTTATACCCACCTAGGATTCCACCACCTTCGAGTTTGGGTGCTTCACCTATAAGACCAACATCACCAGCCTACCCAACGACACCAACTGCAACGGCAACCCTGACAACCGATTCGAGCACTAGACCCAAGCGATCATTCACTATAGAAAGTCTTATAACACCAGATAAGAACAAGGACTACATCCCGGAAAGTATAAGACCTGAAAGTAGCATACGAGAACGCCTAGAACCAGAGAGGAAACCTATGACACTGCCACAGCGATCACTTCCGCCTCTTCATACAATATCAGCAGCTGCCGGACTGCCATTCCTGCACTACCCCAATCCAGCCCTCAGCCAGATGGGGTATGACCTGCCGATGCACCCTTTACTGATGATGTCTCCTCTCGGAGGGTTCCATCCACCTTACTATCCAAATTTAGGAGTGCCACATGCTGCCGATGTCAATCGAATCGGTTCACTACGAACTGTTTGAACAGTGTTGCAAGATTTTCGTTTTATGTGTTTCCTTAGTTTTTTGTTGTGTGTAAATAGTTAAATTTTTAAAAATAAAACAAAACGGCTGTCTCTAGATTTTAGTTAGCTTTTAACTGTAAGTAGACACCTGCTTTTTCCTTAGCTCATGCTTACCTATAGATAAAAAATTTAAAACGTAAAAAGCCGACGGCATTTTTTGTAATCGAAATTTGTTCAAATTTTTTTTGGCCAGTACAAAATTATTAACCACAAAACAATCAATAAATTTTCAGCATGATTTAGTCTTAAAACAATAACATAAAGTGTTTTTACTTAAAATCTTTAATAATAGATGTGCCAACTTTATAAAATTAAAAAAAAAAACAATTTTCTTTAAACCCTTTCAATTATATTTATAATACTATAAAAAAAAAATACAGGCAATACAAAGACAGTGGCAATACCTTAATTATTTTGTAAATAAAATTCTTTAATCCAAAACAAAACAAATTTTAGTAAACAAAAAATAAATATTATCTAATATTGTAAAATGAAAACGCTCAATTTTGTTTATGTGTGTGATGAGCAGATTCCTATAGGTTGTAATTATAACAGTTATTGTGTAAATATAGTTAAAGATTTAAAAAAAGGAATTCTCTTGATGTACCTATTTAATGATAAAGCAATTATTTAGAAATATAAAAAGATAATTTAATGAAATTCATGCGTTTATTTAATTTATTCATTAATTATATAAATCAGGTTTTATTGTGGGAATTGTCGTGTTATTGCTTTTCTGTGCAGGAGTAAACAAAACATTAAGGTAGTAGATTATATGTAGCAACAAATTAAAAGTGATTACCAATAACAAACAAAGAAGTATTTTTGCAATATACGTACCTATGTCTTAATCACCAAGGTAAGGATGGTAGGTACTTCTTGGATAGTATTTAAAATTAAAATAAACATTAACTATATTCAATCCTAATCCGAATCGTTATTCAACAAAAAATTATTCATGAATAAAAAGATTACCATATAGAGTATTTTCTAGGCAGCATATATGAAGGTTAATTTTCATCATACCTTATACATTTTAGATTTTAAACAGCAAAAGATAAAAAAAAACTCAAAGTGAGGACCTAGAGATATTTTAGGAGAAAAATAAAGATTAATTTGTCGAACTTTGTCATAGGTTCCGTTCCAAATACCGAAATCCTATTGACAGAAATCTTAAACCTGCTTGAAGGATAAGTTTGAGAAATAGCTAGAAAAGCGGATTAAATATTATTCACAGGAAACCGCAGTTATTGTGACATATAGCAAATACGTGGTTATCAGATTTTGTTAAGAAACCCGTGTTATACTATATTCTTTCGTCATCAAATAGCTTGCAGAAAATATATAGCGTTAATATACTTGAGTTGATAATTTCCAAAAACGAATTGAATTATCAAGATCTAATATTGGCTTAGTAGACAATGCTCAAAACGCTTCGATTGCATCCCGTTTCAATTCAAGATCGAATCGAACTCAATATTCTATGGTCGTATAAACTAAGCCTCCAAACATTCTGAATGATGGATGAAGCTCTCACGCAATAAACGCAAAGCAAAAAAGAAAGGGAATAATAATTTAAAGCTCTTAATAAGTTCAAAACCATTGGATCTGTTAAAACCGATCTATACTCCCACATGCAAAATGTATTTAATTATTTAGTTTTTATCATAGGATTTCGAGATTAGCTGCAATATTTTTACAACCCGATTCTAATTGTTCTAAATTCAGTGGAAAATCAATGATTGTTGTGGCTCTAGTCCAGCGGTTTTTCAAACTGAGGGGGCGCTTATAGCTCAAACGGGGGCGCGTATGATTTTATATTTTTGATTACCTACTAAACTAACAAACAACCAAATTGTAATAAAACCTTTCTTTACGTTCACACAAAACAAAAAAAAAAACAAATAAACATATATTTCAGTTCCACATAACCTCAAATTTTGCTTACAATCAACTGTTTCTACCATCCTGCCACACAGGGGCGGCGCTTTCATAGGTGTAAATGGTGCACTTGCACCGGGCGCAATTAGATGGGGGCGCAACTTCAGATTTACAAAAATTAAAACTTGAAAAAAAAAAAACATTAATTAACCAGTGTTCCCGTGACTTCATTTTCATTTATTAGAGGTAATTCATTTTTTTGGTCGAATAGAATTTTATGCAGCTTTGATAGTGCAATCATAGTTGCGCAACCGCCGGTGCTAAAAAGGTGGTCCTGACATCATTCCTACTGCACCCTAACAGGAGGGATCGACTTAGAGTTGGCCAGTCCAGGAGTAGACCTACAGCGTACATTATGTTTCGTAAGTTCGATCGGCCAGGGATATTTTAAATTCCACAAAAGGGTTTTTCATAAATTTACGATCAGAAGCAAAATTTCAGGAATTTATTGATAAATGCAAAGCAAATTACCTTATGTATTTCCAGCTTTTTCGTCGTTGCGATCGTGGGAGTCGAGGGGAAGAATCTTTCTTTCATATGATCAACTGATGGGGCCCAACAGAGCATATTGCACCGGGCGCAAAAAAAACAAGCGCCGCCTCTGCTGCCACAGAAAAAGTTAAAGTTCGTTAAGCTCTCTATCGTGATGCTAAGATGTCGCAGAGATTAGTTCCTATAGGTCGAAATTATAAAAAAGAGAGGCGCGACATAAAAACGACGGATTTGTAAATCCATCTTCTTCGCCGTCTAGACCGATTTCCACAAATGTGCCCCATTCTGAAATGTCATTCAGTACCCTTTAAGCTATGAATCTATTCACATCGAAAAAAGCGTTGGAATGGTAACGCTTTACATACAATAGTTCAATTGTGAAGGCTGTACAATTGGTAGTTTGATGAAGAATTATTCGAGTACGATGTGTAGCCACCCGTCCCATTCGACGACGTCCGGAACGCTCCAATGAAGTTGCTGAAGCGGTAATAGAGAGTGTTGCTGATAACCCAAATGTGTCGCATTGCCGCCGATCTCAGGAGTTAAACGTAAGTAGGACGACTGTAAAAAGGATTATGAAGCAAGATCTCCATCTCTTCCCATACCAAGTGCAACTTAATCAATGATTGTTGCCAACGGACAAACCTCGTCGGAAGAATGATCTGGGGCAAAATTTTGATGACGGACGAAGCTCATTTTACACTCTCTGGCGGAGTCAATAAACAAATCTGTCGAATTTTTGGGGAACAGAGAAGCCACACGTCATTCACGAAACACCACTGTATGACGAAAATTTCACTGTTTGGATCAGAGTGTGCTCAAGAACCATCACCGCACCATTTTTCTTCAAAGTACAAGAAACCCTCGAAACATGACACACGCTACCGTGGGATGTTGGTGCACTTCGTGTTTCCGAAAACGCGTGAAATAGATCTGACGATCCTTTTTTCAACAAGCCTTGCCACACCGCAGCCACTACGTTGAAGCTCTTGCAAAAGTAGAGATTATGCCAGCAAGCCGTAGACCCTTGACGAACTCAAATCTAACATACCAGCAGAAATAGTTGCTATAACGCAAGAAAACAGCTGCCTTTTGCGTATCGAATGGAAGTCATTTAATCGAAATTGATTTGAAATAAATGGTAGAGAATATGCTAAATAAATCTTGCTCATTTGTCAAAATCGTTTAAAAAATATCGGAGTTATTCAATATTGAAATGCCGAAGGTCTAGATGGCGCACCCCACCTAGTATGCAAATTTACATATTTTAATGGGGGGCCCCGAAGGTTTTTTTATGTAACAGGGGGGCCGCAGTATCAAACTTTATGACCACTGTCTAACCAAATGATCTGTTCACTTAATAAAAAATGAAAAACTTTGTATGAATGTAAGCAGATGTAATTGTCCATGTAGAGTTTATCGATCAGATAAGATAGACACAGTTTGATCGACTTACAGCAAGTGTTCACAACCGAATATGCTTTCAAATATGATGACAAAGTATGATGCATAAGCTTTTACATATTTAACGAAATACGAAAGCAACCTTTATAGGTTATTGAAAATGTCCAAATTTACTATGTGAAACCCAGGCCTAAAACACAGGAGTGTGTGTGGGTTTTTATACCCAGTGAAAATATACACCCAAGTGCAGCATAAATCGAGAGTATCTGAAAATTGAAACAGCCCTTAAACACATTAATGAAATGTCGAATTTTTCCAACTATCGATGGGGAGAAAAAAATTTATTCTAAGGTTAAAAAACCAGTATTTTGCAAATATCTCTCAAATGCTAAGTTGTATCCTAAAATAATTTTTCCAAAGTGTGTAGGTTATACGATTATCTATAAAAAAAATATTATACATTTTCCCGTTCGAATCGCGACTCATAATATAAGCCAGTTTAACCGGCTAATAATAGGGGGTCAGAGTTTCTCTTAGACCTGGTCTTCACATAGTGTTTGTTTAGGCGGTTCGCTTTGTCGTTCCTTTTGAGGCGTCCCAAATAATGGGAAATTAATAATTCACTTGTTAGTTTTTTTTTTACCGGCCCTCAACAAGCACACATTGCGAACAAATATGCATGTTATATGGGTATCGGGTGTCGGTTTACAAAGCGGTCCCCCAACCAAGTACTAGTCCCGTACAATGCTGCTTGACTTACGTAATCAAACGGGAACCAGTCTACTGTGTAGGTTAATAACATCCTTGATAATTGCCATTTTCGTCGTCCAATACAATTTTTTAAAGCCCCAATTTTGGTGCCTTTAGTCTAGAAAACTCTCTATGTAAGGGAGGACCATCCGCGATAACGATGAGGGTTATAGACTAGAACACATAGAACTTAGGGGTTTTAAAGTTAAGGACATCGACTCGAAATCGGGACCGATTCAAGGAACAGTAATATTAGAATGATTTGATACAACATATTGTTTTGAAAATAAAACGTCTTAGTAGCCTCGTGTTTTATACGAAAATTATCTACTGTTACTAAAACTGGCTCTACCTGATGAATCTGATTTATTCATTCTAAGTAGCAATCAATCAATATCTATGACAAATTAAAGAGAAATTTGAATTAATGAATTAGAATTGGTGCAACAGAATTGCATACCGTTAATAAGGTAATTCAAGTAGTTCATTGGTGATAAATTTTACACAATTGGACGTTCATCAATTAGCTATCCTACAAGGTGCAACAATAACATTTTACCTTTTTGTGCAAGTTTCACACACATACAATCGTCACAAAAATGCAACTCTCACAACACCGTGTGAATATCGAGCAGAGTTCATCGAACCGCTATAAAAACACGAACTGACGATTATAAAAGCCCGGACTCCTTCCTACTAATTTGCAGGTTGGCGACATTCGATCCAAACAAAAATTTCTTCAAATCTATGCAAAAGTTTCTCACCACCCAGCACTAAGCCGCAATTAATTCCGGGATTAGCAAACGGCAACTACAAACGAGGGTACTGTAAATCACCGCGAAGGCGAAGTATAAATTTTAATTATTTTCCAATTTTCCGGTAAATAAATTTGCTAATTACATCAAAGTCAAACAAACTACTGAATGAAATCGACACTATTTTGTGCTGTACTTCGGCACCTGATCGCACTGCATGAGAGTTCGGCTGCCGCCGCGGCAAGTGATTTATGTGGCCTCAATGCATAAAGATTTGCACGAAAAGAACTTGAAAAGCCCAAGGAAAATCTCGTATGCCGAAGAAATTCCTCCAGGTGCCAATTAATGAAATTATTGGGAAACAGTTTGGCCAGGTAATTGCTGTTCGACAGCTCCGAGTGTTCGCTGCTCGTTTCTTTTATTGCCGCAATGCAAATCGGATGCGGAATTTAATTCGTTTATGCAAAATATTAGCAGCAAAAGTGCATATAAAATGTTAATTATGCCAGGTACAAAAGGAAAATTGGAAGACAGGCGAATCTGACGTGTGCTGCAGAGGAAGATCTGTGGTGACTGACATGAAATGGCGTTTTGTTTTCTGCACAAATATACTGCGCTGTTTTATATTGTTTCTTTTGTAGAAATTGTAATAAGTAAGTGGTGCAGCTGTTCACGAGAGATTTGAAAGCAAATCTGGATGGCATCACAAATCCTGCAAAATTAATTTAAAACCATTTTAGAGGGAAAAGGGTTTCTCCGTTTGTATTCTAGTTTCTTAAATGAATAAGCTTTTTTAAGCATTGTCACTTGCACAGAAAATTAATCTAAATAGTTATTTTAGATATTTTGTTCTTTATTCACATTCCATACAATCACGATATAAATTCGTTGGAGAATTTTCTTATACCCCGGTTTTACCGCAAGTTCGAGCAAATTGGTGAAATGAACTTTAAAGCAATCTCAGTTCGTATACAATTTTCACATATTGAACTGAAGATAAAACAGACGCAGACCTCAGTTGGCCCAACTGAACTTGAACTGAAGTTAAAAGTAAAAGCTCGCTCAAAAGAGAGGAATCAACTGGAATAGTGAAATGCCATTCTGACTTCTGACGAAAAAGCATCAATAATTTCAAGCACGAACTGAACATGAACTGGATTTTAGCCGGTGAAGCTATCAAAATGTAAATTCAACAAAGGAATATGGATACTGGGAAATGTTCTCGAATCCAGTATACCCACTAGAAAATACGAAATTTGTTACTTAAGGTACTTTTCCACTTATACACTTAAGTGTATCTATGCATCTCCGAGTGGAAGCGAATGGAAATGTACAATGAGTTTACACTTATAAGGTACACTTTTTGCTCCACTTTTTAAGATGTATTCATTCAAGTGGAAATTGTATTTACATTATACATTTAATTTGTGTAAAAGTGTAAAATGATGCTATACACTTTTCCGCAGATCTGGAATTCTTAAGGAAAATGTCGTCGTATGAAGGCTTTTGTAAAAATTTGAGGTATCTTATCTAAGTGGTTATTGTGCGAATTACCTACGTTTTTGTCTAATTGTACATCGCCTAAGTTTTTTTGGCTGTTTTGCCTTAGAACTTGGAAGGCTGAATATTGTAGTAGCCCATAGGCAATTTGTGCTTGATTTTTGTGTAATTTAACATAAGTTTTACTTTCAGTGTACCTATCCCTATACATCTTAGGCGTTAGTTTAGCTAATGACTTGCGATGGAATGGCCACATATTCCAAATCGCCAAACAAGCATCCAGGTACTTGGGGTTTCTTAAGAGGTACATGCTCCCCCTCCAGCCTTTGGCTCTTGCTGTAATATCTAAGTTTGATCTCTTCGAATACACTTCTCTAATTTGAGGCGGCGCCTCGATAATCACCTTGTCGTGGTTAGATAAAGTACAAAAAAGGGTCCTTAAACTCACCGGTTGCACCAACAGCGATCCCTTTAGCCACCGTACGAATGTAGCTGCACTGACAATATTTTATCGCTACTATCTTAGTGACTGTTCGATCGAAATATACGCTCTCTGGCCTCCATGCAAATCTTATACCCGCAACATCGGATTAGCCCACTCGTCTCACTCCCACCACCTGCCCTGCCTGCCTGCCCATCATTTCGCGCCCTCAACAAAGCAGCAACTCGTTACTAAATATACCAATTCGACTGTGGAATGATCTCTCGCTGTCAGTAGTTCAAACGCAGGGCTCATCGTCACCTTCTTCAACGCCCTCCTGAACCCTCATAACCCTTAACCTATCCCCCTCCTCCCTCTGCCGTACTAAGCTTACTGCTACCTCACTGGAAATATTTTGTTTAGGCCGCATGCGGTTTCCCTAAATTCCACACTAGGTACCCCATGTGGAGTCCGCTTTGGGGCAAAATATAAAATGCAACGTTTTTCCTAACTTAAGCCCAAAGTAGAATAACCAATTTTGGGCCACGTTGGGCAAACCTAGGCACTTTCTAAAAACGGTTCACTGTTTTTCAGGTTACAAGTCAACCAATGGGAAACATCGTAATTTTGCTGATTGATTCAGTAAAATTCTCATAAAGAGTAGAAAAAAATTAACGCAAGAGACCAAACAGTCCCCCAATTAAGTACTAACCACATCCAATGCTGCTTGACCTCCGTAAATATACGAGAGCCGATCAATTTGGTATGATAAATGGAACCTTTTATGGTCATCAAAAAAATTGCTTGACATATTATAACATATATTTCCTCCAACTTTTCTTAATAAATGACATTTGTTTGGATTGTAACAAGTAACATATGAGTGGCATGTCTAAATTTCTGAATATTTCTCGATTTGATAAATTTGTTTTCCGATTTATCATAAATAACATGAATGTACATACATACATATGTATAAGGGTGGTCTGAAAACTTTCCGACCTTGACGTGAAGATAGCCGCAGTTGTTATTTGACAGTCACCGTGAGTGAGTCGTGGTAGTGTTTTTGTGAAAATCAGTAGTTGCAATAATTTGGTTTTTCGAACGTTCATCGTATCCCAAGCTTTCACGGCCACGTGTAAATTAAGCTGCACAAAATTTCACTGTGATAAGTGATGGTGCAGAGTCCCCGTACACAGAGACCATCATTTCATCATCACTCACTCACTCATCATTTTCACCAAAAAAACTCACATCGACTCACTCAAATGACTGTCAAATAACAACTGAGCGTCCAAAATGGCTGAAAGTTGGGTTAGAAACTGTCAATAGATGCACAACTACATTCACTAGCTTTTATTGACGAGTGCTGCCATCTTCACGTTGAGGTCAGGTCAACTTTTCAGACCACCCTCGTACATATTTTATATAATGATGATTAAAAATGGTCTTGGGTCTTTAAAGAAACATCATAATAAATAAAAAAAGGTATCTATTGTATAATTAGAAAATAAAATTTATTCATCCCGTTACCATGACATGGTTATATTATAATGTGGGGCATGATTAAACATATAAAAAAATTGCAATGTAAAGCGGAGCCTATGAAAGGCTTAGTCTTGCAGACGATTAGATGGTCTTGGTCTTGTGCAAGAAAAAGAACCAGAATGCAAGATCAAGACCATTTTTGGTCATCACAATATAAAAACATGAATATTCTTAACTTAAGATTGATCCATACCTATCCGTGACGTGACGGCGACTTCAGTGAAGTACCGGGATCATCAGTGAAAAAAACAATCGGTACGATATAATTCCATGCAAACAAATTGAGATGGGCGCGGCATGTACACCCACCGTCGATCTCAGAACCCTTCAGACATTCGCGAAAAAAACCAAAAAAATACGTTGCCGTCGCCGGACGTGAAACAAATATTTTTTAAATTCAATGGAAAATTTTATAAGTATTCAACAGATATTGAGGTAAAGGGATACACTCAAACTTGAGATCACTGTCCGAATTTCAAAAATAAAATGACAGATGAAATTTAACATTGAGCCCTGACACAGAAAAAGGCGTTGCTGTTTGAATGTGTGAAAAATTCATCACGGAAGCCACTGACACGGATTGCATCGACACCGCGGCGTTACGGATATGTGTGGATCTATATTTATCCGTATTCGTCGCACTTTACTAGGCGATTTAGCGGCACGCAATGAACGCTGGCCAGACACAGCCCTGTTAAGGCCCCATTAGGGGAACCCCAGTGGAAACTAAGTTAAATTTGCCCTTTTCTTTTGGCACTACCGTCATGCGGTCTGTATTAGGATGACCTAACTTAGGCAACTGCGGAAAACACATTGTGAACCGAACTTTATTTTAGGCATTTTAGGCCCTACTAATACTTCTGGTTAATTACAGTAATGCAAAGAACGGTCGAAGTCGCATTGTCGCAAGTCGTTCTAGCAATAAATTTGGAGTCTTTATTTACTTTTCCAGCAAAAAGCAATTACCTACCAATTTAACAAACCAAGTTCGTCAAGGTTGGTCAACTGGTCAATGTAACTTAACCACTACTGTAAAAGCTGAACCCAGATTATTGCTTCTACACCTACCATCAGAAAAAGATTAGAAAAACTGAATTTACAATTCAAATTTGATAAATATACAGTATTAACGTTCCATTATGAAAAAAACTATCTCTCAACTCTCAACCATTTAAAAATCTCAATAAAAGTGAAAAAAAAAATGGACAAAATAAAATCGACGCAAACAAGAACTCAACTCAACTCGTAAATAAATTTTTGAAAAATATTTACCGAGGTAATCGAATCAGCTCCCATGTCTGGTGCAGAGGCTGGGATACTGGGATTCTGCTGCATCAGCATTACCGCGCGCTGACGGGCGGACGTGAGGTGGTCAGGTATGTTAACTGGCATGGATTCGCACGACCGATTACCTTCAATAGCGGTTAATTGACTAAAATTGGGCCGAAAGTACTTGAATCGATAGTAGGAAAACGGCGTCTAATCCGATTATGGATGGTATTTATACACCCGACAAAAAAAACACCCGAGAGATAAAAAATGAGAATCCTTCAAACGAAAACATCTTAAGAAATGCTCTCAAAAGGAACTCCCTTGTTGAGCTTAATTAAATTAATTAACCAGGTAAGTTTAATCGGGGATCAAGTTGAAGCGTGTCCTCACGATTGTTGTATTTTTGTGTTGTGCCCGGTGAAATCTCGTCTCGAAGCTGTTCCCCTTTTGGACGAGAGATTTCCAAAGTGGCTTTAGCGAAAACACCTAAGTTTTTTTCACTCACCAATTTTTTTTCCTCCAGCCAATAAAGAAGGCCAGATTGAACGGCCGGGCACCCTGCTATTAAGGATCCTTTGGATGTGGCCGACACAAGATCCTTTCATGCCTTTGTTCAGAACCGATTGAATTTCCTTCACACCAGAGAACATCAGGTGAATTAGGGTTTCTCCTTTGGTCGGTGGATGATGGACCTTAGGTGATCGGTGTTTGTTGAAGCGTAAAAAATTTTGTGGTTTACCTCAATCTTTCCAGACATAATTTTCTCACCTTTGAGAGCACAATGAATTATTATTTGTATTTTAGATTTTTCAGCTCGGATCATTTGTTTAAAGTTGAGAAATACTAATATAATTAACTTTAAACTTCACGGCAATTTTTTGTTTTTTGTTTTCCAATTGGATTATTTATCTTAGAAGCAAAAACTTTTTAATTAATTGAAAAATGTCAATTAGCACTGCATTAGTTGATTACACTCAGAGTTTTTACTACAGCAAGAAAATAGTAAATAAAATCTCATCAATTATTTTGCGATTTTCTTAATTATAGTTCGGCGGTGCTTAGTCCAGATCTACAATTAAAAAAAAATAATTTGACACCTGCTTCTTGATTCTAGCATATGCCGCACCTTAAACCTTGAACAATTAGCACATACATACATATATCTGAGTATTAACTACGTCATTGCAATTACTACCTTCAGAATTAATCCTAATTCATCTCAGTTCTAGAGTTAATCACCAATTATCAGTAATTAAGTGCTGTCGAACTCGATAGCTGTTTAATTTCACTACAATTATTGAAATGGTTCAGTCGTACTTGCTCGGGAAATTGTTGAAAATGAGTGAAACCTGATTAATTTGTAATTGTGTGTAATTTTTCATATTTTTAAATACCTTGTTATATTTGTAACAAGTTTCGTAATAAGGAGTGTGTTACTTCGTTCAATAATAGGTATATTTTAAGCTAGAAGTGTAGCACATCTACTAAAATGAGTAGACACCGGCGTATGTAAAACGCTCTGTGTTAACCCCACAGAAAGATAACGGAGGATATTCATCGCTGCAGTCACCAAGTACCTACAGCGCCTGCACCGGGGCTAATGGATACCGTCTTCATTGAACACTTTGGTCTCTTCCTCATTGTCATACTGGTTGACTGGGCGATACGGGAAGTGTCGTATAAGGTGTCGGTTGCTTCGGCATCCCTGTCGGCGAAGACGGCGCTATCGACGGTTAACATTAAGTCGGTTACGGAAGTTGTTGTCGTCGTAACGAACTCCATCGAATGCTTCACGCATAATCGCGTCGATCACAACGTTGAAGAGAAGTGGCGAAGCGACATCTCCCCGTCGGACACCCGTTTGAATCGGGAACTCCTCGGATAAGTCGCTTCGAATACGAACGCTGCTGGTTTAGCCATCGTATGATGCTTGGAAGATGATTTTCAATGGCATGTGTTCGGTTTCCAAGACTCTCCACAAACTGTTCCAATAGAAGCAATGGAAAGCAGGTTTGAAATCGATGAAAGCGACTACGGTACGTTTGCCGCAACGAAATTCTTCCTCCATTAGCCGACGGAGTGCAAATATTTGATCAATACATCTTCGATGTGGTCTAAATCCAGCTTGCCTCGATTGTATGATTTTCGTAAACACTTTGTCAACTATCGAAAGGAGGCTAATACCGCGATAATTTTTGCATTCCCGACTGTCGCCTTTTTTCAAAATTGGAACAACGATCGCTTTCTTCCACGCCTGCGGGACACGATCCGAATGCCTTCCTTCAAAGCGTTCCACGAGTTTGCAGAAGTTGTCCTTATGAAAAGCTTTGTCGTGCCAGTCGTCAGCCTTTTCCTATAAATAAATCTGGGTTTTGGATCCCATCGAAGAAGATCTGCTGATTTTTCAAATTGAATTAGCCACCTGCGTATGAAGTAACTATCAGTCCCACTGAAAGTGTGAAGCCAGTCTTCAATGTCCCTAAAATTAAATTGATGGTGGTGAGGCTCTGCATCAACTTTCGCGACAATTCCGCAATTTGTCTTTTTAAGTTGGCTATTTCCTTCTTCCTGAAAAAGTCGTCTCAAGTTTTTCAACTCCCTTTTGTCATCCTCAAGTTGACGTACAACGGGGCAAAAGTCGTTCACATGGTCATCAGCATCCCCATGTTGTTTATCCGCCCAGCATTCTTTGAAAGCATCTATAACATCCATTTCAGACATCCTGCCGACCGCTTGCAAGCCCTAGTTTTAATTCTGATTTCAGCCCTGTGGTCTCCAAGCCTAACTGGGCTAATTTAATTTTTAATTCATTCACCGTCGCCTTCTCAATAAAATTTGCAACACGTACAGACGCCGTTTTCTATAAAAGTTTATTAGATCTGCGACGACCGATACGCAGGATAAAGATGGATAAACTTTTCCGCACGTGTCAACCGATAAACACCTATGCCTGAGCCTTAATCGAGAAACCTATTTCTCGATGCACAAATTACTTTTTTTTAAACTGTCTTGATGCGGTATTTAAATCGGTTATCCCACTTCTGAACTGTGGTATCTAAAAAAATGTGACTTCTGTAACAAATGAATTAGTTGAAAGCGAATGTTGTTGTTCAAATCTCATTTGTTGACTTACATATATGTATGTACTTACAAGTGTTTTGCCTTAGGGATCTGGTCGCCTTAAATCTACTACAATTGTTTGCTAAAATAAAAATAAATTTCAAAATCAAAAACTTTCATACAAAAAAAAAAAAAAATAAATAAAAACAGTCTTGAAAAAAATCCCGAGCCTCATTCAGAGCCTTCTCCTCCATATTACTTCTGTTGGCAAATAATATTTCAACCCGGAACGAATTATTGTGACATCAGCTGCCTTTTTGCATCCATAAATAACAACTTCAGACTAGAATGGGGTCTCCTCGGAATCCTGCACAAACACCAATACATAAACAACACTTTTCCGACAGCGACAGGTAATGTAGAAGCCTGTGCCTCATGAAGCTCCATCCACCTCGCATAGGTAGATCGCTGCAGCATAGGTACTCAAGCGTCGTTTATTGTTTGTTCATCAACTTGGAATGAGTTCAGCAAAGTTCACGGTGCGGCATTTAAAAGTTATAAAGTGTTAAGACAACTAAGTAATGACGTCGTGGAGCACGATTAATACCTTACGCTTTAGAATTTCAACCCCTTCCCTCGGGTTAGCCCGAGTTCACTCTCATCCGCACACCAGTCATTTATCATACGTGATCATGAAGGCGTGTAATGAGCGACTTAATGTTTCGTTTAATTAATTGCTGCATTTGGTCAAACGATGCATGAGACTGGTTGGCAGTGCAAAAATAACGGACACTGAACGGTTGCAATTTTAAATGCGGAGGGGGAGTTTACTATTGCGGGGGAAATAATGGGGGTTAGAACTGTGAGGTTTTGTTAGAATTGTGCGGTTGATGTATGTGGGAACAAGTATGGTGCACGAAAGTGTTGCTGGTAAGGAATATGAACAAATGTACTTTTAGACTGGGGACAGATAACGAGGAACAAGACCTGCCGCTCTGTCTATAAAAACTTGAATGGATTAAGAGCTTGACGTCAATAAATCGGCCGGCAATAAGTTTAAAGTCAATAATAGGTCAATCTATAGTCAAAAACGTTGCCTGTATGCAGCGCCGTGCTTGGCCAGCGCTCAAAATAAAACGCGGCTAAATCATCAAGAAAAGGTCAAATACGGATAAGTACACAACATTAAGGCTTCTATTTAGTGGTGAGCAAAAGTGTCCTTACAATTTCAGTCTTGGCGTTTTCTTGTGCGAGACCGAGACCACTTCAGACTGCAAGACCAAGCCTTACACAAGCCGCCCAACGCGTAAGCGTTGAATCATGTTCCTAAATATGATAAGCACATGTATAAATAAACGCCCTATCTAATAGCGCTAAAAATAAGGGTCAAACAGGCCACGGGTAAAATAGTTTGAATAAGGCTCGGGATGGGACTATACGGGTGGCACAGGGCCCGGGTAGTGATTTCTTCCAGAATTGGTTGGAATCTTTATCCGTGCAATCTGTGCCAGACCAATGACAACCGTATTCTAAAAGCAGTCACAAGTCACAACGTAATCACAAGTGTGTGGTGAGTCACAATTGGAGGCAGTCTGGTAATCTAATTTCACCTTTTTCGACGCCAAATGTGCCGAGTAAAAATGTACTATGAGAATTTCCTAGCTATGCTTGCCAGTTGCGGGCGCCGTGCAGGCTAGTGCGCGTCTGTTGCATGCTAGGTGCGTCTATTATTATACCTTCTCCACCAACTTTCACGGTTCCGATTGTCCTACGTTTTGTTTTTTGTTCATTAAAATGTAACAACGGTACCTATTTACATTTCATAAACTGCAACTAGACTACCCACGTCCACGTAGCAGCATTGCAATGGCGAAATAATAATAATACAGAACTCAGAACACATACAATGTTCTCCAGTGTAATAGCCTCAACGGGCAAAGAATTTGGAGTGGCATTTTTGGTGGACAACTCAATAAAATCGAGCATCTTGTGTTGCACATTACGCAGTAGCAAGAGAAGACTGCAAGATTTTCTGCAAGACTTTTTGCTCATCACTGCAAGACTTTTAGTACTTAGTGATGAGTAAAGGGATTTGCTATCTTGATCTTGCAGTCTTGTTTTGTCCTGTTTTGCCTGTTGCTTTGGTATTGATAAATGTAACAGTCTTGCTCATCATTAGCTTCCACTGGTGTTTGTCTATTGAAGGACTAATGTTCTAATTTAGGTTGCCTAAGTTAGGTCATCCTAATAGATACCGCATGAGGCCTAATATCAAAAAAAAGCAAAAATCTGTGTCTACGTACATTAGGGGTAATCATGTTGTTTGTTATTCATGCCCGGCTCTCGTTTGATCCCGTAGGTCAAGCAGCATTGCACGTGGTTAGTACTTAGCTGGAGGACTGCCTGGGATTACGTGACTTGCGTTAACTTTTTTTCTAGAATACTGGTTCAACCAATACGTTTTATTTTGTATTTGACTCCTACGCGAACCTTATGTGGCCTTAGTGTGGAATTTCGCGAAACCCCATGCGGCCCAAACAAAATATTTCTCGTCGGTCATATAAGGGAATCATAATAGGTGACAGACCAGTAGGACAACCGAGGTAACCGTAGTTCGTAGTTCTACTGTATTGATACGAGTCTGATTCGCTTGTCCGCATTGCAATGCACTCTCGAAGCACCATACCAACAAGGTAGTTAGTGAAACGGGTCGAAACTGGCACCTCCTCGGTACGTTCGTATCGTCAACATGCCCCAAGGGTGGCGGTGATCTATCAACAAATGGTCTATTTGGTTGCGAGCAGCTTCAGTTTACTTAACAAAATATGTGAAAATTATTTTTTAAGTGGTGTTCAACAGTCTGTGATTTGGTTTGTAAATTTTTCTGTTTTTCAATCAGTTTGCCTGTTTTATGGTCTGGGACAACTGGACCTAGAAGCTAATCTTTCATCATCTTTCAGCTTCTCTATAATTTGCAAACAAGAGCATTTACGGTATGGCAAAGTTTCTTTCATCATCTACATCTGTTTGAGATTTCCTACGGCATTTACAACTACGGCATTTACACTAACTTAGGCTCTAGCGGATCGTTCTCTGAATCGTCTTAACTATTTCTCAAATGCTTTATATAAAAATATCTTAACAGATTTTGTTTGCCAATTCGCACTAAAAACAGTTCGACAGTGAAGTTTAGGCCCTCGAAGCGCATTTAGCATGTTTTGCAAATTATATGATTACAAAACCCTGTCTTGGGCACCAATGAATTGAAGAATTGCAATTAAAACAGTTCATAAATTAACATCAATCGTCATACAACATTCGATTATATCATATGTATAGTACAAAAAACCTCGCGTGCAGAAGCATTCGTTATAATACACCAAAAACAATGTAACAACTCCATTCCAAAACCACCACCAAACCGCTCTCCACTTAATGCTCGAGCAAGTCATGTCGAACGACTTTCAATTTCCCATAAAATATTAATCGAAGTGGAGAAGCCTTAGATAGTGCAATTAATGTATTTACATCTTTAGCGTGCCTCCGCCATGAATCTACAAGTTCTCACCTATATAACAATCCGCCTAGGCCGCGTCGTCCGATGTGCCCTCGTAAAGAGATCATCCAATCAAAAGGCCTAACAACTTGAGGATGTCCCGATAGAAATCTCAGATAAGCCTGAAAACTCATTTCGGTAGACAGTTCGATATATCTTCTGCATAATTCATAAATCCATTTGGTCGTCGTCTTCGGAGGAAAGGCATTGCCCAGAGTCGGAATGGGCTGCCTATCCTATATCGTGCACCGAAGGCATCAAAAGATGCGAAGATAAAAACGAGTTCCACAAAAACACCCGCTATTGTCGGCACCGTTTGGAACAAATAGGAAGGTGTTATCCAGTTAATTAATATCTAGTTTATGGATGCATTCTTGTATCTGGAGCAGAGAGGGACTACCACATACAGAGAGGGACAGAATTTTGCGTTGGGAGTTTGTTCTTGTAGTTCAGCTGGCAGGTATTTTGTGATGGTCAAGAGTTGGAGGAGTAGGACGGAGTGGCATGGAGCGAAGATATTTCGTTTAATTCAAATATTAAGGTCTTGACAGTGAATGACAGCAGCTACAATGCACGACAAAATGCCGCTCTTTAACAACTCTAAACGAGTCGCCTCTTAAATTAACTCCTATTACAATATTTAATGTTTTTATCTCGCCCAGTCAACCATTTACCTCTTATCATTCCATCAGAAACAACAAGCTCCGGCACGAAAATTTTATCATGCCTAAAAAGAATTTTATTTATACAAAAACAAAAAACAGAAAAAAAAAACTAGAGAAAAATGGAGCTAAACACACCTCTTAAATGATATGCAAAATTTGCATGCTATTTCTGCATAAATAAGCCCTGGAAGCCACCATCGTGGCCTAGTCGAGGCAGCAGGCAATTTTAGTAAGCAAACAGGCATTTTTTATATCAATTTAGTTAAGATAGCCACAAACTGGGTAAATGACGAACAACGAGCCTTGGATGTAGTGCAGTTTGCTGCCAGTAAATGCCGGACAAGAAACGCAGCACAGCAGTGCACTCGGCCACACTGCACTTGGGAACGGGAGCCTGTTTTTCTGGCTGATATAGTCGCAATATATGCGGTAAATAACAAATATTTACATAACAAATTACTAACAGCACGCAATTTTCTCGCAGAGCTAATCGTGAAATGTTGCAGAAACAACACACAGCAAAGTATGCAATGTCCGCCGCAGTTTACTCGGCTGTTTTCATTTTTTGAATTTTATTGTAATTGCTCAGTTCGACTTAGGAGAATATGATTAGTAATTAATTAGCTTTATGCAGGTAATTGGCAATTATTTTTGTTTTTCTTGTTTCATCAATTATGCAATTTGCGCAAGCACTATGTACTGGTGGTTTCAGGTCGTTCCGTTTGGAAATCACTTAAAACGGTGGCTTTTATTAAAAATTGTCGTTGTCGAGTAGTTTCCTGGCTCTTGATAATTAGTATCCTTCCTCATCCCTGCTGGGAGCATAAATGTTTCACAAAGCTTCTCCATCTATTTGTGTTTAGTCTACGCTCAAGGCCGGATTGGCCTATGGCCCATTCGAGTTAATACTAGAAGGGCCGGGCTGCCGGTGGGCCGGAGGTTGAGTGTTCAGGATTTTGTTGTGAAGAAACTAAAGCAAGCAAATAAAGCAAATAAAGCAACTAAAGCAAGCAAGTAAAGCAACTAAAGCAAGTAAAGCAACTAATGCAACTAAAGCAAGCAAGTAAAGCAACTAAAGACGAACATAACCTAGAAGTAGTCGATAATATGGTATACTTGGGTCTACAATTACAAAAAACAAGGAAGAAAAAGAAGAAATAGCCAGACGAATTATATACGAATTATGCCTTTTATACCCAAAAACAAATACTGCACTCAAAATTTGTGCACACGAAAACGAAACTGTCACTCTACAAAGCAGTAATACGACCAGTACTGTGTAATGGTAGCGAGACTTGGACTTATGACCCAGGACATAGAGGAACGAGTCAACAGGTTTGAGAGAAAAATTCTAGAGAGGATGGAATATGGTGAAAGAGACACAACAACAAGTTGTAGGAATTTTTGGACGACCCAGAACTCTTATGAAAGTTAACAGACTAAGACACCGGCTGGCCACGTAATCAAGATGAGGGGCAATCGTATCCCAAAATGGGTTATGGCAACATAAATTTCGGGAAATAGGCCAATAGGTATACCCAGGAGGAGTTCGGTAGACTCTGTGACGGCTGACGACGTAAAGGCAATTCTCAACATCCGGAACTGGAAACATGCTGCAAGGGACCGTCAAACTTAGAGAAATGCCCTAGAGGAGACCAAGGCTCTATTTGGGCTGTAGCGCCATGGGAAGGAATGTGCAATAAATTCCCACTAATATCATTTTCATTGGACCTTTACTTGAATTTTGAATATTAATTACTCCAATGCAAGACATTCAATGTTTTTAAAAATATTTATTGAATGTATGAACGAATTCAAATTTTTCAGTTTTTTTATACACTCCTGTAAGTAACGAAACTAAAACACCTTCCAACAAGCTCATTAAGAAAAAACAAGATAAGAGAGGGGGCGGCATTTTCTATCTTGCACGCGGGCGCTGAAGCGGCTAGCGGCGGGCCTGCCTGGCTCGTGATAATTTGTATCCTTCTTCATCCCTGCATAAACGTCTCACAAAGTTTCTCCATCTTAGGGTTCTTTTTGTTACTGTGCTATTCTGTTTTCACAATCCTATCCATTTTCAATTTCCTGTTTTCATTTGTTTCATTACAAATTCTTATTTCGACAAGTTCCCTAATTCTGTTTCTTATTCTAGATATCATATCACATATACTTTCGTTTTATTAATATGCAGAAGCAGAAAGATGCCGAAAGAGGGTTTTTTGGACACGCTTACTCCAGTCCACAAAAAGGGACCAGACCAATCATTCCTGTTGAGCACAGTGTATAAAACACCCTTATGCCCGGCTTCACCGACTTCAGTTCAATAATGTTCAAATCAATCTATATAATTGGCTTCACCGGCTTAATTCAGTGTATGTTCAGTTCGTGCTTGAAAGTTTCGCCAGAAATTCGAAATTCAAAAGCTCACTGAAATGGTGTTCCATTATTCTACTTGATTACTATCTTTTGAGCGAGCCTTTTTCATCTAACTTCAGTTCGAATCCAGTTGGGTGAACTGTGGTCTGTTTTATCCTCAGTTTAATATGTGGAAATTGTATGCGAAGTAGACTGACGTCATATATAAAAGGTAAAGTAGATCAGTACTCTTCTTCTTCTTCGATGGCTCCATAGTCCAATCCGACCCACTCATATTCCTCTAATTCTCAACTTGTATAGGTCACCAGACGTTCAATTAATCATCTGTTGGACTACGTGGCTAATCTGCAGGGGCAGGGGCAGGGGTGATTCCTGGGTGGTTGTGGAGAAAAAAATTGTTCCAGAGAGGGGGCTATCCCCACTATCCACTAAGCTACAGGGTGTTTACGAAAGAAAAAAATAACTTCTTGACTAAGTATTGTAGAACAACGTAATTTGGTTCGCCTTTTAGGTAAATCTGTATTCTTTTATGTGATATTAAGAACAGGAGCTTGAGTGACTCCGTTTACAAGATATGTAGATTCAACATATGACCAAAATGCTAAAATATTGGAATTTTTCTAAAAAAAACGAGGAATATTGGGATTTTGATCACACTTTTTAATTTCATATCTTCTAAACGGAGTCACTCAAGTTCCTGTTGCGGTTGAGTACTTACCCGGTGGCAACAAAAGATCTCACTCACATTATGTTCAAAAGGATAGGAGTCCAAAACAGGATAGGAGTCCTTAAGGGTGCAGGAATGGAGATTACTCCGCAAAGTAAGGCTTTGAATGTTTGATTCAATACCGACAACAACGAACCTGTCCAAACAACAACGTCGGACGCTTACCATTGGACAATCGTAGTTCGATCATCGGCCACAGGATTCGTCCTACCATCAAGCGTCAAACGTTGGAAAGTGTTCATAGCCTCGTGTAGAGTCGACTTAAGGCATACCTCACTTCAGTATCTAGCTTTTCGCTTTCGGCATGCCTCTTATTCGCAACAAGGGATCCTCATAGAGAGCCTATGGGAAAAGCCCTCTTACGGCATTTGCCACATGACTTGAAGATGGCAAAAGGGTGTCTAACAAAACAAGCAGAATATCATTGATTGGTCTATTTCTTCATATAAATAGATTCCATTGAAACATAGGGCACACATAGTACATTATTCGAGGTAGATCGAAGAGATAAAATTTTCAGCGGAAGGACAGCGTAGACCCCAAATTTGACTAATTAGAACCAAACCGGAAGACATCGGCTTGGAATCGGGTTCGATGAAGAAGTTGTTGTCAGAGGATAAGATTGGTCGCTACACTGCAAACCCCAGAATTTAACACACTTCATAAGCGTTTAAATTCGGCTAATCGTCTGAAAATATTGCGTTTTAGGAATAAACCGTGTTAAAATAATGGGGATAAAAAGGCATACGTGTAAAAAACACACACATGCAGCGTATAACATTTTTTACCCGCTTAAAAAAATTTTAACTGTTTATCGTTTTAGGTCTTAAACGTGTGAAGATCAAGCATTATGTGTCATTTCGCACACTTCACCAAATTAACACGCAGGAGAGGATAACTTAAAGGAAAGTTATGACAATTGTAATTCTTTAAATACTCAATGACCAGAGAGCTCCAAAACCACTCTTTACAGTCAGTCGGTAACAGACGGGCACCGAGACCAGTCATTGCAGTTTTCATCAACAATTTCAAGTTAAGGGTGACGATTTTTCTAGGATTACTCCCTGCAAAACGACGCTAAAAATCTTTACTCAAAAGCTTCATAGTATTACATATTTGGTGTGTTTAAAATACACGCCTTAAGTGTTTTAAATTTACACACTTTTCGCGTGTGTAAAATTAACTCATCTTAAACGCGTAAAAAGTGACTACAGCGTCCTCTGGTGTCCCGCAAGGCAGTCATCTTGGCCCTCTTCTTTTTATTTTATCAATTGACGATATTGTTACCCTGCTAAGACACTGTAAAATCCTTCTTTATGCTGATGACATGAAACTGTATCGGATTGCAAACTTCTGCAAGAAGACCTAATACACACAACAGCCTGGTCCTTAATATTAGTAAATGCGAGATCATGACTCTTAATAGGAAACGTGGTGCTATAATTTATGAGTACACATTTTTCGACAACAAGGTTTCCCGCGCTAACTCTGTAATCGATCTAGGGGTTAGGTTAGAAAGTAAGTTGGATTTCTCCACCCACATCAATTATACTCCTCCAACGGCAATTCAGTCCTGGGATTTATAAAATGATTGTCAAAGGAATTCAACAGCCCTCTCATAACTAAATACTTGTACGTATCCTTGGCTAGGCATTTGCTTGAATACGCCTCCCAGATATGGTCTCCTTACTACTCCTCCCATGTTGGTAGAATCGAATCGGTTCAAAGGAAGTTTGTCCGGTTTCCACTCAGCCACCTCCCGTGGGATGACCCACTTATTCCTCCGGCTTATGAGAGCAGACTTAAATTATTCAACTTAAGCTCTCTCCATAAGCGTCGCAAGGTCGCTGACGTTATATTCGTTCATCGGCTGATGAATGATAAGGTGGATTCAGTTTCCTTAAGAAGCCGCACGTCTTTTAGAGTGAATAACTACAACCTGAGAGGTGATCCTCTCCTGCACATTCATTCCTCTAATACTAATTATGGCATGTTCGAACCGGTTAATCGCATGCTCATAAATAGTGGAGTGTGTTTAGCCTGCTAAGTAGTGAAGCTATCCTTAAAAGGACTCTTCTCAATTTGGCGTGACTTCTTGCCCTACTCCTTTTTTGTTTTTGCATGCTTCTCTGTTCGATGTTTTGTGATCTTATATGTTATCTAATAGGGCATTTTAGAGATTCACCATGGTAGATACCAGTCGAACCAGAAGTTAATTTACCACCCCCTTATCCTGTTGGTGAGACTCTGGTTTCCTTACCCGTGAATAGTAGAACATGTTGAGTGGTGACTTATGGCAAGTAATCAATTTTAAACGTGGTAGATTAACTTCTGGTTCGACTGGAAGCTACCATGGTGAATTCTCGAAAATGCCCATAATCTGCAGTGGTAAATGATTTTCAGCCCTGCTGAGAAGTGCACCTTCTGAGCTAGAAGGGTAACTCTATTATACATGCAATTAAAACTTGTTTACATATTTTTCTCAACATTTGTAATTAACATCGTATTTTTATAGTATTACAAAACTTAGCCCTGTAACAATAATTTCCTAAAACCATCAGTGGTCATGGCCACTGCTGTAACACAAACCCTTTAACATGCCATGCATAAAATTCTGATTTACTATGTTGGCTTATTCTAACAGTCCATAGGTAAGGCCGAATTATCATAATTACAATTCGGCAGGAAATTTTGTGTTGACAGAAGCCGGATAACTGGGAATCAACCGATTTGTCTCTGTCATTTGTATTAGATAATCGGAGCAGGTGTGTGTAGTGGTAACCATTAAGCCTCGATTTCTAGCTGCACATCCACAGCCAACTCGCAGCCTTTCAACCAACCTAGAATTAATTAGATGCTCATTAATAACACAAGCGAAGTTGATTTAAAATCGTAATTAAAATTACGGCTGCTATCATGCACTAAACCGTGGTAAGTATTTTCAGGTGTTTGCAATTACTTTCGGTACTGCCTACGTGCGGTGGTCATACAGATGTTATCCAAATGCTTCAATGTAACCCGTTTGGAAGCAGCAATTTTTTCATATCAAGGACGGTAATTAATAAAAACTCCTTTAGGCAAATCGCTTATTAATTTTTATAGTAAATACGCCGAGATTGATCGCAGCAACCAGAATGTTCGTGGTCGAGCGTGTGATAGTGGCAGGTGTGTAATTACTGTTATTAATAGGATCATTTATAAGATTTGTTTATTCATTTTCGGTGGGATGTTTGGCATGCAGCAATTTTGTATTGCATTTATTTGAATATATTAAGCTTAAAAGCATATTTGTTTATTAGGCTGGAGATTAACCTGGAATCATTCAAAATACATAAAAAGGCAACCTTAACGCTTTCTGCATTTTAAGTGATTTCTTTAAAGGTGAAAATGACGCCAACTTAACATGATGTGGCTTTGCAAGATTATAAATTAAGTTGTTGCAAAACATGTAATTTTCTTGCATGTAGTAGGTACATCTTGTATTTTATGGCAAGTCTAGTTTTCTTTGACAGTTTCTGTTTTTTGCTATCCATAAGTAGTGTAGTGTTGATAAATTCTGCGATATACTAACTAAAATTTCATCAATCAAGACAGGAGCACATTGCATGATGAAAAATAAGGGAAATACGCTTTAGGTCCGTATACATTAACGAGAAAATCATCTAAACGTGTTTTTATCATAAACATCAACCTAGTTTAACCCGCATTAAATCTAAGATTAGAACATTAGTGATTTAACACCGCATTCGTCCGCACCGCTGTCTTTCTCTTAAAGGCTGAAGGTAATCCCTTATTCGGTTGTTGAAAATCTATGTTTATATTAACCCCCTAGCTGTGCAACGCGAACTAATAGCATGATAATATTGTGGGTGTTTAAGCACTTGTTATACTTTGTCAATGAAAAGAAAATCAGAAAAACCAGCAACAAATAACATTATGTAACAGTTGCACGAGCATAGAAATCAATGAATGGCAATAAATTTTCACACTGCAAACCCAAGTGTGTGATTTTAAAAAGCCTCTGGCGTGTAAAATCGTGTAGTCACTTTTTACGCGTTCAAAACGTGTTAATTTAACACGCGAAAAGTGTGTAAATTTAACACACTTAATGCGTTTTTTTTAAACACACTAAATATATATTTCTATGAAGCTTTTATGAGTAAAGCTTTTTTAGCTGCAGCATGCAGTAAACATAGAAAAATCGTTACCGTACGTAATGTATTCTCTCGCCACATTTCTGTTACTGACTGACTGTAAAAAGCTCTCTGTTGATCGTGGTTCCTGACATGGTTCAATAATACAAGGTAGGCCACTGACATATAGAATGGACTGCTCATGAGGAATTTTTCATGGCACCAATTTGTTCCATAGGCTACAAACCTTTTTTCACTCCATGTAAACACCGGAATCACTTTTGAAATTTACATTTTTTTAAATACGTACTTAAAACATTAAAACAACACAAATATTTTGTTTAAAAAAATTAATAAACACTATTTTCACTTTTTCACCTTTTAAAATGCCTTTTTTTCATTAATTTGCAAATTTTATGTGTATCTGATTTAAGTTCTTAACGCCTGTTTTAGCAACTGACATTCTGTATGTCAAAATCCGGGGGTCTATGGGGAAAAGAGCAAAAGATATAAACATCACTATACCCGTCTATTTTTTTCTAATTGATTTAACCTGATTTTATTTCTGTCAGTCTGATTTTACTTCTGAGTGCTTCTGTCAGTTTGGGGGCTTATGGATGAGCGAGTCGACTATACCTTTTTGGTGCCATCGGTTTGTATGGGAATAATTGCTGATGAGCAGTCCATTATTATATGTCAGTGAGGTAGGCTCAAAAGGAAAATCTCTGTTTCCATCTTGAAAAGCTTAAACCCAATTTGTTAGAGGAAAGCTTTTTTCCCTTATGAACTGAGGTCTGAGTGACGTCACGAAGCCAGAGCTTTTTCTTATGAGCCTACCTTGTATTATTGTATAGTTGTTTTCAAACGTCGTAACATCCCGCGCATGTTCCCCAGCTAAGCTCTTAAAACTGTTTAAAAGCTTAGACGAAATATTATACGCTGGATGTGTGTGATTTATACACGTACGGCTTTTTACTCGCATTATTTGAACACATTTTATTCCTAAAACGCAATATTTTAACACGATTAACTGAATTTACGCGCTTATGAAGTGTGTAGTGTGTTAAATTCACACAGAAAAAATACTCTGGGGTTTGCAGTGTAGGGAAGAAAAAAGATAATGGAGCAGGATATTAACGTTAACGTTGTTTTCTCCAACGATCAAAGAAACCAAAGAATCAATAGTGAAACTAAAACACACTAAATAGTCCGGGGGAATTAGACAAGGAGTCCGGGGAAGGAGACAAAATTCCAAAATGGCTGAAAATTTGTACACAGCTTCCTTGTGACTTTTTAAAAAAACAATTTAGGAATCCAAAAAACAAAAACATGGCCGCCGGAAATATCGCGATTTTCCTGAGTTTTTCATGTATCTCGGTTTTTATAGGTCATACAACCCAAGCCCAAAATGTTCACAATGAAATTCTGTACAACTTTAGTTCTTATAAGAAACTCGTTGTTGTTGTTGACTCGATTAACCCCTTGAAAGTTATTCAAGGTCAAAGTTTTCACTTTTTTCCAAAATTTTATCCGAATTTTTTGGCCAAAATTTTATCCGAAAACTGAAATATTCGAAATTTCGGTGCTGCGTGAATGTCAGTGAAAAATTCATCACGGAAGGCAATGACACGGAAAAAGCAACGGTGCCATGCCGTCTCGGATATGTTTGAATCGACCTTCTAACAGCAGCAATTTAGGTGTTATCATTAAATGCTTGGCTTTGAATAGTCTCGACATAATATAGGCGAGTATTTCGGCTTTCTTATTGTTCTCCGCTGTTATTATGGATCCCAGATAGATGGACGATTGTATTACTTCAGAATTAAGAATACGTTAGGGGTTGGGGGAGTAATGAAGAGTCGATTCCCGATATTGTGTTCGCGGAAAAGTCATGACATAATGTAAATAATAGGTATATGTGTCCCAATTTATTAGCATGAAAAACTAAGACCAATCAATGATATGTTGCCTGTTTTGTTTGATATCCTTTTATCATCTTCAAGTTAGGTTAATAATTTATGGTTTATAGAAACACCTGGGGTTGAACTGGAAAAGGTGCTTTGGCGTAATAGGAATTGAACATAATTCTAAGAAATCATGGAGACTGCTCCACTGAAATTAGGAACTTTCTGCCTACGAAGCAACTCTTTTCCCGCAACACAAGAATAGCTAGCTCCGCTCAGCTCCACGCACAGCAGCCCTCCTTTCATGCATATTACGGTTTAGAACTTCCTATATAAATAGAACATCTCGATTGTGGAACTTTCTTCCAAAATCGGTGTTTCCGAACTCATATAACATCTCAGGGCTCAAACGCAAGGTTTATCGACATCTACTCACAAATCCTCCAGGCCCCAACCTATCCTTTCCCTTCTATCTTTCAAATCAAGCTTACATGACTACTAGTGGTACAAAGGGTGATTCCTGAGTGTGACTTTTCCACATAAAAAAACAAGGTTTGAAGACTGCGAAGCAAGTGAAAATATGGCAGCCCAAGATCACGCAACTAGAGTCATTGTGATAATACATCCTATCTTCTATGATCCAAAAATTGGTGATGGATGGTAGAAATTATGACTGGTCTCGCATTACCCTGAGTAAATTCAACTTCGATTCGTTCAAACTGCCCAATCGCTCATCAGTGGATATCGAAATTGATTTTCTGGATTTTGGTAGGAGCTCGAAAAAGAGGATATTGCAAATCCAGCATTGTAGTAAACGATTTATTTCTTATCACTGATCATTATTTACTTAAGAAAAATACATTTTTAAAAAAACTACGCTTTCATTTTAAAATGAAATAGAAAGTAAAATAAATTTTGAATTTAAAGTAAAAGCAATAAAGCTCCATATCTTTCTGTTTTCCGTGCTTCCCGTGCTTACCGCGCTTTCCGTGCTCCCCGTGCTTCCCATGCTTCTCGTGTTTCCCATGATTCTTGTGTTTCCTATGTTTCCCGTATTTCCCATGCTTCCCGTGTTTCATGTGTTTCGGTGTTTCCCTTGCTTCCCGTGTTCATTTGCTTCCGTGTTGACCGCGTTGTCCATTCTGCTCGTGTTTCCCGTCCCGTGCATTCAGTGTTTCCCGTGTTTTTTGCGTTTCGCATGCTTCCCGTGTTTCTTGTGTTTCCTGTGTAACCCGGGTATTCCGTGTAAACCCGTGGTATCCCGTGTTTTTTTTTGATTTGCCTGTCAACTATGTATGTCAAAATCAAGTTGCAAGATTTGTTTACTTATAACCTATAGGTGAAGCTAATATAAAGAATATAAAAGGAATCGTTTTCCGTTTAATGAATATATCGCAGATGTTTATACTTCTCGTATAAGTGGATGTTAAGAAGTATAATGTGTCGATGTGGTGGCTCGAGAGCAAATCATTATATTGATCAGAGCAATAATAGACAAATTCCTCTAAATAGAATTTATGGAAGTGATTATTTAAATTCTCGATAATATTTGATTTTATTTATGGCTGAGGTCTCCAAAAACTGAATTTTGATAACTTAATGACATACCTACTGAATCCCTAAATTTTACCATATGCGGTTTTTACTGTTTTTTTTAAATCGTGCGATTGCGGACGCGCAAGTAAGTGAATCGTGTCAATTGATACGCCAACGAACATGACACCCTCGTAGAGTGATTTTCGGGCCAGGGGCATAATAGGGCCGTAAGGGAAGAAGGAATTCTTAAAGTACAATATTTCCTAATATTTTTTTTAGAAAATTTCGCTAAATCGTGTAGAACTAAATTCCTCCAAAACTGTCCCCCAGTTCCCTCCTTAATAGCATTTACACCAACTTTAATTTACTAAAAATAAACTAACAAAATTTCCATATTTACACACAAAGGAAAAAAGGAAGAAACATGGAGCCTTAAGTATATCCATTTCAGTACAATTACTCAGGTATTCAAATGAGCCCGAAAAACGCGTGGGCGGCAGGTGTTATGATTTACGCTTTGACAATCAAAGGAAACAAATGGTTTCCGAGCAATGGGGGCTGTCCCAGAAAAGGTGAAAATTGCGTGTCCAGGGTGAATATTTCACGCCAAAAAAAGTTCCTAAATAGAATTCAGATTTTGCCGTTCTGGAGGGCGTCAGGTTGATTAATATTTTTGGGAGTTTGTTTAGAGTCTCGCTAAAGGACCCCCAAGCACATAAAGGGAGCCCGCTAGCGCGTCCGCGTCCATTTGTGCCTTAATCCACCCACACGATACTGTGTGACAGTGACTGCTTTCCGCTTGATATGCCCCGCGGTACAGGTATAACAATTGGGTAGTATAAGGGTAGCTGGGCTACAGCTGGGGGAGGGTTTCAGGGTGCTCGGCAGGAGGTATTTTATTACAACTCGTTCCCCAGGTGGAATCCTTAACATGCAACAAAGTACTTAATCGGCTTCCTTTCGGAGCATGGTATGCAAATGTTTTGCCACAGATAGCGCCCAGGAAGAGCAATTGCGCCGGGGGTGTGGGCTAGTTTATGTGTTGGTTCAGTAAAATGTCTTGGGGTGGGGGTGGTTGTGTTCATATTTTGCTGGGCCGCTCTTCCTGCTCACCCCAACAGCAGCGACAGGGGAATGCTCTTTTTAGCAAATTAATTATGTAAACAATTTTTCATTTTGTTTGACTACAACAGGCTCTTCTCTTTGCTTTATTCTGGTGAATTATTGATTTGTAGTGTTCCATAGTCGAGGCTGATTAATGGACGTTATACGGCATAAGGGTGTACTCCTACTGTATGTGGATCCACCACTTCATTTTTGCATGCCTTGCGTGATTCCTTCTGGAGAGATAGACGGCGAGGATCGGTGAATTACCTGCAAGGAGAAACGATTCCTAGTGCTAATATTTGATAGGTATGTCGTTATTTTTGATTTCTGTTAGGGCACTTATAGTGGTGATTGCCTTGTCTGTTTGATGTTTCGCTTGTGAAGACAGTTTAATGGGACTAAATTGTGTATGTGATGTACTGAACGAGGTAGAAACAGTAGAATCTATTTCGTTTGGAGAATTATCGAGTTTTTTTTTCTGATTTCGTATTTAGCGCAGCGACTTATACATCGATAGATTTTTGAGTAGTGCTTATCCTACAATGTATGTACATTCATAATGAAAATTGTTGAAGTCTCTCGAGATATATAACAATGATTAAAATATTCTTGTTTTTCTTGTGTGAGGTAAGGGGTCCAAAGGTACTGAGCCCATTTTACTACACCCCTATACTTCATATAGACGTGGAGAGCAGACTCATCCTCCTCCATAAGTTGTAATTAAGAGCGCAATCTCCGCTAATCAAGTCAACAAGTATCCTGGCATAATTTCTACTGGGCCCTAATTAATCCTTGGCCGTGTTAGGAGACCCCCGGGAAGGAACCGCTTAGAGTTGGCCAGTCCAGGCGCATACTTCCAGCGTTCAGTATGTTTCATCAAAGTCCGATCGGCTAGGACTCTTTGCAGTAAGCTGGTAGGTGCTCCGATGGCCGGCTCTCGACCGATGGACGCAATGTCAGAGCTCTGTTTAGCTAGGGCATCCGCTTTTTCATTGTCTTTGAAGACCCGGGAGCGGGACCCAAACAAGGATAACATGATTGAGAACGTCCAGCGAACCAAGAGCACATTGGCACTCCAAAACTACAATAATAAGTGCTGTAAACATGCTAAGGGCGAAGGCGAAACTATCTTCCTCGGCCACGACGAATGGTCCGACGAAATTTGTTGCGAGCACACACTAAGAACGACGGCGACACAAATTAAAAAACACACCCCAGAATAAGCATCTTGCACAGCCGAGTATACTGCACACGCACACAGGAGCATACGGGAATAGCAACACAAACCTATGCCACAGCGCACATGCAACTTTGACTGGCGACGGCTACAAAATAGAACTTGGATTGATACGGTAACCGAGCTCGGCGGCGTAATTATCGCAGTGGTCTGCAGATTGTGCAGCTTCATACAAAAGCGTGTGTTCTATTCGTTTTTGACAGTCGCTGAGCAAAGCGATTCCTCGGTCGCCCTTAGCATGTTTACAGCATTAGTCCTACGGGTCTTTAACGCCCTAATTGCCGCTTGGCTATCAGACCAAAAAGTAAAAAATGATTTTGAATGTAAAGTTTTTATTGCTGCAGCCACTTACTTACTATTTTCTGTTGGGTTCAGAAACTTCTAGCAGTAGAGCCGCCGTCTGCGTCCCGGTGTCCTGGCCACTGTCTTGCCTTCGGATTGTTGAGAAGGAAGTTGCAAATAAGGGACTTGGGTGTGCTCCATGAAGCTACCCAATGCCATTGCGGTCTTCCTTGCTTGCCTTGGCCCAATTTCTCTTGGTAGCACAAGATTTTTTTCTTGATCGGCTGCACGGTAATACCGACACCCTTGGCAAATAAGCTCTTCAACAACATTACCGCCAGCTTGCTCGAGCACTGTTGTTGATTGGGAAGCCAAGGTTTCTGTGCTAGACGATGTACCTGCAAGAAGACCCCTCTCCAGCTCTGAACTGATGCTTATCGTATCACCTTCTTCTTCATCTGATTAATTAAATTTTGGTTCATAAAAGTCCCACGAGTATGGCAGGAAAGAGAAGGTCCATCCTGACCTGACGGAGCCTCCATATCAGGATAAACAACTTGGGGCACCCGGTGCGCAGGGGAGATCGTTCGGGACAGTGCAACACTACCCACTGCCATGCATCCCTCAACACGATGACATTTACATCTTGGCTTGGTAGGCTGTCAAGGGTATGTTCCCTACTACTGTCGTTTGTTGGTTATCCAGGGGGCACCACGAGGTGGTGACGGTTCGATTTTTCTCGACAATAATCCTTAGTTAAAACAGATAACGAAGTATGTACGTACATATCTTCTTCTATACACAAAAATTGATTTTTTTCACTTCAATTTTTTTCTTCGAATGCACACAAAAAGGGAAAACTACTCTATCCACGGATTGAAGATGAACGGTGTAATGGTGTTTCTCTCATCTCCTTTTTTAAGGAAGGGTTGCGGGGAGCTCTCGAATTGTCCAAGGTCGTGTGAGAACAATGACCTTCTTGCAAAATAACATTTCTTTATTCATTCAAAAAATCTTAATGCACTAACAATATCGGTCTCTTAAATCTAAGTAATTACGGGATACATGATTACATGTTTCTTATAGGTATATCTAAGCAACTAACTACGAGTTATCTGCTTCTTACTAATGTATGGTTAGTGGTATCACTGGTGCGGTCTAGGGGAATATGTGTGTAATGTGGTGTTCGGTATGTGGTCGGTCTTGTATCTGGTCATACCGCGACATTGGTGTAGTAAATGCGGATCGTACACCACGACACTGGTGGTCCAGGAATCACACCTTAGGTATTCGGTCGGTAAGTGTTAGATATGTGTTATGCCTGCGGTCTAAAGGCCCAATTACAATGACCGGATTAGAGCGGAACAGAATCGGATTGAACTGTCAAAGTGGTTTTCCAAGCATGCGTTTTCTATTTAACCGATTCCAATGAACGGATTCAAACGCATTTGACCGCATCTGTGCCGGATTCGTTATAGTTTGTTTAGAAATCGCCGGATTGAGCTGTCAAAATTTTGGTAAACAAAAGCTGTGAATGTTTAAGGTTTTATTTTTTTTGATTTGTTATGTTTTTAAAAATGTTTTCGGACGAGAAGCTAATCGCAGAAGTGAAAGATTATGAAATACTGTACAACAAGGCAAAGAGTGGATATAAAAATTCCAAGATTAAAAATAAAATGAAATGTTTGTATACTAAACACTTTGACGTTTAAATGCGAACTGATCCGTTCATTGTAATCAGTGCAATTTCCTATCCGTTGTGATGCGTTCTTTTGACATTTCAATCCGCGTAGATCCGCTCATTGTAATTGGGCCTTAATCGTGCCAGATCATACGTCACGACACGGTCTAGGAATCGCTAGTTCGGCACATTGTCGGATCGTACACCACGACAAGGGCTAGGTAACATTCCTCGGGTAATGTGTATAGTGTAACTATGCCGGATCGAACACCACCACACGGTATAGGACCGACAAGGTGACCTTTCCGGAACAAGCCTAGCTAAAGACTGAATTTTGGCCTGGTGAAGCGGTTTATTTTATAGCTAGAAAGCTCGTCGGCGTCGGAAGCTTTAAAGTTTCGAAGTGAAGCTTTCAAAGGAACTTGCTGAGTGAATTTTTATTTTCCTAAAGCTTTGGTAGGTACATGAGGAATTCTGGAGTTGAAACGTGGTACTTTAGTATTCGTGGAGAGCATTCTTAGTAACAAAACATGGTTCATAACAACGGAACATGAAACATTCCTCGCTCCAAATCGCCCTACCTCACCGAATTTCTGCCTTCACAATCATGCACAATAATCTGCTACTAGTTTAACACTTTTAAGTGGATTTTGGTACTGTGGAGTTATGGGGTACGATTCGCGAGATAAGTTCGTCTCTATGAGTTGTATTCTTACTAATACTATGCAATTCTACTGATATAACAGACAAGATTTATGATTTAATGCATTGCACTATTCATCAGCATTAATTTCTTTCATTCATTCCTTCTTTTCCCGGGAAATAGTCTGGCTTAAGACCAAATTTTGTAATACTTTGTTTTCAGTAGGTAAAGGAGTACCTACATAAAAAATGTATTTCGATAAAACTATAATAGCAAACAAAGCCCCATTTACCCGTAAGCCGGTGCTTTATGCATTCCATCCAAGTACAGCAATCATTCAAAATTCCAATGAGACCTCAACAATTGATTATGTCTGTAAATTATCCGTAAACACGGCAATATCCATAAAAAATCCCCCATAAAATAACCATCTGCCTATCATTTTCGTCTTTCCATGGTTTTCCACTCTGTACGATAAAGGAGAATTGCTATCTTGCAGCTCACTTCTTTGCATCCTACCCCGTGCGCTTTCCACCTGGAAAGGAAAATCTTCAAAACCTCGAACCGCCTCCGCACGGTTTTATTTCACTTAATGACATGTTCTATCGCAAAGCGAGTGCTAAAGGCGTACCGCGATGTACTGCGTCCCCCGAAAAACTTAAACACCTTGCAGCGCATCTATTTAAGATATCGATTCAATCTCCATCTCCGTCTTGTTAAATCGACGTCAATCTACGCCGACAGCCTATGTTCATGCTGACGGACGGACGGAGCGCAAGCAGGTCCCGAACAAGGTGTTAAACCGAAACATAAAACCAAACACAAATTATAGTTATTACAGTCATAATTCAAATTAGATGCCGAAATAAATAAATAGTGAAAAGCAGCCAGACCCGAAGACGATGGTCGTAAAGATTTCCATCTGCTGGAGGCGGGAATTACCATTTAGTGGCGGGCACCCTATGGACTGTGCCTTCGATCGCCGGACTCCGAGGGTCGTGGAAAACCAATTTGACGTGGCGGATAATTAAATTTTATTTACAAAGGCCCCCAAAAATTGTTCACCTGGTTCTTACCGGCAAAATATGGCGGCGCTCTAGGCACTTCAAGGGCTCCGCACTGCCGCGCACTCTACGCGAGAGTTGGCTTTGACGTGGAAATGAATAGACGTAAGCCGTCAATTCGTGCGATCATAAAACTGGTCATCCACTAGCGGCTAAGCAGCTTCTAGTATGGGGGTAGCTGCCGTGTTTTTATATAGAGAGAGAGGTTAAGGCTACTTTTGCGCTGTTGTGGTTTTATTTATGTTTATGACTTTCACACTTTAGAGCAAGTCAAATAGCCGCGCCATGAGGCGATAATTATTGAGAATATGCAATCACGCCTTGATGCGCACACAGCACACCACCGAGGTTCCTTCTTAGTGCTGCTAATTAAAACGAGCCAACGCCGAGCTACTGTACAAGCATCCCCGGCTATCAAGCTGCTATGTTCTCGGGACTTTCAATCACTTACTCCCAGCAATAATTCCATAGAAGAATGATGCCAGTGCCCAGGATTATTGCACTACACAAGACGGGCACAGGAGATGCGAAGCCTCCAGATGAAAGAGTATAGTTGCTAGAAAGCGCATACACAGCCTTGCGGTACGTCGTCTTGTTGCTGTGCAGCCGGGGTATGCCATAATCATTTATTACTGCAGGAATATGAATGATCGCGTATGCAGTCCCATTACCTTATTACAAAAGGTAACCCTGCGAGCGGCGATAAACAAAAAGCGATCAAGAACCACGTTACAAACATAAAATAGTAAGTGGCTGCGGCATCGTCACTATTTCTGCATGGCGGAGTATAACAATCTCGTTATTAGCACGGCAAATCATCAATCGCCGGAATTAGCTTTTGCCGGGGCTGATCGCGGATCGTTCTCGAACGAAGATAAATAGCGTCTTCACGTCTTTTGAACACTTGGTTCTATGGTTTGTGGTGTCTGTAAATAAAGGCTTAGTACGTATTCAAGCTGCAAATAGGGGAACACACTGAGGAGCAATCTATGTTGTATATTGAGCAAATCATTTACCTGGGACTAGTGCGGTGTGGATGCTTTGAACGAAAATATTACTAAATTTTGTAATTAATTTCCGGGCAATTGAAATCGATTTTTTATCTCGCTTTTAACAATACTTCAGACATCTTCTATAAGGGAATTGAAAAAAAAGGAAATTAAAATTGCAAAATTTTAAGCTAAAAATGGAGAGGTGACTCCATAGTGGCTGCTAAAGCTGGCGCTGTTTGCACTGTGTATACACAAAATGACAAGAACGTCCCCAGATGAAAGACTCCATAACCAAATTGACCATTTTCTTCTTTATATAGGACCTGTGATAGCAGCAGATATAAGGAATTACCGAGGAGCGAACTAGTTATGAGCAAAAATGGTCTTGTTCTTGCACATTTAGCAAGACCAAGAACAAGACTTATGTATGCTTGCCTGCAGGGATATGTCCTGGTTCGTCCCCTGGGTATCACAATGATAATGAAGTGTTGGGGCTAAACCTCCTTAATAGAGCAGGAGCCTCGGTAGCTTAGGGAGTAAGGCATCTGGCTACCACCCCTGAGATCCCGGGTTCGAATCCTGGAAGCCCCACGGTCCTTCGCCTTTTACACTTTCCCACCTACATAACTTTCCTTCTTTCTTCTTACCTCTTTACATTCCTGATTCCTCCTGCCAAGGGGTGGATCCAGAAGCAATTCTTGGGGAGGGGGGTGTTGAGGGAATTTCTGTTAATCTTTTGCAATTGCCTTTTCGCCCTTCTAAACGCGAGTGTCGACAGCAGTTTTACCGAGCGGTCCCCCAACTAAGTACGAACCACGTCCAATATGCTGCTTGACCACCGTATCGAACGGGAACAGGTCTGTCTTCTCCCCGTACAATTCCTTAAAGCTCCAATCAGAGCATATTAACTGCGCTCCAAATACGCTCCTCTTAGCAGCATTTACACTGGAATAGCTTCTTGATTGACTACTGGGTGTGCTTCTACTTGGTAGTACTTGTTGGGGTACTTCAAGAAGTACTACTAATTAGAAATACTCCAAGAACTACTACCAAGTACCCCAAGAGGCACTCTAAAAGAGGTATCCAAGAAGAACTCCAAGACTACTCCAAGTACTCCAAGAAGTACTACCAAGTAGAAGCCCCCCGATATGGGTATCAAATGAAAGGATATGACAAATAAAATACAATTAGTGGTGTGGCGTCAATCCAAATTCCAAATGGCGGCCAACACAAAATGGTGGATTACATTTTTCTTTACAAAATACTCCGCATGGGTATCAAATCAAAGGGTGGAATACTATTAGCTGGGTGGCGTCATTCCAAATTCAAAATGGTGGCAAACACAAAATGGCGGATTACCTTTCTCCTTACTAGTCACTCGGTATAGGTATCAAATGAAAGGGTGTGACAAGTACCATTCTATTATCCGTGTCGCGTCATTCCAAATTCAATATGGCGGACAATACAAAATGGTGGTTTACCTTTTCCTTTACAACGCCCTCGGTGTGAGTATCAAATGAAAGTGTTTGACGAGTATAGTACAGTAACCTGTGTGACGTGATTAGGTTTATACGCTCATACCAAGAGTAATAGGACATTTTAATTGAGGCCTCAGTACCATTAACCGTCGTGTAAGGGACAAATGTACTGCCTCGCATAAGTCCTGCTCAACTCTTACCGCAGGGAATGTGTTAATCAAATAGCTTACAGAGTTATGGTACCTAGATGTAGCTTCTAAAATGAGTTTTATATTAGGCTGCGTTTTTAAAAATTCGACAGTTTCAGATACAGACCTGTTTTGATTAGATAATATTTCAAAACCTGGAAGATCGGAGATTAATATATTGAACAGGAATGGGCCTAGATGACTGGATTGGGCACACCTGAAAATATATCGATTTCCTTTGATAAAAATTAAAGTTAAATTCTTTCGGTAAGATATGATTTTATCCATTCAAGGCAGGATCCAATATTCTTAATAGGATCCAATATTCTAAGTTTTGATATTAAAATATGGTGATCAACACGATCAAAGACCATCGTCGATTTGATGACTGTTTTCCATACAACAAACTACCATAGCAATACAAAAATCTCTTAAAGCTCCAGGTCCAAGTAGAATATCCATAGAAATCTTAAATTAAAGTGGAAAGAAATTATTTCATAGAAAATACAATACATTTTAAAAAATGTGCAAAAGTTTATATTTTGCGACAGTTCAAACCATGAACTAAATATTAAAAATCTGAACTACGAGACTTGTTAAACCATTGAATTCACTAACTTTGCATGAATACTTTATAACATACATACCTTTCAATCTATCCACTAAAAATTACAAAACAGGTTTAATAAATTGATTGAAAAATCGTTTTCTTAAAACAAAAATAAAAGTACATGCACACAAACATTTTAGAATGTAATCTGGGAACAGGCAGGTAAGAAAACTTAATTGGATGTCATCAACTTAATTAGCAGATGGACTTCCACAACTTCCCACTTATTTTTGACAAATTTTGATTACAGATAAAATTAACTGTCAGAAATATTAAATGACATCCCACCACACATATCTGATGTATCAAATAATTATGTATGTTTGTATGTATTTTCTGATATTCATTTTAATTATGTAAAAATATTCTACCATGTTGTGGAACAAAATTAATAAAAACTAATTTTAACAAAATCGTGATTAATTAATTCATTTTCGTTACCTGAGACTCGAGAATAGCGTGTTCTTTCAATAGGTATGCGTGAATTGAGTGTTTAAAAATCTTGTGAAGCAAATTCTGCAATATTATTTTTTTTTGTTATTCGTAATTTTTATTAAACAATTATATTTTATGATTTTTTTCGATTTTTCTGATGTATGTTTGTATAGCGCTTTCAATTAACCACTAGAATTCAATGATACATAAATACTGAAAATTGGCCTGATAGCATCCCTGCGACCGAAAAAGACAATCGGCAACTGGACAGATATTATAAATCAGGCTTTCTGCTATCTTACTTATCCTGCAAGTATTACTTATTAACAGTTTCATATTAAAACCATTTTTTGTCGATTTTTCTAATACTTTTGGTCATCCAATGGTGCTACACGCAGCTTTAACTCTGATGACAATGCAATACAAGTATACTGTCAATATACCGGTAAATCCAATATGGCGGCAGCCTAAAAATGACGGAAGCTGGTGAATTTTGAAAGGTGTGAAGTAAAAGTTGACAGTTTGTTTTGTTTGTTTTTCAGGTGTCACCATTTCTACTACCAGTTCGTCATGTCGTATAAGCCATGGTGCAATATCCAGCAGGTAAGCTTAGCTCGAAGGATGGAATGGAAGGATGGATAGGAATAGGGGAGTCAGGGGGTGTTGGAGGAAGTGGCGATAAACCTCGCGTTTGAGCTCTTGGTTTTGATTGAGTGCGGGAATACTAACTTTGGAAAGTTGTTCCACAGACGAGTTGTTCTTGTTATAACCGAATTTTTAAATCAGAGTGTGCACGAAGAAAAGGACTGTAAACTGTGAGACTGAGCCGAGTGGGCAAGGCTTGTGTTGCGGGAGAAATGTTGCCGTGGAAATATTAGGTTACTTATTTCAATGGAGCAGTCATGGTGATAAAAGCGATACAATTTTGCAAGAGCTGCTGCATTCCTACGGCGGCTTAATGAATCTATTTAAGAGTAAATGGCGCTACCGTTCACCAATAAATTTTATAGTGCGGGTTTGCACCTTGTCCAGCTAAGCTAAGATGGCTCTTGGGGCCCCGACCCAGATATAAGAATTGTATTTGAGACGGAAACGAATGTAGGACCTGAAGAATCTGGTTCCCTGGCGGAGGACTGAAGGAGGAATTTGCAATTTTTGAGGAATCCTAAGCACTTAGATGCTTGTTTAGCAATTTGGAATATGTAGCTATTCAAGCGCAGATCTTCGACTAATGTTATGCCTAGGATGTTTAAAGACGCGAGGATGTTTAAAGAGTTGGCGATGATTCAGACAAGGTCTGGCGCGTGCTTGTGCTAAATTATCAGCAGTGCCGACGCTTGCTTTTTATGCGCCCGGTGCAGTATGCCACATTGCGCCCCATCAGTTCATATTTTGATGTCAGTGAAAGGCAATGGAAAACGTCACAAACACTCTGTGAAGTTCCTTTAATATAAGAATATGAAGGCAAGGGAACACTTTTTCATTTTGTTTTTCAAAGCTTAAAATCTAATTTTCTGAAATTGCGCCTCCGTCCAAGTGCATCATTCGCACCTATGAAAGCGCCGCCCCTGTTCGCCAGCAAAGCTGTGGAGTGAATTGGAGGGGATTGAGGGCAGGTCATTTATAAAAACTAGGAAGAGAACTGGTGTTAGAATTGTGCAGAGATAGTGTGGGAGTTGGATTCGACGCCATCCAATACTACCTTCATTGGACGACCAGAAAGAAAGCTTTTAATTCAGTTTTTTTAGAACAGAGTCTATACCAATTGCTTGGAGTTTAGCCAATAGAGCGGGATGCCATACTCTTGGAGATATCCAGAGCAACCAGGTCAGATTCTTCAAATCGGTGTGTACTTTGGTTGAGGTGCTCCGTTAGGCAAACCAGGAGGTCGCCAGTAGATTTTTTCAATCTAAAGCCGTATTGCTTGTCGTCCAATATTTGGTTGCATTCAAGACATTCTATAAGTTTTCTGTTTATTACTGTCTCCATAATTTTGGAGAGAATAGAAGTAATTGCTATTGAGCGGTAATTAATAGGGTCACTACCTTCGCATTTTTCGGTATACGGCGAAAAATGAACTAGTTTCTAAGAGTCAGGATAAACTGCGGAGAAGTAAAGTACGGAAAGTGTAAAAAGTCAGTTGCATGTCAGTATCGGATAAGGAAGAACTTTCGGCGAGCAGTGATGCATGAAGGTCGACCTTGGATTTGCTTTCTGTTAGCACCTATTTGTTGTAAATGAGTGAAGGCGTTGTATCTGAACTGAATTTCTTCCTGATGGAGGTTTCCAAGGATCAGGCCAGCAGTGGAGTTAGCCTAAGGAGTAAGCCATCTGGCTACCATCCCAGAGGTCCCGGGTTTGATTCCCGGCAGCGCCACGGTCCTTCGTCTTTTCCAATTTTCAACCTACATAACTTTCCTTCTTTCTTCTTCCCTCTTTACATTCCTGAGTCCTCCTATCATAGCCTTCCTTAGTCCTTTCTCGCTCCCCCAAAGCACATGTCATGGGTTAGTTGATGAAATTCAACTCGTTTCAGGAGGCATAACACTCCAGCTAAAGGCGAACGTGGCGCTGCCGGGATTCGAACCCGGGACCTCTGGGATAACAGTCAGGCGCCTGACCACTAGACTACCGAGACTTGATTTTGAATAGAATTCAAGTCTAGCGAAATAATTGTAAGTAAATTGGAAGAGATTTAAGTTAAGTTTTTTTGTTGTTAATAGATTTATTTGTTTATAAAATGCCTTTATTTAAGATCCCAGATTTTGTCAAGTTATTACACTCATAGAATGACAGAACATTTTCAATTAAAGCCCAAAACTGACTTTACAACCGTTTAAAGTGAAAAACAGATTATCTAAATCCCGTTGTGCATGTACTAATCATTTTTCTTTAAAAAAAAACTGATAAAAATCATGCAAATGATCGCATGTAAAGATTAGCAAAACCTTAGAAAAACGAGATCACACCACATTGCAGCGCGAGGATAATTGCACAGTCCAACCTCGCTGCTAGCTATGAAAAATTAAAGGATGGTCCCCACTGCAATGCGTCCGATTTTAATTGCACAGTAGCTGCACAGCAAAGTCGCCGCGCATTAAAACACCCTCAAGGGAAATCAACAACAATTAGACCAGCAAAAAAATTGTTTTAATTAATCCGCAGAGCTGCTACTGCATTATATACCTACAAAACGTCGCGGCCGAAGTGCATTTCCACGAACAGGTAGCTGCAGTTACACCTATTTTGATTTCAGCATTGGCACCTATTTGCGGTTCGTGACTGTGCTTTGGGGCTTGATTGCCCTTAAGGCGAGTGTTGGCATCCATCCGCAGTCGATAAATTGTCGCCGATAATTGTTCCGCATCAGTAATTAAAACTAAAAAAGCGAGTATCGAGCATGGCTGCCGTTTACCGTATTGCTGTCGCACTATCGTGATTCTCTCCCTACAAACTTTGTCCACCATATTTTATGTTTTGTAGTAAATGTCGAGGGTTGATGACAAATAATTACTTTCGTTGTTTTTAAAGGTAGTACGCAGTTTCCCTGGGGATATTGTTGCTTGAAAATGCTCCGCCTTCGAGGTTTTGCTGTTTTAATGTTGATTTCGTTGTTGATGTTTGCGGAGTGTAAACAGTTTCTCATGAATTATTGGTTTAGAAAGTTGTTTTTCTTGAATCTTTGTAAAGCTAGAGATTAAAGCACCCAAATACCATCCAACAGATCCATGGCTCCCACTTCGCAGCATGATTCTTCGTCTTTCTAGTTCTCCCGCCAAGTAGCTTTCCTTCTTTCTTGTCTTTCCTCTTTACAAGAATTCCCTGCCCTTCCTCCTGCCATCGTCCTTAACTATAATAAGTAAGGAAGTAGCTCCTGTTCAATACCCGAAGTCAGCGTCCGGTCGCGATAACGGCTCGGCTCGTTTACAAGCTACTAGCCGGCGAGTTTAGAAGACGGCGAGTCAGCTAGTGCGATAGTTACGATGGCACACAAACCTTTCCAATCGCTGAGTAGCCAACTAGCTCGAACTAATTCCGTCATTTTGTAGACAACATAGATATATGAATACCTAGATGGAAAGTAATAGAGTGGCTGTGGAGTCAAGAGGGGGTTCTTGTCCGCCATTTTGGTAGGCTCCACTTTATTCTTTTGCGCCTGAGTTTCGGTTATTAGTTCAATAATTTGTTGATAATATGTTGATAAAATGAAAAAAACAAAATAGTTTTATCAGGTTTTATACACTACATTTCAACTATATTATTAGACATTTGGTGCCTACTAAGATAGCCATCAAGACATCCGACTCATGTCTTCACGCTTGATGTCTAAGATCGCACTTTACACTCTGTCTATAGAATTCATATATCTGACAATGAAACCAAGGCAATTTGCGTGGTGACTATTGGGCCAATAGCATACTCTGTAGTCCGGTTCGGGTTCGATTGCGAAGGTAAAGCAGCATTGGACGTGGTTAGTGCTTAGTTGGGGGACCGCTTGGTAAAACAATACTTGTGTTTGGAATAGTTTCTGCGCATGCATTTATAAGATTACTTGCTCTATAATTCTACAAAGTATCGTCCAGTCCCTGTTCCCACATAACAGGAACAGGGACAGCCTGCCTGCAGTACACGTTTATGATGCAGATATCCTAGAAGTAGAGGAGAAAGAAATTTTAGAAGCCGCGAGAGGCGAGAGTCCAAAGAAACAGAGAAAATCCAAGAAATGCAAAGAGAGATAGCATCTAGGTATCTAGACACCTAAATTGTTCCGACTGTGGTGAACAACCTTGAGGAATCCTTTTTAAAGGTTATGGTGATGACGGCAGGCTGAAGTTATGCCTTTACGGCTCGTACCGGTCGGGATTTGAACGTCATGAAAAAAGGGTGGTGAGTTTAGTCAGTAGAAATCTGACACGTCTGTCTCCTGTCGTTGGCATGGTCTTAGGCAAACGGTCGCTCGCACACATTCCCTGGTGCTGGACCGATGGAAGATTATCATCAATCCCTGGTTTAAAAAAGGACTTGTGTAACTAATAAATTGGGTAGCGAGCTTCGTCTAATTCCTACAAAAAAAGCTTGGACGGTAGGTCCCTGATCCGATGGTCCAACTGTACGGATCTGGTGAGCATCTTTGAGCGACTCATTTTAAGGGTCGCGTTGATGACGCTAGGCTGAAGTAATGCCCTTACGCCATACTGGACTTAAACGTCACGCAAAATCTTTGAGCAGTTTAGTCTTAGTTTAGTTTTAGGTAATAAAAAGGGTGATATCTAAGCTTCTTTTTTGAAATAAGCAGTTTTTAAGTGGCAGTGCTATGTTCAGAAATGAACCTTTGTACTGCCAGTCCGTTATGACTAAGTCCGCCGTCGACTGGTCCCAAGTCCAGGATGTGAAAGGAGGAAGGTGGTCCACCTGCCTGCCAAATTGACCAGATTCGTGGAAATGAAGAGAGGCAAGAAACTGCATTTTGTAAAGCGGCACCGACAGCAGCGTATCCGTTGCGAGGACTTCCCGCTCGGACCGCCATCTAATGAAGAATAAAAGAAAATAGTGCAATATCTAGCAGCAAGCTTAGTACAGGAAGGAGATAGGTTAAGGGTTATGACGGTTCGGGGGGTGTTAAAGAAGGTGGCAGGCCGCGATGAACCCTACATTTTAACTCTTGAATGTTGTGGGGAGGCCGGAAATAATGACTGCGAAAGATTATTCCACAGTCAAGTGGTTCTATTTAGAAACGAATTACTGTCTTGTTGAGTGCCCGAAAAGACGGGCTGCAAGTGTTGGGCGTGAGAGGAGTGAGCTTATCTGGTGTAGAGGCAGGAAAACGTTTATTTCAATGGATCATTCAGGGGCGGCGCTTTCATGGGTGCCAATGGTGCACTTGCACCGGGCGCAATTTTTTAAATTACGATTTAAAAAAGGATGATATGTAAAACTGTAATAACAGAAATTCAACGGACTCTACCGGCTAAAACGTTACGATTTACTGCACCCACCCACATGATTTTTTATTTGTTTAACCAAAACCAATCAACAGCCAGGCGCTTTGTAAAATTAGCAAATAGAGCATGTTTACCAATTTTATTGTTAATTCATTTTCTTCAAATTAGCTCGCATTATTTCTCGCATCCCCCGAGTGTTCATGCCTTGTTTCACTGTCCTTTACTGCGATAAACAAATGAAGAGCTAATGGGGCGCAAAATGGAATTATGCACCGGGCGCAAAAGACCCAAGCGCCGGCTCTGGCTACATTTTTACGGTGGCTCAAGGGGCGGTTGTGGAGCATCGATTAGTTTAAGGGCCTTTTTTGGATTTAATCTAACCGCTGAGATACATCTAAAAACCTGTTAAGTGTTATTTTTTGAAATGAGGAAGTTGTATTAACTTTTGCTTTAAAAATGTAATTTGGGTTTCCGCAAAGTGGGAAATGCTGTCCACTGATGAGCAGCCTCCAAGGAGCCCGTCGAGCAGGATAACCTAGAACAACGTGGAAGAGAACTCTATTAGTAGCTGGGCGATCCTGGAACAACTGGACGATCCTGGACAGTGCTTAGAGCTGTTGTACAATATAGAGTCCTCTGGAGGGCAATTGTTTCCGCCCTATGTCGCATGATTAAAGGGGAATAAGTCAATTAAGTCAAGCAAGATGAGCACGAAGTCAATGATTTGGCACTTAAAAATAGTCGATAGAAAATCAGAGGTTTTGTTGACATTACGCAAATATCGTTTGGATCGATTCAATCAATTTTGAAAGCCCTTTTGCTCCATTCTTCTGAATTAGTTCAGTCTATCTTCTGGCTATTCCCGAAATTAAAAAGCCGCCCTAATGATATCCTTTTGAGCCGAGTCGAAGAACGTTTTGGAGGCTATTCCGGAAATCGTCTGCAACTACTGTTTCGAAGACTGGAAAAATGTATGTAGGTATAAGTGAAAAGTACCCGTAGGAGCTACTTTTTGATGTTGTTTCATAGGCTGCATTCGAAAATTCAGCCAGCTGCGTAGAATTGGCAGTATCGCCCGGCTGTTGCGGCTTGATTTTTTAAATGATGTGATGTGCTGCCAACTCTGCGCAACTGGCTGAATTTTCGAATGCAGCCATGTATCTTATTTTCTTATTAAGTAGAAATGCAAAATTTACGCACGTGCACAGTACAAAATCTGCTTCAATATTTTTACAAGATAATTTTCAATATTGTTTCTTACATTCATCCACAGATAGCACTATGATCTCCAGCTGCGAATATTATTACTACACAAGATTTGGTCAAACCGCAAGGCAGTCGCTGAGTATTCAAATAGGTTTCCACAATAGAACACGGTCAAAAGTTACAGCAACGCGAAAGGACCCGAAGTTAATTAATTGACTTGTAGTGTGTCATACCTGTACCACCCACAACGCAACAATAATGGACACCACGGCTGCAAGATGATTGCGTTAATCTTTCCACAAAAGACCCCCGAAAAAAAGCTCCTTTCAAATATTTCTCAAAAAATTTTCCTATTCAAAACGCAATTAATTCCCCGTAATCCAAAGAAAAAGCAGCAGAAAAGGTAAGAAATGAGGCAAAAAAAAAAACAATGAAATTACGGTACCTCCTGGAATTTTGTAAACTGTGTAAAGAAAGGCACACGACTCACGACTCGCAAGTGTAAATGGTGCTAATTGCATCAGCAAGACACCAACCGATGCCAAACAATCGAGCAATTAGGAAGTAACAACAAAGGCCCAGGCAGGCGTAAGGTGAAGGTGGGTCTAAACAGGTACTCAAACATCAAACAATGGCCAGTTCAGGTGAGCAATTAAACCCAGTTCGATTGTATTACCACGGAAAATCTCAAAAGTAATCCCGAGCACCCCGAGCCCCTACCGGCCGCCGCGGCTGGCGAGCTCTTTTCAGGCCCGCAGTCCGAGCCCGATCAAAGGGAATCAGTCGAAATCGAATGCGCATAAATAATTACGAAACTCGTCGATTTGTAGCGCTTTTATCACTGGCCGAGAGGTGAGGAATCAAAGATACCGATCTCGGCCCCCTGCCGGGAAGATTTGTATTAAACAGTCATCACACTGCTGCGTTTTATCCGTTTCCCGGATCATTTGTAACACTCCGCTGTATCGGCCGGCCGGGATGCATCTGAATGCGGCCGCGATCGAACACGGTGCACTGACGGAATGCCACAGGTAGAGGTGCAGGCAACACGCAAATAATGAGCTGACGGCGCACATAATTAAACACCTTGAATAAATATTGGAGTTGGTTCTAGTTTATGCTCCTTTCCCGTGCATAGAGCCAGGGCTGCTGAAGAATTTCCGGGCTTTGTGGATGCTGTTATGATACCTTTCTGCCGTGACTGGTAATTTTCGAATGACACTCAATTTCACGCTGCATTGTGGGGAGCTGTGTGAAAATTAATAGAGAACGAAGGAAAATATTAGTTTATGCATAGACCAAGATGGAGATCATTATTTTTTCATGGACGAGTCTGCGGGACATGTGACAGCGCAATTAACTCAAAAAGGATCAATTTCATTTTAAAATACATTCGTTGAGTTTTTATTCCTTTGGGCAGTGTTATTAGTGCGACGGCCTTTCCCCTTTGAAGATTTGGAAGGATTGACTATATCCACAAGTAGCGATGAGCAAAAATGGTCTTGGTCTTGCAGTCTTGACTTGGTCTTGCATATTTAACAAGACCAAGAACAAGACCGAGACTTAGCCGTGCTCGCAAGACCAAGACTATATCAGCCTAGTCTTGTTCTTGCGTTTGCTCATCACTAATGTTGCATCCTATTGAGTAATTCTTTTTTGTTCATTTCCGCCTTAGCTTCTGATTAAGGAATTTAGCTTCTCCTCCACTTTAGTCAGTAGATCAAACGATCGTACCATTATAGTCTAAGACGTTCGTTGCTCTTAGCCGTGCCTTTAGCTGTAGGTTACAGTGCAGCAGTTTGCTCGGCTAATCTCCGGCAATCCAAAAGGACATCGTCTGTGTCCTCTGTCACAATGAAGAATTCCAGGCTTTGCGTAGACTCATTTTGCCGGTATGCTCTCGTAACTCACCTGTGGGTTCATCGACCTTGTGTAGATTCATTCTACTTCCTTTGCCACTACTGAAATAAACGTCACTTCCAAATTCTGTTCACTTCCCTAGCTTCTTCTTTTAGGTGTTACTCAATTAAATTGAGTGGGTTAGGGTAATTGAAATATGATACGAAGAGTTTCATACTAAGGACATTAATGTATCGTCAAATACAGCATCAACGCTTGAGTGGCAACACTCCGAACCTGTCCAAACACCATCGTACGCTTGACATTGGGCATTCGTAGTTCAAGTAGCGGCCACACAATACGTTCTACCATCAAACGTCCAACGTTGGAAAGTGCTCATAGCATCGTTTAGAGCCGGCTTTTGCTGAAAACTAGGATATGTAATTTATTTCCCTCCATAGCCTCTGGGTAAAAACCTCCTCACCCATGGACATCGTGAACGGACTTTGGCAACGAATTTTCATTTTTTTTATGTGACACACTAGAGACTTAGGAAAGGTCCCTTTGTACTGTCGACCATGTATTTATTTTTGAAATGTCGAACAGCAGCTCTAGTCGGAAGATAGAGAGAGAAGTGAAGGAAAGAACTGTCACAACCTAGCTGCGGTTTTTTTTTATTTTTTTTTTGTATTTTCACCTACTCCCAACCATTTCGCGACTCTGACATCGGGGCATCGAGAACAACTCGCTGGAGTGTTATGTCTCCTGAAACGAGTTGAATCTCATCAACCAACCGATGACATGCGCTTGGTGGAGCGGGGAAGAGAACTAGTGAAGGCTATGAGTGCTATGACAGGAGGAATCAGGAATGCAAAGAGGGAAGAAGAAAGAAGGAAAGTTATGTAGGTGGGAAATTGGGGAAGGCTAGGACCGTGGCACCGCCGGGAATCGAACCCGGGACCTCTGGGGATTGCAGTCAGGCGCCTTACCCCTTGACTACCGAGGCCACATAATAATATAATAATAAACTTATAATAGCTAAAGGATTGGAGCTGCAATGCTTGCCCTTTATAGCCTCTACCCCTTCGCCTATATCCGCAGGCCGTATCAGAACATCAACATTGGCAGCGTGCAGTAAATTAGGGCATGAGATAAAAATGCAGCACGCTGCAATCAAAAGTATTTCAATTGGCTGAGGCTGGTAAAATGACAAGCAAAGCAGCGTGCTGCATGTGCATATCATGTCTTAAATTTGCAGTACGCTGCATATTTGAGGTTCTGAAAGGGCAACGTCACTTTCTTCAACGTCGTTGAAATGTCACTTTCTTCAACTCAAAAAACTTGTCACGAATCACGACTCGACTTTTCAGCACAGGAGCCACAGACTCGAGTTTCATCGCTTCTTGTGAACCGTCCTTCCAATTTCCCAGCGTTAAAAGAAAAATCTGACGAGTTTCAAGGTGCGAATGAAACCAGTTCACTACCATGAAAAACCTAAGAGAATCGATTTAAAAAACGTGTATTTTGATGATTAAGGAAAATAAGGGCGACATACAGGCCAGTACACGGTGTGCTCTGTAACCTATGTATATGTTCACTTAGGCACCGCGTAACCATACTCCCTCATAACCCACTTCTCTACATTTGGTATGAGTCTATAAGTCCATTCGCTCTTAGTAGACCCGACCCACTTCCTTTGACATGTTGCGATGACTTGATCCACGTCAAAATCCGTGGCACTACCTTAAGCTCCTCCCTTGCAAATTCCGGATTCTACTCTCTGCCGCCAGAATATCGATAGAGAAAATTCCATGTCGGAGTACACAGCATGTTCGAAGGGCACTTTGCCGCCAGGTATACCTAAGTTTTTTTTTTGTTTTTTTGGTGTAAACTTTTTCCGTTGTTGATTAGCAAGCAACATTGTTCATTTGTCGGGGTTGAACTAAAACTATGAAATAAGATCATTGTGAAACTCGTGTGCATATATCTCCTAAGGAACAGTTCGAACCAATGAAACGAGTTAAAACCCAAGGCCCTAGCAATATACAGTCTAGTTAAATTTACATATTTTCCGAATTACATTCAATTTTCAATTCGAGAAAGTCAACTCGGTTTTCCATAAACCTTTTGTTCTCTCCATCATAACAAATTATAGAAACATAAACAACAAAAACCAAACTCGGAATAATTTTTGCACCTTAATACGGGGGATAAAAGAACACGAAAAACACCTTCCAGGGGGGAAATCATGCTTAGAGCATTTAACAGCAGAAAATGGAACACAATAAAGGGCCGCGGTCGTTTATGTTTTGAATAAAATCAACGAATAAAGACTGCGTCCGTCATAAAAATTCACCACCTAAGGCCATGCCGACGCTGTGAATTTTCGTGCCTGATGATTTATTTCGCACCTTAGCGAATTTTAATGTGATGAGTGGTGATTTGAATATTTCGAGGATATATTACGAGATTTTGAGAGGAGCTCTCTCAACCTGTTTGGGGATCTCGTGCAGCACAACAGTTTCGGAAGGTGTTATAGTGGATGGTAATTAAATTTTCGAATTTTAATTATAAATGAAGAAAGTAGCTGAAATGGAAACTGTACATATTTGATGAAATGGAATTTTGCTTTTTAATAATAAATTAATTTTTTAGTGAGGCTACAAAATGTATAAGCAGGTTGTTTGATGTTAGTGCAGATGCAACGAGTAAGGCAAAATAATTTCAGAAAAATAGCATCAAATGTAGTTAAATTTTGTAAAATCTGAGCAAGTTTTTAAACTAGGAGAGAAAATAATAAGTTAAAGATGACTAAATTTCAAAAATATTCGCTTAGCCTCCCTCTCACCACCATTACTCTACCTTAGGTTTTCTTTGTGACAGATTCATCAAAGAAAATCGCGGTCAGATTACACTTATGTCGCCCACATCCCAAGTAAAAACCACACGGGTATCCACCCTAGCTGAAATCTTAAAAATACGCCCGCCCGAAGTATTCCCGCATATATTACAGAAATGAATGCAGTCAAAATCGATCATACCAAACACGAGTCTCGTTTTGCAAAGCGATCCCCAACTAAGTACTAACCACATCCAGCGCTGCTTGACCTGTATAATCGAACGAGAACCGGTCTACTGAGTACGCTTAATGACACCCTTTATTTTGTAAAGTCCCAATTCTGCTCCCTCTAGTATAAAAAACTGTGAGCTTGCAGTGGTGCAGACGAGTCTTATTTTTACTCATGCGTACCGTGCATGTTTCGGGTGCTAAGCAGGCATTTTTACCTTGCGCGTGCCTGTTTCAGGTTTTGGCAAATCCAAGAATCTAACCATAACTTTTAAACTTTTAATATAAGCTATTTTTGGCCACCCTGCATAACATTAAGCAGCATTTCGGACGTTATAGCAGCTATTCCGGCTCGTATTCTAGCTTTGAGTTCGTCAATGATCTTCGGCTTGCTGACACAAAATGTACTTTTTGATAAGTCTACAGAAAAAAGTCTGGTTTCATTAAATCGAAGAACGAGGAGGTCACTTTAAATCACCAATTCTCGGTACAACGTGTTTCAGGAATTTGCGCTCGTAGTGACGTAGTGACGTAGGTCTGACAAGGTGCGTCGCCTTATTGAAAATGGAAGTTCCTCAGACCTTTTTCACGCATTCTCGGAAACCCAAAGCACACCAACATCAAACGATAGCAGTTCGACAATTTCTTCAACTTTGAAGAAAAATGGGTCGATGCTGGGTTTTGAGCACACTCCAGCCCAAACTGTGACTTTCTGTTCGTGCAGTGGTGTTTCGCGAGTGACGTGTGGGTTATTTATTTTTCAAATCCTACGGTTTGGTTATTGACTCTGTCAGAACGGCATTCCCATATTGCAAGCGACGCATCTACAATTTCAGCATATTCTTTCATGCGCATGTCTACTATAACAAATAGCAATTAAACCTATCCTCTGGGGCAACACCTATGCTCAATAATTAAAGTCAGTGGTCAAATGTTTCATGTACTTAGATATGGGTTTTGATTTTTCAGAGTATGAGGGATTTGATAAACATCACACCCCCCGTTCTACAAGAACGTATCGTCCGAAAGTTTAATACCTAGATATTATAATCATACCACTAAACCATCATTCATTCCAAATTTTGTTCACAGCAAATAGAGAAGAACCTCATTTCCAAATACAAATTACTCAACAAATGCCATTCTTACATGACTAAGTTGCATTTTTCCCTAACGAAAGAAAATTAAACGAAATTAACTATGCCCCCAAAAAAGTACAAAAAAAAATACCTAAATTTAACCTCAATTTCTATTCATAAATCTTACCGTGATTTACAAAATCAAAATCAATTTATCTACAATTTACCGATGATAATTGAAAACATCGACATAAAATCAAAATTTCGTAGATTAAACTCAAAACATTTTCACACTCTGATAATCTGGGAAAAAATTTCCCATGCCAGCCGATCATCCCCTAATATTGGTTCTGTTCTGATCAAGTCAATGATTCTAATCTGTGAAATGACCGGATTTAATTGATCAATTGATTAATCGAGCGTTGAAAGATCACAAAAAGATCATTAGTCCATATAAAAGCGAATCGAAATGATCTTTAGAGAGTATGATCCTATCCTTAGCTGTGATCTTCGATGGTTAATAAAAAAAATCCGGAGGAGACGTGGATCATCTAACCAGCTAACCGTATTGGTTTCTAGCAGCCAGGCCCCCGATCTATCGATCATTGTTTCTACCTGGATCTACAGGAACGTCAATCAAAATTAGAAATGGAAACGTGAGACAGAAGTGAAGAAGGTTTTTCTTCAAAATTGATCACGGTCCCTCTTAAAATGGTGTGCTCGAAGGAATTTTAATTCTGTCGATCATAGCCTCGGCTGCCGATAAAAGGTATTCGTTATGGGATCAATTTTTGATCGACAAGTGAGAAAGTAATTGATTATTATTAAACTCTTTCTTTTAAGTGGGCTAATTTTTAACAGCAGCTAATGTTATGATAGATTAAGGAGTTCTCATTTCGGGCATAAATTCAATGTGTTACAAATCGGTGAAGATGAGGCAATAGATTATTTTTTTAAAGGTATTGGCTTCTTACACAGGTGTGTAACAAAAAATCCAATTTCTATTTGTGTGACCAATGCAAGAAAATTTGACGAATATTGAACTTTTTTGATAGAGGTTTACATATTACCCTATATTTTTGTAACCCTATTAGATATTATTCATGAATAAGGCAGCTGATACCACTCGAGTAATTCTGCCAATTTACATTGTGAACGTTCAAACTTGAAACCACCCGTAACAAAGATTTCGCACTCCGGATGGAGGGATAAGAATTCAAAAATAGCGTCAAATGGTAATGAGGCTTCGTTACTGATATTAGGCCACCTGTAAAAAAACAGAAGAAAATGACGTGCTTAGGAAGTAAGATCATTCTGACAGATTTGAGAACTTTTCGTTGTGGGAAGATCATCACCTATTAGTCTCCAAGATCTGAAAAAGCGCAAAGTCTGACGATGCTATTTGTGACGAACGGTCTATTTAATTGCATACTTCAATAGGGAGACTCCCTGAGCGCCCATTGGAGATTTGGAATGATAAACTTCATACAATTGCTCACAAATACTTGACAATGTGGCTGCTTCAGTACCATCTGAACGTTTATTTTCTAAATCGTCAGGGGATTGACTACAGTTTAGTGATGCAATGTTAGAAAAGTACTCGATTTTAAGAAAATATCGACAATCTCGATGTATTGCATCGATTTACATATTTTCTAAGTGGACACTCCTATGTTATATACTCCTTCTGAAAGGCTACCCTGTTCCTAATGTAATGGCCGCTATGAGGGTAATTATGCACTAAAGTGTATCCTGAAATTTGGGCTTCACTTAATGCGAGAGAAAGAATATTTAGAAAAATGGCACATCACGGAAAATAAATTTGTTTGAAATTCACGAATGTCAAGAGATCTAAGCAAATATGTTCATATCGTGACTCCCCATGCGCAATGCTGCAAATCTCAATCATAGCCGACAAAGAAAGGGTTAACAGGAAACATTTTGCTAGAATGTTATGCCTCCTAAAGCAAGGAGAAATCCATCAAATGCTTCTAACGCCGGCGATGCCGAAATCGGGCTGTGGGAGAAGGGAAAGAACTTACTTATGCCGTCTGTCTGATAAATCCACTATTCCGGGTGTTGACGAAATCTTCACTTGATTTTTAAACATGACACAGATTAGTTTTTCTCGATCATGATCCTCGTCAACCGACCACAAAACCTTTTTCGGTGTTTTTCCATTGTAGGACTTGTTATCACATGCGGATAAGATGGTAGATGGTATGGTTACTATGTGCGGATTGCACTGAAATGGTGCAATATTTCTCATGAAATATAGGAAAACAATGGGAATCTCAAAATCGACCACCTATATAATTAAAAAGGCATCTTGGCGTATTTATAAGCAGGGGCGTGCTTGAGTATATAGCCTCCTGCGTTCCAATGCATATGACCGACCCCATGGTACCATCATATAAAGAAAACAAGGAATTTTTAATTAGAAAGTAAGATTTATGCATAGCGTTACGACGATCAAATGTGTATATTATAATGCGGGACATGATTGAACCCATAAAACCTTGCAATATAAGTGGAGCCTATATAAGGCTTGGTGTTGCAGACGAATAAGTGGCCTTTGTCTTGCGCAAGAACTAGACGAAGAATGCAAGAGCAAAACCATTTTTGAACATAACTAGATAAAAACCTGAACCTTGTTCACTTAAGGTCGATCCACACATATCCGTGACGTGTCGGCGACTTCAGTGCATTACTAGGAGCTTCAGTGAAAAAAATTATCGGTACAAACAATTACATGCAAACAACCTTCAAGGGTCCGTGAAAAACACAAAAAATACGTTGCCACCGATATTTTATAATTTATTCAAATAATTTTTAAATTTAATGGAAAATTTTATAAGAATTCAACAGAAATTTGGGCAAAATTTATTTGAAATACACTCAAACTTGTTTCTGGGCGAACACTTTCAGAAGAGTCCACCTGGGGCGAATTCACTCTCTCCACGCTAAATTTTATGATGCACTTGAGATAACTGTCCAAATTTTAAAACTAAAATGTCAGACCAGATGCTATTGAACATTTAGAACTGATACGGAAAAAGACACGGCTGTGTGAATGTCAGTGAAAAATGCGTCACGGAAGCCACTGATATGGACACCATCGACTCCGTGACGTTACGAATATGTGTGGATCAATTTTTTTTTCGTATTTGACGCACTTTCCTTGGGGATTTAGCTACCTTTTATTTTGGCACCGCCCTGTGTATAAGATGAAGTGGTTTGGAGCTTTAATTCGTCTAGATGATCTTAGAAGGCAATTCTGTAGGCAACCGCCCCGTAGGACAACCAGTGTGTAAATGTGACGCTGGTGGGACAACATAAGAAAGGACTCGACAAAATGTATCCCTACAGGTGAAGATTAGCGTGGAACCGTGGACGTGGAAGGCGCAAATTGAGAAGGTTAAGACTCGTTTTTGGGTTGCGATGCCATATGATGATGATGATGACGATGATGATTAATCAATGAATCTAAAAAATAATAATTTAATATCCTCCAAAAATAATTTTAATAATTATATTCACAACAGTAAATTTACAACAATAAATCTTACTCTCTAAACTGAATCAGAATCTTCATGAAGCCGCATCGAATGCGCCCTTGCCGAGCCATTCACTCCCCGAAATAACGCCCTCCACGCAACTGGTTTGCAGCATCTTGTAATCCTTAGCAGGAACAGTGCTATAATTAAAGCTAAAGTGGTTATAACTAAAATAGCGATTAAATTGTTTTCTCTTTTATAATATGCCACTGAATGTTTCCCGTCTGCAGCTTCTGTTGGAATATCATGGTTTAGACTAGTATCAATCTCGGTTGTTTCAGATGGACTAAGAAGACCACACGGGTTGGTTTCAGGTTCGTTATATTCATCCTGCACCCAACTCATTCTGTTAGCAGATAAATACTCCATTATTTTTGTTAGTTTGGCGCAGGTTAAATCATTGAAGTTTAAACCAAATGTTTCCAGGTCTGGTAGATATGATTTCATATCGATATTCTCCATTGTTAGATTGTTGCCATTCAAGTACAATTTTCGTAATTTTTTTGCTTCGGTGAAAATCTCAAAGTCGTTGATGTGCAGGAAGTTCTGCGATAAGTCCAGCTCGAACAGCTCATCTTGAAAGGTAAAATGTTCTTTCGTTAAGTTCGATAAGTGTGTGCTCGTCAGATTGAGAGATTTCAAGTTCGGGAACTGATACAGCGCGTCAACTTCCAAGCTCTCGATTTGATGATTGTACGAAAGGTCAAGATTGACCAGATTGTGCATGCCGGTGAATGATGAGAGGGATGCGAATAAGTTGTTATGAAGTCTCAGTTCGGTTGTGTGACTTATGTCAGATATGTCTAGCTGGCTTAATTTGTTGTTTTCTAAACTCAGGCTTATGACGCTGCCATTGATGTAGCAACGTGACAGAGCGCAGTCGTTAGCTACTAGAAAATTGACGGATTGAGTATGAATTTCACTGATCGCGTTGAAGGATATATCGAGGATATTTAGGCGTGGTAAATGTTTCAAACTGTTTCCTTCGAATACGATGATTCTGTTATTCGCTAGGAGTATTGTTTGTAGTTTTAGATTTTGTTCAAACACTGTGTTATCGATCTTCTCAATTCTGTTAAAGCTCAAATCGATGTATTCGAGGGACAGAAGTGAACTAAGCAAGTCGTTTGGTAGCTCACGAATGTAGTTGTTACTCAAGTCTAAGTACTTCACTTTTCCGGCACCAAAAAATGAGTTTGAATAGAGTTTTGTCACATAATTACTCCCTAGTCGAAGATCCTCTAACTTGATCAGTTGATTGAATACTTTGTTTGGTACTTCTCCTATTTGATTGTTCGACAGTATCAAAGTCTGAAGCGAACGACTGTATCCAGATAAGTTTCGTGTGAAGTTCTTCAAGTTGCATCTCTCTATCACCAACAGTTTTATCTTGTTCGAATTCGCCGAAACAGCGGGAATACTCGCGAGTGCAGAGTCCCTTATAACGATCCCTTCAATGCCGCTACTATCACCAAACTGTATCACATCCAAATCAGACGTTGACAAATTGAAATTTCTTACAAAGCAAATTTTCTGATTTTTTTCACATAACTTCGAAACTTGTATATTTCCGCCAAAAGCCACCCGCGAAAACACCACAATAATAAAAACTGATATGAAAACTTGTTGCAGTCGCATCATCGTGAAGATCTGTGATGTACTACGACTGGCCACGATAAGCACACTGATCGGAACTACGTGTTTGTGTTGCCAAAAATATAAAAATTGTTTAGAATTATCTCAAAGCCCAAACAAAAGTAAAAATAACTATTTATATATAGTGGGACAAGCTTTCCGCTTTTGAGGAGCCCTCAATGTTTTTCTGCTGTCTTCGAGAGATCGGTTTCTACTTTAGATCAGCACAAAAAGTATTTATTAAATATTTTGCACATGTCTACCCATGTGCGCGCGCGTATTGTAGGGTGCGCGACTTGCAGGAGGCTCGTGAAATATGGAAGCAGCAAGTCATTTTGATAAGAAGAAGTTGATTGAGCAAGTGCAATTAAATTTGCTACAAATCGCCCTCGAAATGTGAGTGAAATTTCGTGGCATTGCGCGGCGGCGCAAATCAAAAGGAGATTATGGATTTTTTTAATTTTCTCAATTGATAATTACTACGAGAAAAAGTGCGGGAAATCTTGGCATTAATAAAATAAGTGACAAGAAAAAATAAAACATTTTGTGATGAATTGGAAATGCCGAAATATTTTGTGTGTGTGATTTTTTTTATTAGAATTTTTTATGATATCGAATTATTAAAACCTTAGCTTGGTTGTAAAAACACGATAGATGTCCACTTTATGGGAAATTTGATAAATAAATCTTAATTAAAAATTATCTTCAACTAATTCCTCAAATGTCCCCGCTGATGACACTTCTAAACCACTCAGCACCGCGTCTCAACCTATCGTTTTGTCGATTTTGAGTGTTATACAGGCCTATAGAATCATCGTTCGTCATATAAATCACTTAGAAATATTTTCTTATTTTTCGAGATTTCCTCCGCATCTTCCGTAAAAAAATCTGCGACATCGCTTCTGGGAGGAAGTTCTATGGCAATGACTCATATCGGCATTAAGCTTCTTTTGTAAACAACTCCTAAAGTTAATTCTAATGGGGTAACCACGCTTACGACTAACGACGAAATTTCGTTGTCATGTAACATACATAGTAACGGCGACATTATTTCTTTACACTAGACAAAAATGGATCACATGGAAAATTAAAAATAAAAAATTTCTATATATATTTGAAAACAAGAAAACGGGGGTGGTAAGTCCGAGAAATAAATCAAGAGAGACATTTGTATGATACACTAGCTGACTCGACAGACCTAGTCCTGTATAAATTTCAATAAGTTTTGTGAATTTGTGAAAAGTTATTGGAAATATGTAAACAAACCCGAATGAAAATAAAAAATGGGCTAATGGCGGGCGAATCACGGCCGCTTGGCTTTTTAAGGGAGATATGACGGCCGTAGAAGTTTTACCCATTTTTAATGGGAGTACATGCGGCCTCACGACAACTAATTTTAAACAAAAGATTTAAATGGCCAAGAACTAAGCTGTGCACGCGGGCACTTCACGGGCAAATTTGAGTCAAAAAAGAATCCATCAAATGTATTGTTGAATTTGTTTTATGGGGACTTGAACATTTTCGTTATGTACAATAAATGTACGATTTATACTACAAGATTATCGATGCGCAAGGGAACGAATCTGAAAAGGTAAATGACAGAGGATTGTGTTGCAATTACCTTGGAAGTGAGCCGGAAATTGTCCCGATCCTCATTTATTGGGCCAAATCATATCATTTGGAAGCAACTATTGTTTTTCTGTATTTGTGTCAGGAAATGTGTGGAATCTGTTCCTGTTCCAGAAACTAATGAGGGCAAGGGTGCTGGTGGCGGGGTTTCAATTCTATATGTCAATGCCTTAAATATGGGCAAACAACACACATCGACCCAACAACAACGGATTAGTCTGCACTATTATAGTGTCACGTTGAATGCAGCTCGATGAGTATCCAGAGCAACATTTGTTTGTCTTCTTGCAGGGCTATTCAAATTCATTCTCTCGCAATTATTTTCTACAGACCGATGATGTCTCACTCTATTGTAGTGTAATAATCGAATAAAGCATGACAACAAAAAAACCCTCGCATCAAAATAAATAAAAACAAAATATTTAAACTCGATCGTGAACTTGACACCGCAAGTCACGGGTAAGTCATTTACAGAAAGAACAAAAAAACTGCGAAGCAGAAACACTACACTATTTACATCACCTATTGCATTGTCCTTTTCTTTTAGTGTAAGTGCTGAATGTGTATGTGATAATCGATTCCATTCAATTATAAATTACATACATATATGTAAATTTATTTGTCGTCGCGAAACCACACAAAAGTAAAAACTGATGTATAAAATTACATCGTCATTGCATCGTTTAGTCTAATGCCTCCAAAAGCACAATATGCCACGCGAACAATCACGAATCAACCGAAAATACACAATGGATTCATTCTATTGTTACTATACAAAATTTCAAATTATCATTTAAGTTGGAATGCTTTTTTCCAGATTTTCTCACAGCCCCACTTAATTGGACTAAAACTATCCTATTTTTCAATCTGGAACCACCCAAACACATTTCCAAATTTTCATTTAAATCGTTTGGGCGGTTTCGAAGATTGGCTTGTACGAACATCTTGACACGTAATTAAGATATCCCGCCAACTGGGTTATTGGAATTGCTACGATTTAGGATGTAGTTGCACATCCTATGTTTGCCCACAAATTGGTTTGCAAAATGACTTTTTAATTAACTAGTTGGAAATAAAGTAAGCACTTTTTCTATATATCTTTCAATATCTTCGTTTAAGATATGCATTGGAAAATTTGTTCGTTATGAAATTCTCTAAAAAAATGAGCCCTGATAGAGGTCGCTAGGTGCAATTGTGAGCTTGCAAATAGCTCCTAAAGTTTTCAAATGACGTTATTTTCACAATTTCACTCACAAAGAACTGAGCAGATATGGCTTTTTTTAAATACGTATATATACAAAACAAATGTTTTTTGAAATTTTCCCGAGATATATTTAATTTCACGACAATAGAGGAAATGACCAGGATACAATATGGTCAAGTTCTTCCATTTGAAGCTAGTATGTGGAGATTTTTCGATTTCCCAACTCTTGAACAACCTGCATACAGCTGACCGTAAAATGACACTTAGTTGGTAAAAATTCGTCCGCCATATTGGACCCAAAATTTAAAATTTGTAAGTTTTGATCATACATTAGTTATTTGCAACCTTAAAAACCGCCAGATACCGATTTCATGAAAATCCGGACACAATTAGCATTTTGAAAATCGGGCTTCGAGGTGCATCATGGAAGATCCTGACGCACCTTCATGCAAAATTTCGAAGCTTTGCAATGACTGGTGCGTTCGCAATAATGCATTATATACACGCAAATATGCAGAAACTGTCTTTTATTAATATATGTATTTAGATATGTATACTTATGCTTAAAATCTTATACTGTTAGGGTAGAAACATTGCAACAATTTTGCCATTTCGTAATTTTCATTGATACTAGGGTATTCACAAACAAGATGGTTTGCATTGTTTCCCGCAAGTGGGATTTTTCAAAACAAAATTGACGAAAAAATACAAAATTTCACAATTTTCAATTCGATTTTTTCACATATTCTCTGATTCTTCGATTAACTTACTATTTTGTAGTCAAACCCTAGAGTGTCCTTCCTTCTTCATGTCTTTATTAATAAAACAAACGAATATCCAAACTGACAGTACCACCAAAGCAGACTTGTTAATTTTCACCATTCCGAGTGTACCCAGAAAAGACCTTCAACAATTTTATTAACACGCTAAAAATGCAAAAATCCAGTTGCAACATGGAAATAACTGCAATCTATTAACTTTCTTATAGAAAACAAATTAAACTCCAGGCATATTCTCTCTTAATTAACTCATCTATAACTTACCTAACCAGAATCTTGATACAAAAAAAAAAACGTTCATTATTTACAATTCAATTACGGCGTTATGCTTAACTTCAACTCTACAATCCACGGTGCATCTGCAAAAATGCAATTTTTGCATAAATTCGTCACGGAAGAAGCATAATGATGCATTTCGAATGGGTAAAGATATGCGGGCCTTCAGCACTGAAAGCAATTTCGGTCGATGTTTTGCACTGCAACAAAAAGAGTGAATTTCTGTAGTTTTTCAGTCACAGGAAAGTTGTTTGCTCAACAAAGATTCGTAACAAGCTGACGGATGCGCTGCTGCATAAGGAAATGCAGGTGCCCCCGTTAAGTAAACAATTTTCCTGGGCTCACTTTACAACATTGCAATTAGTTCGTCACAGTTAAATGCAGAGCAATTTCGTGGTGCGAAGGAGAATGCAGGTGAAGGGAAGTCGCTGGGAGAAATTATCGATACATAGGTGCAGCGTTTCCCACTGCAGCAGCAGTTGGCGGTGCAAACTGGTAGCAGCGCATCTTCTAAGAAATACCAACACATGCCCTACGTTATTAAATTTTTGTTTTACATATTTTAAAACATATTATTTTTTTTTTTTGCACAGAGCACCCAAAACGACTACAGGCGATAAAAACCCGAAAGTAAAAAACGAAGACGTGGAAAACGCTGCCCCCGAGCGAAGATATCAGCTATTTAAAATGAACGGTGGTGTTCCTTCGGGTTCTATACGTGGGCCCCATCTCTTCACACATAAAAATTTTTGTCGGCTTCTTTTCTGTTGTTTGTTAGCCGATCGCAAATTACAGGATCGCTAGCCGCAATAACGCGATCAAAAATTAGATTTTTCACAGCTCTGATCTCATGGCTGTTTACCTTCCTTCATTCTCGGACACGATTGCTGTTGTTAACGTGCATCTCTAAATGATTTCGCAATTTTTATATCAGAAGATTTATTTCTTCTACCGGGCCGTGGTACTGGGCGGGGGAGCGGCTGTATGCATATATAGGTAGACATGTGCTGGTCGGCCCTTGTGCAACAGAAGGATTATGTTTGGGTTAAGTAGTACTTGGAAGTGGCTGATGATGATAAAATCGCAACAAGCAAGGAGACGAACCGAGAAAATGATGATGGAATTCGGAGCCAGAACGTCTGTCTTGTTTCGGTATCGTTACGTTTTGTGTGCATTTTTTGGTGTGGAGTAAAGGTGATTTGGTGAATTTTATAGATATTCGGATTAAGGGATATTTTGAAAATTATGTGGATGCTTGGGTATGGCTTAAGAGAGTCTTAAGCGTAAATGGACGGACAGGGGAGTTCTGATGAGATTTTGTGTAGAACTCCTTGTAAAATCGGTGATTCAGTGAATTGTGCAGAAACTTTATAATTAAATATTGGTCATACTATAAATAATGCGGTTTTCCAAATATATGGACCGAATGTAGGTGGACGAGGGATTCACCTACCAGCATCAACTTGTTATAAAAAGAGGTAATAATTTTACCTTGTTCTTAATCTTAGTGCAAAGTATGTAGTGCGTAAAGATTTCTGTCTCCAGAAAAGTCCCCCTAGAGTCTTCAGAGCCATTCCGTCAACATGTCGACACAAACATTACGTCGAAGTCTCACGGAAAATAGGATGGACAAAAGCCCTTATCATGTGGACCCACTTTTAGCGGTGTAAACTTTATGCCATAGTTATAAGTACATACAACTTACTTAAAGGATTGACTATCATTAGAGTCAATGTTTTCTAGCCTAGTAAAAGCCCGATTCCTCGATAGAAGAACGACTCGTGTTTAAAAAGAACTAAAGTGCTCGATAGTAAAGTGATACAGCGCCACACAAATGAAATCAAAAGGATCAAAGTTTGACGAATACAACGAAGGTGCAGTAGAACATTCTATTCGAGCAGCACTAGAGTTTCCTTAATCATTATAATACAGTGCTGGGCAGACGTTGACTTTTCCAGAGCACAAACAAATATATTATTTTGTGTAAACCTCTCTGGCTCGAACTAAAAGCTTTTGTCTTTCATTCGATCTCACAAGCAGGATATGAGGAGTCTGGAACTACCAGGAGCTCGAATGACTCACAAAAGCTGCTAATGACCAACTCTGTTATGGTGGCATGTGGACGAGGGGTATAATGATAGAAAACACTTTGTCGTGCCTTTTGGTATACTCTGCTCCTTCTTCTTCTTCGATGGCTCTACAGCCAAATTCAAACCTTGGCCTCCATCAGCTTCTTCTTCCAATTTTTTGTAATGAGCAGTTTTGCTGCATCGGCCATAGGTAGTTCAATTGGTTTACCCATTCGAATTTATATTCTCCCTAGGCGGTGTTGTGGTTTCTTCTTCTTTTTTCCACCCTCGACTGAATTAGAATTTTGCTCTTGTCTGCATTTATTTTTAGTCCCATGTTTAGCACCTTCTGCAAACACCGTGAATAATTCTCTAAGGTACGAGAGTTAGGGCCGGTTGAAGCAAGGCAATGGAAAAAGACATAAACGCTCACTGGATGGGAGAAATAATTTTCATAGTTGGCGCAAAATGTAAGATTGCGCCATAATAAAGAATATAACATAAAAAAAATGACATAGGAAGTTTCACATGGGTCAACACTCAACCAGCAAAAATCTGGTGGGGTGGGCAGATTCTTTGGAAAGCTCCTGCGCGAGGAGAAGTAAAATTTCCCCGGTTTCTCTTGCATGAGAAAGTTCAAGGACAGAAATTGGGTAAATTTGCTTCCGTGAAAATACTTTTCAATTTTTTTTAAGTTTAAATTTTTTTTTAAATTCTAATTTCTGAAATTGCGCCCCCGAAAAATTGCGCCCGGTGCAAGTGCACCACTAGCACCTATAAAAGCGTCTTCCCTGAGACGGTGATCTGCTGGGATGTTATCAATTTGAAGATTTGTTGGTTTTTAAGGATCGTATGGCACTTTATACTACTTCCAGGGTGGGTATATTTCCTTCTTTGGTGTTATCATTATGTTGTAGCAGGGGTTCTGATACATGTCTGATACTTTCAGTCTCTTTCCACCTTTTCTTTACATCTTTCCTGCCTGGACTGTAGTATTTTCTTTTATTCATGATTCTTTTATTCAGGGATTGTGAATTTGTGAGAGCTCTAAAAAGATTTGTAAGATTTAAAACGAAAAAACGTGGGACCTATGCGAAAAAACGTGGGATTTATCATACCCTTTCAGTTGATAACCATGTCGAGGGGGTTTTGAGGAAAATGTTTATCCGCCCTCCTAAGACGGCCGCCGTGGATCTAACGGTTTGTGAGTATACGGTTTGTTGAGTATGCATTTTCATCACAGCTAAAGCTATGTGCAAAATATCAGCATAATCGGATAACCTGAAGTATGCAAAAAATCGATTGCAAAATTTGTATCGGACAAACAGACAGACCAGAAATCGAGCTACACCTCCAATCGAGCTATTGGCGTTGGTTGAGTCAAGCTATTACCTAGACCCGTAGGACTAAGTCCAAATTAGTTTGGGACATCAAACGCGCTTGGTGAGTTAGGTAATCTCAATCGGATACCGGGTCATTTAGCGACGCTACCAGAGAATTATTAGTACTCAGCAGAAAAGAGATCTGGACATTAGTTTGCCTGGACTGCTGAAGCTGTTCAAGCGGTTTGACCAAAAATCTGAGCTGTGTTTTCATTTGATTTTTTTCACTATAAAGATAAAGTATTCTCTAAAACGTCTAAACCAACCGTAAACTTTATTCAACAAGCCCAAAAGTACTTTAATCAACCCAAGTGCTCACAAGTGGACTAATAAACCTAGAATTCTCCAAACTCCATCATCATCGGCAAAATCAAATCATAAATCCATCTGCAAAATATTCAGCCATAAAACCTTAACTCCAGAATTGACTCTACATTCTCAGATCAACTGATTATTTCCATTTCCACCGTAAGTACAGCCTTTAGGTAATTTAAGCATCTCGAAGGTGCTCCGAAGAAAACGACGAAAAAAAGGAGCGAATTAAAAGATTAAAAAGAAGAATTAAAGTCGCCCAAGAAACGGATTGATCCGTCCATAAAGCCTGCGCATGGGCCTCAGTAATTTATTGGTACCTCACTGTCTGGCGAATTCCCGTGTGAGTAACCGGCCGTCCGTCCGGCGATCTTCGTGCTAACCATGGTGATGAGGCTGCCATCGTGATGTTGTGGTTATACAACTTTTGACGAGTGCTAAAATGCATCAATGCTCGTTGATCTTTCTACGCTATTTCAGGTATGATATCCGGAACAGGTTGTCAGACGGTTTTATTTATAACTACAGCTGCTGTATTTTTTACAGATTTATGATCGTTAGACTGGTTTGGCTCGGAGTAAGAATATCTAGAAGTGCGCTTAATATCACTGATAGAGAATCGGTTTTATAATATTTGTTCTTGGTTGTTTTTTGTGAATGCAACGATTGAAGGAGTTCGTTGAAGGGTGTTTAAAGCGATTACGAAGGGCTTTATATATTATTCCCATAAGTTGGTTAAAGTGACTTCCACTGAAATCAGCTGGAAATATTTGTCTATTCGTGACTTATACACGACGAAAAACTCCTTTAAAAAGAAAACTTTAAAAACCAAGGGTTGGCAAAGCCTAACATTTGACAAATATTGCCAATAATCAACCTTCGTTCCGGATTATTATTTCAATAATCGAGCAAACGTGCTCCAATTTAAACCCATAGAAACTCAAAGAGAAGCCGAACCTACCCCGATCCACAATATCCCACAAAAAGTGGTTTCATTCAATACATTACCGTCATCCCTTTCCGTATGTAAAAAATTTGCTCTCGTATCAATGCTTCATTAACTTTCGACAAATGTGGAAGAGTGGCCCCCGAAAGGTGTTTTAACTTTCTTTCCTTTCCCTCCCGACCCCCACCTGCACTCCCGGCCTTCAGACCGCAGTAGCTAAGGGTTGAATTGATTTATTTTCATCATTACATGACTTAAGTACACAGGAGCACGTCTTAATGCACACTTTACGGCACAGAAAAGAAAACGGACGAAATTGCAAAGTCATTTAAACATTAGATGTGGTTAGGAGGGATGGGGTTGGCTTTTCCTTCGGGTCCTTAGATTGCTACCCTCGAAGCACCCCAACCACTTTTCTTTTAATAATATTTATTGTTCGCGTTTCGGGCAATATAATTCGGACGTGTGTTTTTAAATGGATTTTCTTTTATTTATAGAACAATACTTGAGTTAGGAGTGACTGGAATTTTTCTTTCTCTCTGTAAAAATCAATTTTTGTTAAATAAAATTTATTTGAGGTAAATTTTTTTAAGCTGGGAAATATTTTTTAGGTTTTGTGGTAAAACTCGCATTTATGACGTCAAAAAGGCTTCAAGATACATATTCTCATATCGTGGATTGTTTAAACGGTTGTGTGAAATATCCTTTTTCGTTTATGTGGTAAACTATACTCCAGCTTTACCTACTCCACCCACTGCCATCTAATATAACCCTAAAAAACGCAGAGTTCGACATTGAACAGGATATGTTATCCTAAAAGGGTCCATAGGCGGTCAATAATATTGTCAATACGTTGACAATACTATTAAAGCTCTTGTCAATTCGCTTCAATGATCTCGTCAATCTAACTGCTGTTGTTCCGCACCTGGGTTTTCTTTCTGTGTGTCAGACATTTTGGCTGTACGAGTTGAGACTAAAGAAATACGAGGTGTGACAATTAAGTAATGAGACTGATTAAATTGCCGCGATTGTGGTAACCCTGCGACCTTGAAATTCCCTTTCAGTTCTCTCGGCATCCTTCACCTCTCCATTGATATATTTGCCATCGCTCTAGCTTGTTTAGTTCGCCTGTTCTGTCGTGTTGAGTAAACGTGCGTTCGTGGTGCTCGTTCGTTCTTCTTTTTTCGGGCGGGGGGGGGCGTGCGGAGACAACCATTGTGAGTTTTGACGTTTGGTTTCCGGGTCGTATTGAAAAAACCAGCTCTCATCGCCTGTAATAACTCGATCAAGCAGCGTGGGATCGTTCTCCACTTGTTCCAAACAGTCTTTTGCGACGGTCATTCGATGCTGCTTTGCTCCTCGGAAAGGTTCCTTGGAACCATCTTCGCGCACAACTTTCTCATCCCTAACTCGTCGATTAAAATTTGTCTGACTGTTTCACGGTTTATACCCAGTTCCGACGCCAACATTCGAACTGTTAAACGCCGATCTTCACGGATCAGGGCGCGCACACGCTGCGCATTCGTTTCAGTCCGCACCTCGACTGGTCTCCCACTCCGCGCCTCGTCTTCCACACTTTCACCCCTCTCCTTAAACTCTTTATGCCATCGAAACACCTGGGCACGATTAAGAGCACTATCACCATGCACTTTTACAATTTTAGCGTACGTTTCCGTAGCTGTTTCGCCCAATTTGACGCAAAATTTTATCGCGACGCGTTGTTCTTGATTTGGCTTTTCCATTTTCGTGACGAGCACCACGAACACACGTTTACTAAACACTACAGAGCAGGCGAACTAAACAAGCTAGAGCGATGGCAAATATATCAATGGAGAGGGGAAGGATGCCGAGAGAAGGGAAAGGGAATTTCAAGGTCGCAGGGTTACCACAATCACGACAATATAATCAGTCTCATTACTTAATTGTCACACCTCGTAGACCAATAAACCTTGTAGACGTCAATGCACGTATCTATATGACTCGCGTCAATGAGCTTCAATCGTAGAGATGGGTGTTGACAATATTATTGATCGACTACGGCGCCCTTTATTAGTTATTTTTACTCTTCGAAAAGTTGGTAAGGAAATGTGGCAAGAGGTGTATTATTAGGAAAATGAAGTTATGGCATCAAACCACGAACTACAGGGATGGAAGTCAACTGGCGGCCTAATGCATACAAGACGCTAGGTCTCCTGCAAGAAGCAGTTGCTATCGAGTTCACCGACGCGGAGTATATCCTCTTTAAATGCACTAGGTTTGCGGAACACAGGTGGACGAAGCGCAGTTAATCACGGAGAACATCCTGGGCCAAATTATGAGGATGCGTCGAGAAAGGTGTAAATGACGTTAAAAAGCATCCAGCAGAACCATCAAAAATGTGAGGCACAAAGAAGCAAAGAAATGGTAACGGCCTAACTCGGTCAAGCGCAGGGGCGGATCCACAGGGGGGGCGATGGGGGCGATCGCCCCCCCTGAAATAAAAATTTTAGCATTTACAGCCTCAACCTCTTTTTCATTTCACTCAGATTTCATTTTATTTCTTAGACATATCCCGAAGTAGAAGCATTCAAACAGTATATTTTTAAATACATATTCACAAGTTCATTAATATATAAACACTACAAATAATAAATATCCTTAAAATTTTGTATTACTCAGATCGCCCCCCCTAAAACACTTTTCTAGATCCGCCCTTGGTCAAGCGGGCTGAATGGAAGATAAGAATATGGTATTTGTTTAGGCCGGATTGCAGACCCAAAGGCAGGAGCTTCTCGGTAAAATTTTGTCCACTTTCCACACCTACGAGCACTTATGTCAGCATTAAATTAGGTAGCGAGCTTCATGGACCTTCTCACACAAAAAGCAGGTACGGTAAGTCGCTGATCCATATCCCTCACTATTCGGGTCTGGTGAGCACCTCTTAGGTAGATTTTGAAAATAATGGGAATGCCTTTACAGCGCGTGCTGGTCTGAATTCAAACGTCATGGAAATGGATTGTCATGGATTTAGTCCGTAGGAGTCTGCCACTACTGTCTGGGTGCGGACCCCTGGCGGTGCTTTTTGTTTTAGGCGTTGGTATGACCTCACCGTGCTGCTCGATTGATGGAAGATTCTTATCACGCGGCCTCGTGAAAAAGAGCAGTCAGATCAGATCATGAAAGTCCTGGACAGAGATCAAATTTCGCAGTTAGAGAAACTAGGAGAGCCTAGGAGAACCCTAGGAACAAGGCTAAAAAGCAGACCAAATTGACGGAAATTTTCAATTTCACGTTCCACAGTTTATTTTTTTTTGCAGTAGCTCATATTCGTGCAACGCACAATGACTTTAATCGGATCATTTAGTGCCATTATAGGAGTCAGACCTAATGCCACTGCTTCACCGACGTAAGTTCAATAATCTTCAGTTCAATACACAAAAGTGGTTTCACCGGCGGTGAGGGGGTTCAAGAAAGCTTCATGAGTGTCGTTTGAAAGAAATTTACAAGCTTCTTTGCTGAAAAATCTCAGAGTAACTAAACTTTTCTGGATTCACAAGTGATGCCAACACATACAACACTTCCCTGTGCCCCTTGTCCAAAAAACCAGTTTATTGGAAGTGATTGGAAAGTGAGTCTGGGAAAGAAATAGGCCGTGTTAATTAGGCCCATATAATCAAGTGTGACGCCATGACACCGAAAAAATTGGCCATTTTGATATGCTCCACATTTAAGATAATTTATCGATAAAACCTGATAAAAACTTACAAAACCGTATGTAAAACAAAACTTAAAGAATAACGAAAATCGAAATTTTTAACAACAGCTAAACTTAAACACCGAAACGTCAGGCACAAGACAAGAAAAAGGAGCCTCTCAACATAGCTGACATGATAAATAGTGCTAACTCCTTCTTGGCTTCATAAGCTACCCGATTACACTCCATCTATAGTATTCATTAAAGAGGTCTGAACTGAAGTTTAGTACACAAATTTGCACAAATGACATGCTGACTACTGCTGATCGAGTATTCAGCATTGTGTTTTACTGCTAAACGAATATTCAGCAGTGTTTTATATCCTCGACACACGGGATGCTGATGCAAAATATAACGAAAATTCGTAATTTAAGACGAACCCCTTTGGTACGTTGTTGCGCTAGTGGAATATAACTTCCAGTTCCTGTTCAGTTCGTACTTGGGTTGGCTTTTTCACCAGTAGCCAGCAATGCAAAAGCTCATTGGAATGGCATTCCACTACTGCAGTTGATAACGCTCTTTTGAGTGAACTTTTATGATTACCTTCAGTTCAAGTGCAGTTGAGCGAACTGAGGTCTATTTTACTCTCAGTTGAATAAGTGGAAATTGAATGCGAATGTTATTTTGAAGCTCAGTTCAACAATTTGCTGTATAACAGAGGTATCAGTATCAAATTTTTGATGAAATTGTGTGCATTTTGAAAATTATCATAAAATATTGAATTTCTCTTTATGTGAAAATCCAAGTTATGGAGACACTCTTTGTACTACCAGTCCGTCATGTCGTACTCTTCACGATGGAATGTCTAGTAGTAAACTTGGTTTGAAGAAAGGAATAGAGTACAGGCAGGGGCGGCGCTTGGGTTTTTTGCGCCCGGTGCACTATGTCATTTGCGCCCCATAAATTCTTCATTTTTGAACGCAGTGAAGGACATTAGAAAATACACAAACACTCACTGAATGGGTGTAATAATTTTCATAGTTCAAAAAAGATTAGTTAGATATGAAGTTTCGTATGGGTCAACATTCAACCAACAAAACTGGGGCGGACAGATTTTCTAAAACTCTGAATTCTTTCACGGAATTTGATTGTTTTTGTCTACCTTCTGCTAGGAAAAGAAAAGAAATGGCAGAATAAAGAATTAATATTAAAAGCAACAACAACAAACTAAAGCTCGTAAGCGATCTCACGAAACGTAAGCTAAGCTAAACGTATAGCTCTTGTGAAAACCCATACGAATTTCAAAATTGAATTGACGATTAAAGCCAATTTTTGTTGGTTGACACGTATGAAACTGGCCATATTAACTTGTTAGACAGTAATACCCCGGCTTCACCGGCCGAACTGCTCAAGTTCGAGTATATTATTGTACTGAAGTTAAATTTTTGCCTGAGTTCAGATACATTTTCACATATTGAACTCAGGAAAAGTAATGCCGGAACTCGCCCAACTGAACATGAAATTGAGATTGAACGTAAAAGCTCGCTCAAAAGAGAGCAATCAACTGAATATCTGGAAATGAGCTTTTGCATATTTAACTTCTGCATGAACTGAACAATGCCAGCCGGTGAAACAACTTATGTGTTTTGAATTGAACTTTATTGAACTGAGGCTGGTGAAGCCGGGGTATGAAGGAAAAAAAACAAATTAAAGAGAAGTTCTCGAGTTTTGTTCTCCTTATTTCGTTCAATTTATCTCTTTTAACAATTTTAAGGTTGTTTCCCGAATTTTTCGAATCTCGAAGCTGAAATCTCTGGAAACTTTCTGCACGAGGAGAAGTGAAATTTCCCTGTTTGCCTGGCATGAGAAATTACAGGGACAAAAATTGGGAAAATTTCTGTAATTTCTTGTGTGAGAATACTCTTTTTTTTTTCAAAGTTTTAAAATTGTTTTAAATCTTAATTTCTGAAATTGCGCCCTCTGCAAGTGCACCATTCCCACGTATGAAAGCGCCGACAATTTTTTTTTGTCTTTTTGGCATGATGCAAAATAGTTTCCTCATTGCAATTCAATTATTAGAATGTACTAAGCTTAGTTTAACCTTCGTTGGCATTCGTTGCTGACCAATCATTTAGTGATCGTATAGCGAAAAAATCTTAAATAAATTTCATCCAAACAAATTATATTTTTCATTATTTATTTAAAAACAAAAATTTCATAACAACAATTTATTGCTATTTTCCAGCAAAAAAAACAAATCCTTTTCATATTCGGTAATGTCAAACAAAATTACGAATTTCCATTGTTGAACAAGGAGAAAAATCAAATTACCTGTCATGAGCGCATTGTAATCAAAAGGCAGGGGTCCACCTAGGCCATTTTAAACAAATAAAATTAATTAATGGCTTGTAAAACTTCACGCAAGATAAATGATGTAAAATCACCAAAAATGGCCTTCCTAGAGCCCTCTAGGTGTGATGACTTTGCGCTGTGAGGTACAAATTTTCTCAGCTGGATACCATCAGGCGGTTCCTTTCTTGTGCTTGTCAAGCCAAATAGAAATCCATTAAGTAAGGCTCAACTTGATGCATTCAGAGTCTCGGATTCAACCTTCGGGTTAGTTCAATTATACTTTTTCCCCCGGTGCACCTACATACATACGGACATACAGACACACTTTTGACTCAAGTCTCCAATCGCATATATAGCATATTGGCCGGCATCGGTGGGCTCGGGGGAGGGCAGGCCAGCTGAATACCTGTCAAAAAGTGAATATTCCAGTGAAGAAAGTGGCTGCGATATTGTTTTATCTTTTTCGCAGCGTCATCTATCTGTGAGTGTGTTATGGAGCCCAATTTCTGTTTATTCTTCTGAGATCTTATGAAATACCCATTAAAAAGGGACTCCGCTGCGACTTCGGCCGGGGATTGATGCTGTAAGTAGATAAGTGGTCTGTTTGGTTTCGGTTTCCGGATTGGATAACAAAGTAATGATATGCAATAAATAGCCCCCTTTCACACTAAATCATTTAAAGTGGATCTGATTCGGGCATTGGCGGCGGCCTTTTTCCCTCTGAGCCAAAAGCACTCAAGAATTTATGAGTGGTTTATATTAAAGAGTAAATTACACTAATTCCAGCCAAAGCGGTCCGCGACGATGCCGTACTAAATAATGCTAACACCAATTAATATCCGCCATTCCGAGGTCAATTTCCAGCTCTCTCACCTGCATATAAACCATAATCAAAACACCGCTAGATTATTTTGGCAAAACAAAAAACCCGGGATACTGTTATGAGATTATATTAAATTACTATATCATCCCGACCGCTTCGGAGGCAGCCTTATGTGTTTTTTACCGGGCCATTTCTCCCTGCGCCAGCAAAAACCCGATATATGATTGTCATTAATTCCTCTTACTGGAATCGATAGGGGGAAAAAATTCCACTGTTTGATGTCTCTATTAGTGCGCCGGCGCGTCCACCTAGCCGCGCGGTACAGCGCCCCGGTTGACTGACCGAACGGACATCAAAAGAGCTGCGTCATTTTCTTCACCCGTTTTTGGCTTATTATTTTGAAATTACGGAGGCGGCCATTATAATCAACTTAAACACGAAATTATAATGATATATGGCGGCAAATGTGACACTCGCTAGGCCCTCGCTTTTTTCCTACTAATTTCTGAAATATGCTCCGGGGTTTTTCTCTCTTGTTTAAGGAGGGGAAGTGTTACAAATTGAGCGGAACTGATAGTACAGACATAAATAGCCGACAAATTACAAACTGTTTTAGAAAGTAGATTGCGTTAAGTTAAACCGTTTTTTGTTTGGGGCTTAATTGGGATGGGTGACATGTTTGTAATGAGATACATGCAATTTGATGTTGACAGTGTTTTGAGTCGGTAATGTAGAGGAGTGATTAAAGATTTAGTCCTTAACAAATGATTTACATAATCGTTTGCACTTGGTGGTATTGTTTTCCCAGTAAACACTGCAACATTCCTAAAAAGCACTGGAAATGGTTCAAACTGATCATGGACCTAAAAGAATAAGACTCGCTCGCACTTAGCATGAAACTGACGCGGTACGCATGACTAAATTCTATTTTTCCAAATACAGCAGGCACGTCTCAATAAAAGACGCTTGAATTAGCCCAAACAAATGACGATAACTAAAGGGAATAAACTTGGAGCTTCAAAAAATTGTATAGGGTGAAGAAAATGGGGAATTATCTTGGTGACCATAAAGAGTAGATACCATTTGCATACTGAGTAGACCGGTTCTCGTTCGATGGCATAGGTCAAGCAGCATTGGACGAAGATGGTACTTAAATTGGGGACCGTTTGAAAAAAATGGCACTCGTTTGGAATAGTTGATAGCATATCTGTAACAGAAGTATGCATTAGTGTTGGGTAGGACACAATTATAAAATAAGTTTGAAAGAGGTGCATCTTTTTTCTTTTGAGCCAGTACAATGTCCTACTGCAAATGAGACGAGGTTCTATTGTAATGCCAAAATGGCAGAAACAAGCAAATTAAAAAAAGAAAGAAAACAAATACCAAAGAGCTTTTTTTTACGAGGTTTACGACACTGCAAAATAGGTAGGAAAGCTATGTCTCCACAATGTATATATATATATTTATATTTTACAATTTCACCTAGCCTAATTTCAAGTTATTCTCCAGCTCATATTTACAATTACATAATCACTTATCTAGATACATGCTAATATACCAGTAGGACATTATTTTTAAACTGGGGCTCAGTACAATTTGCCATGGCGTAGGGGACAAATGTACTGCCTCGTGTAAGCCCAGCTCAACCCTAGTGAGCATATCTCTATGACAGGTAGAATACAATAAGCTGAGTGTCGTTATTCCAAATTCAAACTAGCGGCCAACACAAAATTTCGGAAGACATATAATAGGTTAAAAAGTAGAAAATAAAAATAGATATAGTCCAGGCGCTAGAGCAGTGAAACCTATAACTTTTGGTTTTGGCGTGATATAACGGACTTTTTTGGTGGAATCGGTCAGAAATGACATCCCCAACAGCGAATTTGAAACGCGCCTAGCATTCCTGGCGTCACCGAGTTAGCAATTTTTGTGGAAAAAACGCCTTAGTTGCAGTTTTTTGCCAAAAATCTTAAAACAATTAAAAACCATAAAAAAAATTTAAAAACCAGAATTTTAATGATTGGATATTGTAAAGAGAGTCTTAGAGCATACGTAAAAAAATCAGGACCAACATGGGAGTTTTTCTTTTGGCGCAGTAACAAATTTAACTTTTTAAATTCACTTAATTGCAAAATGCATTATGCAAAAACTATTTGACCGACCATGATCGGGTTTTGGATATAAGTTAATCATGCCTTCAACTATCTAATTCCAAAATTAAATTCTCCTTTCCTTATGATAACTTTAAAGTGAGGTACTTTTTTTCGCGGTTTTCGGCTATTTTGCAATGCAAAAATTCAAATTTCAAAAATCCACCTTAGGGTAAGTTTTAGCAAATCCAATAACCAACAAAACATATTCAACAAATTTTTCGCCTAGATTGTTGGGGATGTCATTTCTGACCGATTCCACCAAAAAAGTCCGTTACATCACGCCAAAACCACTGGAAATGCTCCAGCGCCCGGACTAATAGTTTAAAAAAACTAAATAATGCGCTTTTATTTTAAAATGAACCAAAAAGTAAAACATAATTTTGAATGTAAAGTTCGCAACATGGTTTTTTACATTTAAGTAAGTAGCTGTAGCAATAAAAACTTTACATTCAAAATTATTTTTTACTTTTTCTTTCGTTTTAAAATAAAAGCGTATTATTTAGTGTTTGAAGTAATAATTTCTTTAGGCACGACTGGCACTTTTTGGCCTGCGGTTAAAACTAGAAATTCGCGTCATGCGCACTTTTTTCGCGCATCCTTTTCTGGGCAGTTGTTGCGATGTAAAGAATGGCCAAAAGCGATTAATCCAAGCAAAATATTTAAATGTTGCAGCCATATAGCTGACTGGAGCATAGCAACTTTTGGTCGAGCTCCAGCACTGACAGCAGCGTATAATTCTACTGTGTGCGAAGCAAAATAGCTACGGGGCTGTGAGGGGTTGCGTTTCAATGCTGCAATTCATTTCATATTCTCGCACACTCACTGACATATAGTGTATATCTCTTTGCCCACACCGTAGAATTTAACGCTGCTGTCCGCTACTGGAGCTCGACCAGAAATTGCCACATTCCAGCCAGCTACATGGCTGCTCACTCGCTCGCTCTAAGGTACCTCCTGGGAGTGATGATCGACTAGAAGCTAAATTTCTCAAGCGGACTTGGAAGGCATGATAGATAAAGCGTCTGCGATTTGTGCAGCACTCGCAAGAAAGCTGCCCAAAGTTGTAGACCCGAGACCGAGTCGCTGTCTCCCTTTGGGCCGCAGCATTAAACAGGACTGCAAACAGCATGAAATGGAGGGCCGCATAAAGGCCAGTGCATTTCGCGCGTGCTGCACCCCCGTTCGACGATGCGGCGTGCGTGATAGGGGTATATGTTAGCGGGGAGATAAAATGGCGGCAGATTGGGAATGGCAAATGAGGTGGAACGAGTCTGGCAAGGGCCGTTGAACCCACAGATTTACCCCTAACATAGTGATATGGGTTGCGAGGATCGTGGCGAAGTGAGCTACGACCTCACGCAGTTCCTGAGTAGGCATAGTGGGTATAGGAAATACATACTTCCACCGTCTCGTGCACGATGATTCACCGTTTTGCCCGGTATGCTCAGGGATGCAGAGCACACCATCTTTAGCTGCTCGCGATGAAAGTGTGGAATTCGTAGAAATGGCCCAGACGCTACTAACGCCAGAAAACTACCTAGGCCACATGATGAGGTCTGAGGAACCGTTGAGAAAAGTGGAAGCAACGCTGAAGGCCGTTCACAGAAGGCAGCATGAATTTTCTATCTCCTGGAAAGAAAAACACCCCAAACGGCCCGACCACGCCATGACAAAACAACAACAATTTGTAATTTGGACCGATGGAGCGCTCGTGTATTGGGCCCTTAACACTATAGCTTAAACACTATAGCTTACAGACAGGGTTGCCCTATTACCAAAAGTCTAGTATTTTAATCAAGTCAAAAATGAGCCGTTCAGTGCACACATCGATTAACTCCACTTTTTGAAAAATTTCATATTTAAGTGTCAAAGCACATGGTATACTCATAACTTCTTATATTTATAATAACTTTCGGAATAATACAGATTAACACCATTAAAAGGCAAATTTTTTTTGACCATTGAATAATATTGACCATTGAATAATAAGGGAATATTAAAAAACTAGGTACATTATTTCGTCGCATTTCTCTACTTTTTGTTTTATGGAGTTAATCAATTTGTGCACTGAGCGGCTCATAATACTAAGCAGTTTAAACTGAAGAAAATAAAGATTTACCATTTGAGATAAATCTGTGGCACTGGTCGTTTAAGCTGAAGAAAGTGACGTTTCAGTCGAATCACGACTTTCTGAACACTACACTTGAATACTTCAGCACACTTTCTTTAACTCAAACGACTCGTCACGGATTACGACTCGACTTTTAGCAAAGGGGCCTATACTTTAAGGATGATGAAGAAAAAAAATAACTTAAAAATATTGATTTTAAAATCTCTTATTGGTTAAAGGTTTCTTGACGCTGCTAATGGTATTGTCTAGGGAGAAGATCGTCATTCTGTGAATGAGAGTTTTGAAATAATTATAGTTCACTGTACTTCGTTTATCACCCAATCATGAAAATGACTTAGTATGAAGCCGAAATTTAGTTGTTTTTAGTAGCCTTGAACACCGCAAAAATCCACCCAGAGCACATCCAACAATCCCTTAACGTGCATGCAGAACTCAACTCGTTTCTCCTTACACTTAACTTTACGGCCCTGCAAATATTACCCCAGTCCAAAACAAGACAGTAAACGTCTCCAGTAAAAATTTACGACGAGGAGTTGTTAAACTCCAGACAACAAGGAACCAGAATGAGGAGCAGCTATCTTCTTCGCCGAGGGACAAGGTCACCCTAGGCAGCTTGCAGAAGACCCTCTGTTCTGCATTTACCGATTGCTAACAACTAGTCTGACTGGCTGGGTGCATGCTATCATCGCATGGCCACGCACTACGGCGACCTTACTTTTCTCCCTCAATTAGTCTTTAAATTGTGCGGTACAAGAGCGGCTCGAAAGAGTCCTTTGCCAGCTACTAATGAGTAGGTGAATAGGTGTAAGAATCTCGTCGGTGGTGAAGTAAAAACTGCAGAGCAAAAAAGCCATCGAACTGCTTCATCGAAAAATATTCCAGATCTCGTGCAGTTAATGATGTAGAAATCGAAGCCGACAACAACACCACGACCGCAACAACAACACCTCGGCTGAGAAAAGAGGTAATCAGAGGATTATCTCGGGGCCAAAGGCAAGCACCTACAAATGCCAGAAATGTAAATAAATAGTTACGCCGACCTGTAATTATAGTCATAAATAATTTGTAGTTTGTTTTGGTTCAGTTAATTTGAAGTCACGGTCAAGATTAGTTTGGGGCTCTTTTTTCCTCGCGTTTCCCTAGGCCACGAACGGGGTTGAATATGAATTGAAAGGTGGCCGCGCGGTCAATCAAAAATACGCCGGTTTACTTTGTTTTTACCTTTATCTGAAAAAGCGATTAACAGTTCACACGGATTTTTGGATTCTCGAAACCAACAACGAGAAAAAAACAGTTATAATTGAACACGGCGGAATTTTTGAGAACTGGTTTTTGATTTATTTATGAAAACTAATATTTCGTTTGTTTTGTTAAAGGGTGTTGATTCCGTGCGCAATGATGGTGGGTTATTAAATGAGTCCTTCTTTTACGTTTTTTTAAGTTAATTCACAATAATTCTATATGATTCTTCTATAGTTATTCAAGACCGACATTTTGAATTGTTGCACGAAATTTCAAAATACTAAAAAAAGGTCAATGAGTGATAACTATTTTTGAATGGTAAATAGCAAAAAATGCAAGCCAGGTGGAATCTAGGAGTGTTCCAGGAACTTTTCACGATGTTTAAAAAACAGAAGGCAGGACATTAACCAGCGTTGCTACCTCTTTCCTCGAGAGACTACTAGATTCGACTTTTAAAACCACCAGAAAACCACTAAATATTTTCCTCTCCGCCAAAAGTAACTAAATATTCCGCTAAATCTAAAGTTCCTCAAAGCTAATGTTTAGGCTCTGTTTAAGAGGAAAAAATCACACTAATTCGACGAATACAAAATAATAATAATGGCTTCATAAAATATCAATATTTTAATAATAGAATCAGCATTATTGCTTTTATCAATTATCATTATACCCTGGCTTCCCCAAAAGTTCGAGCAAATTGGTCAACTGAACTTGAAAATAACCTCAGTTCGCAGACAATTTCCACATATTCAACTGAAGATACAACAGACCTCAGTTCGTCTTACTGGAATCGAACTGAAGTTAAACGTTAAAGCTCGCTGAAAAGAGAGTAATCAACTGGAATAATGGAATGCCATTTAAGTGAGCTTTTGCATTTCTAACTTCTGGCACAAAAGCAACAAGTATTTCAAGCATGAACTGAACATTAATTGGACTTTAGTCTGTGAAGCCACTTACGTGGATTGGACTGAGGTAGGTGAAGCCGGGGACATTAGCCGGCACTGTAAGGTTATACACGGCTCTAATAACACATCTTGTCGGCTTACTGGTTAATCGGGGTACCAAAGCTCCACTGAGGTCTGCTCTTTACCTAGCAATCGACACACCTCCTTGTTTCGCCTGGTAGTCTGGGACTGCCAGCATCACAGCCAGTGGGATCTACAATTTTCAGGAAGCATAAGACTCCAATGAGAATATCTTCCGACGGTTGCCTCTGAACTCATACAAAAAGAGTTCAAACTCGATGTTCACCCCTCTCCCCTCATTCATGCCTAGACTTCCTTTAACACATCCTATACTTTTTCTATTCTTCGAACTAAGCTTCCTACTATTCATTGCATCATGACATGAACGACGTTAATATATCGAGCGGTCCTCACGAACTTTGTGGATGAGGGGAGAAGTGAGGTGGTACTTCTTATCATCCCCACTTTCCCCTTTACACCCTTTACCTAAATAGAAAGCTCTGTGCGCCCCTGAGAAAAGCAATATGAAAGGCCCAGAATGGAAGCAAATTTTATCAGAAAAACAACAATAAACAAAAACAATAAAACGGTGAAATTTAACTTCAAAACTTGCTTGCTAAGATAATGGAAGTCCGACATTTTGTGTTGGCCGTCATTTTGGATTTTGAATGACGCCACAAAAACAAAGTGTATTCTACTTGTCATACCCATGTCGGGAGTCGGGGAGCCCAATTGCAAAATTCGGACGCCATCTTGGAACCGCCATCTTGATTTTTTTTACAAAACGGTTAGATTGTGCAAAATTTGAAATTGATCGGTTATATGGAAGTGGGTCCCAAGCAAGTTGCAAGATTTAATTTTGATTTCGTTTCTTAATTTTTTATAAGAGTTATGCGACGCACAGCGAATAAATGCGCCTGCCACAAGAGCATGCACTCTCCCGCTGCAGGCATGAAAACCCAAAAATGCTTCCGAGGTAGGAATGCTTTAGAGGTATGCGCGGCCCTGTTACGAATATGAATTTATTCGTAATCGACGATTTCAAACGCGAGCGTCGTTTTACAAAGCGGTCCCCCAACTTAACACTAATCCCATCCAATGCTGCTGCACCGACACAATTACAAGGGAACCGGTCTATTGAGTATGCTAATGGGACCCTTCATTGTTGCATAGGTCCATTTTCTTCGGCCTATACAATTTTGCTTCCTTTAGCCTGGGTGCCTTGGTTTGGAACATTGCCCCTGCTTTTATTGATACATGCCTGTACACTGCTGCATTTGAAGAAGTAAAATTTTCACTCAGGCATATCGTGTCTATTTCGGGTGCCATTCTTTTTGACGCTGTACGTTCCCATTTCACGCTAAGAACGAGCGAATCTTATTTTTACTCGGAGTTTGTTTTCTTTGAAGAAGTCATTTAAGTACTTCTGTAAAAATGTCTGGTATCAATATTATCTTGTGTATATGTATTATAATGAGTGTACCAGATGCATTCGAACCCAGTTTTATTCTTCTTGATTGGAGAACTGCTATGGTATGGGTAATAAATATGACTTCTTACCAATTTTTGTGATAAAGTAGCGTAGTATGACTTTCATGCCATTGGAAGCGACTTTATCATAACTCACTCTGAAAGCTTTATAAAAGTCATCCTTTTCTTGTTCTGGGTTATCTTCTGCATTCACATGCGCAATAATAAATGTTTTCACCAAGCTCACCAATTAAGGTGCAGTTAATAATGTCGTTTGTTAGAAGTTAGAGCACACAGAAATCTATGTCAGAGTTCCTTCTCGAGTCATTATTCCCGCTTTATAAAATTGTTCATCTTAGTTCCTATATATATAGTTTAGACCAACCTATCTGTTCTGCCATTACTTCAAGTCTATTTAATGTCCTGCAAATTTTATATCGTAGTTCCATAGATCATTAGCCCTCCTGAGTAAAAAATAAAAATAAGTCTTACAACGGGCGTACACCGGCCGCGTGGGTTTTTAAAGGACTTATGACAGCCGTCGAGTTTTTAACCAAAAGGTCCGAGTACTGTACACACGGGCATACTACGGGCATATAAAGGCAAAGTGCATAAGATTTTCGTTATGTACAATCGGCCTTTGGATTTTATCATACTTAAAGACTACCACCGATGCACAAGAGAAACGAGTTCGCCAGTCGTCGGTTTGTTGTGCGAGACATGAATGGAGCGTAGTTAGTCGGAAATTTTATTAGTTAACCGCTTGAAGAAAAAATATTAAAAAAATTATTGCAGTGCCTCGATAAAAATTTTGATTTTTTGTGTGGTGTGGTGGCCATACAGACCTGCAAACAACCTTTTGATACCCAGGACTATATTTCAATTACGGCCTGTGTTCGCCCGTTGTCAGATCATTTTTGGTCAGCTACCATCACGGACACTCCTTGCTATAATTTATCCACAAACATTCGCGGAAACAAAAAGGACACAAAACACTCCCTGTGCCACTAAATGAAGATATTTTTACCCAAATTGTCTGTATTAAAAATGTTAAACCAAAATAACAACCAAATAAATAATAAATATAAAAAATAATTGATCCCTTAAAGCGAAGATTGCCCAGCATTGCAGACGCATATAACCACTAATTTCACCGAAGCAACATCTCATAAATACCGCATAAAACGGGGCAAATATTTTGTATATCGCACGTTCTTATCACTTTCTGCCCTCTTCCATAAAGTAATGAATTAAAACAAAAATAATGCGTCATTATAAATCTCAGCTAATCTTAAATAAAAAAACCAGTTTAGCCTGCGTTGCCCGCTGAAGCGTTTGCATTAAGTAAACATAATTACCAATATCTTGCCGAGAACATTTGAAGCAGCCCACGGCTAATAAATGTGGAAAGGCAGAAAAATGCTGCAGATTTTGCCGGCCGTTAAAAATATTTTAAAAATCATTAAACACACCTCAAGTCAATCAGTTTGCCTCTAATTAATGCTCAAGAGTTACCTGAAGACAACCCGAAGGATGTACGGGGCTCTGGAAAATAATTAAAAATGTGCGGTAAGACGTGCTCAAAGGAAAGTCCGTCTCGAAAATTTGATAAAACACTGATAAAACGTGAACATTGAACGCGAAACGACTCCTTGTAGGCCGTTCTGCAGCGCGGGGAATTATGGCTGGTCGTGGTATGGGTGCACGGTCAAACACACGTGCATATCGCCGATATGTGCCACTTCATATATCAAACGAGCCATCTTCCTCTTGAGCCATCGTCGAGCCATACCTGTCTTGTCTACCTGGCTATCGACATTCGTGGGCCTGCTCCACGGCGCGGATTTGAAGCACCAGATTCACAGCATCCGCGGACCGCAATGGTGTGAAATAATGATACGTTTGCGATATTTTATACCGCACCGGGCCCCGCACAAAAGCAACGAGCCGCCAATTTATTGAAGGGCACTCTCTAATTTGAGGAGTTGAGTAGTGTTGGCCAATATTAGCCTGCTCTGATCGGTGCGGCGGCCGCCACCTTTTGGTCTTTTATACCTTCGTCCACCGTTCCTTCATCGCGCACCATCTTGAGCCTCCTCAGCTTGTACAGGTAACTCTCCGAGGTGATGCGGAATACAAATGGTGCTGGGTCCACAGCTCAAAGACGATGATGGAAGCCATCACTGCACACGGCATAAGATCGGGCATTCGATCAGAGAGCGGGATTTGTCGGCATAAGGGCGAGGAGAGGAGTCGCAAACGTCGGTTGGTGCTGGCGGACCAGAGGACGAAATTTGTTGAAACACTGAAAGACCAGCGCTCAAGCGATGTAACGATGTAGATTTTGCCAGCAACACGCAAGCGCGGTGCGCTTAAGCAAAGATTGGTGCGGAATTGAGGCTTTACACTTTCGGGAATTCTGGCGGATGCTTTGGATGCACAAAATGCAGGCACGTCGGGAATTTTTGCACACTTTCTAGTACTTTTGCGCCGAGCCCTCTGGACAAGAAATTTGAATTGGTGCCAGGTATTAAAAACGAATCGTGATTTCTGAAATTGGGCTCCTTGCGTTTATCTTGTCCGTAAATGATAATAAAAAAGTGGAAATTAGAGGTTATTAACACTTGATTTGTAACTTTGCGTGACAAGTATAGCAGACAAAAAAACATAGTTAGATGTGCAGTGCAGATCGGGCAAAAGGATAATTTGTTTGAAACGATACACCGCAGGGGCTTGGGGCTGCAGATAGATATTAATAAGGATTCGGGTCTTATTACATCGAAGATAGATGGCAGGAATTGTTACTTCATTATCTTCTTATTCACTGCATAATATTAACATGCAAATTTGATGGGAGATAATTTGATTACTTTTGGCAGATCCATTAGCCATCGCTAAGTTCTTTTACCAGATATAAAACCATAATCGGTGTAGAAATTAGCCCGAATTCTAAAAGATTCTCGTATAAAGGATACCGCCGAAACAAGTTATCACGTGAAAATTGAGCCCCATCTGTCACTCAAGGTCTTCGCCTTAGTTTTTAATAATGATCGTACTTTTAAGAGCTTTCAGAGCCAGGTTTGCCCATCACTTCACATTTCAAATCATGGCCCTGTTGTAATTTGAATACCCTTTCGAAATAGAGTCCGCACCATTAAAGAAGGGAAATCAGTACAGCGCATGTGGAAAATATAAATGAGTCGTTTATTTACAGTTTTAAACAAACAAAGTGAAGTTTCTCGCTTGTGGGAACTGTAGACTGTCACTGTGCATGGAAACAGTATTTTGGAGTTTCTCTTATTTTATGATAAGGACTCTATCTTGGGTATTCGTGATTTTACACCTGGCAAGGATAAGTAGGAGCAACAGTCCCGTCCAGATCGTAGGATGGGACATAATTGGCGTTAAGGTGAATAGTTTTGTAGTCGCACTCATGAAAAACTTTTGCGCGAAAAGCAGCATTAAGCTAGGGATTTAGATCCATCCCATCATGCCTGTTCCTCTCCGCAGCTGCGGCAGTAGGTGGTATGCGGGATTCTCAATCTGACTGCATGTTGCCCAATTCACCCAGTGTCCAGTTATTATTTACACGACTCTGACAATAACCTTGGGTGGCATCACCTTCGTCTCTGTTTATCACGCACAGAGGCTTTTGTACACTCTCCACTGGTGTGTCTGCGAGAGTTGTACAAACCATCTGGCCAAACCATTTGATAATAGAGAAAACATTCCAGCCCCTACACCCGACTCTACTTCCCGACTAGAATTTAGCTGAGGAAAAACCAGAACATATATCAAGTCCTGATCAGGCAATGGTAAGGCATGACACACCAAGTTTTCCTAGTCGGGACCTAGTCGGGTCCTGATTAGGAAATCCTCATTTTATGATAATGAAGTTTTCCTAGTCGGGACCTAGAGAGGTCCAGTTCATGATATATGTATATCATGAACTGGACCTGACTTGTTCCCGACTAGGAAATATCTCATACTTTATTTTTTATAACATTAGGATATCCTATCTTATAAAAAATAAAGTATGAGATTTTTCCTTGTCGGGAACAAGTCAGGTCCTGATCAGGAAATCCTCATCATTACCATTCCCTTTTTTATAAGGTCGAAAATCGAAAAGTACTCAAAGTTTTCGGAGAAGGAGCTTTTGTAAACCAAGAAAAAAGAAGGCGTAAATTCCATTTGTTTGTTTTAAAAATGACAAGTGACAGTTACGAGTTTACCTTTGCTGTGAACAGAAGTGTGTTTGTGAAAACAATTGGATTTTGTGTTTTTTCATAAGTTTTGTGAAAAGATTTTGTTTCAGTTTTTTAAGTTCGTTAAAAACGTTGGATTTTGTGTGTTTTTCATAAGTTCTGTGAAACAATTATGTGAAATATTTGGTTCTCAGTTTTTTAATACAGCTTGGTGAAAATATTGGATTTTGCGTTGTTGAAACAATTTTGTTTTGAAGTTTTTAATACGGTTTGTGGAAAGAATTGGATTTTGTGTTTTTAATAAGTGCAAAGTGCCGAAAATGTCAAGAAATCATCGAGTCCAGGTCAGGCATTCCTGATCAGATCCTGATCGGGCATTCCTGTTCAGGTTCTGATAAGGCATTCCTGATCAGGTCCAGGTCAGGCATTCCTGATCAGGTCCTGATCAGGCATTCCTGATCAGGTCCTGATACGTTATCTGCATTACATGCCTTGCACTTTCCTGATCAGGCATGCCTGATCGGGTCCTGACCATGTTCAGCAAAAAATTTCTAGTCGGGTTTTGATCGGTCTGTGTACAAGACAACGTTATAGTTCTTGCCAGCTTGGAAATTTCCCCACTCCCCTCTGGTAGGGATCCGGGTATTAAAATCACTGCCGAAATTTAATTTTGTGGCCACGTAGTTGGTAGGTCTTGATACCATTTCCTGTGGTAGAGAGCGTAGTACATTATATGCCCATAGGTCTTCTCGACCCAGCAACCCGCTTTACGCAGCCGGAGGGTGGTACAGGCCACTTTTAAAATGTGAGAGGAGAGAATCTCAAGCCTGGCTACCTAGTTATTCATATATGGATCCTAAACGATGGAAACTTGGAATCCAACCCCACATTTTCTCAAACATATTAGAGGCCAGTTAGACTTTTCTATGGTCTCAGGGTCGGCTTTTTTAATGGACTACTCATTTACCTAAGTTAGTTCAATTTCAAATGCCGAGGTTTGCATATCCAGTGGCATAAACGGTTCTACCTTCATCATCTCTTCATTCAGCGAGAACTCTCCAAAGACACTAGAGACATTAAGCCCATATTAAAAACTGGGATTGCATGAAGTCCTTGTCCTCGCTATAAATAACTTCCCAGCCCAAAATGGTACGGGCTCAGTATTTGTTGGACCAGGACCGACTTGACCTAAAATTCTCTCTTCAAAATATGGTGAAAGAACCCGTCTCCCAGTCGTGAGCCGTACACTTGACAACCAAAGCACAAGCTAGCTTTAAAACGGGTTTCTTTCCTCGGCTTCAAGCTTCAAGTTTTGGTAAGACCTGAATTTGGCAGCGGAATTTTGATACGGAACACTTTTAATAAGCTTTAAGGCCAGCTTGGTTTTGTTTCGGCCTTAAACACCACTTTTTATGTCAAAAATTGGCGCTCAGAAGTAGGCCCCTTTGTACTGCCAGCGCGGTTCTATCAATGAGTGCAATGCTAGACAGCAAGCTTCAGTCGGAAAGATGAGCGCGGTTTTATTCTATCGAATCTTATCCAAAACAACCGCAACAGAGCACTGACTTCCGTGATCGAACAAGAGATGGCTTCCTTGCTCCTTGTTAAGCTGAAACTTCAATATACGCTTCACTAGCTTCGCTCGCTTTGCTTTTCAGAGCTTTTATATGTGAAAGTTGGGCCTAAGCCGCTTTGGCATTCGGTTTTGTTCCACAACGAAGAATCGGTTTATTTGAATTTCAATGTAAAGGCAAAGCAAGCAAAGCGTAGATTAGGGTTTTAGTTTCCTTAGAGTCGATGGGAGGAGATAAGGTCAGAGAATTACTTTGTTAAGAGCAGAGAAAACGAAGAATGAAAGATAGGTCGGAAAAATGAAATGGTGAAGGACCATGCCACGAGTGAATTCGAAACATGGTATGGATGGTAGTCGGGAGCCTGAATGTCTATGCTCTTGAGATCGGCATTGTAACTTGGGTTAAAGGCTATGTGGGGTGCGAAAAGCTAAGCCAGGGCAGACTTTTAAATTTCAAGAATTCGAGCAAAATTTATACCAGAGATCCTGACGCGTCATTGTTCGCTCAATTATCATCTAAGCAGAATAGGTTGGTATTTGATTGTAACTGTCTATTCTGCGAGACAGCTCCTGAAACTGCGAAACACTTGTTGTTCGTCGGTGAGCCTACAGGGACAAGGAGGCTGAGCCTCCTCCAGCGCTCCCAGGGAGATTTGTATTCCAAATCAATTTTAGGCTATAACCAAAAGCTTTAACCTGAAAGGTGTTTAAAGACGGGGTTGGCACAATAGATAAAATAGTTAGGTCACAGCACCAACTAAGGCGCCCCCTTATAGTAATCGAAACATAACCTACATTTTGAACATTGCCGAACAATTTGTCACCATATTGTCCTATTATTATTGTTTAATCTTCTAGCACTACTCGTTCACTTCTCTAAACAAATATTTAGTAAGCATCCACACACAATCTCCAACACAATCCGAACAACTCATAATCGCGTAATAAAGCAAATAAACCAAGTCAAAAGCAAGACCGAAAAAAAACTTGTCTTCAACTCTTTCAAGTGGCCGAAAATGTTGGGATGAAAAAATCAAAACAGAAGACGCAGCTATAAACCCATAATTATATTATGGTTCGTTTGCAGCGGGCAACACTCGCGCAGGAACTTTTGATTCAGTTTTAATTTACTTACCTGGAGTCAGGCACACAAAGGTGTTTTGCGGCTCAGCCCAGCAAACAACAGAAGACGGAAAAAAGAACATTATGAGTGGCCACTTAGCCTCAGGTGATTGATCATTTTTCGTTGCTTTTGTTGTTGTTGTTGCTTTCTTTATTTTTTGACTTAAGCCGAAACTAAGAATTTAGTTTGCTCTTGGCATTTTTTTTTGAAAAGGTGAGTGCACACCGCCATGCAGTAGGTCATCCCGATTTTGTTCCCCTTTTGTCTGCTGGTTGTATTTTTGTCGGGTACCGCTTAACATTGGACGACTCTGACAGACTATACGTATGCTGGGCCGCGGAGCGGTATCCTCGCGTGTTATAGTTGTTATACGAGCCGACTAAGCTGTTAAAGCATGTAAATCTGCCCGGTTCCTGGGCATCCTCCTCGTTCCAGGTGATCAGGCGTGTTGTTGTTTGTATTTTATATTATAACTCATTGGGTATAATTTGGACACATTTATGAAATCGTTTAATCTTTACCGCGACTGATATTAATCAAACAAGTGATAGCTAATCTTGCCTTCACGATAATTTTGTTCCTTTTTTATGTATTGAGATTTTTTGGAGGGTCTTAAAATTATAATCTGGACAATTTAGGGGAGTCGCAAGGAAGATTGGCATGAAAATGTCTCTTCTCGTTTTTTGGCTAATAAAAGCGTGAGGTTTTGTTGACAGATGAATGCTGGCGTTGTGAATTGAGAGTAATTTAACTTAAATCCTCGAAATCGTTAATTTTAGGAATTAAGGACTGAATAAAACGTGAGAAGATTTGAAATGTAAATAAAATAGCAAAATTTACTTCTTCAGTTTCATACTTTTGTGTGAATTAAATCAAACTGATTATTAATAAATGATAAAGCATTATTTTCGTGCTCAACTACATCTAGACGCGAGTCGAGTTGAATTAGGGTCGACTGAACTCGACTCAGCTCTGCTACCTAGGTTGAGTTGAGATTATGCATATAGACGTGAGTACAGTAGTTGAGTAGTTGAATTTAGACCAAAACCGGCGATCTCAGTACCCTTCAGGCGTCCGTGAAAATTACAAAAAAGTACGTTGCCATCGATATTTTTTAATTTATCCCGCACCTAAAACAAACAATTATTCAATTAGAAATTTAGGTAAAGTTTATTTGAAATACACTCAAACTTGTTTCTGTGCGATCACTTCCAGAAGAGTGAATCTGAGGTGAACCCACTCCCTCCACGCTAAATTCCACGATGCACTTAAGATCACTGTCCAAATTTTAATACTTAAATGTCAAAGATCAAGATGCCGTTTAACATTGAGCACTGATACGGAAAAATGTAGTGCTGTCAGTGAAAAATGCATCACGGAAGCCACTGATATGGAAGGCATCGGTGCCGTGCAGTTACAGATATGTGTGGATCGACTCTATCCGTATTCTACGCACTTTCCTCGGGGATTTAGCCTCCTTTTGTTTTGGCCGACTGAACGCTGACTAGGAATCGCCCTGTGTCTAACAAGGATCTTGTGTCATTTATTACTTTTTTTCATTTATGTGGAAGAGTCTAAGCTTATGTGTGTGCCACCTTTAAACTACCACCCCGACATGTTTACTTCATGGTGCAATGTCTATTAGTAAGATAGAAAAAGGCTATGATATCATGGTGAAAACAAATAGCAAGATCGGACAAAAAGTGCATTAAAGCACCATTCTTAAGCTTGAAAATGAAATATTTGTGACCGTTCAGGCTTACCTTCGTTACTGAAAAATTCTTCCGACTTTACTCGAATCCAGGACTTGAAAGCTGCCTTCACTTCATCGCCCGGGATGTAATGATTACCCTTGAGGTCTCTCTTGAGTAGAGAAAAAGGAAAAAATCACCGGGCGCAAGGTCGAGGGAGTAAGAAAAGTGATTTTTGCAAACTTTAACCTTGTATAACTTCGAAAGGGTTAAGTTTTAGAAAAAATGGCAAGAGGACTTTTTGTAGGCAATAACGTTTTATATTGACTGATAAAAAAATTCAAAAATTCCAGTTTTTGGGTGAAATTTTGGCCAAAAAGTGATTTTCGAAAACTTTGGCCTTGAATAACTGTGAAAGGGTTAATCGGGTCTACATTTCTGTAAGGACGAAAGTTGTAGAGAATTTCATTGTCAACATTTCGGACCCTCGCACCGAGTTTTATGACCTATAGAAACCGAGATACTTGGAAAACTCGAGAAAAACACGATATCTCCGTCGGCCATTTTTTTTTTTTTGGATTCCGAAATTGTTTTCTTAGAAAGTCACAATGAAGCTGTGGGCCAATTTTTAGCCATTTTGTAGTTTTGTCTCCTTTCGTGTGTTTTTTTTTTTTTGCTAATTTACCCGGACTAATATAACGTTAGTTAGCTTTGAATTTAAACCCTACATCATTTCCGCCGGTGTTTCCAAGGAGTCAATTCTATCACCTACAGCTTTCTTATTTTTCGTTGATGACGGACGCTAATACGCCTTCGTGCAAATAAGACAAGCAAGTGACGAACTTGTCTTGATTATTGTGAACTTATGGCTAACTTTGTTCAACAGCCAAATCGAATTCATTTTTGACTGGGAAGACCACATATTTCAAATCGAGCATCCCAATGCCTAGGATTTTTTAAGAGATGCAAATTTCTTCTTCAACCAGCGCCCAGGGCTGTAGTCTACAAGCACTGTATTCGGTCCCGCGACTGGGATGGCACTGCAAAAACGCATTAGTCTGGCTGGAAAAGGTGTAAATCCGCGCCGTACAATTCATCTGAGATGATAGCTGAGAGCCACCTGAGGAATGCAGCAGCTTTGTGAAATTATCGCCTTCCTGCCTGCTATTTTTCCCGCAAGACAAGACAAGTCAGCTTGGTTCATCCTCACTTCCTGCAACTCCTCTAGAATAGAACAATTCCGCTAAGGAATAATCTCCCACAAACCGTTTTACCGAAGTCTTATAGTATCTAAGAGTTCAAACGTAAGCTTTATCACCATCTGCTCCCCACAATGCACAATGACATGAACGATATGACAGACTGGTAGTACAGAGTGGTTTTGTTTTTTTTTTCTTATTCTAGTTGTAATTCTGTACGGTTTTTCCTGAGCTTAATTGGGCAATACTACTCCTAAGTGTTTTATAGTATTTACAAAAATTTGTTATTATAGAATTTTATCGAAGATCCTTAAAGGGTATCCAATAACAACTGAGAGTTTATTCGAATGTCAATCCGTTTAAATTTTGAACCACTAGGCTACCTTCTCTACACTTTTTCTCCCACAAACAAGCCAAAACGAATAGAAAAAAAAACAAATCCAACAAAAAATCTTCTATGTAAACAAAACCACCATCAAACACACCGACAACTCAAACAAAATTTTGCCGCAAAGTATTATCCTAGTTAAAAAGATACAAAACGAAATTATCTATGCTTGACTTCTGACAAGTTGTCCACCGCTGGCTGCTCTGCAGGTTACCCGAGTAATGGGTGACATTTAAGGTAATTCTGTCCGGTTCAATAACCATCTTAGCCACCCGCCATAAATAGGGATTCCCTCGGGCGGAATGACAAAACGACGGCAATTTGTTGTGACAACTGGACAATGGCATGAAAGGAGCCAGGAATTATCCACGACAAGGGAAGCGAGAATTCCTTTAGATGTCGGCTCAGTGACAAAAGTTGACGGATTTGGATAAGAGGGAAATCTTTTCATGCGACGATTGTTGCCGGTTCATGTTTTAAGGAAATTATGGAATACTGATGGATTTGGTAGAATGGGGAATTTTATCCGTGAAATTTTTTTATTGCTGCACGGGAATAAGTTTGGATTTTTTGTACCTATATTGTTTGCTAGTGTTTTGCGGTCTAGTTGTACTAAACGGTTCTGTGTTCATTCATATTCAAAGAGCCCCATTAACTGTGAGAATAAACAGTTGCAATTGAAACGGATTTGCGATGCCATAAACCGTAGACGGTTCAACGTAGATTTTCTGCGGGACAGCATTAAAAGTGCAGAATTTGCTGCGATACTACAAAAACTTTAAACCAGCACAGTGTTTCTGAAAAAACAAATTTTTAAAAGCAGTGAAATACAATAAAGCGTGCTATAGTATCAGCAGTGGCAGTGACCATCGGCTATGTCCTAAGAAACCGGCAACAATGTATCTCGGACACAACGTGGCAAAAAATAAAACGTAGAGAACCTGGAAAGCGCGACAAACTTTAGCCTCGGGGCTGAAAGTCGAGTCGTGTTTCGTGACAAGTTGAGTTGAAGAAAACGAAGTTTCTGTCGAACTACGAATTTTAGCAGAGGGGTCTAGAGTGGAAACGCTAAGTCGACTTTATGCCTTTTTAGTGAAAGTCCTCAGGAGTAAGGCAAGGATGTTTACTTTCGCCATTACTCTTTCTTATAGTAATAAACGACACGACATCCCTTTCAGCGTTCAGCACAAAAGAACAGGTGGCATACAATGTGGATTTCTAGGCAGTGTTAAGGATTTTGACTAAGCTTAGTGGGTGGTTTTCTCCAGAATTTGGTTTAAGGACAACAGCTGATCTAATGTTGATCTGTTTGACCTAAAATCAGCTTGATATTGTTACGTTTTACGGCTTAACGGATTCGTAGGATTAATTAAGGAATACACCTTTTGAAAGTTCACCCAAAACTTATTTATTAACACAATTCAGTGCTACAGACACAACTTTAAAGCTCACTAAATATCACTTGGAATGCAACCACTCCCACTAATAACTGCCTATCGCCTTTTTATTCACTATTCAATCAGCACTTTTATCACTTCGAAGTGACTCGAAATGCCGCTGCTATTGCATTAATGTATCCAAACTCCTACCTTATTGAAATTCTAGATCTTACCACCACAGTCTGGAGACCCTCTAATAATTGAACAATAATGACTTTCATTTTGCATTCTCTAGAAACTTTGAGAAGCTTAATGTCTTCAGTTGACGTCGTTCAATATCTGACTAATAGCGTGATGTTAACTGAATGCGTGCAACGATTTGTGTGCGCAAGATGACTGGAAAAGTCAACTGGTACAAATAAACTGAGTGAAAATAAATCGGTTCACACGTAAATATTTATTTGTGCAAAGTGACTGGCGCTGATTTTGATTCACTTGTGCAAATTGATTTGCGCAAGCGAGTTGGCACAAGCAAATCGTACCGTGTAAGCCAACTTTTACGGCACATGTCACCGTAGCAATCACCAGTAGCTGGTACGGCATAGCCTATAGTCTCTGCCAAGAATGGCCCTATAATGCCGCACCATATGATCACTCTACGAGAGTGTAGTGATGAGTGTAATGCACAATAGAGCCAGACATGTCGAAATGTGGCTCGCCACTCATAATGGTTTTCTGTTGAAAATGATAAAAGTCCCCCTTTGTTGCGGCCTTAGACGCTCCATAATAGTAGACTGAGATTTTTGCTGAAATCGCTTCGTTTTAGGGTGTAGTTGAAAACCCTAAGTTTGTTCATAAATTGGTTGATCGCATAACTTTTTAATTAACTTATTGTGAAAAAAATAGGCACTTTTTCTATATTTCTTTCAATATCTCCGTTCCTGCTAACTTTTAGTATAACATATACCATAACAAAACTGGTGCAAGTGTAATCTTGCAAACAACTTCCATAGTTTTCAAATCACTTTATTTGCACTATTTTTTTACACGAAAACAACTGCGCATTCTTAAAGATGGTGTTTATGTAGTCCCGGCAATGTACAAAAAATTTCAGCAAGATCGGTTCGTTCTTTTGGTGTTTCTATAAGGCCTCACCCAAATTTATATCAAAAGAGATATACTCGAAGGATCTAACCTTCCAGTTACTGATCATAAGGAAAATGTTAATAAATGTCATTATTTACAGGATTAGAGTTCGCAGGACACTCATATGAGCCATCGAATTGAGTAATCACTCTAAACAGAAAAGTATTAAAGCCTGCATTAACTTATTATTACAATGGACAAGTAGAAGCGTTCATATTTGAACTAGATTGTCTGTTCTCTCTATATTGACTTTTTCCCTGGAATGCGAATATTTAAAATACTCTTAAATTTAAATCCGGTGTAAAATGATCACTAAATATGTTCATCTTGACCTATTATATAAATTTCCCTCACTTACACTGCTAATTGCCCACATTAAATGGCACAAAGAAAAACTTCAGTCTCCGCGAATATGAAATTAGAGCCGAGGTCTGAGGACTAATAAATCTCCTCGCAGTTAGGAAACACTCTTCCATCCACAAGACTGAATAAACTGTCTCGTTAAACCCATCGGCAGTTTATACGTTATGCAGTATTTAAAGACCGCTGCAGTTAATTTCCACTTAAGTAGTCTCCATTTTGCAAATGAATCGCTTCACCCTTAAGAGATAGCCGCTCCGCGGAAGCGTGGTAAATTAACGTCTCAAAGTATTTACGCCTCGAAATGGAAGTAAGAAATGAGGATTAAAAGGGCAATTTTACATTGCATACACATTATGTACTGCGACTGTCTTCTGCCTTGTGGAACAAACACAAAAAACACGCATTTATCATCAAATAAATGTGGAACGAATTTTCGACACTTCGTGTTCCATATTTGGGCCCCGGAGCTAAACAATATGCGGCAATATCATAATGGGTTTAGCAGAAACAGCTGGACGGTGTTGCTAGAGGTAAGAAGTTTCCTGGTTAACCGCCCAAAAGATGTGAAGCTCACTTGTCCGTCTCGTACACTGTGGCCAGGGGCTAGCCTCATTGTTCCGATATTGACACGAAATTTTTATGGTAATTAAACAATAAGAGCAGTCCGCATCCGTCCGTGCTCCGCAAGCCGAAAAAGTAAGCTAACAAATGGAGAATTACACGCCCTGGGCCACCTCAATGTGTTTGAAATGCTAAAAAGGCGAACCTGACACGTTAACAACGGCAGACAAAGAGGCGGTCACATGCGCAGCAGCGGGAACACCGCGAGGTAGGACGGTGCCCGGTTCGGGGAATAAAATTATTAACGAATCGGTGCACACCTATATTTTGTAATTAATGAGAGCCTTGCCGTTCGATTTACATTCGCGCAGATCCATTCCGAGACCAAATATGTACCAACTTTCCCGCAGGAACACTGCAGAGGCCTGTGACGACCACGTCAAGGTGCTCACCTGAGCCGTCTTGTTTAATCTCCTGCGCTCCGTGTGGAGAACTAGATGGGAATAGTCCACGCCGTGCAGATCGCTAATTCAGTAATAATAGATCAGGTATTATGATATACGTCTGGCCTACCATTCCGACACATTAACATACACTCATCACCTCCAGTCGGACATCGCGCGGCTCTCGTAGGCAGGTAGGTGCCTATTTAGTGCGTATTATGCAGAAGACAAGACTATGCCGATCCACTCAGCGATCTCGGCTTGGGCCCCCATTTTTCTTGCCACACCAACCAAGAGCGCCGACCGACGATCTCGGACTGAAGATAATGGACGAGCCGCAACCGATCATCTTGCCGCCTTTTACCTATGCGCCATTTACTACAATTTTTGTCGTATCTCGGCATCTTATCTATTGACTGCCAAACAAAATTTGTGTAGTTTCCAGCGAGCGAAGGGGCGTTGCTTCTTAGCACTTTCGGGTTACCCGAAAAGATCTTAGATATCAGCGCCTCGATTAAAGCTGCACTCGAGTGGTAATAACGTTTGCGGTTTGTTGTTGGGTTTTTTTCATCTGTTTTACCTTTTCAGAAATGATGGACAGAGATTGTGATAACTAGTTCACCGCAGCCCGGTACCGAGTGATATACGAAGATTTTATGGTAATTAATTCTTGGTAAACGCTGACTTTTTAATGGTTTCGAAATATGTTTTTAATTTATTGAAAGTTATTTAAACAAATTTAATTGGGGCACACAATTGCATTCAGCCTTAAGGCGGATTGTGCTGCTGTAAGTTAGCGTTGTTTAATCTTGCAACAGGATCTGGACTTTTCAAAAATCGTATATTATTATTAACGAACCCACAAGGTCAATGTTTCAATGTACTACAATATATTGTACAAATGAAATTGCCATTCGCTCCTGCAATTTTTTTATTTTTAAATCTTGGGACTGCCACAAAAATGAAGATGTTCCATTAATGGCTTTGGTTTAGCTGGATTATCTAACAAGGTAGGAACACTACTTAGAATTTTCAGTTCTAGGTCTAGTGGTTTTAAAATTTGTTCCTTCAATGCCCGTAGTCTTAAAAACAAAATTGATGAATTTGGGGAAATGTTTCTCAATGTAGGAATTCATGCATTGCTTGTATGCGAAACTTGGTTGAATGCTTCAGTTCCATCCTCTTTCATATCCCTTGATGGTTATCGGGTGTTTCGCAACGATCGTCGGGATCGTATTGGTGGAGGGGTTGCTATATACATCAAAGATTTCCTCAATGCTAAAATTGCCTGTCACTCCAAAACCTCCGTGATTGAATTCTTGGGCGTTGAAGTGTCCTGCAACTCGGAGAAAATTCTTCTCATATCTGTCTATTGTCCGCCTGGTTTGTTTAATACGGATAATTTCTTCGAGCTGGAACAAGCGATAGATAACTCCTCACGGAAATACAGTAATCTCTTAGTTGGTGGAGATTTTAATGTGAATCTTCTAAAGTCGTGTGGCCAACAGCAGCAATTTCTATACACAATGCACCGTCTTGGTTTAAATACAATTAATGCTCTGCCTACCTATTTTAAAGCAACACATCCATCACAACTTGATCTGCTACTCATCAGTGACAGTCGCCTAATTGTCTTTCAGAACCAAATTTCCGCTCCGAGTTTCCTAGACCATGATCTATTATACATATGTCTGTTGCAATATTCCAGTTGGATCTCAACCTGCTAAAACAATTACTTACCGTGACTTTACTAACACTGATCGTCGTAGTCTAGGTGAATGTTGTGAAGGGTTACCTTGGGAAAACATTTTCACATTTACTGACGTTAATGATAAGACTAAGTTTTTTGAGGGGCTTATGCAGTCCTTGTTTGATGAGTATGTTCCTATTCGAACAAAAACCATTACTGAAAAATCCAAGCCTTGGTTCAGTCCTGAAATTAAGTCCTTAATTATTGAGCGGGAGTATCTCTATAAAAGATTCGTAAAACTAAAAACCGAAAGTGCCAAAAACTCTTATAAACGACTCCGTAATATCACCACGGCTAAAATTAAAGAAGCCAAACGAAATTTCTACGCATGCCGACTCAACCCGTCTTTGCCACCGAAGAAACTATGGAATAACTTAAGTAAATTAGGGGTACAATCAAAAAAAGAGCCTATAGCCCATGACTTCGATGCCGAAAGTCTGAATTCGCACTTTACTTCAAGTAACTCTGTCCGTATTACGCATGTTCCTGTGTCGTCGTCTAATGGATTCAGTTTCCGCTGCGTAAACCACGCTGAAGTTTTATGTGCCATAAATGGCATTCAATCGAATGCTACAGGGAGCGACAAGATATCGCCGAGATTTCTTAAACTATTGTTACCTAGTCTATTACCTATTATAACTCATTTGATTAACTCATGCCTTACTACTTCCAAATTTCCCAATTCTTGGAAACATGCCCTTGTACTCCCTGTTGCCAAATGTTCTTCCCCTGAGCGCCCTGCTGACTTCCGTCCTATTAGTATCTTACCGTTTTTAGCAAAAGTTCTTGAGAAACTGATTGCATTTCAAATTGTCGAGCTCTGTGAACGTTATCAGCTTATAAATCCCTGCCAATCTGGTTTTCGAAAATCCCTCAGCTGTGATACTACACTTCTTAAAATCACGACCGACATTAGGAACTACTTAGATGGGAACCAAGTCTGCTATCTTGCACTACTAGACTTTTCCAAGGCTTTTGATAATGTTGACCACTCCTTACTTCTCGAAAAGCTCCGCACACAGTTTAGTTTCTCTCATCTGCTCTCAAGCTTATGCATAGTTTCTTGAATAACCGTTCGCAACAGGTAATGCTGCACAATCGTGCTTCAACCTCTACCATCCTCTGCTGTGGTGTTCCGCAAGGTTCAATTCTTGGCCCTCTCCTATTTAGTATATTCATTAATGACCTTCCTGCAGTAGTACCTAAACAACTCCAAAATTCACATGTACGCTGATGATGTACAGCTGTACCTCTCTATGCCTAAGGACCAATTGGTCTCAGGGGTGCGGAAACTATCCGAGGACTTACAAAATGTTCTTTTTTGGGCTTCGGCTAATCGCCTATCACTCAATCCAGGCAAGTCGCAATATCTAGTTCTAGCTCACTCTGTTAACCCCAGTCTGGTTTTTCCCAGAGTCATTTTAAATGGCAATCCTATTCAGCGGGTAGATCGTGTTAAAAATCTCGGAATAACTCTAAACCACGATATGACATGTTGTGACCATATCCGTTATATAGTGAGTAAAACCTATTGTCTTCTCAGGAAACTCCGTCTGTATGAAAACTTGATGAATTGCGCCCTTCGTTTGCGCTTAGCAAAAGCGCTACTCCTTCCCCATCTAATGCATGGCTACTTAGTCTTTCCCTCGTTAGATGCTTCTTGTGCTCGGAAAATTGAAGTCGCATACAATGATTGTATACGCTTTATTTATAATCTACGACGGTATGATCACACTACGCCTTTTGTGAACAATGTCTTGCGGTGTTCCTTAAAAACTTATAAAGACTTGAGGTTGCTGAGGTTTTTTCATGATATACTTAGACGGCAAAAACCCTCCTACCTCTCTGAATACCTCCAGCTCTCGCAATCGCGTAGAAATAATAATGTAATTATTCCTCGGTTTCGTTCTTTGCTAGGCCATCGTTCATACTTTGTTTATGCAGCTCTGCTTTGGAATACTCTTCCTTATAATTTGCAATTTATCGAATCAAGCTGTGTTTTTAAAAGGCGTCTTTTTGAATACCTTACGGGCAGACCGTCTTGAAATGCAAATACTATCTATCTAGCTGGCACTTTAGTTCTCTCAAACTGCAAATCTAATTTTTCTTTTTTTTCTCTCTTTTTTCTTTTTGATCTCTCTATAATAATTTGTTTTTATCTTTCTTTCTTTTTTTACTTTATCTTTTGTTTTTTTTTTAATTATTATTTATGTATATTATAAGATATCTTTTAATGTTAGTTAGTAAGTAGGTTATTTTTTTTTACTGTTAATTTTCCATTTTGTCTTTTTTTTTCCTCCGTTTATTGTAGGTACTAATATAAGAATCTTTCTTTGTACAAATATTGAAAATAAATAATAATAATAATAAAAATAAAAATAATAATTATCTGTTTGAATTGATTTTATACGATTCTACATGGAAGGTGCGAATCATATACCAGCCTGGTAAGGTAAGGGTACTACTGGACCAACCGGCAGAAGCTATTTTAACATCTTACCGCACGAATCTTGTCTAAAGTCCTCTTTTCTTTGATCCGTTAGCTGGCGGTCCGAGCGAGACGTTCTCGCAACGAATACACTACTGTCGGTGCCGCTGGATCTCGAACTCCATTCACGATTGATTCCATTCTTGAGCATTTTTGGCGACGTCTCGAGCCTCGATAACTGATAATCGTTGATTCTAGAAGTCGTCCTCGATATTCTCTAGCCGGGTTTTTTTTAGTGCCGATCGCTGAATCGCCAGGTCTCGCCAGACCTCTCCAGTCTCGTTTGCATACTGACGTCTGGCTTGAGCCGATCTGTAAAGAAGAATCAGAACGATCAACGGTAAAGACAAGGGCGTTTCCAGCCAACTAGCTTAGGGGGGTAATTAAAAAAAAGAAAAAACTGAAATATTTTTTTTATTCCATAAAGACAAAACAATCGAGATCAACAAATATAATTTGTATAAAAAGGAATTTATATAATAATAAAATAAAAAATAGGGGTTTTTATTTTGTTTAGAAAATCGCTTTCTACCCCCTACTTTTTTGTGGGAGGAAGGATGCAGAATTGAAAAAAAAAGTACAAAACCCCTATTTTTTGCAGATTTAGATTCTTCTTGAAAAAATATGAAGATTTTATTCTTATCATTTTTTGTGACTCGCCTTAGATGTAATCGGCGGAAATGAATAAATCATAAAAAAACTTTTTCCTCCGATTACAGCGCCATCTATGGCGAATCGCAAAAAATGTTTGGGACAAAATCTTCATATTTTTTTATGAAGATTCTGAATCTGAGGGTTTCCATTTAAGTTTTTGAAGTTGCACCCCCTACCCCTAACAGGGGGTAGGGGGCGTTTTTGGTATGGCTGGATAGAGTTTGAAAAAATATTTGATACGTGTTTTTTTAGTTTTAATTTTTTTTTTTTCAAAACTCTTCGAAATAATGGGGTGGTACGAGTGGTCTGAGACACCCTGTATATTGAACTAAGAAATGCGATTCGCGCTCTCTTAATGTAACACGATGTAACGATTAACAATTGCTGCGTTTTTTAATCTGTTCTGTTCTTTCCTGGTACAGCTTCCACACAAATTCTTGTCCCCGACAATTACTGAGAACCGTATCCAGGCCAAAGAGAAATTAAATTTAAATTAAAGGACCCCGCACGTTTCTTATGGAAAATGACTTTCGGTCAAATTGAACGAGTCTATGTTCTTTGGATAGAGGAAGTCTCCCTGAACAAAAGTCTCAATGGGCACGAAACCCAAAACTTAAGATTTTTGGTACTTTTAGACATCTGAAGTTTTTCATTTTTCGGTCTGTTGATGTTTTTTGCGGTATAGCAAAGAAATAACGTCGCATTATTTAAGTAATGCTAGTGTTCATTTAAATATTTTTAATTTTTTTTTTTTAGACTTTTGTTCAGGGAGACTTCCTCTATCCAAAAAGCATAGACTCGTTCAATTTGACCGAAAGTCATTTTCCATAAGAAACGTGCGGGGTCATTTCCCTTTTCCCTCATACGTTTTTTAAATTGGCAGTTGACAAATAAAATAAATTCTTTGTTTACTGAATAAAAAACGCGAAAAATTGATAGATTTTTATAAAATAGTAAAAGAATTAAAAAGTCCACAGCCGTAATTTATGCAAATGAAAATTAAAATGTTCCTTGCGTTTTTTTTAATGTTCCAGGACAGAACAGGTTTAAAAAACGCACCTAATATTAAAGAGACTAATAGTATCAACGTATGTCGCGTATATTTAGAAAAGGGAACCCGTGCAAAGGAAGAAGTTCATCACTTCTCTTTCGGCGCTTGAGCAGTTAACTTCGGTTTGTTTACATAGCGTGCCATATTAGCTTAAGTCACGGGTATCGGTCCCTTCCACGACTCTCCAGGAGAAAAAATTCACAGTCATAGATCGCCGACTAGATTCACCATACACTTAACTTTTTTGTTTGTAATATTAGTAATTTTTAAGAATAAAAATAAATAAGGGAACGCAAATCTTGGGGGGGGGGGGGTAATTACCCAATTACCCCCCTCTGAAACCGCCACTGGGTAAAGATGTATTTTTGTTTTGATGGCAATATCTGTTCATTTCCATATGCCCCACTTGAGCGAGGCGAATGTTGCTGTTGCCTCGTGCTGAACCTCGGAACCTGTTCGATTTGGGTTCCATCGAGATGAAACAGTGCTATCGCCGACATCACGTCGGCTACGAAGTTGTTATCGTCGTATCGAACTCCGCGTCGTCCATCGTATGCTTCACGCATAATCCGTCGATCACAACATTGAAGAGAAGTGACAAAGCAACATCTCCTTGTCGGACACCCACCCGCTTGAATCAGGAACTCCTCGGTTAAGTCTCTTCAAATACGAACCCTGAGAGAAGTTGAATGATTTTCAATGGCACGAGCTCGGCTTCCAAGGCTTCCGCAATCTGTTCCAATCGAAATCGGTTTTGAAATCGCTGAAAACGACGACAGTTCGTTTGCCGCAAGGAATTCTTTCTTCCATTAGTTGACGGAAAGCGAATATTTGATCAATGCATTATCGATGTGGTCTAAATCCTGCTTGTTCTTTCCGGGTCGTTTGCTCTCGATCGGTTCGGGTGCTGGACCGCCTGGTTGTACAGCTGGTGCAAAAATTCTCTCCACCGCTGCAAGCGCACATGGGGAGAGGTCACGAAAGATCCATCCGATTTTTCGATGTTGTTGTTTGCTGATGTTTTGTCACCTAACCGCTGGATTGTCTGGTAGAGCTCGACTCCGCTTCTTCCATGTCGGCCACAACGTTATTCCAGTACACTTCTCGTTCTGATTTCTGTCGAATTTCTTTGTTCAATCGCCGGTATTTATCGAAATCGACGTGTTTCATTCGTTTCCGCTGATCCACGAGTACGAGATCCAGAAAGCTATCCGAGAACCATGGCTGCGGATAGGTGGACACAACTCCATTGCACACCCCACAATGGACTCTGATAGTTGCCTTTCTTCTACATCGATATCATCTCGTATTGTGAGCGCCGCGCCGCGAATTTGTTAAATAATATTTGAAACTCTCGCCCGATGCGATGGTCCCGTAGGGCCATTTCTTGGTGGTGACCCCGTTTGCTTCGCTCTTTGCAATCGCATCTGTAATTTCGCTCGAACAAGGTTTTGGGCCGATCCGCTGCTGGTCCGATCCGATTTGCTGTTGCCAACGATCGAATTGTTTGACGCTGCGAATGAAAGGAGGCGTAAGCCGTTGTCGTTAATTAGTCCGTGTCCGAATCTGCCCTTTGTTCCTTCCCAGCCGGTTCGATCTGCAGCTGCATGTGCATTAATGCACAACTTTTGCACTTTTGACAATGTCGGGGCCCCTGTACAGTGGGTATAATTCATGATTATATCTCCTTCTCCATTTAGCATTTTCACAGACACCGCCACATATTGAACGTCGTATTTTTTGTTAAGTGACTCACTCCTTGACTCCAAAATTGCGCGATGTAAGATGTTGCCAATAGCAAAAATAATAGCTAACTACGTTTATTTCCTCTTTGATCGCCGTTGTCTCGTTACTGTCAGCTTGCAATACTGTTCTAGGATACGTAAATTCTTTAACGGGTTCTATGTTATAAATATCTAAATCATACCTAACATCAATAGTTCTGACCCCAACTCCAGCTTCATATGATGGAGACTATGTTTTCCTATTGCATTACGGCATACTTCAAAACTCCCCCAACTTCATCGCCCTTCTATGGTATATTCAACCTTCACTTTGCACGCACATGCACACCAAACAATTTTTTCCAAACTAATAAAGAGTCCAAAACTCGTCTGCTGCCTTTTTCGCAACACCGAGAGCTCCTTTTATTGCAAACTTTATTGCTGTTTGCTAAAAACACCTCGCCATAAAAACAATTCCCTGAAAATTTGCCAAAAAATTACTTTCGGCAACTTAAAAGGCGAGAGTCCTGCCCCGTTAAGCGAAATTACCTAGGCCTTACGGTTGTGATTGAAATCGTCAACACAACGCCCACTTTCAAAATCCTGGGTCCAATAAAAGCACCGCTATATTTAGCGAACAGTACTGGCAAATGATGCCGCTTCCTTACGCCCAAGGGAAATTTCTTGAATTCCGGAATATCACGAATCTTCTAGGAAGTGTTTTGCCAAATAATTTTGCACGTCTGGAAGGAATTGCTTTTTTTATGCTTTATTATTTTTTCTTCAAAGGACCTTTTTATAGTGTATTTTTCTTGTCCTTTTGTGGCCGATCACCGCTACAATTTGCGAGTGGATATTTCAACCCTGGGTGTCCTTTTTGCCAGTTTAGTGATGGGAGAGCCTTAATTGTTGTCGTAAAAGGGCATTCGACAAAATGTTTGTTTTAAAAAGTCATCAGGATTTTATTGCAAGGAGCGAAAATTTTCTGGGAATCCGAATTTTGCGATGACATTGACCTAAAATGGATATTTGGTTACGTAATTTTAGAAGGAAGCGATATTTTTATAAATGGAACAATGTATGCGTAGGAATGCCTTAGGTAGCTAGATACAGCTGAGTGTGAAACGATAGAATTCTGAGATATGAGTTTGGAGTTTGCGTTATTTTTTGTTGCCACAAATGAATATGAGGGCGAATTTTGAATTATGGTGTTATTCATGAAGACTTGCAATATAATCAATTGTGAACTATCACGATCTTACTGGGGACTCTTCAAATCCTGAGTAGGTATTCTACGCTAACCGAGTTAAGAAGAAGTTAATATAGCCATAAGCCAGCAACAAGGCGTTTATGTACGCATAGTCAAATATAGAGGTCCTACAAAATACCGAGCAATTCATAAAATACTAATTCAAGTAAGGGAGCAGGTAGCGATGTCTAAATTCTGCAAAAAGGACACTGTGTAATAAAGAGAAAGAAAATTCGTAAATCGGTTAAATTTAAAGACGATCAAAATTTGGCCTCGTTAGAGAAGGCTCCCCCTTACCACCACCAGCACTCAAAATTGGGTGGTCCCCATCCTTACATTCGAGCAGCTTACATATTCCACTCCCGTTGCAGACTCCTGCGAAGCTTCAGTTGATAAATTCTGAGTTTCTTGCTTTTTTTGTGATCGGAGCAGAAATAATGGCGGCTTTTCATCTGCTCTGATCCTAAGCTGTGTCTAACCAAACTTGTTGCCAATTTGGCCACTCGCCCGGCTCAACTTATCAATAGGCCTTTGGTCGACAAACAAGACCGTGCCTTTGATTAGTGGGCGACGCGCTTTGTCGCCCCCTAGGATCCTGTTTTGGAACCCTATTCAGGGGGATGTTCTACTTGCCGTTACATTTGTACTTGAAGTACGCTTCTAGCTGTCACGGAAAACAAGTCATACAGGGCACCTTTGCTGTAATCTGGTAAGTCCCCTCAAATCAAGGAACAAAAACGTGATATCCAAGCACTACGAAGATCTAAGGCTTGCTTGTTATGACGAAACTAATCTCTACATTTACTCTTTGTACTAAAAGTCCCTCAAATAGTCCTTGGTAATTTGGTATGGTGTAAAGTTCAGTAGTAAGCTTAGTTCGAAAGGAGGAAAAATAATATAGGTAAAGTGGAGTCCGAAGACGATAAGGGAGGAGGCCCTGGGCTACATTTGAACTTTTGAACGGTTTACGAGTTCGAAAATGTTGATTTCGAAAAAAAAATTCTAAAATCGGGCAAATTCTAATTCTAATTGAATTAGTAGACTGCAGTGGGCCTGAAGGGCTTTGCCGTGCGGGCTAGTATTGTGTTGCTGGCACCCGATTAAAAGACCTTTGGCCTCTTTTTCTCGGCAAGTAGTTTGCGAGGTCTCAGCTGAGGCGTAATCGAATGAAGGACTTGGGGATTATAGCTCGAACAGCTAACTGAGTAAGAAATTTGCATCTCTAGGCGTCCATTACACTTTCACGCAAGCGTCAATCAATCCCATCAATCATAATTGATGGAAATCAGAATATTCAGATAATTACATCCAGGGTTGCCACCTTTAGGGGGAGAAAAAACGGGACGATCGAGCATCCATAAGAGACGTTCGGAGTTTGGTGAAAAAAAAAAAAAAAAAAAATTACACATGAGACAGACAAAGGAAAATGAAACTTTATTTTGTGTTTACATTTGTATTTATTTAATATAATTATTTTTTCCATGTGTATTTCTTATTGTTACGAGCCGCTTTTAGTAAATCTATATCATTTTTGTATTTATTTATGAAGTCTGAACAAGCTGCGTATTCAAAGAAATTAGCAATTCTGCTTATATCAAATCTACCGAGCAACGATTTCTGATATTAAACCATTTCATGGTCATTTGTGAAAATACGCGCTCAGCATTCGCATTTGAAAGAGTGATGCTCAAAGCACGAGATAGAACACTAAATCTTCACATCTTCTGCTCCTTTGCGACTTTAAATACTTGGACCCATTTTTTATCAACGCTTTGCTTTTGCTCGATCTGTGGTAGTATATTCTTCACCACACCTGTAGTCTTTAAATAACTCGTCCGTACAAAATCCTTCTTCGGAGTCGAATCCCATAATTGAAGCAGCATCACAAAGTTCTGTAAAATTCAAATTCCCATCAAGTGACAATGGTTCCAATTTTTTCATGGGATTCGATTCATCGAAATCAAAGCGGATTTGAAGATAGTTCAGCGCATTTTGGTAAAATTCCTTGAAATCCGATATACATTGTTTATAAACAGTATTTCCTGCACGGTGTCCGGCAATACGCAAATGGGATCCATACAAATTTTCTTTCAATCTTGTCTCTAGGCTTTCTGCCACATCTGCCAAAATTTTGTATAGTTGGGTCGAACTAGTTGACATATTTTGCAACACCAAACTTGCCTTCTCAAACACTGTGCAAATATTGGCACAAAAACGTCTTGCCGAACATATACGATTCTACGTCGCTCTCGTCGTCTGTTGTTATACAAAGCAATGTTTTTATAACTTTTGGGCATTCATTGCCTATGGATATAAAGTAAGAAATGATGGCTGGATAAATCTTCATAATCTTTTGTATTGCAGTACCCTATGAAATCCATCTTGTTGTTACGTGTTTGTTGATCTCAGTCCATTCCAGTTCCGCAAATGTTACAAATTCCGGGTACCCGTGAATGAATTGATTGAGCCTGTCGCATATTGTCAAAAATCGGGACAAAATCGATAGGCCGTCGGGACGCGGGACAATGTCTTCGAAATCGGGACTGTCCCGGCAAAATCGGGACGGGTGGCAACTCTGATTACATCAGTCAACACTTCCGACAGTCGGTTTTCTGTTAGTCCTAGCAGTGACTGTGGCAGAACTGACAGCAAAATGTATCTTCTAAGATTCTGGAATACTTGTTTTGTGATTGGATGGACGATCAGTACAGGTTTTATTACAGACAAGACAGATTTTCGTTTTGGAGATGTTGAATTTGAAGGAGACTAGGAAAAGGTGGAGTGAGGACAGCGGCAGATATGGTGTGGGGGCGAAGATCCGACACTTTTCTAATAATAATAATAGAGAAACCCCTTCTAACTCAGAAGGCGCATTTCACAACTGGGCCAAGAAAAATTTACCAACTCAGCATAAGCAAGCGCTGATATGGTAACACGCAAAGAAGAACACAAAGGCAGTCACCGGCTGGAAGAAAACCATGTTGATTCATTGAGATAAGCTTCTTGCAGAATAACTGATCGATTCAAAAAGTTTCGGTATAACAGATACAGTAATACCTTCGGGAAGTCGTAGGGGAGTTCATCAATAGGTGGTATTATCGTTGGCGTGACGTGACTACGAGGGACCCGGTGGAATGAAACTATCGATGCCGTCACGCTTATCGAGGAAAATGTCGCTTCACACGCGACCTTGCGACAGAATTTAGCCTAATTGTTGCCAGAAGTCCGTTAGATTGACAATGATAATACGAATTTAAAGTCGAAGTGACATTTGTCACGTCACTCGACAACGAGAATAAGGCTGAGTATGCTTCACGATATAGTCACTGGAAATTGAAAGAGATAAACTTCAAGCCTCTTGGTAAGGAATTATGTGACGAATTGTTGTCATTAGGCAGTAAGTTATTGAATTATTGTCATTAGGCAAGGTGTGAAAGATTGATGGAAGAATGATGTAAACATGTTGCAAATCGTGGACGACTCACAACTAGACCCAGCTATCAACTTTTTTTAGAATTGACAAGCTTAAAGAAGTTTCTGGGGTTGGTATGCTGCTGAGTTATTCCCGATACTCATAGAGTAGTTTCTCTTTAAATTGATTGATAGTCTATTTCTTTGATTTCTTAAATGCTTCAGCTTATTATTGAACCAAGGTGGATAGAACTGGGCAATTTTTGGGGTTCAAAAGATATGCAAGAAACAAAGGCGTCATATAGTACGGCATAAAATCGTGCCACATCGACATCCAACTCATTTGCAGAAAGTAAGCCATAGGACTCTGTATGAGCTACCCTCTTGGTATCAATCCAGGTTTTGTCCAAATTATTGATGTCTACCGAGACCTCTACTTCCATTCAAGTGCTTTTTCCGTTAACGTATTATTTCCTTTTCGTAACGTGCGGCCTACCAACGTTCATTTTCCTTTCTTTACCTAAATCCTGTTCTTTAGCACTGATTTAATAATAGTAGCTTGGAGTTCAAACCACAAATCAGGAAGACACTGGTTGCAACAAGACTCTTTTAGATATCTACAGCAACCAGACCGGATTCGCCAAAAATATGAAACTTTAATTGGTTGAGGTATTCATTCTATTATCTATGCTTGTCGTCTAATATTTGGAAGGATTCTAGATATTGGTTTAAGAGAAATCCAATCCATCATGTCATTTTCGGTATAGTCTGAGTATACGCTAGTTTTAAAGAGCCTGAATAAACTAAGAAGATGTATGTCTCAAGTCAAAATGGCGCAGTCTTTAAACTAACTTTGAAATCAATACCCTTAAGCACCATAGGGGTCCATAAGCACGGACCATATGAGGACCAGTAAATTCATTGACATTAAGTTTTTGGAAATAACTATACATTTCGCTAATCCAAAAGAAACTATGAAGTTGATTCAAATATTTATTTATATGTTAGTTATATCTTGTTGGTTATTTGGAATGTGATAAGCTCTGTACGATTTTTACCCCAGTAGTGTTTCCTTTTAAAATTAATATAAGATCTGGTAACGAAATAAGGTATGCCCCTTGGAGATAAGACTAACCAAATTATTAACAAATTAAAATTTCTATCAATGACATTTTCACTCACACTAATATACATTCAAATTTCTGCAAATAAAATCTCCTCAAGCAACTTCATCTTTCATGTTACTTAACAACAATTTCTCAGAATGAATAAAACTATATAAAAATTACTAAAAATCGTTTGTTTTTCATCTTTTTTTTATTGCAGACGACATCAGTTGGCACAGAGACTACAAGGACTCCGCAAGCGAATTCACCTTTATTCCTTGCCAAAAAAAAGGAAATTGACCCAAACAAACGTCCTCCAAAATGATTTTATTGCAGTAGGCGTTATGCTTACGTGAGTGATAATGGTCCTCTCCTCTCATTAGCAAATTACTGTTTTACACCGGGATGAAACAGGTAAGAAAAAATTCGCAGAAGGATGTAACTGTTACAATGGCTGTAAAATTAGTATTCGTCCTTTGAAGATTACCACTAGGTATTTTTCTGTTAGGTTTAGGATTTAGTTTTTTTGGTTTTTTAAGTTTTTTGGTTTGGAAAGTGAATTTTTTGATATGAAAATTTTGTTTACTACTGGTAGAAGTAGCTTGCAAGTTTTTCCCTAAATTAGGCCAATCGGCTCATACAAAACTCTAGAAATGCTTCAACCAACAATCAAATCCAAACACCATTTAGTTCCAACAATACATTTCTGACTTGTTTTCAAAAAAATCCCAAAACTCTCACTTCTTCTTCAATCAAGCGAAAAAATTGTTTGAATTAAATCAGACCACAACAATCGTTTGTTAAACCCGAAAGAAAAAAGGAATCTAGACCAATAGCTTGTGAAAATTCCTTTGAAAGATTGCCGCAAGGTGTAAATAGAATTAAGACCAACAATGAATTGATCTTGGGTAATTTATTCATCTATTGTGGAGCCACACAACAATACAAAGGGAAACCTTAGATAAATCAAACAAAAAGGCGTCGGCGACCATCAAACAAGATGAAATAAGGCCTATACAGAACACCCTCGAGTTTCTTGTTGGAATCCAAAAATATTATGTAAAGAAATTGATAAGGAATGAAACATAATAAAGTAACACCAAAGAAATCATTAGGTTCCTTAAATAGTGGTGATTATTTTAATTCGGGTTTTTGATTTATTAGAATAAGAATCACTTTAATGAAGAAGAATCATTTTTAAGAAGAATGAAGCATTCTAGTACATGGATGCAAAAACAGATTTTTTTTTGAAAGAGTAGAAAAAGTCTTAAAATTCTTTTTAATGTAAAAATCATATTATGCAAAATATTTAACATAAACTCATTCATTTAAATATTAAATTATATAAAGCCAGAAAAAGAGGATTTTTAAACCAAATTAAAAACGTCGGTAGTTTTGAAGTATAAAAACCGCATTCGTTATTCCGAAGATGCCAACTAAAACTTAAAGAAAAATAAAGCAATAAAAACAAAATAACCAAGCAATAATTTAGTACAGAGAATGTTTACTAGAACAATTATTTTCATTGCCACCAAAACCACATCATGATTGGCATACAGTTTTCATTAGTTTCATATTCATTCAAAAATAATAATAATTGTTCATAAATCTGACCGCTGTTAAATTAAGCCATTACTGAACTAATTTCCCCGGAAATTTTAAATACATTACGTAAAGAGATTGACATCTTTACCGCCTTGGGATTAAGTTATCTGATGTAAGAATAAAATAATAAAGAGAAATAAACTGCCATCAAAATTAAGAAGTGTTTTTTTGTACCTTTTCATTTGAAGTCCTACTTTCAATTCCGCTTTAAATACGGTTGTAAGGAATGTGTCCCAAAATAATTGTCAAACTGTTCGGAAACAAGACATCCTCCTCAAACACACAAAGCCACGAAAGATATGTTGCTTCCTGGCTAAAAATTGCCGTTATAAAGGCCCTGCTTCTCCCGTAACATTAGACCATCTAGATCGGTACATATATTCCAGCAGTCTGCTGCATTCCCCTTAGCACACAGAACAAGATTGAGAGTTTCATTTTCTACGGTTCCATGAATGGCGCCAACTCCAGACCCCACCACATCTCTACCGGTGTTTCACAGGAATCAATTCTTTCACCCACCCTATTCCTCCTAATCTTTATTAATTATCTACTATCAATCACCTCCGACCCACTTCCCAGTTTTGTTAATGACGGTACCTACTGTATGTTACTCTTACGTCATCGATAATGCAAGACAAGCACCTACAAATCACGGACTTTTGCCAAACTTAATAAACAAGGACATTGAAGTTATTTTCGAATCGTGTCTTCTAAAATAAAGTACTGTTTCATTTCCAACAAAACCTGGGACGGTGTAAACCAAATGGCTGACTCATCGCTCAACAACCTAAGTGTGACATTACCCAATGCTCTTTGATGGAATGAACCCATATTTTAAATCGCTAAAAGGTGCGAACTTAGAGATGCAAATTCTTCCTTCAGCTCTTGGACTGTGCTATTATACACAATTCCTACATTCGGTATCTACTCGGATACAACTCCTCGTGAGAGGCCCCGAAAGATAAATTATTCTATAGATGGGAAAATTAGAAAATGTTTCCACTTGCTTTTACGAACTAGCGCTAGATTAGTTGGCATCCTGTGCTAACACAATTGCGCAATTTACCCGACGACAACTGTACTCGTACTTACCTTCTCGAATAAAAATAAAATATGCCTTTACAGCGGGCGAACACCGACCCTGATTGAAACATAGTCCACGGACATGTGCCGGGCATCAGAAGGATATTTGCCAGACTGTATGATCGTACTCCACACGCACACCTGAGTACACTTTTTAAAAACAGATACGAACAAAATGTTTCCTTACTTACTACTGACACCCCGCATTTTAACTACTCAAAAAAGAAAACATTTTGGGGGAAAGTGTAACTTTCGCTCCCAAAACCCAAAACTCATAGCGTATTGATTGTGAAAAACATCATGAAAAAGATTATCATATTCTTTTTTTGGTTCAAATTTGCCGTTTTATGCCCGTGTTTACAGCACGGCCATTTAAATCTTTTTGTCAAGTTTGATGTGCTTTCAAGTGGACGAAATTCGCCCGTTGTAAGGTCATCTTTTATTTCTACTAGGATTATTGTACAATTTGTGCATAATAACAACGGTAGGTATTCTACCTAAAAGAAATGTTTTTTAAAAGTTAAGGGCGCATAAAAATATCTCGGATTATGCTCCAAAATACCTAAATCCGGCCCTGCTCATTTCCTCTGGCTACAACCCCACTTTTTCTTTGTCCTAAACAGAACAACTCGACTATAGAACAATCTTTCGCAGTCAGTAATTCCGAAATCACTCCAGCCTTCAAACGCAGGTTTTATAGCTAAATTCCTCACATTGAGGTAATCAGGCCTCAAACCTAATAAAATCCTCAAGTAAACTTTCTCCTAGACATAGCACCATGACATGATAATAACATGACAGATACACTTTTTTTTCTAGAATTTCATTCATTTCGACTACAGAAAAATTTTCTAATGTAATCCATTTAGTAGAAAATTTGGTCTAACGAAATACGAATATTTTTCACACGGTGCCTAGAGTTGGGGTGACATTCAATAAAAATAAATTGAAACTTTTCCTAAAAGGTAATCAGCACCGTAAAGAATTTAAACCCAGGCAGGGGGACAATGTTGCAAGAATAAAAGCGAAGACATACTAAGTAAAAAAAAGTATTGGCAAAATGGGCAGAGCATTTTGAGGAAATGCTATTAATGAACCCATTGCAGGAGCATATTGACATCAGAGTCTGGCAGCATACCCGTGGAACTCATTAAACAAGGGGGAGAGAAAACTATCGAAAAACTGCATCAAATAACAGTGAAAATCCTGGGGCGAAAAGAAATCCCTAATGGAGGATATACTATGGCCTGTACAGACGAAACCCACTATCATATAGTAACTACAGACGAGTAACGCTATTGAATAAAACATATAAAGTATTTCCACGTGTAGGAACTCTATAATAGACATCAACCATATGTGGAAAGGATACTCGAAGAATAAGAAGGTGATTTTCGTTCTGGCAGATCCATAACAGACCAGCTATTTGTTCTCAGAGAAACCCTGCAAGAAGCTATTGAATGTGGCATAAACTTCCATATGCTATTCATCAACTATAAATATGCTTACGGTAAGAATACCAAACATCTAGTAGAACTGGCGTAAATTTTGATAAAAGATACCATGTGTAGAGTAAAGTTTATATGCTTGGTCGGAAAAGAAATTGGTTAGACATTGAGTCGTTTGGCACTCAACTCGACTAACTCAACTAACTTGGTTTTCTTGAAGGACTGGATAAGTTTTCTCCGTTTTTAATGTTTTGCTTATTGGTCGGGTTACCCCCAGACACAAAAAGTGCCCCAGATTTTTTCCTAGACACTTTTTAAAACCGCTCCCGGACGACCGGCTCCAGGACGCTCACGAGACTATGAACAAATCCGGGAAACCCGGACAGATGGCAGCCCTGCACATACTAGACTTTGTTCTCACAGATCCGCGAGAGAGATTGTATGGGTTTTTGTTCCAGAAAATATTGTTAAAAATTTTCCTGTTGAAAATGCAAAAGTACTTCCTTGACCGCTTCGAATTGCTTTAGAACGTTTATAAGGCCCTGCCTTTCTTTTCCTAAAAGATGAATTGTTTCTGTAAAGAGAGATATGGATTCAATAAAAGGAACGGCTTTCCATAACTGATCTGGATATATTGACTAGGTGCGACTAAGACGCATTCGTATAATACAAGTACTTGTACTAATCCTGGCAAAAACCTTGACTCCACGATATTAAAATAAAATTTTATCAAATTTCTTGTTTAGAACGAATTTTCTGGAAGATAGGTAAAATCACTCAGAAATTCATCCCTAAAGGAAATCCTGTATCCGCGCCTGAGTATGACCAATCTATTAAAGTAGACTTTTAGTAGACAATTAATTACGACAAAACTTTCGACATACAGATGTAGATTTATGTATATCAGTCAATATTTTATGTGCCAACTTCCACAATTCTAGCTCATACGAAACATAGTTTTGCAGACCCTCAACCACTATTAAATACTCCAATTAGTCCATCGCTACTACGGAGAAACTCGAAGCATATCTCGAAACTTTCATAAATTCATTTCAATTACAGATCTTATCTCCCTTTAATTACTTCATTTGCATCCAATTGTGGCATAAGATTATACTCAATTAATAATAACAATTTGAAGCTGTTTACCATATTACAAAATTACGTTCTTACATTTTAATAAAAGTTAAAATTGCGTTGAAAATCCTATAAAAAATCGCCTCCATTTATTACTGTCCAAATTTTAACTCTCGTTTCAATAAATTAAGAACTTATAAATATCACGCAAACAGACAAAAATTCTCATTCTCAATAATCCTGTTTAAAAAAAAATATTTCCAGTCTTAAATTTACCCAAAAGTAGATATACTATTCATTGGGTCTTTAAACACCCCTTCATGACCATTACTATCATCCCCGATAAAATATGATAAAAGCATAATAATAATATATAATAGGGGTGGATGCCATAAGGAAAATATGAAACAATAATAAAAACCGCAGATAATGGCACAGCAAAATGCCTATAAAAGGCCTCCGCTCCTTCTGCTCTTTAAATAATTGTGAACCATCAACAACTGATTAACAACCGGCGAATTAATTTGCAACAACAACAGCAACAACAACAACTACAACAACAGCAACAACAACAAAAAGGAAGTAACAAGAAGCCTGTCTTAATGCGCTACGTTGGCAGAAAACGGGGAATTACCTTAACGGGCGACTAATTAATAATGAAAAATACCCGAACACATTTCATTGCACAATGCACACACAGGTATACACAAATCCTTTTTAGTTATCCTCTATACAAAAGTTTGTGGGCCCATACATAAGGTAAATATTGAATGGTATAAAGCCTTCAGGAAAAAAAATGCAGGACTCCACCTCGGTTTTATATCTGCGGTTTGTGGTTTTTAAATACATGCGCAGAGTTTACCAAACAATATTTTTTTTTTTTTGGTATATATACCATATCAAAGAAGGGGAACAATTTTACCAATCAAAAATAACACCTGAAATATAAGCAGTTAACAGGCCACGCCCTCTTTGTATTCAGGTTTTTGTTTCCCATTTTTCTTTTTGTACCTTGTTTGCACCCACCACGGCACACAACACACACAACACATAACCAGAATCAGGTTTGGCCAGGTAAGTGCCTACCTTTTTAATGTGAGACTAAGAACTCAGTCAATCGTCTTTAAGTCAGTCTCGCTACAGCTCTCGCAGTGATTGCATCTTTGAGTTTTAAAGTTTAAAAAGTGCTTGAAAGTGTTTATTTTTTGTTTTGTTCGATTTTTAAGTGTTTGAATAAAAAACAATGCCGCGTCCATCAAGAGATTCGTATGGTGATCAGAAGCCACCGTTTTCTTACATATCATTGACCGCGATGGCCATATGGAGTTCACCACAGAAAATGTTACCGCTTAGTGAAATTTACAAGTTTATAACCGACCGCTTTCCGTACTACCGAAAGAACACCCAGAGATGGCAGAACTCACTCAGGCATAACCTGAGTTTCAATGACTGTTTCATCAAAATTCCTCGTCATACCAACAAGCCTGGAAAAGGCGCATACTGGACACTTCATCCAAAAGCATTCGACATGTTCGAGAATGGCAGTCTATTGCGCAGGCGCAAGAGGTTCAAGATACAGAAGTGCGAGAAGGACATGCTGAATGAAGAACTTGCAGCGTTGGCGAACTTCAACAGATTTTTCTTGTCACAGCAGCAACATCACCATCATCAACAGCAACAACAGGCATGGATTGGATCACAGCCGATGCATCCCGTCGGGGCTGTTAGTCCACCCTTGTATACCGTACCATCACCTCCACCAGAGTTAGTTAGAACCACCCCAGAACCACAACAGCAGCAACAACGACCCAAACGAGCATTTACCATTGAAAGTTTAATCGCCCCCGATCCAGAATCGACCAAAGACTCTCCAACCGATCTTCGAGTCCAACCAACAGACATCAGAGTTCCACCGATCCACCATTTACCGTCGGCGGAATACAGTCTCCCGATACCAGCTCAAACTCGACCAATGATGGACCACATACCATATGTGGCGAACTTCAGTCTACATCCAGCTCTAGGACTACCACTGCACGGCATGTCAACCCTAACCCCACAACTAGTACAGCAACAACAACAACAGCTAGCAATGAGCTATCATCACTCAAATTTCGTTAGACAAACACCAGATGTCTATAGTGGCTATTTGGGAGGGCCATTGAAAGTGTTTTAGTGATAAAAAATTATTGTGATAAAAATCTATGTTTTATCCAAATAAGAATGGCTTGCTGTAAGCTTCCCTGGCAAATGCAATGTAAATAGAGACAATACAGTAGTTTTTATGTTTAGTGCAATGTTGTATTTATTTTTGTTTAAGACAGGCCCGAATGTGTGTTTCGGGTGCTTGAATTCTGTGGTAAATATTATTTTAAGTAAACATACAAATAAATGAAAATTAGTAAAATATTTAAATTTTTTATTTTATTTTGACTCTTATAACAAATTCTGCACAGATGGTTCTTTTCGAATAATAAATCTCAAAATAGTAAAAACCTGTTCATCAAATCCCCGTCAATTAACGAATTTATATTCGATATAAATTACCATAGGAGAATGTCAGGTGAATATATGTCCATTAATTGAATTGATTGCTGTTTAATTAATTAATTTGGAAGCTGGTATCGGAGTTTTAAATATTTATGTACTTTTTGAGTTATTAGTGGGAAAAGGATGCTGTTTTGAATAATAATTGGCAAATATTTAATCAGTTGATGTATGGACTAAAGGTTATACTACTATGCAAAGGTGGTGGATAGATCAAATCTAGTGGGATGAGGTTGGTGTTAATGTTTCAATGGGTGGTTTGGGAAGCTATAAAGTTTGACTATAGATTGAGCCATCTTTACAATATAATGTAATATTCAAGACTAAAACGACCTTACCAGAAAGGTTTACTTTACAAAAAGTTGAGAAGTTACTTTAGAAATAATTTTCGTTCAGCTTCCACAAAGACTTTGCATCGGACTTTATTTTGTGGTATTTTGTTGTTTTCAATCCAGGTACATTTCGGCGTATCGACACTTCTACTTACCTGATTCCATTCAAGGGTTCTTTTTGAAAGGTGTGCTGTATCCACGCCTATTTTCTTTTCTTTACCTCTTTGACAATTAGTTCTTGTTTTGTCAAGTTCCATAATTCTATGATTATATTTCTAGGCTAGAAAATTGGACATTTATAATACGTACAGTTTTATTGATTGTATTTACATCTACTTGGTTTATGAGCCAGGTTTCACTGCCATAGAGTAATATGGATTTTACGGAAACTACATATTAACTTTACATTTCTAGATAGTTGTGACGATTTTCACACTTTTCATAATTTGTTGAATGCACTTCTGCCTTTTTTTTAATCCTACTTAAGATATATGTCCTCACCATTTTTACCATTTACTACCACTTTTTGATAGTAGTTTTAATATTAGTGGGTTGGTGACTATAGTGTTAATTCTCATTGATTTGTATATTTATTTTTAGACCTACATACTTCCAATGGACATATCTTTAATAAGCTAGAAGTATGATATCCTCGTTGTATTCAAGATCTTCTAGCCCTTCTAGCACTCCCCATTGGATTCCTATTGTTTCTCTGATGGTTGTCTTAAATATTTCGTTTAGTACCTACAGTAATGAAGAGTAATGGTGAAAGAGGGCAACCTTGTTTTACTCCAGTTGTCGCTGTCCATTATAAAGGATTCTTAGGATTTTTCTTTTTTAAAGTTTCCCAAGTAGCTGCTCTGCTATAGAAAGTGTCGAATGTTCGCTCCAAATTTTTGAAGGTTATATACTGGTGACTACTAAATCTTAGGGTGTTTTAGTTGTCTATATATCCGCGACCTTCTAAAATTCTTCTTGTTGTCTTAGCTGCCCTGGGTGAAAATATAAGACGGAAAACAGACTGAAAATTTACTGAATTTTTCAATGCTTAAGAGCAGTCGGAAAATGAACGGAAACTTTACTTAGGTACTGAACGAGAGACGGAACCACGGAACTGAAAATATACTGAAAATTGGGTAAATTCGAATGAAGACTGTAGACGTGGACGGAAATCAGGCGCAACTTAGACGGAAAAATCTCTCATTTGGATGGAAGAAGTAACAGTTAGAACTTTTCAAAAAATTTGTTAAGTCCAAGAAATGGACGAGTCCTCCTTCCCAAGAATATTCCAAGTTTTAAAGTGATAAAAATTTTCGCCTCTGCCTCTTTTCAGTCCTTTGTTGATACTCGTAAAGGGTAAATGATCTCAGCTTTCAGTGGAAAAAATAATTTCTATCTTATTTAAGACAGAATTCCATCTAAAATTAATTTTTCAGCCTCCTTTCAGTCCTTTTTCAGTTTTATATTTTCACCCGAGTCTAATATATCTTATCTTAAATTCTCCAAAGAATTGTTTTAGACCTTTTTTGACAATTCAATAATTATTGCCTTCTTCCATTTATGTATTTGGTAATCTCTATTCGTTTTATCTCTGTTCTAATATAGGATGTTATCTCTGATATTACTTCAATGTTGGCTTTAAACAATTCAGCAGGACTTTCATCTGAGCATTCTGTTTTCTTAACATTTCAGTTTCATCATTGCTTCTTTAACTTCTCTCAGCGTTGGTGTTGGTAAGTAAAAGTACTTCTGAGTTCAACAGTACCTGTAAAAATGACAAAAGAAATATAGTTCTTAAAATGAAATTTTTAGAAATCCTTTCAACATAATTTAATTTGTAGACTAGTAGTGGTTGTAGACTAAATCTAGGCTCGACTACAGACTAGAAAAACGTTTTTTATTCGTACTTGATAACGTCAATAGAACCACATAATACAGTGTCCTTGCAATAGTAAAACTATAATAAGTGCATATTTGTACTCTCTGTGCACTTGAAGACTCTGCTCTTCTTCTTCTTCTTCTTCTTTGATCGTTAGCTGGCGATCCAAACGGGTCGTCCCCGCAACCGATACGCTGCTGTCGGTGCCGCTGGGCCTCCAGCTCCATACACGATTTATATTTCCATTCTTGACGATTTTTGGCGACGCGACGCGACGTCTCGAGCCTCGATAACTATAATCGTTCATTCTTTAAGTCGTCCTCGATATTATTTAATCAGAATTTCTTCGGTGCTGATCGCTGAATTCTCCAGTCTGCTGGACGGTTTCGCTAGAGAAGTTTAGGTTGCAAGCGGCTATCAGTCATTCGGCAAACCACAATAATCAACGTTTTTGTAAATCATCATCGATCAATGCCTGTTGATCACATATTTGTCTAGCTGTCTCGTTTCGAAGGCGATCGCAGAGTGAGACACCGAGAATCTGCCTCAAACATCGCATTTGGAAGACCTCGAGCTTTTTGACGTCCAGCTCGAGCAGTGTCTACGTTTCCGATCCATAAAGAATAATGGGAAGGATCTACGTTCGGTAAAAGCGTACTTTCGTTTTGGCGGTAACATTTCTTTGTTTCCATATGCCCCACTTAAAGAGGCGAATGTTGCTGTTGCCTGGCCGATGCGGCTGTGAACGTCGGCCATCGATGCCGCTATTTTCCTTAACCAATGATCCCAAATATTTGAACAACCGAACCTATTTGATTTGGGTTGCATTGAGGTGAACATTCGCTTTCGATCCACCCGTTGTGAGCACTTAAGTCTTTTCGGTATTGATTTTTCAATAGCACGTGTTCGGTTTCCAAAGCTCCCCACGAGCTCCTTTATCCCATAGAAGATAGTATGGCTCTGTCTCTGTTTCACCAAAGTGGCAATAGAAAATTGCAACCTCAAAAGAAGGTCTTTACTCTACTCAACGCAGTGGTTTCCAAACTTTGTGCTACTGCGACCCCCTGTTACGAAGAAACCCTTGCATACAAATTTGGGTGTGGCATCTAGACCTGGTATTTCCACATTGAATAACTCCGACATTTTTTTAGCCGATTTTGACAAATGAGCAAGATTTATTTAGTATATTCTCTACTCCTTTCTTCAAATCAGTTTTTGAATACAATGTCGATTAAATGACCTCCATTTGATATGCAAAAAGCATCTGTATTCCGGCATTTTAGCATCTCTTTCGGCTCGTATGTTAGGTTTGAGTTCGTCAATGATGTTCGGCTTACTGGCATAAGCTTTACTTTTGTAAGAACTTCATCGTAGTGGCAAGGTGGCGCCGTCTTGTTGAAAAGGGGTTCGTCAGACTTTTTCACGCGTTTTCGTACACACGAAGTACACCAACCAATTCAGCTATAGGTTTTTGAGCACATTTCGACCCAAACTTGAGACAGTTGGATATAAGAAACAGGAAAAGTCGGATCAGGAATCGAGAATCATGGAGACGAATGCTGGAGGAAGCCAAGGCCAACAATACGCCGTGGAGCTCCTAATGATGATGATTGACTTTCTTGTCGTGCAAACGTGTGGGTACTTTATTCTCCAAATTCGACAGTTTTGTTTATTGACTCCGCCAAAGAGTGCAAAATGAGCCTCGTCCGTCATCAAAATGTTGTCCTAAAAATCTGGCTGGGATCATTCTTGCGACGGCATTTCCATATTGCAAGCGATGCGGTTTGTCCGTTGACGGCAATCGTTGAGTAAGTTGGACTTTGTATGGGAAGAGGTGAAAATCTTGTTTCCTAATCCCTAATGTCCTTAAATTCGTTCGACTCATGTTTAGCTCCATGAGCCATATGAGACATTTTGATTATCGACGGTAGAGTTGAGCCGGACTTACAAGAGGCAGTTCATTTGTCCCGTACACGATAGTAAATTGTACTGAGGCCTCAACTTTTTTAAATGTCCCGGTTCAAAAATAATGTACTACTGGGATATGAGCGTGTATCGTGCGTTTGTAAATTACGAAGTGGAGAGACATTTCTTACTTCTTTTGCAGCAGCAAAATATCCAATTCGAATTGCGGCGAGGTGAGATTGTAAACACGAACTGCATAGATATTTTCTTACTGCTTTTGCCGCAGTAAAATATCCAATTTAAACCGAGCCATGGTGAGATTGTAAATACGAACTGGAGAGAAATCTCTTACATTTTTGAAGGAGTGAAATTTTATACTAAAGAGACAATTCTTACATTTTTTGAGGGAGTGAAGTTTTGTGCTCGAGGGATATTTGTTACATTTTTCGAGGGAGGTGAATTTTGTGCTGAAGAGACAATTCTTACATTTTTCGAGGGAGGTGAATTTTGTACTGAAGAGACAATTCTTACATTTTTCGAGGGAGGTAAATTTTGTACTGAAGAGATAATTCTAACATTTTTCGAGGGAGGTAACAATTCTTACATTTTTCGAAGGAGGTGAATTTTGTACTGAAGAGACAATTCTTACATTTTTCGAGGGAGGTGAATTTTGTACTGAAGAGACAATTCTTACATTTTTCGAGGGAGGTAAATTTTGTACTGAAGAGATAATTCTAACATTTTTCGAGGGAGGTAACAATTCTTACATTTTTCGAAGGAGGTGAATTTTGTACTGAAGAGACAATTCTTACATTTTTCGAGGGAGGTGAATTTTGTACTGAAGAGACAATTCTTACATTTTTCGAGGGAGGTAAATTTTGTACTGAAGAGATAATTCTAACATTTTTCGAGGGAGGTAACAATTCTTACATTTTTCGAAGGAGGTGAATTTTGTACTGAAGAGACAATTCTTACATTTTTCGAGGGAGGTGAATTTTTTACTGAAGAGACAATTCTTACATTTTTCGAGGGAGGTAAATTTTGTACTGAAGAGATAATTCTAACATTTTTCGAGGGAGGTAACAATTCTTACATTTTTCGAGGTAGGTGAATTTTGTACTGAAGAGACAATTCTTACATTTTTCGAGGGGGTGAAGTTGGAGAGATATTTCTTACATTTTTCGAGGGAGGTAAAATTTTATTTTTATTTTTTAATCCCTATCTGTAACAAATAAAATATTTTCGGGTTATTTTCAATTTTAGGGAGTTTCATTTTAAATTTGTAAATATGTTTTTCTTTATACAGTTAACAAAAATTTTAAAGAATATTTTTGTAATCAACATTCATAGGCACGATAATTAATATTTCCATTCATGCAATCATCATTTATCGTATCCTCTCTTTCGCAAACGCAATAGATCTACCCGCATCGCAACATTTGAGCCATTCACTACGTGACGTGCTAGCAATACAATGGCACCTCGCCTCATTTGAAGTGAGACATTGTACTGGTTCAAAAGGAAAAAGAGGCTCCTCTTACAAACTCATTTTATTATCGTGTCCTACCCAACACTAATCGACGGTCTTTTTTCAATGTGAATGGTACTGAAGGATGTTTCAGAATCAACACATTTGTCGAAACCGGTGTAGATAACGATGGGATGTATAATAAAAACGACACAATAAAATTTAAGTAGAAATTAAGTGAGTCAAAAAAGTCAAAATGATAAAATCATCCTTCCGGTGTGTATTGACTCATAGCTAAAAATGGTACTCAATGAAGTTTTAGAATCGTGTACATTGGCCGAAATCGGCTAAAAAATATTGCAGTTATTCAATGTTGAGATACCGAAGGTCTAGATGGCGCACACATTACTTCAATTTGGTACTGGTACTGCGGCGACGTGGAACTGGTAGATAAATTCTGTTACCTCGGTGGTATTATAACCGAAAATGGCGGTGCAGAAGAAGCCGTCAGTTCCAGAATAAATAAAGCATGAAGCGCTTATGCATGCTTGTTCCCCATATAGAGATCAACGCAGATCTCAACACCAAATTGCGGCTGTTCAACTCTAACGTTAAGGCAGTTCTTTTATACTTGAATCTAGCCAAACAGACCCTTGACTGGCACCCGCAAGGAGCCCGTCGAGTCGGAAGACCTAGAACAACGTGGAAGAGAACCCTATTAGCATAGGTTGCAACAACTTTGAGATCCTGATCAGAGCTGAGAACTGTCGCGCAAAGCAGAGCCCGCTAGAGGGCAATTGTTTCTGCCATATGTCCAATGAGGGATTAAAGAAACGTATGTAAGTAAACTTACACTTAAATCACCGCCAGTATTAGAATACAAAATACAAATGTTTAACTTTTGAACAAAGACCTGACGGTCTCCATACCTTCTGTTAATTTGTTTGCCACCCAAGCGTCTTCCGTCTTCCTGGAAGTACTTTACATGTAAAAACAAAAGACTTACATCGCCCTACGAAACTTTTTACAAGTCATTGTTTTACTTACATCAAAATGTTTTCCTTTAACTATTCTTCAAGCCCCAAGTTGGCGCTCTCCCCGCTGCTTGTTAGTGCACAGCAGTCATAAAAATCAATTATCGCATTTTCCCTAGGCTCACAATGAACCCAACAACTCCAGCAACACCCCGAACTGGAAATGCTGAAGCCGTTCTAAAATTAGAGTCGAGTCAAGATTATATCTTTTCTAATAAGTAACAAGTAGTCAAAGCCAGCGCGGCCCTTCTGTGCTGGCTGCAGAATTAATCTGATGCAGAAAATCTTTACAATGTTGGAGGAAAATTCCTTGGAAAATTCGCCTCTGATAGCGCCATTAAAGCAAGAAACCGAAGGTGTAATTTCTTGTTTGCTGGCACTTTCCTGTAATGTTTGCACTGCGACCATATAAACTGCCACTTGTCCGTCCCTAAATTACAGCAATTTCAAAGTCCATCCGCGATTGAATTCTGCCGGCAATGCAGTATGTGTGCACTCTACATTGCCCCGTATCGGTGCCGCGGACGGACGGAGCGCCTCTACTCCATGACGGAGTATAAAGTGTTTTGGCTGAGCTCAACGGAAGGTAATTGCTGGCTGTTGTACCTTCTGTTACCAGTTAGCAGTTACCGCCGCGCGGTCATTCATTTCCATATAGTCTCAATCGTCAACCGCTCAACGGACTGGCAGGTTTATCTCAGGGTTCAAATGTTACCTGGATGTGTTCCTGTTTAGAAAAGGGTTACACACTTGATTGCTTTGTACACAGAAATTAAAACCTAATGAAACTCGCAATTAATGCCCGGCATTTAGTTAGGAGCACGTTGTCGCTGGAGAGATTTGGAGCAGCTGCAGATTATTGTCATAAAATCTAGTAGTAGAAAGGAGATTTTAGAGATTTTTATTACTGCAAATTAGGAGGAAATGGACTGCTATTAAATTTTGAATCTTTATATCGAACCACGATCATTCAAGTTTTCTCTCTTAAAGACTGCAACCACTTTTGGAATGTGCAACTGCACTTATTTTCTAGTAGCCCCAAGGGCAAACTCAGTTAGTGCGATCGTTAAATCAAAAGTGGTCCGCTCATTGATTTATGGGACGAATAACATAGTTCAACTGACAACTGTTGGATCTTTAGTCAAGGAGATTTCTCACAAAAAAACAACTTCTATAATCACACTCATAGTGCTCAAATCACCGATAAAATTGATCCCAGGAATTACCTTCTAGCGCTCACTATACAGGGCTTTCTTAAATGGTTTTTGGAAACTAATAAGGTTGGTATGGTATGGTATGCATGGTAAATTTCTAAAATGAATTGTCAGAATATATGAAGTAATGTTTTATTTGACTATTCTAGTCGCTGTCACCTAGCATGATGTATGAAATAAATTTAGTAGGAATGTTAAGAACTGCGTCTGCCACCCAGTACCGGCCCTAGCCCAAGCTCAGGGTAGAGTAAGATTATCTTTCTTCGCCTCTTGGTCGACGCTTTCACATCACATAAATTGTAGTTCTTTTTTTCGAGCGCTAGGCAGCCTTGGCGATGGAGGTTTATCTGGACAACTCTTTATATTGGAATCGGATTATCCCATTTTGGGAGCCTCTATGGGCTAGGGATTGCCCCGCTGAGGATTTAGGTGCCGATTTTAGGGTCAAAGCTAGTGATGTGGTTAGAGGAGGCTCCCCCTACTACCAGCCCGACAAATAAATTGGTTCTCATCCTAACAGTCGAACAACTTACGCTTTCCATTCCTAAAGCAGACTGCTGCGAGATTTCAGTTTGTAACCTTGGAGGAGTTCTTGCTTCAATGGTGATTGGAATAGAAATGGTCGTGGTTGGCCACGAGCCACGAGGTGCTGAGGGGACAGGGAAATTTTTGCCGAGTATGGGCTTTTATGCCACTCTGATCCTAAGCTGTGCTCTACCAAACTTGTAGCCAGTTTCTTTTGGTCCACAGAAAACGTCATTTCTGTGAATGGTGGGCGGTGGGCTTTATGGAGTACTCTCCATTGCTGCATCCAAAGGTCCTGTTTTAGACCCCTATCTTTTTATTGAATGTCATTGGGGTCTTCTGTTCCACCACCTTTACGGCTTACCATTTGGCAGAAGGTCGACTTTTGAGCCTTATTTTGGGTGCGTCGTACTCCTTTTCTGAAGGATTTTCAAACCATATGACTGGAGCCTCCATCCTTTCGCCGAGTTACTGTGGTCTGGAGAAGGTCCAGAGGATCTAACCTTTTTCTTATTAAGAAAATTGGCATTGTAAGAGTCCAGCTTCCAAAAATCGTCTAAAATGTTGCGGGTTGTGCCACCCGTCTGCTCAAAGCGGCCTCTAAGGAAATCTGCTTCTAATGAAGATCTCAGTGTGCTCAACCGCGGCTTGCTGACTTAGACTGCTCTCATTGAACAGTGATCCCGAAAATTCCCCTTCACTGGGGCTACATTCAGCTGGTTGGGAGATGCACGCTAGGCTGATAACATACCACTGTAAATACCTACCCTCAACGGCAAGGACCAAGACAACAGAATATATAACCAGCGGATAATGTGAGTATGGTGGTGGTACCAGTACCAACCCGAATATTATCAATTTGAGAGTAATCAAGCGTGTGAATGCGTATGTGCATCATCTAATACAGGGGTTCCCAACCTTGTGCCCGCGGGCGCATATGTGCCCACGAAGATATTTAATTGTGCCCGCGACAAAGTGCTAAAATACGAAAAAAAAAAAAAAAAACAAATCTTAAAAATAAAAAAAATTTAAAAGTTACTTTAATTTTAAAAATCTTGCTAGATGTAGTGAGAAATTCGTTAAATTGGCTACACTAACATCTGTCTAATCCACCAGGCGAATTAGACCTTTAGACCCTAACTTTGTCGGGTAGGTCCCACGATTTGGTTGCATTTTTATTGTTTTTCTCGCTAAGTAGCTTTGAGTAAAACTGACTTACTTAGTACGAAAAGCAATAAAATCGCGGCCAAACCGCCATCCAATATGAAAGAAGCCTTACAATCATGTCTTTTCCGGCGTCTTTATTGTATTATTATAGTAGTATAATATTAGTTGTCACAGCGAGCGGTCGTTGTAAACTCTTACTGTTATCATCAGATGCTACCAATGTGTTGTGTTGTTTTTAAGTCCGACTTGTGCCCGCCAGTTTGTTTTGCAATCTCGAATGCGCCCGCACCACAGAAAGGTTGGGAACCCCTGATCTAATAGATACTGCTGGAGTTTCTTTATCTTCCTCTTATTCACTCAGTTTCTTCCAGCCTCAACTTCCGGTGTATGGATTTTGGCGTCGCTTTCACTCGTGTGCTGTATTTTGCCCCCTCTAACATTCTGAATCATAAAGACGCATACTTCCTCCCGCTAGACTATCTAGGATCGTTCCGGCTAAAAAGCCTACCACATCAGCCTACCACCCTTCTGCCCACATTAGCCCTGCATATGTGTATGTTGCAGGATTGGGGTCGTAGCACGTAAATTGTTTCAATCGACCTCTTCATACAAAAACTGAATTTTTGTATGAAGAGGTCGATTGAAACAACTCAACATGCCACCGCCCCTAAGCTAACCACCCTTGCCGTCCGGAAGCGACATCGTTGGGTAGCATTCTTGGAAGTGCTGCACAAACAGCGAACACTTTACTCCCATGTCCTCCAAGGGTGCTTTAAAATTTTGCCTCTAGTCGATCATTACTCCCAGGTACTTTATGAGTGAATGATCTGCGTCCATAACATACTCCATAGGGACACTGTTTTTCTCCGTTCTGCTTTCAGGCCGGCTTTAATTTCCAAGAACGCTTCGTTCGCACACGACTGGATTTCAACGAGGCGTTGTCCTACGAGCATTACACCGATGTTATCCGCGAACCCGATCGCAATTGCTCCTTTTTAGCTTAGAATGGATCCCTACGCACTCCACGTGTTGTTCTGCCATCGGTCCATGTTCCTATGCACAATGGAATGTACTGCCTTTTTTCCTTTTTAGGCAAAATACCAAATAACAGTTTCGGAAGGGGATCATTCAGTTTGTCTGTCAGTTTGCACTGAAGGAATATGGAATTCGATTTAGGAAATTGGAAAGTCAGAACGATTCAACAGGATGAGTGCTCTGCCTGCGTGTGGAGTAAACAAACAGGCCATGTCCCAATTGATAGAAAAGGTCCACGACTATACTAGGCAATAACCTGGATAACGACGAAAAATCAAAAAGGGGAATCATTAACCCAATACGCCATAAGCTAAAGTAAAATGCCTACCATGAAGCTTTCGAGGTAAAAAGAAGAACCGCATACAAGCGGTGCAGAAAGAAGAAGGAGAAATAATTAAACAGGAGGATGCTACAGATTCAGGAAGACTTCAATGAAGGGAGAATGAGACAAGCATTCAAAGAAGCACGAGTCAGTTCAGCAATAAGTTTCAGCCACGAACGGACATCTGCAGAGATATAGGTGGGAACCTTTTAGCAAACCCTGATAGGATAAAAGAAAGGTTGAGAGTCTTTCCAAAGCATATTGACTCATAATAAACGAAGATCTACATACAATATTTTAATAGAACCACCGACACTGGATGCGGTGTGTGAAGTTCAAGGGCGGCGTTTTCATAGGTGCGAATAGTGCAGTTGAACGGGGCGCAATTGGACGAGGGCGTAATTTCAGAAAATCTTTTTAAAAAAATATGCTTCCGTGACCTCATTTTCATCTATTAAAGGAATTGAGTAATTTTCCGTTGCCCTTCACTGCGATCGAAAAATGAAGAGGTGATGGGGCGCAATATAGAATACTGCACCGGGCGCAAAAAAACAAAGCACTGGCCCTGGTGGAGCTATAGAAAGGCAAAACACAACAAATCGCTAAGCGTAGAGGAAGGAGGACCGCAATTCCAAGGAACCTTACACGAACTCATATGCCACATTGGCAGATTCGAAGAAAGCGATTATATGTCCAATTTAGGATCTCACTCCTCAGCACCTGCTACAAAACGTTCAACATTCCCGTGAAACAAAAAGTAGAGCCTATAACAGAATGCCTTATAGGACAATATAAAGCTGGTTTTAGGACAAGCAGGTCAACATCGGACCCTTTGCATATGAGGCAGTACAAGATCTTTTCGGAATTAAGAGCCCCCTCAAAGCTGCTAAGACTAATCAAATGCGTAACGAATAGCTCATTGCTGAAATTTAGGATCCAAAATACAGTAACAGAAGAGTTCGAAGTACGAGGCCTTCGATAAGGGTACGGAATGACCCTAATGCTTTTCAACCCAGCCTTTGAATGGTTGATAAGGAAAACGTCAATCCAGGGTAGTTGGCCAAGAGGGTCATACTCTGTACATATACTTGGATATGCATATGGTGTGAACACCGTGGGAAGGTTCTTATTGGAAGAAAAAGAAGGTTATGTCGAACTAAAAGGAGGTGTCAAAGGACCTTCTTAGAATTCTCTACTTTTGTAAAAATTAACAGACTAAAACCCTTATTCCAGTCACAACGCATTCACAAGTTAATGCTAAATCATATTTTATTAAAAAGCTCATTCACAATATAAATATAAAAAATTTACTCAATACTATCAAATCTCAGTACTGCATTTCCAAATATCTCCGACTTGCACAATTTTCCAACAACTTCCAAAACATTCTCACATGGAAACACTGTATACGGTGGACACTCAATCTTCCCAGCGGCAACCAATCCAACTAGCTTACGCAACTGCTCCGGACTTCCACTTGAAATGGGCACAATTTTCTTGCGTTCTTCTTCGGTAAAATGAATGCTTTTTGGGACTAGTTTGTCACTCACCTCCTGACTGACATAAATCCCACCTTCATTGTACAAACACAAGAACAAAATCTGTAAGCTGCGGGATGTTGTACCAAAGTCAATGATGATGTCGGCGAGTCCATCGCAGGCATCCCGTGTCCTGTCGATAAGTTTCCCCCCGTACAAATGTTCGTTCCATTGAAAGACGCTGCAATTTCGGATCTTCCTCGCAAACAGGAATCCTTCATCGTGCAGGCTAGCAATTGTAATTTTCACGCGATCCTGATACTTCAAGCTGCCGAACCGATAAGCTGCAATTTTTAGAGTCCATAAAGCTAGGCTGCCTGTGCCGACGATTAAAATTTTACATTGTTTCCTCTCCTGAAGAATCTTCTTAACTAGTTTTTGCGCTGAACAAATTGCATTCAATGCCAAGAGTGCTCCAGATGGAAGCATAGCTGCTACCTCAATGGGTAACTCATCCGGGATTGGAATGACATATTTAAGATCAGAAACAGCAATGAGTTCGGTATAACCCCCCTGGACTTCCTCGTGCGGGAATATAATAACTCTTTGTCCTAGTTTAAGTTCGCAATCAGAAGGGACTTCAGCACCCAGCGATTCAACAACTCCAGATACTTCAAATCCTGAGTAAAATGCACCATTTCTAATCCCATAATGGACTGGAGCCAGTGTTCTTCTTTGGACATTGGAATAAACACTATGTACTGACGGGCATGGACGGAGACGTTGTCTAATTGATTCCGGTGTTGACCTGTTTCTTGTGTAGCATGTCCCAGCGCATATAATCCTTATTCTGGCTCCTTTAGCTGGTGTTTCTGGAACTGGCACAACAGAACTGAATACAAAACCTTCAATAGAATGCACCGGAGTCTCGATGCATATTTGTCGACAAAGTTGTTTCGTTGTTGCTTTCCGAGCATCCACTTCTTCATCGTGACACATTTTAACTAGCCCAATATAATACAACTAATGCAAATAAATGTAGTTTTCAAAATAAAAACATATTGGTCAGCTACTAAGAATACTTTTAGATTTGGATTGTCAAATGCGACTAGTGGATTTTTTGGCAGGACATGCCCGGTATAGAATGAATGTCAAAAATTAAATCACTTTGCTTTTGGTGTGATGTCAAGCCATGAAATAACTTACAAGGTGGGTCCAACTAAAAACCTAAAAATAAAATAAACTGGGAACGTTAGATACAGATGATTCAGAGGAGATGATTCCTTTTGATTTCCAGCATACCAGTTCTACACTGCAAGATCTACCGATTAAAGTTCTTTTGGCTCTCGATCTTGGCTCTTCACAAAGTCAAAAGGGTCACCATTTATGTAAAATCTCCCCTGAAGAAACGAAGAAGCAATATTACAAGAAGGACTTAGACTAAACCAAGTTAGATACAACAGAGGTAAGTTGATTAAAGCAATAATTCCCAGATACGAAGAGGACAGGCACTAATCAGAAGAATGCCAAAGATAGAATGGTAAGCTTTGGGAAAAAATAAACACTTATTTATCGGTCTCCCATGATGCACCTCGAAGCCCAACTTTTGAAATTCAAAATGGCCGCTGAAATTATTTTTAGCTCCCACCTCTTGAAATTTAAAAGTTTACCCGTATTTGGTTGAACTTTATCTATTTCAATGAATATTTTAGTTTGACGAACGCCATGGGTCATTTTCCAGATATGCTGGAACAGCTGGTTGATCCAATTCTGGATGTCGGAAATTTCATTACCAATGTGAGCTTTGTGGAATAAATGAGGATGTCAGAGTGATTTCGACCTCTATTAATACAAGTCTTGGCACACACCTGGAGGGCGAGAAGGTCAACTTGAAAAACAATAGGGGTAAAAGGCCAAGAGCCTTGGATATTTTGCTCCTTGGGCCAATTGTTGGATTTGGAACCGTCCGCATACCAAAAGGCTATGCTTCCTCCAAAGAGGGACCTGTCGTGTTTCGAATCTGAGCACTTCGGATAATGCTCATAGAAGGTTTGTCGAAGTTTAGAGTGACAGAAATGGTATCGGAAGCATCGGTTTCAGGCTTAGTTCATTGAGAATCGATAAGTGATCTATAAGGTCTCCTGAATTCCGATCCCCGCTTTACCTTGCTTTCGTAGATTAAGAGAAAGCCTTCGACTCGGTTAATAGGAGCTTTATATGGCAGGCACTACGGCGACGTGGACTGTATGATAAAATAATAGAATTTATAAAAGTCCAAAATATAACAATTCCAAATGCAGAGTTCTACATAATGGAAAATGATCCGACAGCTTTGAGGTGAGTTCAGGAGTACGACAAGGATGCCTACTCTCGCCTTTACTATTTCTTATAATAATAAAAGACATCCTTATCGGCGCTCTAGATAGTAGAACAGGCGGCATACAATGGGGTTTGTTAGATTGCCTTAAGGATCTCGACTACGCAGATGATATCTGTTTGCTGGCCCACAGACACCAGGACCTCAAAAACATGCTTAACAATTTGGCAACAGAAAGTAGTCCAGCAGGCTTAAGGCTAAGTCCGACTAAAACTAAAGAAATGCGGATAAATGCAACACCATTGAACGGACTGCGCTGAATAACCGTGACGTGGAACAGGTCGATAAATTCTGCTACCTCGGTAGTATTATTACCGAAAATGGCGGTGCAGAAGAAGATTTCAGTTTCAGAATAAATAAAGCACGAGGCGCATATGCATGCCTGTTCCGCATATGGAGATCAACGGAGATCTCAACTAGCACCAAATGGCTGCGAAACATGGAAAGTCACCCAATACATCACAGGGCGCCTACAAGTCTTCATCAACAGATGCCTGCGTCGTATCCTAAAAATCCGCTGGCAAGATAGAATCTCAAACGAAGAACTATGGCGCCGTACCGGCCAAGAAAGGATAGGCGACCAAACCAGGCAAAGGAAATGGAATTGGGTTGGCCACACCTTGCGTCGCGAAAACAAAAATCTAGCCAAACAGGCCCTTGATTGGAATCCGCAAGGATCCCGTCGAGTTGGAAGACCTAGAACAACGTGGAAGAGAACCCTACTAGCAGAAGCCGCAACAACTGGGAGATCCTGGTCGGAGCTGAGAGCTGTCGCGCAAAACAGAGTCCGCTGGAGGGCAACTGTTTCCGCCCTATGTCCCATGAGGGATTAAAGGAGCGCAATGATGATGATTATGAAGGTCTCCTGGCTCAAAGGAGAACAGCCCCCGTAGACGCAGCACCTCCGCCCCCACGGCGTTTTGAAGGAGAGCTGTATAGCAGGCTGCGATCTGGCCCTAAACCCGGGAAAAACTGAGATGATGCTTTTAACAGGGAAAATGAAAATTCCCACCTTCAATCTCCCCAGGTTGGAGGGATATACTCTCACCTTACCCTCCACAGTGAAATTCAACTGAAAGACGAACATCGGCGAGAGGGTAAAGAACGCCTTTTTGGCTTCTACGCCTGTAAAAAGACTTTTGGCGAAAGATGGGGTCTCAAGCCAAAGATGGTCCTGTGGTACGCGCAATTCTCATGTATTGGTCGCTAGTAAGGTAGTCCGAGTTGAGCAGGGCCTATAACGCCATAAAGTTGGGAAGGGTCCGGGGAATAGCGGCAACAGGAGCCATGAGGACATGATCCTCGTAAGCTATCGACTTTTCCTTGCATCAAGCAAGAAAAAATAATGGGATTCTTAAACAGACCCCGACGAGTTATTGCCAGATTCACGGAAATCATCACAGGACATTGGGTCATAGGAAATGAGATCACCATGCTCTAAGTTGGACATTGCGTTCAACCTCTGTTGTCGTAACTGAGACGTAGGAGACGAGTGAGAGAGAAACACTTGTTCACTTCCTGCGTAAGTGCCCGGCTAAAGTCAGGCAGCGCACTCAAGGCAGTTACGTTTTGGAAGACTTAAAAGAGATATCCAGGCTGGAGATCAGACATTGTTAAGCTTCTTAAATTTTACAGAATGACCTTAAGCATCCGTCACACTCGACCAAACAACAACTCTACAATCAAGATGCACGATTGCTGGCAACAAAACGAGGCACCAAGCGCTAATTAGGCCCGAGATTGCACTAGAAGCAGCCCTTCACCTAACTAGAGGGCCCACTTACCCGAGACCGTAGCCCTGTTTCACCACGCAACTTTTCGGTTACTTTTCCGCCAATCACCTCTTGCCTAATCCCATTAGAAAATTTAGGTCTGTGCCTTTTGTTCATAACCGCTGAATATTATAGAACAGCCTGTGTGATCTTCGTGTTTTTGTATTTCCTGTAATAGCCTGTTCTTTTCTTCGTCCTTGGTATGGCTTTATAGTCATGTACTATGATTACATGCCGGATCGAGGACTTGACTTGAGATCCAACTGACAGTTTAATCCGCGGCGAAAGTTCACCAGCTTGAGAGCTTGACTTCAAGCCGGCTTGAAATATATTTGACACTTCGCATAAGTTTGCTTCGAAATGCGTGATGGAATAAACGATTTTTTCTCATTTATGTGCAGCTTAAATAAATAAAATAAATTTATTAAGTGAATTGCATCAGAAGTGAAATGTACAACCAACGGAGAACTAATTTCAAAACTCAAGCGCTGAAGCAGGGGTTACATGGCAAATTTCAAGTCGATCCGACAAATTTTTCGGATCTACTTGAGTCAAGCTTACTTGAAGTCGATCTGAGGTTACATGACTTTCAAGTCTACTTGAAGCCGACTTCAAGTATGCATGTAATCATAGTAATGGTCTGTACAATGAGGTCTTGAGGTTGTCAGATTCTCATTTGTTGGAGGTGATAGTCGATTATTCTGTATTGCCCTTGCCATTGCTTTCTCAAATTTTGACCAGTGTATATTCTGGTAGGGAAAAGGATGCACTTTGCAATATTCGAAGATTTCCATAGAGTCATCGGTTGTTTGTGGTGTTATCTCAAGCCCATTGTGGTCACTGCCACTCGGCACCGTTAATTAACCATTTTACTTCGTTTATATTCAACTCTAGTAGAGCCGTACCCTAGGCTTGCGACGCCCGCAAACTGCCTACTTTATAGATAATTTTTAAGCTCCAATTTCTAACAAATTTAGTCACCATCTATGTAAGACATGTACTTCTGCTTAAACACAAACTATAACGGCTTTAACGAATTTAACATTCTTAGAACAATCAGTACTAAATAAATTTTGAATTGATATGTAATTCCAATACACGAACCAGAATTCGTCGCGGCTGTTGAGAATTTCAAAATTAACAATTTTAAATGCAAGACAACTGAATTAAATACATTTAATAACATTAGGAAAGATTTAATAACATTACTAAAATTAATTACTTGACGGTTTGTGCATTGATAACAAAATTATATGCGTAATAAGAGCTTTAAATTAAGTTTAATTTTCAACTCTAACTAAAACAGCACCATCTAGGTATTGAAATTGATATAGTCAACTGCAAAACCAAAGCTTCTAGATGCATTTTTCCAAATTAAAATACCTTAAACAAATGCTGAAGGGATTTTGCTTTTATTATTAAAATTTATAATACTATTTTAGAAAAATTTCAAACTCGTGTGCTCCCGGATTGCTTTTATTTTACATACTATTAACCAACGGTGGAACTGTCTTGTACTAAAACGTGTTAAGAAGAAGATAATTGATAACAGCAACAGAAATTTTGACAAGCGTTTTTAGGAGCCATTAAAAAGCGAAAGCGGTGATTTGTGTTTTTCACAATGCATTTTGTCTAGAATTAAGTGAAATTGTGTTTTTTAATATTCTAAATTCATAGTTAGTTAGTTAGTGTATAAAAAATCGATTCCATACATTAAAATGAACGGATTAAGGTAAGTTTCTGTTGGCATGGCGGCCGCCGCCGTCGTCTTTCAATTTATAATTTTTTATCATTGCCTCTAATACTAACATTACACTTTGCTTAAGAAATTCTTCATAATTATTCATTTCCTGATGGTTTGATAATAATTAACACAAATCTTGCACTGCTGGCAAAAATATATGTGACTTTAGTTTCAGTGAGTTGTGTTGCATGTTTTGTTGTCCGCCATGTCCCGGCCCCATAGCTGCAAAGTTAGCATTCCAACCTCCGGAGCCTACATATAAATTAACATCAGCAGACGATACAAATGCAAAATTCAACATTCACCTATCGGACCGTGCTGAGTGGCAATATTCCGAGCGGGACAAAGGAAAAGTCGAGGGATTTTTCACACGAACAGCAAGGGGCAACATCATCACGTGCATATTCGTTAAATGCAGCAAAAATGCAAAGTATACACTGTTATTTTCTCATGGTAATGCTGTGGATTTGGGACAGATGAGCAGCTTCTATCTGGGCCTTGGCTCCAGAATCAATTGCAATATATTTAGCTACGATTATTCCGGCTATGGAATGAGCGGTGGCAAGCCATCCGAGAAGAATTTGTATGCTGATATTGAAGCTGCTTGGCAGGCCTTACGCAACAGGTAATGAAGAAAATTTTTCTGTTTTCCTACTGATTAGCGGCTAATGAGCAACTTGTTCAAGATTCGGCACTAGTCCGGAGAATATCATTCTGTATGGCCAGAGCATTGGAACGGTGCCGACCGTGGATCTTGCAACCAGACATGAGGTTGGAGCTGTAATCTTACATTCACCGCTTATGTCTGGCATGAGAGTCGTGTTCAGAAATACGAAACGAACGTGGTTTTTTGATGCTTTTCCTAGGTGGGTTTTGGTGTAAACAATACTAAAAATTCAAACTTTCACATTCTGCATTTTGTGCATTGTTGTTGCTTCTATTTCCAGTATTGATAAGGTTTCAAAAGTGAAATCACCTGTTTTGGTTATCCATGGAACTGACGATGAAGTCATTGATTTTTCACATGGTATCGGTATATACGAGCGCTGCCCTAAAGCTGTAGAACCATTATGGGTAGAGGTAAGAGAAATTTTATTTATAAAGTTTTTGGTATTCGTGTGGTTTTTTTTGTGATTGATTTTCTTAGGGCCTTGAACTTAGTTAAATGTTTATTGTCTAATCGATGGTAATCATTTACGAAACATTTAGGGAAAAGGGTACAAGCATGACAATATTAACAGTCGTAACTATAATTTCTGTTGTTATTCACGACGTCGTTACAGGGTACTTAAAATAAAACAATATCAAAGAATTTTTGGGCCGAACGATTATAACAAGGCAGAAAAGAGGGTTCACAGACTGAAAAAAGTCCATTTGTCCAGTATAGAGAGCAAAAGCTGGACTAGGCGCGGGAAATCTAACGAACCAATTCACACCACGACGTTATACATATATGCTGCAAGGACAACGAGGGGAATCTGACCATGGAGTGGAAGCGAATAGCGAGTAATAGGAATTGGAATCTCCACCAATATCTGATGATAATCCTTTGCTGCCTCCATCAAGCTTTGAAGATGTTAGCGGAGCCATAAACCAGCTCACAAGCTGGTTAAATATGGAGTGCCTGCCCTACACTAAGCGATTCATGAAGTGATTGTGCATGTATGGGAGCAGGAAGCGATGCCAAAAGTCTGGAAAAAGGGATCCTCTGGCAGTATCAATATGCAACATTGGTGATATTCGGAATGTAGCAGCCCTCTCCAAATGTTATCGCTATTAGAATAGCGATTGCCCCTCTAAAATGAAGTACCTCTTGTCTACTCGGCAACCCTTTTCTGAAACAAAAGACTAGCCAACTCGGTACACACCCACACACTGCAGTCTTCATTTTCGTGCATATTACGGTTTAGAAGTTCTTACAAATAAATAGAACAACTCGATTGTGAAAGTCTTCCGCAATCGGTGTTTGCGAACTCTGCTGTTTGGTCTGGGACAGCAAGGAGTACTGTCCTTATATTACGCGGCGTGCAAAAGTAAAACAAGAACAAACAATTCAAAATCCACAAAAACAACAAAATTGTGAACAGTGAAAAAACCCAATAAAAAATTAAAATTCCATATAAACCAATAAAAATAGGGAAATAAAAAATAAAAAAACAAACCTAATAGAAATTCGAAGGTTTCATCACCATTAAATAGACGACACACGCGACCGAAGAACAGCCCAAGTAAGTAACTTTGCTCCCTACCCCCTCTCAAATATTGGACCTGCAGGTGTCGCGCTCAAAATGTGTCGGTTGATGAAGTTTTCTCCGTCTCAAAAGGCAGAAGACTTGATGAGGCCAAATTGTATTGACTCTGATGGTTGCGTAAATGTAGTGCCGGAAAATATCCACGAGAATGTGGCGATTGAGCCAGCGCAACCGAAGTCCTAGTTCATTCTAGAATGGGGAAACAAGAATCGTGTCGAATGAGCACATATTCCAAATCACCAAACAAGTATCCCAGTGTTTGGGAGTTCGTAAGGGATACAAGTTCCTCTTCCAGCCATCGGCCCGCAAGAACATCTAACATTGGTCCCACACTTAAACAGCGCGAATTTTAAGTAGTAAAATCATTTACTTACATTGGGTCAATAGTAGCCTTCTTTCGATCGTCGGTAAAGTATTTACGAAAATCATACAATCAAGGCTACAGAGCAAACGAGCCGGAAAAAAGAAGCGGGATTTAGACCACATCGAGGATGCATTGACCAAATATTCACTCTCCGTCAGCTAATGGAAGAAAGAATTCGTTCCGGCAAACGAACTGTCGTCGTTTTCATCGATTTCAAATCCGCTTTCGATTGTATCGATTCGAACAGCTTGTGGAGACCCTTGAAACCCGAACACGTTCCATTTAAAATCATCAAGTTTCGTACGATGGCTCAACCGACTTATACAAGGGGCTCCGGGAAAAAACCAAAGTTCTCACAACGAACGAATCGAGGGGTAGTGTTCACCTCGATGGAATCCAAATAGAACAGGTTCTAATGTTCAAATATTTGGGATCATTCGTTGAGGAAACGAAAGTGGCATCGACAGCCGACGTTCACAGCCCTATCGGGCAGGCAACAGCACCTCGCTCAAGTGCTGCATATGGAAACGAACAAATATTACCACAAAAACGAAAGTACGCCTTTACCGAAAGTTGATCCTTTCGATACTTCTTTATGGATCGGGAACGTGGGCACTGCTCAAGCCGGACGTCAACAAGCTTGAGGTCTTCCAAATGCGATGCTTGAAGCAGATTCTCGGTGTCTCACTCTGTGATCGCCTTCAAAACGACAAAGATGCGATCAACAGACATTGATTGAAGAAGAAATACAAAAACGTAGACTAAGGTGGTTTGGACATGTTTGCCGAATGGATAATAACCGCTTGCCAAGTAAACTTCTCTGGCGTGACTGTCCGACAGACTGGAGAATTCAGCGATTGGCACCAAAGAAAACCTGGCTAAAGAATATCGAGGGCGACTTAAAGAATCAACGATTGTCAGTTACCCAGGCTCGATACACCGCCAAAAACCGGCAAGAATGGAAACGAATGGTGAATGGAGTTCGAGACCCAGTGGCACCGGCAGCAGCGTATCCGTTGCGGGGACGTGAATGAGATCGGCTCAGTATTGGGACCTATGGAGAGAACAGTTGTGAGAAGCCAGGATCCGGTTGTAGCGGCATCAAAGAAGAATATATCAATGGCTTCGCACAAACTATCATGAATCAAGCTGCGATAATAGTAGCTCATGACTTCGTATTTTAATACCTAAGTCCTTATTTGATCGACTTTAAAGTACAATTTTACACAAACTCACTTCTTTTTAGATCATTTTCACTCTCTAGCGGAATTTCAATGTTTATTACACAATAAAGCTGGTTTCCAGTCATTCATACGGAACTAATATTTGTTCGATTGCGTTCTTTAGAAGTTTGGAAAGTATTTTTTAATGTAAGTTTTAGAGTTTAGCCTTCATAACTGCAACATGCGCCGTTCATTGTTCATTGAAGTATTCATTATCTGTTTTTGATATCTAGTCATATGCTCATATCTTTTTAGATTTCATCAAACGCGTCTAAGTAGGTATCCGCTAATATCATTAGTTTAGTCATAGATTAGTTGTTGACAAAAGGGTTTGCTTTTTATGTAAGAGACAACCAAAACTTAAAATTTGGTTGCACGCTACTGATACCCTCATGGTTATTTGTATTGTAAGTTAATAGTTTTAATAAATTTTTAGTATGCCTAATATACTAACTAATAGATAACATTAATTCCTAGGGTGCTGGCCATAACGATGTAGAACTACATACTCAGTACTTTGAAAGACTAAAGAAATTTCTGAGCGTTGAGCTAATTAAATGACAATTAAAGAATCAACCAAATGCTGGGGCACATTCCAATAAACAAGAAGACAACGATGGTAAGATGAAAAAGAAATTAAAAATTAAATTACATCACTGAAATATTTATATATTGCTTCTCCTTTAGCTTCAACATCTAGCTCAGTATCGACAAAGGCATTAGCCGAAAAATTACTTTAGCATAAGGGGTCTGGCTCATATGCCGCACAATATTCTTCATATAAAAGCAGTAAAAAATCGGAAGCTTTAGCACGTATGGAGAAGGCTGAGAGCCAGGGCCATCGTTTATCCTCATATGCGTCTTCCTCTTCCAATAAACATTCGCCTAAAACGCCAAAGAAATCAACAGAAAAATTATCAACACGTAGCACTAGTAAAGAAGAATCATTATCCCCGCATCATTTAATATCTGGCTACAGTTACACTAGCATCAATTCACAATCAAAAGATCTACAAACTGAATGTGTTCTTAAATGTACTTGCAACAATAACTCTAGTTATAATTCATTAAAATCCCTCAAATCAAGTGGTGGGGATAAGGCTATTATTAAATTAGCTAAAGTTAGTTGCGATGCTGCCACAAGTCCCAGTCATTTTAACCAAAGAAGCCCCCAATCCAATTTGAGACTGATTAATAACAAAACTAATCCTTCAACGTGCAATGAATTACGTATAAGTGATGAAAAGAAAATTATAAATAAGCCAACCCCAAGTCCTCGACGGCTTATTGCTACACGAAATGCTGCTACTAGCCCCAATTTAGATGTTCGAAAGCCAATGAATCATGAACTACTGCCGAAAAGCCCCGAAATAACAAAATCACAGCTTGAAAAATCTAATTCACTTGGTGATAGTAAGCCAAATCGAACGCTACGGACAACTAGAAGCTTATCACCACGACCACCTGTCCGCCATCAACATGCCATTATGGTTTCAGATGAGAATGATATTGTTTCAGTGAAAGTTTCACCAAACGAAGACTATGAGCTTGATGTTAACAAATCAAGCGAGGTTAGTAGTGGAGCTAAGAAAAAACACAAAGCCCAAAGTGAACAGACTTCTCCCAATTTATCGGACTATGAAACAGCATTTAGCTATGAACGTAGTGCTAACAATAAAAGCACAGGCTGTTTGGTGTATGTTCCATCAGATCCCTGGCTTAAGATGTCCGAAGTTGAAGACATTAAGAAAAGTCCCGTTGATGTAAAGGGAAAGAAGAAAATTTCGAAATTTTCACACGACGTACGATCATTAAGTCGTGGCAATCTGGAACCAATCGACAAAGATCCATGGATCTGGAGAAAGCCACACGACTTGGTGAATGTGTTAAATCAATCAAGCAATATTAAGAGATCACCAAAACAAGAACTTTACCGCCAAACAAAGTCATTCTCAGTAACTAAATTCGATTTTAATGATGCAGGAAAAAAAGATACGAATAGTGCCAAATTAATAAATAGACCAAAACTACAAAGATGTAAATCACCGCTTATAATTGACGATGAATTAACAACATTCCTTACTGATACACCGCATCCGTGTACATGCATTACTAGCAATGAAAAGCCAAGTTCAACTGTAACTTCCCCGCGAAAGGACGAGACACAGCAACAGAAACAACAACAACAGCAGAGCTCTTCATCATTAACAGTTCAGCCGCAACCGACTTCATCATTAACTGCTCCACAGAAGAATAAAACATTTTTAAATGTCGTAAATCCAAACATAATGCAATCGCGACATAGTTTCTCTTCAATATCACAGAAGGATGATGAGCTACAGCTGAATATACGTCGGCTTAGTGAACAGATAAAACATAATAACGCTTGTTCATCGGGAGCTGACTTTACAGATTACTTAAATCAGTTTCGTTGCAGTGAGGCACAGAAAGCGAAGGCGACAACAACAACAACTAGGACTAGTAATAATTCATCGAAAAATTCTGATTCAGTATTGGAGACCACTTGTTGAAGGTTTATGCAGATTTAGTATTTAATTAATTCGAATAATCTTTTACTTTTCATATTCATACTATAAACACACACAAACAAAAAAAATTTAAGAATAGAGTAACAAAAAATTTATGAAAAGTGAATAAGAAAATGCTCAAAACAAAGATTTTTTTGAATGTTGGAAAAATGCGAAAGTGAGGGGTTTTTAGGTGCATTAAAACTAGGGTGAGTGTGTATTGATTAAACTTCTTTGCATATGTAGTGCTGTAGGAATGAATTTTTTGGAATTTTTATGTAAATTACATATTGGGTTCCCTGTCAGTAATTTTATTTATCATGCGGCGTAGGAATGTTTATATACATAGATGAAAAGTTAAACTGATTTGTCTCAACAAGGTCTATTGTCAATGGGACCCTATTATTGTTACACTGGAGAAATGCAATTATTCTTTTGAATCTGTACTCTTTCTTGGTAATTTTTATCTCTCTTTCAAAAATTAATTTCTGCGATAATTGGATTTCGGGGTTCTAGTAATTCATAATCAGACCTTTGACCTACACCATTTTTATGTGCCATTTTAAGACAATTGCTGGCCTCAGCAGCCGACTGCCATAACAGAGCTTTGTAGTTCGAATCCAATCCGCGGCATGGTCCTATGCCGTATGTTCATCGCTGCCATATCTCCTGACATCACTCCTAGCATAATGCCTTTTCTTTTTAAGAATGAATTAAGATACTTTCGAAATATTGACGACATCCACAATAGGCCTCTGTATGTGGCCTGTAATCCCAGAAAACTTATCTTTTTGTGGGCATTTAGCGTCAGTTTTTGCCTAAAGATCTGAATTTTTATTCACTCTCAAGCCGTGAATTTACGGCAAAAATTCACACCGTATCCACTCGGAACGGAAAACAAGGCGCGAGCTAGGCGCGAAACAATCCATCCTCGCGTTCGCGCTTATTCGTGGGTTTTCACGACGTGAGCCTGGAGCCCCTTGAAGTTTTTGTTGAGGCCAGGAACATTTTTGCCCTTGAATTAACAACCTGATATGCTAAGTTGTCGTCTTCGCCTGTGTGTCTGTAGGGAATCATGGCTTCACCTGTATTCCATGGCCTGTCCGGCAGATACCTTAAGTAAGTATTATCCCTCAGTCAGTCAGTTTTTGTCCACTCATTTTCTATTTTATAGCGGGTATAGTATGTTCACTTACAAGCTGTTTTTTCGAATCAATATGGGGCAATCGTAACCGTTTTTTAATTGGTATTCTTTTCGTTTTTTGTTTCAATTTTGAGTGTTTTTTTAAATTTTATTTAGCGACATTTAACTACTAAAAATTGACGCCAGCTAATCGTGCCTGCGTTTCCTGCATAGTCATGTGCACGCACCGCCCGATAGCAAAACCCTACCAAATCTCAAATTTTAAAGCAATTCTGGAAGGAAGAAAGAAACAAAACCACGAAAAGAGCGTAAAAGATTAAGGGGTCATTTTAACGATTATGTCTCGAATAATTCTCGACAGTTTTCTCTCGGAAATACCCCGAGAAAGCGAGCAGTCGAGGATCCCCTTTATTTTCAGGATACCCTTTATTTTGTATCTTTCTTTCACACACATTGCGTGTAGCGTGAAAGTAGATCTGCCTCCTTTTATCATAGATATTACGTCTTTGATATTTTGACTTTTTCACTCGCATTGAAATTTTTATCAGCTGATCTGACACTGACACATTTTTAAAAATTTGTTCTATCTCATCACTCTTATTATTATTGCTCGCTGGTAATAGCAGCAATGTGTGTGAAAGAAAGATAAAAAATGAAGGGGAACTACGAGTGGACAACAAGGGACAATACAAGTACAATCATGTAACAAAATTGCTTTACTAACATGAAATTTTTACGCGTGTAGTAATTAAAAGACCGCTCTTTAGATTTTATTTGATCTTTATTGTACGAGACTTGATTCTAGACTGACTCTAGGGGACTAGCGGACCTTTAGTCTCGCTACTGTTAGCACTAGCACTAACACGTATACTGCTGTATACTGCATCTCCCCCTTTAACTTTAAATGTATCTACCATTTAATTTACTTACATTTCTTATAGACTATAATTACTTCGCAACACACTACATTTTTAAAATTCAAATAACTAGTGGGTAACTTAGTACTAATGTAATAATTGTTCTACATGATTATAATTCTAGGTGTACAACAATCCTAAATACATACGAACTATATACTCTACAATTAGCAAAATTCAATTCAATTCTTCAAAGTTCTATTTAATTCAACAAATTTCATTCAATTCAATTCAAATCACAAAAGAAACGTACAGCATTAACACTTCACCTCATGAACTTTTCGTGGTCTTAAAACTGACGAGTTTCTCCGAAGGACTGATCCGTCTTCTCTTTGAATTAGATACGATCTCGGAGATTCGTGTGTTGCCAGCACCTCTCCCTTTTCCCAAATTTTACCACTCTGTAACCATATTGCTTCATTTTCTTTTAAATTCCTCTTATATTTCGCCCTCCGATTGTAATAGATTCGGTTCCGCGAATTATTTTTTTCTACTACTTTCAGTTGATCATTGTGTGTCTTAAAAAGTGTTCGAGACGCAGGTAGTAAGCTTCTTTGCTTACGACCCATTAAAATTTCTGCGGGTGACTTATGGGAACTTTTAATCGGAGTGCTCCGGTACTCTAAAGGCTCGCGCACATTAGGGCGGGCCGCACCGCACCGCATTGCATAACAAAAATCCTCCTACATCACTTTCGAACATTTTACATGAACTATCGCACACTACAGGCAGGCCGCACCGGGCCGCATCGCAGCGCGCTGGCGGATCGCTTGCTAGGCGTATTTTTGCGGCGATGTTATGTGTTGTGATGCGGCCCGCCTCAGTGTGCGTTGGAAATCGCAGTTATCGGACTTTGTTGCTCGCGATTTTACTCGATGTTAGGAGGCTGACTGATTCATTATTGCTTTGCGGCGCGGCCCGCTGCGACTCCTTATGTGCTTTGGCGCAATTTTGCAATGCGATGCGCTGCGGCCTGTCGCGGCTGTAGTATGCGCGAGCCTTAAGAGTGTGAGCCACAATTCTTGCTTTGCGTCCATACTTTTTCTGATTAAGTTCTTTGCTATACTTACGGACTTCTCCGCTAGACCATTTGCTTGCGGATATCTCGGGCTTGTATTAACAACCTCAATGTCGTGATTCATACAAAACTTCTTGAAATCATATGAACCAAATGGATTGTTATCTGCTACAATCGTTTTTGGTATACCATGGTATGAAAAGATTTTCTTTAATGATTCTACCACTTCCTTAGTAGTTTTATTTCTTAGGGGAGCAAAATCTAAAAATTTTGAGAGATAGTCGTTCACTACTAAATAATTGTTTTTTTGTAACTCAAATATGTCAATGCCAATTTTATCAAACGGGATGTTGGGAACTTCGTGCGGAACATAGGGTTCTTTCGTGTTTGAGTTTCTATATTTCTGGCATATCTCGCACCTCGTTATCAAGTTTTCAATAGCCTCATTTAAACCTGGCCAATAGATTAGACTGCGAGCACGCGCTTTAGTCCTCTCTATCCCTTGGTGAGACTGGTGCAGTTGCAGGAGAACTTCTCGCCGCATATTTCGTGGGACTACTACTCTATCATTTAAGAAAACTAAATCTTCCTCTAATGTCAGATCGTTTCTTACCTTCCAATAAAATTTCACATTTTCAGGGACCTCACTTATTCTTTTGGGCCAACCCACTTTTAGATAGTGTACAACAGTTCTTAGCTCAGGATCGAGCGAAGTTTCAGTTTTAATCTCACTTACCCGACTAAATTTGTTTATCGGTCTAAACCTGCATGCCACTGCAAATTGGTTTCTTCCTTCACAAATGTTACATTGGGCACCGAATGCTGGACATTTCCTTCGTTCATGGTTTCTTAAGCAAAATTTACAATCAATGATTACTTCCTGACTTTGATTTGATTTACCTAAATTTTCGTTTTCCCTAAAATTAAAAGAATTATTTCTAACACTAGGTCTATTATAATTGTTACTTCCATTATTCCTCTGTGGCTTGCTGACTGCGTGTACCGTAACTCCTTGCTTTCTTTGTAATTGAGCCGCTTGATCATTTGTAGATTCCGCTGCACGTGCCCATTGAATTGAGGCTTTTATCACTCGTACCGGTAACAATTTTATCTCTCAGCATGCGATCCTCCAAAGTTCCGTATCCACAGGTTCTAGCTAATTTTTTTATGTCCACCAAGAAACTATCAAAGGGTTCGCCATGCTCTTGTATTCGGTTCATAAATAAAAAACTCTGATAAATTTCATTTTTTTTGGACTGCAGAAATTTTCAAAAGCTTTGGTGACTTTCTCATAATCTTTTCTCTCTTCTTCCGACAGGCTGAACGTATTAAAAACCTCTACTGCCTCAGGTCCGATAGCATTTAAAAAAACAGCTACTTTTACCGGGTCAGGCTCTTTGTCTACCTTCGTGGCAGTGCAAAAAATGCAAAAATTTTGCCAAAAAACTCTCCAATTTTCGGCTAGATTTGATCCTCCTAAATTTAGCGTTTCCACTCTCCTAATATAATCCATCGGGACTACTTTTGTGATGTATCGTATCCCTTTGGGTGGCCTTCCACGTGGTTTCGGCAACTTCTCCTCACTTGGCTTTTTCCGTGCTATTCCCATTCACTTTAAACTTCACTGCTTTTCTTATACCACATTTGTATAATTCCTGTTTTATATAACTAAGATTTGATTCACTTTAGTACCGCGTTCTTGGCTCTTTTTCATCCGACTGCGCCATGTAGTAATTAAAAGACCGCTCTTTAGATTTTATTTGATCTTTATTGTACGAGACTTGATTCTAGACTGACTCTAGGGGACTAGCGGACCTTTAGTCTCGCTACTGTTAGCACTAGCACTAACACGTATACTGCTGTATACTGCAACGCGTACATACTAATATTCTATACGTTTGATTTGAAAAGCGACGAAAGTGCTCTAAAGTGACCTAAAGCGAAAAGTAGGGATTGAAAAGTGAATTAAGAAGCGATAAATAGAATTTAATAGTGTAAGATATTAATTTGCAAGTGATAATAGTGAACTCTGAAGAATTGTGTTGGGTGTTTAATAAATAAGTTTTGTGTAGATAATTAAAAAGTGTATTCCTTAATTAATCCTACGAATCCGTTAAGCCATATAAGCGTAACAGTGTTTTAACATTGCACGTCCACATTGCTCAGCACTTTAACTATGAACCAATTGTATAGATTTACATCCATCTGCTAAGATTGTGATTTAATACCATTGCTGTTGGAAGCAGAAGGATGGCTGTTACTGCTTTATATTTGCTCCGCAGCAAAGCACTTGTATTTTTTCCTATTAACTTTAGTGCACATACGCTAACGGCAATGTAAAATTATGTATCTGTAACTTTAACCCCGAGTCGTCATGGAAACAGCATCGAGTAAACTCGAGGGATTCTGTTTACTCAACGAAAATTCTACCTCGGCTCATGGAAACATAGTGTATAATGCACAACATCAGAGCGCTCTCATGGAAATTAATATACGTACGTACGTCGGTTATATTTTGTTTCGTTAAGTTTCGTTAAACGTAAAAATGCGAAAAGAACCGGGCTCAATGTACGTTTTGTGAGATGATAGGGTTTCTTCACACGGTACCATATTCTATTCATGGCAAGTACAACGGGTTTTATAGATGAGAAAAGGACGGGAGCGGAAGAAATATACGAATAAAACCGGTTTTATTCAATACACTTATCGTGTGAACTGCCTCATTTGTAGATACATCGATGAGAGCTGATTATTGTTGGTTTTGTGAGTATGGAAAAGGTGCTTCAAATTTAGGGGAGCGATTTTGATGAGAAATTTATTATAATTGAAAATCAACGCCATAATTTTAAATCTGCAAAGATTAGTAGTCAAAGAATAATATTTATGCATTTTAATAATTTTAAACTTTTGAAACCTATCCGTATACACAAGTCATACTTTTGACGAAAGTTTGATAGTTACGCACGTTAATCGATGTCCGTTTTTCACGTGCATTATATACTGAGTTTCCATGAGAGTTCAACCAGAGTTGAACCCGAGTTGAACTCCATGGAAACAGTCGCAGTCAAGAGTTTTCGTTAAAGATTTTCAACTCTGCTCAACTCAACGAAAATAGGTAGATTGAACAGAGTTCACGCACACATTTACAAACGGGATTGTCAAATGTTAAAATAGTCAAAATGTCGCGCCTGTTTATAACATTTTTGTTATACAACGAACACAATAAATTAATTTTATGGTCCATGATCACTATTTTATAATAACAAAAATATTACGTCAAATTTAAAAAGAGCTGCTTGCTTAATACAAATACACATTCAGCTGTCTGTACACAGGCAGAAAAGTCAGCCATGGAAACGCATCGAGTTGAGTCGTTGAGTTGAAGTGTCATTTCAACTCAACCTCAAGTCAACTCGACTCCCATGGAAACTCGGTAATAGTTGGCCCTCTACATTTAACGAAACTTAACGAAACAATAACATCAGCAATATAAAAAGTTAGTTAAGTGGGCTTTTGTCACGTTATCCTTCGTGGTAGCCGTTTTCGGGGCACCTGGGCGTAGCTCATCAAAAACTGACGTACGACCACGTTGAAACTCGTTAACCGATTTTTGACGGTTGCCATCGAAGGATAAGAGTCACCGTACACAGCATCCAAGCGCTCTTTGATTTCGCTGAGCGATTTCCCTTCCAAAAACAGGAATCGAATAACCGACCGATATTGCTCTTTTTCCAACTTTCTAAAATCCGCGGGCATGCCCGCTTCCACACGCAGTCAAAACAAAACTACGAGTCCGATTCGGCTGAAATTTTGACAATAACTGTATACGAGAATGTACTATACGATAGTAAATTTCTCTTGCAATAGTGGTGCCATCGTACTTATCCGAATGCCTTCATATATTTCTCTAAACGCACCTTTCTTTAGAACTGCGGGTTGTGAAAAATATGTTTAGACACCCCAAATCCTTCGCACCGGTCTTTTGGCATTACAACAGCACCTGGCCTCATTTGAAGTATGACGTTGTACTGGCTCAAAAGAACCTCTTACAAATCCTTTTTATAATTCTATCCCTAAGCAGTCCTTTCGATCTATACGACTTCTACTTAAGGCTGAATCAGCAGAACTGATAACTTACATTATTTTTCCCTCAGTGTAGGTGAGATCTATAGCATGGCTGCAGCTGTCTGTCTATTCCCGTGCGGATGTGTTAATTTCATCATCATCCGAATCCAAGAGTTTTTCTGTAATGTAGAGTGCTCATGGAGCTCTTTGCGGAATACTATTCCATATCATGTTTTGTATGGCGGTGTTGTCAGCACTTAACTTAGGCAGAGCATCCGCTAGCTGTTGTGCAGCTCGAGCTCTGTACATAGTGCGAACTTTCTATGAAAAAACTCGTCATCGTCGTCGTCATTTATTCTGTTCCCTATTTGCTATTTCTTATTTCCTAATAAAAGGACTGAAATAAATTTTTTTGGAAGGGTAGCCATAACATTTTAGTATATTCTCTTTTTAGAATAGTTACCATTAGCCACCGCTAGATGGCTTCTTCACTCTCATCTGCAAATAGCACTACATATTCTAAAAAGATTAAAAATACAAATTTATTTAGTTTTAGCACATAAGAAACTAATTTAAAAAAAAATACTAAATTCGATCTTCTCAAACACAAGAAACTCATATACTATACATGAAAGTATATTTTAAAGTAATAAATTATCAAAATTAATGGCAAAAATTTTAATAAAAAAAAACACACAAATGAAGAAAAACAAACGAAAAAGAAAATTAAAAAAGAAAAAAATATTTTTTACTTTTAAATAGATGTAAGCATGCACAATTCGTGCTTTTTTAGATATACTGTAAAATATAATTTATAGCATTATTATAAAACAAAAAAACAAAATATTTAAATTATACTCATAATTCTTAATAATTAATAAATTCTTTAATGAGAAATTGTTATCGATACGAAAATATTGATAAGAAAAAATAAAAAACAATGCAAAGAATGAAAATAATTAAGAAAACAAAAACACAAAAAAAACATGTTATTATTCAAAATGCAAATTATTATGTATTTCGAATCTTATTCAATAAAATGCATTTAAATAATTTTTAATTTAAATGTAACTAAAATAGATAGGATATAAATTTTAAAAAAAATTAATACCGAGTTTTGCTTTAAATTTTACATGAATAATCAATAAAAGGCTGATGAAATATCTAGAATCCAAACATATTATACACGACAGGCAATACGGCTTCAGACCAAAACGGTCTACTGGCGATCTGCTTGTGTGTTTAACTGAGAGTATCAACCAAAGCATTCACAGCTTTGGCGAGTCTGGTCTGGTTGCTCTAGATATATCAGAGGCTTTTGACAGAGTATGGCACCCTGCTCTGTTGAATAACCTCCAAGCTATTGGTATACACTTAGTTCTAAGGAACTGGATTAAGAGCTTTCTTTCAGGCCGTTCAATCAAGGTAGTATTGGACGGCATAGAATTCAACCCTCATGTCGTCTCGGCCAGAGTTCCCCAGGGGTCATATCTCTCACCCGCACTTTTTCTAATCTTCATTAATGATCTGCTCTCAATCCTCTCCAACCCACTTCATTGCTTCGCTGATGACGGTACTTTGCATTTCTCTTACTCCTTCGACAATATAAGACAAGCACGTGCCAGACCTTGTCTTTACCACCGTCAATTGATGTCCACTTTAATCAACCGGGATATCGAATCAATTCTTTATTGGGGTGAAATGAACCGCGTCGAATTCAATGCCAAGAAAACGAAGTACTGTCCGATCTCCAACAAAAATTGTATCGACCTTCCTCCTATCTCAGCGGATAAAGAGAATTTAACGGCTGACTCAACTCTCAACATCCTATGGATAACTTGAACGGAGCATCTGCGATGGAATGACCACATATTCCAAATCGCCAAACAAGCCTCCCAATGCCTTCGATTTCTCAAGAGATGCAAATTCCTCTTCCAGTCAGCCGCATTGGCTACAATATACAAATCCTACATTCGGCCGCGTCTCGAATACAACTCGCATATATGGGCAGGCGCCCCAAAAACCACCTTGGCTTGTCTCGACAAGGTGCAAAATCGCGCCCTCAAACTCATTGGTGATGGCCCCTTTCCCGTCTCCATAGACAACCTTAAGCCACCGTAGGAATGTAGCAGCCCTCTCCATACTTTATCGCTATTACCATGGCGACTGCTCCACTGAAATTAAGGACCTCCTGCCTGCACGGCAATACTTTTCCCGTAACACAAGACTAGCCCGCTCGGCTCACCCCCAAACCCTACAGCCCCCCGGTCACGCACAATACGGTTTAGAAGTTCGTTTATGAATAGAACAACTCGACTGTGGAATAATCTCCGCAGTCAGTATTTCCGAACTCGTACAACACCTTAGAGTTCAAACGTGAGGTTCGTCATTTTCTTCTACACCCTCTAGACCCCCTCTAACCTTTCCTATTCTCCTTTATTCTTCAAACCAAGCTTACTACAAGACATTGCACCATGAACTGAACGACATGACGGGCTGGTAGTATAAAGGGTTACTCTTAAGCTTGTTTTTTTTTCATATAACAAAAAAAATTATGTTCTCGAGATTCTTTGCGAATTTAAAAGGATCATTTTTAAATTCTTTAAGGATATTTTTGTTTGCTGGAAAATGCTATATTCTACATCCATATGTACACAGAAAACATGGGATTTAAAATTGTACAAAAATCTTTTCTCATCACAAGTTACACAAGTCTTAAGAATAATCCCTTGTAATTTGATATTATACACTTGTTGAATCACCTTAGGCAGAAACAGCATATTTACAAGAAATCGATACGTATTATGTACTAAGCCTACAGCTACCTGAAGTCTAAAATCAACATTACTACAGAAATAATAAGAAATCGACAAAAACAACACAAAAAGTTATTTTCTATTTTTAAAAATTTTGTGGTCGTTAATAATGGGAAACCAAAAGATATTTTAGTTCCTGCGTAAAATCTTTAAGTGGAATAAGCCATAAGCCGGATCATAATTCAGAATAGATTTGAGCATTTCTGTTAGGGTGGGTGTTTTTAAACTCAAAGGTTAACAGCAAGGAATTTAAGGTAATTTGATATTTGTTATTTTCTTATACTTTGTTCTCTTGTAACTTAAACCAACGCAACTTTTAAATTAATTCTTCAGCTAATCTAACTATGAAAGTGAATCCTTTTTGAGTTGTCAATTCATAACCATAAAGTGTGGTGAATTTTTTTTAATAGAATCTAAGGATTGTTATGGAGTTGTTTGGTACTCTTCAGATTACTTTAAGAAATATATTAAAGACAATAAAATATGTTAAAATTATGGAAGGAACTTTCATCGTTCGTACGCCTCATAAATAGACCGTCACCTTGTTGGAGTTCATTATAGATGTTGGTTGGTCTGAACAGGATTTCGGTTACCTTACTTGGCTTGTTACATTAGTCATGGTCTTCCTATATAGTCGTGTCGGCTTATTGGGCATGCCGAATTTTCTCATGACTGTAGAGTTCTACACTAACTTTACTATCATAGGCGGCCTTTAAATCTATGATGAGTGTTGGATTGTGTTTTGAAACTAGACATTTTTCTATCGCCGGGGAGTAATTGATTTCCCTAGAGTTATGGACACTGGTCTATTGAAGTTTCAAGGGTATGGGGCGATCTTGTTTTTTATGTGAAAATTTCATACACGCGGTACTCAACGTTATATTACTATAATTAGTGCACGCTCTGATATCTTCTTTATAATATATCTGGCTTCGCTTCCTGCTTCCATACTTGCACAATTAATTCATGTATCGATTGGTGTAGTGCGGCCCAAACTATGTAGGTACTTTGCTTTATTTTTGTTTATTTCAACCCCATGTTTGAATCCAAGGCTACAAAGATCCTAACATAATACATTATGAATTCGCCATTATATTCAGGTTAGCTGTGTCCATTTATACTGCTATAACCTGTTCAATATGTTGTTACTATTTTTAATACTCCTGTCTTCGTGAGAATCAGGTTGAAAAGTGAGAGTACACAACGCGTTACTGTGTCAACTTTGAATTAGTACTTTTGCTCTTCATCCTTTCGTCGTGATCATCGATTTGTTCATCAAAATGTTGAACCCTTCAATCACTATAGTACCTCTGGGGTTTGTTAAAAACCGATCCCATTATAATCCAGTCAAATTAAATATTTACCGAGTTTCCATCGGAGTCGAGTTGAGTTGTGGTTGAGTTAAAATGACACTTCAACTCTACGACCTTTCTGAGTTTTTAGTCTGTACAAATAAACTTTATTATAGATTTTTCTTTAAAAACATTTATTAAATATAAAGTCTATTCTGACGTCCAAGCGAGGCGCCACATTTCTACTTTTTGTACCTTTGCCAGTATGCCGTTTTTAGTGTGAGCTTTGTTCAATCTACCTATTTTCGTTGACTTGAGCAGAGTTGAAATTCTTTAAAGAAAACTCTTAACTGTGTCTGTTTGCATGATGTATAACTCGGGTTCAACTCTGGTTGAACTCTCATGGAAACTCAGTAGTTGAGCGATACATCAAATCAGCTATTTTTGCTTTTTTAATATGTTGTTTATAATGGAAAGGCAATGTTAAATCCAAATTCTCGACCTCGACAGACGACCGGGCCATTGTCAAAAATCAAAAAAATCTCATCATTTTGGGTTGGTTTTGTCGATTTTGACCTGAAAGGACGCGTTTTTCATCAAAGATTGTTTTGATGGAGGTTGAATTTGCAACAATTTGAGACTAGAACGGTTTTTATAATATCAATAGTTTCGGAGATTCAGCTATTCAAAATTCAAAAAACGACGACGACCTTTGCTTTTCAAACAAGAACACGAATCGGATCATGGAATGTGAGAACACTGCTTACTGAGCGACGGCTGGATGAAGTCCTCAACGTGATGAATCGATGTAAAATCAAGGTCATGGGACTTTTATATTCTAGCAGAAATGAAACTGAAAGCCGTAGGTATCGCGTTGGCGGAATACTCGTCTAAGAAGCCAGGTGTAGCCTCATTAGTTGGTCACCAGTTTCTAAGAGGATTATTATCGTGCGCCTGTGTATCAGACTAAGAGGTACTACGCTAGTCCAATGCTACGGTCCAACTGAAGACGCAGAAGATGACATCAACGACGAGTTCTATATGCGACTGAATGAGGTTTTCGCTCTATTCCATGGGGAAACATCATTGTATTAATGGGTGACTTAAACGCACAGATCGGCCTTGAACAAACGACGTTGACATCAAGGACGAGTTCTATATGCGACTGGATGAGGGTTTTCGCTCTATTCCATGGGGAAACCATTGTTTTAATGTGTGACCTAAACCCAAAAGATCGACCCCTACTACACATAAGTGGAAATCACTAACAGCAAAGATGAGCTGTTCGTTGACTTCTGTAGCTCCAACCATGGTAGGTGGAACTTACTTTTGTCACAAGAAGTATCTTCTTGTGTATCACAAGGCGACCTGGATATCGCCCTGTGGTAGTACGAGAAAGGCTCTACAAGATTATTATAAACATCCTCCAACGGTGGACGCTTGATGGTAGAACGGATCGTGTGGCTGATGCATGAACTACCAGCGTCCAACATTCATGGAACTGTTCGGGCAGATGTCGGTATTGACTCAATCGTTGGAAGCCAACATTCAAACGTCAAACCGCATCAAACGTTTACCGCATCGTGTAGAGTCGGTTTATTTGGAATATGAAATCATTCCATGTGAGATATCTGGTTAATGTTACGCCTACAATGTTAAAGGCGGTTCAACAGTTACTTCGAAACCGTCCACTGAAACCGAGGGATCAGTAGAGCTGGTTTTACTGGAAATTAAGAACTACATATTTCGCTTTGGACTTGTATAGTAATTGTGAGGGCTAATAACTTTTTGTTTTTTTGTTAAATCAATGTAAAGTAAATCAACCAAAATCTATTGTAATTGAAAACAATGTTTTTACGGGTACGTCTCTGATATTTCTAATATGAAATGCTCAAATTTTCTATTTTATCAAAATAACTTTATTGGCAAATATTTAGTTCACCACGCAAATTACTTAATCTCAAAGTACGTCTTACACCAAAACTTTCCAGAATCTGTTGGAATGATGAATGTTATAAAAGGATTTGAAGCTAATTCGTAATTAAGTACTACTAATTTGATACGAAATACGTGGAGGGGAATTCCGTATCAAATTTCTAGCACTTATAAAGCCTATTAATTAATTCCTTACGTAAATATTAAAGGATTCCCCTAATTGTGCTAATTCACTCAAATAAAGTCCTTAATTGTTTTAAACCCCTCGCACGCCTTATCACCAAAAAAACATTTCCAAATTATCGTCTTCACAGTCGAATGAGCAAGCATAAAGCATAATCTTGTACTGAATGTGTATTTATACCTTTACCATTATTATTTCATGATTTCATAAGCGCCAGATTAATTGTGTACAGTAGTAAAAAACAAAAGGCAACAATTTTCGATTAAGCCATCAAGTTAACCCAATTTCGTTTATGTTTTAGTGTAAAATCGGGTTTAAAGAGTTCTCAATAAACCGCAAGACTTGGATGTTGATAATTAGCATGAAAAGTTGTGTCTTCTGTATGTTTTCTTCATCATGAACAGAGCAGGTCTCAAAAGAGCCACAAAATGAAGAAGTTTCGCGCGTAACGTCCAATATTCTTCATACACCTGATATTAGCTTAAGTATCCTTGCTCTGTTGTCTTACGTCTCATGTGACTTTTTCATGGTTTTACTACTAACTTTTATGAGCTATAAAATCTTCTTTGAGTTTTATATCTGCTTGGAAGCACTTGGGTGCATTTGCAGCTAATATATTTTCAAGATTGTGGAAATTTTCATCGTTCTCTTACCCAAAGAAAAGAATTGAGCGGAATTGAATTGTTAAAATTTTTTATTTTGTAATACTTGAGCAATTATTTTATTGCTTGGTTAAAATGATCACTTTTTAGTTGTAGTTTGTAGCATCATTCCATTTGGTGAGGTTAGTTTGAAATAGCTGATCCCCCACTAGGGAGCTAAGGAAATTCCCATCTGGGTTAAGTGGGGTGTCCTTTCCACTTCGCTTCACTGGCTAGCAAGCCCATCTGCCCTGCAGTTTCCCTTCCTATCACTTCGTCCAGGAACCCAACACAGAGTTATATCAAAGTGAGTGGCAGTCTCACGGAGAGACCTGCGGCAGTTCAGAACAGTAGCGGATGTTGTAACGACAGAATTAAAAACCTTGAGGGCCGCCTGGCTATCCGATAGAAACATATATTCTTATGAGATATTTATCTTCAGCCATTCGAGAGCCCCCCAGTTCGCAGACACCTGGAAGACGCTGCAATGGTCGGGTAGATGAAAAGAGGTATCTATATTCAATACCTCAGAGAAGATACCACAACCGTAGTAGATACATAAAGACCCAGCCGGGGTATTACCATCTGTCTAGTCATCTCTGACCGGAATGATGGCATTGAAACTTTTCTACAAGGTCCACATGGGTGTAGTGTAATCTAGGGTGTCCACAGCGATGGCGATCCCTCTAAGGATGGATGAGTGACCATATGAATATAGAGCCTACTCAATAGAAGCCTTTGTCCCGGCGGCCGTCCAGGCGGCCATTTTCTCGGTATGTATGTCCAAAGGAATAAGATGCAATAAGACATCCAACGCAGCTGTTGGGGTGCTTCTGGATACTCTGCAGTTTTCTACACAATTGAACAGGTCTGCGGAAACAAGAAATGTCCAAGACTTCTTGTCTTACCCTTGTAATTCCCCCTATTGCACAAAAAGATATTATGTTGGAGTAAATGGCCAAAAAGCAACTCACCTCTTACATTTATGTCTGAGCTTCCCCAAACCGAGTTGTGAGCATTTGCATCACATCCAATGATGAGGCTAGCTTCATAATTAGCAGCTTCCTTAGCCGCATCGAAGAGGCTGAAGCTGTCCAAATTTCCCTCATATGGTAGATAGGCATATCCAATTCACGTAGCCTTGCCGCTCTTTCTGCTGTCCAATCAGACCACCACAGTGTCAGCATTGCTATATTTAGACATCATAAAAGCGTTAAGGTATTTTGGAGTCCTGATTCTGCATACAAGGCCCCGGACATTCTAAGGCTTCCCTTAGTCTTCGAAAGACGCAATCAGAGACTGACGGGTGCAGCCTTGCTGGGATATTAACCTGCGTTACTCTCAAAAATGTGGTTGCGAGCAGCTCAATCTCGATCACCGTTATGTCAGCCTCGTCCTTCTCCAGTGTAAGAGTAATATCATCATCTCCCAAAGAAAGAAGTTGGGCAAAGTCCCCCAGTTCGTGTCCTCCGTCGTCGACGGCCAAGGAACGCTTGAGATATTGATATCCTCTTCGAATAAGAAAAGAGGATCTTTGGGACCCAGGGCTGGTAGGTGAGTACCCTCAGGTATCTTAGGCATAGGACTTCCGTTCCTGTGTCACCCGCAATGCCAGGCACATTGGGTTCAGCTACTTCCGTAACTGTGTCGCCCGCAGTGCTAGGTTCGTGCAGCCGCAGGTGCAACAGTTGAAGCCACTCCTATCTGGTTGAGAGGCAAAATATATTTCTTGAAAGGCCTCAGTGTTATGGAAGAGAAACCGTAACTTATGTCGCCACCAGTTTTCGCCAAACGTCCTAGGGACTCTTTGCTAATTACGAGCGTAACCGCTCGGCCGTCACTTTCGGATCCTCCATTTTCGTAATCTTCCACGAAGACGCATGTCATCACCTGAGGCTCGGCTGTTCCGCTGGGATCCAGGAACGCGCTCTCAGTCAACTCGGGATCTCCACCCTCACAACGACCTTGAGTTTAACGCCTGGCCATGCTTCCCCGATTCTGGATATGGTTTTTTATAGGGATCGGCACATGCGATGAGCTTCACGCGGCGCTGATGCCACCCGCCATCGCGACAGTAAGGAGCAGTACCAGGATGCTCCTGAAGAATTTGGAGGAATATCGTCGCGAACATTCCATTTAGTAGAGATCGAATGGACATTTCATTTTGATTTTGCAACATACGAATCTAGCTTAAAACTCAGAAACATTTCCTAAAAAATCGCTTTTGTGTTAGTACAATTCGCTTTGGCATATTAACGGCTCTCTACAACCATAACGAACTATACCATAAAATGGTTAACTTTCATTACAACATAAAAATTCAAAACTGTCCCTCTCATAGTCCTTAACAAAAACAAAAAAATCTAATCTACTTTTCAGCATAAAATCCTCGATTAAAGACCCCACAGAAAACCCAGAAGAAGGCCTGTCCCAACAGTTAGCCACTGAGCAGATGTTACTTAACATTCTGGCCATGTCCCAATGGCTGCCACTTGAGGAGGCTCTTTGGTGTTAATTGATTTGTGTGACGCGTCTCAATCGATTTCGTGTCATCTTTTCGGTTGACATTAACAATCGGAAACGATAATCGAAATCCACTCGATGTTTAAATTTAGACTGAGATATTTTTAAGTGTGGCGAATTTTAATTCAACGGAGGACGTTAGCACTGCAATTGCTTACGTTTATTAAAATGACCCCCAACTCAATTAGTTTTTGGGGAGTGCTAATTGCGGTGAATTCTAAGTGAATTTCTTTTAATGAATTTAATTTTTGGATGACGGATAACGGACCTGAAAATTGTGAGGCGTCTTGATTTGAATTTTGAAATGTTGACATCTGTAACAAGATGTTAAGAGATAATTTGAATTTTATCATAAAGTTTTAGAGAAGTGGTCATAAATAATTTTGAAGGAGGTGATGTTTTGATTTGCAACGTCTTTCAGAGTTCATCGACCACAACCAACCATAGAAATGGAGAGGAGACCTCTCCTTGTGGTCGTCATCGGATATTTGCCTCGTTAGCATATGTATACTGGCTGCTTTTAGTATATTTTCTTCTTTTGTCAGTTTGTTGTTTTTGTTTGACGAAACTTAAGTATTTGAAAGTTTACTCGGTCGAAGTTATATTTATTCTTGTTGCCTTTACTTCTAAAAGCAGTCACAAGTCACAACGCAATCACAAGTGTCTGGTGAGTCATAAAAACCAAAATAAACCTTGTGCCTTATGACTGATCACAGTTTTAGAATAGAAGTTTAGTTTAAGTGCCACTACAAGGCGTACAAAATGTATTTCTTTTAGTATATATTGAATATGTGATAGAACTAAATGAAGACCCTCGGGGAAAAACCAACTTAGTCCACTTTTTCAAAAATCAGAGAATTCAGCTCCATCTATTAGCTGCTAAGGTGTACTACAATTCAAGGTATTAACTAAGGGGAAAAACCAACGTAGTCCTGACAAAATGAACGGGCAATAATAACAGGTTCGGGGAAGAGGAATGAGGGAAAAGACTTTTATTTTTTGAAATTTTATTTTTTGGACTAAGTTGGTTTTTCCCCGAGGGTCTTCAAATGCCATCCCTCCGGTTTAACCGCTTAATATGTTCAGGTCCTCACCCAGCGGACAGTACGTCTCCTTGTTAGTATGTTAGTCTGGTACTGCGTTTGTCTGTTTAGCTTGTTTCAGAAGGTGTGACACTCCAACAAGGCTACATTCCCATGAGGCGTTTTCTAAAGGCCCCCATTCATATACAGACCGCCGGCAGGCCATGACTTGAAGGTTTCTCGCCGTTAGGCCAAGTATAACACCAGTAGGACCTGTAAGCTTACAGAAGTGCTCAAAAAGGCACTTACTAGTAAAGGGTAGGCCTTACCATACACACGATATCATAGGAGTCCTATGGGATGCGACAGCTAGGGAGACCCAACCTTTGCTGGAAGGATGGCGTAGACCAGAGTCAGTAGAGCTTAGGGATGCCAAACTGTATGATATCGGCTCAGAATCGGGACCGGAGGAGAGAACAGTTGCGAGAGCCCAGGACCGGATAGCCGGTTGTAGAGCCGTTAAAGAAGAAGAAGAAAAGTAGTTACATAAGTTCTTACCTTTGAGTACTTATAGAACGGCTCATCTTAGACACTTACAAATTACGTACCTATTACAAAAATATGAAAATAAATGAGTCATCGGACAAATTCTCACTTGTCTCGCGTCAGTCCGCGCCTGAAGATCTGAACATATATTCAGTGTGAAATTTTCGTTGAGGCATTAATCCAATTAATCTAATGTAATTTTTGCGTTAATTGCCAACAGGAAACAAAATATATGGTGATATAGGGAAAAAATTCTAAAAAAGATAGCGTTTGAATTTGCAATGGCGAACCTAACCTGAAAAATCCCGGAAAGTGGTTAATAATGCTTTTTGCGAATAAAAGAACAACGTGACATCGGATCGAAAACATCAGATTATTTGAGTAATCTTTCGATTGGTTTGTATTGAGTTTTCGACTTTTTGGGTCCACACGCAACAAGCCACAGGCGCTATAAAAATTTGTATAGTTCAAATTTAGTTTTCCTGTATAGCGCTCCTGATTGATGTACTTTTGCAATGAATAGAAAGTTCGGTTGCCCTGCAGTATTCCGCTTTTAACATCCTTCACCTCTTCATTTGTTGACGAAACTATTGTTCCAAGGTATTTAAAGCTTTTCACTACCTCTAAATTGTAGGAATCCTGCCAGCTTAACCGCAAGAATTGCTTCTGAATCCGCCCTGAATATTGTTTGATGAAAGAGTATGGATCGTATTTCAGTGTCTACTGAAGTTTGTCTCAATTACTTTTTTTGACTTAATAATTTCTTGGTTTAAAATCAAAATTAAAGGTCACATGCCAACGTTTCGATTACATAAACTTTCTTAGAAGTACTTTTAATCAAGTTTATCCTATACACCCACTCCTGGTAACGTTTCCCGCTAAAAAAATTTAATTAATTATTAGACCTGAAAAAAAAATTGAATTCCCGAAAAGCCACTTAATTAAAAGTCGTTAAATCAAACACCGTCAACTTTTTGATTCATCTCTGAAAAGCTGAAAGGCAGCGGAATAACAATTTTCTCTCTTTATCCGTCATAATGTCCTGAACAGTAATTCAAGCAAACAACAAATAAAATTACCATTAACAGTGAAAAAAGAAAAAAAAAAACACACGAAAAAGGATAACGCGAATGGCATGTGCCCTCAATTACTAAATTGGCTGCTGTTTGATGCGCATACTAAATATTTCGAAAATTTCCTTCTCGAGTTCCAAAACGATAAAAGAATTGAATTTTAGCGGAATTCACTTCTCAGAACAACAGGACCAACAAAGCACATTTCCGTGTTGTCCTTGTGCCGTTGTCGTCTGCAAATTGCGTGCCTTTTTATTATTTTGTAAACCTTTGGTATATTAAAGCCAAAATAGGATCCGAGTGGGGCAACGGTGGTTAAGGTGGTCGGCAGGAGTGGAGGGGGCGAGCCAATTATTACGACTAATCCTTGAAACGTTTTTTAATTGGGTCATAAATTCTGGTAGTCATGCAAACTCGTTTTCAATAAAATGCCAATTTCGATGTTTGAATTCAACATAGAATTTTCCCTGAACGGACATTCTTAATATTTTTTATGGATATTTCTTTTGTTACATTCCTGTGAACATGAAATCTTTCCGCAAATAAAGTACAAGGAGCTTTACCTGCGAGAGCTACTGTTTTACAAAAAGAACAAGTTAATGTAAAAATAAGTCAAATTTCGGCTTCAAGCTTTTCGTTATCAATTTAATGTAATAGAATAGCAATAGGCCCATCCTACGGAAGGGTAGTCTACAGCAGTGGTTCCCAAACTTTATTTCGTACGGAACCTTTCCACAATGTATAAAATTTGGCGGAGCCCAACGATGAAAAAATAAAATAATATATGATTTATGTATATATGTATTTATCCTTTAATAACGTTTTTATTAGCTCGCTTTCTTGTCTGTCTGTTTGTCCGCTACATATCTTGCAATCGATTGAATAATTCCGGTTACCCGATCACCCTGAAATTTTGCACGCAACTTCAGCTCCGATGACAATGCAATATGGTATACTCATTATACCGTTAGATCCATGGCGGCCATCTCAAGAGGACGGATTACTGTTTCTTCGCGGAACCAATTTTGCAATCAATTTTTCAAATACTTCCGGATATCCTATCATGCTGAAATTTTACATACAGCTTTAGCTCCGAAGACAATGCAATATGGTATACTCAATATGCCTTTAGATCCATGGCGGCAGTCTCAGGAAGGCGGATTGAAATATTCTTCACAACCCCTTCGACATGGGAATATGGAATGGCGGCCATAATGTTACGCGGCGTGACGTAGACCAAATTTCAAGGAAGAAGGGCCACTCGCACTTTCTGATTAGCAAGAACGCGTTAAACGGCCGGCGCAGCGCCAGTGAGTCTGCGAATGTACTTGCGCTTCGGCTCTGGTGACACGGAACCCTAAAATTTTTTCGTGGAACCGTAAGGTTCCGCGGAACCCACTTTGGGAATCACTGGTCTACAGTAATACTTAAAATCTCCCAGGCAAATTTTGAATCCTTTAGAATCATAAATAAAAAAGGTGTATCCTGAAAGTATGCAACATTTCTTTAATTTTACCCTGTGAGTATGCTCAAAAAATAACCAGTCCACATTGACGTTACGTCATTTTTAGGTTAAATGGAAATATAAAGTAAGAGCTACTATAGTACTGGAAACTTTTGCATTCTGCAGCTCATGTAAAATACAAAAATCTGCTTTGGTGTTTTTCCATTCAGACACAACTGCTGTTTGGCAACAGGAGGCATGGAATATTATCTGACTACCTTTGAATTGCTCTAAATCCATGATATTCTGGTTCTGATTTGATCCGCTTTGTACAATCTTTACCGTAACATTATAAAAGTGGTTAAAGAGACGGATAAACGATATTATCAACATCTTCATTCATATCGGATGAAAGTTGCAGGTTGCAGATCGTTTTGTTTAGCTGAATACTAGTTCGCTAGTTGGTTCCAGCTGGTTTAGCTTCGCACGATCAGTTGTTAGATTCGATCGAGCTTAATTATTTGTGGATAAAATTCAATATCAGCATCACATTTTTTGTGGTCGATGAAATTCTACTTTCATATCCTCTTTCTCCATCAGGATCGTTTTTGTGGCATATGCGAAAATCACTTTGTCACAAAAGATTTCACATTTTACACCCCTAGAGAAGAAATACAATGTAGAAACTAGGAAAACCGCTGGACCTAAAAAAGTAATTGAAATAGTACCGGACCCAACCTTTGAGAAAATGTCGGAGGGTCTGTCAATCAACCCAAATAAGGCTGTTCTGGTACCTTTCTACAAACGCTACAAAGTGGACCTAGGTTCTATCTGCATCTAGGGTACCAAGTTAAGAACTCAAACTCAGTTAATTATTTGGGAGTAAAGCTAGGCAAGAGACTAAACTGGAACCGAACTACGCCATCAGCAAATCCATTATGGCTGTATGGACATGAAAAAGGCTTTTGCGTAAGATATGGAGTATTACACCACAAATGATGCACTGGATGTCCAATACAGTCGTTAAACCTGTGGTCACTTATGCCGCTATATTTTGGTGACCCAATACTAAACAGGTTACGTCGATCCTCAATTGCAGCAAACTGCAACGGCTTGCTTGCCTCTCTATTACCAGAGCGATGCCGACCTGCCCCACAGCCGTGAATACGAGGAGAAGCCTAAATTGAAGGGCATCGCAGAGAGAAGCGAAACCCTTTAGAGCTATTGAGCCCAATGGGATTCATCATACATCGAGGGAGGGGTATTGAAGCGCAAACGCACTCATCGAATACAGGTGCTAGTCCCTCGTGCTGGAGCAAGAGATATTCTCTAAGAGTGTCATAATAGCCCGTCAAGAGGGAGCCAGCAAAACTCTGGCACAAACAAGGGAAAGGTTCTACCGGCTTCACATGTGACAGGACGTTACAAACTGGGGCCAGTTCACGCAATTCGACACTCGACGTCGACATCGACGCTTTATGAAAACGACATTAATTTTTACGACGTTGAATTTGGGTTCACGTAAGTCGACGTGTCGAATGTCGTTTTCCCAAAATAATTTCTCCTAAAGGTATGCAAAATACAATGAAACCGCTGCACTTTTCACATTATCCACAAGAGGGACAAGCTGCAAATAATACTAAAACTTCAATAATGTGAGTAATTAAATTAATTAATTAAACAAATTCATAATAATATTGGAAAATCTCAACTCTGAACTTATTTTTGTACATCTAACTCTTCTTGGAGTAGTTATAATTGTTATTTTTCAAATAATAGTTTTTCTTTTTCTATTGCATTTTGCTCGTTCAGAACTGTAAAAAGTTTTGTGTAAAATTATTTCTGCTCTGCTCTAATTGGCACCACAACTCGTTTTTAATACAACAATAAATGAATTCGACGCCAAATCTGGCGTCGAGAAGATTAACGACACTTTTAAAACGACAAACATAAAACGTCGACTTGCGTGAACCCAAAACGACATTTAACGCGTCGTTTTCAGTCGACGTCGAATTGCGTGAACTGGCCCCTGGTGTCGTAAATGCACAGTTTGTGGCGGTAGTGAGGGTCATCGAGTAAGAGCGAAAGAACAAACGCGACGATACAACGTGGGAGCACGATCGTCCACAATAGACAAGCTGTGTCCATAACATCAGCCGGATCCAGGATGGACAACTGTTCGGGACGAACAATCCTAAGACCTAAAGCAAAAAGTGGTGATTAAATGAGGAGCTTTCAAACAAAAGTGAACAAATCCAATTATGCCTCGAAATGAGGTAAGCATATTGCGGGGTACTGAAAGGTGATTATTAGAACATGGCAGACCAGTTTGATTGAAAATCGAATTCACTCATATATTAAAAAGACTTCTAAAATTATATTTTCAACCAACAACATATCAAATCCGCAGAGAAAAATGCACTATGTGTAAAATTATTCAAAATGGATTTGTTCACTTTTGAACTCCTCAAATAGTGAATTAAAAAGCGTAAATAGAATTTAGTAGTGTGAGATATTTAATCGCAAGTGGCAATAGTAAACCTAAAGTATTGTGTTATAGCATTGAATTGAGTTTGGTTTTTATTAATAAATTAGTTTCGGTGTGAGAAAATGTTTTCCTCAAGCAAAGCAAAGCTTTGATAAACTGTAAGCAAAGAGGAAGTATTTCATAGCAAAGTATTTTAAAGTCGAAGCATTTGCAGCCGGACCAGTATACTCCTGAAAGCTTTAATTTTAAAGTAACAGCATTCGCAGCAATGTGAAACAAAAAGCTTTGACAGTCTACAGCAAAGAAAGTTTAAAAATATATGTTTTGTTTGCTTTAAGTTTACTTTGTTTTCAAACAGTGTTATAATAAACAAAAGAATGTTCTTATTTTAAATAAACATCTAGTGTACTTTCAACCTACTTAAATTTGAAAGACTGCAATTATTAAAGTTTTTGCCTGTGTTTAACAACCATAGTCCATGCTGCATTAACTGAGTTTATTTCTGGGTCTTTGGAATTTATGTTTGTACAAAAGTCCGCCACTTTCAGTTCTCTCTGGCTTAGCGTTTGTATAACACCGTAAGCTATCCTTGGCAAACAACCCTATGCAACTACTATGATAGTATAGAAGTACCTATCGCTTGAAAAGGAATACTTAATATAATTTTACGGTGCTTTAGGCTACAAAACGTAAAAATGGAAATTTGTGTGGGTGGTGTTTTGTTGAATGCTATTCGTATTTTTTTTTTGCTCATCATTAAAGAAAAATTTTTATAAAATCTAAATCCATAAACGCTCTCACAAACAGTTTTCCATTTAGAAAATTAAGAGTACCTTGTACAAAAGGAAGAAAAGTCAAACGATATGTAAGCGTATTAGTTATATGAAAAGGAAAAGGATTTGACGTCAACAGAGATTAAGTACATACAATGAAATGGGAATCTTCTTTGTGTAATGCCGAAGTGATGACTGCTTTTTGATGTTTAACCAAAATCGCAGAAGGAAATTATTATTTTTTCCGAGAAATTTACTTACCTTCTGACAATATGTACGTGGAATTTTTTAAGCTTCATTTCCTTTTAAATTTGGATTATTGTATTAGTATAAAGAGAGAAATGATGCGAATTGTAATATCCTGTGTGCTTCATGTTAAAATTTAACTACCTTTCTTTCCATCATTTGCATGTTTAAACAGGATTCTTGTAACATGTACTGCGCATACCGCGGTTGATATGTTACCAGGAAATGTAACTTTATTCGTTTTTACCTTTAAGTTCGGATGTGGTTTTTTTTTGCTGTTACCTATAAATTTTTCACGTAAATTATGGTATCTGAAATTAAGTTTTTAGCCTTTAATTCATATTATGAGTGACAAATGCTTAGCAATCATCCAATCTAAATTCCCACATTATAGTTTCTCAACGTTTGTAGAGATAAAAGATTTTGTACTTATTTCGGATATAGACAGTTGCATTCCCAGGCGGTTAAGGAATATCTGTCAAGAATTTTTTGACTAGTTCTAAGTAGGATTGCTTTCTTGGATTCAAATTTACGAGATATGCTGCCAGTTATTCTTTGTCTAAAATCCTGTAAAAATACATGTAACTGGCCACCTTGAAGTCCACAGAAGACGCATCACTGACAAGTATAGGATGGGCTGCTCATCTGATAAATTTTCGTACAAATTAATGAACCCAAAAAGTATAGTCCTCTCACTCAGTCCTTTTTGTCATCGAACTCTTTCGTAATATGAGTGCATTCAGTGGTGGAAAGTTGCAGAAATAAAATCAGATAGTGCCAAAATTGACTGATTGGAAAAATTTATTGAAGCGTCCAACTCTAATTATTGTGTAGTAAACAACTTATGAGTGTGATTCCTATAACTGTGAGACGTACTCGTTACTTGAACACTCCAGTGCACTCCAATGATAATTAATGCGTCAAACTTCTGTTTAGTCAATTCCATTTGCGTCTTCTACTAGCTGGATTTTGTAGAGATTGTCGAAATCGCCGAAGTCAATGCTCTGTCGCGATCGAACAACAAGCAAGTCGTTGAGGTAAGATTTTTTAATGGCAATGAAAGTTTTGAACTGTTCTTGATACTGTCTTTGCCACTAAGCTGTCTATCATTTCATCACGATTTAACCAGCAGAAGTAGAACAAGATTCTACCTCTAAGCTAGTTCTCTTCTTAATCACAAAAACCTCATTCTATGGTCGCACAAATTAGCATTTCTGGAATTGTGGATCTTGCCTTAACATTTGTCTCCAGTAGGTTTACTTAAAAATACATCGAATCAGGCCACTTGACACCCAGAGCAAGCCCTGTATTAAATAGACGTTAATGGTAGTTAAAGTTAGTATATAGAAATTGGGTGGATGGGTGTAATGCCCGTTTCACGTTATTCCAGTCCAGTAATCCAGCGAGTCAATCCAGTGCAATGCTAGTCTGGATCATATGGTCTACATTATTGCAGTCATTCAAAATTTATTGGTCGGCAACACTATATAGTGAATATGGTTTCTTTAAAACTGTCCAATTACTACTGTTAGAAGAAGTAATTGATGTAGAAGGTTCAACGTTTAATCCAGCACTGGATTGGTCGTCTACACTATTCCAGTGGAGTTGAAATGGGCGAGCTGGAATGAAAAAGTAGACTGACAATCACTGGACTGGATTATTTACTAGGTTCACATTATTCCAGTGGCATTTCAGCGCTTTTCGATCACTGGACTGGATTTCCAGTGGCATTCCAGCGCTTTTCTATCACTGGACTGGATTATTACTGGAAATGTGAACCAAACAAATGTGTTGAAAAATTGTTCAAGGTCTCGTTTTTCATGCCCAATGAGAATGACATATTTCCTACCTCGAAAGTAGAATGTTTTATCCATCTACACAAGGTTTATTTAAATGGAATTATCAGCATGCGCGATCAGAGTTATCTTGTTTGGTATTTAGTCCGTCGACGTTAAGTAGTCTACATCCGATAGAAAACTTTTATACGCTTTATATTAGCTTCACCTGTATGTTGTACTGTTGTATGTAGTATGTAAACAGATCGTGAAAATTGATTTTGACCAACTTTTATATAACCGATCAACATCAAACATATGTATGTATAGTTCGTGTTACAATGCAATCTGACCATTTTGTAAAACAATCAAGATGGGGCCGAATTTTAGAATGATGCTCCCCGACCCCTGGCATTGGTATTGAAAGAAAGGGTATGACAAGTAGAATACAATTTATGTGGCGTCATTCAAAACTGAAAATGTGGGCCCACACAAAATAGCGGTTTACCCTTTTCTTTACAACGCCGTCGGTATGAGTATCAAATGAAAGTGTATGACGAGTATAGTACAGAAAGCTGTGTAACGTCATTTTAAATCTAATATGAAAATATGGCGGAAGGCATGTAATAGACTAAAAAATAGAAAATAAAAAATATAGTTTTAAAAATCTAAAAATACGCTTTTACTCTAAAATTAATTAAAAAGTAAAAAATAATTTTGAATGTAAAGTTTTTATTGCTCCAAACAAAGTTTTTATTGGAAACAACCTATCTGCAACCGATCTTAATGAAATTTTATCCATGTGCTAGTTACCTTAACAGAAAGAACATGTGATATTCTATTACTTTCTGAAGCCTAGATGGCGCTGTCCTGGAGAGCTTCATTGAAAATCGTCGCAGAGCTTCGGAATTTTGCATGAAAGTCCGTGGAGGTCTCCCATGAAGCATCTCAAAGCGTGGCTTTCAATAATTCAAAATGGCTGCCGAAATATGAAAGAAATCCAAAATGGCCGCGGAAATATGGTTGAATTTGCCAATTTCGTTCCGATTCCAATGAGAGTGGGTATCTAGGGGTTGAGGGGCGCCCATATGACCGAGGTATTTGCAAATTATGTTCCGATTCCAATGAAAATCGTTATCTCGAGTTTTTTTAAGGTAGTAAATAACGAATTTATGAACAAAACTTAAATTCAAAATGGCCGCACCAATTGTAGTCCGATTCCAATGCAAAGCCGGTATATTTTTAAGGTAGCAAATAACCAGTTTATGGTCGAAACTTATAAATTCAAAATTGCGGGGCCAATATGGCGGACGAATTTTGCCAAATAAGTGTCATTTCCCGGCTAGCTGTAGCTGTAGGTTGTTCAAGAGTTGGAAAATTGGAAAATCTGGACATTTGTAGGAAAAACATTGAACATATTATATCCTGAAGCTCTCCAAGCAAACGGTTAAGAATTGATCAACAAGGTTTTTTGGAAAGATTAAGTTAAGTTGGTAAAAATGAAATATCTAGAAATAAAACTTGGGCCATTTTGACAATTCAATTTCGCCATCATTTCCGCCGTAAACATTTGTTGGCCTCTTGGGGTTATGTATCCTGACCTAGACCTACAACTTGAGATACGACATGTGATTTTTAGGTAGAGCAGCTTCAGAGCTTAAAGACTTAATTTAAATTACAGCGACTTATGTGGAAAAATGATGAAATCTCTCATCATAAGTTTTTGGATAATCCTACATGCTCAACATTTTTCATAGAAATTTTCTTCCGAATGCTGTGACTCATTATCTGTTTGCTCTGTTAATGTTCAACCTTCAAACTTTCGGCTTTACAATCAGATTCACTTTTTTGCCCCAACATGGTCAATGCCAAACTTCGACAGGAGGTTTGGTCTATCTCGCTATCCCATCGCAAAAATCCTAACACAAAAAACTTTCCGAAAAAGTTTCCCTTGACCCATATGAGAATGTAGGAAGGGAATTATAAGTGATTCAGAATAATATTTGTAAAACTCCTTAGAGGTGTAGACAAGCTAAAGTTGATCTCTTAGGACCCATGTTAAGATTCATATTGGATTTATGTTCGTCTTACTTCTGGGCAAAAATCATAGAGAATATTAATGATGGGACATCCTTCCACTAGTTGTGAGCCAAGACTGGATAACAATGTAAGTTAGCTTTTTAAAGAACGAATGCACTTTTTACATAACAATGCATTCTATACTTGATTCACATCAGTATTTTTTACATCCCATCAACTCCATTATTTACAAATTAAACTTCAAAGTATTTTTCTTGTGTTTGTGTTTATAGTTTATTTCTGCACATATGGTAGGGTAGAGTGTCAACAAAGTTTCTGTTCGCTATGATTGCTATTATTGAGATTCTATTGTTGAGATTCTTGAATATAGAGGTGGTGAATGGAGGAATCCCTGGGGGAATATGCGCGAGTTGAGCAGTATTGTGTAGGCTTTTTTGTATGTCAAGATACATGATTTTATCAGTATGTGAGTTGATCAGAGCATATAATGCCCTTGACATTTCATTTTTCATTGGTACAAAAGGTACAAGAAAAAACTCCTTGCCACTTGAAATATTAAAAAGATTAAAAAGTTCTAAAGGCATGTAGGTGTCCATTCTTATAGAGCAAAATTTTTCGATGTATACTTTTTAACTTTTCCGACATATATACCTGCCATATGTGATTACATACATACATATATATATATGGCTGTGGCTTGTTGAAATTAACTTTAATGTTGGAAAATGTTTTTTGTTTTTTATAAACAAAAAGTTATTTCACAAAAAAAAATGTTGCGGTATTGAAAAGTTTATCTACAGTATATACCCAGTGGTGGATAAAATGGGGGAAATGTCCCTCCTCCAAGAGCTCTACGATTTATGGATTACTTTAGTTCTGAAAAAATCACTAATTGAACAATCATTTTAGAAGCTACATCTAGGTATAGATTTTTTCAAACGTCGTGACATTCCGCGCATCTACCCCAGCAAAGCTCTTAAAATTGTTTAAAAGCTCGGACCCACCCATTTTGAGATTCAAGTTTTGAGTGCTGTACGTCAAGTAAAATTCAAAGTAGGCAAAAATTTAATTTCTATCAAAAAGCAAAGTAGTACAGGTAAAATAGTAAAAATAGCGAAAATGATTGGATACAGGCTGAAACTTGGCAGAGAACTTCCTTTTAGGGTTCTTAATAAGGGGTTATAAAGTCAACCGATTTTCTATCCTGAAAGCCCACTTTTTAGAGGGTTTTAGGGTCAAAATATCAGTTTTTGCAATTACATCTATAACGGTCAGTTTATCGCAAAGTAATGTTTACAAAGTTTGTAGATCATTAGTGGTTAGTGTGGATAGCCCCTTCTCTAGAACAGTTTTTCCCTCCAAATACATCCAGGAATCACCCCTGAAAATATTAGCTACGTAATCCAACAAAGGATTCATTGAACGTATGATGGCCTATACAAGTCCCGACCTAAAAGGAAGTTCTCTGCCTGTTTCAGCCGGTAATCAATCATGTCCGGTATATATGTACCTGTACTAAAAAAAGGAAGTTTAAATGTTTTTGAATATAATCCTCGGAAAAGAAAATGTTACGGTTAGCGGTGATTTGGTGATACCGGTGATAACTTGAAGTCGTTGTTTAGATTTGAGTTTGAAAATGTGTGGTTACTAACAATTTTTTGGGAAAGAATAATGAAGAAACTAGTGGTGGCGCTATACCAAAACTTGAAAAACATAAACTTTCTTAAGATACAGTGAGCGCAAAAAGTATTCGTACAACCATTAATTATGGATGAAAGTGAAGATATCTTCCCTGTATATAAAGATTAAATTTTAATTTTTGTAAATGTTGTCTATTAACTCATTAACTAAAGAAATACATAAAAATATCACACAATTTCAAAATCCTTATTATAGTTTATTTAGCAAAAAACAAAATACTAGAAAAATTTAACGCAAAAAGTATTCGTACAGCTGTCGTAATCTCCTAGAAATAGTCATAGTATTATATAAATACACCAGTATATTATAGTAACTTACTCGATTTAATATTTAGTCGGGTTTCCCTTACTTCTAATAACGGCAGTCAGTCGGCCAGGCATTGAATTTACGAGCTTTTTGGTAGTTTCAGCTGTAATATTATCCCATTCTTCCTTGAGAACCTCTTTCAATGTTTCTTTACTTGTTATTGTCCTTTTACGGATTCTTCTCTCAAGAATATCCCACAAATGCTCTATGGGATTTAGATCTGGGGATTGTGGAGGAGTATCTAAGCGCTTTGGTGTATTGTGAAGAAGCCAAAGCTTTGTGTTTAGGGCTGTGTGCTTTGGATCATTATCTTCATAGTACATAAAATTCTTTAAAATGCCTAATTTTGCAGCACTGCTGCGAAGATTGCGTTTTAGGATATCGATGTACTTTCGGTGATCTAGGGTTCCTTCTATAAATTCCAAATTTCCGACACCGGAAGCACTCATACACCCCCATACAAGAACGCTTCCTCCTCCATGCTTTACCGTCGGAATCAAGTTCTTTGGATTAAGTTCCGTATTAGGTTTTCTCCACACTAGGGAATGTCCATCTGAGCCAAAGATGTTATATTTGCTTTCATCTGCAAAGATCACTCTTCGCCAAAACGAAAAATCCTTGTCATGGTACTTCCTAGCGAATTGCAAACGTTTTTCCTTGTTTGGCTCACTTACAAAAAACTTTTTTCTGGGTCTACGGGCATGAAAGCCAGCGTCATGCAACACATTTCTTATGGTACTTGCAGAAACTGCTTTGCCTAAGTTGTTCCCCATTTCTTCGGCTAATTTTGGTGCGCTTAATTTAGGATCTTGTTTGACAGCCCTTATGATATATCGACGATCTCCATCAAGAACCTTTGGAGGACGTCCCGACCTTGGCTTGTTTTTCAGAGTTTTTCTCTCTGAATACCGGTCAATGATTCCCTGTATTGTAGACCGAGCTCTGCCAACAATGTTCGAAATCTCACTTAAACTCTTACAGTCATTGTGAAGATTAATTATCATTTTTTTCACTTCATCACACACTTCCTTTCCTTTTCTACCCATTTTTTAAAAACTAACTAATAAAATTCACACAAACTAATAGAACTGATTATTTTGACTCTACTCGCACTTCTGTGTTGCCACCCCAGGTAATTGGAAAAAAAATTAACGGCCAATTTTCAGAATTCAATGACCAAGTGTGTCGAATAATTCCCCGAAAAGATAGTTGTACGAATACTTTTTGCGTTAAATTTTTCTAGTATTTTGTTTTTTGCTAAATAAACTATAATAAGGATTTTGAAATTGTGTGATATTTTTATGTATTTCTTTAGTTAATGAGTTAATAGACAACATTTACAAAAATTAAAATTTAATCTTTATATACAGGGAAGATATCTTCACTTTCATCCATAATTAATGGTTGTACGAATACTTTTTGCGCTCACTGTATGTATGTGATCCGGGCTTTCAAGTCGGTATAGGTGAAGATCTTCGCATCCATAGAACAACAGCGGTAAAATAATTTAGGTGTGCAGTGCTATATACACAAGAGCAGACAAATGGATCAAATTTCCGACTTCACGTGAAGAAATAAAGGCTGCCAAAAAATAAATTTCGTAGTGTAATTGGTACTCTGGATTATACACATGACTTTTATCCATCAAACATGGATATACATAATTTTAATAAATTTGTACTCTAAATTGAAGTTTCCGTTTTAATTTTCTACTTCATCGATTTATCAATTTCATCACACAATTTTCGTTTTAAATATCCTCTCCACTAGCCTCAACTTTTACGAGCATTCACTCACCAACAAACGTAAAAACTGAATTTTATCACATGAAAATGTAGTGTTCCCTTTATATGGAGAAATGACAGAGTGAAGTACATAACGAAACCTAACGAAGGTTACTTTTATTCACGCCAAACTAAGTGATCACTCGAAAAAATGGAGTGAACACTTACACTCTGTTTTTATTCACGCCACCCATTATCTCCAGAATTTGAGTAAAATTTAATTCCCTCCCCCCTCCCTAAGAATTGCTTCTGTATCCGCCCTTGGTATACTTACAAGATCATGTGAGCTGTTCAATGGGCACCTCTTCTATAACTAATAGGAAAACTTTAATTCCTCAATTTATGAAGTTGTTCAATTCAGCTCATCCTATCTGTTATGAATTCTAGGCAGCACCTCAGCGTCGTTAAGTAGTCAAAAATGTTATCAACATTAAAGTCAATTACGGGCGCTATGATAAAATTTCGGCTGCTATCAATGAGTGACGAGAGGGCGGCAAAAATCCATACATAAACGAAACGATAATTTTTCACGAATTGATCCATCTCTACATGCCCTTTCCATAAATATGGGTCCTACATTTCGCCCCCCATAAAGAAACAAATGAAGAGTATCTGCTACTCCTGCAGACAGGTAACCTAAGCCATTTATCTCAAGCTCTACATTGTGAATCCTGATTCCAGAATCAAAAGGGGATGCAAGAGAGATGGATACCGAGGACTGCGCAAGCTTTAACAAAGATTCTTCTCCAGTCGTGCCTTCATGCATCCTTGAATCCTGTGGGGCTCGTGACTTGAATTTCTCGCTGGTGATGGTGGTCCCCTTGTAGTCGACCGGCTACCCCAATCTTTTTAGTACCCAGCACTGGTGGTGCTAAGGCTTTTCTCTGGTTTTTGATTGTGACATTCAAAGTGAAGCAGCTTTGTCGAGGCTGGTGGTGCAGAACGTGCAAAACTCCTCCAATTCTGATACATAGCACAGAGTCTCCAAAACTTCAGTTGTTACAAAACTCCCGTGAGCTTCAGAGCTTTGGTCAGTTGGTACCTTGGCACCAACGTGATAAAAGCGCTTCCGCCGTTTATAAATTCGTTGAAACATTTTTGGCGAAACAAAATATCGCGGGGATTTTTGGGAAGATCGTAAATTATCAATTTTGTCAATCGAGTTTGTTTTTCTTTTAGTATAGCCTATTTTGGACAATTATTTTTCTGCCATTTTTGGGTTTGATAAGAAAATTCATTGATAAGAAAAATCTTCCTGCGTTAAACTAAGTGAGAAGAAGAACTAGTGTGTCGAATTCCTGTTTTCCACATCAGGAAAAGTGCTTTAAAAAATTATTTTTATTTGTTTCTAAATATAAAAAAATTTTCCTTTAACTTATTTTCATACACAAAAAAAATCACAACACTAACAAGTTGCTACATTAATCTAGTCACATACAATTGTTTACATTTTATCTAAAGCACGTGAATTTTTTTCCATTGAGATTTGTTTATTTTTTCGGATTTTTGTTTATTTTGGTTTTCCTCTTGAGAGATCACCTGTATTTTTTTTTTTTTCGTTTTTTTGGAAGAGATTAAAAAAGTTTTCGTGAACTATTATTATTGTTGAATACAAAACTGAAATTCATCAATTTTTGTGCGGTGAAAAAAAATAATAAATAAAAATAATACCTGCAGTAGTTGTGGGTGGTTTAAAGATATAATTTAATAAAAGCATTATTATTATTAATATTATTATGGTGGTTGTCCCATTTTTGGTGTGCTTCTTCATAGCAGTGTCTTAATTTGCTATTGTATAATAAAATGAAGTGAATGATTATATCATGAGTGAAATTGGCAATGATGATAATTGGCAACTTTTAATGGCATAATGAAAATAATTGTTTATGGTGAGTAAAGTTTTGATTATTGTAATTCTTAATAATAATTGATTGATTGATTATTGGTTTCATTTAATTAATAAAATTATGTGTCATATATGACGTATTAGAGGGACAGGACAACAAACAAAATATTATAGTATAAATATTGTGAAAAGGAAAATACGTATGTATTTATTTATTATTTATGATAAAAATAATAATATAGTGGATAAATACAATTTATTTAATATAAAAATATATGTATATTTTCTTTTTTGTGTAATACTTATATGTCTTATGACGAAAATAAATAAATGTTTACCGATCGTAACATATGGGAATGGATTGATACCACTCAATGATACCATTATACCATTTGTTTATAGTACTTCCAAGTTAACGGCAGTAAGTCTAGTGACGCAAATAATGTGAAATTAAGTAGCTATATATAATCTTGCGGTTAACATCGTTTGACCATTTTATTCTGATAGAAATTTATTTCGAAGATAAAACTTAGATTTTTGTGAAGATCCACAACCTTTTTACTATCTAGTAGATTGCTCATCAAAGTCTTATAAAACAATTGCATTTATGCGATACAAAAATCGTACCATCATTTTTGTTCTATTGATCATCTCAGACGTACTAGAGATATAATAACTAATATTTAATGTTTGTTGATATATGAGTAAAGCCGTGTATAACTCATCTTGCTTATAATGGGTCAAAATTTCTTAAGCGGGCCACTAAAAATCGACTATTAGATTTTAATATATCTATTAACATATTTTGGTAGCTTTATAGGTTAAAAGTAATACCCTAGAACGGTTTTTGAAAATTTGAATTTTTCAAAAATTTATGTGCGATTGAAAATTTCGGGTACTTTTTTTAAAAATTACAATATCTCAGCGAATAATTACTGGATTTCAATGAAAATTGGACTGTATGTTAAGGAACAGAAGAGGAACAAAAAAAAAAAATAATTCACATAAGAAAAATATATAATTTGTTTATAAATAATTAATTTTACAATAAACAAATGGTAATTTAACTAACTTCTCGGTGCTGTAGGAGAAATTTTTTTTCCAAAAAATATTCGTTAAACTATCAACTAAATGACTGCACAAAAAAATTTTAGTACTCTCACACGCAATACGCGTTGCTTGCATTTGAGGAGCCCGGGAGAACATAACCGAACTTGTCCAAAAAAAACTCCCTTGGATTTTCATCGTTTTTTAACATCCACAATCACAATTAGATCATTTGTTAAGGGTTTTGACCTCTAAAACTAAATGTTAATCACAATTTTTTTTTAAATAGTTTTTAGTGAGTAGAATATGTTAAAAAAAGTTTCGGAAAATTGGTTGTACGCTACCCCTAAAAACAGCCCCCTAAAAACAGAAAATTCTGTTTTTGGCTAATATCTCTTAAACGGCAAGTCCTATCATAAAATATTGTTTACAAAAGTTTGTAGAGCATGCCATTATCGACAAAAAATGGTATTATAGATTTTCCCTTACGAATTACCGTTCATAAGATATCGCCGTTTTAAAAATTTAAAATACTCATATCCCCTAATTCGTAACTTGTATACGGTCATCAGACGTTCAATAAACCCTCTCTTGGACTACGTGGCTAAAATTATCAGGGGTGATTCCTGGATGTTTATGGAGAGAAATTATGGAGAGAGAAAAGTGGGCTCCCCCACTATCCACTAAGATATAGTGTGCTTCCGAAGGAAAAAATGTACTTATTTTTTTAATATTGACTTAAACTTGAATAACTCCTAAACTAATTATCATAGAGCAACGTAATTCGGTTCATCTTTTAGGTAAATGTGTATTCTTTTTTATGTTATCGAGAACAGGACGCGACGCATAAGCTTAACATTCATTACGTTTTTGAAGGAAAATTAGGCAGCTTTAAGAGATCTGGCTGTTAAAGCCAGTCTTAAGACCATTGTAGTTAGAACAAATGAGTCGACTAGTAGATGACTTTAGTTAGGATTAGAATCCGGTATAACCGACAGGCTGGAACGTGTCAGCATCATAATGCTTCCCCTGCCAAAGCATGAAAATGAAAAGAATCCAATATTTTATTTGTATGCAAATTAAAAATTAGTCTTAAAATCACGCCAAAGAAGTATAACTTCTACTGCGCGTACATAATTACACACACCCTCTGTTTTTTTAATATATTCTACTCACTAAAAACTATTTTTAAAAAAAAAATATGATTAACATTTAGTTAGAGGTCAAAACCCCTAACAAATGAACTAATTGTGATTGTGGATGTTAAAAAACGATGAAAATCCAAGGGAGTTTTTTTTTGGACAAGTTCGGTTATGTTCTCCCGGGCTCCTCAAATGCAAGCAACGCGTATTGCGTGTGAGAGTACTAAATTTTTTTTGTGCAGTCATTTAGTTGATAGTTTAACGAATATTTTTTGGAAAAAAAATTTCTCCTACAGCACCGAGAAGTTAGTTAAATTACCATTTGTTTATTGTAAAATTAATTATTTATAAACAAATTATATATTTTTTTTTATGTGAATTTTTTTTTTGTTCCTCTTCTGTTCCTTAACATACAGTCCAATTTTCATTGAAATCCAGTAATTATTCGCTGAGATATTGTAATTTTTAAAAAAAAGTACCCGAAATTTTCAATCGCACATAAATTTTTGAAAAATTCAAATTTTCAAAAACCGTTCTAGGGTATTACTTTTAACCTATAAAGCTACCAAAATATGTTAATAGATATATTAAAATCTAATAGTCGATTTTTAGTGGCCCGCTTAAGAAATTTTGACTCAATGCTTCTTAGGATTGGTTAAAATCATAGATTCATATACTTATGTTTATTGGATCAGTCCATAAATATTGCGGGTTTTCCAAATAAATGAAATGTAGAACGGCGCGGAAGGAGTTGAATTACCTGTATCAATTTGTTATAAAAACCTTGATCTTATTCTTAGTGCAAAGTTTGAAGTGCATAGTGCAGTTGTAATGGTAGTTTTCCTCGTCCACATAGTTCATACGTAATGATGGGGTTTTGTTCCACCAGGGCTCGTAGGACCTCCTCGTCAACTTCCAAACTTCTTCCAGGACGAAGCCCATCTTGTAATCTGTAATTTTCGGCTTGGAGTTTCTTGAACTTTGGAACCTCCTTGCGCCTCCTCCATACACTTCATTAACATTTCTTACACTTTCTGGTACATTGTTTTTATGGCACGTAATTTAAACTCCCCCCCGGGACCTTCGCGTCATGCATTTGGATAAAACCGCATTAAGTAGTTATGCACTGACTGATTATGGCGTTCCTTAGTGGTAAAATACCACAATTTATATAAAAAAATATTAAACACCCAAAAAAGTAGTATCGAGCACAACGTACAATTGTGACATTACTTGGTTTATCTTAATCAGCTTTGAGTTGTTCTTTTTACTTCGCTTTCAGTATAATATTAATATATGTATATTATTATTCTTAATATTAACAACTACCAAGAGCCCGCATGCGTTGCGTCTTTTAAAAAAAAATCGGTGTTGAACGCCGCATATCGGAAATATATGTTGTACTACGTGCACAACAAACCTAGGTTGTTTTTGACGTTCCCGAGATATTTGGCACCATATGCAGAACTTGCCCGACCTTTTTTGTCCATTGCTCATTACGTTCTATATATTCTCTGTTTAAATTATCTTCAGACCCGATCCACGTTATTTTCTCCATGAGTCATGTTTTCAGTCTGATCCGATAGTCGGAGCAGGGTGAAAAAGAAACCTAAACACCCCTAAGAAAATACTGAATCATTCCCTGAAAGGCCGCTTCCTTTCCTGCGACTATCGGATCGAGTTTTCCGTCTGAACCGATAGTTGGATGCGAGTGAAAAAGAAGCCGTGCCCAACAAATTGTGAATCTTGCCGTGAAATCCCATCACAATTGAATTAGCCGTTTCCAAAATTAGCCCTAACAAACAGACAGACATGCCGACTAAATTTTAAAAAATACTTGATTTTGTTTTAATATCTAATTTGTTATATTTTCCATGAAGTATTTTGTCCCGGTTATCACATTTTTGATGTAAGTACCAATAGCTCAGAGACTTCATTTGTAGTCGGTTCATTATGGCGATCTCTGTGGTCTGTTGTAGGTCACCCGTCTGGATCTTTACATATCCATTTTTGCCTAAGTATATATTGCTGCCTAAGTAAATAGGGAACCTAAACCACGTAAATCGAACTCCAAAGAAAAGGGCTTCATATAGAACGATTAAGGTTTATTGCGAACCTAAATATTTTGATAGAGCTCTATGAAATATTCCAAATGTAGAAAAGATAAAGGAATCACTATGTAGCTTTCTTTCGATTTGTCGGTTCCAGTTTTCGGTCTAAGCCGGTAATCGGATACGATAGTGGGATCCGAATAAAAAATAGCTTAAAACATGTACATGAAAATACGGAATCTTCCAGTGAAAGTCCCATTGCAATCAAATTAGCCGTTTCCGTCATTACCCCGGACAAACAGACATGCATACATACAGACAGACAACAATTGTAAAAATACTTGATTTTATTTTAATTATATGCCAGTAACCATATGAGCTTAGAAAAGGATAATTATTTTGAAACCATAGATCGACACTCCAATTATATTTATATAGAAGATTACTAAAGTTAGTTAATTATTTTTGTTTGTAGAAATGAACATTTTGAAAATTATTATGATTATTGTTTTACTCAAATCAATGTGATATAGAAAATTGCAGTTTCTTTTCAATGTGAAGATATTTCAATTTAGCAAAGGTGAAATTCTTTGACTTTAACTAAATATGTACTCCTTGAAACCATTTCAAGTTTGTGTACTAGGCGTGTTTTAGATTTCGACACTTATCAACGAAAGTTCTTAAGACTTAAATTGAGCCGTTTCCTTTGAAAGTGGTGTAGACGATGTTTAGAACAATGAATAGATTTGAACTGAAAAACGTAACAAAACATTGACATGATATAATATGCGTTCTTAACTCAATATAATAAAGTTGTCTGTAGGAAAGCGTTTCCACTTTGTTCAAGGTCATCTTGTAAATTTTCAGTATTCATCTCTAAAGTGCGATTTAATCACAAAGTCAACGTGAAAGTACACTTTGAAGCTCTTTTGTTGCACAGAAATTTGTCTCTATGCTTTTTTCTCTGTTGCACGAAATTTCTGAAATGTTCTGTTTCTGAAAAAAATGCTTACAAATTTTTGTGCTTCAAAGTGCACTTTCACGTTGACTTTTGGATGTAAATCAAGCTTTATTCTTTCTACTCTTATCATTTAAAAAAACGCTCTGCTTAGAAGTCATCCACGGTGGTATTAAGGTCTTCTATACGATATGTGTTAAGTCAACGAAAATATTGTAGAGAGAAAAACTCAAGAATAGAGATATATGCATTATGTAATGCCTAGTCAATTTAACATGTAAACTGTTTTCTGTTTTTACATCTTCAATAATGACCAATACTTAGTTTTCTTTCATCGTTTCCATTTATTTATTTACTTTTTTGGTAAACTCAAAACGCCTTTAACGATCTTAATGAAATTCCCAAAATTTATTGTTCTCAATTTTTTTCTCAAAATGCAATTTTTTTGTTTTCTTATCAATTATCGGGCATATTTATGCGGATGTCTGTTTTCGAGCAAATTTATAACTTCATCAACAGATAAATTAATCAACATTGTAATTGAGTAAACTGTGCAAAAAATTGACCCAAAATAGTAACAAAATTTATATGATATAAAAAGGCTCGTTTTATTGAATACTGTCTGTTAATATTTTCATTTTGAACTCGAAATTCAATTTTCTTTGAATTCTAAATTAAATTTTTCAAAGTTTAATTTTATTAAATATTTAAAAGAGTTTTTTTATGCTTTATTTTAAATAAGTAAAAACTAATTTTTCGTTTGTTTTTTAGAGAAACAAAATTTCGAATTTGTTTTTGTGAAGTTTTTCTATTGGATTGGGGAGCAGGGTGCAACTTGTGTACGAGATGTCACATAAAATTTATCATGCGGTTTTTAGGTTTTGTGGATTGCTTGCACTATCCAGAGAACGCCAGAACCAACAATGCATTAAACTCAAACTCAAAAGTTATTTATTCATAGAAAACATAACAGGTACAAATTCATATGTGTTAAGCTAATCTACTCGCCATGAGGCAGACCGTATAGTATGACAGGATATACTTAAGTAATAAGTCCATATGTAGGTAAAATATATACAGAGAAAATATTAAAGTGATGGTAAGAATGAAGCCAGGTGAATAGGCTGGCTGCAGTATGATAATTTTAAACATAATCTTAAAACTAACTTAAAAACTACCTTAGAACTAAACAAATAACAAGCTATAAAGCTATTATGAAAATTATTTTGAATTTTTAAATATTTTTGTATTAATACTTGTAAGTGTAAGTGTAAATATTTATATAATGTAAAGAAACTTATGTTAAAGATAATGATAATAGTATTAGTGTCCTCGTCTCTCTCGCTCTCCTGGTAACTCTTAACCCCGACAATCCATCTCCTCAAGGCCTTTGTATTGGATAACCGCCATCTTGAAGACGCCATCCAAAATCATGATATGAAATGAATCTTCAAATTTTTATTAGAAGAATCCGATATACGGAACATTGTAAATTATTTTATTTTATTCGCAAAGCCATGCGGTAGCGAAACATTGACCATGTTATAGTTAATTACTAACTGATATACATAAGTAAGTCTGTTAAGAAATTTTTGTTACAGAAATTAAGAAATGGCCTCCCTCCATTTCCTAAAACTGTTATATATTTAGTTATAAATTTGTTAAGTCCGTTTATTTAGAAAATCTAATCACTGACACTTAAATACAATATTCAATTAAATATTAAAATACTAAGTACACTTGGCTATCAGCCGCCATTTTGTTTAGGCGGCACCGCCGCAGCGGACACGTCCGACCAGGTCCGTGTCTCCAACCGAACTCCCAACAATGCATTATATTATTGATACCAGCTTCCACCATTTTTCATAAAGAAATCAATAAAAATATTTGCATTAACAGATTAGTTTGTAATTAGTACTTGCTTGTGTATGATTCCATTTCGTTTTATATTGCAGGAATTAGGGATACATTTCGGCTGCTCACAGTTGGGATAACAACATTAGCCTAGCCTCATTACTTATTTTTTGTTCGAACCTTATTTCTCCGAAGTTGGTTATTGAATCTATTTAACCAAATTGATTATGACGATTGAATTTTTTGTTTGGATTTTTGTGGGAGTCCTGCCATTTATTACGTAAAAATAAATAAATATATGGGAGCTCAACTTTTTAGGAATCTATGCTAGGAATCACGTGGTTTACCATATAATGTATGAGGAGTTGGCGAACAAAGCGGCACATGTCCATGGTTGGCCGTTTTCAGTTTTTTGACGAAACCGTTCATCACATATCAACTGCATTCTCAAGTTTCTAGGCCCATTTACAATTCGTAATGAACTTAATGCTAAGTTCGAGTTTTACTTTCCGCCAGCTAACGGGTCAAAGAAGAAGAAGAAGAACGATCGACGAAGACGGCATAACAGCGGAGCTGGTTAAATATGGAGGGCCTACATTACACTAAACGATTCATGAATTAATTGTGCAAATATGGGAGCAGGAAGCGATGCTAAAAGACTGGAAAAAATGCATCTTCTACCTGGTATAAAAAAGGAGATATGTCAAAGTGCACTAATTATGCGGTATAACGTCGTTCGTTGTTATCCTACAAAACGGCATGGCCGCATACGCCAGAAACAGCATAGGCCATTACCAGTGTGGCTTCAACCTAGGCAAATCCACAACTGATCAGATTTTTACCTTGAAGCAGGCTATGGAAAAATCTCTTGTTTCAAAACTCAATTCAACACCTCTTCAAAGACTTTAAACTTTAAAGCCGCCTATGATATCATAGCCAGAGTAGAACTCTACAAAGCCATGAGAGAATTCAGCATCCCGAACAAACTAACAAGACTATGTAGGTTGACCATGACCAATGTGACAAGCCAAGTAAAGGTATCCGGAACACTTTTCAGACCAAGCAACATCCATAATGGATTCCGACAAGGGGACAGCCTGGCCTGACTCCTCTTTAACCTTGTGTTGGAGAAAGTGGTCCGAGATTCGGGCGTGACATCAAGGGGCACAATCCTCCACAAGTCCACCCAATTACTGACTTATGCAGACGACATTGACATCATTGAAAGAACGTTAACTGCTATACAAGAAGCTTTCACCCAGCGTGCGGCAGAAAATCTGGGACTTCACATTAACGAAAGCAGATCGAAGAACATGGTGGCCTCGTCTACAAGTACACCTAATATTGGTCCCACAAACAAGGTAGAGGGAACACCAGTTTGAAGTGGTAAAATCATTCACCTATCAGGACGCTCAGAGCTTAGTGATGCCAAACTGGATGAGATTGGTGCAGAATCGAGACCGGTGGAGAGAACAGTTGCGAGAGGCCGGGGCCGGATCACGGTTGTAGAGCCGTTAAAGAAGAAGAAAGAACGATCATAACCTCGTAGCAGTGGCCACTGGTACCTATCCTATGGGAGTGGATATGCTATGATCGGGCAAGTTCCTTCCAAGTATGGTTGGCGTGAGGCTAGTAGCCTCACCCGAGAAAAAGAATTAGTACTGAACGAGCAACTTCGTGTCGTTCAATGTAGGAGTAGTATGGCTCCGTATTTTAGAGTATTGGTGGTCGAATTGCTTTGGAGTCGTATTTTTCGCTGTGGGGGTGGAGCGGCTCCAGAAGTGCAGATCGGCTCTATAAGTGTAATTTTAGTGCACTTCTGGCGTTGCTTTGGTTTTATAGCGGGGGGAGTGTGATTGAATATGACTCCAAAGCAAGTCAACCTCTAACGTTTTGAAGTTTGGATCTGAACCGCTTTTACAATGAACGTCACATTTGTTACGAGAGGCCAAGACCGGATTCCGATTGTGGAGCCTTTAAAGGAGAGAACGGGCTCGATGCCAACAAATCTGCTGAACCTGGCAATACACCTTCTTTCCCCTCATCTCAGTTCAATCAAGACAATACTTGAAGTCTCAAATTAAAACCCATCTCTATCTCTTCCGGTGTCCCTCAACAGTCAATGTTAGCACCTTTCCTATTTTTAATTTTTTTAAATAGCTTATTCTCAATCCCAAAACCTGAAAGAACTACTCGTTTATTTTAATGAACGGTGAAAAGCTAATAGCTTATCCATCTCTTAAACCAGAGAAGTAGTATTTATTGAAAAACTGGTGGAACAACCGTACATAACAGTTGGTAACTGAATTCGATTTTTTCGACAAATATCAGTATTTTTTTAGATCTATGATTCCGTCCGCGTGCCATTTGTCACTTCAAGCGCCAACCATGATCAAGCCCAATGAATTCGTCATCAATTTTTTGTTTTGATTTTGCGGAATGTTACGTTTGCCATAAGCTCGAATACTCGTTCACAAAGTGTCATTAAATATTCTGAAAATATCTTGAAAACGATTTAAATTCAACACGGAATAGGCCTACTTTCTTTCATGTTGTATTGAAAATCTCCCATATTACCATATTCTACAGATACGAGTCACCCAGTATATACAAAAGACTTTTTCCGCTTGTCACATGTCACAAAAATCCTCTTGTAGACGTATACATACATATCTGACAAATGTGTTATCGTGTAATGGAGAACAATACAGTCATCAGATATAGGATCATGTTTATTTTAGATAAAGAAAATCTTTTACAAATTTTATACACACCAATGACTTTTTCATATATTTTGTTTAGGAAATCGAAAAGTTTAGAGTTTGTACATTCTTGAAAGATTTTATTGTTGCAAATAATAATAGAGATGACATAAAATTAATTATGATTTGAACAAAAAAATAAAGGCATATCGCACAGTTCGAAAGTATTTTATTTAGAAGATGATTTTGATTAAAGCTACTTCTCTCGCAATCCCCTGGCGTCCTTATTAGTTTTCATATCACTTTCCGAAAAAAATTAAATTTTGAATGAGGCTTAAATTTAATTTTCTTTCATTGCTCTTTTATCTGCCGAATGTAACTTTCCAAACATAGGAATAGAAACTGCAAATTTAATAACGAACGAGCAACTTGCTTTTATTGCACAGCAATAGTCTGATGTTCTTTCC